>JAUALY010000001.1:27500-1277500 GCA_030819805.1 Penstemon newberryi var. newberryi | reverse complement strand
ACGAACATTTCCTGAGCCTGATTCATCGTTAACAGGTCGTCTTGACCTTCCATGGCTCGATTTGTTCTTTCATAGGCCGATGAGATGGCCTGATGTCCCTCTGGGCCATATCCCATGGCCTCTGATCGTTCCTCTTCCGACCTGCCCCCCGAGTCTGGGCGTTGATACCTGGCCTTGGAGGTACTTCCTTTCTTGTCAAGGACATTAGTTTGTCCGTTGCCCTGTTTGTAGGGCGTTTCATCCCTTGAGCCACTTCCCCCGATATTTATCGCGGGTCCCTTGCCTTTGTCAAAAGAGTTTTTGGGCGGCCCTGTCCAGGCCTGCGATTGTATCCCGTTGGCAAGGGTGTTGATGCTTTCAGCAAGCATAGACATCTTTGCTTCCAGATGCATCAGGGAAGAATTCACAATGTTGCTGGCTTCAGTATTGGCCTGACTGGCTGCAGTGGCCGAGCCTAGCATGTTTTCGAACTTACTGACAACATTAGACCATTTTACCTGTTTGGCCTCAAGGTCCCTAGTAAAGTTGCGGACCTCCGTTGTCAGTTCCTCTATCTTGTCAGTCCCTTCCATAGTTAGCGGGACAGTGGACAGATTTTCCAGAGAGTGCGTTAGATCAGAGCGTGTCCTCGTCAAGCTAGATCGAGTCTTTCGCGTTATCTGTGGTATCATCTGACAACAGCAAAAGATTAATCGTTAAGCATCAACTGATTGGTTTTTTGGCAAAAGATTATCAAGTCCCACTGGGCGTGCCAAAATATTGTTTGCGATAAATTTGACACCGATTGCCTCGATGTGCAAATGGCTCGATATGATGTGTAATGAGTGCGGGCGTGCCAATGTTTGTGCGTGCAAACATAACGGTTTAAAAACTGGACATGTTGATATCGATGTACCGCAGGTATTAAATAATTTATGATAACCTTCCTGATATGCCAAAGTTTCACGGCCAATCGATGGCTTATCAATGAATTTATGCATCAGTTCAATAAATGAGTTGACAATCAATCAGTTTAATATGTAACTTGACTTTAAAGACATAAACTTAACCGACTAGTGCATCAATGAAAATCCGTTGACGTAAAGCATACTTTAATTAAAATCGAGAGATATCGGCCAAATACTTCTAGTAATTAAATTGTAAAATGAATATATGAGTCTTAGCCTACAATGAGTTCCCCAATTTACAGACATTACAAAGTATGCAAAACGATAAAAGGTCTCCTGTATTGGCATGTATCTGCCAAATGAGTTGATGATTCGTTTAAGTCTTGTAAATTACTCCTTGATTGGCAGGTAAACCCACCAAATGAGTTGATGATATATGATAGTGCAGCTTGTTGACAGAAAGTAACACCGACGGCGAGTGACCACCATCAGCGGATCGCCCAACCTTGGCAGATGGCTACCAATCGGGCTCCTGACCAACGGGTGGCCGCTGGAAAGGGCATCAATTGAGCAGATGGCTACTCAACCGATTGCTATCAAGCAGATGGCTACTTGACAGCGAACTCATCAAGCAGATGGCTACTTGACGAGGTTGCCATGTAATTACGTGGGCACTTACATGACGTTGCAGCGTGCTATTTTGCTTGATATCGAATGGTTTCGCTCGAGACAGCTTCGCTGACGGCGGAAGCAGCTTTGCGGCTTACTTTGAGCGGCGGTGCTAGACTTCAGGCGGCCATGTCCTGCTGGTTGCTGAGGATTGACGATTGATGTCAAGGAATTGGCAGTGCTGACTGACTGACAGAAGCAGCGGATGCTGGACTTCCGGAGAGGCGTTGAGCCGATTTCAGTGTAGACTGATTTGTTGATTGATTGAGTTGTTGTCCGTTGAATATGGCAGCCTCCTGATATTTATAAGCTGATGGCTGGAAAACTGACTGGCTGATGGCCGAAACTGCCCACTATCTCCACTATTCTTGTTTTCCTCCACTCTTTCCACTACTTGGCAGTTGCTTCTTCTTTCTTCTTCCTTGTTTAATTTTCGTGTATATGGCAGTTGTGAGAGAAAACGTGTGCTGCCAGTTTGAATTTCAGTTCAATTAGTGTTGGTAACTGATTATGAGATAATTAAGGAAGTTGTTACTAAGCCAACTACTTATTTGGCTTTATCTTTATCTCTAATCTTAATTAATTATCTCAATAATTAATTAAATAGCCCTTTCATTACTGGGCCGATTTCATCGGCTGGGCCATGGGCTGTTCAGATTGCTGGGCCGTTTTCATCGGCTAATTTATGGGCCGTTCTGGATCGGTTGGGAGTGATTGGGCCATTAATCCCTGTGCAATAATTGTAATTAATTATTTAACTAACTACTTGATGGCCTTATTAATTGTATGGGCCGATTGCTTATGCTTGGCCCAATTAATTAATTAACTAATTAACTTAGCTAATTAATCTATAATAGCCAAAATCATCTATTGGGCTCATTGGGCTTGTCCGTTTTTAACCATAACTTGGCTTTATTAATTAATTGACTCTGGCCCATAAATTAATTAATTTATTAATTAATTTACACTTAGCCAAAATTGATTAATTATAAAATTGGGCCGTATCTCTAATCAGGCTCGTGACCCGTTTAATTTCGGCCGGATTGACTTCCGGATCAGAGTGGGTCCGATCCTGATCCAATTCATTTGGCTCCACGTATTGGGTTCGACCCATCATCACGTTATTACTCCTCGATTTATCGAGGGTTATTTTTTGGGTACAAACAGATTCATTATCGGATGAGGAAGTTGGCAAAGTTTGAAGCCAAGTTGCTACAAAATTCTGTTCCTGAAATTCCTGCTTCAGATGAAGACTTAAAGAACAGAATGGTAAAGCTGGCATTATCTGTAACTTTGGAAGTATGGGCAAAGAAGACCAGATATCAGAAGGGTCAACCAAGCTCACTGTTACCTATGCCAAGCTTACAACAGATCGTCTTTGGACCGGCTATCAAAACATATGAAGATCTACCTGAACAGACAACTTCACCATTTATACCTGCTATTATATTTACACATAAAACTGTTGTTGCTGATAATGGTGTTGATGTTGTTACAGAGGTAAATGAGCCAATACAGGTCCAACAGAAGACTGCTGAAATTTCAACATCATCAGAGAAGTTACCCCGACAGCAGACTACTCTGATTGATGAACCAAAGGAGTCTGAGTTAACTCCTGAGATTGTACCAGCAAGCACAGTTACTCCATCACCTTCAGAAAACTTACAACCAACCATCTTGGAGTCCATCCAACAGTTGATTGCCAACTCAATGAAGGAAATGGAAGACAAACATAGAGAACAGATGAAGAATTTTGAGGAAGTAGCCTTAACTATGCTGTCTGCTGCTGCTGAAAAAGTCCCAAAGGCTGCTAATCCTAGCCCTCTGATAGTGGAAGAAATAGCTAACATCAAAAGTGAAGTACAAGCTATCAGACTAGATGTGGAAACATTTGGTGCAAGGGTCAAGAACAATACAGCTGGTTGGAGGGACATAAATGAAGTTGTTGCAAATGCAATGGAGGCTCATGAAGAAAAAGCTGAGAGCATGTTGAAAGCATTCACTACATCAGCTGACTTGATTCTGAGTTCTCAGATTCAACTGTGTGATCAAGTGGATCTTACATTCAAGAAGATTGAGTCGTATAACACATTGCAGCAACTAAAAAGGGAAAATCATCTTGTGGCGGTGGATAAAAACATCAGATTGATTTGTGACGCAATTAACATCACTCCTGCTCTGCCTGAAGAACCCGTCTACCCTGCTGATGATGACAAAAAGGGGGAAGATGGAGATTCTACAACAAAGAAGAAGGGTGCTGATGCTAATCTATCAGCTGACGTTACTGAAAAATTGGACTCTGCTGAAAAGGATGCTGATGAAAATACAAGCAGACCAGATAATGAAGTAACTGAGGCAGACAACGATGCTGATGAAGAGCCCAAAGAACCAGTAAAATCTGATAAGGAAATTGCTGCTTCCAAGGACTCTGCTGCTGAACAGTTAGATCCATACGTCAAGTACAAAAGAATAGAGGATCTCAGAAAAAGATTTGAAATGCTTGAACAAGATCTCTCTAGTTCTGAACATGAAGATGAAGACCTTGAAGATGAAGAAGAAGGAGAAACACAAGAAGAGAAGAAGGACTAGACTAAGTTATTAGACTAGGTTGCTTGTAATCTTTTTGTTAAACTTGTAAAATTTTACTTTCTGCTACTTCATCATTTGAACTTGTAATCTGTAATCAATTGATATATCTATAAGAGTTCAAGTTTCCAACAAATTATTTCTATCTCAGAAATTTTTGAGGACTTAAACTTTACCTTTAGGTACAGGTACTTAGCTGAAGTTTTGTCATCATCAAAAAGGGGGAAATTGTTGGATGAAGATGAAGATGGAAGACATAAAGTGAAGGGAGGTTTTGATGATTTCCAAAACATCAGAATCAGCTAAGCATGGAAACTTAGTAAAAACCTTCGAAGATATTTGACTAAGGAAGACTTATTCAGACTAGTCAAATATGGTCCAGAAGACTACTGATCTATTGCTGAAGAAGAAATCAGACTGGTGGACTATCAGCCGACTCAAATCAGATTAGTTCAAGTTTGGGATCAGCCGAGTATACATCAGACGAGTAATTTCGATCAGCTAAGTGGAAGTGGATCAGAAGATCAGTGCAACGGTAATAAATGCACTTGGAGTAATAAATGCTGAAGAGGAAGGGTATTAATGACAAATGATTGAAGCGAAACCTCGTATCAGATTGGTGCATTTAATGCGATCTGACAGCAAGTACAGCAGAGTGTACAGTGTTCAGTCGCAGGTAGCCGTTTCTGCAGAAAGGACCAGTACTCGAGGATTTGAACAGCTGTCGATCTCTCAACGGGCAGAAATTCAAATCTCCAAGTATAAATAGTTCAGTTCGTGAGTTGAAGAAAAGAGACAACACACTTTGAGAGCAAAAATCTGAAGCAGAACTTTTCTAAGTCTCAAAACTCAAAGAACAGAACACTCATCAGCCGAGTCATTTGTTGACGAAGCAAATAGAGAGAAAAACAGAAAATACTTGTAAAATCTGAGTGATTTTGTTAGGTTGTGTTGTGAGGAGTAGATATCAATCTTTGTGAGCGATATTACTTCAGAGATTAGGAATTTCCTTGTGATTTCCTACTACGAACTTGTGGCCAGTTCATTTGTTGTTTGGCGCAAGCAGAGTGTACTGTAATCTTAGTGACTATAGTATAACCCAAGATCTAAGTGACTTGGAAGAGTGGACTAAAGGATTTACATCCATATAACCACTATAAAAATCCTTTGTGTTTTTAACTTGCATTATTTTCTGCATATTTAAAACAGCATACTGAAAACACTTAAAGGTTAACTGTTTGAAAAGTTTTAAAAGGAGTTTGTTAAAACTGGGGATAAAACTATTTCAAAGTTAAAAGAAACTACTTGTGAAAAACACTTGATAAATCCGCTGCAAGATAGTTAATTTTGAAACTCTGATTTTGATAAAATCAGCTAAGTAAAATCAGAAGAGTGGTCAACTCTGCTGTTCAAAGCTTAGTGCGAGATCAGCTTAGTCTGCTTACAATTCTTGATCAGCTTAGTCTGCTGACAGAAAAGTTAGAGATTTTAGAAAGGGTAAAAATTTTAAAGAGGTTTATTCACCCCCCCCCCCCTCTAAACCTCATCTGACCACTTGGGACCAACAATACTTATCGTGATTCATAGTCCTCGGCCTGGATTGAGCGACACGCCTGGCTTCAGGGACCAAATTCCGTTCCTCGAGGCATTTAACCTGGTAAAATTGCTTTTTTCGGGTTCTCTTCTCGGTGCCCTCTCTGGAGATGCAGGTCGACCGTAGACATTGGATCTGTGGGTCGGAGCCTGAGGTTTATAGACCTTAAGTCTCTGCCAAACTGAGCCTCTTTGCTGCGCGTTTGACCCTCCATAGTCACTTGGCTTTGGGATAGGGGCCCGATCAGGTTTCTTTCCGATCGGGGTCATAGGATTCTGAGCATTCTTCAATTTATTCATTTCCTCCTGAATCATGTATTTTTCAGCTATTTCCATGATTCGCTCGAAAGACTTAGGTTGCTTTCGGCAGAGAGCTTTCCCGAACTGGCTATTACGGGTTAGCTCGAACATCAGTGACGACAGAAATTCGATCTGGGGGGTATCAACTTTCAGAAGTTCGATACTAAACCTTGCCAGCCACTGTCTTAAAGTTTCTCCTTCCATCTGCTTCACAGTTCCCAAGTGATTTGCAGGCAACCTTTGTTTCCTTTGGCTGGCAAATTGATGCTTTAACTTATCGCACAACTCATCAAAAGAGAAGATAGAGTTCGGAGGCAACTTTCCGAACTAATCCAAAGCAATTCCTTCGAACGTGGTGACCATAATTTTGCAACAAAAATCTTCTGAATGCCCATACAAGTTCAACACATTTATGAAACGGTTAATATGTTCCCCCGGGTCGGAGGTTCCATTATATCTGGGCAACCTGGTAGGGACGGTCTCCGTACCTCGAGCTTCTTTGATTTCTTGGCAAAAAGGTGAACATCGCATGATATTCGTACTCAAATCCTTGTCTCGCCCATCCTCGAGGAACACGGCCCCATCCTCTTTGGCCTCAGCTCTTTGAGCCCCGACATCTGCGGGTCGGGTTTCCTTTACCAGCATCTCCTTTTTTAACTCCTTCACAACTCTTTCCTGCACAATCTTTTCCAAGTCAGCCTCAGTCACTTTTCTGTAGACCGGCTTTTTGGACTTATCTGCGGCTTCGAGTTGACTTTCCCCGACCACGGAATCTTCCAAGCCTTGGATGGTCCTAGAGGGTTGCCCTGAGCGGATAACGGTTCTAGCTCGAGGAGCTTTGGGTCGAACGTTGGACGGCTCACCCAAAGCGGATCGGCGAATACTTCCTTCCCTCTGCCTGTTGGAAACGGGACCCCGAGCAATAGGTTGATCGACCGGGGGTTGTTGACCAGGCGGAGATTCATGATCTGCTCTCTCCGTGTTCAGGAATTCTCTACACATAGTTCCGATAATAGAACGCAGATCGACAATTGTCGTATGAATAGGTAAATCATTGGGAGGATCGAGCGGCGGCACCTCAGACTGGCGGGCCGCTCGGGATTGGTTGCTTGTTTACTGACTGCTGAGCTCCAACAGCTTGTGAAGGCTCGCCACGTTGGTACATATATCTCCTAGTAGTAGGCATTTTTTGATCTAATACTCGAATAGGCCCCTCGGTGGGCGCCAATTGATTATGCTCTTTTTCGTTCGCGTCAAATAAGGAAAACCGAGTAAATCAATGAATATATCGAGCGTGTAAATGGTGTATATTAATTTCAAGATCCGAATACAAGTTACAAAGTAGGTCTATCCGAGCATTACAGGATGCCGTACCACTAGCTAGATAAAATACAAAGAAAAGCAAGCTGAAGCCTATTCCGAGCTCTAAGTCCGAGCAGGAGAGTTTCTTGGGAATTGTGTCGTCCCTGATGTCATAAATGCGCCCCGTATATATAGGAACAGTAATGAGCTAGGTAGACCCTCCACATGGGAATACGTCTCGCCAGTTGTCCAGTACTGGGGGTCGGCCCCACAGTAATTCCGAGGAAACCAGAAGGTCGGAAAGAAGATCGAAGTACTGGATCTAGTGCTATCAATCTGGCTGGATCGGAAACAAGGTTCTTCAGGTCGGAGAATACCATATTGGTCGGGATAGAGGTCGACCTCGAGCAGAGGTATTTCCTAAAATAAAGTATGCGAAATATCCCTCATCAAATGGGCCTCCATCCTAAACTATTTAGTGTAAAGCCCTAATCTATTACATTGGCACAAAAGGGCCCAAATAAAGGCTCGCAGGCCCAACAAAAATCCAAAGCAAAATAAACCAATCACATCTAAGGTCAAGGCTCGGCTCGATCGAAAACCACGTAAACAATTCACGTTGAGCAAAGAAACAAGCAAACACATTTACTAGTTTCCTATCTTACTTTAATTATTTTAAACGCCTTTAAAATATTTCTCTAGATTCTTACTTTAATCTCTATTAATTATAGGTAATCTATATTCGGATAAACAAAACCATTTTATGCATAAAAACAGATTAAAAAATTTCAACTTTTGAAAATTGCAATTCGGCCCTCCAACTTTTGGAAATTGCGATTTGACCCCTGAAGTTTTGGAAATTACAAATTAATCCCAAATTTAAAACTGGGAAGAGGACCGAAAATAAAATTTTTATTTCTAGAAAAAATTTCGAATTTGCAATTCAGCCCCTACAAGTTTTGGTATTTACAAAACAGCCCCAAAACTTTCGTTAATTGCAAAACAGCCCCAAATTTGAAAATTTCCAGAAAGTTCCATTCTGTCCAGAAAGTACACAGTTCGTAAAATCTCAATTTCAGTCCAGGTTTTCCAAAAATTGCTAATCACAAAAACAACCCTTTATTTTCGAAAAATACAAAATTGACCCAATACGTTTTTATGCAATTTTACCCAAAATCAGATCTACCCATAACAAGTAAGAATCAATAACACGAATATAACTTGCAATACAATAAAGCAATCAAATTATACCACTGTTGGGTTATTGGTAACGTCAGAACGTCAAAAGCAGCGGAATTTTAAAAATTTTAAAATAACCCAATCAATATCTTTATTCATCTCGTCATACGAAAAGGATTTTTACATAAATTGAAACATCCATAGGGTGTTTAGCGATTTTACCTTACCACGGGAACAGTGGTAATTTTTCTCCGGTCTTCTTTCAGATCTGCAGGACTTTTGGTTCGGAGAAGCACTCCATGTGTTGTGCCTCTAGCGGTGTCCACACCAACTGGATTGAAGCAACTCCTTTAGATCCACAGGCTCAGAACTAAGATCCAAAGGTTATCAAGCAAGGAAGAAAGAAGAGGAAGAAATCGCATGAACCCTGTAGAATTCTACAGGGTTCGGCCGATCATCAAGTGAGATGAAGGGCGGCGGCTGGTTTTCTTGGAGAAAGAAGGGGGGCGGCTCCTTCTTGTGTTGTAGCTTAGGTTTTTGAGGTCTTGAACTCCTTATATAAGGAGTCTTGACCTAGATGTGTTCTAATCCTACTAGGAAACTTAAAGCCCATTTACTTATGGCCTTTTGTTTCCTAATGGACCTAGACCACCTTTTAATTAATTATCAACTTTAATTAATTCAGCCCATTTAATTAATTAATCCAATTAATTAATTAATCCAATTAATTAATTAATCCTTCTCCATTAATTAATTAGACTACTTCTAATTAATATTTTTCTCCTTTAAGAATTAACACTTTAATTCTCCAATTTTGATTTAACTCTTTAAATCAAACTTTCCTTTAATGATTTGTTGCAGTCCAATTGTATTGTGTGTGACCCTCTAGGTTCACCATCAATTGGCCGCGGGCCCACGACTTTCGTGATTTAATTTGCGAGCTTTATTAATTGCTCTGATTAATTGAACACCTTCAATTAACCACTCAAGAATTAATCTCCTTGTTAATTCATGAGTACCCACACCTCATGGTCAATATCTAGCCACAAGCCCATGAGGCCCAACTTCAGGTGAATTGATCTCAGTGAACCTCACCTCTTATAAGTACCATGTACATACGGTCCTTCTATCGACTTAATTTCCCGATCGAGACCTAGGGTGTGTGAATTGATCGGCACCTCTAATTATCTCGATTCTGTACTTTCTAATTCTGGATAATAATTCCAGTGTGACTGCTAAATTTGGAAACCCCTTTCCAAATCCGTCACCGACCACGGCCGTGGGTTTCTCGGAATCTATTATCTAAGAACGTACAGGAAATTCTCTCAACACACTACGTTGAGTCGGTAGATCCCATATTGATGCTAACCATTCGCGTACACGACTATACGCACCCAATTTAGGCACACAATGATCAGGCTACGTGATCGGCACCTAAATCTAAGTACGCACATGTTGCGTTCCAAATACTAATACGCAAACTACGCAAGTATACGGTCGTTACAAGTAATATAAAACAATAAGTACATACCGAGTATCGAATCCCAACGAATGGGTAAAAGGTGGGAATAAACGAATCAACCGATGGCTTATTTCATCTAAGAACGCTTGACACAAAATTATCAAACCCAATATATGATAAGGGTGATTTTATTTAACTACGAGCGGTAAAGTAAATCTAACTACGAAAGCAAGTAAATTGGGGAGTTAATTATGCGGTAAGGAGGATTTATAAGCAATCAATTAAAGCAGATAAATCATGCGGTTGTTAGGTTAGCTATGCAAACAATCATAGACTTAGTTGTTGTTTGTGAGTTCTAAATTAGTTAAGTCTCCCTGTTGGTCTCACTTAACTCTACCAATCTACCCAAACTCTCCATCTCTGGATCAATCACAAACATCGTTGTCACTCGATGCTCTCAAAGGGCTCAAAGGCGTACCGTTGTCACCCGGGACCTAAGACACCCAAATCCCCGAATAAAGAGAATCTAAGTTATTTGATGCATTCACGAACGAACTCATTATACAAACACGAACCACACTAGGTATATGCCTATCCTAGGTAGAAATCCACAAATCGTCACTCGCCTAACCTTCAAAGTCCTATGTCTAGGATGCATTCAAGGTAGAATTAAGTCCGATTACATGATTACGGCAAATCAAAGTACTTAAAAAATAATCTACTACAATCATTGGCCAAAAGTGCGATAAAACAATAAACCCAACAATTCAACCATAGCCAACATCAAAACATAACTAATCAAACGATAACAATGACTCGACAATGAATATATTAAGCTCGTGTTGCTACTCAAGGATTCAAGGACGTTCGTATGTATCTTCCGAGTTGCATACAAACCTATCGTGTTAAACTAATCCAATTTATGTCTAAATGGATTAAAATCTAATCGATGCATTAAACTCAAACCTTAAACGAATATGAAACGACATAGGTATATGTCTATCCTAAAATCGAATCACAATCCAAATTCATAATCAAATCCTCAAAATCACTATGTCTAGCAATCAAGAATCAATAATTTTCATCTTAAAGGTTGTCAAACCATAAGATGAACGATAAGCACGGAATCGGATTAACGAACACATATAAGCACCATACTAATCATCAAGACATCATTTAATCAAACAATAACATAAATATATATAAATCCAAAGAATTCAAATCCACAACCTTTGTTCCAAATAGAAAATAACAACATTCATATCCTAATCATAGACAACTAGGAAATAGAAAGATATCACCTAATCGGAATAAAGTCGAGAGATGGATTCTCCTCCCTTTAATCACCACCTAATCACTCCCCAAGGGTGGTGATTAACTCACCCCCTTGGTGGAGTCTTCAAATACAAGAAAAAGAAAGAAAAGTAAAGAGAGAAAGGTTGAGGGAGGCAAAGAGAGAAAGGGAGGCAAAGAAAGAGGGAAAGATTGAGGAAGTTGTGTGAAAGTTGTTCTCTTATCTTGTCCTAATAGCCCCCTCATGAGAAATCACGAAAATGCCCTTTGAAAACGCGGAGAATATGCTGATATTTCGCACCAGCAGGCTCACACCGCGGTGTATCTAATTTGCACCGCGGTGTGATATAGGCAGAAAGTTTTCTGCTCTGTCACACTTCCTTCCGAGCAGCATATCTTTTGATTCCGAACTCCGATTGCGGATCCGTAAAGTCCGTAGCGTAGCTATCTCACTCATCTATGACATATCCAAAATTCAGCTCATTTGAATCATCCATGAAAAGGTTGTGCATGTTCTAGTGAGCAGCTATCTATATTCTTGTACGATTTGCTTCGGGTTCTCTTTTCTTTGAAGCTCTTTCTGCGCAAAGGCTTGCATCTACGGCCACCGAGTCTTGATTTTATGGAATTGCACTGAATCATAACCTCTCAGACTTCTCTTTAGCCTTGCAAAATTCTCAAACCTACAAACAGAACAAAAACACGACAAAAAACGACGAAAACAAAAGAAAACACACAAAATCCCAACAAGGGACCAAAAACGCAAAAGAACGCAAAAACAAGCAAAAGCACACAAAACTCGAATCAAAGCAAGATATTTTGGGCTTAAAGAGATATGTAATAACGACGTTTTCACGGCGTTATCAACACCCCCAAACTTAAACACTTGCTCGTCCTCGAGCAAAGAAAACAAAACAAGTACTAAACGTGCATGCTTAAGATCAAAATGCCAAAGCTTAACACTTTCAAATTATTCTTTAAACAAGCTCCACGTGTGTGTGTGATGACTTCGGCTAGGTTCTATTTTAGGTGAATACGCCCCAATAGATTAAAATCATCGGTTCTACTTGCATGGGCTACTCACGTTAACTTAGTCTATCTCCTAACCTTAGGTTTCAAACCTTAAGCTCCAATCACATCGTGAAACTAAGTTGTAGGTAATTTAAGAGTGTTTTCCCTATTCTTGAACTAATTGGCAATTTTAGTCCCTAGCTCTTTTCTCACCGTACTTTGCTTTTCTTTTGATTTGCAATAATAACATAGCACTTTGTGCTTTACAGTGATATTACAATACAAAACTAGCACTAATTATGATGATTGTTTGTGCTTCTAAACATTTAACTTTTTGGGCTACTAGCACCATTCCAACGAAATAGAGTAATTACAAAAATGATTCATGAATTTCGTCAATGAAGGCTTAGCCTTTCTTTTCTCTCATAGAAGTGCATACATTTTAGCAACTTCTCTACTCGTTTCTTTTGAGAGCTAGGTGTTCAAAGGTTTTTCATTCTCGAAAAGGGTTCACTCCCCCAAACTTAAGCCATTTTGTTCCTTTTACACTTTGTTTTCAAACTAAAGTTTGGAGAGAAACTAAGTTACGCAAGAGGAGTCCTAGATCCTATCATCACTAAAGTTCTTTATCCACCCCAAATACAACCTAGCCTTAGCCAATGTGCTCAAATTTTGTAGAAGCATACTCAAATAATAATAAAAATTTGAAAAAATTTGACGGGTCGACCTAGCATGTATGCAAGTACTTGCGACCTCTCTCAACACCCCCAAACTTAAACACTTGCTCGTCCTCGAGCAAAGAAAACAAAACAAGTACTAAACGTGCATGCTTAAGATCAAAATGCCAAAGCTTAACACTTTCAAATTATTCTTTAAACAAGCTCCACGTGTGTGTGTGATGACTTCGGCTAGGTTCTATTTTAGGTGAATACGCCCCAATAGATTAAAATCATCGGTTCTACTTGCATGGGCTACTCACGTTAACTTAGTCTATCTCCTAACCTTAGGTTTCAAACCTTAAGCTCCAATCACATCGTGAAACTAAGTTGTAGGTAATTTAAGAGTGTTTTCCCTATTCTTGAACTAATTGGCAATTTTAGTCCCTAGCTCTTTTCTCACCGTACTTTGCTTTTCTTTTGATTTACAATAATAACATAGCACTTTGTGATTTACAATGATATTACAATACAAAACTAGCACTAATTATGATGATTGTTTGTGCTTCTAAACATTTAACTTTTTGGGCTACTAGCACCATTCCAACGAAATAGAGTAATTACAAAAATGATTCATGAATTTCATCAATGAAGGCTTAGCCTTTCTTTTCTCTCATAGAAGTGCATACATTTTAGCAACTTCTCTACTCGTTTCTTTTGAGAGCTAGGTGTTCAAAGGTTTTTCATTCTCGAAAAGGGTTCACTCCCCCAAACTTAAGCCATTTTGTTCCTTTTACACTTTGTTTTCAAACTAAAGTTTGGAGAGAAACTAAGTTACGCAAGAGGAGTCCTAGATCCTATTATCACTAAAGTTCTTTATCCACCCCAAATACAACCTAGCCTTAGCCAATGTGCTCAAATTTTGTAGAAGCATACTCAAATAATAATAAAAATTTGAAAAAATTTGACGGGTCGACCTAGCATGTATGCAAGTACTTGCGACCTCTCTCTCCCCAAACTTAAAACGCACAATGTCCCCATTGTGTGAATTGAGAAAAACGGAGGGAGGTCGACACGACAATCACACAAGCACACAGAGGAAAGACAAACAAAAACAAAAACAAAACAAAGAAAATAACAAGATAAATGATCGAGCACGGCTCTATCTAATCCAAGCAAGCATGGCTAATCAAAACCAATCAAGTACGGACATATAGATATAGCATTGTAAGCGTAAAATAAACCAAATGGAATGCAAACAATGTAAAGGTTACGCCCTTTTGTCGATCATGGAGTCCGTGCATCCCGTGGTTAACTTCCGTCTCGAATCCTCAATCATGCTTGCCATTACTTCTTTATCATGCACAATCATCACCTACAACACAACACAAACAAAAACAAAACAAAACAAAACAAGATGAAAAAGGGAAAGAATGCTTGTTTTAAGTCACGAGCTTGACTTGATACGAGGGATGGTTTGATCGTCACCAAAACTACTCCCATCGTCCATGGTTCCCCAAAACATAGGCTCATTAAAATCCTTAAGCTCTTCGCAATAGGCCGATCGAACCTCGCAAAGAAACAAAAAGATCAAAATTAGCACGAAGTATCAAACTATCAAACACAAAGTTAGCCATCAATGTCATCATTTACTCCGCACGTTACCACATTCCCCGGCAACGGCGCCAAAATCCGTCACCGACCACGGCCGTGGGTTTCTCGGAATCTATTATCTAAGAACGTACAGGAAATTCTCTCAACACACTACGTTGAGTCGGTAGATCCCATATTGATGCTAACCATTCGCGTACACGACTATATGCACCCAATTTAGGCACACAATGATCAGGCTACGTGATCGGCACCTAAATCTAAGTACGCACATGTTGCGTTCCAAATACTAATACGCAAACTACGCAAGTATACGGTCGTTACAAGTAATATAAAACAATAAGTACATACCGAGTATCGAATCCCAACGAATGGGTAAAAGGTGGGAATAAACGAATCAACCGATGGCTTATTTCATCTAAGAACGCTTGACACAAAATTATCAAACCCAATATATGATAAGGGTGATTTTATTTAACTACGAGCGGTAAAGTAAATCTAACTACGAAAGAAAGTAAATTGGGGAGTTAATTATGCGGTAAGGAGGATTTATAAGCAATCAATTAAAGCAGATAAATCATGCGGTTGTTAGGTTAGCTATGCAAACAATCATAGACTTAGTTGTTGTTTGTGAGTTCTAAATTAGTTAAGTCTCCCTGTTGGTCTCACTTAACTCTACCAATCTACCCAAACTCTCCATCTCTGGATCAATCACAAACATCGTTGTCACTCGATGCTCTCAAAGGGCTCAAAGGCGTACCGTTGTCACCCGGGACCTAAGACACCCAAATCCCCGAATAAAGAGAATCTAAGTTATTTGATGCATTCACGAACGAACTCATTATACAAACACGAACCACACTAGGTATATGCCTATCCTAGGTAGAAATCCACAAATCGTCACTCGCCTAACCTTCAAAGTCCTATGTCTAGGATGCATTCAAGGTAGAATTAAGTCCGATTACATGATTACGACAAATCAAAGTACTTAAAAAACAATCTACTACAATCATTGGCCAAAAGTGCGATAAAACAATAAACCCAACAATTCAACCATAGCCAACATCAAAACATAACTAATCAAACGATAACAATGACTCGACAATGAATATATTAAGCTCGTGTTGCTACTCAAGGATTCAAGGACGTTCGTATGTATCTTCCGAGTTGCATACAAACCTATCGTGTTAAACTAATCCAATTTATGTCTAAATGGATTAAAATCTAATCGATGCATTAAACTCAAACCTTAAACGAATATGAAACGACATAGGTATATGTCTATCCTAAAATCGAATCACAATCCAAATTCATAATCAAATCCTCAAAATCACTATGTCTAGCAATCAAGAATCAATAATTTTCATCTTAAAGGTTGTCAAACCATAAGATGAACGATAAGCACGGAATCGGATTAACGAACACATATAAGCACCATACTAATCATCAAGACATCATTTAATCAAACAATAACATAAATATATATAAATCCAAAGAATTCAAATCCACAACCTTTGTTCCAAATAGAAAATAACAACATTCATATCCTAATCATAGACAACTAGGAAATAGAAAGATATCACCTAATCGGAATAAAGTCGAGAGATGGATTCTCCTCCCTTTAATCACCACCTAATCACTCCCCAAGGGTGGTGATTAACTCACCCCCTTGGTGGAGTCTTCAAATACAAGAAAAAGAAAGAAAAGTAAAGAGAGAAAGGTTGAGGGAGGCAAAGAGAGAAAGGGAGGCAAAGAAAGAGGGAAAGATTGAGGAAGTTGTGTGAAAGTTGTTCTCTTATCTTGTCCTAATAGCCCCCTCATGAGAAATCACGAAAATGCCCTTTGAAAACGCGGAGAATATGCTGATATTTCGCACCAGCAGGCTCACACCGCGGTGTATCTAATTTGCACCGCGGTGTGATATAGGCAGAAAGTTTTCTGCTCTGTCACACTTCCTTCCGAGCAGCATATCTTTTGATTCCGAACTCCAATTGCGGATCCGTAAAGTCCGTAGCGTAGCTATCTCACTCATCTATGACATATCCAAAATTCAGCTTATTTGAATCATCCATGAAAAGGTTGTGCATGTTCTAGTGAGCAGCTATCTATATTCTTGTACGATTTGCTTCGGGTTCTCTTTTCTTTGAAGCTCTTTCTGCGCAAAGGCTTGCATCTACGGCCACCGAGTCTTGATTTGATGGAATTGCACTGAATCATAACCTCTCAGACTTCTCTTTAGCCTTGCAAAATTCTCAAACCTACAAACAGAACAAAAACACGACAAAAAACGACGAAAACAAAAGAAAACACACAAAATCCCAACAAGGGACCAAAAACGCAAAAACAAGCAAAAGCACACAAAACTCGAATCAAAGCAAGATATTTTAGGCTTAAAGAGATATGTAATAACGACGTTTTCACGGCGTTATCAGCACACCCATGCACCGAATTCGCCCTAGCATCTCAAGTCTAAGGACTAAATCGTACACTATTATAAGTTTGAGAAACATCCCATTGCCGATATGCATCATGCGCTTCCACAATGGATTTCTCTGTTCGGGTCGTTCGATGCGTTCGATCCCCTATCGAAACACCTACTCATATGCACTAGCATCAAATGCCTTGCTCATGAAACGCTACAAATTCACTCCATGTGAATCATGCATATTTATACAAGTCTTTGCGATTCCTTCGGTACCCCGTCTCGTTCGGAATCTATGACTTGGAACATTTTTAAGATCACGACCTTAGAGACTGTTTCATGATTGCACTCATATTGAAGTGAATCGTCCCATACTCTATTGTGATCTAAGGATTTCATCCAATCGCTTAAGTGATTTGTGAGAGATGAAGTTGGCCATTGTTTGATTTACGTACTATAAACAAACGAGCGTATTAATTCATTTATACTAGAGAAAGATTACGATAGTCCTAATACAAGCTAAATATATTGGCTTGCAGGGCACTATCCCATCAGCTCTTAGTGATTGTCACTGGATTGAAGCAATGCAAGAAGAGTTAAATCAATTTGAAAGGAATGAGGTTTGGTACTTGGTACCAAGACTTACTCATCAAAGATTCATTGGCACTAAGTGGGTATTCAGGAACAAAATGAATGAAGATGGTATTGTTACCAGAAATAAAGCAAGACTAGTTGCCAAAGGTTACTGCCAAGAATAAGGCATTGATTTTGATGAGACATTCGCACTAGTTGCAAGGCTTGAAGCAATCAGATTATTCTTAGCTTGCTGCTCACAAGAACTTCACTGTCTATCAGATGGATGTGAAGTTTACTTTTCTCAATGGAGAATTGCAAGAAGAAGTTTATGTTGAACAACCTCCTGGTTTTGAAGTCTATCAACAAAGAAACAAAGTGTATCGTCTGAATAAAGCTCTCTATGGACTTAAGGAAGCACCAAGAGCATTGTATGATACCTTATCTGATTTTCTTTTAATTAAAGGATTTCGCTAAGGTAAAGTAGACAAGACCTTGTTCACTATTGAATGGGATAATCATAAATTGTTAGTTCAAATATATGTGGACGATATTATTTTTGGTTTAACTAACCAACAGATGTGTGAAAAGTTCTCTAAGCTGATGCAGAACAAGTTTGAAATGAGCATGATGGGAGAACTAAATTACTTTCTTGGATTACAAGTGAAACAGTTGCCTGACGGCATATTTATAAATCAAGCAAATTACACAAAAGAACTGTCCAAGAAATTTGGTATGGAAACTGGCTCATCTGTTGCTATTACAATGTCTACTGGACTTCACCTTGACAAGGATGAAGATGGAAAATCAGTGGACATCACCAAATATAGAGGCATTAGGGTCACTGTTATATCTAACAGCTAGCAGACCAGACATTATGCATGGTTATTTATGTAATAGCCTAGGTCCGTTAAGAACCCTTTAGATTGACCAATTGGGCCAACATCATGGCTCGATGATGGCCCACATAGGAGGCTCCCGATCGAAAACATATTGTGGTAGTATGCATGCTAGGCTTGTATGTTTTAATTTATTTATCGATTTATTTATTTAGCTTGTGTGTGATGCGCGCTAGAATCTAGATCGTAAATAAAAGATAAAGCATAACTTATGCGGTGAGATCTCGAGGAGAGTTAGTATGAACTTTCAAACCCGAAAACCCCCTCTCGAATTAAATATTAAGTCATATTGGGTACATTTAAAATGAAGTTTTAAAGATCCAAGCCTTCCATCAATAGTAACTAGCGTAAGTTGTCTACTTATCGGTAGAGGTGATCCAGAGGCTGGCACCCGAGTCGAAGAAAGGGACAATACGCAAAATTCCTTGACTCCTGTTTTTAACTAAAGTCGACAAGGGTGAGGACTGGTCGGGATGTGAATATCGACCGATAACCAGTTACGAAGATTTCACGACCGGGCCTGTTGCTCATCATGATTGATGGGTTAGACTTAACGATTAGTAACACTTATGATGTAGCAGTGCTAGATAAGTGAGAAAACCGAGGCAAAATAGCTTGAAGGTTGTGTAGTGACACAATTGGTAAGAGTATACCTACCTGGAGAATTAATTGTATGGCCACGAGTCGTGGGTGCAATTAATGTCTGCTGGGACATCAAGACCTACTAGGAAATAAGATTTCCCGAGCAATCAAAGGGGTGATTGTTTCTACAAAATAGTGGGAGAACTTTTTCGAAACCAAGACCAAAATTCGTTAATTATAAGTATTAGGCATAGATCAGTCAGCTAAACGTTGTCTTCTTTCCATTTGTAGGTATTTTTGAACAATGTCTAAGAATCCATTATCTGTCATCCTCTACACTAATAAACTAAATGGGTCAAACTTTGTCGACTGTCTGAGAAACTTGAGGATAGTCTTCGACTCCGAACGTCGGAGCTATGTACTCGACACACCTATGCCTGCTGCACCCGCAGCACGAGCTACTGAGGAACAACGAACCGCCCATGCTAAAAGGGTTGATGATGATCTTCAGGTTCGCTGCCTCATGCTAGCTTCAATGTCGAATGAGCTACAGAAACAACATGCTACTATACCGCTTGCTAGAGATATACTTCTCCACCTCCAACAGATGTTTGGAGAAAGGTCTCGTACCGAAAGGTTCGAAGCCACTAAAGAGTTGTTTAATCTCAAGATGGCTGAGGGAAGCAGTGTCAAGGATCATTGTCTGCGTTTTATCAACCTGGTTGAAAAACTGGGGCGATTAGACGTGGAATTTCACGCTGATCTTAGCACTGACCTCCTTCTCCATACTCTGCCTCGCTCGTTCAACCAGTTCGTGTTGAACTTCAACATGGAAGACAGAAACCTTGCTCTTCACGAACTGACCAATCTGTTGGTTACGGCAGAATCCACTCTCAAGAAAGAGAAACATGTGATGATTGCTCACCAATCGAAGGCTGCAAAGCCCAAGAAAGGTAAAAAGAAGAAGAAGGTGTTCTCTTCTAAAGCAGTCAACAAGGTTTTCGAGAAAAAGCGCAAAAGCCCAGACGATGAATGCTTCCATTGCAAGAAAGCAGGGAACTGGAAAAGGAACTGCCCAGAATACCTGAAGATTGTAGCCAAAGGTATTTTCCTGGTTGAAGTTAATATTTCTATTAACTGTGCATCATGGGTGTTAGACACTGCAGCAGGTTCTCATATCTGCAATGATTTGCAGGTGATGGGAGCAGTAAGAACACTTAAGCCCGGGGATAGGATCCTGCGTTTTGGAAACGGAGCAAGAGTTGCTGCAGAGGCTATAGGAGATGTGGAGTTAGTGATAGGGAATTTTACTTTACTTTTAAAAGACTGTTTGTACGTACCAACAATAATTAAGAACATTATTTCTATTCCTCTTTTAGATAATGATGGTTTTAGTTTTTCCATTGTGAGTGGATCTTTAAGCAAAATTAAAAATGGTTTAACTTATGCTAGTGGTACTTTGATGGATGGTCTGTATTCCCTTGAACCTACAAACTCCAACGTCTTGCACATACAATCAAGAAAAAGAAAATATGATAATCACACCCCACAACTTTGGCACGCTAGACTTGGACATATCTCCAAGAGTAGGATCCAAAAGTTGGTTTCTTCTAAGGCTCTTGAAATACAGAACTTAGATGAACTTCCGACTTGCGAGTCTTGTCTCAAAGGAAAAATGACCAAATCACCCTTCACCGGGAATCCCGAGCGAACCAAACAAACATTTGATTTGATCCATACTGATGTTTGTGGACCACTGAGTGTCAGTGCAAGAGGAGGATTCTCCTACTTCATAACATTCACTGACGACTTCAGTCGTTATGGATACGTGTACTTGATGAAGTACAAATCCGAAACTTTTGAAAAGTTCAAGGAGTTTCAAATGGAAGTAGAGAACCAATTAGGACACAGTATTAAAGCACTTCGATCTGATCGAGGTGGAGAATACTTGAGCCAAGAATTCCTCGATTATCTTAAAGAGAATGGAATTCTCGCTCAGCCAACTCCCCCTAGGACGCCCCAACTCAATGGAGTGTCTGAAAGGAGGAATCGAACTTTGTTGGACATGGTTCGTTCCATGATGAGCTTTGTTGAACTTTCCTTTTCGTTTTGGGGCTTGGCCCTATTAACTGCTTCGAAGATACTGAATATAGTACCTTCAAAGTCAGTGCCAACAACACCACACCAAGAATGGTATGGTAAAGCACCCGTATATTCGTATCTACGAGTATGGGGATCTCCCGTCTATGTTAAGAACAAGAAAGGAGATAAGCTGGATAGTAGATCTAGTTTGTGCAAATTTGTGGGGTATCCAAAGGAATCCATTGGATACTTGTTCTACGATCCTAAAGAATGTAATACGTTCGTATCTAGGAATGCCCACTTCTTAGAGGATGATTTCCTAACCAACAAAAATGGGACAATCATAGAACTTGATGAAGTCCAAGAATCGGACCCATCCTCACAAACAGTGGTTGCTGATCCTGAATTTACTGAACCTACTAGTACACCTATACTTCGAAGGTCTGATCGAATTCGTAAGGAACCAGAGAGATTTGGTTTCATTCACGAAAACGATAAATTGGATACAGATCCAAGGACTTATGAAGAAGCTATGTCTGACATAGAATCGGGAGCGTGGCTCGAAGCCATGCAATCCGAAATGGATTCCATGCATTCCAACAAGGTTTGGACCTTGGTCGATCCACCTGAGGGAACTATCCCTGTAGGATGCAAATGGATCTTCAAGCGTAAGCTTGGAATGAATGGAGAGGTTATAACCCATAAGGCTCGCCTAGTGGCGAAAGGTTATTCTCAGAGGCCTGTAATAGACTATGAGGAAACCTTTTCTCCAGTAGCGATGTCGAAATCCATTCGGATACTTTTAGCCATAGCCGCATGGTACGACTCCGAGATATGGCAAATGGACGTAAATACCGCCTTTCTCAATGGAGACATTGACAAGGAGATCTTTATGCAACAGCCCAAAGGCTTTGCGTCCAAAGGAAGCGAGCACAAGGTGTGCAAACTTCAAAGGTCAATTTATGGCCTCAAACAGGCGTCCCGAACCTGGAACATACGATTTGATGAGACAGTCAAAGCTTTTGGCTTCATCAAAAACGTATTTGAGCCTTGTGTGTACAAGAAGAATAGTGGGAGTTCGGTACAATTCATAGTTTTATACGTCGATGACATTCTGTTGATCGGGGACGATATCAGAATGTTAACGCAGACGAAAGCGTGGTTATCCGCACAGTTCTCCATGAAAGATTTAGGAGAGGCATCTTACATATTGGGGATACGTATCTATAGGGATAGATCGAAGAAGATGTTGGGACTCTCCCAATCTCAGTACATCAACACGATATTGAAAAGATTTAATATGGAAGAATCCAAGAGAGGATTGTTTCCAATGAGACATGGAATCTCTCTTTCCAAGTCAATGTGCCCTACAACTGACGAAGAAAAGAAGAGAATGTCTCTCATACCTTATGCCTCTGCTATAGGGAGCATAATGTATGCGATGTTGTGTACTAGACCAGACGTAGCACACGCTCTAAGTGTAACGAGCCGCTATCAGTCGAATCCAGGCGAAGAGCACTGGACTGCCGTTAAAGCAATCCTTAAGTACCTGCGAAGGACTAAGGATATGTTTTTGGTCTACGGTGGTAGTGGAGAATTGAAACTTGAAGGATTCACTGATTCGAGTTTCCAGTCTGATGTGGATGATTACAAATCCGATTCTGGATACATATTCCGGCTCAATGGCGCAGCGGTGAGTTGGAAAAGTTCCAAGCAGTCCACCACTGCCGACTCAACCACTGAAGCAGAATATATCGGATGCGGCAAAAGAGAGTGTTTGGATGTAGTTCCTAGCATTGCAGAGCCTGTAGTAGTCTTTTGTGACAACAACGGGGCAATAGCTCAAGCGAAGGAGCCGAGATCACACCACCAATCTAAACACGTAATGAGGAAATACCATGTGATCAGGGAGATCATTGGTAGAGGAGACATACACGTGGATCGTGTCAACTCAGAAGACAACATAGCTGACCCACTAACGAAGCCACTTTCGCAAAAAGCGTTCGAGGGACATCTTGTAAAGATGGGTCTTAGAAATGTTTGTGAATGGCTTTAGGGCAAGTGGGAGATTGATAGGATAGTGCCCAGCAAGCCAATTAACCTTATCTTGTAATAGGTCTATTTTGTAATAAACAATATTTGATTTTTATGAATAATACGCACGTTTATTTATAACTGTATAGAATAAATAATGGCCAAATTCATCTCTCGCGAATACATTTAAGCGATTGGATGAAATCCTTAGATCACATTCGACTATGGGACGATTCACTTCGGTATTGAGTGCAATCATGAAACAGTCTCTAAGGTCGTGATCTTAAAACACGTTCCAAGTCATAGATTCCGAACGAGACTGGGTATCGAAGGAATCGCCAAGACTTGTATGAATATGCATGATTCACATGGAGTGAATTTGTAGAGTTTCATGAACAAGACATTTGATGTCAGTGCATATGAGTAGGTGGTTCGATAGGGGATAGAACGACCCGAACAGAGAAACCCATTGTGGAAGCGCATGACGCATATCGGTGATGGGATGTTTCTCAAGGCTTATAATAGTGTACGATTTAGTCTTTAGACTTGAGGTGCTAGGGCGAATTCGGTGCATGGGTTTATGTACTTTGATCTAGGTACAGGTCACGTAGCCTGACCATACTGTGCCTAAGTTGGGTGCGTATAGTTCTGTACACGAGTGGTTAGTACCAATATGGAATCTACCGACTCATCGTAATGGATGAGAGAATTTCCTATACGATTCTTAGATAATAGATCCGAGAAACCCGTGGCCACGGTCGGTGACGGATTTGGAAATGGGTTTCCAAATTTAGCAATCACACTTGATTATTATCCCGAACTAGAAAGTATAGTTATTGAGATAATTAGAGGTGCCGATCAATTCACACACCCTAGGTCTCGATCGGGAAATTAAGTCGATAGAAGGACCGTATGTACATGGCAGTTATAAGAGGTGAGGTTCACAAATATCAATTCACCTGAAGTTGGGCCTCATGGGCTTGTGGCTAGACATCGACCATGAGGTGTGGGTACTCCTGAATTAATAAGGGAGATTAATTATGGAGTGGTCAATTAAAAGGGTTTAGTTGATCGGAGCAATTAATTGCTCGTAAATTAAATCACGAAGGGTTCGTGGGCCTGCTGCCAATTGATGGTGAACCTAGAGGGTCACACACAATACAGTTGGACAGTGACAGTCATAAAAGGAAATATTTGATTTAAATGAGTTAAATCAATAAATGAATTAAAGTATTAATTCAATTGGAAGAATAATTAATTAGATAGTCTAATTAATTAAATATTAATTAAAGTGTTAATTAATTGAGAGATAATAATTAATTAGATTAATTGGGTTAATTTAATTAATGGGTTAATTAAATTAAGTTGCAAGACATGGGCCTTTTAATTAAAAGCCTAGAAGAAGTCTTGCGAGACTAGGAGGGGCGATTTTTTGCTAGATGAAGAATGGAAGAGTTTGTTTTCTTGTATGACAAGGAAGATCTAAAAGATATACATGTATATCTTGTTTCCTAATGAGATAAGGAAAAGGTCATGGAAGAGATATCTATTAAGAGAATGATTCTTCTCTTATAAATATATATCTCTTCATAATTCTTCAAGACACTAGAAACACAAATCTTGCACAATCCCTAAGAGCTGAAAATTAGCCCTAGCCGCCCCCTACCCTGTGCAGCCCCCCCTCTCTCTTTGTCTTCCATATATGGATCCAGTTCTGAATCTGGATCTGCTTCTTCCTCCATTGACAACCTTCAAGATCTAGTTCGTAGCCTGTGACTTGAAGGTGTTACTACAATCCAGCTGGTGTGGATACACTCTGGAGGTGAGACAATTGGATCACTGCTTGTGAATCAACAACAAAGCCGGAGGTAAAAATCGCATATCACCCTCTTTATGTTTATTGTTGTTGTTTGATTCAACCTTTTCGCATACATAAGGTGGAAAACATATATTGGGACTGATAGGTGCCTCGGAAAAATTTTAAATTCCGCACTCTCGTTGTTTTGACAACCGAGGCATTCTCAACAGTGGTATCAGAGCCAGTTCCATTACTATTATGCGAAAAGGCCTGAACATAATTAAATATATGGATATTTGTTATTGTTATGTTCTGTGTGATGATTCTTGTTTGTTATGATATGATCTATGATTGGGTAAAATCGCATATTGAGATTTGGGGCAAATTTATAGTTTTTGAAACTTCAGGACTTTTTGTGCAAATCGCTATTTTCTGAAATAAGGGCTGGAAATTTATTTTCTGTTTTCTGGAAATGTTTTTTGAAAAATCTGGACTGTTTTTGCAATTCTGGTCTGTACGTGTTTTGGGGTCATTTTTGCAAATTCCAAAAATTAAAGGACTGTTTTGTAATTTCCGAAAGTTCAGGGGTCTGTTTGCGAAACCAAAAAATTTTCTGGATTCAAATTTTAATTTTCTGGTTCTCTGGCCGATTTGTAAATTGGGGCTGTTTTGAAACTTTTCAAATCTTTGGGGTTAAAAATGCAATTTCCGTAAGTTGAGGGGCCGAATTGCAATTTTCAAAAGTTGAAAAATCCGAATCTGTTTTTATGCGGAAAATTGTTTTGTTTACCCAAAAATTGATTTTGTCATAATTAGTAGTGACTAAAGTAAGAATCATAGGTTATTATTTTTAAAAGGAGTTTTAAAAGTAAGAAAGAAATACGTAAAAAGTTGTTTGCTTGTTTCTTGCTCTACGTGAACTGTTTACGTGGTTTTCGATCGTGCCGAGCCTTGACCCTAGGGTAGATGTGATTGGTTTAATTTATTGTTTGGTTTTTATTGGGCCTGCGAGCCTTAAGTTTTTGGGCCACTTTGAGCCTTTGTAATAGATAGGGCTTTACTGTTTTAAATAGTTTAGGATGGAGGCCCGTTACAAGCAAGGTGGGAGCCCAAGAAGGGTTGAAGGCCATGTATGCATGGTTATTTATGTAATAGCCTAGGTCCGTTAAGAACCCTTTAGATTGACCAATTGGGCCAACATCATGGCTCGATGATGGCCCACATAGGAGGCTCCAGATCGAAAACATGTTGTGGTAGTATCCAGCTCAGGAATTCTGTTGAAATGTGTACCTGAAAGTCAATTTGACCTTATCTTGGAAGAAGTTCATGAAGGCGAGGCTGGCAGCCATTGCGGCGCGAGGGCATTGTCCTTAAAGTGCTCCAGGACTGGCTATTATTGGCCTACTTTGACTTCGGATTCTATCGACTACGTCAAGAAATGCCACCACTGCCAGATTTATTCAAACTTGATTCATCAACCTGCTGAACAGTTACACTCAATTCCGATCTGCTGGCCATTTGATAAATGGGGGATCGATATCGTGGGACCTTTCCCAACTGCTAGATCGAGAAAAAACTATGTCTTGGTTGCTGTTGAATACTTTAGCAAATGGGTAGAATGCATTGCACTGACCAAAATTACTCAGTTTCAGGTTATAAATTTTCTCTGGAAGTATATTGTTTGCAGGTTCGGGATACCAAGAGTATTGATTTATGACAATGGAACTCAGTTCGCGGGTAGGCAAATTTTGGATTGGTGTGAAAAATTCGGAATTCAGCAAAATTTCACCTCTGTCGGCCATCCCCATGTAAATGGGTAGACCGAGGTCACCAACAGGGAAATTGTTCGATCACTTGAAAAGCGCTTAACCGACGCAAAGGGAAAATGGTTAGACGAGCTTCCCGGGGTCATATGGGCGAATAGGACTTTAGTTAAATCGGCTACGGGAGAAACTCCTTTATCCTTAGTTTACGGTTCGGAGGCCGTTATCCCGATCGAGACCTTGGTACCTTCACCAAGAGTTATATCCTATGATCCCGACCTGAATCAATCATTGAGGGAAATGGACGTCGACCATGCGGATAGTAAGCAGGATCGAGCTAGTTTGAAAATCCAAGCTGCCATGTCTAGCATGGAAAAAGCCTATGATAAGAAGGTGAGAATAAGAACTTTCAAGGTGGGGGACTTGGTCCTCAAAAAAGTAGAAGTATCTAAACACATAGGAAAACTTCAACCGAACTGGGATGGCCCTTACGTCGTGCAGGAGGTCGGAAAGAAGGGGTCCTATAAAATTGCTCACCTTGACGGTGAAACCTTGCCGAGAAGCTGGAATGCGGTCGACCTAAGAAAATACTATGGAAAATAGTTGTTATATTTTTATTTTTCTTGTAATTTCTGCTTATGCAAACCTATATTGTTCCAATTGTAAGCACAATCAATGAAGTTCTCCTTTTCGTTTCAACTGTGTTTCGAGTATCCTGTTGGAGTGAGAGCAAAATGTCCCGACTGAAGGTGAAAGCCGTTGCTATGCCCCTCAGTTCGGAAAAAGACCTGCTCGTAAAAAAAAAAAAAAAAAAAAAAAAATGCAAAATGTCTCGACTGAGGGTGAAAGCTGTTGCTATGCCCCTCAGCTCGATAAAAGACTTGCACAAAAAGCAAAATGTCTCGACTGAGGGTGAAAGTTGTTGCTATGCCCCTCAGCTCGGGAAAAGACTTGCACAAAAAGCAAAATGTCTCGACTGAGGGTAAAAGCTATTGCTATGCCCCTCAACTTGGAAAAAGACTTGCACAAAAAATACAAAATGTCTCGACTGAGGGTGAAAGTTGTTGCTATGCCCCTCAGCTCAGTAAAAGACTTGCACAAAAAGCAAAATGTCTCGACTGAGGGTGAAAGCTGCTGCTACGCCCCTCAGATTGGAAAAAGACCTGCTCGTAAAATGCAAAATGTCTCGACCGAGGGTGAAAGTTGTTGCTATGCGCCTCAGCTCGGAAAAAGACTTGCATAAAAAGAACATGACTATTTAGCTTGGAAAAAAGGACTTGAATGATAAAGATTGTCAAATGATTTATTATTTCCAAAATCAAGTGCTGCTCGAAATAAAATTCTGAAGTAGCCCTGCTCAAGTTGTGGAGGTTTTGAAGCATTCATGTTCCTTGAATTTCTTTCCCAAGTTGATTTATTATTTATTTTCTGGTCGAAGTAAATTTCTCAGACTTAAGCTATTATTCATGTGAACGTCTCAATTATCGAGAGGGTTTTTCCGAGGTAATTTGTCCGATCGATAGTTTTCCAGGTGCGGAATGATTTCAGATTCGAACTTTAGAGAATTTTCCAGATTATAATGATGTTTATCGAGCAAGAAATTATAAGCAATAACAATTACAAGACAATTGCAAGAAAGATAAATTGCGAAGTTTGAAGTAAAACATAAAGGTTTTATTTATAAATTCCGAACAATTCCTCGAACGGATTAAAAAATTCTTGAGTACATTTACAAGTAAAATCCCATTACAACTACTATGCCCTTTTTTACGGTCTTCGAGCATCCTTTAGTGTCGTCGACCCGAGCGGAGGCGAGCATCCGATGAGTGCACCACAGTTTCTGTGACAGATCGGTTGCCCAGTAGACTTGTAAAAAGTGATTGAGCCGGCTATGTTTATCGTCTAATGATATCTGGTTTTGAAGTTAGGCAATATGAATTGCAGACCACCTTTTCTGCTTATCTCCATACAGTCCCCAGCCTTCTTGCCACCAGCAGAGCCCGATCACTTCCCCGAGGTAGCAGGTAAAGCTGAAATTCCTCATTTTAAGATCCGAAATTTCAACCTAAAGCGGCCAGTCGTCATTTTATGATCCGAAAGCTCGACCCAAAGTTACCATTCTTCAAGAAAATCTCAAAGAAGCTGATACTCGAGGTCGATCTTCCTTTTAATCGACTGACCAGCTTTCCACCCTCGGGGAGTCCCTTCGAAATCCGCAATGCTTACCCTACCCAAAATACCCAAGCAAGAGCCGGTCGCATATTGGTATTTCGAAGGGAGATCCCATTTTCAGGGATCGAAGACCCCCCGGTCTTCGAGGGGCCCCTTTTTTCCTATTCCACACATACCAAAGAAAGAGTTAAGTTGTTTGCAAGCTCGGAAGAAAGTTCGAAGCCAAATCTCGAAGGCTTGAACAGAAAGGAGGGAGGGACCGAGCTTGGTCCTCGGATAACCCATTTTCATAAGTGTAAAGTGAAATTTTTTAACTAAGTGAAGTGCCTCTTTTATACTAAGGAGAAGGGGAGATCGACGGTCATTATTCAACAGAATTTAACGGCCCAGATTAAGGCATTTATCACGGGTGACTGTTCCGCTTCCCGAGGGTTAGGTACTGTTTGGCCAGAACATCTTTGGAACTTTGCTGAAAATGTGGGAATACTATGACTCGGTCAGATCCCAATGCAGAAAATTTTCCACCTTTACTTTCAGATCGGGAGAGTCTGAAAAATGCAACTCGAGTAAAAAGCTTCGATCTTACTTATTTTCCACGACGAGATATATGCATGTACGCAAAATCATCGAACAACTTGAGTTTACAGAATTTTAAAGCAAGTATAAATTTCCGAGCAGAACACAACATTATTTAAGAGAAAGAGAAAGTTTATTCATCCGCAGAAAATAACGTTACAGAAAGGGAAAAAAGATAAAGTTACAACATTTGAACGAGCAGGAAGAGTAAGGTTACAAACAAAAATTGATTCTCTAGATCAGCTTATTCTCAGATAAGATCTTACGGAGCTCGACGCTGCGGGCCTCATACCCTTCATCATAGCCTTTCTTATACGCCTCTTGCTCCCAGCGCTCAAAATCTTTCTTCTCTTGCTCGATAATGGACTTCAGCTTGTCCAACTCCTTGCTCAGTTCCTCATGAACTTGGCTCTCTTTCTGCTTCACAGCCTTCTCTTTCTCGGAGGCCAGCTTCAGCTCGATAGCTCTAGCTTCATCGAGAGATCTTTCCAAGGCGACCTTTGGTTTCTCCAAGTCGAGGACTACAGCAGCACGCTGCTCAGCTTCAAGCTCAACTTGCAATCCGAGGTTGAAAAGATGTTGTCCGACCTACGTGGGATCACAGAACAGAGGTTGTCTCTTGAGTAAGCAGATCAGAGCTCGATTGCACAATTTCCCGAGCACTTTTTCCTCTCAACCGTTCCTGCTCGGCAACCTGAATACTACCTAAGGTAATATCCCAACAGCTCGGAGTTACGCCTCCAACCACGGCCTTATTTTTCAACTCCTCAAATATTGCACTCAGTGTGCGAGTAACATCGGAGACGGAGCTGGAAGCCTCGGGATTCTTGTCCAGAAGAGAAGGCTTTTTCACATCATCAGAAGGGTCATTTATTTCGGAGTCATTTATTTTGACCTTTTTATTTGGAGGCTCGATATCGACGTTCTTGGCAGCCTCCGAAGCCAGAATGTTTTTGCCCGAAGATTTCTTCTCCCTCGCCATTTGGATTAAGGTTTGGGTCGGAATCAGATCATCTATACGAGACCTCTTGTTCGAGGCAAGCTCGGAACCACCATATTTGACTTGTTTGCTAGGACTCTTAGCAACCTGCGCTTTCCCTTCGGAACTGTTTTTCGCTCTAGAAGGGGAATCCGCAATCTGTATGATCGGCTCCCTCTCGGAACGAGTAGGCGCGGAGTTCGACGAAGGATCGACCTTGGCTTTTCCGCGGTCAGCCTTGGGAGCCTCTGATCGATTAGGCCCTGAGTTCGACGGAGGATCGACTTTGTTTTTACCACGATCAGCTTTCGGAGCTTTTGGGACCTCTGTAGATGCCTTAAAATCCTTGGACTTGGACTTGGGAGCTTTGTCTTTCTTGGCTTTAAAGAGTTGAGTTGGGTCAAGCTTGGAACCTACTAGTCCCTCCATGATCGAGTGCTTAGTAAAGAAATGGTTCGGATTATTTTATCGACTTGTGAGCTCCGATGTGAAAGATTAGGATTTCAATGATACAAACTTTTATTGGTTTCTCATGTATTTATAAGAAAGAGAAACGTTGCCTTTTGGGGACCCAACAGTCGCGAATTTCAAGTTTTTCCGAGCTATACTGTGAAGATCGATTATTTGTATATTTTATCTGCTAAGGAAATTTGCTTTAACCTGCGTTGCATAGTTTGTTATCTATGTTCTCTTTGAACCGCGTGCAATTTACAAACACTATTGTCTAGTTGAGTCGTACGATGAAATCCGACAAGAATTTAAACATCGGGATTTTGGCACATATCACGGATAGAAAATAGGGTTTATAAACGATCGCGAGGATTACATTACAGCAAAAGGAAAACCCTACAGACTATTACAAAAATCATTCTAAGGGTTTGGTCCCTCCTCGTCGTCCTCGCCCTCGGAGTTGTTCTCGACGTCGACGTCCTCATCTCCAGAAGCCTCTTGATTGTCCTCATCTCCAGAAGCCTCTTGATCACCCTCATCTTCAGAAGTCTCTTGTTCATCCTCATCTCCAGAGCTATCTTGGTCGTCTTCATCTGAACTCGAGCTCGAACTGGACACTTCCAATTCCAGTAGGTCGGGATTTGGCATGGGAACCCCGAACTCTTCCACAAAAGGGGCGAACTCGTGTGTCTCCCAATCTTGGGAACTCGAGGAGGAAGCCCGATACTCTTCTCCATCCCTGTTCTTCAGAATGTCCATGTGTTTCACATACTCGTCCATCTTATCAGGGATGACTTCTGCAGCGTTCAACTGTTGAACCCCTTTGTAGAAAGTGGTTTGAAGAATCTCACCGACCCATTTCCGAGCGGTGGCATCCAGTGCGGGAGATTATCCGAGGTTTCTCTTCAATCATTTGTCTTTAATACCCTTCTTTTGCAGTATTTATTACGCCAAGTGCATTTATTACCGTTGTAATAACTTCCTGATCACTTCCACTCTGCTGATCGAATCCACTCTGCTGATGAACACTTTGCTGATTCAAATCAAACCTATCTGATTTGACTCTGCTGAAATCCACAGTCTTATTTCGAACTCAGCAACAGATAAATTATCTTCTGAACCAAATATTTAACCCTTCTGATTTGTACTCGTCTCTTCGGTTAAATACTTTCAGAGGTTGACTAAGCTTTTATTACTTAGCTGATGACTTTGGAAATCATCAAAACCTCCCTTCACTTCTTCATCTTCATCCAACAATTTCCCCCTTTTTTATGATGACAAAACTTCAGCTAAGTACCTGTAACTAAACTAAAGTTAAGTCTTGATGAGGGATATTTCGTATACGCCATTATAGGAAATACCTCAGCTCGAGATCGACCTCGACCTCGACCCCGACCAGGAAGGTTATTTTCCGACCTGCAGAACCCAGCTTCCGATCAAGCCAGATTATTAGCACGAGATCCTATTTTTCGATCCACTTATCTCCTCGGAGTCACTGTGGGACCGACCTACTTTCCTGGACAGCTGGCCGAGACATAATCCCCTGCGGAGGGTCTAGCTAGCTCATCACTGTTCCTATATATATCCGACGCATTTAAGACATCAACGACGGCACAATTCCCTAGTAATACTCCAGCTCGAACATAGAGCTCAGAATAGGTTTAGTTTGCTTACTTTTGTATCTGTCTAGCTAGTTGTACGTCATCCTGTAACGCTCGGATAGACCTACTTTGTAATTTGTAATCGGATCGAAATATCAATACACATCATTTATACACTTGATTTTAATTATTGTTTTGCTCGACTTTCCTAATTTATCCTCATACGAAAAAGAGCATAATCAATTGGCGCCCACCGACGGGCCTATTCGAGTGTTAGATCGAAAAAATGCCTACTACTAGGAGATTCATGTACAATCACGGCGAGCCTTCACATGTCCTTGGAGCTCAACGCTCAATAAACAATGAACCAAGCAATCAATCTCGAGCGGCCCACCAGTCGGAACTACCCCCGGTCGACCCGCCAAATGATTTGCCTATACATACGACAGTGGCCGATCTGCGACCTATTATTGGCACTATGTGTAGAGAATTCTTGAACACGGAAAGAGAAGACCGTGAAACTTTACCTGACCAACAGCCCCCGGTTGACCAGCCCGAGGCTCGATCAGGACACCGAGCTCCCGCCTCAAACCTGTAGAGAGAAGGGAGCATTCGTCGATCTACTATGGGAGCTCCGCCAGGCAATCCTTCCCGAACAGCTCGGGCGAGAACTGTTGTCCGTTCGGGGCAACCGTCAAGAACCGTTCGAGATCTGGAAGATTCAGTAGTCGGGGAGAGCCAGCCCGAAGCTGCGGACAAGTTAAAAAAGTCGGTTTACCGTAAAGTGACCGAGGCCGATTTAGAGAAGATTGTGCAGGAGAGAGTTGTTAAGGAGTTGAAGAAGGAGATGCAGGTTAAAGAAACCCGACCCGCGGATGTTAGGGCTCGGCGAGCTGAAGCTAAGGAGGATGGGGCTGTGATTCTCGAAGATTGTCGAGATAAGGAGTTGAGTACGAATATCATGCGATGCTCACCTTTTTGCCAGGAGATTAGAGAGGCTCGAGGTACTGAGACTGTTCCTACGAGATTACCGAGGTATAATGGAACTACTGATCCAGGAGAGCACATCAATAGTTTCATAAATGTGTTGAATTTGTATGGGCACTCAGAAAACTTATGTTGCAAAATTATGGTCACCACCTTTGAAGGAATTGCCTTGGACTGGTTCAGAAAATTGCCTCCGAATTCTATCTTCTCTTTCGATAAGTTATGCGACAAGCTGAAGCACCAATTTGCGAGTCAGAGGAAACAAAGATTACCAGCTAACCACTTGGGAACGATAAAGCAGCTAGAAGGAGAAACGCTGAGGCAATGGTTGGCTAGGTTCAATATCGAGCTTCTGAAGGTCGATACTCTACAGATTGAATTTTTATCATCACTAATGTTTGAGCTAACCCGGAATACCCAGTTCGGGAACGCTCTATGTCGAAAGCAACCAAAATCTTTCGAGCGGATCATGGAAATAGCTGAGAAATACATGATTCAGGAGGAAATGAACAAGTTGAAAAACGCTCAGAATCCCTGACGCCAGGTCGGGAAGAAACCTGACAGGGCCCCAATCCCTAAACCAAGTGATTACGGAGGGTCAAACGCGCAGCGAAGAGGCTCGGTTTGGCAGAGACTTAACGTCAATAAACCTCAGGCTCCGACCCACAGATCTAATATCTACGGTCGACCTGCTTCTCCAGAAATGGCACAAAGGAGGGAACCAGAAAAAAATAGCTTCACAAAGCTGAATACCTCGAGGGACGAAATACTCACCATTCTCGAGGAAAGGAAACTGGTCCCAGAGGCTCGGCGTATCACCCAAGCCAGGCCGGGGACGATGAATCACGATAAATATTGTAGGTACCATAGGGCTCGCGGACACAGCACCGAGGATTGTTTCCAGTTGAAACAGGAAATTGAGAAATTGATTGCTCAAGGGAAGTTAAAGGAATATGTTAGAATGGGCAACCCCAACAATCGGTTCAGATAGAGGAAGTTTTCCGAACAACACCGTAATGATCAGCGTCAGGTCGAGGAGCAGACCAATGGAGTGATAAATGTAATAGCTGTCGGACCTGCAGGAGGAGATAGCAGGAATGCGAGAAAAAGACAGCCAGGTCGATAAATGTTGGGTTATTGGTAACGTCAGAACGTTAAAAGCAGCGGAATTTAAAATTTTAAAATAACCCAAACAGAATCTTTATTCATCTAGTCATACGAAAAGGATTTTACACAAATTGAAACATCCATAGGGTTATTGGAGAAAAGGTTTCATCAAAGTCTGTTCCAGAACTTTGTGAATAGCCTTTTACCACTAGTCGAGTCTTAGAGGTCAAAACCTCTCCATTTATTCCTAGCTTGAAGATCCATTCACTACTTACAGGGATAAAATCCCTCGGGTGGATCGACCAAGGTAAATACCTTGTTGGAATGTATGGAATCCATTTCGGATTACATGAACTCTTGTCATGCATGCACGTCTACATCCAATGTAGCTTCTTCGTATATGGTGAATTCATATCTTTCAAGCTCCCTACGAACTTGATCAGATCTACGAAGTATTGGTGTACTAGATGGTTCAGTAGTTTCTGGATTAATTCCCACTGTTTGCGGGGATGGGTCCAAATCTTGGACTTCATCAAGTTCCATGACATTCCCTATTTCCTTTGACGAGGATTTCATCAACTAAGGAACGGGTAGTTAGGAGAAACGATTGTTTTTCATTGTCGTGGAACAGGTATCCAATGGATTTCGTTGGATACCCCACAATTATATACAAATTGGATCTACTAGCCAATTTATCTCCTTTCTAGTTCCCAACTTAGGCAGGAGATCTCCATACTCAATAGTAAAAGTGCAGAGGTATTTTGCGTCATAGGAGGAGTTTGTTGTATGAGAACCCCATTCTCAGTAAGATAATTGAGGAATTCTTGACTTAAGTATTTGCCATCTCGATTAGATCGAATGGCCGTAATACTATGCCTTTGTTACTTCTCTACTTCGTTTCGAAATTCTTTGAACTTTTCAAAGGTTTTTCAGATTTGTATCTCACTAGATACATAAATCACTAACGACCAAAGTCATTAGCAAAAAGGTACGAGGTATGAGTAATCTCCTCTTACACTAACCTTTAGTGGTCCACATTCATTCGTATGGATCATATCCAAAGTTATTTGGTTCGCTCTTGATTCCCTGTGAAGGAAGATCTGGTCATCTTTCCTGTGAGACAGGATTCGTAGGTTGGAAGTTCATCTAAGTTCTATATTTCAAGAGCCTTAGAAGAAACCAACTTTTGAATCCTACTCTTGGAGATATGTCCAAGTCTAGCGTGCCAAGGTTGTGGATTATTATCTTGGTATTAATTGAACTTAGCACATTAATTCAATAGAATTGAGTTAACGGTTTAATTCAATTAATTTGCTTCCTTTCAATTAACTCTTTAATTGATTCATCTCCTTTTTCAATTAACCCTTTAATTGAAACGTTGCTTAATTAATTAGACCTTCTAATCAATTTAACTAATCAGTGCCTTTCTAAGATTCAGTGGGATAATTCGACTTTTAGACTACTTGCGTACTTTCGACTACCTTTATGGTCGATTTTAGAAGAGAACAACTTCTTCTTCACATTTACTCTTCTTTGACTTTGCAGTCCATGAGGTGTGAACGATCATGACAGGTTTATCCTATTTGCCTTTTACCAATACTTTGGTTAATTCATGATGTGATCAACTTATCAAATAAGATCAGAGTATTTCACGAATGTTTTGAATGAGCGGGAGGAGAATTTAAATGGAGGTCAATGCTAAGATCACTTGCAGGCCTACGTTTAATCGATCCAGTTTTCAACTAGATTGATAAAACAAGGACAGTGATCCTTTACATTAGTTCCTTCACTTATTCTCAAATTTTTAAACAACTCCTTAGTGGTCTCGAATCATACGATTCGAAACTGTTCCTCAAAACAAGCTTTTGAAGTGGAGGTTTGTTTTAGAAGCTTCAGACATACTCCTATGTCGCTTCTTTAGCTCGTTCAATCTTGATGCTTATATGAGGAAACGATCGTTAAGATTCCCATACCCTATAGGTGATTCGTTCCACTTTTGAGACTCGTCCTTATATGAGGAAACGATCATTAATATTCCCATACCCTACGGGTGATTCGTTCCTCCTTTTAGACTCATCTCGGAAGTGCATCAGACATAGGCTAGTTATTAAGAACATGATTCCGACTTTCAAAATTGAGGACAATCCTCAAGTTTCTACGACAGTCGATATTTTGATCCAGTTATTTTATAAGTCGAGGATAAATAGTATAATGGATTATTATAGATATCTTAATATCTATTTTAAAGAGAAGACAAATATACAGAGGACTAGTTAATGAATAATACTTATAATCTACGAAGGTTGGACTTTCTATTGTAAAAGTTCTCCCACTATTTTATCGAAACAATTACCCCTTCAATTGTTCGGGAAATCATATTTCCTAGTAGGTCTTGACGTCCCAGCGGACATTAATTGCACCCACGACTCGTGGCCATACAACTAATTCCCCAGGTAGGCATACTTATTGCCAATTGTGTCTCTACACAACCCTCAAGCTATTTTGCCTCGATTTTCGCACCCATCTAGCACTGCTACATCATGAGTGGTACTACTCGTTAAGTCTAACCCAATCAATCTCGATGAGCAACGGGCCCGGTCATGAAATTCCCGTAACTGGTTATCGGTCGATTATACATGTCCCGACCAATCCCCACCCTTGTCGAGTTTATTTAATAAACAAGAATCGAGAGATTTCACGTATTGTCACTTTCTTCGCCTCGGGTGCCAGACTCTGGATCACCTTAATCGATAAGTAGACAACATACGCTAGTCCCTATTGATGGAAGGCTTGGATTTATATAAATACTTCATTTTATTTTAACCCAATATGACTTAATATTTAATTCAAGAGGGGATTTGCTGGTTTGAAAGTTCAAGGCAAACTCTCTCGAGATCTCATCGCTTCGATTATGAATTATCTTATTTACGTTCTAATATTCTAGCACGCATCACCATACAAGCCAAATAATAGAACCAATAAATAAATAAGACATAAATAAATAAACCTAGCATGCATTTCTAACACAATATGTTTTCGATCGGGAGCCACCTATGCTTGGGCCATCATTGAGCCAATAATGTTGGCCCAATTGGTCTATCTAATGGGTTCTTAATGGGCCTAGGCTATTACATTAATAACCAAGCATACTTGGCCTTCATTCTCCACTGGGCTTCCTTCTTGCATGTAATGGGCCTCCATCCTAAACTATTTAATGTAAAGCCCTAATCTATTACATTGGCACAAAAAGACCCAAATAAAGGCTCGCAGGCCCAACAAAAATCCAAAGCAAAATAAACCAATCACATCTAAGGTCAAGGCTCGGCTCGACCGAAAACCACGTAAACAATTCACGTTGAGCGAAGAAACAAGCAAACACATTTACTAGTTTCCTATCTTACTTTAATTATTTTAAACGCCTTTAAAATATTTCTCTAGATTCTTACTTTAGTCTCTACTAATTATAGGTAATCTATATTCGGATAAACAAAACCATTTTATGCATAAAAACAGAATAAAAAATTTCAACTTTTAAAAATTGCAATTCGGCCCTCCAAATTTTGGAAATTGCGATTTGACCCCTGAAGTTTTGGAAATTACAAATTAATCCCAAATTGAAAACTGGGCAGAGGACCGAAAATAAAAATTTTATTAACAGAAAAATTTCGAATTTGCAATTCAGCCCCTGCAGTTTTCGATATTTACAAAACAACCCCAAAACTTTCGTTAAATGCAAAACAACACCAAATTTGAAAATTTCCAGAAAGTTTCATTCTGTCCAGAAAGTACACAGTTCATAAAATCTCAATTTCAGTCCAGGTTTTCCAAAATTTGCTAATCGCACATTAGCCCTTCAATTTTCATAAAATACAAAATTGGCCAAAAACGTTTTTATGCAATTTTACCGAAAATCAGATCTACCCATAACAAGTAAGAATCAATAACACAAATATAACATGCAATACAATAAGTCAATCAAATTATATTCAGACCTTTTCGTGTGAGAGTAATGAATTAGGCTCTGATACCACTTTTGGGTTATTGGTAACGTCAGAACCTTAAAAGAAGCGGAATTTAAAATTTTAAAATAACCCAAACAGAATCTTTATTCATCTAGTCATACGAAAAGGATTTTACACAAATCGAAACATCCATAGGGTGTTTAGCGATTTTACCTTACCACGGGAACGGTGGTGGTTTTTCTCCGGTCTTTTCCAGATCTGCAGGATTTGGTTCGAGAGAAGCACCCCAAGTGTTGTGCCTCTAGCGGTATCCACACCAACTGGATTGAAGCAACTCTCTTGAATCCTTAGGCTCAGAACTAGGATCCAAAGGTTATCAAGCAAGGAAAAAGGAGAAAACAATTCGCATGAACCCTGTGCAATTGCACAGAGTTCGGCCGAACCCATCGCTGTAAGAGAGGGGGCGGCGATTTTCAGATATTGGGAGAAGGGGCGGATACCTGTGTAGTCTTGGGCTTAGGTTTTTCACTTATATAAGAGGTATGAAGAGATATATATTTATAAGAGAAAAATCCTTCTAATAGATATCTCTTTGGCGCTGTATTATGTAATTAGTATTTTGAGTTTTGAAAATAATTACTCTTAATTGAAGTGAAGTCGTAAGTTCTAAGTTCTTGTGTGCGATGTGTTAGTTTAGCAAATCTTTTGTAGGATTTTCATTAGTTATGTTGAAGTAAGGTTGTTAGATAAATTCTAAGTCGTATACGTACTTGCTCAGGTTTCGGATACGCTTCATTTGTGGAGTTTAGTCGCTATACTAAGCGACAAAGGTGAGCGTTGTGTGTTGAATTTGTATGTCGGTCCGATGTGCTAGTAGATCGAGTCAAACATTTACTTATGCTCTTAATAATCAAAGCATGTGTTATATTATAATTTCTATTGCATGTTGTTACAAAGAGATTGGACTTGTTACGTCGACATTACTCGCATGAAATCCTTAGTATATCAACATGATAATCCAATGCATGCTATATCCAAATCTACTAGTTGCGAATATATTTTACTAAATTATCATGATACCCAAAATTTGCATATGATAAGTTGTTAAATGTTGATAATATGTTAAATATGTTTGATATGTTATGTTTCCGTCTGTTTCCGATTTTGTGTTTCCGTTTGTTTCCGATTTTGTGTGAGCCCCTTTTGATTGGTATATGGACCCGATGCCAACCTGGCCGGCAAGGGCCGGCAGGATTGTCACGGTTACCCGTAGGCCTGGCCTTACAATCCAAGTGGGGAGGAACACTTGGGGAGTAAGGACAAACTTTGGCAAAGACATGTCGATGCACTTCAGATAGTAAGGTCGCTCCTTACTCGGTATGTTTGGATGGACATCAAAATAAGGATGGAGGGTAAGTGGAGGTGGGCATCAGCAATTCTTGGTTATGTGAATTCCGTGTTTCTTCCGTCTTGAATATATGCTAAATTTGCTTGATAACTTGTTCACGTTATATAATATGTTGCATACACGCATTACCATGCAAATTTCGCACACAGCCTCACTAAGTTGGACGATCAACTTATGCGTTCCATGTTTCATTCTTTTCAGTTTCAGATGTTCTGGAAAATAATAGTCGAGTTGCGGTTAGGTCATCACGGTTGCGATCCCACCCTAGTATTTGGGAGAGTAGTTATATTTTGTTATCGATTTATGTTCTTTTTCGATTTTGTTTTAAACCTTGCTTAGAATATTTGAATCTTTAAAGTTGATTTATATTTTCATAAAAGAGACAAGATTTTCATAAATTACTTATTTATCTCTCTCGGTTGATTTTGTTTAAATATTTTGATATGTTTTGATTAGATGCTTCCGCTTTAAACCTCTACTATGGAAGTTGATTTTATTTTCGTTAAAAAAAAAAAAAAACTTAGAAATTTAAATTGTTCTTATTTTATTTTAAACCGCTTCCGCTTTAAAACTTTTGATTTATCTTTTCTGTTTAAAAAAAATAAAAAATAAAAAAGTTTTGATATTTTAACTCTTTTAAAAAAAATATATATATATATATTTTTGACTGTTATTCGATGGACCCGCGGAGTCGGGCCGTCACAGATGGTATCAGAGCTTCGGCTCAAGGCTAGGATAGGATCCTCGGATTTGTACTGAGGTGCTAGTAAGGTGGGACTCACTGTCGTGACTTTAGGGTGTCTACCCACATTGGGTAGTTCACTGTTAGGACAAGACCGCAACCGAAACTATATGTGTAGTACGTATCCTTGAGGTTAAGGGTTATTTTTGCTTGATTCTGTATTTTCTTGATTTATTATTTTGTTGGTGGTTTCTCGAATAGCATAACGTTATTTGAACTTTATTGTTGATCTTATTGTATGGTTATGATTGTATATGTGTGCACTCCGTGAATTTTACGTAAATTAAAATATTTGAATCAAGCGACCTTTCTCGAAGTACATGTAGAATGACTAAAATAGCCGTAATTCTTTTGAATTCCTTATCGAGTTTACCTTATTCAGAACTCATAATTCTGATTCTAAACGTATTCATCTCCAAATTGATCTCTCCAATTTAAGCTCTCTTGAGCCTATTTTTCGCTATAATTAATTGTTTCGCCCTTATTCTAATGTTGGTACTTATTCATTTTGAGCTTGTGATCCCTAGATGTCTTTTCTTCATCATTTTGGTGAATCAAATTGTTATGTATGTAATATTTCTTTCAATAGACAGTCATTCAAATTTCATTGACATCAGTCTTGAGTTCCAACTCGTCTATTACTCGTTCCTTGCATTCAACTATGAATTATTATTGACAGCGAGTCACTTCATTTTGATTTCTAAAACTACCCTAAGTTCATGTCTAATCTTCCCATTTTCGCTCGTGCTTTTACGAAATTCCTAAATGCGATGTCAGATTGTATCTTTTCCTTCATGGAGTGTAGTTTACCGTAAAATCTTCTTGAATCATTTTTAGCCTTATTCTTGATATGGCTTATTTTAAGTCATACCCTTATTACCTTTTATCTGAATCATAATTTGATTGTTTTCCTTGAGATCTTATCAACACTCTTAATTCAACATTCCTTCATTTATTCTGGATCTCAATTTCACTTCATATTATCCTATCAAGCTTCGGTTTTGATCTCTTATATTTGTATTCTTTAAGAGCTTACACATCCTTAATTCATGAGGTTTTCCTCGTATCGATTTCGTAACCAAAATTTTTATTTTCATCAAATTCTGTGAATGTTATTATTCCTTGTCCTTCTTTTTTCGAGCCTATTTATTCAATTGTGATCGTTTTGAAATTATCCATATGATTTCATGTTACTCTTTTTCGTCGTATTCAATTATGCAAAATTTAAATTTCCTGAAGGAATTGAATTGTGTCGGTTTCGTTTTGAACTTCACGTTTTCATTTTTGTCCCTTCATAAATTGTTGTTCCTTTGTCTATTTCATTCATTTTTGCGAGCCGCATAAATCAGATCAATTTATTCTCAATTTCTTTTGAACTTTGGACTTACCTTCTATTTGTTTTGAACTTATTTTTAATCCCCGTCTCGCTCAATTTGATCGTTTCGATGTTCTCAGATTTCACTATGGAGCTTTACTTGTAAACTATTGCAGCTTGTTGCAATCATTATTGAAATGATATTTAAATCGCGTCATTTATCTTGACTTGCTTTTCAAATGACCAAACACACTTTAATGTTTTGGTTATTATCATCATGATACTTGTTTCGACTTTCTATTATCCTTATCGATATCCTTGCTTTGATCTGTTGGGTATGCCCCGGTTGTCAGAACAACGAAAGTGCGGAATTTAAATTTTTCCGAGGCACCCCATCAGTCCCATAAATCGATCTCCATATTATTTATATGAAACAGGTTGAATCAAACAGTAACAGAAAACAAAGGGGGTGTTTTGCGAAATACCTCACTGCCGGTTCCGGCTTTTCTTTGTTTGATTCACGAAGCAGTGATCCAATTGTCTCACCTCCAGAATGTATCCACACCAGATGGATTGTAGCAACGTCTCCAAGTCACAGGCTACGAACTAGACTTTGGAAACTTGTCAATGAAGGAAGAGTTGGAACTGGATCCAGCTCTTGAACCAGATCCAGATGAAGAAGAGAAGAGGAAAAGGGCGGCGGCGGCACTGGCCTTTTTGGCTAGGGCTGGTCGATTTTTCTTCTCAATTTTCAGCTATATTTTTCTCTTGTGTTTTTATCACTTATGGAAGAATTATGAAGAGAGATATTTATAAGAGAAGAGTCCTTCTCTTAATAGATATCCTTTTCCATGTACATCAATATCTCTTCTCCTTATCTCATTAGGAAACTAGATATACATGAATCTCTTCCTTCTTTCTTGTCCCACAAGAAACAAATTCTTCCAACTTACCTTAGCTACAAAAATCGCCCCTTATGCCATAATCATGCAAATCCGAAAATTGCATGCTATATTCTTCTTCCATTTAATTAATTAACTACTTTAATTAATCTCATAATTAATTAGATAATCCAATTAATTAATTAGACACTCTAATAAATTAATTAGATATTCTAATTAATAATTCTTCTTCTTGAATTAACACTTTAATTCATTAACTTTGATTTAACTTTCTTAAATCAATTATTTCCTTTTATGACTGTCACTGTCCAACTGTATTGTGTGTGACCCTCTGGGTTCACCATCAATTGGCAGCAGGCCCACGACTTTCGTGATTTAATTAATGAGAAATTAAATGCTCCGATCAATTAAACACTTTTAATTGACCACTCCAGAATTAATCTCCTTTATTCATTCAGGAGTACCCACACTTCATGGTCGATGTCTAGCCACAAGCCCATGAAGCCCAACTTCAGGTGAATTGATCTTGTGAACCTCACCTCTTATAATTGCCATGTACATACGGTCCTTCCAAAGACTAATTTCCCGACCGAGACCTAGGGTGTGTGAATTGACCGGCACCTCTAATTATCTCGACAACTATACTTTCTAATTCAGGATAATAATTCCAGTGTGATTGCTAAATTTGGAAACTCCTTTCCAAATCCGTCACCGACTGCGGCCGCAGGTTCCTCGGAACATATTATCTAAGAACGTATAGGAAATTCTCCCACCTTATCAGGATGAGTCGATAGATCCTTTCTTAGTACTAACCACTCGCGTACACGACTGTACGTACCCAACTTAGGCACATTAAGGTCAGTCTACGTGACCAGCACCTAAATCTAAATACGTACACCCATGCACCGAATTCGCCCTAGTACCTCAAGTCTAAGGACTAAATCGTACACTATTATAAGCCTTGAGAAACACCCCATCACCGATATGCGTCACGCGCTTCCACAATGGGTTTCTCTGTTCGGGTCGTTCGATGCGTTCGATCCCCTATCGAACCACCTAGTCATATGCACTGACATCAAATGTCTTGTTCATGAAACTCTACAAATTCACTCCGTGTGAATCATGCATACTCGTACAAGTCTTAGCGATTCCTTCGATACCCCGTCTCGTTCGGAATCTATGACTTGGAACGTGTTTTAAGATCACGACCTTAGAGACTGTTTCATGATTGCACTCAATACTGAAGTGAATCGTCCCATAGTCGAATGTGACCTTAGGATTTCATCCAATCGCTTAGATAAGTTCGCGAAAGATGAAGTTGGCCATTGTTTAATTTACGTACTATAAATAAACAGTCGTATATTTATTAATCCATAAGAAGGTAGTCCTCTTACAAGCTAATTAACATTGGCTTGCTGGGCACTATCCTATCAATCTCCCACTTGCCCTAAAGCCAATCACAACATTTCTAAGACCCATCTTACCAAGATGTCCTTCGAACCCTTTTGCGATAATGACTTTACTAGTGGATCTGCTAAGTTGTCAGTTGAGATAACGTAACACTTCTACGTGTCTCAACTATTTATGATTTATCTAATCATATGGTTTTGTGTTCAGATCGTTGGTGTGATCTCGATTCCTTTTCATTTAGCAATTGCCTTATTTTATCAATGAAGATAACAATAGGCTTTTGCTATGCTAGGTATTCCATCCAACTGTTGGATGAGTTTTCTTATCCAAACACTTTCTTCTGCTGCATCCTATGCTGCGATATATATTCTGTTTGAGTTGGCAGTGGTAGACTATTGGGGTTTATTCCAATTTACCTCTGCTCCATCGAGACAGAATAAATCATCCACATCAGACTTGAACAACTAGAATCACTAAATCCTTCGAGTCTTAATCCTCCACTACTACCGCAGACCAGCATTATATCCTTTAATTATCTTCGAGGATTGCTTTACGGCAGTCCAGTGTCCCTTACTGGTGTTTGACTAACAGTAGCTAGTGAAAATCACAGCATGTGTTAAGTCAGGTCTAGTACAAGACATTGCATGCTACATGCAATCAAATGCCAAAGCATAAGACTTTTGAGACATCCTCTTCTTTCCTTATCATATGTAGGGCTCATAGAGTAAGAAAGAGAGATTTTGTATCTCATTGGAACTAATCCTTTCTTGGATTCTTCCATATTGAATTTATTCAACATTTTAGTCTATGTACTTAGATTTGGAGAATTCCAACATCTTCTTCGCTCTATCTCTATAGATACGTATTGCCAATACGTGAGATGTAATTTCCAAATCTTATCATGGAGAAATTGCGTGAAAGACACGCTTTTGTCTGCGCTTGATATTCTGATATCGTCCTTGATAATCAGAACGTCGTCATGTTTTATTACGAACTTCACTATGCTCCCACTGATTCTTTTGCACAGTTGGAATCTATATGCCTTTTGACGAAGTCAACAGTCTTGATCATCTTATCAAGTCGCATATTCCAAGTTTGGGATTATGTTAAAAGTCATAGATTGACCTATGGATTTGAATAAAGATCTTCTCATCAATTTCCAATTGTGAGAGGCAGAATTCATATCCAATAGTCATATTTTAGTAGTCAAACCACTCTTCTATGGCTAATAATTTCGAAATGGATTTTGACGTTTAAAAATGGAACGAAGGTATCTTCATTAGTCTTCAAAAAGCTTTTGAAGAATAACCTTCCGCCATTAAGCGAGTCAAACAAGTTGAACCTTTCCATTTCGGATCTTATGGCCTCATGCCATATCCCTGAGTCTATGTCAAACATAGTTTCTTTGTAATCTTGGATCAATATCCAATTTATCAATCTCGTAAAATGGAATTTCGAGTTCCTTGCGAATTTGATTTGAATCACGAAGTGTATGTGCGAAATTTGGTTCAGTAGGTTTAGGATTTGCTCCCACTGTTTGTGGGGATGGGTCCAGATCTTGGACCTCATCAAGTTCCATGACATTCCCTATTTCCTTTGACGAAGAATTCATCAACAGAGGAACGGGTATTTGTGAGAAACGATTGACCTATTGTTTCTCATTGTCGTAGAACAGGTATCCAATGGATTTCGTTGGATATCCCACAAATTTGTACGAATTGGATCTACCATCCAATTTATCGTGCAAGGGTATTATGCCATATCGTATATGGTACGGTGGTGTAAGGACTTACTTCAAAAGGTACTAGCCTAAGTATCCTCTGAAGAGTCAGGGGAGGCTATCCCCAAAAGTAAATAAGGAGGTTTAGCGAAGTCTTATCGTGAAATGAACTAAGTCTAACAAAGTTCAATTCCTACTTAATTCGCTCCATGAGAATTCTATTCTCGTTTAGATAATCGAGGAATTTATAGCTTATGTTTTGGCCCAATTTGATTAGATCAAACGGTTTCAACATTATGCTTTTAATTACTTCATTTCCCAAACTTCTTTGAACATTTCAACAGTTTTGGAACTGTACTTCACAAAGTACACATATGCTTTTGACGATTAAAAATCGTAAGTATATTTGAAGTAACGTCCTTTTGAACTAACCTTTCAGTTCTCCACGTTTGTCTTCATGGATTAAATCCATTCGTTTGATATGCTTAGAATGCCTAGCAAACTATATTTTGGTCATTATTCCTTTGAGATAAGATTCGTAAGATGCGAATTCATCTAAGTTCTATGTTTCAAGAATCTCAAATGAAATCAACCGTTCGAATCCTTCTTTTGGAAATATGTCCAAAATATGCATTTCAAGTATGTGGGTGATTATCTTGTTGTTTTACTTTTCTCGATTTAGCATACAATTTACTTGAAGTTTTAATTGTTTATCATTGATTCATTTCTATGCTTTAAAGACATTCCATTCATAATGGTAAAGCATCAATATTTTGTACAAGGTAAAAGCTTTAAATAAATAATATTCCATTCATAATGGTAAAGCAATGCTGTCTTGTACAAAAATTCGAAATAATACTCAAAAACAAAATAAAACCAAAACTCATGCTAAGACGAAAAACTAAGTAAAATACTTTGCTAAAAAGTAAAGTCTAGATTCTTCTCGACCCAACTCCTGAAGCATTTTTCCCTTATATATTGTTGCAACTCTTGCCTCCTCCTTCCAAGGAATGCCCTTCTTCCCAAGGGCAAGGGAATGCCGTCATCACCTGCAAACACTTTACAGATATGAGGGTCTATGAGATGTCATACATCAAAAGAAATAACTAGGTCATACCTTTGTTAATTCTCTTCAGGAATTTCTTTCCAGCAAGCATCCTTAGTTGCTTATCTTTCTTACACAAGGGGCAATCCTTTCCTTCACTCAGACCCAAACCCTGTAGATGGGCTTTCTCATATTTGTCCAACAACTTGCGCAAATCATTTGTCTTAATCCCGTCACACGGAATTTCCAAATGATGCACAAAATGAGAAAATGAGTCAGACAAGCCATTGAGAATAATTTCTATCTCATCATTCTGATCCAAATCAGCGCCTAGCTTTTTTATTCGTTTCATCATCTTGATTAGGTAAGAACAATATTCTCTAACATTGTCGAACCCAACCATGCTTGTCTCGTAGAGTGATAAACTCATGATTTGTCCCAAAGTTTGTTCGTACATGATTGTGGATTTTGTATGGCTATATATAAACAATTTAAAAGACAACAATGAGCAGACAGGTTTAATAAAATACTTATAATTAACGAAAATTGGACTTTTTATCGAAAAAGTTCTCCCACTATTTTTATCGAAACAATAACCCCTTTAATTGTTCGGGAAATCCTATTTCCTAGTAGGTCTTGACGTCCCGGCAGACATTAACTGTACCCACGACTCGTGGCCATACAATTAATTCCCTAGGTAGGTATACTTTTACCAATTGTGTCCCTACACAACCTTCAAGCTATTTTGCCTCGGTTTTCACATTTATCTAGCACTGCTACATCACAAATGTTACTATTCGTTAAGTCTAACCCATTAATCATGATGAGCAACGGGCCCGGTCATGAAATCCCCGTAACTGGTTATCGGTCGATATACATGTCCCGACGAGTCCCCACCCTTGTCGAGTTTTTAAGGAAAAACAAGAATCAAGGAATTTTGCGTATTGTCCCTTTCTTCACCTCGGGTGCCAGACTCTGGATCACCTTAATCGATAAGTAGACAACTCACGCTAGTTCCTATTAATGGAAGGCTTGGATTTATAAAACTTCATTTTATAGTTAACCCAATATGACTTAATATTTATTCAAGAGGGGATTTTCGGTTTTGAAAGTTTGAAGAAACTCTCCTCGAGATCTCACCGCATTTAATTATGCTTCATCTTTTATTTACGATCTAATTACTAGCGCGCATCACATACAAGCCATAAATAAATCGACAAACAAAATTAAAACATTCACACCTAGCATGCATGGTATCACAGTATGTTTTCGATCGGGAGCCTCCTATGCGGGCCAGCATCGAGCCATGATGTTGGCCCAATTGGTCAATCTAATTGGGTTCTTAATGGACCTAGGCTATTACAGTAATAACCATGCATACATGGCCTTCATTCCTTTTTGGGCCTCCACCTTGCTTGTAATGGGCCTCCATCCTAAACTATTTAAAACAGTAAAGCCCTATTCTATTACAAAGGCTCAAAGTGGCCCAAAAACTTTAAGGCTCGCAGGCCTAATAAAAAACAACACAATTAAAATTAAACCAATCACATCTACCCTAGGGTCAAGGCTCGGCGCGATCAAAAACCACGTAAACAGTTCACGTAGAGCAAGAAACAAGCAAACAACTTTTACATATTTCTTATCTTCCTTATTTTAAAACTCCCTTTTAAAATAATCCATGATCCTTACTTTAGTCTCTAATAATTATGATAAAATTAATTTTCGGATAAACAAAAACACCTTTTATGCACAAATACAGATTCTGTTTTTCAACTTTTGAAAATTACAGTTTGGTCCCTTAACTTTCGAAAATTATATTTTTGACCCCTCAAGTTTCGGGAATTAACAATTTAACCCCAAAAATTTTGACAGCTGCAAATCAGTCCAGAAAACAGGAACTTACAGAATCTACAAAGAAATTTTCGTTAATTGCAAACAGACCCCTGAACTTTACGTAAATTACAAAATCAGCCCCTTACGGAAATTGCAAATAGACCCAGTTTTTCAAAAAATCCAGAAAATTACAATTTCAGTCCAGAAACATGCAGAAAACGAAAATTTCAATTTTTGGTCCAGTTTTTCGTAAATCGCTATTTGCAAAAACAGTCCACTAATTTTCGGAAATTCAAAATCGGCCCAAACTAATTCATGCAAATTTATCCGAGCATACATAATATCATAACAAGCAAGAATCATCACACAGAACATAATAATCACCAATTAAATTATGTTCAGGCCTTTTTCACATAATAATAATGGAGTTGGCTCTGATACCACTGTTGGGTATGCCCCGGTTGTCAGAACAACGAAAGTGCGGAATTTAAATTTTTCCGAGGCACCCCATCAGTCCCATAAATCGATCTCCATATTATTTATATGAAACAGGTTGAATCAAACAGTAACAGAAAACAAAGGGGGTGTTTTGCGAAATACCTCACTGCCGGTTCCGGCTTTTCTTTGTTTGATTCACGAAGCAGTGATCCAATTGTCTCACCTCCAGAATGTATCCACACCAGATGGATTGTAGCAACGTCTCCAAGTCACAAGCTACGAACTAGACTTTGGAAACTTGTCAATGAAGGAAGAGTTGGAACTGGATCCAGCTCTTGAACCAGATCCAGATGAAGAAGAGAAGAGGAAGAGGGCGGCGGCGGCACTGGCCTTTTTGGCTAGGGCTGGTGGATTTTTCTTCTCAATTTTCAGCTATATTTTTCTCTTGTGTTTTTATCACTTATGGAAGAATTATGAAGAGAGATATTTATAAGAGAAGAGTCCTTCTCTTAATAGATATCATTTTCCATGTACATCAATATCTCTTCTCCTTATCTCATTAGGAAACTAGATATACATGAATCTCTTCCTTCTTTCTTGTCCCACAAGAAACAAATTCTTCCAACTTACCTTAGCTACAAAAATCGCCCCTTATGCCATAATCATGCAAATCCGAAAATTGCATGCTATATTCTTCTTCCATTTAATTAATTAACTACTTTAATTAATCTCATAATTAATTAGATAATCCAATTAATTAATTAGACACTCTAATAAATTAATTAGATATTCTAATTAATAATTCTTCTTCTTGAATTAACACTTTAATTCATTAACTTTGATTTAACTTTCTTAAATCAATTATTTCCTTTTATGACTGTCACTGTCCAACTGTATTGTGTGTGACCCTCTGGGTTCACCATCAATTGGCAGCAGGCCCACGACTTTCGTGATTTAATTAATGAGCAATTAAATGCTCCGATCAATTAAACACTTTTAATTGACCACTCCAGAATTAATCTCCTTTATTAATTCAGGAGTACCCACAATTCATGGTCGATGTCTAGCCACAAGCCCATGAAGCCCAACTTCAGGTGAATTGATCTTGTGAACCTCACCTCTTATAATTGCCATGTACATACGGTCCTTCCAAAGACTAATTTCCCGACCGAGACCTAGGGTGTGTGAATTGACCGGCACCTCTAATTATCTCGACAACTATACTTTCTAATTCAGGATAATAATTCCAGTGTGACTGCTAAATTTGGAAACTCCTTTCCAAATCCGTCACCGACTGCGGCCGCAGGTTCCTCGGAACATATTATCTAAGAACGTATAGGAAATTCTCCCACCTTATCAGGATGAGTCGATAGATCCTTTCTTAGTACTAACCACTCGCGTACACGACTGTACGTACCCAACTTAGGCACATTAAGGTCAGGCTACGTGACCAGCACCTAAATCTAAATACGTACACCCATGCACCGAATTCGCCCTAGTACCTCAAGTCTATGGACTAAATCGTACACTATTATAAGCCTTGAGAAACATCCAATCACCGATATGCGTCACGCGCTTCCACAATGGGTTTCTCTGTTCGGGTCGTTCGATGCGTTCGATCCCCTATCGAACCACCTAGTCATATGCACTGACATCAAATGTCTTGTTCATGAAACTCTACAAATTCACTCCGTGTGAATCATGCATACTCGTACAAGTTTTAGCGATTCCTTCGATACCCCGTCTCGTTCGGAATCTATGACTTGGAACATGTTTTAAGATCACGACCTTAGAGACTGTTTCATGATTGCACTCAATACTAAAGTGAATCGTCCCATAGTCGAATGTGACCTTAGGATTTCATCCAATCGCTTAGATAAGTTCGCGAAAGATGAAGTTGGCCATTGTTTAACTTACGTACTATAAATAAACAGTCGTATATTTATTAATCCATAAGAAGGTAGTCCTCTTACAAGCTAATTAACATTGGCTTGCTGGGCACTATCCTATCATGATCTTCTTTTTACTTACACCGTTTGAAATGGTGAGGCTCATCCCTTCTGTTATTCTCATCGGTGCGCCTTAATCGTTCTCCTTGTCACTTATATCGAACTATTCATTTGGCTATCTTTCTTATCGATATTTCAGTCCTTTTGCAATCTTCGTTGATTCTTCTATATGTTGCCATTGCTAATTCTTATCTTGTCGTCTTGAGCACATTGGTTCGATCATCTTTTCTAATCCTTATTGTGTCTCTTCATTTGACTCATTTTGTTCCTGGCGAGAATTCCAAGTCAAATGTCCTTCAATGTCTTTTGGATTCTATGGGCTAACTGATCTTATATATTGTTATGCGAGTAGTTTTTCTTTTGAGAATAATCTTAAAACGTGGCATAGGGGTTGGAATTATCGTCATATCCCATTCTACCGCGTCATGATTATACATAACGTATATAAAGTACTACATCGATCATCCTCGTGAACCTGACTGCATATCTTAAGATCCTCAGAAATATCTAACGTACGAACGAAGACATGTTTGGATACTCATCTAGATGAAGAAACAAGTGAATTCCATTATGGAGCGGCCAGAGTATAAAAAAGGCGACTTGGGAGTTAGAGAAAAAGATACGTCAGAGTTTTGAAAACTTCTAATGTATGAGAGAACATTTTTCGCACACTCATTTTAATCAAGAAGGCTTCAGATTCCACAAGTAAAAGTTTTATGATGCACACAGACTAAGGAAGAAACATTTCGGGAGCTAGAAAAGAAGATACGTCGGCGTTACCCGGACCACGCAAATCTCAAGAGCGAATTTGGGGACCAAATTCTTTTAAGGGGGGAGGATTGTAATGCCCCAAAATTTTTGGACCCTTTTGATTGGATTTTTAACCCAATTTATGTGCCACGTTTTATTCTTGAAGTTAAGCATTAATTTGAACCAAAATATACAATTTAATTAAATCTTGTGATCTTTTGAACTTTGAAATAATCCAAATATAAAAATTACTTTAAAATTAGATTAAGATCTTTTTGAAATTTTTTGGGCTTGGATGCACAAAAATTTTGTTTTTGGGGACAAAAATGTAAGTTTTCAAAACTTCGGGGGACAAAGTGAAAATTTACCCCAAGTTGCAGTTTTTCTGCAGGAGAGTAATCATTTTCTCTCCTTGCACACTCCTAGGGCTGTCAAGCATGCCCTTGGGTAGATAAACTCATCCACCCAAGGTTGACATGCATTGGTGGAAAATGTGGAGTAATAATACTCCAATATTCTCATATTGTATGTACATGTGCATATACATTAAAAATCTGATTTTATATTATAATAAATATCCTCCTCAAACCCACATTATCTTCTTTACAACTTAAAATACTTAGATATACAAAATAAGAGAGAGAAAAGAGACAACACAAGAAAGATACAATTTTCGGATTTTCACAGCACAGCCTCGGTTTTTCTCTCATTAAATCTTCGTCCACCGTTGGATCATGCCCAAATTTTGCGTGAAGGTCCTACACACATGGGGATACCTATTGACCGTTCGGATCGTCGTTTGGATCTCTCGACGTTAATCGGCAGAAGTTTAAAATTGGTAAAAAATAAGGATTTGAGGGCTTTTGTTATGAACCACCACCGGAGCCGCCACCACTGCCTTCGGAGGTCTGGAAATGAAGAGATCTTCATCCCCTTCGTTTCTTTGGGTAAAGATTTGCCTATGCTTGTGTTCTTTAATCTTTGTGATTTTACTTTCTTCTCTTTAAAGTATATATATTGAAGAAGTTTAATTTATCCTTGTAGCTTTTGAGATAAGTTGTTAAGTTTAATTTTATATAAGATATTTAATGTGACTTCACTTTGGTTTTGTTTAGATATTGCTTATATGTTTGGATCTTGATTTATTTTTGTAAGAAAGTTAATTTTGTTAAAATTTCAAAACTTTGGGGGTATTTTTGAAAGGTTTTAAAAGTTTAAGGGTTAGGACTGTGATATTTTTTTGGGAGTAAAAATGGACTGAAAATCTCTATTTTTGTTTGATATTTGGTATGAGTTTACTTAAAAATTATTTGTTTTAAAGTTGCTCCGAGTTTGTATGCAAAAAGGGAGTTTTTGAAACTTTTGGGGTTATTTTTGTAAATCCGAAAATAAGGGGGCAAAGCCGTTGTTTTTTCGCTATTTTTATAGTTACTTTTATAAACTTTTGATTTGTTGATTTGATGTAGAGCTTTGTTCACTTTTGTTTTAAGATTGAAAATTTGTAAATTTTTCCGAAGAAAAATTATGATTAAAGAACTTTTTGTTTCTCAATGTTAGTTGGTGAAAAGTTATTAAAACTTATTTTTAATCTCAGTTTTATAGTGAAATTATGCTTAATTATTTTTAAATATTGCTTAGATGCTTGGACCTTGAATTATTTTTCAAGAAAGTTGATTTTCTTAAGTTTTCAAAACCATAAGGGTATTTTTTGAAATTTTTTAAACTTCTGGGATTTTTAAAGCTTTAATTTTTGAAGTAACAAGATACTTAATACTCTTTTTTATTTAATTTTCGATATGGGTTTAGTTAAAAATCATTTGATTTAAAGTTTGTTCCAAATTTTTGCAAAAATGGATGTTTTCAAAAGTTTAGGGGCTGTTTTGTAAATCTGGAAAATGAAGGGAAAAATTTGTTGTTTTGGCGCTATATTATGTAATTAGTATTTTGAGTTTTGAAAATAATTACTCTTAATTGAAGTGAAGTCGTAAGTTCTAAGTTCTTGTGTGCGATGTGTTAGTTTAGCAAATCATTTGTAGGATTTTCATTAGTTATGTTGAAGTAAGGTTGTTAGATAAATTATAAGTCGTATACGTACTTGCTCAGGTTTCGGATACGCTTCATTTGTGGAGTTTAGTCGCTATACTAAGCGACAAAGGTGAGCGTTGTGTGTTGAATTTGTATGTCGGTCCGATGTGCTAGTAGATCGAGTCAAACATTTACTTATGCTCTTAATAATCAAAGCATGTGTTATATTATAATTTCTATTGCATGTTGTTACAAAGAGATTGGACTTGTTACGTCGACATTACTCGCATGAAATCCTTAGTATATCAACATGATAATCCAATGCATGCTATATCCAAATCTACTAGTTGCGAATATATTTTACTAAATTATCATGATACCCAAAATTTTCATTTGATAAGTTGTTAAATGTTGATTATATGTTAAATATGTTTGATATGTTATGTTTCCGTCTGTTTCCGATTTTGTGTTTCCGTTTGTTTCCGATTTTGTGTGAGCCCATTTTGATTGGTATATGGACCCGATGCCAACCTGGCCGGCAAGGGCCGGCAGGATTGTCACGGTTACCCGTAGGCCTGGCCTTACAATCCAAGTGGGGAGGAACACTTGGGGAGTAAGGACAAACTTTGGCAAAGACATGTCGATGCACTTCAGATAGTAAGGTCGCTCCTTACTCGGTGTGTTTGGATGGACATCAGAATAAGGATGGAGGGTAAGTGGAGGTCGGCATCAGCAATTCTTGGTTATGTGAATTCCGTGTTTCTTCCGTCTTGAATATGCTTAATTTGCTTGATAACTTGTTCACGTTATATAATATGTTGCATACACGCATTACCATGCAAATTTCGCACACAGCCTCACTAAGTTGGACGATCAACTTATGCGTTCCATGTTTCATTCTTTTCAGTTTCAGGTGTTCTGGAAAATAATAGTCGAGTTGCGGTTAGGTCATCACGGTTGCGATCCCACCCTAGTATTTGGGAGAGTAGTTATATTTTGTTATCGATTTATGTTCTTTTTAGATTTTGTTTTAAACCTTGCTTAGAATATTTGAATCTTTAAAGTTGATTTATATTTTCATAAAAGAGACAAGATTTTCATAAATTACTTATTTATCTCTCTCGGTTGATTTTGTTTAAATATTTTGATATGTTTTGATTAGATGCTTCCGCTTTAAACCTCTACTATGGAAGTTGATTTTATTTTCGTCAAAAAAAAAAAAAAAACTTAGAAACTTAAATTGTTCTTATTTTATTTTAAACCGCTTCCGCTTTAAAACTTTTGGTTTATCTTTTCTGTTTTAAAAAAAAAAAAAAAAAAAGTTTCGATATTTTAACTCTTTTAAAAAAAAAAAAAAAAAACAATTAAGAACAAAATAAGAACCATTTAAATTACGAAGTTTTTTGACGAAAAAGTAGTATCAATTTCCATAGTAGATGTTTAAAGCGGAAGCATTTAGTCACAAAATATCAAAATATTTGAACAAAATTAACCGAAAGAGATAAATAAGTAATTTATGAAAATCTTGTATCTTTTATGAAAATATAAATCAACTTTAACGATTCAAATATTCTGAGCAAGGTCTTAAACAAAATCGAGAAAGAACATAAATCAATAATAAAATGTAACTACTCTCCCAAATACTAGAGTGGGACCGCAACCGTGATGACCTAACCGCAACCCGACTATTATTTTCCAGAACACCTGAAACTGAAAAGACTGAAACATGGAACTCATAAGTTGATCGTCCAACTTAGTGAGGCTGTGTGCGAAATTTGCATGGTAATGCGTGTATGCAACATGTATATAACGTGAACAATTTATCAAGCAAATTAAGCATATATTCAAGACGAAAGAAACACGGAATTCACATAACCAAGAATTGCTGATGCCGTCCTCCACTTACCCTCCATCCTCTGTTTGATGTCCATCCAAACACACCGAGTAAGGAGCGACCTTACTATCTGAAGTGCATCGACATGTCTTTGCCTAAGTTCGTCCTTACTCCCCAAGTGTTCCTCCCCACTTGGATTGTAAGGCCAGGCCTATGGGTAACCGTGACAATCCCACCGGCCCTTGCCGTCCAGGTTGGCATCGTGTCCATATACCAATTGTTGGATGAAGATGAAGACTTTGAAGTGAAGGGAGGTTTTGATGATTTCCAAAGTCATCAGCTAAGTGGAAGCTTAGTACAAACCTTAGAAAATATTTGACCAAGGAAGAAACAATTCAGACGAGTCAAATATGGTCCAGAAGACTACTGATCTGTTGCTGAAGAAGGAATCAGACTGGTGGACTATCAGCCGACTCAAATCAGATTAGTTAAAGTTTGGGATCAGCCGAGTATACATCAGACGAGTGACTTCGATCAGCAGAGTGGAAGTGGATCAGAAGTTATTGCAACGGTAATAAATGCACTTGGTGTAATAAATGCTGAAGAGGAAGGGTATTTATGACAAATGATTGAAGAGAAACCTCGTATCAACTTGGTGCATTTAATGCGAAGCGACAGAAAGTACTGCAGAGTGTACAGTGTTCAGTCGCAACAGCCGTTCTGCAGAAAAGGACCAGTACTCGAGGATTTGACAACTGGCGATCTCTCAACGGGCAGATTTTCAAATCCTTAGTATAAATAGCTTAGTTCGTGAGTTGAAGAAGAAGAACAACACAGAGACAACACACTTTGAGAGCAAAATTCGAAGCAGAATTCTTCTAAGTCTCAAACTCAAGAACAAAGCACTCATCAGCCGAGTCATTTGTTGACGAAGCTAAATAGAGAGAAAACAGAAAATACTTGAAAAATCTGAGTGATTTTGTTAGGTTGTGTTGTGAGGAGTAGATATCAATCTTTGTGAGCGATATTACTTCAGAGGTTAGGAATTTCTTTGTGATTTCCTACTACGAACTTGTGGCCAGTTCATTTGTTGTTTGGCGCAAGCAGAGTGTACTGTAATCTTAGTGACTATAGTATAACCCAAGATCTAAGTGACTTGGAAGAGTGGACTAAAGGATTTACATCCATATAACCACTATAAAAATCCTTTGTGTTTTTAACTTGCATTAATTCCTGAATATTTCAAAGAAGCATATTTAAAACACTTAAAGGTTAACTATTGGAAAAGTTTTAAAAAGGAGTTTGTTTAAAACTGGGGATAAAACTTTTTCTAAGTTAAGGAAACTACTTGTGAAAAACACTTGATAAATCCGCTGCAAGTTAGTTATTTTTGAAACTCTGATTTTGATAAAATCAGCTAAGTAAAATCAGAAGAGTGGTCAACTCTGCTGTTCAAAGCTTTGTGCGAGATCAGCTTAGTCTGCTTACAATTCTTGATCAGCTTAGTCTGCTGACAGAAAAGTTAGAAGTTTTTAAAAGGCAAATTTTTAAAGAGGTTTATTCACCCCCCCCCCCCCCCCTCTAAACCTCATCTGACCACTTGGGACCAACACCAATCGAAAGGGGCCCACACAAAATCGAAAACAAACGGAAACACAAAATCGGAAACAGACGGAAACATAACATATCAAACATATTTAACATAATATCAACATTTAACAACTTATCAAATGCAAATTTTGGGTATCATGATAATTTAGTAAAATATATTCGCAACTAGTAGATTTGGATGTAGCATGCATTGTATTATCATGTTGATATACTAAGGATTTCATGCGAGTAATGTCGACGTAACAAGTCCAATCTATTCGTGACGACATGCAAGAAAAGTTGGAATATAACACATGCTTTAATTATTAAGAGCATAAGTAAGTGTTTGACTCGATCTACTAGCACATCGGACCGACTACAAATTCAACACACAACGCTCACCTTTGTCGCTTAGTATAGCGACTAAACTCCACAAATGAAGCGTATCCGAAACCTGAGCAAGTATGTATACGACTTAGAATGTATCTAACAACCTTACTTCAACTTAACTAATGAAAATCCTACACAAGGATTTCCTAAACTAACACATCACACAAAAGTGCTTAGAACTTACGACATCAACTTCAATTAAGAGATATTATTTTCAAAACTCAAAATTATAATTTCATAAAACAGCGCCAAAACAGCAAAATTTTCCCTTTATTTTCCAGATTTACAAAACAGCCCCTAAACTTTTATAAACATCCATTTTTCCGAAAATTTGCAACAAACTTTAAATCAAAAGATTTTTAACTAAACCCATATTGAAAATCAAATAAAAACAGAGTATTAAGTATCTTGTTATTTCAAAAATCAAATCTTTAAAAATCCCACGAGTTTAAAACTTTTCAAAAATACCCTCATAGTTTTCAAAAACTTAATAAAATCAACTTTCTTGAAAAATAATTCAAGATCCAAGCATCTAAGCAATATTTAAAAATAATCAAGCATATTTTTCACTATAAAACTGAGATTTAAAATAAGTTTTAATAACTTTTCACCAACTAACAATGAGAAACAAAAAGTTCTTTGATCATAAATTTTCTTCGGTAAAATTTACAAATTTCAATCTTAAAACAAAAGTGAACAAAGCACTACATCAAATCAATTAATCAAAAGTTTGTAAAAGTAACTACGTAAAAACAACGACAAAACAGCGCCTTTACCCCCTTATTTTCGGATTTACAAAAATAACCCCAAAAGTTTCAAAAACTCCATTTTTGCAAACAACTCGGAGCAACTTTAAAACAAATCATTTTTAAGTAAACTCATACCAAATATCAAACAAAAATAGAGATTTTCAGTCCATTTTTACTCCCAAAAAAAAATATCACAGCCCTAACCCTTAAACTTTTAAAACCTTTCAAAAATACCCCCAAAGTTTTGAAATTTAACAACATTAACTTTCTTACAAAAATAAATCAAGATCCAAACATATAAGCAATATCTAAACAAAACCAAAGTGAAGTCACATTAAATATCTTATATAAAATTAAACTTAACAACTTTTCACAAAAACTACATGGATGAACTAAAGTTCTTCAATATATACTTTGAAGAAAAGAAAGTAAAATCACAAATATTAAAGAACACATGCATAAACGGATTTTTACCCAAAGCAACGAAGGAGATAAAGCTAACTTCTTTTTCAGACCTCCGAAGGTGGTGGTGGTGGCTCCGGTGGCAGTGGTGGCGGCTCCGGTGGTGATTCATAACAAAAGCCCTCAAATCCTTACTTTTCACCAATTTCTGACGACTTATGATTCACTCCGGGTGATCCAAACGATGATCCGAACGGTCAATATGTAGCCCCATGTGCGTAGGACCTTCACGCTAAATTTGGGCATGATCCAACGGTGGACGAAGACTGGATTGTCGAAAAACCGAGGCTGTGCTGAGTATATCCGAAAATTCTCTTTCTAAATGTGTTGTATCTTTCCCTCTCTTCTTAACTATATCTAAGTATTTTTAAGTTGTAAAGAAGATAATGTGGGTTTGAGGAGGGTATTTATTATACTATAAAATCAGATTTTTAATGTATATACACATATACATACAATATGAGAATATAGGAGTATTATTACTCCACATTTTCCATCAATGCATGTCAACATTGGGTGGATGAGTTTATCTACCCAAGGGCATGCTTGACAGCCCTAGGAGTGTGCAAGGAGAGAAAATTATTACTCTCCTGCAGAAAATCTGCAACTTGGGGCAAATTTGCAATTTGCCCCCCGAAGTTTTGAAAACTTACATTTCTGTCCCCAAAAACAAAATTTTTGTGCATCCAAGCCCGAAAAATTTCAAAAAGGTCTTAATGTTATTTTAAAGTAACTTTTATGTTTTGGATTATTTCAAAGTTCAAAAGATCACAAGATTTAATTAAATTGTATATTTTAGTTCAAATTAATGCTCAACTTTGAAAATAAAAAGTAGCACATAAATTTGGATTAAAATCCAATCAAAAGGGTCCGAAATTTTTGGGGAGTTACAATCCTCCCACCTTAAAAGAATTTGGTCCCCAAATTCGCTCTTGAGATTTGCGTGGTCCGGGTAACGCCGACGTATCTTCTTTTCTAGCTTCCGAAATGTTTCAACCGTCTCAAAAGTCGAAGGGTTGATTGTGCAATTTACCCTCAATTCTCTATATAAAGCCCCTTTTCACCATTTACCCTCACTTTATAATTTCACCACAGTGGAGCAGATCTGATCGAAGAGGCACAATCTTTGGTCGAAGGAGTCTTTATTTTAGTAGTCGAATCTTCCTTATATCCGGGTAATTTTCTGTCTCCTTCATAATTTGATTAATCATGTCTTTAAATTCCTCTAGTAGTGCGTCTAGTACTGAACTTGATTCAGATGATTCTCCTGTGGTTTCATCTTCTTCGGATTTTATTGATATTACTGGTGATGATGAAATAGATAGCATTAGGGTTCAATCTGTATTATTTGGTAGTGTCGATCCAATTGGTGAAAATTTAGAAGGGGGCGATGTCGAAGTAGGGCAATTAGAGGTGGGTGATGTCGAATTAGGGACATTCGAGGGGAGTGATGTCGAGGGTGATATCGAAGATGTTGGTCCATCTGATCGTTTTAAAACGGTAGATCGATATGATCAAATTGTGCCTGGCTTTTTCAGACTTTCAGTTCCTTCTTTAGCACAGACTTATTCTTTTCCTAGTGGTTGGTCAGTAATCGAACCAGGAAAGAGTGATCGAATGAATGCCCCACCAGAAAATTGTAGAGCGATCAATATTCATCATCTCGAACTTGGGCTTCGTTTCCCCATCCCTGTCGAAGTAGCAGAAATTCTAAACCAGTTATCCTTATCTACTATACAAATTGTTCCTAATGGGATGGCTTATATCATTGCTTTTTGTCTGATAATGAAAACTCTAGGTCAATCCCCTTATTTTGCAAATTTTAATAATCTGTTTGTTGTTACTGAGTCCCCGAAGTCGAATATTGGGTTCTATTACATTAAATCGAGGAATAAGAAAAGTTTTCTAACGCAAATTCAATCTGGCTATGGCAAGGAGTGGAAACATCGATTTGTCTACGTTGCTCCCCCTCAAGGTTATGTGTGGAATGTTCGAAGTGAGTGGCGAACTGGTCCTATTAGGATTGATAGCGTAGCAAATCCTTCATGGGGTTCTGGGTTTTTGAATCAGTTAGGAGAAACTAAGTTTAATCCTAAGAAACTACTTCGAGAACCTGTTCTTCGATTAGGGGGGATGTCGATGTTGAAGGCTCGAAGAAGTGATCCAACTTTAGGTGTGAATATCTATTATTTTGTTTTATTTATGCAGGTTTTCTTGGTTTCGTTTTTATCTAATTCGACTTGTTAACAAATTTATGCAGAGCAAGCGGTTTTTGCTACTATGTCTCAAAGAGCAAAAAGGATGATCGAATTAGCCCGTGGAACAGGGTCGAATCCAGCACCTCGTCCCAATCAGGGTCAGAATCCGAATGCTCAATCGAACAATCCAACCCGAGCACAAAATATCTCATCGAACCAACTCAGCAATCCTGTTCGAAGTATAACAGATAGTTCGACACACCAGGCTGGTCGAAACACTCAAGCTACAGGGTCTCAAAGGAGTACTCGTTCGAGAGATATACCTTCTTCGACTCCTGAATCTGGTCGAGGGAGTAAAAGGCCTAGAGAAGAAAATGAAGTTGTGGCTCGACGTCCTGGAAAAGAGCCTGTCGAGGTCTCGTCTGATGAGGATATTGAGAGCATAATGAATTCTGAGCTACCTCGTGCTGGAGGAATTTCTCTGGACTCCACTGTTTTAGAACGGGAAGACGAAGGAAAGGTTTGGAAAGTATTTCAATCCGTGATCTTCAAGAAGGACCAGATCAAAATGAGCAAGAAAAAGATTAAGCAAAATTTGAAGAAGGGATCCCGCGACCTTATTTCTGTGAGTTTCTGATCGAACTAATGCATTCGATGTATATATATATGAGTTTGATATGTATAGTTAATCGATGTTCTTGTTGACTTTTAGGCATGCAATGTAATGTATCAAGGGTATGTCCTTGCCGAGCGTGCCTTTAAGGATCTTGACGAAATTAAGAAGAAAATGAAGGAGCAACATAACTTGATGAAAGCCCTTTCAGAGAGCTCTAAGGATGCAGAAAAGAAGCAGAAAGATGCCGAAACTGAACTTCAGAGGAAAGATGATCAGTTGATTGATGCTATAGAGAAACTTACTGCCCGGAATGCTGATGTCGAAGGGCTACAAAAAAAGGTTGAGGATCAAAATACTGAAATTGAACAGTTGAAGCTCGAGTTGAATCAAAGCTATGAAAGAGGTCGTACTGAGGGCATGCCGATTTCGGTTGTGCCAAATCTTGAACAAAAGCTAGCAATTGCTCGAGAGTTTTCCCGTTCTCCTACTTGTGAAGCTCTATCTGATATGAAAGCAGGCGTCAAATTGCTTGGCATGTTTGAGAAATGTTGGAAACAATGCAGAAAACTTGGCTTTTTGAACGAGCGTTTTGACGAAGGGGCCCTAGACCCTATAAAAAATGACGACTGCGAACCATTTCCTATCACTGAGGATGTTGAAGAAGGTCCCCCTCTTGAAGAGGATGTCTTTTATCCTATATACCTCGAAGCAATGGATTCAGGAGCATCTCATAATTCTGATGTCGAACAGGAGCAGCCCTTAGTCGAACCATTAATGAATGATCAAAGTCGAACCGTGCAGCATGAGGTCCTTACTGGTGAACAGATAGACAATATTATTGATCAGGGCCTTGGAAATGAAAATGAAAATGGTCAGAATATGGAGATGTTTGATCATATCGATATAGAGAATTTGGTTGGGAGTGCTCCTCAGACCAACGAATGATATTGCGCTTTTTTGAGGGGGTGGCTAGATGTTCTGAATTAGTGCCTCGAACGGACGGCCCCCTGTGTCGATTGTGCCCGGCCTCTCGATGCCATAGTTATGATAGGAAGTATTTTTGTAATATGCACTTTTTGGGTGTTGTTTCAAAACATCTGCATTTGTTTGCTGAATGAGCAATTGCGTTTGTTTATGACTTTTATGCTTCCTTTTATCTATGAACAATTTCGACTTTCTATTCTTAGTGTTTGTTTGATATCGAATTGGTGCTTAAATTAGAGTATGTTATGATTGTTTGTTTTGTTCAAAGTAATTCGATCATAATCAAATGAGTCGAGCGAATGGTGAAATGAACTTAGGCAATTCGATTAGTTGAATGGTGAAATGAACTTAGGCAATTCGATCAATTGGGCGTATCAAATCGTGGATTTTGATCTTTGAAAGACTAATATTTGATCATATGAAAAGAGCTACGGATGTGAAATTTAAAAGACAAATATTTGATGCCATATAAATAGGACTTGATAATTGTCTTTTATAAAATTGATTTTGTCATATAAGTAGCTGATCGAAATAAGACATATTTTATAAAATTGATTTTGTCAGAGTATGATCATAAATACGTATCTATTTTATCAAGTATTTTCATCTTTGTTTGAACAGATCAGTATCAATTTGGTTGAATAAGATGAGAATCAATTTGATCACATTTATGAATTTGTTTTTTGGTCGAATATGAATAAGTTTTTGGTCGAATATGAATTAAGTTTTTGGTCGAATAGAATGAGAAACAATTTGATCAAATTTACAAGTAAATTTTTGGTCGAATAGGATAAGAAACAATTTGATCAAGCGTTTTCTGTGTTGAAGTCTACTAATTTATATTCGATGGCGTAAGGAATTGAAGCTTTGCCTATTTTTGAAATTGAATGATGCTTTTGAAAGCAATCAATTGTTACTTATTCGATGTGATTGATGCTTTGAAAGCTATCAATTGTTTCACTTATTCTATGTGATTGATGCTTTGAAAGCTATCAATTGTTTCACTTATCACTTTTATAGTGTAAGGATTCGATGCTTTAAAAGCTGTCGAAAATGATCGATGCTTTGAAAGCAATCAATCGTATCACTTATCACTTTTACAGTGTAAGGATTTGATGTTATTGATGCTTTGAAAGCTATCAATTTTTTTTACTTATCACTTTTATAGTGTAAGGATTCGATGTTATTGATGCTTTGAAAGCTATCAATTTTTTTTACTTATCACTTTTACAGTGTAAGGATTCGATGTTATTGATGCTTTGAAAGCTATCAGTTGTATCATAAGAGCAGACTCTGTAATTTTGCATAAAAGATAATTCAGTTTCATTGATTGTTATTTGCCGTAGTACAGACTAACAAAATAGTGATCAATGCAATGATCAGAAGTACAAAATACCAAAAGTGATCCGTTATGACTATCTTCGAAAAGTCCTATGTATAGAATTTTCTTAAATTTCTTCCATTCCATGTTCTCGGTACGGGCTTTCCGTCCAGATATTCTAATTTATATGCTCCTTTTCTTTCAACTTCGATGACCTTATAAGGGCCTTCCCATTTTGGGTCGAGTTTTCCCGTGTCTTTGGAAGCCTCGATTTTCTTCTACACTAGATCACCGACTTGAAAAGTCTTTAATCGCACGTTCTTGTTGTAAGCTTTAGCCATTGTGGTTTTATATGCTTGTATTTTTGTTAAAGCCTTTTCTCTTCTAGCTTCAGCTTTGTCTACTTCGTATTTTCTTCGTTCCTCATCATCTTTTTCTCCATACAATTCGACTCTTGTTGTGGGTACTTGTATTTCAGTAGGAACCACAGCATCAGAACCATAGACTAAACTGAACGGAGTTTCTCCCGTAGCTGTCCTCTCTTTCGTTCGATTAGCCCATATCACCCATGGTAATTCATCAAGCCATGCTCCACTTGCTCTTTCAAGTCTCTTCTTTAATAGTTGTACAATATCTTTATTTGTGACTTCCGTTTGCCCATTTGTTTGTGGACATCCCACTGAAGTAAATCTTTGTTTTATTCCATGCTTGGTACACCATGCATTAACTCTAGCTCCCACAAATTGTCCCCCATTATCAGATATAATGGTTCTTGGCAAACCAAATCGACACACAATATTCTTCCAATAAAAATTGATGATCTGGGTCTGAGAGATGGTAGCAAGAGCTTCAACTTCGATCCATTTACTGAAATATTCGACGCCCACGAGCAGATACTGGATTTGTCCCTTAGCCATAGGGAGTGGCCCAACTAAGTCGACTCCCCATTGATCGAATGGCCAAGCAATCGATACTGGTTCCATATTCTGAGCAGGTTGATGAGGGATATTAGCATGAAATTGACATTTCGCACATTTCTGTGCATATTCATTTGCTTCGCGAGTCAACTCTGGCCAGTAATAACCTTGCCTTGATACTCTTAAGGCCAACGATCGACCACCTGAGTGACTTCCGCATGAACCTTCATGTACTTCTTTCAAAACTATTTTGGCCTGTGCAGGGGCCAGGCACTTTACTAAAGGACCAGAAAAAGATCTTATGTATAAATCTCCATTTAGGAGTACATATCGAGGTGCTCGATATTTCAAACGTCTAGCTGCATTTACATCCTTAGGTAAAGTTCCGTCCATCAGATACTTGATAAACTCGGTCTTCCAGTTTTGTTCTGCTTCTTCAATGTTCACTATTTTCGGTGTAATTTCCCCAGCTTTGACCTCGATTGAGGATTTAGTAGACCACACCAGGGTGACCTTTCTTTGCTTAATACTCTCGATTAGATTTCCAAATTTTGAAAGAGCGTCTGCTCGAGTATTTTCTTCTCGTGGAATGTATTTGATTTGAAAGCTTTCGAATCTTGCAGCTAATTCATGCTCCAAAGCTAGATATTGATCATAGATTTTTCTTTGGCTTCGAACAGTCCCTTGAACTGCTTTTCTACCAACTGCGAGTCAGTATAAACTACCAAACACTTTATGCCGGTCTCGAGTGCCATTTTTAGACTAGATACCAGAGCCTCATACTCTGCTTCGTTATTGGTAACGAGGAAGTCTAATTTTAAAGCAAACTCCAACTCAATATCGTCTGGTCCTTGGAAGTAAATTCCAGCTCCTCCCCCTGTTGTTGTTGAAGATCCATCAATATGCAGCATCCAAGTTGTCGTTGTATTCACCAGTTCAGTCGATAAGTTCTCCAATACGAAATCTGCCAATACTTGAACCTTCACAGCTGTTTTTGGTTGGAATTCAATATCATATTCTCCTAATTCGATTGCCCACTTTATCAGCCTTCCGGATGCATTAGGTTTGGAGAGGACTTGTCTCAATGGTTGGCTTGTTAGGACAATTATTTTGTGGGATTGAAAATAAGGCCTGAGTTTTCGTGCTGTTGTCATAAGGGCGAGTGCAAATTTCTCTATCTCCATATAATTCTTTTCCGGTCCTTGTAGCACTCTGCTAACATAATATATTGGTTGGTGCTCCTTTCCCTCTGATCTTACTAATACTGAACTGATAGCTTGATCCGAAACGGCAACATAGAGATACAGTACTTCGTTTGCGATAGGTTTTGCTAGCAATGGTGACGAGGTTAAATATATCTTTAGCTGGTCGAACGCAAGGTTACATTCCTCAGTCCAATTGAACTTCTTCACATGTTTCAGTATTTTGAAGAAAGGCAGGCTTTTATCAGCTGATCGTGATATAAATCGATTTAAAGCTGTTATTCTTCCAACAAGTATTTGTACTTCTTTGACAGTTTTTGGTGGTTTCATGTCCATGACTGCTTGAATTTTTTCTGGATTAGCCTCAATTCCTCGTTCATTTACAAAATATCCTAAGAATTTCCCTGCTCGGACTCCAAAGGTACACTTCGATGGATTTAACTTCATCCCATACTTTCTCATTATGTCGAATGCCTGTTCTATATGGGCCAAATGATCAGATTCTTTGAGGCTCTTGACCAGCATATCGTCGACATAAACTTCCATAGATTTCCCTATTAGTGGTTCGAACATTTTATTGACTAATCTTTGATATGTTGCACCTGCGTTTTTTAGACCAAATGGCATCACTTTGAAGCAATACACGCCTTTCTCGGTGACGAAAGCAGTTTTTTCTTGATCTTCTAATGCCATAAAAATTTGGTAGAAGCCTTGAAATGCGTCCATCATGCTCAATATTGCACAACCAGCAGTCGAATCAACCAAAGTATCGATTCTGGGTAGCGGGTATGGATCCCGTGGACAAAGTTTGTTTAGATCTGTGAAGTCATTGCACATTCTCCACTTTCCTTCCTTCTTGGGGACCAAAACCACATTGCATAACCAGTCTGTAAATTGTATTTCGACTACATACCCTGCTTTCAACAGTTTGTCCACTTCTTCTTCGATGATCTTATTTCGTTCAGGACCGAAGTTTCGTTTCTTCTGTCTAGCAGGTTGAGCCGCAGGATCTATGTTTAATCTGTGGACTATTATACTTGGATCGATGCCTTGCAAATCACTGGTCGACCAAGCAAATACGTCGACATTCTTTCGGAGGAACTGTATTAACAGGACTTCTAACCCTTCACTCAATTGCGTTCCTATTCTGGTTGTTTTGCTTGATTCTCCAGGGATTAGTTCGATTTCTTTAAAACCTTCACCAGGTTCGACCCTTGGAGCTTCGAATTTTCGCTTCCTCGAAGATGGTTCTTCGACAGGAGATTTACCAAAGATATCTGTCTCTTTCTTCGATTTCTTGGTTAAGTGTAGGTCTTCAGCTTCTTCATTCGAGATCACCCGGTGCTGTGCAACTTTCTTGTTATCCACTGAAACAGTGTAACAATCCCAGGCTTCTTTGGAGTCCCCGATTACTTCTCCGACACCTTGTCTGGTGGGGAACTTCATTTTCTGATGATAAGTGGACAGAACCGCTTGAAAAACGTTCAGAGCTGGTCTTCCCAGAATCACATTGTATGCACAGGGTGAATCTACCACCAAGTATTTGATCATCCTGGTTCTGCAATTAACTTCATTGCCAAGAGTGGTTGATAAAGTTAACGTTCCTAATGGCGTAACTTCTGCTCCACCGAAACCAGATAAAGGTGTGTTGATAGGTTGTAGAGAACTTACTCCCAACTCCATTTGGCTAAGTGCGTCGAGAAACAGAATGTTAGCTGAGCTGCCTGAATCAACAAGAATTCTTTTCACCGTGCAATTTCCGATTTCAGATGTTATAACCATGGGCCAATCTGGGACGTCATGATCTTTATATAACAGATAGTCGATATGTAGATCGGAATCGTCGAAAGTAATTTTACTATCCCAACTCGAGATTGAATTGATAGAATACACTTTGTTCCTTTTGTCAAACTGCCCGGTCTGTAATGACCTTGAAACCTTTTTTCTCGAATTTTTGCTGTCTCCTCCTGCTGGTCCACCAGATATCATATTTATCACAACTCGAGCAGGTTGCCCTTGATTATTTTGCTCCCGTACTTTCTTATCTGGTGACTTTGATCTTTGTCGATCATTTCTGTGATTCTAGACTTTCATTGCATGGGATCCTGTACCATCTCTCTTCACATAATCCGTCAAGTGTCCTTCTGATATTAATCTTTCAATTTCATCTCTTAGCTGAAAACACTCGTTAGTGTCATGTCCATTTTGCTTGTGGAATCGACAATATCTGTTCGACTGAGGTTGATTTTTCAATGGATAAGGTTTTCTCAGAATATTTCGATCCTGTATAGCCATCAGAATCTGAGATTGGTTACTACTTAGTGGTGTAAAGACATTTGATCTTCTGTTTGGTGATCTTGCTCTTCGTTGATTTCTTTGATCAAACCTTCTATCAGTTGTTTTAAAATTTCTATCGGTTTGTCTGTCGAGACTGTGCTGCTGGCTCTGAAGTTCGTTTGCTCGATTAAGACCAAAGAAATTTCCTCTCATGATATTCATCTCTTCTTGCGTCATGTATTGACTTGCTGTATCCATCAATTTCTCATAAGTTTCAGGATTTTCCCTCACAATGGTATTGGCGAAATCTCTGTTTTTAGCATTCTGAAATAATACTGTTATGAGAAAGTCGATTCTTGGCATCTCAACTTTCAGAAGTTCCGTGTTAAATCTTTGCATAAAAGTTCTGAAACTTTCTCCATTATGTTGCACGATCGAGTATAGATGATTGGCGGGTGGTTTGATTTTTTTCCACTTGCGAACCGATGAACAAATTTATCGTACAACTGGTCGATTGAACTGATGGAACCTCCTTCCAGTCGACCAAACCACCTTTGCGCTACCTCAGATAAAGTCGTGGTAAACAATTTGGCTGCTAAGTTGTCCGAAAGATCATGTAGTTGCACAATGTGGGTGAATTGTATGATATGTTCTTCAGGATCTCCTTTCCCATCATATCTAGGCAATCCTGTTGGCATTCTTTGAGTTGATAATAATCTCTCATAGTATATTTCATCACAGAATGGGGATCTTTTGTTTGTTCGAACGATTGGAGCTTCTTATTCGACCCTTCTTTCTTGGTTTTCTAACTTTTTTGTTAAACACTTAACTTGAGATGCAAGTTTATTCACTTCGACGGAGAACTCCATTGGCCTTGCTTTATTTCGTTCGTTCGGTCGATCTTCTTGCTCCTTTGGCCTGCTGTTCACCTCCTCTGAGATTGCTTGTTCATTTCTTGCTCTCCCTGAGTGATGTTCGGGAGATTTAGGCCTTCGACCTTCGACATCCTGCAGCTTTGTTTTGCTCATCCATTCTTTATGCGCTGTGTTAATCAGTTCTTTCAGTTCTTCTCGAGTAAACTTGTTAATATTGGAGAAGGTTTTGAAGATGACAAAAAGGGTAATCTGGAAGTCATCAACTAAGAACTGAACAGCTTAGTGAAACCTATCTCATGGTCTGGAAGCTAAGTGACCGAATCAGCGAAGTGGAATATCAGATGGGTATTATCAGCCGAGTCAAGATAGATGTGTTCATTCTTGAATCAGCCGAGAAGCCATCAGCCGAGTGATCAGCGAAGTGATCATCAGCAGAGTACTTCCACCAGCAGAGTAAAGACGGTCAAGTAAGCTTATCAACGGGAACCAGCTGTGAGCTGAGAGCATTAAATGCAACTGACATAAAGTAAACATCCGTACAGCAGAGTGTACAGTGCAACAGTTGCAGGGAGCCGTTCCGCGTGTCAGGACCAGAACTCGAGGACTGTAGCTTTCTGTCAACCTTCAACGGGCAGAAAATTCAAATCCGATGAGTATAAATAGAAGACATAACTGAAGATCTTAAGTGAGCTTGCATTATTCAAGAACATATCCTAAGAGCGAGATCCATCAGTTGAGTCGTCTGATCGTAAGCAAAGTCATCTGTTGACGAAGCTTTTTGTTGAAGAAACAGAGATCAAACGTTGTCTGTCTTAGTGACTTTCAACTGAGAATAGAAGGAGTGTATATCCATCTTTGTGAGTGATATAGCTTCTTAGTATAGGTTTTCTGAGTGATTACTTGTACTGAAAATAGCGTGAGGAGTGTAGATCCGTCTAAGTGAGTGATCTAGCTTCAGAGTGTAGGATTTCTGTGTGATTTCTTACAGCGCACTTGTGGCTTTTCATTTGTTGATCAGCGCAAGCATTGTATACTTGATTACTTTGTGTTTTCTAGTATAACCCAAGATCTGTGTGACTTGGAAGAGTGGACTAAAGGATTTTTATCCATATAACCACTATAAAAATCCTGTGAGTTTGATTTATTTACTGTTATACTTTGCATATTTATCAAAGAACTCAAACATACGATTTAACCAAAAGAGTTTAAAAGGAGTTGTAAAAACTGGGGACAAAATCTTTTGAGTAAGAAAACTTAAAGAGGAACAGATTGGTTGAAAAACACTTTGAATATCCGCTGCCAACTAGTTTCTAAAAACTCTTATTTAACATCTGAAATCAGCTGAGTGAAAATCAGATGAGTGGTCAACTCTGCTGATAAAGCTTTGTGCGCATCAGCTTAGTAGTCTTACAAATCTCGATCAGCTTAGTCTGCTGATTTGAAAAGTTAGAGAAAAAGTTTTAAAGTTTTCAGAGGTCTATTCACCCCCCCCCCCCCCCCCTCTAGACCTCATTGACCACTTTTGGGACCAACAAGTGGTATCAGAGCAGGTTGCTCTGGTAATTTACCTGATACCATCAAGTAGCATCAGGGTAGGTGGTTTATATTGAATCAGCTGCCTGATCAACGAGCTTGATCCAAAGTGTGTTTTTCAAATTTTTCAAAAAGAGAGCATATTTTGAAAATCAAAACTTTTTGAAAAATGGATGCCATAAACCATGTTCCTCACATTGGTCTTATGAGCTTTGAAAACTGGAAAATAAGAATGGAAATCTTTCTTGCTGCTTATAATGAAGACATGTTTACATGTATTACAAAAGGACCATTCAGATTCCAGAAGACTGTGAAGGTTGCTGGTCAACCAGATCAGATAGTTGACAAAGAGCTGGATGAGCTGACACCTAAAGAAAACAAGTTAGTAAATCTTGATAAAAAGGCGAAGTTCATCATGTTCAGAGCTGTAGACGAAGAAAATTTCCAGAAGATCAAGCATCTTAAAGCTGCCAAAGAGATGTGGGATAAAGTCTGCGAGCTAAGCGAAGGAAACAACGCTATCAAAGAACATAAGCTCAGTGTGGCTCTTGAGGAGTTTGAAAATTTCAAAGTGAAGTCTGGTGAAACGATTGATCAGATGGATACCAGATTTACCAAAGCCCTGAATGAAGTTCTAAGGTTTGATAAAGAATTTTCGAACAAGGAGATCACAACAAAGGTTCTCAAGGCCTTGCCACCTAAATTCAACATGAAGGTGACAGCCATGGAAGAATCAAGGGATTTAGAGAAGATTTCTCTTTCCGAACTGTTCTCATCTCTCAAAGCTTATGAGTATCATATGCCAAGATTGGGATTAGAAGTGTCAACCAGTTCAGACCCTACTGCTGCTCTAATGGTGTCAGACAAGTCAAGAAAATCAGCAGACAAGTCAAAACAGAAGGCTGTGCTGAGATCAGAAAAGGGATACACTGCTGACGACGTTACCCTGCTGCTAAATGATTTCAAGAAGTTCTACAAGAAGAAAATGAAATTAAAATGTAAAAATGCTACTTCATCTTCTTCTGATCATTTTCAGGAAAACAGGGATTCCTCCAAAGTAAAACTTAGAGACTACCATGAAGAAGAGTATGGGCTCTTGATCAAAGACCATCCAACCTCATCATCTGAGAAGTTTGCTGAAAAGGAAAAGCGTGCTAAAAAGGAGCGTAAGCTTAGTAAGAGCAAATCAAAGTTAGCTGATGCAGCAAAGCTAATAAACTCCTGCACATCTTATTCCGACCTTCAGTCGTCTGATAAAGAATTTGACGAAGTACCCGAGACCATATGCCTAACTGCCATAGAATTTGATGATTCTAAAAATTGGGGTAACTTCTACTGATTAATGTAATGCACTATTTGAATCGATTGAATAAATGCTGAATTTCAAATTCAAATACTGTTTGTGCATTTGCCAAGCTTAATGAAGAGATGACTCTGCTGAAAAGAGCAAATCAGATCACTGAAACTTCAGGTTGAAAAACCTTAAGAATCAGCTGACTACCAAAAAGCTTGAGCATGAGAATGAAACTCTAAAAGCTGAGTATGCAATTTGTTTTGAAAATATAAATAAACCTGAAAGAAGTAATTGCATCATTCTCTAAAAAGAAATCAGAGGCTTAAGAGAACAAGGCTACTGATGCTCAATAGGTTAGAAAACCTAGTAAGCTACCTAAGACTAATCAGACTAGTAAACTCATCAGCCGAGGCTGCTGATAGGAGCAAAATTGAAAATATTAAGTCTGCTTAATCTATGGAGAGTTATTAGAAAACTCAGGTAAGAAATTAAGGCAAAAATGAATTATCTGGCAAGAATTTGAATCACATTATGATAATTATTATGACATGCACTATGCTTATTCATATTATCATGTTGATCATGTTCACTATGCTGTCTGCCATCCTCAATTCAATATGCATGCTTATCACATATTTCATGCATCTTACCTTGCTTATGAGCATTGTTTTAATCATGACCATCAAAATACCAACAAGTGGTATCAAGTGCCAACAAGTGGTATTATCATGATAAAACGTAAGTCACTAGATCATCACATGTTAAAGGTTACACTAACCATGCTGGACCCAATAAACAAGGGGTACCAAAAACAGTCATCTGTTTTGCAGGTGAAACACATGTGAGATGACAAAGATGAGTTGACTGCCTTGCAAATTTCACCAAGTTCAACAAGTAGTCTCACCAACAAGCATGTACCAGCAAGTGGTATCAAATCAGTGGTATCAGCAATTGGTATAATTCAAGTGGTAGACTCTACATTTGGAGATTTCAAGGAACGTGAGTTTGTTGAAAAGTTGAAGATTATCAAAGATTAACAAGTGGTTTAAGAGACCAAGTGGCATTAGAGGCCATCAACTGTTTGCAACAAGTGGTATCACCGTTCAAGTGATATCAGTCAACCATGTGACAACATAAATTGGTTTGTTGATTTTGGATTCATAAGTTGAGGGGGAACTTATCAGAAGACTAACCCAGAACAGCTTACTAAAATTCAACGGCTGAGTGTCTTTGAAGAGAAACTCTCATCAGACTACTTGACCACGAATTCTTGAACTTAGGGGGAACGTGTACGACTAGCGGTACTCCTAAATAAAAGATGAAGTTGTCAATAAGTCAGAATGAAGCTATCAGAAGACTGCTTCTTATCAGCTGACTGGAACTCAACAGCCAAGTAATTTTCAAGAATGTACTACACCAAGTGGTATCAGCAAGTGCTATCACACCAACAAGTGATATCAGCTGACTAATCTGATTTACACCCTTACAGAGAAAAAGGTGTTACAAGTGGTATCAGACTACAAGTAGCATCAGACTACAAGTGGAATCAGACCACATATAGTATCAAGTGGTATAAATTCTTGAAGTTACGGGAAATTTTCTAGCTGGAGTGATAAACAGCAACGAAGACTACCTCGATCAGCTAAGTACTTACCTACCTGTCTTCAGCATACTAGTTTGCAATCTTATGGAAAAGAAGTTATCCAAAATCCTAAAAAGGGGGAAGGATAAAATGAAGAAGAAAAGATGCAACTAAAGATTGGTGTTGATGTCAAAAAGGGGGAAGATGGATGCAACTAAGAAACCCTTTAAGCAGAAGATCAAAAAGGGAAAAAAAACCATCAAGTGGTAATTTTTTTTAAGTTGTATCAGAGCAATAATTTCCATCTCAGAGTATGAAGACTAAATCTGAAGACTTAAGATTGGTTCTTAGTTGAAGGTTTTGTCATCATCAAAAAGGGGGAAATTCTTGGTTAATATTGGAGAAGGTTTTGAAGATGACAAAAAGGGTAATCTGGAAGTCATCAACTAAGAACTGAACAGCTTAGTGAAACCTATCTCATGGTCTGGAAGCTAAGTGACCGAATCAGCGAAGTAGGATATCAGATGGGTATTATCAGCCGAGTCAAGATAGATGTGTTCATTCTTGAATCAGCCGAGAAGCCATCAGCCGAGTGATCAGCGAAGTGATCATCAGCAGAGTACTTCCACCAGCAGAGTAAAGACGGTCAAGTAAGCTTATCAACGGGAACCAGCTGTGAGCTGAGAGCATTAAATGCAACTGACATAAAGTAAACATCCGTACAGCAGAGTGTACAGTGCAACAGTTGCAGGGAGCCGTTCCGCGTGTCAGGACCAGAACTCGAGGACTGTAGCTTTCTGTCAACCTTCAACGGGCAGAAAATTCAAATTCGAGGAGTATAAATAGAAGACATAACTGAAGATCTTAAGTGAGCTTGCATTATTCAAGAACATATCCTAAGAGCGAGATCCATCAGTTGAGTCGTCTGATCGTAAGCAAAGTCATCTGTTGACGAAGCTTTTTGTTGAAGAAACAGAGATCAAACGTTGTCTGTCTTAGTGACTTTCAACTGAGAATAGAAGGAGTGTATATCCATCTTTATGAGTGATATAGCTTCTTAGTATAGGTTTTCTGAGTGATTACTTGTACTGAAAATAGCGTGAGGAGTGTAGATCCGTCTAAGTGAGTGATCTAGCTTCAGAGTGTAGGATTTCTGTGTGATTTCTTACAGCGCACTTGTGACTTTTCATTTGTTGATCAGCGCAAACATTGTATACTTGATTACTTTGTGTTTTCTAGTATAACCCAAGATCTGTGTGACTTGGAAGAGTGGACTAAAGGATTTTTATCCATATAACCACTATAAAAATCCTGTGTGTTTGATTTATTTATTGTTATACTTTGCATATTTATCAAAGAACTCAAACATACGATTTAACCAAAAGATTTTAAAAGGAGTTGTAAAAACTGGGGACAAAATCTTTTGAGTAAGAAAACTTAAAGAGGAACAGATTGGTTGAAAAACACTTTGAATATCCGCTGCCAACTAGTTTCTAAAAACTCTGATTTAACATCTGAAATCAGCTGAGTGAAAATCAGATGAGTGGTCAACTCTGCTGATAAAGCTTTATGCGCATCAGCTTAGTAGTCTTACAAATCTCGATCAGCTTAGTCTGCTGATTTGAAAAGTTAGAGAAAAAGTTTTAAAGTTTTCAGAGGTCTATTCACCCCCCCCCCCCCCTCTAGACCTCATTGACCACTTTTGGGACCAACAGCTACCTCAGATAAAGTCGTGGTAAACAATTTGGCTGCTAAGTTGTCCGAAAGATCATGTAGTTGCACAATGTGGGTGAATTGTATGATATGTTCTTCAGGATCTCCTTTCCCATCATATCTAGGCAATCCTGTTGGCATTCTTTGAGTTGATAATAATCTCTCATAGTATATTTCATCACAGAATGGGGATCTTTTGTTTGTTCGAACGATTGGAGCTTCTTCTTCGATCCTTCTTTCTTGGTTTTCTAACTTTTTTGTTAAACACTTAACTTGAGATGCAAGTTTATTCACTTCGACGGAGAACTCCATTGGCCTTGCTTTATTTCGTTCGTTCGGTCGATCTTCTTGCTCCTTTGGCCTGCTGTTCACCTCCTCTGAGATTGCTTGTTCATTTCTTGCTCTCCCTGAGTGATGTTCGGGAGATTTAGGCCTTCGACCTTCGACATCCTGCAGCTTTGTTTTGCTCATCCATTCTTTATGCGCTGTGTTAATCAGTTCTTGCAGTTCTTCTCGAGTAAACTTGTAAATTTCCTCCGCCGGACGTGAAGGTCCAGCTCCTTCTTGGTCCTCATCGTACATGTTAACTCGATTATCTCCTAGATTGTCTCCTTGTTGTTCCCGTTCGCGTGCTGCGGTTTCTGCCATTGCTGCCATTGCTGCTTTTGATCTTGTTGTCATCCTACTCGAACACTGATTAGAGTTTCCCACAGACGGCGCAAACTGATGAAGGGATATTTCGTCTAAGTGTTTGATCCAGGTATATCGTGCCACGTAGTTATTGATATCCGTTCTACAGTAAGGAACTCTTGTCGGTCAGATCGAACAGAACTCCTCTTTGGGATCCTATTCCTGCGTTCAAAGGAACTCGTCAGGTTATGCCGGTGGTTGATCCGGCGTAGACCCTCCGATGCTAAAGTCAGTACAGTAGATGATATGAATAGCAGAAAGTATATTAATGGTTGTTTTTCTTACCCCCTTGAGGAGTAATAAATGCCATCTATTTATAGTTTTCGAAAGCGGATATTTCGGTTCGGGTCGGTTCTTTTCGGGTCGGATCTCACTTGGTTCGACCCATTTGAGCTATTCAAGTCGAATCAGTGTGATCGAAAGGTTGATCTAGTAACTTTATGCATAAACGTACATCGAGCGAGGATCAGTTTTGTTAAATGTCGAAGAGACCAGTTTTATCATGACCAGATCTGGTCTATGTCGAAGAGACCAGTTTTATTATGAGCAGATCTGGTCCATGTCGATTAAGATAGAGTTTTAATCCTAGTATTGATTATTTTATCTGACGTGTAATATGCCAAGTCACTGTGATGAATATTTGGTATATCAGTCCACTAGCCCAAAATGCTTAAGCCCATGTTGACAAGTAGAAGTAGGTCAAGTCTTTATTAATCATTCAAACAATTCATCCACAATCAATGTGGGATTGGGGTGTTACAATATTTTGCTTCTTTTGTTGTCGTCTTGTTCTAATGACGAATGATGTATTTTGAATATTGTGTTTGTATTCCGTAGGCTTGCGGGGTTACCCGTATAACCGTATATTTGTACTTCTCCGTATATAACGGAGCTAGTTGGCCTTTTGAATTTTTAATTTGGATTTATCGCATGCTTTATTTATGTCGTCTTGTTTAAAAATAAATAAAAAAATTCAGCAACTCTGATGGGTTATCCCGCTCCGGGCGATCCCGAACTCGGGGATGGGCCACATGGGACCCAACCCGGGAATCGGGGTGCTACAGATGGTATCCGAGCCGACTTCGTTGGTGGTATCCATGAGGGCGGTCTTGGGCTATTGATCTGGACTCGACGAGGACGTCGAGTATTTGAGTTGGGGAGATTGTAACACCCCAATCCCACATTGATTGTGGATGAATTGTTTGAATGGTTAATAAAGACTTGACCTACTTCTACTTGTCAACATGGGCTTAAGCATTTTGGGCTAGTAGACTAGAGCCCAACAATGTTGACAAGGCCAGAAGTGGGTCAAGGTCTTTACAAACAATGCATGTCAACCTTGGGTGGATGAGCTTACTCCACCCAAGGGCATGCCTTAGCAGCCCTTAGGCTGTCCTAGGATAGAAAATTATTGCTATTTAGCAGCCTAAAAGATTCTGGGGCGAATTTGCACTTTGCCCCCGAAAGTTTTAAAAACTTACATTTTAGTCCCCAAAAACAAAATTTTTGTGCATCCAAGCCCGAAAATTTTCAAAAAGGTCTTAATGCTATTTTAATGTAACTTTTATATTTTGAATTATTTCAAAGTTCAAAAGATCACAAGATTTAATTAAATTGTATATTTTAGTTCAAATTAATGCTTAACTTTGAAAATAAATCGTGGCACATAAAATTGGGTTAAAAAATCCAATCAAAAAGGTCCGAAAGAGATAATTTATGAAAATCTTGTATCTTTTATGAAAATATAAATCAACTTTAACGATTCAAATATTCTAAGCAAGGTCTTAAACAAAATCGAGAAAGAACATAAATCAATAATAAAATGTAACTACTCTCCCAAATACTAGGGTGGGACCGCAACCGTGATGACCTAACCGCAACCCGACTATTATTTTCCAGAACACCTAAAACTGAAAAGAATGAAACATGGAACGCATAAGTTGATCGTCCAACTTAGTGAGGCTGTGTGCGAAATTTGCATGGTAATGCGTGTATGCTACATATTATATAACGTGAACAAGTTATCAAACAAATTAAGCATATATTCAAGACAGAAGAAACATGGAATTCACATAACCAAGAATTGTTGATGCCGTCCTCCACTTACCCTCCATCCTTATTCTGATGTCCATACAAACACACCGAGTAAGGAGCGACCTTACTATCTGAAGTGCATCGACATGTCTTTGCCAAAGTTTGTCCTTACTCCCCAAGTGTTCCTCCCCACTTGGATTGTAAGGCCAGGCCTACGGGTAACCGTGACAATCCTGCCGGCCCTTGCCGGCCAGGTTGGCATCGGGTCCATATACCAATCAAAAAGGGCCCACACAAAATCGGAAACAAACGGAAACACACAAAATCGGAAACAAACGGAAACATAACATATCAAACATTTTTAACATATTATCAACATTTAACAACTTATCAAATGCAAATTTTGGGTATCATGATAATTTAGTAAAATATATTCGCAACTAGTAGATTTGGATGTAGCATGCATTGGATTATCATGTTGATATACTAAGGATTTCATGCGAGTAATGTCGACGTAACAAGTCCAATCTCTTTCTAACAACATGCAATAAAAATTATAATATAACACATGCTTTGATTATTAAGAGCATAAGTAAATGTTTGACTCGATCTACTAGCACATCGGACCGACTACAAATTCAACACACAACGCTCAGCTTTTTCGCTTAGTATAGCGACCAAAATCCACAAATCCAAAACCTGAGCAAGTACGTATACGACTTAGAATTTATCTAACAACCTTAATTAAACATAACTAATGAAAATCCTACACAAGGATTTCCTAAACTAACACATCGCACACAAGAACATAGAACTTACGACTTAAACTCCAATTAAATAAATAATTTTTAAGCTTTAAGATTTTTCAAAACTCGAAATACTAATTACATAAAACAGCGCCAAAACAGCAAATTTTTCCCTTCATTTTTCAGATTTACAAAACAGCCCCTAAACATTTAAAAACATCCATTTTTGCGAAAATTTGGAACAAACTTTAAATCAAAGGATTTTTAACTAAACCCATATCGAAAATCAAATAAAAACAGAGTATTAAGTATCTTGTTCCTTCAAAAATGAAAACTTTAAAAATCCCACAAGTTTAAAACTTTTCAAAATACCCTCATAGTTTTGAAAACTTTAGAAAATCAACTTTCTTGAAAAATAATTCAAGATCCAAACATCTAAGCAATATTTAAAAATAATTAAGCATAATTTCAATATAAAACTGGGATTAAAAATAAGTTTTAATAACTTTTCACAAACTAACTATGAGAAACAAAAAGTTCTTTAAATATAAATTTTCTTTGGAAAAATTTACAAATTTTCAATCTTAAAACACAAATAAACAAAACACTACTCCAAATCAATTAATCAAAAGTTTGTAAAAGTAACTATGTAAAAACAGCGACAAATCAGCACCTTTGCCCCCTTATTTTCAGATTTACAAAAAAAACCCTAAATGTTTCAAAAACTCCCTTTTTGCAGACAACTCGGAGCAACTTTAAAACAAATCATTTTTAAGTAAACTCATACCAAATATCAAACAAAATAGAGATTTTCAGTCCATTTTTACTCCCAAAAAAAATATCACAGCCCTAACCCTTAAACTTTTAAAACCTTTCAAAAATACCCCCAAAGTTTTGAAATTTAACAACATTAACTTTCTTACAAAAATAAATCAAGATCCAAATATATAAGCATTATTTAAACAAAATCAAAGCAAAGTCACATTAAATATCTAATATTAAATATAAACTCAACAATTTTTCTCAAAACTAATATAAACTAAACTTCTTCAATGTATACTTTGAAGAAAAAAAAGTAAAATCACAAAGATTAAAGAACACATGCATAGACGGATTTTTACCCAAAGCAACGAAGGGGATGAAGCTCTCTTCATCTTCAGACCTTCGACGGTGGTGGTGGCGGCTCCGGTGGCAGTGGTGGCTGCTCCCGTGGTGGTTCATAACAAAGGCCCTCAAATCGTTACTTTCCACCAATTTCTGACGACTGCCGATTCACTCCGGGAGATCCTAACGCCGATCCGAACGGTCAATATGTAGCCCCATGTGTGTAGGACCTTCACTCAAAATTTGGGCATGATCCAACGGTGGACGAAGATTTAATGAGCGAAAACCCGAGGTTGTGCTGTGTATATCCGAAAATCCTCCTTCTAAATGTGTTTTCTCTTTCCCTCTCTATATCTAAGTATTTTAAGTGTAAAGAAGATAAAGTGGGTTTGAGGGAGATATTTATTGGACTAAGAAATCAGATTTTTAATGTATATACACATATACATACAATATAGGGAAGAGGTGATTATAATTACTCACCAATTCCACCAATGCATGTCTTTCTTGGATGGTGGAATTTACTCCACCCAAGGGCATGCCTTAGCAGCCCTTAGGCTATCTTAGGATAGAAAATTATTGCTATTTAGCAGCCTACAAGATTCTGGGGCAAATTTACACTTTGCCTCCTAAAGTTTTGAAAACTTACATTTTAGTCCCCAAAAACAAATTTTTTGTGCATCCAAGCCCGAAAATTTTCAAAAAGGTCTTAATGCTATTTTAATGTAACTTTTATATTTTGAATTATTTCAAAGTTCAAAAGATCACAAGATTTAATTAAATTGTATATTTTAGTTCAAATTAATGCTTAACTTTGAAAATAAAATGTGGCACATAAAATTGGGTTAAAAAATCCAATCAAAAGGGTCCGAAATTTTTGGGGCGTTACAATTCTGTGACGGCCCGAATCCGCGGGTCCGTCGGATTAAAATTTTTAGTTAAGGATAATGTTAAAATACCGATTTGTTTTTTTTTTTTGAAAAGGGTATAAAACGAAAACGAAAATTTAAAAGTTTAATTCGAAAGCGATTAGTCCATAATCAACCAACAATTAATGTATAAAATAGTTTATATTATTTAGTTTATTGACAAAATAAAAATCCATTTTCAATTGGGAAAGTTTAAAGCGGAAGTGGTTTAAAACAATATAAGAATAATTTAAATTACTATTTTTTTTTTGTAAGAAAAATAAATTCGATTTAATATTTATAGTTTAAAGTGAAGTATTTAAAACAAACTTTGAAGGAAAACATGATGTGGTGAAACATGTGAAACCCAACAGGGACATAGCAAGATTACGATCAATATTGGAGAAAATTTGGAAAAGTTATTAAACATAAATTTGCTAAGTATTATCTAAAGTAATCTACTTTTAAGATTATAATGTAAATAAATTTTATAAGTAAATAATTTGTCTTAAAAAAAAAAATTGTTTTATTACTTTCAAATAATAAATACTGAAAATGATGATAAAAAAAAATTAAGTAGTGATAATTATTTCTAGAATAAAATAAATAAAATAAAATTTTCGAATTTAATAATTTTATTATTAAAAATAAATTATGATAACTTTTAAATATAGTATATACTTAACTTTTATGAGTAAATAAAAAGTAATTTATAATAAAGAGATTTTATATGAAGTAAATTGTAAATATCAAAAGTCATTTTAGTAATTATATTTAAATAATAATTTCTGAAAATATATCTTTATAAGTAATTTTGAAAATAAATTATAAAAATAATTTGGATAATTATTTTTAAGGTGTATTATGAAAATAATGAATATAATAATAGTAATAAATACTCTTGGAAATAATAGAATTATTTAAACACCGAAAATAAATTTCTATAAATAAAATAATTTTGAGAAAATTAAATAAACTTAAAATAATTTTTAAATTTGTAATTTAATTCTGAAAATAAAATTTTAAATATTAAAAATTATTTTAAATTTAGAAAAATAAATATTTAGAAATTAAAATTAAATAATTTTAAATAATTTTTTTTCTGAAAAATAAAATAATAAACCATTTTTCTGAATAACAAAATATTTAATAAATATTTTCCGAAAATAAATATATTACTTAAATAATTTGAAAATAAATAAAATATTTTTGATTAAATATTTTTCTGGATTTAATAAATTCGAAAATAAAAATTTTAAATATTAAATATAATTTTAATAATTATTCTCAAACATTAATTTTGAAAAAGAAAATTAATAGATAATTTTGAATAATTATTCCTGGAAATAAATAATTTCAAAAGTAAACTAAAATGATTTTGGATAATCATTTTTCTGAAATTAAATAATTTCGAAAATAAATATAATAATTCGGAATAATAATTTTTCTGAATTTAATAAGTTTGAAAATAAAGATAAAAATATTTTAAAAATAATACATAATTAAGGAGAAGGAATTTAATTATTTATTTAAATAAAAGGTTAAAAAATGAAATTATTATTTTTCAAATAAAATTGATAAATAAAATTAATGTTTTCAAAAAGATAACTATAAACAAAGTTTAATTTCAAAAATAAAATGATTTCAATAAACCTAAATTCTAAATTTAAAAACAAGTTTTTGTTTGAATACTTGAGAAACATAAAATTATTTGAAAGTTATAACTTAACGTAAAACCTTTAATTAAATATTTTAAAGCTCGATTAAGATGGTTATGTTCTAGTTTAACTCTTTTGTGGCTATGTTTACCACACTTCATGAACGAACCATAGAACCTTTAGACTGGACGTAAATGTCTAAGTTTTTATCGTGGCTTCGTTATTAAACAACCACAATTCAATTGCTTGCTCGACTAAAGCATTGCTTTACTCACTCTAGAATCATTGTAGCATAATTAGATTCTAAGATCGTTACATAAACATGTACAGGAACCGAAGACGCTACTTTCCGCATTTTCTCGGAATCATAAGCATACACAGGTGAGTGTTGTGTGTTACTTGTGTGTCAGTCCGAATGTGCTAGTAGGTCGAGTCATAACTGTAACTTAGTCCCTAAACGAACGAGCATGCGATGTATGATACAATGAAAAACTCGACTGTTAGGACAAACTATACACCTTGAATTATTATGATAATGTCTATGTGCTTACGAGTCCTTGATATCATAAATTGAATCGTTTTGATGACTATTATTGAGTTGTTTGCTGATTTCCTGTTACTGGATTGTTACTGTACTGTATTGTTATTGGATTGTTATTGTACTGAATTGTTATTGTACTGTATTGTTTGTTATTATTGTGTGGGCCCTATTTTGGTGTGCGGAATCGTGGGTAACTCGGAAGGTTAGGGCCGGAGGGTTACCTCGATCCACCGTAGACCCGCTTCACGAGCCAAGTGTGGAGGTTACACTTGGGGAGTGAATGTCAAACTCCTGGCATTAGACGTCTATGCGCACAGTTAGTAAGGTAGCTCCTTACTTGGAGTGTTCGGTGGGGGCGTCATAATATGGACTGGAGGGTAAGAGGAGGACGGCATCAGCAACTATTGGTTACTTGTTTAACGTGCTTAAATTGTTATAACATGTGTTCAATTACTGTAGTGATATATGTGCTCATGTATGTTATGTTGCATCCAAGCATCACACGCACATGTGCACTACGGCCTCACTAAGTTGGATGATCAACTTACGCATTCGCGTTTACTTCTTTTCAGATACAGGTATCCCATGGTCTGATGTATAGCATTGGTGTTGTCAGTCTTCGAGATCCTGTCTGTCGGTTTTCTTATGTTATGTGTTGCTTTGTATCGAGCATGATTAAATACTTAAGACTGTTATTATTGATGCTTGTTGTTGCGCGGTAGACGCTTGTTTGTATTTTGTGCCCACTCCTGCATATAGCAGTGTACCGGGTTTTGTGTTATTAAGTTGAACTATGATTCGAATTATTGTGTTGTTGTTAAAAAAAAAATCTGGTCAAAATTTGGTTGTGAGGATCGAATACGGACCCGGACTCGGGGGTGGGACCACGTAGGTCCCGACCCGGGGGCTCGGGCCATCACAAGTGGTCTGTGACGGCCCGACTCCGCGGGTCCGTCGAATAACAGTCAAAAAATTATTATTATTTTGAAAAAGAGTTAAAATGTCGAAACTTTTTTTTTTTAAAACAGAAACGATAAATCAAAAGTTTTAAAGCGGAAGCGGTTTAAAATAAAATAAGAACAATTTAAATTACTAAGTTTTTGACAAAAAAGTAAAATCAATTTTCATAAATGAGGTTTAAAGCGGAAGCATTTAATCACAACATATCAAAAGATTTGAACAAAATCAATCGAGAGAGATAAATAAGTAATTTATGAAAATCTTGTCTCTTTTATGAAAATATAAATCAACTTTAAAGATTCAAATATTCTAAGCAAGGTTTAAAACAAAATCGAAAAAGAACATAAATCGATAACAAAATATAACTACTCTCCCAAATACTAGGGTGGGACCGCAACCGTGATGACCTAACCGCAACCCGACTATTAATTTCCAGAACACCTGAAACTGAAAAGAATGAAACATGGAACGCATAAGTTGATCGTCCAACTTAGTGAGGCTGTGTGCGAAATTTACATGGTAATGCGTGTATGCAACATATTATATAACGTGAACAAATTATCAAGCAAATTAAGCATATATTCAAGACGGAAGAAACACGGAATTCACATAACCAAGAATTGCTGATGCCGACCTCCACTTACCCTCCATCCTTATTCTGATGTCCATCCAAACACACCGAGTAAGGAGCGACCTTACTATCTGAAGTGCATCGACATGTCTTTGCCAAAGTTTGTCCTTACTCCCCAAGTGTTCCTCCCCACTTGGATTGTAAGGCCAGGCCTACGGGTAACCGTGACAATCCTGCCGGCCCTTGCCGGCCAGGTTGACATCAGGTGCATATACCAATCAAAAGGGGCCCACACAAAATCGGAAACAAACGAAAACACAAAATCGGAAACAGACGGAAACATAACATATCAAACATATTTAACATATTATCAACATTTAACAACTTATCAAATGCAAATTTCGGGTATCATGATAATTTAGTTAAATATATTCGCAACTAGTAGATTTGGATGTAGCATGCATTGGATTATCATGTTGATATACTAAGGAATTCATGCGAGTTATGTCGACGTAACAAGCCCAATCTCTTTGTAACAACATGCAATAGAAATTATAATATAACACATGCTTTGATTATTAAGAGCATAAGTAAATGTTTGACTCGATCTACTAGCACATCGGACCGACATACAAATTCAACACACAACGCTCACCTTTGTCGCTTAGTATAGCGACTAAAACTCCACAAATGAAGCGTATCCGAAACCTGAGCAAGTACGTATACGACTTAGAATGTATCTAACAACCTTAATGAAAATCCTACACAAGGATTTCCTAAACTAATACATCGCACAAAAGTGCTTAGAACTTACGACATCACTTCAATTAAGAGTAATTATGTTCAAAACTCAAAATACTAATTACATAAAAAGCGCCAAAACAGCAAATTTTTCCCTTCATTTTTCATATTTACAAAACAGCCCCTAAACTTTTAAAAACATCCATTTTTGCGAAAATTTGGAACAAACTTCAAATCAAAGGATTTTTAACTAAACCCATATCGAAAATAAAATAAAAACAGAATATTAAGTATCTTGTTACTTCAAAAATCAAATCTTTAAAAATCCCACAAGTTTAAAACTTTTCAAAAATACCCTCATAGTTTTCAAAAACTTAATAAAATCAACTTTCTTGAAAGATAATTCAAGATCCAAGCATTTAAGCAATATTTAAAAATAATCAAGCATATTTTCACTATAAAACTGAGATTAAAAATAAGTTTTAATAACTTTTCACCAACTAACAATGAGAAACAAAAAGTTCTTTAATCATAATTTTTCTTCGGAAATTTTTTCAAATTTTCAATCTTAAAACAAAAGTGAACAAAGCTCTACATCAAATCAACTAATCAAAAGTTTATAAAAGTAACTATAAAAACAGCGACAAAACAACGACTTTGCCCCCTTATTTTCGGATTTACAAAAATAACCCCAAAAGTTTCAAAAATTCCTTCTTTGCAAATAAACTCGGAGCAACTTTAAAACTAATAATTTTTAAGTAAACTCAAACCAAATATCAAACAAAACAGAGATTTTCAGTCCACTTTTACTCCCAAAAAAAATCGTAGCCCTAACCCTTAAACTTTTAAAACCTTTCAAAAATACCCCCTTAAAGTTTCGAAAATTTAACAACATTAACTTTCTTACAAAAATAAATCAAGATCCAAACATATAAGCATTATCTAAACAAAACCAAAGTGAAGTCACATTAAATATCTTATATAAAATTAAACTTAACAACTTTTCACAAAAACTACATGGATAAACTAAAGTTCTTCAATATATACTTTAAAGAGAAGAAAGTAAAATCACAAAGATTAAAGAACACATGCATAGACGAATTTTTACCCAAAGCAACGAAGGAGATAAAGCTAACTTCTTTTTCAGACCTCCGAAGGTGGTGGTGGTGGCTCCGGTGGCAGTGGTGGCGGCTCCGGTGGTGATTCATAACAAAAGCCCTCAAATCCTTACTTTTCACCAATTTCTGACGACTTCCGATTCACTCCAGTTGATTCAAACGACGATCCGAACGGTCAATATGTAGCCCCATGTGTGTAGGACCTTCACGCAAAATTTGGGAATGATCCAACGGTGGACGAAGACGGGATTGTCGAAAAACCGAGGTTGTGTTGAGTATATCCGAAAATTCTCTTTCTAAATGTGTTGTATCTTTCCCTCTCTTCTTAACTATATCTAAGTATTTTTAAGTTGTAAAGAAGATAATGTGGGTTTGAGGAGGGAGATATTTAATAGGCTATGAAATCAGATTTTTTAGTGTATAGATACATATACACACAATATGGGGAAGAGGTGATTATAATTACTCACCAATTCAACCAATGAATGTTTTTCTTGGATGGTGGAGTTTACTCCACCCACGGGCATGCTTTAGCAGCCCTTAGGCTGTCCTAGGAGAGAAATTATTTCATTTTAGCAGCCTACAAGATTCTAGGGCGAATTTGCACTTTGCCCCCTAAAGTTTTAAAAAACTTACATTTTAGTCCCCAAAAACAAAATTTTTGTGCATCCAAGCCCGAATTTTTTTTAAAAAGGTCTTAATCTAATTTTAAAGTAACTTTTATATTTTGGATTATTCAAAGTTCAAAAGATCACAAGATTTAATTAAATTGTATATTTTAGTTCAAATTAATGCTTAACTTTGAAAATAACAAGTAGCACATAAATTTGGATTATAAATCCAATCAAAAGGGTTCGAAATTTCTGGGGCGTTACAATCCTCCCGCCTTAAAATAATTTGGTCCCCAAATTCGCTCTTGAGATTCGCGTGGTCTGGGTAATGCCGATGTATCTTCTTTTCTAGCTCCCGAAATGTTTCTTCCTTATTATGTGTGCGTCATAAAACTTTTTCTTGTGCAATCTGCAACCTTCTTGATTAAAATGAGTGTGCGAAAAATGTTCTCTCATACATTAGACGTTTTCAAAACTCTGACGTATCTTTTTCTCTAACTCCCAAGTCGCATTTTTATACTCTGGCCGCGCCATAATGGAATTCACTTGTTTCTTCATCTAGATGAGTATGCAAACATGTCTTCGTTTGTACGTTAGATATTTCTGAGGATCTTAAGATATGCAGTCAGGTTCACGAGGATGATCGATGTAGTACTTCATATACGTTACGTATAATCATGACGCGGTAGAATAGGATACGACGATAATTCCAACTCCTATGACGCGGATTTGATAGGATAGTGCCCTGCAAGCCAATATATTTAGCTTGTATTAGGACTATCGTAATCTTTCTCTAGTATAAATGAATTAATACGCTCGTTTGTCTATAGTATGTAAATCAAACAATGGCCAACTTCATCTCTCGCGAATCACTTAAGCGATTGGATGAAATCCTAAGATCACATTCGACTATGGGACGATTCACTTCGGTATTGAGTGCAATCATGAAACAGTCTCTAAGGTCGTGATCTCAAAACATGTTCCAAGTCATAGATTCCGAACGAGACGGGGTATCGAAGGAATCGCAAAGACTTGTATAAATATGCATGATTCACATGGAGTGAATATGTAGCGTTTCATGAGCAAGGCATTTGATGCTAGTGCATATGAGTAGGTGGTTCGATAGGGGATCGAACGCATCGAACGACCCGAACAGAGAAACCCATTGTGGAAGCGCATGACGCACATCGGAGATGGGATGTTTCTCAAACTTATAATAGTGTACGATTTAGTCCTTAGACTTGAGATGCTAGGGCGAATTCGGTGCATGGGTGTGCGTACTTAGATTTAGGTACCGATCACGTAGCCTGATCATTGTGTGCCTAAGTTGGGTGCGTATAGTCATGTACGCGAATGGTTAGCATCAATATGGGATCTACCGACTCAACGTAGTGTGTTGAGGGAATTTCCTATACGTTCTTAGATAATAGATTCCTAGAAACCTGTGGCCACAGTTGGTGACGGATTTGGAAAGGGGTTTCCAAATTTAGCAGTCACACTGGAATTATTATCCGGAATTAGAAAGTATAGTTATCGAGATAATTAGAGGTGCCGATCAATTCACACACCCTAGGTCTCGATCGGGAAATTAAGTCGATAGAAGGACCGTATATATGTACATGGTACTTATAAGAGGTGAGGTTCACTGAGATCAATTCACCTGAAGTTGGGCCTCATGGGCTTGTGGCTAGACATCGACCATGAGGTGTGGGTACTCATGAATTAATAAGGAGATTAATTCTTGAGTGGCTAATTAAAGGTGTTCAATTAATCGGAGCAATTAATAAGCTCGCAAATTAAATCACGAAAGTCGTGGGCCCGCGGCCAATTGATGGTGAACCTAGAGGGTCACACACAATACAATTGGACTGCAATAAATCATATAAGGAAAGTTTGATTTAAAGAGTTAAATCAAAACTGGAGAATTAAAGTGTTAATTCTTAAAGGAGAAAAATATTAATTAAAAGTAGTCTAATTAATTAATGGAGAAGGATTAATTAATTAAATGGGCTGAATTAATTAAAAGAGTTTAATTAATTAAAGAGTCTAATTAATTAAAGAGTTTAATTAATTAAAGGAGACCTAGTTAGTTAAGGAAATAAAGATAGAATGGGATTCTACTTTCCTAACAGGATAGGGGGCGATTTTGCAAGATAAATAATGGAAGAGTTTGTTTTCTTGTGTGACAAGGAAAATCTAAGAGATATACATGTATATCTTGTTTCCTAATGAGATAAGGAAAAAGATCTTGATATACATGGAAGAGATATCTATTAAGAGAAGGATTCTTCTCTTATAAATATATATCTCTTCATACTCTTCCATAAGCAAATAAGTGAAAAACCTAAGCCCTAAGACACAAAATTTCGTGCCCCCCTCTCTCCAAAGCTGAAAAGCGCCGCCCTCTCTCCTACATAGAAGGTTCGGCCGAATCCTGTGCAATTGCACAGGGTTCATGCGAATTGTTTTCTCCTTCTTCCTTGCTTGATATCTTTTAGATCCTAGTTCTGAGCCTGAGGATTCAAGAGAGTTGCTTCAATCCAGTTGGTGTGGATACCGCTAGAGGCACAACGCTTGGGGTGCTTCTCTCGAACCAAATTCATCAGATCTGAAAGAAGACCGGAGAAAAATCACCACCGTTCCCGTGGTAAGGTAAAATCGCTAAACACCCTATGGATGTTTCGATTTATGTAAAATCCTTTTCGTATGACTAGATGAATAAAGATTGTTGGTTTGAGTTATTTGAAAAAAAATTAAAATTCCGCTGCTTTTAACGTTCTGACGTTACCAATAACCCAGCAGTGGTATCAGAGCCTAATTCATTACAATCATACGAAAAGGTCTGAATATAATTTGATTGCTTTATTGTATTGCATGTTATATTCGTGTTATTAATTCTTACTTGTTATGGGTAGATCTGATTTTGGGTAGATTTGCATAAAAACGTTTTGGGCCAATTTTGTATTTTTTGAAAATAAGGGGTTGTTTTTTCTATTAGCGATTTTTTTGAAAACTGGACTTAAATTGAGATTTTACGAACTGTGTGTTTTCTGGACAGAATGCAACTTTCTGGAAATTTTTGAATTTGGGGCTGTTTTGCAATTACTAAAAGTTTTGGGGCTGTTTTGTAAATACCAAAAACTGCAGGGGCTGAATTGCAAATTTGAATTTTTTCTGGAAATAAAATTTTAATTTTCGGTCCTCTGCCCAGTTTTAATTTTGGGGTTAAATTGTTATTTCCAAAACTTCAGGGTTTCAAATCGCAATTTCCAAAAGTTGGAGGGCCGAATTGCAATTTTCAAAAGTTGAAATTTTTTATTCTGTTTTTATGCATAAAATGGTTTTGTTTATCTGAATATAGATTACCTATAATTAGTAGAGACTAAAGTAAGAATCTAGAGAAATATTTTAAAGGCGTTTAAAATAATTAAAGTAAGATAGGAAACTAGTAAATGTGTTTGCTTGTTTCTTTGCTCAACGTGAATTGTTTACGTGGTTTTCGACGAGCCGAGCCTTGACCTTTAGATGTGATTGGTTTATTTTGCTTTGGATTTTTGTTGGGCCTACGAGCCTTTATTTGGGCCTTTTTGTGCCAATGTAATAGATTTGGGCTTTACATTAAATAGTTTAGTATGGAGGCTCATTACATGCAAGAAGGAAGCCCAATGGAGAATGAAGGCCAAGTATGCTTGGTTATTAATGTAATAGCCTAGGCCCATTAAGAACCCATTAGATAGACCAATTGAGCCAACATTATTGGCTCAATGATGGCCCAAGCATAGGTGGCTCCCGATCGAAAACATATTGTGTTAGAAATGCATGCTAGGTTTATTTATTTATGTTTTATTTATTTATTGGTTCTTTTATTTGGCTTGTATGGTGATGCGCGCTAGAATATTAGAACGTAAATAAGATAATTCATAATTGAAGCGGTGAGATCTCGAGAGAGTTTGCCTTAAACTTTCAAACCAGCAAATCCCCTCTTGAATTAAATATTAAGTCATATTGGGTTAAAATAAAATGAAGTATTTATATAAATCCAAGCCTTCCATCAATAGGGACTAGCGTATGTTGTCTACTTATCGATTAAGGTGATCCAGAGTCTGGCACCCGAGGCGAAGTGATGAGGGCTATTTCGCACACATAACCAACTTGGAATATCCGACGAGAATCAAGGTCGATCCGACCTGATCGAACCACGAGATCGGCTCAATCCGCCTAACATATCTGCTCGACCTGTCATCCGACCCAGAAAACTTAATGGGCCATGTTGTACTCCTAGGCCATGCAGGATTCCTAGGATGAATAGGATTCCTAGTTTACTTAGGACGGGAGAATGATTATAAATAGGGAGTTTTATGTTGTATTTAGGGCCAGATTTTAACCTACAAAAGATACTACTATTGTTCGCCTCTTCATATTATTATCATCTACTCAATTATATTACTGTGCTTATTCTTGAATTGCTCCATCCTGAGTACTTTAACCAAACCCTTAATACAATAAATTGTGTTCTTTAGTAAATTTACTGAGATTAAACCTTAAGACGAAATTCGGTTAAATCAGTTGGCGCCCACCGTGGGGCTAGGTTAATTATTCGATCGAAATATGGCCAATCCAAGGAAAAGCGCACGTAACGCAGGAAGAAGCACGAATTCTCGACCTTCTCGTGCTATGGATAGCTTGCTTGAAGGTTCCCAAAGAATCAGCGCTAACGATACACAACCTCCGGAAAACCAGCAAAATCTTGATCCTTTAGAGGAACGAGTTGGACCAAACGAAAACATCAATCAGAACGAGGGAGCACGACAAACTCCTACCACAAGTAGGGCTCCTAACCCGCCTGTCCAATCCGTCCCTGCTGCTCCGCTACCAGCTGACCAGGAAAAAATACTACAAATCGCTCAGCTTTTGAGTTCATTTTTTCCTCAAATTCTTCCAACTCAGGCGGTTGCGGAACCAACTAGGGCCGCGGTCCGTCCTTCGATGGCGGTTAATAATCACAAAGAACCCCGGGAAAATAACGATCAGTCATCAACTCAAGCAAAGAGCCCAGATGCTGACCAAAGATCTCAAATTTCCCCACCAAACATAGTTGGAAGACGCCCTGTTCGAAAAGACAATCAGGCAAGAGCCGATGCTCGTCCTGAACGTCGCTTATCCAAGGAACATACAGTTATCCCGATCGATGAGGAGGAGGAGCCCCCAATTATCAATCGACAAGCAACCAAAAGAATCTCTGAAAGAGATATAGAGAGGATGGTCGAGGAGCGAGTCGAACAGAGGCTTCTGACTTTGCAACAACCTTGGCCTCGTTCCCGTGAAATACAGGATAGTATAGCTGCTTGTTCCCCTTTCTGTTTGGAAATCAGGGAAGCACATGCTTCCGGATCTTTGCCTGCCCGGCTCCCCAGATACGACGGAACCACTGACCCAACCGACTACATCTTTAGTTTCACTAATATAATGAGCCTGTATGCTCATTCAGCAGAATACACGGCCAAGTTGATGATCACAACGTTTGAGGGGTTAGCATTGGATTGGTTCGGAAAACAACCGCCTAACTCGATCTTCAGCTTTAGAGAGTTGTGCAACAAGCTAGAACAACAATTTGCCAGCCAGAAGAAACAAAAACTCCCCATGAGCTATCTAGGAACTATAACCCAGTTGGAAGGGGAGTCCTTAAGAACTTGGTTAGCAAGGTTCAATGTGGAACTTTTGAAGATTGACTCTCCGAACATTGATTACATCATATCAATTCTATTCGATCTGACTAAGAATAGGCAATTTGGCAACGCCTTGAGCCGAAAGCAGCCTAGAACCTTTGCGGAAATCATGACGTTGGCCTCCAAATATATGACCCAAGAAGAGATGAACTCTTTCAAGGACAAAAATAAGAATAAAGCATCGACTTCAGGATCGAGAAAACCTGAAAAACCCCCAATGCATAGGGTAACGGAATATGATCGATTTCCCCGAAGGGGGAATGTGTTTCAAAGATTAGAACACAATGGGAGTAACCTTGAGAAAAGACCCAATGTCTACCTCAGGCCTCGATCTCCAGAAAGGAATATAAGAGATCGAATTAGTTATGTGGAGTTTACAAAACTAAATGCCCCAAGAGAAGACATCCTGGTGATACTGGAAAGGAATAATCTAATTCCCCCAGCAAAAAGAATCACACAAGCTAAACCTGGGGCAAAGAACTACGATTTATATTGTAGGTACCATCGAGCTCACGGTCATAGAACCGAAGATTGTTACCATCTGAAACAAGAAATCGAAAAATTGATTCAACAAGGTAAATTAAATGAATTTGTTGATAGAACAGATCGAAGAAGACAAAGGACAAGAAGTCCTAGAAGGAGAGAGGAAAATAGAAGTCCTCGTAATAGATCTCCCAGTAACCATCCACCCCGACAAAACGATATCAATGACGATCGGATCAACGGAACTATACATGTAATCTCTGGTGGACCAGCAGGGGGAGACAGTCGGAATGCGAGGCGACGAACTGCACGATCTCTAGAAAAAGGAATAATCGCTCCCAAAGAGATATGGGCACTCGAGAGTAAGAGCTCTAACCAGCAAGGGATCAAGTTCGATGAAAGCGAAGTCCCCAGAAATCTGAATTGGGACAACAACGAAGACCACCCCGATTTCCCTATGGTGGTCTCATTGAAAATATCCGATTTCAACGTCAAGCGAATTCTGATCGACAACGGAAGCTCAGCTAACATAATAGCCATTGAAGTGCTGAATCAAATGAACCTCGGAAAATTAACCCTCCAAAGAGTAGCTACGCCCCTAGTAGGATTTGGAGGGTCAGAAATAGTTCCAGCTGGAACTATTAACTTGAGTGTAACTCTTGGAAACAAACCTCATCGAGTGACCAAAATGATTAAGTTTTTAGTGGTTGAAACACCATTTGCTTATAACGCCATTCTGGGAAGACCAGCACTAAACCAATTTCGAGCGGTAGTGTCAACCTATCACCAGAAGATCAAATTTCCAACAATCTCTGGGGTCGGTGAAATAGTCAACGACCATTGCATGGCCTGGGATTGTTACAACACGTCACTATCCTTAAAAAGAAACGTCGATCCTCTAACACCGTCAAAAAGGAAAACAGTGGGATCTTCGACGGAAAGAGCTCGGGAACCTGAATTGCCAAGCACGGATCCGATCAGCAAAAAGGGGAAAGAGCCAATAGATCTGACTCTGCGTGCACCAGAGCACAAAGAGGTCAAGTTTATCGAGAATGACCCAACCAAGATCACCAGAATCGGAACTGAACTATCTCCACAGGGAGAAGTCATGTTGATCAACTTCTTAAGAAAAAATGTGGATGTTTTCGCCTGGAGCTCGGAAGATATAGTGGGAATCGACCCAAGAATCATAACTAACTCTTTGAAGATAGATCCGAGCGCAAAACCGGTCCGGCAAAAGAAAAGAAATCATGGCCCAGTGAAGGATAAAATAATAAAAGCAGAGGTCGAAAGACTTTTACTATCTAAACAGATTAAAGAAATACACTTTACCGAGTGGTTGTGTAATGTCGTACTTGTCTCGAAGGGAGACAAGAAGGATAACAAGTGGAGGATGTGCAACGATTTTACAGACTTGAATAAATTGTGTCCAAGAGATCCTTATCCTCTCCCAAGGATCGACCTGTTGGTTGACTCAACGGCATTCCAAGGCTTCTATCAAATTTTCATGGATGAAAAAGATCAAGAAAAGACTGCATTCATTACCGAAGAAGGCGTATATTGTTTCATAGTAATGCCGTTCGGATTAAGAAATGCTGGAGCAACCTATCAACGGTTGGTTAACCTGATGTTTAAAGAGCTAATCTGAGAAATAATGGAGGTGTACGTCGATGACATGCTAGTAAAAAGCATGAGCGAAGAAGATCATATAAAGCACCTTGATCGTTGCTTCAAGATCTTGAGGAAATATGGAATGAAGCTCAACCCCTTAAAATGTACATTTGGGGTAAGGTCGGGAAAATTCTTAGGATACTTGGTCCATGAGAGAGGCATCGAAGCAAATCCAGTGAAGATACGGGCAATCACTGAAATGAAGCCCCCCAGAAATATTACTCAGGTACAAAGCCTAGTAGGGTAGATTGTTGCTCTCAATAGATTCATATCAAGGTCCGCAGACAAAAGTTTACCATTTTTTCAAACTTTACGAAAAGCTAAGACCTTTGAATGGACTGAAGATTGTGATCATGCATTCGAGCAACTGAAAAGCTATCTAACCTCACCACCTATGCTCGCCAAACCTACGAAGGGACAACCTCTATGTATATACATCGCTATTTCCGAGGCGGCCGTGAGCTCGGTTATGGTAAAAATCGAGGGCACGGAACACAAGCCTGTTTATTATTTGAGTAAGTTATTGCAGGGAGCTGAAAAGAATTACTTAACAATTGAAAAATTTGCTCTGGCTTTGGTGACATCAGCACGAAGGTTGCGGCCTTACTTTCAAACATACATGATCATCGTACTTACCAATCAGCCTCTAAGGCAAGTGTTATCCAAACCAGAAGCCTCGGGAAGATTGATCAAATGGGCTGTAGAATTGGGACAATACGAGATCGAATATCGACCGCGAACGGAAATCAAGGCTCAAATACTTGCAGATTTCCTCCTTGAAACTCCAGGTCTGTCGGAGACAAGCTCCAATATGACATCGACAAGCGATAATAGTGTTATGATCGTCAATGACCTACCATGGCTTATGCACGTCGATGGCGCTTCAAGCAGAGATGGTGGAGGCGCAGGGATCAATTTTCAAGGACCAAACGGCGAGGATATGAATTATGCCATCACTTTAGACTTCGTGGTGACCAATAACGAAGCAGAATACCTTGCGGGGTTGGAAATGGCTATACAGGCCAATATAAAGATTTTGAGTGTCTTGACAGATTCCGAGCTAATTCAGAGACAAATTAGCTGAATATACGAGGCAAAAGAGTTCAATATGATAAAATATTTGGATAAAGTGAAAAAATTAACTGGGAAATTTGATAAGTTTGATATTCAAAATATTCCACGTGAAGAAAATCGATGGGCTGATCAACTATCCAGATTTACAGGAACAAGGGATGGTAAATCTAAAAGGGTGATCACCTGGCTAATCTCCAAAACGCCTTCGATCGACCTCGATATCATCCCAGCTAGTGAAGTAATGGATATCGACTTGGCGGCAGATAGTTGGATGACTCCTTTAGTCACCTATTTGAACGATGGATCTCTCCCTAGCTGTAAAAATGAAGCTAGAAGGATAAGATATCGAGCACCAAGATACGCAATATTAGATGGAAAACTTTATAGACGATCCGTCTCAGGGATTCTGTTAAAATGCATTCCCGAGAACAATTCCGAAAGCATCCTTAGAAGCATACACGAGGGAGAAGCTGGGAATCACAGTGGCGCTCGAGCACTTACACTCAAGTGCTTGAGAACAGGCTACTATTGGCCAACAATGTATGCTGACGCACAAGATTATGTAAAACACTGTCATTACTGTCAGGTACATTCGAACATAATACATCAACCAGCTGAGACAATACATCCAATTCCGATCTGTTGGCCTTTTGATCAATGGGGAGTCGATATAGTAGGACCGTTCCCAATGGCCAGATCGAAAAGGAGTTATGTTCTGGTCGCCGTCGAATATTTCAGCAAATGGATTGAATGCATAGCCCTTGCTTGGATAACACAGTTCCAAGTGATAAATTTCCTTTGGAAAAATATAGTCTGTCGTTTTGGGATACCGAGAATTCTAATCTCTGACAATGGAACCCAGTTTGCTGGAAAACAGGTTCAAGAATGGTGCTCGAAGTTTGGAATACAGCAAAACTTCACGTCCGTCGGACATCCTAGAGCTAATGGACAAGCGGAGGTCGCAAATCGAGAGATTATCAAATCCCTCGAGAAAAGGTTGGACGATGCCAAAGGGAAATGGTTAGACGAACTACCAGGCGTCATTTGGGCCAACAGAACTACAGTAAAAGCCTCAACGGGTGAAACACCGTTTAGCCTAGTCTATGGATCGGAGGCAGTTATCCCAGTAGAGGCGCTAGTCCCTAGCCCAAGAATTGAGCTCTACGAGGAGGAATCAAATGATCAACTTAGAAAGGATGACATCGATTTGAGTGAGACCTTGAGGGAAAAAGCCAGTCTACGTTTAGAAGCGGCTAAATCCAGTATGGAAAAAGCCTACAATCAAAAGGTAAGGATACGATCATTCAGAGAAGGTGATTTGGTACTTAAAAAAGTTGAAGTATCCAAACATGTAGGAAAGTTACAGCAAAATTGGGAGGGTCCCTATACGGTGATTGCGGTCGGCAAAAAAGGATCGTACAAGATAGCACATATGGATGGGACTCCACTTCCTCGAACGTGGAATGCAGTAAATCTCAGAAGATATTATGGTCGTTAAGTTCGAAACAAGAAGATTTAGAAAGTAGTCGGGATTTACAAGAAATTAGTTTTTCCATTTTATAAAGTATTGTATTATTTCTTTTTCATTCTTTCAAGATTACCTACAATTATAATAAAAGCTTTTGCTTATTTCCACATGAGGCACGTTCAAAAGATTTTTGTCAAACAAAGGTTAAAACCACAGTTGGTATAAAACCTAAGTATAATAAATCTTTGAGTAACACCGATTGGGTCGGTATAAACTCATCATTCTCCTATATGAACGATCTACAAAGGTTAAAGCCACAGTTGGTATAAAACCTATAGTCTAATATGTCTTTGAGTAACACCGATTGGGTCGGTATAAACTCATCGATCTACAACGAACGATCTACAAAGGTTAAAACCACAGTTGGTATAAAACCTAAGTATAATAAATCTTTGAGTAACACCGATTGGGTCGGTATAAACTCATCGATCTACAACGAACGATCTACAAAGGTTAAAACCACAGTTGGTATAAAACCTAAGTATAATAAATCTTTGAGTAACACCGATTGGGTCGGTATAAACTCATCGATCTAATAAAGAACTATCTACAAAGGTTAAAACCACAGTTGGTATAAAACCTAAGTATAATAAATCTTTGAGTAACACCGATTGGGTCGGTATAAACTCATCGATCTAACAAAGAACGATCTACAAAGGTTAAAACCACAGTTGGTATAAAACCTAAGTATAATAAATCTCTGAGTAACACCGATTGGGTCGGTATAAACTCATTGATCTACTAACAAGCGATCTACAAATATAAAAACTACAGTTGGTATAAAAGGGAATTTAATAAGTAAAAAGAAGAGTTTTATTTATGACCCTAAAACTATCACAAATATCTTGAAAAGACAAAAACAGATCTCCCTGATCTAACGACACCAGATCCTATTACATGTTATATTCATCTTTGATACCATCAACGCCAAAGCTCGACGAAGACGACCGCCGTTAAGTTTCGTGATGACGACCACAAAGCTTTGGAATCAGAGAGAGCTTTGTGAGATCATAATGTTATGATGGTCGATGGTGGTCAGCATTCCCGGTCACACTTAAAAAATTTTAATGAACTGACCAGCTTTCCACCTACCACGTAACTATTAGATCGGAACCCCATAACACCGACCTTTACCTATTTAAATAGATTGATCGAATTATGGACGACGTTCCAATCTAATTCCCTTATTAGGGGTCGGAGACTTCATGGTTTTTGAAAAGCCTCCATTTTCCGATTCCGCCCATACCGAGTCGAAGTAATGAATGATTAGTTGGATTCGCGAATTAGGTGGACGACCGCGGTTGTGAACAAAGAGGAAGTACATTGTTTAGAACTTTACTCCTGATGGTAACTAAGTGGAAGATAAAAGATTCCTTTTATAGACAGGATGAGTCAAAATCCAACGGTCACACTCTTATATAATCAACGGCAATGACGCCACATCGGGAGTTACGTTCCAAAGACATAACTGCAAGCATTAAATAACAAGGATTGGAAGTAAATACGTTCTTGAGTCGGTCAAAACAAAAGTCGTATATTAGATCGATAGATACATTACGAAGAATATTGTAGCGCAAAAGCAATATTACATGTACAAGAGCCTTATCTGAACGGAAATCATCGATCTAAGCACTAAGCGATTACAACTACAAAATATCAAAGGAAAGACTTCGTTGTCAAAACGCTTCAAAGCTTCATCGAAACGATCATCTTTTCTCCTACTTTGAGAACAGTGACGAGAACCTAAAGTTCAGGCTTATTCTACAGATCGGCGGGTACCAGTGGGCGACCTAAGTCGCGTGCTATCATGATGCAACCACCTCGAAGAAGTTGATGCTTCTTCTTCGCCGATTAAAGTAGAGATCAGAAGGGTCTCATGCTTGATGTCACCAACCAGTTAGAAACAAGTTGATTTCGATAAAGCATAGAATCCTGCTTTCCTCCACTCTCGACCTCTATCATACGGCGTGATATATGATCAGCTAATCCCCAGTTGTGAGATTTGCCCGACCATCACAGCTTGAGATGGAGATCTCATTTTTCCAATTCCTCCCATACCAACTCATGACCTCTTAGGTAAATAAATTGACAAGTTTGGTCGACGATGATACTTATAACAATACATATTCATCTTGAATGACTTCATCTTCTGAGAAATGGAGAGGGATGGAGTGAATCTTTTTATAGGCGGAGGATAAAGGATCCAATGGTGTTAAATTGAGGTCCTATCAACGGTCCAGATTTAAAACGTTATAAGAATGGTTCGCAGTATCAGAAAAAATGATCAATCATTGTTATCGGACTGAACATACAAAGAATAATTGATTTTATTCAGGTCAATGAGAGAGTCATTACATTTCACAAGTACAGCCATATCGTCACAAAAAACTACATTTACATTCAAGGATCATTACAATTATTTCAAACACTGGTCCTACTTTGTTACTCCTCGGAATGATCTGCTCCTTCAAATTGACCTTCTCCTCAGACTACTACCGCTGCATAGAAACGAGGCACATGCAGAAGTGCGTATATTTGCTGATGCTGGTGAATTACCGACCTCTAAATGAGCCAAATGGTAACCAGGAGGCATACTGCATCTAGGGTCGATCACAGTATCAAGCTAAAGCACACTAAGAAGGGAAGAACTTTGCTGTCATACAATTGAGACAGGTTCGTTCTCCTTGCCTTGGGGGCAAGTTTTCGAGCATGCATGGACAAAACACCATTTTAATGAACTAACCAGCTCTCGCCTATCCAAAAAACTATCTGGTTTGATATCTCCACCATAGTCAACAGGACATAAAAACCAGGTTAAACTATTCAGAGGTGGCATATTATTTCAGTCTTTCTTCTTTTCCTACTTCTCCAATAAGTTATTTATACTATGGGGAATTAACCAATCAACGGACAGAGCATACGAACCGTTCCTACAGTTACGGCACACCTACCAAATTGACTTCTCATCTTCCAATAATATGCAAGAAGTTATTTATTGACAGACAGGTCGAAGAGACGTAGAAATCAAACAAAAAGCATGTTCTTCCATTCATCAGGCAAAATATATATTTACATATTAAAAAAAAAAAAAAAAAAAAATGAAGAAAGACCCTTGTCTACTGATCGTGAGTATGATCGGGAGTAAGGTCTTTTTCTACTGTTTCATGAACACGAGCAGGAATTGTCGGATAACCAAGATAAGTCATCATTTCTTGGGCACGCTGCTCATATCCAAGAGAAAAACCCCTGTCAAACTCCAGATCTTTCAATTGAAGAATATTTGTTTTCTCCTTAGTAAGCTGCTCTTTATCAGCCTCCAAACCGCTATTTACTCGAACAAGTTCTTCATTCTCTCTAGTGAGCCTTTCAGTGGTAGCTCGGAGGTGCTCAACCTCAGTCATTAGCAATCGATGAGCAGCGGTTACTCGAACAAGTTCTTCATTCTCTCTAGTGAGCCTTTCAGTGGTAGCTCGGAGGTGCTCAACCTCAGTCATCAGCAATCGATGAGCAGCGGCAATTGAATTTACCCGTTCGAGGGATTCTTCTCGAGCAAAATAAGATTCGTCATTTTGTATCCCGAGCTGGAGAGCTTCATGCTTAGCCTATTTTGAGAAATATGGGTGAGAAATTTAAAACGCCTAGATCCCTTTTCACAAACAACAAAATACGCTTACCATCTCCAAACGTTTGAAAATGGACTGGACAAGTTGCAAGGAAGAATGGTTCTTCAATTTATCAAGCTCCTTTGGCAAAATCGTACCCATTCCCAGATTCCAAGAAACCCCATCAGGCTCGAGAGTCGTTGGAATACATGCATCAATCGAAACCCCACCTGATCGGCTCATATCGAACTCAGTTATCTCTTCGACCTGCTCCTTAAATGGACGTTCGTCTAAAAGAGACGGGTCGTCGGCAACCGTTTCAAAACCAGAACGACCGGGACCAGACCCAATTTTTGACGCACCTTGTGAAATACGGACAGGACAGACAACCTGAGTATCTTGGGAGGTCGAAACGACCTGAGAATGTGAAGGGACAAAGAACGATTCTGGAATATCTTCCACGGGCCCCCTTAATTGCAGGGTCGGAGCAATCTCAGAATTAGGAGCAGTAGTCACGATCTGTGTGCGACCTTCTTGACTTGTAGATTGATTTGTTATGTCTCGATCGGAAGGGGAACGCTCATCCACTGGTCGTTCAACCGGGCGGGGAGAAGTAGCTCGAGACTCCTCATTCGTCACTTGTTCTACGTGAGAAGGAGAAATAGCTTTAGGTTCCCCATTTATTGTTTAATCTACTGGAGGAGGCGATATAGATCGAGAACCTTCAGTCTGACAAGCTTCCAGAATTTTCGGATCAACCAAGGGACTGCGGATCGGAGCCCTTGAAGTTTCCATCGATGAGTGCGTAGTCTCTCCTGTCGGAGAAGGAATGTTTTCCAGTTCAGATCGGGGCCTGGCTTCTTGAGAAAAAGATCCCCCTTTGGAAGATGATTGATGAGAACTTTCCGTTCGAATCTTCTTTCTTGGAGAATCTCGTCGGGACGGACCCCGCAAAGAATGCTTGGAAGCTCCAGAAAACAGATTGGAACTCATGATCAAAAAACCAAAGGTTCTTACGAAATATCGAGTTGAGAGCTCCGATCAGCGATAAAGAAATTTTATATTACAAGTGGGGACGCGCGGTAAAACCCCAAAAGATTTACCTTTATATATAGCTAAGGAAATGACAATTATGTCCTTGGACCTTGGCGCGCACAGTAAAAATTCAAATATAAGGCAAAAGCGGGTCATCAAATATATACTGTGATCATCATAACGACGAATTATATCTGAGTTAAAATCATATATATCATAAATGGTATTTTGCAAAGTTCCACCAGATTCAAAAGACCTACACTTACAACAAAACGAAAGAAAAGGTAAAAAACATCCTAAGTAGGGGAGTTGGTTTCCTTCGAGGGAGAGCCTTCCTTTTCTTCTCCATTCCCTTCATCGACCTGATCTCCTTCAACATCCTCTTCGTCATCGATGTCCCCCTCTTCGTTTGCTTGGTCCTCCAGAATGTCTTTTATTAACTCAAAATCTGGTGCTGGCACGGAAAATGGAGTTCTGTATTCATCGACTAAGTGAGCCAGAGGGTGGCCACTATACTCAATAGAAGGTAAGGACTCGGGAGGATAGTCTTGAAGTCTTAGATCCTTCTCGATGGCCATAACCTGGCGATATTCATCGCGCCTATCAGGGATCAGCCCAGACTCAATCAATTGATCGACGCCTTTATAAAACGAGCTCAAGAGCAAACTTCCGATCTTCTGATGAATTATGGCCGTATGCACTGGGGAGTCGAGAAACTCTCGAACAATGGGCTCGACGTCGGAAGATTGGTGCTCATCTATGACCTTCTCCACATCAGAAGAATCGTCTTCCTTCGCCGCGAGTTGAGATCGAATTGAGGCGATCTCTGACTCCAGCTTACTAATCACCGTCGCATGGGAAATTCACTGCTCTTCCATCTCTCGATTCAATTGATCGACCTGAGCCTGATATCGACTAGCATCAGTCATCATGCTAATGATATGCGGATTGCCAGTTTCCAGGTTTTGATCAATCGGAGGAACAGATCGAGTCTCAGCGGAAGCCTGAGAATTATCGACTCCAACAAGTTGATCTTCAAGCTCCTTAACTCTGGCAGATAAGATCCGGTTGCTCTCTTCAACAAAGCTGCATTGATCCCTATGCAACGCCATGTCATACAGTGCCGACACCAAAGCATTTCCAGTCTGTGAGAAGGAAAAATTTATCTAACTCAATATAGAATAAAAAAAAAAATTTGGAACGTTTATTAGAGGAGTTGACAAATTAAAGAACATTACCACTTCATGAGCATGAGCTGCCCTTGCCAGCTGTTCGAGAGGTTTTTTCTTGATCTTCCTATTTACATCTTGAGTGAAGGTCGAAGAAAGGAGGATTCGAATGGATTTATCGACGACATTCTCCTTATCATCAGACGCCAATGTATCCTTCTCGGAGTATCCAGCCGCCCGTTTCCCTTGAAGATGACTCTCGATCATATCTACCAGGGAAGCTTTATGGCCAATATCTCCGACGTGAGTAAAATATTCCCCTCATTTGTCAAAGAACTGTTTTCTCCTTTTAGCTTCAGGGCCGGTAGGATTGCGCTCCGACCAAGATTGACAGCCTAGAATACCATGTTCATCCCTAAGAAATTTGGGCGGATAACCGCGGCCTGGGCGAGAGCTTGAAGACGGTATATCCGATGAGGTCTGACCAGAAGAGGGAGGAGCTACTCGGATAGGATCAGCGTTCTCGAACGATTCCTCCTCGATATCCTGCAAATCCATAAACTGATCTCTTCTTCTCCTTCTGGCTTCTTTTTGCTCTATGGGAGATTTACCCCAAGACTTTTTTGAGTTCGAAAGGACTGATTTACCGACCACAGAAAAGCGGCATTTCTCGACCATGGAAGCTGCACATGAAATCAATAAACGTGGATGAGCAGCAAGATCATATATATACTTTGTTAAATTTATTATTATCAGGATACATTACATATGGATCGATCATCCGAGGAAATAGGAAAATCCAAGGAACTCAATCCTGCCTTCCGAAGGAAAATCTCTCCAATCAAATAAGCAGATTGGTATTTGTTTGATCTCATCTCCTCGACCAAAGCAGTTGAAAACTGGTCGTCTGGGGCCATCTGACCAATTACCTTTCGACCACCGTATACCCAAAGATCATTGTATCCCCAGTCGTAAGAAAACTTCTCTGTTTCTCCATTTTCAAGAATAGACACGGTCGGAGCTTTAACAAAAAAGAAATTTGACTTCCACTCCGTGCTGTTGCTGGAAATGGCATTTTCAAGCACAGCATACCCAGGTCTCTGACTAACGTAATAATAACCCCTGTTTGAGGAGGTCGATACAGAAAATCGAAAAAAGTGAAGGAAATTACGGAACGATGGTTGCAGACCTCGCGCTACCATTAAAACTGAAAAGGCCATAATAAAGGCTATGGCATTAGGAACAAGTTGGTCAATGAGACGATGAAGGTCTCCAGAAATTGACGGAGAATTGAACATAAGGGAAAACGGAGCCCGTGCTCAAAATGGGACGTATAAAAAGCTCGACTGTTAGCAGGTGGAGTGTTTACTCTTTCCTCGGAAGTAGGAATGATGATCTCAAATTCCGACGGGAAGTAGCGACCATATTCCTTTCTCAGAAAAGGTAGATCTTTCTCTTTAAATCGAGAAGGAAAAAGTTCCACAGGAGCGGAAATTTGAGGTTGGGCTGTTTTGGATTTTTTAGATGCCCTCGACATCATCTCTTCCTCTGAAATAATTTCCACGACCAAACTATCAACTTCATCCTCGGCATAGTCTCTAACCTCTTCTGCTTGAGAATCGTCTGTTGCTTCGTTGTCAGAAGAAGGAATATTAGGATTGAGAATGTTGGGTGGTGCTTGTTCTCCTACATTCTGAATTGGGGAAGGGGGATTCTGAGAGGTCGAAGCCATTGATCTTAGAAGCGATGCGCTCGAGAAAACAAGAAAACTGCTAGATTATCGAAATGAACTTTTACTGCTGGAAAATCTGTATATCCGGGGTAAAAAGTGAAATATCCCGCTAATTTTAACTATATATATGGGCGGTGAAAAGACAGATTCAACCCTTCACGTCTCTTCATATTCCCGCCAATCAAAATTGTGAAAAGACCCTGCCGTCATCTGACACACGTTAGCTAAAGTACGTGTCTGTTCGTAGACAGTTCAAACGGATATTCACTCTTTTTTCCTCGTTCAGTTTTTATCCTGATGAGGGTTTTTCCGAACTAGGTTTTTAATGAGGCATATTTCATGAACGACGAAAGTATCAGGGTGAATACTACATCTACTTCTACGAGCTACAGCTACGATTACGCTCGAGAAGTGAGGGAGTACTGATGAGGGCTATTTCGCACACATAACCAACTTGGAATATCCGACGAGAATCAAGGTCGATCCGACCTGATCGAACCACGAGATCGGCTCAATCCGCCTAACATATCTGCTCGACGAAGACTTAATGGGCCATGTTGTACTCCTAGGCCATGCAGGATTCCTAGGATGAATAGGATTCCTAGTTTACTTAGGACGGGAGAATGATTATAAATAGGGAGTTTTATGTTGTATTTAGGGCCAGATTTTAACCTACAAAAGATACTACTATTGTTCGCCTCTTCATATTATTATCATCTACTCAATTATATTACTGTGCTTATTCTTGAATTGCTCCATCCTGAGTACTTTAACCAAACCCTTAATACAATAAATTGTGTTCTTTAGTAAATTTACTGAGATTAAACCTTAAGACGAAATTCGGTTAAATCAAGAAGAAAGGGACAATACGTGAAATCTCTCGATTCTTGTTTATTTAATAAACTCGACAAGGGTGGGGACTGGTCGGGACATGTATAATCGACCGATAACCAGTTACGGGGATTTCATGACCGGGCCCGTTGCTCATCGAGATTGATTGGGTTAGACTTAACGAGTAGTACCACTCATGATGTAGCAGTGCTAGATGGGTGCGAAAATCGAGGCAAAATAGCTTGAAGGTTGTGTAGGGACACAATTGGCAATAAGTATGCCTACCTGGGGAATTAATTGTATGGCCACGAGTCGTGGGTGCAATTAATGTCCGCTGGGACGTCAAGACCTACTAGGAAATAGGATTTCCCGAACAATTGAAGGGGTAATTGTTTCGATAAAATAGTGGGAGAACTTTTACGATAGAAAGTCCAACCTTCGTAGATTATAAGTATTATTCATTAACTAGTCCTCTGTATATTTGTCTTCTCTTTAAAATAGATATTAAGATATCTTTAATAATCCATTATACTATTTATCCTCGACTCATAAAATAACTGGATCAAAATATCGACTGGCTTAGAAACTTGAGGATTGTCCTCAATTCCGAAAGTCGGAATCATGTTCTTAATAACTAGCCTATGCCTGATGCACTTCCGAGATGAGTCTAAAAGGAGGAACGAATCACCCGTAGGGTATGGGAATATTAATGATCGTTTCCTCATATAAGCATGAAGATTGAACGAGCTAAAGAAGCGACATAGGAGTATGTCTGAAGCTTCTAAAACTAACCTCCACTTCAAAAGCTTGTTTTGAGGAGCAGTTTTGAATCGTTTGATTCGAGACCACTAAGGAGTTGTTTTAAAACTCGAGAATAAGTGAAGGAGCTAATGTCAAAGTATCACTGTCCTTGTTTTTATCAATCTAGTTGAAAACTGGATCGATTAAACGTTGGCCTGCAAGTGATCTTAGCATTGACCTCTATTTAAATTCTCCTCCCGCTCATTCAAAAGATTCGTGAAATACTCTGATCTTATTTGATAAGTTGATCACATTTCATGAATTAACCAAAGTATTGGTAAAAGGCAAATAGGATAAACCTGTCATGATCGTTTACACTTCATGGACTGCAATGTCAAAGAAGAGTAATATGAAGAAGAAGTTGTTCTCTTCTAAAATCGACCATAAAGGTAGTCGAAAGAACGCAAGTAGTCTAAGAGTCGAATTATCCCACTGAATCTTAGAAAGGCACTGATTAGTTTAATTGATTAGAAGGTCTAATTAATTAAGCAACGTTTCAATTAAAGGGTTAATTGAAAAAGGAGATGAATCAATTAAAGAGTTAATTGAAAGGAAGCGAATTAATTGAATTAAACCGTTAACTCAATTCTATTGAGTTAATGTGCTTAGTTCAATTAATATCAAGATAATAATCCACAACTTTTGCACGCTAGACTTGGACATATCTCCAAGAGTAGGATTCAAAAGTTGATTTCTTCTAAGGCTCTTGAAATATAGAACTTAGATGAACTTCCAACCTGCGAATCCTGTCTCATAGGAAAGATGACCAAATCTCCCTTCACAGGGAATTAAGAGCGAACCAAATAACTTTGGATTTGATCCATGCGAATGAATGCGGACCACTAAAGGTTAGTGTAAGAGGAGATTACTCATACCTCGTACCTTTTTGCTAATGACTTTGGTCGTTAGTGATATATGTATCTAGTGAGATACAAATCCGAAAAACCTTTGAAAAGTTCAAAGAATTTTCTAAACGAAGTAGAGAATCAACAAGGGCATAGTATTATGACCCTTCGATCTGATCGAGGTGGCAAATACTTAAGTCAAGAGTTCCTCAATTATCTTACTGGGAATGGGGTTCTCATACAACAAACTCCTCCTATGACGCCTCAACTTATTGGAGTGTCTAAGAGAAGGAATCGAACAATGTTAGACATTGTTCAATCCATGTTGAGTTTTGTTAAGCTTCCTTATGCATTCTAGGGGTTGGTCCTCCTGGCTGCATCGAAGATACTGAGCAAAGTACCTTCAAAGTCCGTGCCTACAAAGCTTTACCAAGAAAGGTATGGCAAAATACCTCTGCACTTTTACTATTGAGTATGGAGATCTCCTGCCTAAGTTGGGAACTAGAAAGGAGATAAATTGGCTAGTAGATCCAATTTGTATATAATTGTGGGGTATCCAACGAAATCCATTGGATACCTGTTCCACGACAATGAGAAACAATCGTTTCTCCTAACTACCCGTTCCTCAGTTGAAGAAATCCTCGTCAAAGGAAATAGGGAATGTCATGGAACTTGATGAAGTCCAAGATTTGGACCCATCCCCACAAACAGTGGGAGTTAATCCAGAAACTGCTAAACCTTCTAGTACACCAGTACTTCGTAGATCTGATCAAGTTCGTAAGAAGCTTGAAAGATATGGTTTCACCATATACGAAGAAGCTACATTGGATGTAGACCATCATGGCAAGAGGCCATGCAACCCGAAATGGATTTCATACATTCCAACAAGGTATGGACCTTGGTCGATCCACCCGAGGGATTTTATCCCTGTAAGTAGTGAATGGATCTTCAAGCTAGGAATAAATGGAGAGGTGTTGACCTCTAAGACTCGACTAGTGGTAAAAGGCTATTCACAAATTTCTGGAACAGACTTTGATGAAACCTTTTCTCCATTAGCAATGTCTGAATCCATTTAGATTCACATTTGTTTTGATGAGACAGTCAAGGCATTTGACTTCATCAAAAACGAATATGAACCTTGAGTGTACAAAAGGAATAGTGGGAGCTCTATGAAGCTCATATTTTATATGTCGATCACATTCTGCTTATCTGGGATGATATCGGAATGTTAGCGCAGACGAAAGCATGGTTATCCATGCAATTCTCCATGAAAGATTTGGGAGAGACATCTTGCGTATTAGGATACGTATCTATAGAGATAGATCGAAGAAGATGTTTGGGATTCTCTCAATCTAAGTACATAGAAACAATACTGAAAAGATTCAGTATGGAAGAATCCAAGAGAGGATTGCTTCCAATGAGACACTGTAACTCTTTTTCCAAATCGATGTGCCCTACATCGAATGAGGATAAGGGAGAATGTCTCAAATACCTTATGTTTCGACAAAAGGTAGCATGAGGTATGCTATAATATGTACTAGACCAGACGTAGAACCTGCTCAAGTGTCTCGAGCAGTTACTAGTCAAACTCCGGTGAAGAGTACTGGACCACCGTAACAGATATCCTTAAATTCTTGAGAAAGACTAAGGATTCTTTCTTGGTCTACGGTGGTAATGGAGAATTAAAACTCGAAGGATTTAATGATTCGAATTTTCAGTCTGATGTGGATGAATATATATATCCAATTTTGGATACATATTTTGCCTCAATGGGGTAGCGGTAAGTTGGAAAGGTTCCAAGCAAAGCACCGTTGCCGACTCAACCACTGAAGCATAATATATCGCAGCATCGGATGCAACAAAAGAAAGTGTTTGGATGAAAAACTTCATCCAATGGTTGGATGTAGTGCCTAGCATTCCGAAGCTCGTGGTTATCTTCTGTGATAACAATGGAGTTGTTGCTAAAGCAAAGGACTCGAGATCTTACCAGAAATCTAAACACAATGAGAGAAAAATACCATTTGATTGGAGAAATCATTGGTAGAGTAGACGTACATAATGGATGCGTCGACTCGGAAGACAACCTAGCGGATCCACTAATAAAGTCTTTGTCACGAAAAGAGTTCGAAGAACATCTTTGGAAGATGGGTCTTAGAAGCGTTTGTGATTGGCTTTAGGGCAAGTGGGAGATTGATAGGATAGTGCCCTACAAGCCAATATATTTAGATTGTATTAGGACTATCGTAATCTTTCTCTAGTATAAATGAATTAATACGCTCGTTTGTCTATAGTATGTAAATCAAACAATGGCCAACTTCATCTCTCGCGAATCACTTAAGCGATTGGATGAAATCCTAAGATCACATTCGACTATGGGACGATTCACTTCGGTATTGAGTGCAATCATGAAACAGTCTCTAAGGTCGTGATCTCAAAACATGTTCCAAGTCATAGATTCCGAACGAGACGGGGTATCGAAGGAATCGCAAAGACTTGTATAAATATGCATGATTCACATGGAGTGAATTTGTAGCGTTTCATGAGCAAGGCATTTGATGCTAGTGCATATGAGTAGGTGGTTCGATAGGGGATCGAACGCATCGAACGACCCGAACAGAAAAACCCATTGTGGAAGCGCATGACGCACATCGGCGATGGGATGTTTCTCAAACTTATAATAGTGTACGATTTAGTCCTTAGACTTGAGATGCTAGGGCGAATTCGGTGCATGGGTGTGCGTACTTAGATTTAGGTACCGATCAAGTAGCCTGATCATTGTGTGCCTAAGTTGGGTGCGTATAGTCATGTACGCGAATGGTTAGCATCAATGTGGGATCTACCAACTCAACGTAGTGTGTTGAGGGAATTTCCTATACGTTCTTAGATAATAGATTCCTAGAAACCTGTGGCCACAGTTGGTGACGGATTTGGAAAGGGGTTTCCAAATTTAGCAGTCACACTGGAATTATTATCCGGAATTAGAAAGTATAGTTATCGAGATAATTAGAGGTGCCGATCAATTCACACACCCTAGGTCTCGATCGGGAAATTAAGTCGATAGAAGGACCGTATGTACATGGTACTTATAAGAGGTGAGGTTCACTGAGATCAATTCACCTGAAGTTGGGCCTCATGGGCTTGTGGCTAGACATCGACCATGAGGTGTGGGTACTCATGAATTAATAAGGAGATTAATTCTTGAGTGGTTAATTGAAGGTGTTCAATTAATCGGAGCAATTAATAAGCTCGCAAATTAAATCACGAAAGTCGTGGGCCCGCGGCCAATTGATGGTGAACCTAGAGGGTCACACACAATACAATTGGACTGCAACAAATCATATAAGGAAAGTTTGATTTAAAGAGTTAAATCAAAACTGGAGAATTAAAGTGTTAATTCTTAAAGGAGAAAAATATTAATTAGAAGTAGTCTAATTAATTAATGGAGAAGGATTAATTAATTAATTGGATTAATTAATTAAATGGGCTGAATTAATTAAAAGAGTTTAATTAATTAAAGAGTCTAATTAATTAAAGAGTTTAATTAATTAAAGGAGACCTAGTTAGTTAAGGAAATAAAGATAGAATGGGATTCTACTTTCCTAACAGGATAGGGGCGATTTTGCAAGATAAATAATGGAAGAGTTTGTTTTCTTGTGTGACAAGAAAAATCTAAGAGATATACATGTATATCTTGTTTCCTAATGAGATAAGGAAAAAGATCTTGATATACATGGAAGAGATATATATTAAGAGAAGGATTCTTCTCTTATAAATATATATCTCTTCATACTCTTCCATAAGCAAATAAGTGAAAAACCTAAGCCCTAAGACACAAAATTTCGTGCCCCCCTCTCTCCAAAGTTGAAAAGCGCCGCCCTCTCTCCTACATAGAAGGTTCGGCCGAATCCTGTGCAATTGCACAGGGTTCATGCGAATTGTTTTCTCCTTCTTCCTTGCTTGATAACTTTTGGATCCTAGTTCTGAGCCTGAGGATTCAAGAGAATTGCTTCAATCCAGTTGGTGTGGATACCGCTAGAGGCACAACGCTTGGGGTGCTTCTCTCGAACCAAATTCATCAGACCTGAAAGAAGACCGGAGAAAAATCACCACCGTTCCCGTGGTAAGGTAAAATCGCTAAACACCCTATGGATGTTTCGATTTATGTAAAATCCTTTTCGTATGACTAGATGAATAAAGATTGCTGGTTTGGGTTATTTAAAAAAAATTTAAAATTCCGCTGCTTTTAACGTTCTGACGTTACCAATAACCCAACAGGATTAAGATTCTTCTCAAAAGAAAAACTACTTACATAACAATATATAAGATCAGTTTAGCCGAGGAAATTCAAAAGGTATTGAATGACATTTGACTTGGGGTTCTCGCAAGGAACAAAATGAGTCAAATGAAGAGACACGATAAGGATTAGAAAAGATGATCGAATCAAGGTGCTCAATACGACAAGACAAGAATTAGCAATGGCAACATATAGAAGAATCAACGAAGATTGCAAAAGGACTGAAATATCGATAAGAAAGATAACCAAATGAATAGTTCGATATAAGTGACAAGGAGAAGGATTAAGGCGCACCGATAAGAATAACAAAAGGGATGAGACTCACCATTTCGAACGGTGCAAGTAAAAAGAAGATCAAAGCAAGGATATCGATAAGGATAATAGAGAGTCGAAACAAGTATCATGACGATAATAACCAAAACATTAAAGTGTGTTTGGTCATTTTAAAAGCAAGTCAAGATAAATGGTGCGATTAATAGATCATTTCATTAATGATTGCAACAAGCTGCAATAGAAAACAAGTAAAGCTCAATATTGAAATCTGAGAACATCGAAACGATCAAACTGAGCGAGATGGAGATTAGAAATAAGTTCAAAACAAATAGAAGGTAAGTCCGAAGTTCAAAAGGAATTAAGAATAAATTGATCTGATTTATGCGGCTTGCAAAAATGAATGAAATAGACATGGAACAACAATTTATGAATGGACAAAATGAAAACGTGAAGTTGAAAAAGAAACCGAGACAATTCAATTCCTTGAGGAAATTTAAAAGATTGCATAATTGAATACAACGAAAAAGAGTAATATGAAATCATATGGATAATTTCAAAACGATCACAATTGAATAAATAGGCTCGGAAAAAGAAGGACAAGGAATAATAACATTCACAGAATTTGATGAAAATAAAAATTTTGGTTACGAAATCGATACGACGAAAACCTCATGAATTAAGAATGTGTAAGCTCTTAACGAATACAAATATAAGAGATCAAAACCGAAGCTTGATAGGATAATATGAAGTGAAATTGAGATCCAGAATAAATGAAGGAATGTTGAATTAAGAGTGTTGATAAGATCTCAAGGAAAACAATCAAATTATGATTCAGATAAAAGGTAATTAAGGGTATGACTTAAAATAAGCCATATCAAGAATAAGACTAAAAATGATTTAAGAAATTTTTATGGTAAACTACACTCCATAAAGGAAAAGAAACAATCTGACATCGCATTTAGAAATTTCAAAAAAGCACTAGCGAAAATGGGAAGATTAGATATGAACTTAGTGTAGTTTTAGAATTCAAAATGAAGTGACTCGCTATCAATAATAATTCATAGATGAATGCAAGGAACGAGTAATAGACGAGTTGGAACTCAAGACTGATGTCAATGAAATTTGAATGACATTTGTTCTATTGAAAGAAAGATTACATAAATAACAATTTGATTCACCAAAAGGATGAAGAAAAGACATCTAGGGATCACAAGCTCAAAATGAATAAGTACCAACATTAGAATAAGGGCGAAACAATTAATTATAGCGAAGAATAGGCTCAAGAGAGCTTACTAAATTCGAGAGATCAATTGGAGATGAATACGTTTAGAATCAGAATTATGAGTTCTGAATAAGGTAAACTCGATAAGGAATTCAAAAGGATTAGGGCTATTTTAATCATTCTACATGTGTTTCAACAAAGGTCACTTGATTCAAAATATTTCAATTTACGTAAAATCACAGAGCACACATATACAATTATAACCAGACAATAATATTAACAATAAAGTTCGAATAACGTTATGGTATTCGGGATACCACCAACAAAATAATAAATCAAGAAAACACATAATCAAGCAAAAATAACCCTTAACCTCAAGGACACGTACTACACATATGGTTTCGGTTGCGGTTATATCCTAACAGTGAACTACCCAATGTGGGTAGACACCCTAAAGTCACAACGGTGAGTCCCACCTTACTAGCACCTCAGTACAAATCCGAGGATCCTATCCTAGCCTTGAGCCGAAGCTCTGATACCATCTGTGACGGCCCGGCTTCGCGGGTCCGTCGAATAACAGTCAAAAAATTATTATTATTTTGAAAAAGAGTTAAAATGTCGAAACTTAACAGAAACGATAAATCAAAAGTTTTAAAGCGGAAACGGTTTAAAATAAAATAAGAACAAAAATTACTAAGTTTTTGACAAAAAAATAAAATCAATTTTCATAAATGAGGTTTAAAGCGGAATCATTTAATCACAACATATCAAAAGATTTGAACAAAATCAATCGAGAGAGATAAATAAGTAATTTATGAAAATCTTGTCTCTTTTATGAAAATATAAATCAACTTTAAAGATTCAAATATTCTAAGCAAGGTTTAAAATAAAATCGAAAAAGAACATAAATCGATAACAAAATATAACTACTCTCCCAAATACTAGGGTGGGACCGCAACCGTGATGACCTAACCGCAACCCGACTATTAATTTCCAAAACACCTGAAACTGAAAAGAATGAAACATGGAACGCATAAGTTGATCGTCCAACTTAGTGAGGCTGTGTGCGAAATTTGCATGGTAATGCGTGTATGCAACATATTATATAACGTGAACAAGTTATCAAGCAAATTAAGCATATATTCAAGACGGAAGAAACACGGAATTCACATAACCAAGAATTGCTGATGCCGACCTCCACTTACCCTCCATCCTTATTCTGATGTCCATCCAAACACACCGAGTAAGGAGCGACCTTACTATCTGAAGTGCATCGACATGTCTTTGCCAAAATTTGTCCTTACTCCCCAAGTGTTCCTCCCCACTTGGATTGTAAGGCCAGGCCTACGGGTAACCGTGACAATCCTGCCGGCACTTGCCGGCCAGGTTGGCATCGGGTCCGTATACCAATCAAAAGGGGCCCACACAAAATCGGAAACAAACGGAAACACAAAATCGGAAACAGACGGAAACATAACATATCAAACATATTTAACATATTATCAACATTTAACAACTTATCAAATGCAAATTTTGGGTATCATGATAATTTAGTTAAATATATTCGCAACTAGTAGATTTGGATGTAGTATGCATTGGATTATCATGTTGATATACTAAGGAATTCATGCGAGTTATGTCGACGTAACAAGTCCAATCTCTTTGTAACAACATGCAATAGAAATTATAATATAACACATGCTTTGATTATTAAGAGCATAAGTAAATGTTTGACTCAATCTACTAGCACATCGGACCGACATACAAATTCAACACATAACGCTCACCTTTGTCGCTTAGTATAGCGACTAAAACTCCACAAATGAAGCGTATCCGAAACCTGAGCAAGTACGTATACGACTTAGAATGTATCTAACAACCTTAATGAAAATCCTACACAAGGATTTCCTAAACTAATACATCTCACAAAAGTGCTTAGAACTTACGACATCACTTCAATTAAGAGTAATTATGTTCAAAACTCAAAATACTAATTACATAAAACAGCGCCAAAACAGCAAATTTTTCCCTTCATTTTTCATATTTACAAAACAGCCCCTAAACTTTTAAAAACATCCATTTTTGAGAAAATTTGGAACAAACTTTAAATCAAAGAATTTTTAACTAAACCCATATCGAAAATAAAATAAAAACAGAATATTAAGTATCTTGTTACTTCAAAAATCAAATAAGAACACATTTTAACTTTCAAATAACGCCCCAAAAATTTCGAACCCTTTTGATTGGATTTATAATCCAAATTTATGTGCTACTTGTTATTTTCAAAGTTAAGCATTAATTTGAACTAAAATATACAATTTAATTAAATCTTGTGACCTTTTGAACTTTAAAAACATAAAAGTTACTTTAAAATAATATTAAGACCTTTTTAAAAAATTTCGGGCTTGGATGCACAAAAATTTTGTTTTTGGGGACAAAACTGTAGGTTTTCAAAACTTCGGGGGGCAAAGTGCAAATTTACCCCTAGTTCCAGATTTTCTGCAGGAGAGTGATCATTTTCCTCCTTGCACACTCCTAGGGCTGTCAAGCATGCCCTTGGGTAGATAAACTCATCTACCCAAGGTTGACATGCATTGATGGAAAATGTGGAGTAATAATACTCCTATATTCTCAAATTGTATGTATATGTGTACATACATTAAAAATCTGATTTTATAGTATAATAAATACCCTCCTCAAACCCACATTATCTTCTTTACAACTTAAAAATACTTAGATATAGTTAAGAAGAGAGGGAAAGATACAACACATTTAGAAAGAGAATTTTCGGATATACTCAGCACAACCTCGGTTTTTCGACAATCCCGTCTTCGTCCACCGTTGGATCATGCCCAAATTTTGTGTGATGGTCCTACACACATGGGGCTACATATGGACCGTTCGGATCGTCGTTTGGATCACCGGGAGTGAATCGGAAGTCGTCAGAAATTGGTGAAAAGTAAGGATTTGAGGGCTTTTGTTATGAATAACCACCGGAGTCGCCACCACTGCCACCGGAGCCACCACCACCACCTTCGGAGGTATGAAAAAGAAGTTAGCTTTATCTCCTTCGTTGCTTTGGGTAAAAATCCGTTTATGCATGTGTTCTTTAATATTTGTGATTTTACTTTCTTTTCTTCAAAGTATATATTGAAGAACTTTAGTTCATCCATGTAGTTTTTGTGAAAAGTTGTTAAGTTTAATTTTATATAAGATATTTAATGTGACTTCACTTTGGTTTTGTTTAGATATTGCTTATATGTTTGGATCTTGATTTATTTTTGTAAGAAAGTTAATGTTGTTAAATTTCAAAACTTTGGGGGTATTTTTGAAAGATTTTAAAAGTTTAAGGGTTAGGGCTGTGATATTTTTTTTTGGGAGTAAAAATGGACTGAAAATCTCTAATTTTGTTTGATATTTGGTATGAGTTTACTTAAAAATGATTTGTTTTAAAGTTGCCCCGAGTTGTTTGCAAAAAGGGAGTTTTTGAAACTTTTGGGGTTATTTTTGTAAATCCGAAAATAAGGGGGTAAAGGCGCTGTTTTGTCGTTGTTTTTACATAGTTACTTTTACAAACTTTTGATTAATTGATTTGATGTAGTGCTTTGTTCACTTTTGTTTTAAGATTGAAATTTGTAAATTTTACCGAAGAATATTTATGATCAAAGAACTTTTTGTTTCTCATTGTTAGTTGGTGAAAAGTTATTAAAACTTATTTTAAATCTCAGTTTTATAGTGAAAAATATGCTTGATTATTTTTAAATATTGCTTAGATGCTTGGTTCTTGAATTATTTTTCAAGAAAGTTGATTTTATTAAGTTTTTGAAAACAATGAGGGTATTTTTGAAAAGTTTTAAACTCGTGGGATTTTTAAAGATTTGATTTTTGAAATAACAAGATACTTAATACTCTGTTTTTATTTGATTTTCGATATGGGTTTAGTTAAAAATCTTTTGATTTAAAGTTTGTTGCAAATTTTCGGAAAAATGGATGTTTATAAAAGTTTAGGGGTTGTTTTGTAAATCAAGAAAATATAGGGAAAATTTTGTTGTTTTGGCGCTGTTTTATGAAATTATATTTTTGAGTTTTGAAAATAATATCTCTTAATTGAAGTTGATGTCGTAAGTTCTAAGCACTTTTGTGTGATGTGTTAGTTTAGGAAATCCTTGTGTAGGATTTTCATTAGTTAAGTTTAAGTAAGGTTGTTAGATACATTCTAAGTCGTATACATACTTGCTCAGGTTTCGGATACGCTTCATTTGTGGAGTTTAGTTGCTATACTAAGCGACAAAGGTGAGCATTGTGTGTTGAATTTGTAGTCGGTCCGATGTGCTAGTAGATCGAGTCAAACACTTACTTATGCTCTTAATAATCAAAGCATGTGTTATATTCCAACTTTTCTTGCATGTCGTCACGAATAGATTGGACTTGTTACGTCGACATTACTCGCATGAAATCCTTAGTATATCAACATGATAATCCAATGCATGCTACATCCAAATCTACTAGTTGCGAATATATTTTACTAAATTATCATGATACCCAAAATTTGCATTTGATAAGTTGTTAAATGTTGATAATATGTTAAATATGTTTGATATGTTATGTTTCCGTCTGTTTCCGATTTTGTGTTTCCGTTTGTTTTCGATTTTGTGTGGGCCCCTTTTGATTGGTATATGGACCCGATGCCAACCTGGACGGCAAGGGCCGGCGGGATTGTCACGGTTACCTATAGGCCTGGCCTTACAATCCAAGTGGGGAGGAACACTTGGGGAGTAAGGACGAACTTAGGCAAAGACATGTCGATGCATATTAGATAGTAAGGTCGCTCCTTACTTGGTGTGTTTGGATGGACATCAGACAGAGGATGGAGGTAAGTGGAGGACGGCATCAGCAATTCTTGGTTATGTGAATTCCGTCTTTCTTCCGTCTTGAATATATGCTTAATTTGCTTGATAACTTGTTCACGTTATATAATATGTTGCATACACGCATTACCATGCAAATTTCGCACACAGCCTCACTAAGTTGGACGATCAACTTATGCGTTCCATGTTTCATTCTTTTCAGTTTCAGGTGTTCTGGAATATAATAGTCGTGTTGCGGTTAGGTCATCACGGTTGCGATCCCACCCTAGTATTTGGGAGAGTAGTTATATTTTGTTGTCGATTTATGTTCTTTTGAGATTTTGTTTAAAACCTTGCTTAGAATATTTGAATCGTTAAAGTTGATTATATTTTCATAAAAGATACAAGATTTTCATAAATTGCTTATTTATCTCTCTCGGTTGATTTGTTCAAATTTTTTGATATGTTGTGATTAAATGCTTCTGCTTTAAACCTCATTTATGAAAATTGATTTTATTTCTTTTTCGTAAAAAAAAACTTAGTAATTTAAATTGTTCTTATTTTATTTTAAACCGCTTCCGCTTTAAAACTTTTGATTTATCGTTTCCGTTTAAAAAAGAAAAGTTTCGATATTTTAACTCTTTTTTAAAATAATAATAATTTTTTGACTGTTATTCTACGGACACGCGGAGCCGGGCCGTCACAGATGGTATCAGAGTAGACTTCGTGGTGTTATCCATGAGGGCGGTCTTGGGCTATTGATCTGGACTCGACGAGGACGTCGAGTATTTGAGTTGGGGAGATTGTAACACCCCAATCCCACATTGATTGTGGATGAATTGTTTGAATGATTAATAAAGACTTGACCTACTTCTACTTGTCAACATGGGCTTAAGCATTTTGGGCTAGTGGACTAGAGCTCAACAATGTTGACAAGGCCAGAAGTGGGTCAAGGTCTTTACAATCTGTGACGGCCCGGCTCCGCGGGTCCGTAGAATAACAGTCAAAAAATTATTATTATTTTAAAAAAGAGTTAAAATATCGAAACTTTTTTTTTTAAACGGAAACGATAAATAAAAAGTTTTAAAGCGGAAGCGGTTTAAAATAAAATAAGAACAATTTAAATTACTAAGTTTTTTTTGACGAAAAAGAAATAAAATCAATTTTCATAAATGAGGTTTAAAGCGGAAGCATTTAATCACAACATATCAAAAAAATTGAACAAATCAACCGAGAGAGATAAATAAGCAATTTATGAAAATCTTGTCTCTTTTATGAAAATATAATCAACTTTAACGATTCAAATATTCTAAGCAAGGTTTTAAACAAAATCGCAAAAGAACATAAATCGACAACAAAATATAACTACTCTCCCAAATACTAGGGTGGGATCGCAACCGTGATGACCTAACCGCAACACGACTATTATATTCCAGAACACCTGAAACTGAAAAGAATGAAACATGGAACGCATAAGTTGATCGTCCAACTTAGTGAGGCTGTGTGCGAAATTTGCATGGTAATGCGTGTATGCAACATATTATATAACGTGAACAAGTTATCAAGCAAATTAAGCATATATTCAAGACGAAAGAAACACGGAATTCACATAACCAAGAATTGCTGATGCCGTCCTCCACTTACCTCCATCCTCTGTCTGATGTCCATCCAAACACACCAAGTAAGGAGCGACCTTACTATCTAATATGCATCGACATGTCTTTGCCTAAGTTCGTCCTTACTCCCCAAGTGTTCCTCCCCACTTGTGATAGAATAGTGTCCGGCAAGCCAACTGTATGGCTGCCATTTATTGTAATAAATAAAGGAACTATTCAATTTAGATTAATAAGTGCATCTTTATTATATGGTCATCTTTATCTTATGTAATAATTATCTACGCATAAGGATATAAGTCCTTAGATCACAGGGCTATGGGACAACCCGTGGACTGATCTCCAAGGCCGTGATCTAGAACATATTCAAGAGTCGTAGAATCCAATCGAGATGGGACATCGTTGGATTCGGTTAGACTCTCACTAATGTGTATACTCCGATGAACTGGAGGACGCTGGGATCCACGAGCGTGACTGGGATAGTCGATACACATAAGTGGGTGGCTTGCTGGGATGGCAAGTGCACTGAATACCCCAAATAGGAAATAACTCATCATGGAAGCGGTAGTCGCATATCGGAGTTGAAGTTATTCCAATTTACAACAGTATACGAGGAATGATCCCCAAACACTTGAGGTGATAGGGTTTATCTGGTGCGAGAACGTCTATACTTAGATGTGAATTCCGACCGACTGGAGATCGCCAGAAAGTCTCTGTGGATTCACGTTGGGTATAGAGGAACTCGTATGCAGGTTCATATCATCAACAAAGGATCCATTGACCCGACTTGATAGGTTGGGAAATTCTCCTATGGATTTCTGTGAGAAATTAATTCTGGTGAAATCCTTGGCCAAGGTATCTGACGGCTTTATGAAAGTAGCTCATAAAGATTAAGTCGAAGAGAATTATTTCGAGATCAGAATGCATAAAGTCAAAACAAAATAAAAGGGAACCGATGAAAAATCCATGCCCTTAAGTATTGACTGGGAGATCGATCGATGGAGAGATTATAGCGTATATGGAAATTGTAAATGATTAATAGGTTCACTGAATTAATTCACCAGTGATTGGGCTCCATGGGCTTGTGGCCAGACATCGACCGTGGAGTGTGGGAGAATTCCCAAATTGGCAGGGGTGCTAATTTTGGAATGATCAGTCGACAGAGTGTTCGATTGATTTAGAGTATTTAATACTCGAGTGATTAAATAAATATTTAATTACAACCCACGGCCAATTATGTGGTGAACCTACGGGGGCATACACAATACACATGAAGCGAAAGCGAGGAAATGAAGAACAACTGAGTCAACCAAAATCGACTGGGTCGATTGGGGTGACTGGGTCGACCGAGTCGACTGGGTCGACTGGGTCGATGCAAATTGGATCGAACTTGATCCAATTGAAATTGGATCAAGATTATAAATTAAATTGGAATTTAATTTGTGAGTTAATTAATTAAATTGGATTTAATTAATAAAGGGAATATTTAATTAAATAGACTTAGAGTCTAATTTGATTAAATGAGAAAGAAATAAATTAATTGGGCTATTTAATTGAGAATTAAATAAAGACCCAATTAAATTATGAAGTATGGGCCATGAATTAATTAGAAGACTTAGTCTTCCAATTAAAAGGGCCATGGCCCATGTAGGAGAATTAGAAGACTTGGGAATCCTAATCCTAGGAGGGTTAGGATTATGAGATTCCTATAAATAGGAGACTTGAGGTCATATCTCATATACACTAATCAAGAGCCAAAAAGCCAAGTCAAGAAAATTCTCTCCCTCTCTCCCTTGTGATCGGCCGAACCTGTTCTTCCTTTTGGAAGAATTTTTCGATCTCGTTCTCGTTCCAATCTTGTTCTCTAATCCTAGATATTAATATATCCTATGTTCTAGCCGATTAGGATATATTATATTTCGTGATATTGTGGTGTATCAACTCGTAGAGGCGCAACACGTGGGGCGCTACAACAAAGCTTGGATCGACTTCTACCGAGGGAGAAAAGCACGACTTCGTTGCTTACATGGATTTGCTAGGAGACAGGTATAATTTGGATCTAATTATTCTTGTCGTTTTATATTCATATATATACATCCAGTTTAGTATCCTGGCAAGATTCCGTAAGAGGTCCTTAAAATTTTAAATTCCGCTGTGCTTAGGGCTGTTTATCTTACCGAATCCCAACAGTGGTATCAGAGCCAACTCTGGCTTTGTATATATATGAATTTGCAAATTCTGTGTCTTAAATCATATGTTTGATTTATGTGTGGCTAGTTCTTTTACTATGCATGTTTTAGAACGTAGATCTGATTAACTTGGAGTTAATAGAAAAATTTTGATTCAAAATTTTATCATGTTAATTTTAATTTTTGGATTGGGATTTAATTAAATCTGTTTTAATTAAATCAAAGTAATCAAGAAAAACAAAAGGGAAATTGTTTTAATTGGATCCAACCGCGGTGGCACGCGGTGGTGCGCGGCAGCGCACCGCGGCTGGGCGGCCACTGCATGCTGCTGCCCACGGCAGCGTGCGAACAGCACGCTGGCAGCGCGTGCGGCACACAGCAGCAGCCTACGGGCCGCCTGCCGTGTGCTATCACGCGCAGCCGCGCGCTGCCGTGCGCTGCCACGCGCAGCAGCGGCTGCTACGGGCAGCCCACGCGCGGACTTCGTGGCTGCGCGTGTGCTGTCCACGTGGCAGTCTTCGATTGGCCACTTCGTGGATGATTTTTGGTTGGACTCTAATTCTGCCTATTTTGGAAAGTTTGAAAAATCTTGGAGATTTGTGAGATTAGGAAACTTGGAGTTTTGGATAAGGTAGGAATCTTGGAAGATTTGGGAACTACCTTAGTTATCTAATCTAATCAAAATAGGATTATCTTGAGAATCTTGGAGATTTGGTAAATTGGGAAACTTAGAGTTTTGGACAAGATAGGAATCTTGGAAGATTTGTAACTATCTTAATTAACCAACTTAATCAAGATAAGAATTCTAGATTACTTAGAACTCAAGTAAGAGTTAATTAATCTTAGAGATTAATTATTAATTCAAAATTAAATTAACTTGGATAATTTTTGTGAATTAAAATTAAAGGAGACGATAAATTTACATTTATGCCCTTATGTGAATTTATACATGTTCTTGAGTGAATATGTGGATTGGTCGATTTTGCCCCTAAGCCCTGTGTAGATTTGGTTTATTTATTTTATGGGTTGTAATTAAATGGGCCTGATTGGTGCCCCTTGCTTGCGCAATTAAAATGTAATAGATTAGGGCTATTTTAAGTTAGACTTAGTTTAGGCTTGAAGCCGAGAAGACCTCATGAAGATTTGGAGATCCACATGGAGGCCCATTGCCTTGGAGGACATGGAGGCCCAATTCATTACATGGAGGCCCAATCAAGGAGGATATTACAAGAAGGCCCATGCATGTATGGGTTTGAAAATTGAAATAGTTAGGACATTTAATTTCCACCCTAGACTGACCAATTGATCCATCGCATGGCTCGTGATGGATCGCATAGGATGGGCAATCGATCAATCATATCCTGCTAGGTGTTGAATGTTTACTTTTTCGTATTTATTCTTTGATGTATGAGATGCATGCTTAGGATAGAAAAACGTAAACAAGATAATTGATAATCTGATGAGACCTCGCACTTGAAAATTTCATAAAACCTCCAATTGAACCTAAAATTCAATTATAATATTAAATCGAATAAACGGGCGCATATGAATGGTGTCTATGGTCCGAGCCTATCCAATTACTAGGTCTTAAGCATATTGTACGAATATATCTCGATGTCTCACGAGTCGTGGGTCGAGCTATAGGAAGATAATATGTTTATTGCCTCGATGCACAGTTTAGTGCCAAGGGAGGGGATAGCAAGGTTCTAGGCGCTGTCTCACGAGTCGTGGGGCGTCTAGGATTGAACTATTTCTCTCCACGAGTATTGGACATGATTTAACGCTAGTAAATATGGATGTCTCACGAATCGTGGGTCCATAAAGAAAACCGAGGCTAAATGAACTCAAGGGTTAGCTGCGATGGTTAACCGGCGACGTGATCGCCCACCAAGTGGATCTAATAGTATGGCCAACGAGTCGTGGGTACTAGAAGATTGCATTTGGGCCTTGAGCCCGCTAGGATATTTTAATATTCCCGAAACTTATGTGGGGGCATAAGATTTTGATTAAAATAGTGGGAGTAATTTACAAATAAAAACCATGTTTGTAAATTGTGCATTTAAAATTAATCATTCGCGTATTTATTTCTTCTATCGTCTTTTTGTAGATATAATGTCTAAAAATCCGATTTCCATCATACTTGAACAAAACAAATTGACTGGACCCAACTTTCATGACTGGGTCAGAAACCTTAAGATCATTCTTGCTTCTGAGAAACGATCTTTTGTCCTTGATGGACCCCCACCTGCAATTGCTCTGGATGCCAGTGACACTGAGAAAGAAGCTACTGAATTGTGGCAAGACGATGACTTACAGTCACGTTGTCTCATGCTAGCATCCATGTCGAATGAGCTTCAAAAGCAGCATGAGCATATGAAATCTGCTTTTGAAATCTACACACACCTCAATGGCCTCTTTGGGGTGCAAAGTAGATATGAGCGGTATGAAACTGCTAAGACTCTGCAACAAACGAGGATGGCAGAAGGTACTGATGTCCGCTCTCACTGTATCAAAATGATTGGGCTTATTGAAAAGCTTGGTCAACTTGAGGTGAAAATGGACAAGTCGTACTGCCAGGATATAATCCTCCAATCGTTGCCAAGATCATTCGAGCAATTCGTAGTGAACTACAACATGCACAAGATGAATGTTGAACTTCACGAGTTGGCAAATATGCTCGCCACTGCAGAGGCTTCCATGAAAAGAGAGAAGCCAGTGATGGTTGCTACTTCCACCCAATCAAGGTCTAAAAGGACTAAGAAAGGGAAAGGGAAGGGAAATGCTCCTCCGAGCAAAGCAAAAGGACCATCTGGGTCCATAGGAAAAGGAAAGAAGCGAAAAGCTTCTACTGGTGAACAGAAATGTTTCTACTGCAAGAAACCTGGACACTGGAAGAGGAACTGCAAGGAGTTCTTGGAGAGCTCCAAAGGTATATTCCTTGTTGAAGTTAATTTATCAATTAACTGTGCATCTTGGGTGTTGGACACTGCTTGTGGTTCTCATCTTTGTAATGATTTACAGGTGATGGGAGCAACAAGGCCACTTAGGCCTGGGGATTGGATCCTACGATTTGGCAATGGAGCTAGAGCTGCTGCCGAGGCCATAGGCGAAGTGGAGTTAGATTTAGGTGGTAATAAGTTAGTCCTTAGGAACGTTCTTTATGTACCTGGCTTAGTGAAAAACATTATTTCCATTCCTGTTTTAGATAATGAAGGTTTTAATTTTTCTATAAATAAAGGTTCCTTTTCATTATTTATGAATGATCATTTGTTTTTCACTGGTACATTAAGAGATGGACTATATACCATAGAACCACCTAAATTAGTTATGCACGTACAACAAAACAAAAGAAAACAAGATAATGAAATATCTGCCCAATTGTGGCACGCTCGACTTGGACATATATCCAAGTCAAGGATTCAAAAGTTAGCATCATCTGGCGCGCTTGAGATCAAGCACATTGATGAAATGCCAACATGTGAACCATGTCTTAAGGGTAAAATGGCTAAGTTGCCATTTAAAGGAAACCCTGAGCGAACCAAGCAAACATTGGACTTGATACATACTGACGTATGTGGACCACTAAGAAAAAGTGCCCGAGGAGGCTACGACTACTTCATCACCTTCACTGACGACTATAGTCGTTATGGGTATGTGTTCTTGCTGAAACACAAGTCTGAAGCCTTTGAACGATTCAAAGAATTCAAGATGGAAGTAGAGAATCAACTTGGTCATACGATAAAGGCTCTTCGTTCTGACCGAGGTGGAGAATTTCTTAGTAACGAATTTCTGAATTATCTTGTAGAGCATGGAATATTATCTCAGTGGACTCCTCCTGCTACACCACAATTAAATGGAGTAGCTGAGAGAAGGAATCGAACCTTGATGGACATGGTTCGATCCATGATGAGTGCCACTGACCTTCCTCTTTCATTTTGGGGACATGCCCTCCTCACGGCAACGAAGATACTAAATATGGTACCTTCTAAATCCGTACAAAAGACACCATATGAATTATGGTTTGGCAAGGCACCCTCATACGCATTCATGCGCATATGGGGATCTCCCGCTTATGTCAAAAAGCTAGTGGGAGATAAATTGGAAACAAAATCCACTTTGTGCAAATTCGTGGGGTATCCAGAAAACTCGATAGGATACGAGTTCTATGATCCTACGAGACAAACTACGTTTGTCTCAAGGAACGCACACTTCTTAGAGAAGGATTTCTTGGTGGACAAGAAAGAACATAACATAGAACTAGATGAGGTCACTGAAGCTGAAAAGGCCGAAGAGGTCGAACAAGCTGACCCATCACCACAGGCAGTGGGAGAACAAGAGCATGAAAGTGCACCAGTAAGTACACCAATACTTCGTAGGTCAGAAAGACAACGTAGAGAACCCGAAAGGTACTACGGTCTGCTGCATGAGACTGGACAGTCTCTAACCGACCCAAGGACTTACGATGAAGCTATGTTGGACATAGATTCGGGAAAGTGGCGCGAAGCCATGGAATCCGAATTGGACTCCATGCACTCAAACAAGGTCTGGACCTTGGTAGATCCACCAGTGGGAGTGACTCCCGTGGGTTGCAAGTGGATCTATAAGCGAAAGCTAGGAGTGAACGGAGAGGTAATAACCTACAAGGCGCGACTAGTGGCAAAAGGATACACTCAAAGACCAGGAATTGACTTTGAGGAAACCTTCTCGCCCGTCGCAATGCCTAAATCCATTCGAATCTTGCTAGCCATAGCTGCGTGGTATAACTACGAGATATGGCAGATGGATGTGAAGACCGCCTTCCTCAATGGAGACATTGATAAGGAGATCTACATGGAGCAACCAAAAGGATATGCATCCAAAGGAGATGAGCACAAGGTGTGTAAACTCCAGAGGTCCATTTATGGACTAAAGCAAGCTTCCCGAAGTTGGAACATCCGTTTCGATGAAACAATCCAAACGTTTGGATTCATCAAAAACGTGTTCGAACCTTGCGTGTACAAGAAGATCAGTGGGAGTACAGTTGAATTTTTGGTGCTTTACGTTGATGACATCCTTCTCATTAGAAACAATATAAAGGTGTTATCCGAAACGAAAGCATGGTTGTCTACACAATTCTCGATGAAGGATTTGGGAGAAGCATCCTTTGTACTGGGTATAAGGATCTACCGAGATAGATCAAAAGGACTGCTGGGCCTCTCCCAATCACAGTACATAGATAAAATACTGAAGAGATTTCGTATGGAAGAATCCAAGAGAGGATTACTTCCAATGAGACATGGTATTGCACTCTCTAAGTCTATGGCCCCAAAGACGCCTGAAGAGAGAAACAATATGTCTCAAATACCATATGCCTCCGCTATTGGAAGCATAATGTATGGTATGCTATGTACTAGACCAGACGTGGCGTACGCATTAAGCGTTACGAGTCGCTATCAGTCTGATCCAGGAGAGCAGCACTGGATAGCCGTAAAGGCAATTCTGAAGTACCTGAGAAGGACTAAGGAATTGTTCTTGGTATACGGTGGAGGAGAATTGAAATTGGAAGGCTTTACAGATTCGAGCTTCCAATGTGATGTAGACGATTTCAAGTCAACATCTGGATACGTATTTTGCCTCAACGGTGGTGCGGTAAGCTGGAAAAGCTCCAAGCAAGATACTACCGCAGATTCAACCAACGAAGCAGAGTACATTGCAGCATGTGAAGCTGCAAAGGAAGGTGTTTGGATGAAAAACTTCATCCAGGAATTGGATGTGATACCTAGCATTGCTGAGCCCATTACTATCTTCTGTGATAATAATGGAGCAATAGCGCAAGCAAAGGAGCCGAGATCTCATCAGAAATCCAAGCACGTACTTCGACGATAACATTTGATAAGGGATATCATTGGTAGAGGAGACATTAAGATGGAACGTGTCGACTCAGAAGATAATATCGCGGACCCGCTTACGAAGCCACTGCCTCAAAAGGCATACGAGAAACATCTGATAAAGATGGGACTCAAGAACATAGAAAGTTGGCTTTAGGACAAGTGGGAGATTGATAGAATAGTGTCCGGCAAGCCAACTGTATGGCTGCCATTTATTGTAATAAATAAAGGAACTATTCAATTTAGATTAATAAATGCATCTTTATTATATGGTCATCTTTATCTTATGTAATAATTATCTACGCATAAGGATATAAGTCCTTAGATCACAGGGCTATGGGACAACCCGTGGACTGATCTCCAAGGCCGTGATCTAGAACATATTCAAGAGTCGTAGAATCCAATCGAGATGGGACATCGTTGGATTCGGTTAGACTCTCACTAATGTGTATACTCCGATGAACTGGAGGACGCTGGGGTCCACGAGCGTGACTGGGATAGTCGATACACATAAGTGGGTGGCTTGCTGGGATGGCAAGTGCACTGAATACCCCAAATAGGAAATAACTCATCATGGAAGCGGTAGTCGCATATCGGAGTTGAAGTTATTCCAATTTACAACAGTATACGAGGAATGATCCCCAAACACTTGAGGTGATAGGGTTTATCTGGTGCGAGAACGTCTATACTTAGATGTGAATTCCGACCGACTGGAGATCGCCAGAAAGTCTCTGTGGATTCACGTTGGGTATAGAGGAACTCGTATGCAGGTTCATATCATCAACAAAGGATCCATTGACCCGACTTGATAGGTTGGGAAATTCTCCTATGGATTTCTGTGAGAAATTAATTCTGGTGAAATCCTTGGCCAAGGTATCTGACGGCTTTATGAAAGTAGCTCATAAAGATTAAGTCGAAGAGAATTATTTCGAGATCAGAATGCATAAAGTCAAAACAAAATAAAAGGGAACCGATGAAAAATCCATGCCCTTAAGTATTGACTGGGAGATCGATCGATGGAGAGATTATAGCGTATATGGAAATTGTAAATGATTAATAGGTTCACTGAATTAATTCACCAGTGATTGGGCTCCATGGGCTTGTGGCCAGACATCGACCGTGGAGTGTGGGAGAATTCCCAAATTGGCAGGGGTGCTAATTTTGGAATGATCAGTCGACAGAGTGTTCGATTGATTTAGAGTATTTAATACTCGAGTGATTAAATAAATATTTAATTACAACCCACGGCCAATTATGTGGTGAACCTACGGGGGCATACACAATACACATGAAGCGAAAGCGAGGAAATGAAGAACAACTGAGTCAACCAAAATCGACTGGGTCGATTGGGGTGACTGGGTCGACCGAGTCGACTGGGTCGACTGGGTCGATGCAAATTGGATCGAACTTGATCCAATTGAAATTGGATCAAGATTATAAATTAAATTGGAATTTAATTTGTGAGTTAATTAATTAAATTGGATTTAATTAATAAAGGGAATATTTAATTAAATAGACTTAGAGTCTAATTTGATTAAATGAGAAAGAAATAAATTAATTGGGCTATTTAATTGAGAATTAAATAAAGACCCAATTAAATTATGAAGTATGGGCCATGAATTAATTAGAAGACTTAGTCTTCCAATTAAAAGGGCCATGGCCCATGTAGGAGAATTAGAAGACTTGGGAATCCTAATCCTAGGAGGGTTAGGATTATGAGATTCCTATAAATAGGAGACTTGAGGTCATATCTCATATACACTAATCAAGAGCCAAAAAGCCAAGTCAAGAAAATTCTCTCCCTCTCTCCCTTGTGATCGGCCGAACCTGTTCTTCCTTTTGGAAGAATTTTTCGATCTCGTTCTCGTTCCAATCTTGTTCTCTAATCCTAGATATTAATATATCCTATGTTCTAGCCGATTAGGATATATTATATTTCGTGATATTGTGGTGTATCAACTCGTAGAGGCGCAACACGTGGGGCGCTACAACAAAGCTTGGATCGACTTCTACCGAGGGAGAAAAGCACGACTTCGTTGCTTACATGGATTTGCTAGGAGACAGGTATAATTTGGATCTAATTATTCTTGTCGTTTTATATTCATATATATACATCCAGTTTAGTATCCTGGCAAGATTCCGTAAGAGGTCCTTAAAATTTTAAATTCCGCTGTGCTTAGGGCTGTTTATCTTACCGAATCCCAACAGTGGTATCAGAGCCAACTCTGGCTTTGTATATATATGAATTTGCAAATTCTGTGTCTTAAATCATATGTTTGATTTATGTGTGGCTAGTTCTTTTACTATGCATGTTTTAGAACGTAGATCTGATTAACTTGGAGTTAATAGAAAAATTTTGATTCAAAATTTTATCATGTTAATTTTAATTTTTGGATTGGGATTTAATTAAATCTGTTTTAATTAAATCAAAGTAATCAAGAAAAACAAAAGGGAAATTGTTTTAATTGGATCCAACCGCGGTGGCACGCGGTGGTGCGCGGCAGCGCACCGCGGCTGGGCGGCCACTGCATGCTGCTGCCCACGGCAGCGTGCGAACAGCACGCTGGCAGCGCGTGCGGCACACAGCAGCAGCCTACGGGCCGCCTGCCGTGTGCTATCACGCGCAGCCGCGCGCTGCCGTGCGCTGCCACGCGCAGCAGCGGCTGCTACGGGCAGCCCACGCGCGGACTTCGTGGCTGCGCGTGTGCTGTCCACGTGGCAGTCTTCGATTGGCCACTTCGTGGATGATTTTTGGTTGGACTCTAATTCTGCCTATTTTGGAAAGTTTGAAAAATCTTGGAGATTTGTGAGATTAGGAAACTTGGAGTTTTGGATAAGGTAGGAATCTTGGAAGATTTGGGAACTACCTTAGTTATCTAATCTAATCAAAATAGGATTATCTTGAGAATCTTGGAGATTTGGTAAATTGGGAAACTTAGAGTTTTGGACAAGATAGGAATCTTGGAAGATTTGTAACTATCTTAATTAACCAACTTAATCAAGATAAGAATTCTAGATTACTTAGAACTCAAGTAAGAGTTAATTAATCTTAGAGATTAATTATTAATTCAAAATTAAATTAACTTGGATAATTTTTGTGAATTAAAATTAAAGGAGACGATAAATTTACATTTATGCCCTTATGTGAATTTATACATGTTCTTGAGTGAATATGTGGATTGGTCGATTTTGCCCCTAAGCCCTGTGTAGATTTGGTTTATTTATTTTATGGGTTGTAATTAAATGGGCCTGATTGGTGCCCCTTGCTTGCGCAATTAAAATGTAATAGATTAGGGCTATTTTAAGTTAGACTTAGTTTAGGCTTGAAGCCGAGAAGACCTCATGAAGATTTGGAGATCCACATGGAGGCCCATTGCCTTGGAGGACATGGAGGCCCAATTCATTACATGGAGGCCCAATCAAGGAGGATATTACAAGAAGGCCCATGCATGTATGGGTTTGAAAATTGAAATAGTTAGGACATTTAATTTCCACCCTAGACTGACCAATTGATCCATCGCATGGCTCGTGATGGATCGCATAGGATGGGCAATCGATCAATCATATCCTGCTAGGTGTTGAATGTTTACTTTTTCGTATTTATTCTTTGATGTATGAGATGCATGCTTAGGATAGAAAAACGTAAACAAGATAATTGATAATCTGATGAGACCTCGCACTTGAAAATTTCATAAAACCTCCAATTGAACCTAAAATTCAATTATAATATTAAATCGAATAAACGGGCGCATATGAATGGTGTCTATGGTCCGAGCCTATCCAATTACTAGGTCTTAAGCATATTGTACGAATATATCTCGATGTCTCACGAGTCGTGGGTCGAGCTATAGGAAGATAATATGTTTATTGCCTCGATGCACAGTTTAGTGCCAAGGGAGGGGATAGCAAGGTTCTAGGCGCTGTCTCACGAGTCGTGGGGCGTCTAGGATTGAACTATTTCTCTCCACGAGTATTGGACATGATTTAACGCTAGTAAATATGGATGTCTCACGAATCGTGGGTCCATAAAGAAAACCGAGGCTAAATGAACTCAAGGGTTAGCTGCGATGGTTAACCGGCGACGTGATCGCCCACCAAGTGGATCTAATAGTATGGCCAACGAGTCGTGGGTACTAGAAGATTGCATTTGGGCCTTGAGCCCGCTAGGATATTTTAATATTCCCGAAACTTATGTGGGGGCATAAGATTTTGATTAAAATAGTGGGAGTAATTTACAAATAAAAACCATGTTTGTAAATTGTGCATTTAAAATTAATCATTCGCGTATTTATTTCTTCTATCGTCTTTTTGTAGATATAATGTCTAAAAATCCGATTTCCATCATACTTGAACAAAACAAATTGACTGGACCCAACTTTCATGACTGGGTCAGAAACCTTAAGATCATTCTTGCTTCTGAGAAACGATCTTTTGTCCTTGATGGACCCCCACCTGCAATTGCTCTGGATGCCAGTGACACTGAGAAAGAAGCTACTGAATTGTGGCAAGACGATGACTTACAGTCACGTTGTCTCATGCTAGCATCCATGTCGAATGAGCTTCAAAAGCAGCATGAGCATATGAAATCTGCTTTTGAAATCTACACACACCTCAATGGCCTCTTTGGGGTGCAAAGTAGATATGAGCGGTATGAAACTGCTAAGACTCTGCAACAAACGAGGATGGCAGAAGGTACTGATGTCCGCTCTCACTGTATCAAAATGATTGGGCTTATTGAAAAGCTTGGTCAACTTGAGGTGAAAATGGACAAGTCGTACTGCCAGGATATAATCCTCCAATCGTTGCCAAGATCATTCGAGCAATTCGTAGTGAACTACAACATGCACAAGATGAATGTTGAACTTCACGAGTTGGCAAATATGCTCGCCACTGCAGAGGCTTCCATGAAAAGAGAGAAGCCAGTGATGGTTGCTACTTCCACCCAATCAAGGTCTAAAAGGACTAAGAAAGGGAAAGGGAAGGGAAATGCTCCTCCGAGCAAAGCAAAAGGACCATCTGGGTCCATAGGAAAAGGAAAGAAGCGAAAAGCTTCTACTGGTGAACAGAAATGTTTCTACTGCAAGAAACCTGGACACTGGAAGAGGAACTGCAAGGAGTTCTTGGAGAGCTCCAAAGGTATATTCCTTGTTGAAGTTAATTTATCAATTAACTGTGCATCTTGGGTGTTGGACACTGCTTGTGGTTCTCATCTTTGTAATGATTTACAGGTGATGGGAGCAACAAGGCCACTTAGGCCTGGGGATTGGATCCTACGATTTGGCAATGGAGCTAGAGCTGCTGCCGAGGCCATAGGCGAAGTGGAGTTAGATTTAGGTGGTAATAAGTTAGTCCTTAGGAACGTTCTTTATGTACCTGGCTTAGTGAAAAACATTATTTCCATTCCTGTTTTAGATAATGAAGGTTTTAATTTTTCTATAAATAAAGGTTCCTTTTCATTATTTATGAATGATCATTTGTTTTTCACTGGTACATTAAGAGATGGACTATATACCATAGAACCACCTAAATTAGTTATGCACGTACAACAAAACAAAAGAAAACAAGATAATGAAATATCTGCCCAATTGTGGCACGCTCGACTTGGACATATATCCAAGTCAAGGATTCAAAAGTTAGCATCATCTGGCGCGCTTGAGATCAAGCACATTGATGAAATGCCAACATGTGAACCATGTCTTAAGGGTAAAATGGCTAAGTTGCCATTTAAAGGAAACCCTGAGCGAACCAAGCAAACATTGGACTTGATACATACTGACGTATGTGGACCACTAAGAAAAAGTGCCCGAGGAGGCTACGACTACTTCATCACCTTCACTGACGACTATAGTCGTTATGGGTATGTGTTCTTGCTGAAACACAAGTCTGAAGCCTTTGAACGATTCAAAGAATTCAAGATGGAAGTAGAGAATCAACTTGGTCATACGATAAAGGCTCTTCGTTCTGACCGAGGTGGAGAATTTCTTAGTAACGAATTTCTGAATTATCTTGTAGAGCATGGAATATTATCTCAGTGGACTCCTCCTGCTACACCACAATTAAATGGAGTAGCTGAGAGAAGGAATCGAACCTTGATGGACATGGTTCGATCCATGATGAGTGCCACTGACCTTCCTCTTTCATTTTGGGGACATGCCCTCCTCACGGCAACGAAGATACTAAATATGGTACCTTCTAAATCCGTACAAAAGACACCATATGAATTATGGTTTGGCAAGGCACCCTCATACGCATTCATGCGCATATGGGGATCTCCCGCTTATGTCAAAAAGCTAGTGGGAGATAAATTGGAAACAAAATCCACTTTGTGCAAATTCGTGGGGTATCCAGAAAACTCGATAGGATACGAGTTCTATGATCCTACGAGACAAACTACGTTTGTCTCAAGGAACGCACACTTCTTAGAGAAGGATTTCTTGGTGGACAAGAAAGAACATAACATAGAACTAGATGAGGTCACTGAAGCTGAAAAGGCCGAAGAGGTCGAACAAGCTGACCCATCACCACAGGCAGTGGGAGAACAAGAGCATGAAAGTGCACCAGTAAGTACACCAATACTTCGTAGGTCAGAAAGACAACGTAGAGAACCCGAAAGGTACTACGGTCTGCTGCATGAGACTGGACAGTCTCTAACCGACCCAAGGACTTACGATGAAGCTATGTTGGACATAGATTCGGGAAAGTGGCGCGAAGCCATGGAATCCGAATTGGACTCCATGCACTCAAACAAGGTCTGGACCTTGGTAGATCCACCAGTGGGAGTGACTCCCGTGGGTTGCAAGTGGATCTATAAGCGAAAGCTAGGAGTGAACGGAGAGGTAATAACCTACAAGGCGCGACTAGTGGCAAAAGGATACACTCAAAGACCAGGAATTGACTTTGAGGAAACCTTCTCGCCCGTCGCAATGCCTAAATCCATTCGAATCTTGCTAGCCATAGCTGCGTGGTATAACTACGAGATATGGCAGATGGATGTGAAGACCGCCTTCCTCAATGGAGACATTGATAAGGAGATCTACATGGAGCAACCAAAAGGATATGCATCCAAAGGAGATGAGCACAAGGTGTGTAAACTCCAGAGGTCCATTTATGGACTAAAGCAAGCTTCCCGAAGTTGGAACATCCGTTTCGATGAAACAATCCAAACGTTTGGATTCATCAAAAACGTGTTCGAACCTTGCGTGTACAAGAAGATCAGTGGGAGTACAGTTGAATTTTTGGTGCTTTACGTTGATGACATCCTTCTCATTAGAAACAATATAAAGGTGTTATCCGAAACGAAAGCATGGTTGTCTACACAATTCTCGATGAAGGATTTGGGAGAAGCATCCTTTGTACTGGGTATAAGGATCTACCGAGATAGATCAAAAGGACTGCTGGGCCTCTCCCAATCACAGTACATAGATAAAATACTGAAGAGATTTCGTATGGAAGAATCCAAGAGAGGATTACTTCCAATGAGACATGGTATTGCACTCTCTAAGTCTATGGCCCCAAAGACGCCTGAAGAGAGAAACAATATGTCTCAAATACCATATGCCTCCGCTATTGGAAGCATAATGTATGGTATGCTATGTACTAGACCAGACGTGGCGTACGCATTAAGCGTTACGAGTCGCTATCAGTCTGATCCAGGAGAGCAGCACTGGATAGCCGTAAAGGCAATTCTGAAGTACCTGAGAAGGACTAAGGAATTGTTCTTGGTATACGGTGGAGGAGAATTGAAATTGGAAGGCTTTACAGATTCGAGCTTCCAATGTGATGTAGACGATTTCAAGTCAACATCTGGATACGTATTTTGCCTCAACGGTGGTGCGGTAAGCTGGAAAAGCTCCAAGCAAGATACTACCGCAGATTCAACCAACGAAGCAGAGTACATTGCAGCATGTGAAGCTGCAAAGGAAGGTGTTTGGATGAAAAACTTCATCCAGGAATTGGATGTGATACCTAGCATTGCTGAGCCCATTACTATCTTCTGTGATAATAATGGAGCAATAGCGCAAGCAAAGGAGCCGAGATCTCATCAGAAATCCAAGCACGTACTTCGACGATAACATTTGATAAGGGATATCATTGGTAGAGGAGACATTAAGATGGAACGTGTCGACTCAGAAGATAATATCGCGGACCCGCTTACGAAGCCACTGCCTCAAAAGGCATACGAGAAACATCTGATAAAGATGGGACTCAAGAACATAGAAAGTTGGCTTTAGGACAAGTGGGAGATTGATAGAATAGTGTCCGGCAAGCCAACTGTATGGCTGCCATTTATTGTAATAAATAAAGGAACTATTCAATTTAGATTAATAAATGCATCTTTATTATATGGTCATCTTTATCTTATGTAATAATTATCTACGCATAAGGATATAAGTCCTTAGATCACAGGGCTATGGGACAACCCGTGGACTGATCTCCAAGGCCGTGATCTAGAACATATTCAAGAGTCGTAGAATCCAATCGAGATGGGACATCGTTGGATTCGGTTAGACTCTCACTAATGTGTATACTCCGATGAACTGGAGGACGCTGGGGTCCACGAGCGTGACTGGGATAGTCGATACACATAAGTGGGTGGCTTGCTGGGATGGCAAGTGCACTGAATACCCCAAATAGGAAATAACTCATCATGGAAGCGGTAGTCGCATATCGGAGTTGAAGTTATTCCAATTTACAACAGTATACGAGGAATGATCCCCAAACACTTGAGGTGATAGGGTTTATCTGGTGCGAGAACGTCTATACTTAGATGTGAATTCCGACCGACTGGAGATCGCCAGAAAGTCTCTGTGGATTCACGTTGGGTATAGAGGAACTCGTATGCAGGTTCATATCATCAACAAAGGATCCATTGACCCGACTTGATAGGTTGGGAAATTCTCCTATGGATTTCTGTGAGAAATTAATTCTGGTGAAATCCTTGGCCAAGGTATCTGACGGCTTTATGAAAGTAGCTCATAAAGATTAAGTCGAAGAGAATTATTTCGAGATCAGAATGCATAAAGTCAAAACAAAATAAAAGGGAACCGATGAAAAATCCATGCCCTTAAGTATTGACTGGGAGATCGATCGATGGAGAGATTATAGCGTATATGGAAATTGTAAATGATTAATAGGTTCACTGAATTAATTCACCAGTGATTGGGCTCCATGGGCTTGTGGCCAGACATCGACCGTGGAGTGTGGGAGAATTCCCAAATTGGCAGGGGTGCTAATTTTGGAATGATCAGTCGACAGAGTGTTCGATTGATTTAGAGTATTTAATACTCGAGTGATTAAATAAATATTTAATTACAACCCACGGCCAATTATGTGGTGAACCTACGGGGGCATACACAATACACATGAAGCGAAAGCGAGGAAATGAAGAACAACTGAGTCAACCAAAATCGACTGGGTCGATTGGGGTGACTGGGTCGACCGAGTCGACTGGGTCGACTGGGTCGATGCAAATTGGATCGAACTTGATCCAATTGAAATTGGATCAAGATTATAAATTAAATTGGAATTTAATTTGTGAGTTAATTAATTAAATTGGATTTAATTAATAAAGGGAATATTTAATTAAATAGACTTAGAGTCTAATTTGATTAAATGAGAAAGAAATAAATTAATTGGGCTATTTAATTGAGAATTAAATAAAGACCCAATTAAATTATGAAGTATGGGCCATGAATTAATTAGAAGACTTAGTCTTCCAATTAAAAGGGCCATGGCCCATGTAGGAGAATTAGAAGACTTGGGAATCCTAATCCTAGGAGGGTTAGGATTATGAGATTCCTATAAATAGGAGACTTGAGGTCATATCTCATATACACTAATCAAGAGCCAAAAAGCCAAGTCAAGAAAATTCTCTCCCTCTCTCCCTTGTGATCGGCCGAACCTGTTCTTCCTTTTGGAAGAATTTTTCGATCTCGTTCTCGTTCCAATCTTGTTCTCTAATCCTAGATATTAATATATCCTATGTTCTAGCCGATTAGGATATATTATATTTCGTGATATTGTGGTGTATCAACTCGTAGAGGCGCAACACGTGGGGCGCTACAACAAAGCTTGGATCGACTTCTACCGAGGGAGAAAAGCACGACTTCGTTGCTTACTTGGATTTGCTAGGAGACAGGTATAATTTGGATCTAATTATTCTTGTCGTTTTATATTCATATATATACATCCAGTTTAGTATCCTGGCAAGATTCCGTAAGAGGTCCTTAAAATTTTAAATTCCGCTGTGCTTAGGGCTGTTTATCTTACCGAATCCCAACAACTTGGATTGTAAGGCCAGGCCTATGGGTAACCGTGACAATCCCGCCGGCCCTTGCCGTCCAGGTTGGCATCGGGTCCATATACCAATCAAAAAGGGCCCACACAAAATCGAAAACAAACGGAAACACAAAATCGGAAACAGACGGAAACATAACATATCAAACATATTTAACATATTATCAACATTTAACAACTTATCAAATGCAAATTTTTGGTATCATAATAATTTAGTAAAATATATTCGCAACTAGTAGATTTGGATGTAGCATGCATTGGATTATCATGTTGATATACTAAGGATTTCATGCGAGTAATGTCGACGTAACAAGTCCAATCTATTCGTGACGACATGCAAGAAAAGTTGGAATATAACACATGCTTTGATTATTAAGAGCATAAGTAAGTGTTTGACTCGATATACTAGCACATCGGACCGACTACAAATTCAACACACAACGCTCACCTTTGTCGCTTAGTATAGCGACTAAACTCCACAAATGAAGCGTATCCGAAACCTGAGCAAGTATGTATACGACTTAGAATGTATCTAACAACCTTACTTAAACTTAACTAATGAAAATCTTACACAAGGATTTCCTAAACTAACACATCACACAAAAGTGCTTAGAACTTACGACATCAACTTCAATTAAGAGTTATTATTTTAAAACTCAAAATTATAATTTCATAAAACAGCGCCAAAACAGCAAAATTTTCCCTTTATTTTCCAGATTTACAAAACAGCCCCTAAACTTTTATAAACCATTTTTCCGAAAATTTGCAACAAACTTTAAATCAAATGATTTTTAACTAAACCCATATCGAAAATCAAATAAAAATAGAGTATTAAGTATCTTGTTATTTCAAAAATCAAATCTTTAAAAATCCCACGAGTTTAAAACTTTTCAAAAATACCCTCATAGTTTTCAAAAACTTAATAAAATCAACTTTCTTGAAAAATAATTCAAGATCCAAGCATCTAAGCAATATTTAAAAATAATCAAGCATATTTTTCACTATAAAACTGAGATTTAAAATAAGTTTTAATAACTTCTCACCAACTAACAATGAGAAACAAAAAGTTCTTTGATCATAAATTTTCTTCGGTAAAATTTACAAATTTCAATCTTAAAACAAAAGTGAACAAAGCACTACATCAAATCAATTAATCAAAAGTTTGTAAAAGTAACTATGTAAAAACAACGACAAAACAGCGCCTTTACCCCCTTATTTTCGGATTTACTAAAATAACCCCAAAAGTTTCAAAAACTCCCTTTTTGCAAACAACTCGGAGCAACTTCAAAACAAATCATTTTTAAGTAAACTCATACCAAATATCAAACAAAAATAGAGATTTTGAGTCCATTTTTACTCTCAAAAAAAATATCACAGCCCTAACCCTTAAACTTTTAAAACCTTTCAAAAATACCCCCAAAGTTTTGAAATTTAACAACATTAACTTTCTTACAAAAATAAATCAAGATCCAAACATATAAGCAATATCTAAACAAAACCGAAGTGAAGTCACATTAAATATCTTATATAAAATTAAACTTAACAACTTTTCACAAAAACTACATGGATGAACTAAAGTTCTTCAATATATACTTTGAAGAAAAGAAAGTAAAATCACAAATATTAAAGAACACATGCATAAACGGATTTTTACCCAAAGCAACGAAGGAGATAAAACTAACTTCTTTTTCAGACCTCCGAAGGTGGTGGTGGTGGCTCCGGTGGCAGTGGTGGCGGCTCCGGTGGTGATTCATAACAAAAGCCCTCAAATCCTTACTTTTCACCAATTTCTGACGACTTCCGATTCACTCCGGGTGATCCAAACGACGATCCGAACGGTCAATATGTAGTCCCATGTGTGTAGGACCTTCACGCAAAATTTGGGCATGATCCAACGGTGGATGAAGACGGGATTGTCGAAAAACCGAGGCTGTGCTGAGTATATCCGAAAATTCTCTTTCTAAATGTGTTGTATATTTCCCTCTCTTCTTAACTATATCTAAGTATTTTTAAGTTGTAAAGAAGATAATGTGGGTTTGAGGAGGGTATGTCAATGCATGTCAACCTTGGGTAGATGAGTTTATCTACCCAAGGGCATGCTTGAAAGCCCTAGGAGTGTGCAAGGAGGAAAATGATTACTCTCCTGCAGAAAATCTAGAACAAGGGGTAAATTTGCACTTTGCCCCCCAAAGTTTTGAAAACTTACAGTTTTGTCCCCAAAAACAATTTTTTTGTGCATCCAAGCCCGAAAAATTTCAAAAAGGTCTTAATGTTATTTTAAAGTAACTTTTATGTTTTTAAAGTTGACAAGGTCACAAGATTTAATTAAATTGTATATTTTAGTTCAAATTAGTGCTTAACTTTGAAAATAACAAGTAGCACATAAATTTGGATTATAAATCCAATCAAAAGGGTTCGAAATTTTTGGGGGCGTTACAATCCTCCCGCCTTAAAAGAATTTGGTCCCCAAATTCGCTATTGAGATTCGCGTGGTCCGGGTAACGCCGATGTATCTTCTTTTCTAGCTCCCGAAATGTTTCTTCCTTATTATGTGTGCGTCATAAAACTTTTTCTTGTGCAATCTGCAACCTTCTTGATTAAAATGAGTGTGCGAAAAATGTTCTCTCATACATTAGACGTTTTCAAAACTCTGACGTATCTTTTTCTCTAACTCCCAAGTCGCATTTTTATACTCTGGCCGCGCCATAATGGAATTCACTTGTTTCTTCATCTAGATGAGTATGCAAACATGTCTTCGTTTGTACGTTAGATATTTCTGAGGATCTTAAGATATGCAGTCAGGTTCACGAGGATGATCGATGTAGTACTTCAGATACGTTACGTATAATCATTACGCGGTAGAATGGGATACTACGATAATTCCAACTCCTATGACGCGGATTAAGATTCTTCTCAAAAGAAAAACTACTCACATAACAATATATAAGATCAGTTTAGCCGAGGGAATTCAAAAGGTATTGAATGACATTTGACTTGGGGTTCTCGCAAGGAACAAATTGAGTTAAATGAAGAGACACGATAAGGATTAGAAAAGATGATCGAATCAAGGTGCTAGACGACAAGACAAGAATTAGCAATAGCAACATACAGAAGAACCAACGAAGATTGCAAAAGGACCGAAATATCGATTAGAATGATAACCAAGTGAATAGTTCGATATAAGTGACAAGGAGAACGATTAAGGCACACCAATAAGAATAACAGAAGGGATGAGCCACACCATTTCAAATAGTGTAAATAAGAAGAAGATCAAAGCAAGGATATTGATAAGGATAATAGAAAGTTGAAACAAGTGTCGTGACGATAATAACCAAAACTTTAAAGTGTGTTTGGTCATTTGAAAAGCAAGTCAAGATAAATGGCACGATTTAAAGATTCATTTCAATAATGATTGCAACAAGCTGCAATAGGAAACAAGTAAAGCTCAATAGTGAAATCCGGGAACACCGAAACGATCAAATTGAGCGAGACGGGGATTAAAAATAAGTTCAAAACAAATAGGAGGTAAGTTCAAAGTTCAAAAGAAATTGAGAATAAATTGATCTGATTTATGCGGCTCGCAAAAATGAATGAAATAGACATGGAACAACAATTTATGAATGGACAAAATGAAAACGTGAAGTTGAAAAAGAAACCGAGACAATTCAATTCCTTGAGGAAATTTAAAAGATTGCATAATTGAATACAACGAAAAAGAGTAATATGAAATCATATGGATAATTTCAAAACGATCGCAATTGAATAAATAGGCTCGGAAAAAGAAGGACAATGAATAATAACATTCACAGAATTTGATGAAAATAAAAATTTTGGTTACGAAATCGATACGAGGAAAACCTCATGAATTAAGAATGTGTAAGCTCTTAAAGAATACAAATATAAGAGATCAAAACCGAAGCTTGATAGGATAATATGAAGTGAAATTGAGATCCAGAATAAATGAAGGAATGTTGAATTAAGAGTGTTGATAAGATCTCAAGGAAAACAATCAAATTATGATTCAGATAAAAGGTAATTAAGGGTATGACTTAAAATAAGCCATATCAAGAATAAGACTAAAAATGATTTAAGAAATTTTTATGGTAAACTACACTCCATGAAGGAAAAGAAACAATCTGACATCGCATTTAGAAATTTCAAAAAAGCACTAGCGAAAATGGGAAGATTAGATATGAACTTAGTGTAGTTTTAGAATTCAAAATGAAGTGACTCGCTATCAATAATAATTCATAGATGAATGCAAGGAACGAGTAATAGACGAGTTGGAACTCAAGACTGATGTCAATGAAATTTGAATGATATTTTGTCTATTGAAAGAAAGATTACATACATAACAATTTGATTCACCAAAAGGATGAAGAAAAGACATCTAGGGATCACAAGCTCAAAATGAATAAGTACCAACATTAGAATAAGGGCGAAACAATTAATTATAGCGAAGAATAGGCTCAAGAGAGCTTACTAAATTCGAGAGATCAGTTTGGAGATGAATACGTTTAGAATCAGAATTATGAGTTCTGAATAAGGTAAACTCGATAAGGAATTCAAAAGGATTAGGGCTATTTTAATCATTCTACATGTGTTTCAACAAAGGTCACTTGATTCAAAATATTTCAATTTACGTAAAATCACAGAGCACACATATACAATTATAACCAGACAATAATATTAACAATAAAGTTCGAATAACGTTATGGTATTCGGGATACCACCAACAAAATAATAATCAAGAAAACACATAATCAAGCAAAAATAACCCTTAACCTCAAGGACACGTACTACACATATGGTTTCGGTTGCGGTCTTGTCCTAACAGTGAACTACCCAATGTGGGTAGACACCCTAAAGTCACGACAGTGAGTCCCACCTTACTAGCACCTCAGTACAAATCCGAGGATCCTTTTGATTGGATTTTAATCCAAATTATTTGAAAGTTATATGTATATGTGTATATACATTAGCTATGAATAATCTGAACATGTGCTATGTTACTCTCCTTGTATATATTACAAATAGGTTGACTTGTATGAATCACTTAGCATATTAACATGATTACCTCATTTACACACACATTATATAGTATAAAGAAAATAAGAGAGAGAAAAGAGACAACACAAGAAAGATACAATTTTCGGATTTTCACTACACAGCCTCGGTTTTTCGACCATTCCGTCTTCGTCCACCGTTGGATCATACCCAGATTTTGTGTGAAGGTCCTACACACATGGGGCTACATATTGACCGTTCGGATCGTCGTTTCGATCTCCCGGAGTGAATCGGCAGTCGTCAGAAATTGGTGAAAAGTAAGGATTTGAAGGCTTTTGTTATGAACCACCACCGGAGCCGCCACCACTGCCACCGGAGCAGCCACCACCACCTTCGGAGGTCTGAAACTGAAGAGAGCTTCATCTCCTTCGTTGCTTTGGGTAAAAATCCGTCTATGCATGTGTTCTTTAATATTTGTGATTTTACATTCTTTTCTTCAAAGTATATATTGAAGAACTTTAGTTTATCCATTGTAGTTTTTGTTAAAAGTTGTTAAGTTTAATTTAATGTTAGATTTTTAATGTGGATTTGTTTGGGCTTTGTTTAGATATTGCTTATATGTTTGGATCTTGATTTATTTTTGTAAGAAAGTTAATGTTGTTAAATTTCAAAACTTTGGGGGTATTTTTGAAAGGTTTTAAAAGTTTAAGGGTTAGGGCTGTGATATTTTTTTTGAGAGTAAAAGTGGACTGAAAATCTCTATTTTTGTTTGATATTTGGTATGAGTTTACTTAAAAATTATTTGTTTTAAAGTTGCTCCGAGTTTGTTTGCAAAAAGGGAGTTTTTGAAACTTTTGGGGTTATTTTTGTAAATCCGAAAATAAGGGGGCAAAGCCGCTGTTTTTATAGTTACTTTTATAAACTTTTGATTTGTTGATTTGATGTAGAGCTTTGTTCACTTTTGTTTTAAGATTGAAAATTTGTAAATTTTTCGAAGAAAATTTATATTTAAAGAACTTTTTGTTTCTCATAATTAGTTTGTGAAAAGTTATTATACTTATTTTTAATTCTAGTTTTATATTGAAATTATGCTTAATTATTTTTAAATATTGCTTAAATGCTTGGATTTTGAATTATTTTGCAAGAAAGTTGATTTTCTAAAGTTTTCAAAACTATGAGGGTATTTTTGAAAAATTTTAAACTTGTGGGATTTTTAAAGATTTCAATTTTGAAATAAAAAGATACTTAATAATCTGTTTATATTTGATTTTCGATATGGGTTTAGTTAAAAATCATTTGATTTAAATTTTGTTCCAAATTTTTGAAAAAATTGATGTTTTCAAAAGTTTAGGGCTGTTTTGTAAATCTGGAAAATGAAGGAAAAAATTTGCTGTTTTGGCGCTGTTTTATGTAATTAGTATTTTGAATTTTGAAAATAATTACTCTTAATTGAAGTGATGTCGTAAGTTCTAAGCACTTTTGTGTGATGTGTTAGTTTAGCAAATCCTTTGTAGGATTTTCATTAGTTATGTTTAAGTAAGGTTGTTAGATACATTCTAAGTCGTATACGTACTTGCTCAGGTTTCGGATACGCTTCATTTGTGGAGTTTAGTCGCTATACTAAGCGACAAAGGTGAGCGTTGTGTGTTGAATTTGTAGTCGATCCGATGTGCTAGTAGATCGAGTCAAACATTTACTTATGCTCTTAATAATCAAAGCATGTGTTATATTATAATTTATATTGCATGTTGTTACAAAGAGATTGGACTTGTTACGTCGACATTACTCGCATGAAATCCTTAGTATATCAACATGATAATCCAATGCATGCTACATCCAAATCTACTAGTTGCGAATATATTTTACTAAATTATCATGATAACCAAAATTTGCATTTGATAAGTTGTTAAATGTTGATAATATGTTAAATATGTTTGATATGTTATGTTTCCGTCTGTTTCGGATTTTGTGTTTCTGATTTTGTGTGGGCCCCTTTTGATTGGTATATGGACCCGATGCCAACTTGGCCGGCAAGGGCCGGCAGGATTGTCACGGTTACCCGTAGGCCTGGCCTTACAATCCAAGTGGGGAGGAACACTTGGGGAGTAAGGACAAACTTTGGCAAAGACATGTCGATGCATTTCAGATAGTAAGGTCGCTCCTTACTCGGTGTGTTTGGATGGACATCAGAATAAGGATGGAGGGTAAGTGGAGGTCGGCATCAGCAATTCTTGGTTATGTGAATTCCGTGTTTCTTCCGTCTTGAATATATGCTTAATTTGCTTGATAACTTGTTCACGTTATATAATATGTTGCATACACGCATTACCATGCAAATTTTGCACACAGCCTCACTAAGTTGGACGATCAACTTATGCGTTCCATGTTTCATTCTTTTCAGTTTCAGGTGTTCTGGAAAACAATTGTCGGGTTGCGATTAGGTCATCGCGGTTGCGGTCCCACCCTAGTATTTGGTAGAGTAGTTATATTTTGTTGTCGATTTGAGTTCTTTCTCGATTTTGTTTAAAACCTTGCTTAGAATATTTGAATCGTTAAAGTTGATTTATGTTTTCGTAAAAGATACAAGATTTTCATAAATTACTTAGTTATCTCCCTCGGTTGATTTTGTTCAAATCTTTTGATATGTTGTGATCAAATGCTTCCGTTTTAAACCTCTATTATGAAAATTAATTTTACTTTTTCGTCAAAAATAAACATAGTAAATTAAATTGTTCCTATTTTATTTTAAACCGCTTCCGCTTTAAAACTTTTAATTTATCGTTAAAAAAAAAAAAAAAAAGTTTCGATATTTTAACTCTTTTTCAAAATAATAATAATTTTTTACTGTTATTTGACGAACCCGTGGAGCCGGCCGTCACAGATGGTATCATTTTGTAAAGACCTTGACCCACTTCTGGCCTTTTCAACATTGTTGAGCTCTAGTCCACTAGCCCAAAATGCTTAAGCCCATGTTGACAAGTAGAAGTAGGTCAAGTCTTTATTAATCATTCAAACAATTCATCCACAATCAATGTGGGATTGGGGTGTTACAATCTCCCCAACTCAAATACTCGACGTCCTCGTCGAGTCCAGATCAATAGCCCAAGACCGCCCTCATGGATAACACCACGAAGTCGGCTCTGATACCATTTGTAAAGACCTTGACCCACTTCTGGCCTTGTCAACATTGTTGAGCTCTAGTCCACTAGCCCAAAATGCTTAAGCCCATGTTGACAAGTAGAAGTAGGTCAAGTCTTTATTAATCATTCAAACAATTCATCCACAATCAATTTGGGATTGGGGTGTTACAATTATTGTTGATCTTATTGTATGGTTATGATTGTATATGTGTATACTCCGTGAACTTTACGTAAATTAAAATATAATCAAGCGACCTTTCTCGAAGTACATGTAGAATGACTAAAATAGCCGTAATTCTTTTGAATTCCTTATCGAGTATACCTTATTCAGAACTCATAATTCTGATTCTAAACGTATTCATCTCCAAATTGATCTCTCGAATTTAAGCTCTCTTGAGCCTATTTTTCGCTATAATTAATTGTTTCGCCCTTATTCTAATGTTGGTACTTATTCATTTTGAGCTTGTGATCCCTAGATGTCTTTTGGATTCTATGGGCTAACTGATCTTATATATTGTTATGCGAGTAGTTTTTCTTTTGAGAAGAATCTTAATACGTGGCATAGGGGTTGGAATTATCGTCGTATCCCTCTACCAGGCCGATTACCCATATATGATGGCACCGGAGATCCAAACGATTACGTCTTCAGTTTCATGAATATCATGAACTTATATGCTCACTTGGCAGAATTTACTGCAAAATTGATGGTGACCACTTTCGAAGGTCTGGCATTGGATTGGTTTGGAAAACAGCCTCCGAATTCCATATTTAGCTTCAGAGAACTCTACAATAAGTTGGAACTACAGTTTGCCAGCCAGAAGAGGCAAAAACTTCCGATGAGCTATTTGGGGACAATCCGCCAACACGAAGGGGAGTCCTTAAGGAACTGGTTGGGAAAGTTCAATGTGGAGTTGCTGAAGATCGATTCCCCAAACATAGATTATATTATCTCGATCCTGTTCGACCTCACGAAGAACAGGTAATTTGGTAATGCTTTAAGCGAAAACAACCGCGAACTTTTGCAAAGATTATGACATTACCCTCCAAATATATGACACAGGAGGAGATGAATTTGTTTAAGGACCAGAACAAGGCAAAAGGCTCAACCTCAGGATCGAAAAAACCCGAAAATGCTCCGATCCAAGGATTTTCGACTACGATCGTTCTTTCAAAAAGCAAAACGTCTTTCAAAGATTGGATTATGCAAGTCTGGATTCTAACAAAAGATCTAATGTCTACGTTAGACTGCGTTCCCCGGATCGAAATTTAAGGGAACGAATTAGTTATGTGAACTTCACAAAAATTAATGCTCCAAGAGAGGAAATATTACCCGTCCTGGAGAAAAATAACTGGATTCCCCCAGCAAAGAGGATCACACAAGCCATACCAGGAGCCAAAAACTACAATTTATATTGCAGGTATCATCGGGGTCATGGTCATCGAACGAAAGATTGTCATCACTTGAAACAGGAGATCGAGAGATTAATACAACAAGGGAGGTTAAACGAGTTTGTTGAAAGGTCGGATCGAAAACGATAGCGATCTCGTAGTCTAATAGAAGAAAAGAGCGAGGAAGTCCTTTGAGACGTTCGCCCAGCAACAATATACCCAATCAGAATGATTTGGAAAGTGATGACAGTAACAGTACAATACATGTAATTTTTGGAGGACCCGCAGGAGGAGAAAGCTGAAATGCTAGAAAAAGAACTTCTCGTTCAATAGAAAAGGAAATCACTGCTCCCAGGGAACTATTGACTTTGGATACTAGAGCAGTACATAAACAAGTCATTAGTTTTGACGAAAGTGAGGTTCCAAGAAACCTAAATTGGGATTTCAATGATGATAACCTTGATTTTCCTATGGTGATCTCGCTTAAAATAGCCACCTTCAATGTTAAGAGAATATTAATCGACAACGGTAGCTCAACCAACATAATAGCTTCCGAGGCCCTAAATCAGATGAACTTAGGAAAATTGTCCTTAGAAAAAGTGGTCACTCCATTAATCGGACTCGGAAGATCAGAGATCGTTCCGGCAGGGACGATCAACCTGAGCATTACGCTCGGAAAAAAAACCGCAACGGATCGTAAAAATGATAAAGTTTTTAGTCGTTGAAGTGTCGTTCGCTTATAACGCCATCTTGGGATGACCAGTGCTCAATCAGTTTCGAGCGGTTGTTTCGACTTACCATCAGAAAATGAAGCTCCAAACCACACATGGAATTGGTGAAATAGTTAACGATCACTGTATGGCTTTGGACTGCTATAACACAGCGCTTTCCCTAAAACAAAAAGTGGAACCATTTCCACCTTATAAAAGGAAGTATGTTGGGTCATCCATTGAGAGGTCGATGGAATCTGAGATCCCGAGTACTGATAGGATCGATAGGAAAGGAAAAGAACCGGTCGACCTAACCATTCGACCTCCAGAGCATAAAGATGTCCAGTTGATTGAAGGTGATCCTAGTAAAACAACTAATATCAGGACATAGCTCAATCCACAAGGAGAAATCATGCTCATTGATTTTTAGAGAAACAATACAGATGTTTTCGCTTGGAGTTCAGAAGACATAGTGGGTATTGATCCAAGAATAATTACCCACTCACTAAAAATAAATCCGAGCGCGAAACCAGTTAGGTAGAAGATAAGGAACCACGGCCTAGTTAAAGATAAAATCATAAAAGCCGAAGTCAAGAGGCTTTTGATGTCTAAACATATACGGGAAATAGATTTTACCGAATGATTGTGTAATGTGGTCCTTGTAGCAAAAGGTAGTAAGAAAGAGAATAAGTGGAGAATGTGCAATGACTTCACCGACCTGAACAAGTTATGTCCACGAGATCCATACCCATTTCCAAGGATCGATTTGTTGGTCGACTCCACCGCAGGATTCACCATATTCAGTACAATGGATGCTTTCCAGGGATTTTACCAAATATTTATGGATCAAAAGGATCAGGAAAAGACTGCGTTTGTAACCGAGCAAGGAGTATACTACTTAATTTAACATCCCGAGCTGCACCATTTGGTGTTTTACCTAAAGGCAAAGTATAATGAAGTTAACATATACTAAAAACACATAAGGTCATATTTGGAAAGAAAAGAGATCTATCAGCTCAAGGTATTTTAGGCTCGATTGAACCAAGTTCAAAGATGAACGATCCTTTAATTTGTCTAGCTCACAGGCAAGATCGAACCGGTTGCTAAGTTCCATGAAACTCCATTGGGCTCATTGGATTCAGGGATGGTGGCCTCGATGGATACTTCCCCAGACCGATCAAGGTTGAAATCTCGGAGAAGGAGAAACTTGGATGTCTTGGGTCGCAGGAGTAATAACAGCAGCGCCGGAAACTCCTGCAGTCGAAACAAGTTCTTCGTGATTCCCCGAGCTGACCTTCTCGACCTCAAACTCTTGGATGTCTTCGTGACTCAGAAGTAACCCGTTGCTCTTCTAGCTTCTGAGTCAATTGATCGACTTGTGCCTGATACTGACTAGCATCCATCATGGTATTAACAACATGAGCATTATCTGTTTCCATGGTAGGAATATTACTCGGACCTGCTTGATTTTCTTAGGATCGAGAACTTTCGAGCCCGGCGAGTCTATACTCGTGCCTTTAGTTTTTGCGCTGAAGAATCTTGTTAGACTCCTCGACGAACTTCAGTTGCTCTATAAGAAGGAAAGTGTTGTATGTCAATCCCTACAAGGACACTCCCTGACTGGTAAAACAAATATTGATAAGGAACTCAGTACAAAAGGAAGAATCATGTTGTATGTAAGTAAAGAAAGAATATCTTACCACTACGTGAGTGTGGGCTGCTTTGGCTAGTTGCTCTAAAGGCTCTCTCTCAAAATGACGTTGAACGTCTCGAGTAAAGGTTGCTGATAAGAGTAGTTTTATTGCTTTATCAGCACCTTCTACTTAACATCGGTAAGTATAGTCCCATCGAAAGGGCAGCCTGCAGCTCATCTGCCTTCCAGATGGTTCTCGATCATGTCAACAAGTGAAGCCTAGGTGTTCAAATTGCCGGTATGAGTAAAACATTGACCCTGCTTGTCGTAATATTCTTTTCTGCTCTTAGCCGGCTGACCAGAAGAGTTTTTTTCCGACCAACCTTTACAACCATGGATCCCATATCGAACTCTGGTTGCCATGGGGGGTATCCCAGGAGAGGATTAGAGGAAGAAGCACCTTCATCACCAGAAGGTCGACTAGACAAAGGATGAATACTACTAATAGGATCAGCGGTCTCAACCGGTTCTTCGTCTATGTCTTCATAATTGGGATTCAGAGCTCTATTCCTTTTTCTCGACTCTCTTTGCTCGATAGGGCTTTTTTTGGATGTCTTCTTCGAGGTTGAAAGAATAGTTTTCCCAAACCACTGAATGGCGACCTTCTTCGACCATATCGCCTACAAGAAAAATGTTGACAGGAAAGTTATTACTTTTGGAATTATAAAATTGAAATGAATTGAATCTATACAATTGAGGATACTTACTCAGAGGACGATTGTCTACGGGTATTGGGAAAGTACAAGAGCTCAATCCTGCCTTTTGAAGAAAACCTTATTCGATCAGATTGGCGGACTGATACTTGTCCCCGCACATCTCCTTAACCATTTTGGAGGAAAAATGATCATCTAAAGCCAGCACTCATGTGACCCGTCGACCGCCAAATTCCCAGGTCGAAAGGAACCCCTAGTCATGAGTGTAGGCTTCAAGGGTCCCATCCTTGAGCACACGATGAGTAGGAGGCCTCACAAAGAAATATTCCCCCTTCCATTCCGAACTATTGCTCGAACTGGCGTTCGACAGAAAAGTGAAACCTAGTTTTTGACAAAAATAATAAAAACCTCTATTTGAAGAGGTCGAGATTACAAAACGAAAGAAGTGATAAAAATTGCGAAATGAAGGACGTAGACCCTTTGCAACCATCAGAACAGAGAAGGCCATGATAAAGGCTACAGAGTTCAGAACGAGTTGGGTTAGGTAGAGGATGAAGGTTTCAAGGATCTCAGATATGATGGGAGCGAGAGGATATCTGAGCCCATGGTCAAAGTGAGACGCATAGAATGCTCGACAATTGTCAGGCGGAGTGTTAACCCTATCAGTAGGGTCAGGAATTACGATCTCAAAGCCCGCCAGAAAATAGCAACCATAATCCCACTGAAGATCGGCTAGATCTTCCTCCTTATATTTGGAGGAAACAAGCTCGACCGGAGCAGACACTTGTGGTTGTTCCAGAATAGCCTTCTTGGAGGATCTCTTTGAAAGTCTTGCGACCTCCTCTTCTGGTATTATTTCGACCACAAGGCCATCCACATTTTCCTCATCAACGGTGGTGACCTCTTTAGCAGGAATCCATCTCCCAGGTCCTCATCGTCCGAAGTCTGATTCTCCGAACCTTCCACCGCTGAGGTGACGATAAGTTCTTCCTCAACATGAGGGGGGAAGTTCGGTTTTATTGGGAAGTCGACATTGTTGATAAAATAGAAATAAGCTTGGTGAAATCACTAATTGTTGAGAATATCGATTCAGAAAATATTACTACTCTAATCTCAAGATATATATGGTAAAAGTGAAAATGATCTCCTTGACTTCGACTATTTATATGGGTAGAGTAGTGACGTTTCAGCCCTTGGCGACGTTGCATTTTCTCGCCTTGGAAAATTGTAAAACAAGTCCTTGCACTTTTTGCAACATCGTGTAATCTACTACTTTATGAGAAATAATGCTAAATGGAAATGTACTCTTTTTCCCTAGTTCGATTTTTGTCCCAAAAGGGTTTTTCCGAATAAGGTTTTTAATGAGGCATATTTCATGAGTATCCTAAGAAGAATGATCTAAGACTTTATTATACTTCCCCGAGCTACAATTACACTTACGCTCGAGAAGTGAGGGAGTACTGATGGGGGCTATTTTATATCAAGCTGGTTCGGATCCCTGGAGCGGATCTAGATCGAGTTATGACGCTTCGATTCCGACCAGCCTCAGTAACCATCGACCTGGTCAAATTAACATACGACTCGGCGCACCTTATTTCGATCCTCATGGTCGATCAACTCACGTCTGGGCCATACAGAGTCTCCGATGGGCTCTAGGACTCTATTAGGGTAGGGTGTATTAGCCTATAAATATGAGAATAATTAATGTAATAGGGACTTTTGAACTTTGAGCCTTCTGCACATTACAATTTATTAGCTTATCAGAGATTTAGGTCAACAAAGCTATTATTCTCTAGATTCGTTGTGTTGCGCCATCCTGAGTAATTTGGTCAGGCCCTATTACTCATTGTAATCGATCATATTACTCAATAAAGCACACATTATTTTGATTGATTAAACGCTTTATCATCTTTTATTGATTTTACTTGACCAAACGAAATTCTGTAAAATCAAATGGTCTCTCCAGACTTCAATTTGAAGTTTTCTAGCTTTTCAAGAGCTATGCTTAGAATATGTTCCTTTATGGCATCATTTCCTTCACATGTCGCGAACCTTGTCCTACATCTCTTTTGCAGTCTTGTAGTGTTTGAATTTGTCAAACCTTTCATTGTCGAGGGCTTTGGTCATGATGAATCTGGCAACTTTATCAAGATTGTTTAACTTGATCTCTTCTGGAGTCATCTCTTCAGGCTTTGTCTACTGTCAACTCTTCGTCGTTGACTTTGATAGTTTTGATGATTTTGAAAGGACCTCTTGTAATGCATGTGTACATATTGTCATTGTAAGCAGCAAGGAAAATTTTCATGCGTATTTTTCAGTCCTCAAAACTCATACCGCCAATGTGAGGAACATGGCTGATACAATCCATTTTCAAAAAGTTTTGATTTAACAAAAATGCTCCTTTTTTAAAACGTTTGAAAAACATACCTCGGATCAAGCTTATTAATCAGGCAGATGATCCAAATGAACCACCCAATCTGATACCACTTGTTGGTCCCAAGTGGTCAGATGAGGTCTAGAGGGGGGAGGGGTGAATAGACATCTTTACCTTTAAAAATTTTCTCCAACTTTGCTTAAGCAGAGTAAACTTATTTTTCGTATGAAACTACTCAGCTGATTTAGCACTTAGCTTATTCAGCATAAGTTAGACCACTCGTCTGATTTGCTTCTCTTTTCAGACAACTTCAGAGTTTCAAACTTGTATGCAGCGGATATGAAAATGTATGGTTTTCAAACAAGTTTAACTTAAATGTTTTTACCCCAATTTTATAAAATTCTCTTTTTAAAAGATTTGTCTTTTAAAACTTTTTACTTATCTTATGAAGATTATGCAATGCAAATACAGGTAAGTAACGTAGGAATATTTATAGTGGTTCGACAGGCAGAATACCCCTTAGTCCACTCTTCTAAATCACAAAGATTTAGGTTCTACTCGAACACGCAGTAACTAGTACAACAATTATGTTTTAACAATGAATGACCAAGCAGCAAGCTCACAATAGGAAATCACAAAGAAGACCTATTCTACGAAGTAATATCACTCACTAAGATGGATATCTACTTCTCATAACACTCAGTTGAACAAAATCACTCAGATTTTTATGTGTTTGAATTTTTCTTCAACTTCGCTTCGTCAACAGATGACTTAGCTGATGATATGTCCTTGAGTTTGAGACTTAGAAAATTTGCTCGATGAATTCTCTCTCAGTTGTTGTGTTGTCTCTAACTCTTGAATGTAGATCTATTTATACTCGGCAATTCGAATTAGTTCCGTTGAAGTGAGACAGAAATTCAGATCTTCCTCGAGTTCCGGTCAAATCCTAAAACGGCTCCCTGCAACTGTTCACTGTACACTCTGCTATACGGATCTGTCAGTCGCATTAAATGCACCGTGCTGATACGAGGTTATTTGAATTAACTCCTCTAATCATTGTCATAAATACCTTTCTCGGACAACATTTATTACACCAAGTGTATTTATTACCGTTGGAGTGACTTCTGATCTCTTTCCACTCGGCCAATCGAATCTACTCTTCTGATGAACACTCTACTGATTTAAATTGAACACATCTAATTTGACTCTTCTGATATGCGCCAGTCTGATTCCGTACTCAGCTTGAGATCACTCGTCTTCCTGACCGAAATTCAATCTTCTGATTTTATTTGTCTTCTCGATTTAACTTTCAAAGGTTTACTAAGCTTCCATTACTTAGCTGACGACTTTTGAAAATCATCAAAACCTTTCTTAACTTCTTCATCTTCATCCAACAATATATTTCACTAATAAGTTGATAATATCATATGACACCATACTTCATTAATATTTAAAAGGTTTAATACACCACAAATGTGAATAATTTAGCATGATAAGTCACTTAAAAGATTGAAAAGTTTGGCAGGATATTGTAGCTAATGGAGTAAAAATAATGGGACAGAGGGAGTATTAGTTTTTATAGAGAGAAAATTAGTGTAGTTCAAGAAAATTTCATTTTTCAATCCAATTTTCACTTTTTAGTAGTTACTCCCTCCGTCCTAATTTTTTTGCTACATTGGGCATTGGCACGAAGTTTTAGGTAAGAGTGAAAAAGAGAAAGTATTAGGTATTTTTACATTTATATCCTTAAAAGTAGTGGTTGTTGGTCCCAAGTGGCATGATGAGGTCTAGACGGAGGAGGGAGGAGAGGGTGAATAGACCTCTTTACCTTTTAAACTTCATTTATCTGAGATTCCCACTAAGCTTATTGATCACTTGTATTCCAGACCGTAATTCAATCTTCTACTAATCTGATTTTTACTTGTCTTTTCAGATTGAATCTTCAAAGGTTTACTAAGCTTCCTTTACTTAGCTGATGACACTTTTTGTTATCATCAAAACCTTCCTCTAAATTCTTTAGCTTTATCCAACAGTGTAGAATAGTTAGTGATATCAAATCATTACTTTAAGTAAGAGTGTATTTTTGAGAAAAATAATTTTATTTAAGAAAATGGAGTGTTGTTTTGGGACATCCCAAAAAAAAAATGGGGACAAAAATTAAAGGAGGAGAGAGTATTTAGTCTTAATTGTTGAAGATCAAGAAGGATCTCTCAAGGAGTTATGCTAATTACCCAACACTGGGAGTGATCAAGTCGTAGAAAGGGGACTAACGGGTGATTGGTCTGGTAGAAAGGACTAGTCACTACTAAGTAGCGAACCCAAGTTCGAATCCCTGTTGGGAGAGGTTCATACTTAATATGTCCGACACGTCTCGAAAGGGATTAAACCCTTAGGAAACCAAAAAAAAAGTCGTAGAAAGGGAAGAAGAAGGATCTATCCCCAATTTTCTTGCAATTGTGCTCCAATCTAGGTGATATCTTCTCTATTCCTCTAAATGTCTATGATTTGGTAAGTGGTGAGTAGATCTCCCTATTTTGTGCATAATTGTATTGAGTTGGTAGTTAGATTTCCTTGGATTCATCTCTATTGATATTTATGTGTTGATTATTATGCTTGTTGATGGGTTATGTAGTACTATGTTGGATACATTATTTAATTGTATCTATAAACATTTGATTGTGATGAACTGTGGTTTAATTGCTTTAATTCATTGTGATCTTATGCTTAGCGGAATGCCTCTTAGGGAAACTTGAATTGGGATCTAAGAGAGGGGTTAGATGACTTTTAGTGGATTATTTGCTAGCAAATTTCACCTAGGAAGGAGTGTAGTATGGAAATGTCCATGATCGTATAATGGGTTCGGGCTTGAATGCATTTCATGATTCAGCTAGTTAGAGCGGGTGCACTGGAGTATTTCTTAACGGTGAATTCCATTAAGGATTGACGAGAGTTAGGTAGTCACAAGGGCTCCGATATCACTTTTTAGATTAGTGTAGTGTATTAGTGAACCTCCGTGGACCTCTTCAACCTAATTCAGGAGTATCTTTGGTTAGAGGTGACAACTCTAATAAAAAAGGACCTTAACTAGCTAGATTCGAATTTTTGAATAAGATTGAGTATCGGGAGCAGAGATGGAGCCAAACTCGGTTATCATGGATCCACGATCGAGTTGCTTATCTAGAGCTAAATTTGCTAATTCATCATCAACATTGGCTACTTGAGAGTTTAACTTTAAGAGGATGACTCTACAATAGATCGAAAAGTATACCTCTGATGGTTCGTGCAACTATAATAGTTGGCTTTGGGATGGACAAGTTGCAGTGCATTGTGTTTTGATGGGTTGAATTGATTTTGTGTTCTTGCGTGCATATCTTTCTCCTTTATATATGTTTTCGAATCCTTAAAGGAGACATCTTCTTCTTGGATTGGTATGAAACAATCCTTTGTTTAGGTAGAATTCTGTGTGTAATTATTTTAAGCTCGCTTTCTTAATCAGTTAAGAGTCTTTGGTTACATATATTTGTATTCACGCTAAAACAATTACGTCTAAGTCCAACCATATGGCTTTCCAAGATTCAGTTGGTTTCCAAGATTCCCTACGCATGAGACTTTGAGTGAGTTATGGACTAGGTCATCTATCCACATTAGCAATTAAGAATTTCGTACTTGCTTCGGCTTGGCGCACTCCTGAGCGCGTCTATTGGCATGACGATTTGGGCAATTGAATATGGTTTAGATGAGTTCGTAATTGATTAAATTAACCTTTAATTGAGTTAACTGGTTTCGACTTTGGAAGTTATAATTAAATTTAATTCAGTTGAGCCAGTCCATTTGTTTGATTTTAAACATGCCATTATATTTGGCTATAGTGGCATGTTTAGGTGATTTGGCCTGATGGCTCATCAATTAGATTGAAGAAGTAATTGGTTTTTTCTTCAAGTAATAGGATCTAATCTTATCGATTATTTCTCCTATCAAGTCATTTGATATCAGGATTTTTATATGTACTTTACTCGTCTAATATTTGTAAAGAAATATTTAAGGTACAATTATCTACAAAATCAAACATCAATACTCAATTCAAATCGTGTTTGTTTTGACAAAAATCACAAAAACCAATATTTTAAAACAAAACTAAATGAAATCGGGTCAAATCACATACATATGAGATATGACCCTAATTGAAGGTGAAAATTTTCAAATATCAAAATGACAGCAATTCCACTCCAAGACTTAGATATAAAATGAAAAGGAATGACCTACATACACAACAGACACAGACCATTTATATTAGGAGTGTAGAGAGAGAGAAACAAAGAGGATAGCCGCAGAATCAATAGCAACACACCGATGCAATTTTACAATAAACACCTCTTTTCCCCAATGTTTCCCTAAAAGTTCTTTTTCCCCTTCCTTCGATTTTTTCACCCTGATTCATCGCGGCTACAGATTAGATTAGTAACAGTTCATCTTCTTCGTCTTATTTTGTTTTATTTTCTATAGGTGAAAAACGTCGTGGGTGTCTTTTACCGAAGATCTGTTGATCGGTTGATCGAACTGAGCTCTTCAAGTTATATTCTCCGTGTTTTATCTCCGATCCTCCTGCTTTTGCTGTGTTTGAGGTACGATCTGTGGCTGCTTTTATTTCTTTACTTTTGTAATATTTTTATTTTTTATTTCACTGTAAGAAAAACAATTAGCTGCTACTACTACTTTTCTGACCGTCATCAGATTAGATTTCTTTTGTCATATTCTGTGATTATTCAATATTTCAATGCCTTATTTCATAGGCGTATTGTTCCATTCTTGTTGTGTTGTTTTAGTTTACATGAGGATTTTATACTTCCCTGTCGCCCCCAAAGATTTTTCGATTGTTGAGTTTACTCTAGATTGTACATCCTTTAAGGATTTGGAGATATGCTCAGTTGGCTACATTTTACTTTCTGCCTTACTTTTCTTTCGAAATCCTGATTTGGAAGTCACTCAATATAAATTCAAGTCCATGTACATACATTTAAGTAACTTATTTTGGTATTTATAGTTTGGTATTTATAGTATTTTTTATGTAGCCATTCTTTAAAATATGCTCGTTTTCTGATTTTTGTGGTTAAAGTTTTAAATTTTCTTCTCTAAGATGTGAAGATTTTGAGCATTTGCTAGTTTCTTCTCTAATATGTTTACTTGGGTGACTGCAGATTCTGAGCAAAAGATGGAGAAGTGAGTGGGAGGAGATTTTGCATGGGTGACGATGCCAGAATTGCGTAGCGGAGCAAGGAGATCAAAACGGCTTGGTGATCTCCAGCCTGCCCCTCAGCCGGAAGAAAATTTAATCGCACCTACTGCTCAAAATAGAACAAGGAGGAGAGGCAGAGGAAGAGGCAATGCTGCTACTGCTGCTGTAGCAAAAGGGCCTTCTACAGCAACACCCGCTAGGCCAACTGCTGCTGGTAGAGGAAGAGGGGTTAGGTTGATAGATTTAGACCCGGAGCCACCTTGTGAGGGTATCCCTCAAGCTGTTGCGGTTGGGGATTCAGCTTTAAATAGAATCGAGGGCGTTGCGGATAAGGAAATTGCGATGGACGGTGGAAGTGGGGATAAAGTAATGGGAGTTGAAGAAGAATCTGGTACAACTCCGGTGCCTGAGAGGGTTAGTTTTAACTTCCGCCACTCAGTTTGATGATGACAATGATTCCCCACAATTAAGTTAGTTATTTTACTTTGATAAAATTGTTTGTAATTAAATCCAATATTGTTGCTGCAGGTACAAGTGGGCAATTCTCCAATGTATAAGACCGAAAGGAAATTAGGTAAGGGTGGATTTGGCCAAGTTTATGTTGGTCGAAGAGTAAGTGGTGGCACTGAAAGAGGTGGAGCAGATGCAATCGAGGTAACATTTTCCTCGTCTTATTGAATTTAGGGATTTCGGATTCTTGTCACTTCATGAATTTTAACAGGAAAAATTACCCATTTGTAGGTCGCATTGAAGTTTGAACACCGAAATAGTAAGGGTTGCAATTATGGCCCTCCATATGAGTGGCAGGTCTACAAGTGAGTTTCGTGCTCTTAAGTTGAGATTCTTTTTCCTCGTTGCTAATTCTCATGTCTTGCTTTGTTGTATCTTATGAAAAGCACCCTGAATGGGTGTTATGGGATCCCTTGGGTTCACTACAAAGGCCGCCAAGGAGAATTTTACATCTTGGTGAGTTTTTGTTGTTGCATTTCCTTTCAGAGTAATATGTATTGTTTCTAATGGATATATTTTTCAGGTCATGGACATCCTCGGACCCAGTCTTTGGGATGTTTGGAATTCTCTGGGCCAGTCGTAAGTCTCCCTCTCTCTCTCTCTCCCCTCAGCTTCATTCTGTAGTCACATGAATTGGCTCATGATAACTGAAGCGTGAGAAGATTCCAAAGATAATTATATCCTGTTTCTATGCTACATTCCTGTTTGACGATGAGCACCTGAAACAGGATGTCTCCGAGTATGGTGGCTTGCATCGCAGTGGAGGCTATATCAATTCTTGAGAAGCTTCACATGAAGGGGTAAAACCTACTCAATATGATGCTTATCTCGTATAGTATTCTCTGAAAGATATCATGTTATTTTTGCAATGTTCTTTGGACACACAGTTAATTACCTGTACTCCTCTGTCACTTATCTAGATTTGTGCATGGAGATGTGAAGCCGGAGAACTTTTTACTTGGTCAGCCTGGGACTGCTGATGAGAAAAAGCTTTATCTTATTGATCTTGGTTTGGGTATGATGCTATATTCTTATTCTCTTTTTCTTTGTTTTGGCTAATTTATTTCTTTTCCATAGTTTTTGCATAACCTGGAAATTGGTATCTTCATCTTGATGGTTCTTTTATTTCTCCCTGTTGTCTATCTTCCACCAGAGATATTACTCTTATTTTTAATATATTGGTGATGCAGCTTCTAGGTGGAAAGATGCATCATCTGGTCAGCATGTTGATTATGATCAGAGGCCGGATATATTCAGGTTTGCGAAGCTTGTATGATAAGTTTATTGCATGATCCTGTCCTAATGTGGACTAAATATCCCCACTTGTATCATCACAGAGGCACAATAAGATATGCAAGTGTGCATGCGCACTTGGGACGCACAGGAAGTAGGAGAGACGATCTTGAGTCACTGGCATACACACTGATATTTCTCATAAAAGGAAGGTTGCCTTGGCAAGGCTATCAGGTGAATTGGATCATTACTAACTATTTCGTCATATCTCAGTAGAATTATTCTCACTTCTTGTTTTGGATGATGACAGGGCGACAATAAGAGTTTTCTAGTCTCTAAAAAGAAAATGTCCACTTCTCCAGAGTTAATGTGTTGCTTCTGCCCCACTCCATTCAAAGAATTCCTCGAGGCTGTTACCAACATGAAATTTGATGAGGAGCCAAATTATTCTAAGCTGATATCCTTATTCGAAAGTCTCATTGAACCATGCACGTCATTAAGACCAATAAGAATTGACGGAGCTCTCAAGGTAACATAAGCACAAAATATACTTGTTTTAAGTTTATGAATGCATATGTTTAGTTATATACATTATGTTAAAGCCTATTATTCTCTTTTGCACAGGTTGGCCAAAAGCGTGGGAGATTGCTCATTAACTTGGAAGAGGATGAGCAACCAAAGAAGAAAATACGACTGGGTAGTCCCGCTACTCAATGGATTTCAGTTTATAATGCACGACGTCCCATGAAACAGAGGTGAGGGCCTATTCTTGAATATGTATTTGGGGGGGGGGATATCATAAACTTAGATGCCATGCCTGTTCTCACTTATTTCCCAAATATAAAATTTAAGAACCTTTTTGCTTCTCTTTTGTAGATCAAATATCTGTGTCATGCTTATTTATCTTTAATCTTATCACGTGAAACAAGGCCTAATCTTTTGCACCAATTCTCCCATATGTTGTCTTGACCAGTTATTTCTTCTTTGTGCCGCCTATAGAGATTCAATTACATGAAGTCTTGCGAAAAACGATGCAGTTTGATTTCATGCTTGCATTCTGAGAAACAAAAATATGTAGACTGCTCAAAAGTTTTCCCTACTATAGGATGCCTGTGCAAGACATAGGTGTATTTGCTATGAAATGTTACTTACATTTTTCATAATAACTGCATGTATTGTACGTTTATTGTAGAAGATCAATCACTTTTATAACGTGAAATGATTGTGTTTAAACTGTTAAATTGAGATTTTGTTAAGTGGTGGTTGCTTATTATATTTTCTTTACTATTGGGGCGTGTCAATGTATCTTATTTCGCAGTGATCTAATGTATAATACATAAACGTAGTTTCTCTGGAGCTAAATGTTGAAAAAAAATCAACATAATTTGGAATTATTCCAGCAACATTAGGCTATTGAATGTAAGTCACAAGTGCTTCAGCCTATTGGATATTCATGAAGTCTGTAAATTTTATCCCTTGGATGGAGGAACATCATCCAATGGCAATGATCAGTGCACATAAAAAACATAAAAATAATTTGATATTGTTTATTTTTGCATTGTGCATTGACGCCTGTATTTATTGTTGTTTATGCTTTTGAGGTTTCAATTGGTTGTGGTGAATGCAGATCCAATTCTTTTGAGAATTTTTTATTTTGGCATTAGTTTCCACTTAATTTATAGAATTTGGATCTGTGGATGTTGGAAATTGGTGATTTTTTTCTTGTTGAAGACACGCTTTGTTGTATTTGTAGATACCACTACAATGTTGCAGACTCTAGACTTCGTCAACATGTAGAGAAGGGTAATGAAGATGGTCTATATATTAGCTGTGTTGGTTCAGCAGCAAATCTCTGGGCCTTAATCATGGATGCAGGAACAGGTTTCTCTTCACAGGTCTATGAGCTTTCAGCTGTGTTCCTTCATAAGGTTGTTCATCCAATTAATTATTGAAGTTTTTTAGATTTTTTAGATTTTTTCGTAATTTTCTCCTTCCTAGCTTTCAGCTTATCCTATGTTTCTTTTCAGGACTGGATCATGGAACAATGGGAGAAAAACTATTACATCAGTTCTATTGCTGGTGCTGCTAATGGAAGTTCACTGGTTGTTATGTCTAAAGGTATTTTCTGTCTCTGTACAAACCGCTTATAATTGAAAATTGGAAGATAGTGTGTGTATTATATTTATGAGACAAATTATGGTTTTATTGTTCAGGAACTCCGTACACCCAACAGTCATACAAAGTTAGTGAATCATTTCCATTCAAGTGGATTAATAAAAAGTGGAAAGAAGGTTTCCATGTTACATCCATGACTACTGCTGGGAGTCGTTGGGGAGTTGTAATGTCTAGGAATTCTGGATATTCTGAACAGGTAAGTAAGACTTTCTTATTTGGTTGGATTAGATTTGGTTGAATTAGATTTTTCTTTTCTAACCCAGAACCAGATATTATGTAAATTGTCAATTAATTAATACATTGGCTGGTTCTTAGGTCGTAGAGCTTGATTTTCTTTATCCAAGTGAGGGAATACATCGGAGATGGGAAAGTGGGTATAGAATAACTGCCATGGCTGCTACTTCTGATCAAGCTGCCTTCATACTTAGTATGCCTAGACGTAAAATGATGGATGAGACCCAGGAGACTCTTCGCACGTCTGCCTTCCCAAGTACCCATGTAAAGGTACAACTAGTTTCTCTCTTTTGTTTATGGCTATGAAGTTGAACATTAAAGTGATTGCAACTTTCTCTCTTTTGTCATTTTCTTCTTCTTTTGGTGGCCTCCCTTTTAGAGTTTGGGTAGGATATATTTACATTGGAGGATTTTGTTTTGCTTATGATATGGTTTTAGTAAGTTGAGTTTAATTGTACAACTATTGTTCAAGCTTGCTTTGATTTTCTTACCGAGCTTTAAATGGTGTTTGAGTCCGATTTGGTTTTCTATGGACCGAGCTGAAGAACAAGAGCTGAGTCGACTAGTTTGATATTTTACTTGGTCACTTTTAAGCTTATGAAGTTAAGGTCGGATCAAGCTTTAAAGGCATCAAACGATGAATTGATATGTATAACGTATTAAGGGTATGTTTGCAACAACTTATGAATGAATTGAATTAGAAGCACTTCCAGAGGTGCTTGTAGCTTATCAGCTTATTTTAAGAGAAGCAGAAGCTAAAACACCTTTCGCAAGCACTCCAAAACAGAGCATAAAGGACGTCATAAGCTGTTTTCTGAAGTTGTTGCTAAGCTACAATTGATTTTTGAACTTTGAGTAGGGTATCGAGTAATTAGGTTTGGTTTTCAGACAAGCATGAATTAATTGTATGGTACTTTGAGCTGATCATCCTTACTATTTGTTTGCAGGAGAAGTGGTCAAAGAATCTTTATATTGCTACGATATGTTATGGTCGTACTGTTTGTTGAAGCTGTTTGTATAATTTGTATTTTGTATTTAAAGAGGGCGAGGCTTAAATTTTGAAAGTTGAGAAGGTGATCTATCTACAATGGGAGAGAGCCATCTATTACTCTTGATCGCTAGACCATAATTTTATAGCCTGTTAAACTTTTTACACTGCTGTCTATCCTATGTAAGCTGATGGTGACATACTTGCCACAAAATTTATGACCGGATTTAAGTGTATTTTAATATTAACTCTTCCTTCTTCCAATTACATATGAAGGTTCTTTTAACAAGTATTAAAAACTCCCAAAATATTTCACCAGATTGTGTCAAGGTGTTATTCTTAGATTTTTAAATTTCATCACATTATTATTTCTAAAAGGAAAAATGAAAGCTTGTGGGGCATTTCATCTAAATATAGTATTCATTTACAAAATTGATTTTCAATTTGAGAGAAATAAATAAATCAATTTTTTCTATGAAACTGGTAATTGTTAATACGAGAAAGGACACGAGTTTCTCTTCAGATTGGTAGAGTTTAATATACTTTCTCTTTATCTAAATTTGCATTACTGTTTTCTTTTTTGGATGTTCTAAAATAATACTCCATTTCTATAAATGAAATTATTTTTCTGAAAAATACTCATCACATAAAAATGATTTGACACTTTTAACTCTCAATCTCTATTTTTAAGTGCACCTGTGTCCTGTGTACAAATACCGAAACTTAAATGATAGAAAAATAAGGGATGGAAGAGATATTGAATAATTAATTCAACTCAACAGAAAAAAACACATCATTTCAGATAGACTAGCCAGAGCAAAAATTGTTGTTGTCAGAGCAATACTTTTTTAGTTTTTTATTTTGCCACTTTTGCAAAAGTCATGAAAATCTAAATTTTTCAGTTTCCATAATACCCCTTATCATTTAATAACAACTCAATCCTATCTATGTACCAAAAAAAAAAACTCAATCCTATCTCTCCTATCAAAGCATCATTAACTTATTTTTCCTTTCCCTAGAAATCTTTAAACATGAAAATTACTCCCTCTATTCCATAATAATTGTTGTTTTAGAGAAATTTGTTGTTTGAAAATATCCGTCACTAATGTCATAAAAACCTATATTTTCAGTTTCCATAATACCCCTCATCATTTAATCAACAACTCAATATTCTCTCTTCTATTAAAGTATCATTAACTTCTTTTTCCTTTACCTAGAAATCTTTAAACATGAAAATTACTTCCTTTGTTCCATTATAATTGTTGTTTTAGAGAAATTTTTCTTGTTTCAAAATATCTGTGATTTAGGATTCCAATCCAATATTACAACTAGTCCTTATTTATTACACCTAAAAACTCTATCTTATCTATTCTAGTGCAATATTAACTAAGGGTATTTTAGGTATATATTTTGTTTTTTTTTTTCCAAAAATTCATGCTATTTATTAGATTGCTTAATACTCGTACAAAACTCTAAAACGACACGTATTATTGAAAGGAGGAAGTATTAAAAGTCTTTTCCCATTTTTTTGGGCATGGCTTCCATACAAAATATTTAATCTTGTTATATTGTACAAACAACACATTACAATGGTTGAACCAAAAGTCCCTAAAAATGTTTGCTTTTCTTCTGCCCGCATATGGTAGCACAAAGTATTATATTTCATGGAATCATCTCATGTAATAATAAAATATGAAAATTTTGAAACAAATGAAGGAGAGATAAGAACTCACTGGGATTTTACCGTAATTCTCGAAAGCACGTAAAATCAGTAAATAAAACAAGATATGACAATTATATAAGATAAGTGATGCTTTATTATGTAATATCGATCTGTATTACACGGTAATTAGGGTCTGTCCAATCTACTATGGATGACGCAAGACAAAGAATTACAATGATTGTGGAATAACGAGCTAGCTGGCCTATCTATACATGTGCGGTTCTCTCAAAAATGCCAAAAGTCCTTTCATCATTAATTACCCTAGTATTTGTTGGATGAAGATGAAGAAGTGAAGGGAGGTTTTGATGATTTCCAAAAGTCATCAGCTAAGTAATGGAAGCTTAGCAAACCTCTTAAAAAGTTCAATCGAGAAGACAAGTAAAATCAGAAGATTGAATTTCGGTCTGGAAGACTAGTGATCTTAAGCTGAGTACGATATCAGACTAGTGGATTTCAGCAGAGCCAAATTAGATAAGTTCGGTTTGAATCAGCAAAGTGTTCATCAGCAGAGTGGAAAAAAATCAGAAGTCATTCCAACTGTAATAAATGCACTTGGTGTAGTAAATGCAGTCTGAGAAGTGTATTAATGACAAAGGATTGAAGGAGTTAAGTCAAAAACCTCGTATTAGCATGGTGCATTTAATGCGACTGACAGATCCATACATCAGAGTGTACAGTGAACAGTTGCAGGGAGTCGTTTAAGGTTAGGACCGGAACTCGAGGAAGATCTGAAATCTGTCTCACTTCAACGGGCATAATTCAAACTTGCGAGTATAAATAGATCTACATTCAAGAGTTAGAGACAATCACAACAACAACTGAGAGAACTCAACAGTCAAATTTTCTAAGTCTCAAAAACTCAAGAACAGATCACTATCAGCTAAGTCATCTGTTGACGAAGCCGAGTTGAAAAAAAAGTTCATAAACTTAAATCTGAGTGATTTCTGTAAAAACTGAGTGTGAGAAGTAGATAACCATCTTAGTGAGTGATATTACTTCAGAGAACAGGTCTTCTTTGTGATTTCCTATTGTGAACTTGTGGCTTCATCATTTGTTGTAAAAGCGCAAGTAGAGTTGTAGTAGTAGTTACTTAGTTTTCTAGTAGAACCTAAATCTTCGTGATTTAGAAGAGTGGACTAAGAGGCATCTTGCTTGTAAAACCACTATAAAAATTCTTGTGTTTCCTTACTTGTTTTTAACTTGCATATTTTCTTAAGTGAACAAACGTTTTAAAAGATAAATCTTTTCAAAGAGGAATTTATAAAATTGGGGTAAAACCTTTGAAGTTAAACTTGTTTGAAAAACATATAAATTCATATCCACTGCATACAAGTTTAAAACTCTGAAGTTGTCTGAAAAGATAAGTAAAGTAGACGAGTGGTCAACTTACGCTGAATAAGCTAAGTGCTAAATCAGCTAAGTAGTCTCATACGAACGAGAAGCTTAATCTGCTTATAAAAAGTTGGAGAATTTTTTGAAATGTACAGAGGTCTATTCACCCCTCCCCCCTCTAGACCTCATCTGACCACTTGGGACCAACAAGTGGTATCAGAGCAGGTGGTTCATTTGAATCATTTGTCTGATCAACGAGCTTGATCCGAGGTGTGTTTTTCAAACATTTTAAAAAATAAGCAATATTTTTAAAAATCAAAACTTTTTGAAAATGGATTGTATCAGCCATGTTCCTCACATTGGCGGTATGAGTTTTGAGGACTGGAAAATCCGCAAGGAAATTTTCCTTGCTGCTTATAATGACAATATGTATACGTGCATAACCCGAGCTCCTTGCAGAATAACCAAAACCATCAAAGTCAACGACCAAGAGGTGACAGTTGACAAAGAGCATGAAGAGACGAGTGCCGAATAAATCAAGCTGAATAATCTTGATAAAGTTGCTAGATTCATCATGACAAGAGCCTTCGACAATGAAAGGTTTGACAAGATCAAATATTGCAAGACTACAAAAGAGATGTGGGACAAAATTCGCGACATGAGCGAAGGGAATGATGCTATCAAAAAGCACAACTTAAGCATAGCTCTTGAAAAGTTGGAGAACTTCAAAATGAAGTCCGGAGAAACCATTGACCAAATGGATACAAGGATTACAAGGACACTCAACGAAGTTTTAAAGTTGAAAAAACTTTCACGGACAAAGAGATCACCATAAAGATTCTCAAGGCGTTGCCTCCAAAATTCAACATGAAAGTCACAGCCATGGAAGAATCAAGAGATTTGGGGAAAATCTCTCTTACCATGATTATGCTCTTTTTCGTTCGTGTCGAATAAGGAAAGTTGAGCAAAACAATAAATGTATCGAGCGTGCAAATATGTATATTAATATCAAGATCCGGATACAAGTTACAAAGTAGGTCTATCCGAGCATTACAGGATGCCGTACCACTAGCTAGATAAATATAAAGAAACGCAAGCTAAAGCCTATTCCGAGCTTTAAGTCCGAGCAGGAGTCTTTCTTGGGAATTGTGTCGTCCCTGATGTCATAAATGCACCCCGCATATATAGGAACAATATTGAGCTAGGTAAACCCTCCGGATGGGAATACGTCTCGCCAGCTGTCCAAAGCTGTGGGTCGGCCCCACAGTAATTCCGAGGGTAGGAATAGATCGAAAAGTTCCATCTTGCGCTATCATTCTGACTTGATCGGAGAACCATGTTCTTCTGGTCGGAGAAAGCCTTTCCTGGTCGGGATCTAGGTCGATCTCGAGCAGAGGTATTTCCTAAGATAAAGCATGCGAAATATCCCTCATCAATACTCCCCCACTGTTGGTCCCAAAAGTGGTCAGTGAGGTCTAGAGGGGGGGGGGGGGGGGAGTTAATAGACCTCTCAAAACTTTAAAACTTTTTCTTTAACTTTTCAAATCAGCAGACTAAGCTGATCGAGATTTGTAAGACTACTAAGCTGATGCGCACAAAGCTTTATCAGCAGAGTTGACCACTCATCTGATTTTCACTCAGCTGATTTCAGATGTTAAATCAGAGTTTTTAGAAACTAGTTGGCAGCGGATATTCAAAGTTTTTTTCACCAAGCTGTTCCTCTTTAAGTTTTCTCACTCAAAAGATTTTGTCCCAAGTTTTTACAACTCCTTTTAAAATCTTTTGGTTAAATCGTATGTTTGAGTTCTTTGATAAATATGCAAAGTATAGCAGTAAATAATTCAAACACACAGGATTTTTTATAGTGGTTATATGGATAAAAATCCTTTAGTCCACTCTTCCAAGTCACGAAGATCTTGGGTTATACTAGAAAACACAAAGTAATCAAGTATACAATGCTTGCGCTGATCAACAAATGAAAAGCCACAAGTGCGCTGTAAGAAATCACACAGAGATCCTACACTCTGAAGCTAGATCACTCACTAAGATGGACCTACACTTCTCACGCTGTTTTCAGTACAAGTAATCACTCAGAAAACCTATACTAAGAAGCTATATCACTCACAAAGATGGATATACACTCCTTCTATTCTCAGTTGAAAAGTCACTAAGACAGACAACGTATGATCTCTGTTCTTCAACAAGAAGCTTCGTCAACAGATGACTTCGCTCAAGATCAGACGACTCAACTGATGGATCTCGCTCTTAGGATATGATCTTGAATAATGCAAGCTCTCTTTTGATCTTCAGTTATGTCTTCTATTTATACTCCCAGATTTTGAATTTCTGCCCGTTGAAGGTTGGCAGGAATCTACAGTCCTCGAGTTCTGGTCCTGACACGCGGAACGGCTCCCTGCAACTGTTGCACTGTACACTCTGCTGTACGGATGTCTACTTTATGTCAGTTACATTTAATGCTCTCAGCTCACAGCTGGTTCCCGTTGATAAGCTTCCTGACCGTCTTCACTTTGCTGGTGGAAGTTCTCTGCTGATGATCACTTTGCTGATCACTCGGCTGATGGCTTCTCGGCTGATTTAAGAATGAACACATCTATCTTGACTCGGCTGATAATACCCATCTGATATCCCACTTCGCTGATTCGGTCACTTAGCTTCCAGACCATGAGATAGGTTTCACTAAGCTGTTCAGTTCTTAGTTGATGACTTCCAGATTACCCTTTTTGTCATCTTCAAAACTTTCTCCAATATTAACCAACAATTTCCCCCTTTTTGATGATGACAAAACCTTCAACTAAGAACCAATCTTAAGTCTTCAGATTTAGTCTTCATGCCTTGAGATGGAAATTCTTTTGGTCCGATACAACTTTTTTTTTTAAAAAGTACCACTTGCATGTGATGGTTCTTTTTCCCTTTCTGATCTTCTGCTTAAAGGGTTCTTAGTTGCATCCATCTTCCCCCTTTTTGTCATCAACACCAAACCTTTAGTTGCATCTTTTATTCTCCTTTTTATCCTTCCCCTTTTTAGGATTTGTGATAACTTCTTTTCCATAAGATTGCAAACTAGTATGCTGAAGACAGGTAGGTAAGCACTTGGCTGATCGAGGTAGTCTTCGTTGCCGTTTATCACTCCAGCTAGAAAATTTCCTCTTAACTTCAAGAATTTTTACCACTTAATACCACTTGTGGTCTGATTCCACTTGTAGTCTGATGCTACTTGTAGTCTGATACTACTTGTAATTATACCGTTTTTCGTTCGAGTTCAATAAGGAAAGTAGAGTATAACAATATATGAATCGAGCATGTGAAAATTGTATATTAATATTGGTGTTCGAATATAAATTACAAAGCAGGTCTACCCGAGCATTATGGGATGTCGTACTACTAAAAAGACCGAAACAAAAGAGAATACAAGCTAGCTCCTAGTTCGAACAGTAGGTCCGAGCAGGGGGTATTCCTTGGAAGTTGTGCCGTCCCTGATGTCATAAATGCGCCGCGTATTTATAGGAACAGTAATGAGCTAGCTAGACCATCCGTAGGAGAATAGCTCTCGGCCAGCTGTGTAAAGCTGTAGGTCGGTCCCACCATAATTCCGAGGAGACGAGTAGACCGGGAAGAAGGTCGGAGTATTTGATCTAGAGCTATCAGTCTGGCTTGATCGGAAAACCATGTTCTTCAGGTCGGAGAATACCATTCTAAGCTGAAAAGAGGCTGACCTCGAGCAGAAGGTATTTCCCAAAGTGTCATATGCGAAATACCCCTCATCAATACTCCCCCACTTCTCGAGCGTAAGTGAAGCTGAAGCTCGGAGAAGTAAACACTGCATCACGGTGAAAGACTCTGATTTCTTGATGTTTCGGACATGCCTCGTTAAAAACCTAGTCCGGAAAAACCCAGTGGGACAAAATCCGAGCTAGGGAAAAAGAGTGCACATCTTCCTTGGAGGGGTCTCGAAATACTGAATCGCCCCAAAAATAGAAGGGTGAAGTTTTTGACCTGAGAGATTTACCTCGATGATTCACCAGGAGCTGCAATATTTGAAGTTCGGAGAAATAGATAGTAGAGATCAGACCTTGGACAGTCTTGAGTTGGATATGCCTCGTTAAAAACCTTGTTCGGAAAAACCCTGTGGGATAAAAACCGAGCGAAAGGGAAAAAGAGTGCATATTTTATCCTGCTGACTCGAAAAATACTCATTTCTGAAGCTTGGAGGACCATAAATGCTATTAACGAAAGGTAACCTTTAATTTTACTGAGTGGGAGCCTAACCGTCGCGGTTACTCGGGGTTGAATTTGCAATTTACCCTTTTAACCTTTATATATATGTTTACTTGAAAAAAAAGAGTGCATCTTTACAATTCACAGCGGATCGGAGCATTTAGATCGATAAACAATATTTCTTCCTTATTTCGAGCATTCCAATAAATATCTTCTAATCATGTCTACTTCCCAGAATCCCGATGTCCAAACCAATATTCCTTCCGGATCAGATTCCGACCTAGGATCCACGGGCGAACGTATCAATGATTTCAAAACCACTGAAAATTCTTCCGAGGAGACGAATAGAATCGTCAATCAAATAGAGCAAGCCATGGGGTCGAATGCTGGAGAGGGTACATCAGGTCGACAGGATCCCGAGCACGATGGTGATGCAGAACAAAATGCCGAAGCCGACAGCGAGGAGGGTGGAGATGGAGAAAAAGCTGATTTCGACCATGAGAATAGCTTGACTGTACCGTTTGACAAGCATGAGGTTATGAGATATGAGATCGGAGGCGGGTGCAGTGTGAGAATTCTTGATCTAGCCGGTGTCGCGAAAAAGTCCAAAGCCACAGGTCGAGCTCAGAAGACCGAGAAACGGGTCGACGGCATCTCAAGTGCGTATGATCCAAAAGAGCATGAGGCAAGCCTCAAAACCACGATAGGTAAATTCCTTCCCGAGGGTTACTCGCTAATCATTCCGACCCCCTCTCAAAGAGTGAATAAGCCCCCAGCAGGATGTCAAGGTTTCTACGCTAAGCAGTTTGACTATGGGTTGCACATTCCTTTTGCCCCCTTACTCGAGCAGGTTTTAGATGCATTCAGCCTGGCTCCCGCACAGATCCTTCCCAACTCGATTGGGTACTTGATAGCTTTTAGCGTTTTGATGAAGGCCAAGAACCAAGCCGCTAATTTTCGACGTTTCTGGCAATTCTTCAAGATCAGTACCTCCTCCGCCTCGAACGCTGGGTTTGTGTATTTCTCCCAGCGTTCGAATCATTCGGTCTTATCGACCATAACTTCTAGCAATTCTCTCGACTGGAAGAAACAGTTCTTTTTTATCAAGGGACCTGAAGTACCGGCCTCTGAAGGAAGCTCGGAGATGGTTCCATACAAATGGCCAGGTGAGCAAGAATGGGTGTACGGAAAACGAGAATTGTTAGGCCAGCTTGCGAAGGTTATCCCGGAGGATCTGGTTAAAGAGATGCGTTCCGATCTGTATCAGTCGGCTATCCTTATTTTGGAGCCTGTTCTTCGAAAAGCTGGACTCAGCCGAGCTACCTATCGACTAGCAGATGCTGAAGACCCTCGAACGTTGAGTAAGGATAACAGCCTTTCCTGAGTGACCTTAATAGTAAGCTGCTCAACGAATTTCATTACTTAACATTTCACTTTTACTTCGTCAGGTGCAATGGTGGAACAATACCGAGCTTCCATAGTCGGTAAAACGGTGGCATCTACCTCGAGGAAGACGCCCGGTCAGCCGAGGAGACAAACCAGACTGGAGCCTAGAACTGTCGTCCCTCCTCGGGGAAACTTGGCTCAGACTGACCAGATCGGAAATGAAGGGGAGCCCGAGAATGCTGAGCCGATCCAAATGGTACCACCTTCTCACCAAGCTGGTCCTTCTTCTTCTTCTGGCTTAGGATACAGCATGTTTACCATGAAGAAGCTCAGAGGGACAGAGATCTATAAACAGAGAGCTCGGGAAGATCTCGAGGGACCCCCCGAGGCCAAAAGGAGGACCGGATTGTGGGGTCGACACCGAACGCCCCTTTCTTCCCGTCCTGGTCGAAGTAGGCCCGACATGGTGGACTTCATCGAAGATCAACTTAGAGGTTCCCGAGCAGCAGGTTATCCCGAGAGGGGATCAATTCGAAGTGACCGCACCCCGTACGGCGAGAACGAACATGATAAGGCGATCAAGATTTTCATGGCGGGGAGATTTGCCGAGGACCAGGAGGAGCTTCTTGGCCACTGCGACCTCGACGTATTAGGCCAATTCTCCAAAGCGTATCACACGGTAAATCCCTTTACAATTGTTGTAACTGTTTAAGTCTTGGAACAACATACTAACCGCCCTGTTCTTGCAGATCGGGGACTGCTTTCTTACCGAGGTGAATCGTGTCTCAATGCTTGAAGAGGAGTCCGACCGGGTCCATATCGCTTATAGGGACTTGCTCAAGGAAGAATCCCAACTTCGCAATCAATTCACTTCCGTCCAAAAAGAATTAGAGTCCATGAAAACAAAGTATACCCCGGCCGTCGAGGAAGACTTGGTGAAGGTCGTGGAGGAGAAGAGCTTGCTCGAGGAGAAAGTTAAGAAACTTGAAGAGGAGCTCGCGCAAACCAAGGCTGACTCCGAGTTATCTTATCAACGTGGCAAAGAAGACTCTCGTTTAAGCTCGATAAGAGAATTTTTGGAGTCTCCCGCGTTGGATGCTATAGCTCGTAGAAGGGTCGATCAAGTTCTCCAGACTACCTTCTATAAAGGCGTTCGACAACTTGTCTCCGCGAAAGTTATTCCCAATAAGATAGATGAGTACTTGAAACATATGGACATTTTCAAGAATATGGATGGAAAAGATTATCAAGTCTCGTCCTCGAGCTCCGCCAACTGGGAAAAACATGAGTTCGCTCCGTTCGTGGAAGAGTTCGGAGTTCCGATGCCCAATCCTGACTTGGATACGTCCAGCGCGAGCTCGAGTTCAGATAGCTCAGGTAGTTCGGATAGCTCTGATGACAGTTCCGGAGAGGAAGATCAAGATCCTTCTGACAATGGGGGCGATCGAGAAGCTTCTGGGGATAAAGATGTCGATGTCGAAGGTGGCTCCGAGAGTGAGGACAAAGAGGACCCTTAGGTTTCTTGTAATAATAGATTGTAGGACCCTTTATTACATGCATTTGTAATTACTTCGATTACCTATAAAATCTGCTTTTTTCAGTTTCTCTCTGAGTCCGTTCATCGACAATTTATTATACTGCCCAACTAGACAAAATTCTTTGTGAGCCATAAGGTTCAATAAAGAATGTCGATATCGAGCATTTTCATGCATGTGAACCACTTAGTAGGCACGGTAACAAAACAATCGACCTTTTTAATAGGGCACGGAAAAACTTGAAATTCGCGACTGTTGGACTTTCAAAAAGGCAACGTTCCTTTTTTCTTATAAATAGAAGGCAGTTTTAAGATTTGTATCACTGAAATTGTAATTCTCTCTTCGTCGGAGCTAATTGATCGATAAAATAAGTCGAGCTTTCTTTTGCACTAGAAATTTACCGATCATGGAAGGCCTGGTGAACTCCAAGATTGATCCGAGGTTGTTGCTTAAAGTCAAGAAAGAGAAATCTTCCAGGTCGAGAGTCAAAGAACCTAAGTCCTCCTCGGAAGCAGGAAAAACCCCTAAGAACGACCGAGGCAAGCACAAGGTCGATACTCCTTCGAAGACTGTCATTGAACCAACTGGTGACCTTGGCAAAACTGCGGCCAAGCAATTATCTGGCTCCGAGAAAGGGCCGGTCATATCAATTCCGGACTCCCCTTCCCGGTCGAAAAATAGCTCCGAAGGGAAGAAGAAGGTCGAGAGCCCTAATAGGCAGATCACGTCTGGTGACCCTGAGCCTGCTTCCTATAAAAGATCGCGTGTGGACGATCTGATTCCGACCTCTGCCTTGATCCAAATGGCTGGGGATACTAAGATATTGGTTGATAGCGTTCTGGCCTTGGAGGCTAACAAGGGTGTTGCGGTTGAGCCTCCCAATAAGAAGGTCAAAATAAATGACCCTCCCGTCGATCAAAAGAAAACTCCGTCGCCGGGTGGGAACCCGGGAACCCAAAACTCTGTCCCCAATGTTGCTCGGACGCTAAGTGCCTTTTTTGAAGAGGTGAAAGGTAAGGCCCTGGCCGAACAAGAAGGGAAAAATGCGGATGAGCTGGTGCAATCGAGCACGGATCTGCTTTTTCAAGTGAGTGTCCTCTCTTTCCCCCCCCCCCCCCCCCCCCCTCTTTTTTTTTTTTTTTTTTTTTTTTTTTTTTTTTTTTTTTTTAATAACACAACTCCTCTCGTCCATTTAAGGTCGGACAACAGTTATTTAGCCTCGGGCTGCAAGTTGAGCAAGAAGCTGAACAGCGTGCTAAGGTTATCCTCGAGCTGGAGGAAAAGAAGGTTGCACTATCAAGGTCCCTCGAAGAAGCTAGAGCTATCGAGCTGAAATTGGCTTCCGAGACAGAGAAAGCTGTGAAGCAGAAAGAGAGCCAGGTTCACGAGGAGTTGAGCAAGGAGCTGGATAGGCTGAAGTCGCTCGTCGAGCAGGAGAAGAAAAACGCCGAGCAGCGGGAACAAGAGGCCTATCAGAAAGGTTATGATGCCGGGTACGAGGCCCGCAACGTTGAAGTCCGCAAGCTTCTGTTCGAGAAAAGTGTTTAGAGATTTCTTCTTTTGCTCAACGGAATGTTGTACTATTAAATTTCTTCCTTTGTACTCGTTTTCCCCGTTGGAATAATAAACTTTTCCTTCTTTCTAATCGATGGTATTTTGTGTCTGGTAAATTGATTTACTGTATAAACAATTTATACTCGTGTTAAGAGTAATCAATCTAGCTGCATTCAGTGATCGTTCAAATTGTACTTTTTTTTTTTTTTTTTGTAGAAACAATTTATACTCAAGTTAAGAGTGTTCATTCATGTTGCATTTTTAACGTATAAACAATTTATACTCGAGTTAAGAGTGATCGATATTCCGAGCACAAGGTAAGAAGGAAAGTTTCTGCACTGCATATTTGACCAAGTCATAGTATTCTCCTTTTTTTAGCTAAGTTTCAAAGAAAGTCCGTCCAAACAGCACCTTAGTCTCGGGAAGTGGAACGGTCACCCGTGATAAATGCCGTAATCTGAGCCGTTGGTTTCGCTGAATACAGACCGTCGATCAACTCTTCCCTTTAGTATAAATATGGCATTCACTCAGTTGAAAATCTTTACCTTCCGCTGTCAAAAATGTTTTATCCGAGGACGAAGCTCGGATCCCTCCTTCCCGTTCAAGCCTTTGAAATTTGGCTTCGGACTTATTTTCGACCTCATCATAAAAATACAGTTTCCTTTGGTATGGGTGGAATTGGAAAAAAAGGAGCACCTCCTTTATCTGGGGGTCTCTGATCCCCGAAAGCGGGATCTCCCCTTGAAATACCAACAAGTGACTGACCCTTGCTCGGATATTTTGGGCAGGGTTAGCATTTCGCATTTCGAGGGGCATCCCCGAGGGTGGAAAGCTGGTCAGAAAATTAAAAGGAAGTTTGACCTCGAGTCACGAATTTCTTCCTTTCTTCTTTGAAGATCGGTAATTTTGGGTCGAGCTTCCCGACTGTTAAAAAGATGACCGGCTGTTCAAGGTTGAGCTTTTGGATCTTACAATGAGAAATTTCAACCTTGGATGCCAACTCGGGGAAGTGATCGGGCTCGGCTGGTAGCAAGAATGCTAGGAAAAGTATGGAGATAATCGGAAAAGATGGTCTGCCATTCATATTGCCTCACTTCAAACCCAGATATCATTAGACGATAAACATAGACGGCTCGATCACTTTACAAGTCTAGGGGACGACTCATTTATCGAACAGACTGTGGTGCACTCATCGGACGTTCTCCAATATTCCTGGTCAACAACACTGAAGGATGCTCGAAGACCATAAAATAGTGTACAGTAGTCGTATTAGGACTTTGTAATCATACTAACTTTGTAATCTGTTCGATGAATGTCGATAAAGTTGTAACATTTGCCTTTCATTGAATTTTTGTATCTTGCTCGAAAACACCATATGAGGACCTTTCGTTTCAAATCAAATAGTCGCAACTTTTCCTTTCCATCGTCTTAACATTAGTATTATGCTCGTACAAACCAACTCGACGACGAATTAATGATCTGATGAAATTTAAATATTTGGATGATAAGGTTGAACTTGTATCTGGAACATTTATTGATCGATGAACTGTCCTCGGAAAAATTATCCGATAATCGTCCAAATGAATAATGTCTGAAAACTGAGAAGTTCCCTTTGAGAATAATTGAACTTAGGGAAAAAATGATCCCAACTTTAGTAATTCCCCAGATAATCAGAAACTCTTGAAAAGTGTTCAGGTTTCGAGCAGAACTGCATTATCATAACATTTTGAGCATCAGTTGGGGTTGGATAGTCACGTTGAATTTCTATCGAGGGAGGGTCATAGCAAAGGCTTTCACCCTCGGCCGATTCTGATTTTTGAGCACATTTTATCGAGGGAGGGTCATAGCAAAAGCTTTCACCCTCGGCCGATTCTGAATTTTGAACATATTTTATCGAGGGAGGGTCAAAGCAACAGCTTTCACCCTCGGCCGATTCTGAATTTTGAACATATTTTATCGAGGGAGGGTCATAGCAACAACTTTCACCCTCGGCCGATTTTCTTTTTGAACGTATTTTATCGAGGGAGGGTCATAGCAACAGCTTTCACCCTCGGCCGATTTTCTTTTTGAACGTATTTTATCGAGGGAGGGTCATAGCAACAGCTTTCACCCTCGGCCGATTTTCTTTTTGAACATATTTTATCGAGGGAGGGTCATAGCAACAGCTTTCACCCTTGGCCGATAAAATTAGTTTTTTTTTTTTTTTTGTCATGGTACTCGGAATACAGTTTGAACTCAAAATATAGGATTTCATTGATCTTCCATACAAGTTTTTAGGGAAAGTAAAATTTGAGAAAACTGGAAATTACAGTAAAAGTTAAAAATGAGTGCAACTATCTTCCATAATATTTTCTCAGATTAACTGCATTCCAAGTTCTTGGCAAAACTTCACCGTTGAGGTGAGCGATTTTATAAGACCCCTTCTTTCCGACCTCCTGCACGACATAAGGGCCGTCCCAGTTTGGCTGAAGCTTTCCGACATGCTTAGATACTTCCACCTTTTTGAGAACCAAATCCCCGATCTTGAATGTTCTTGTCCTGACTTTCTTGTCATAAGCTTTTTCCATGCTGGACTTTGTGGCTTGTATCTTTATGCACGCTCGGTCGCGTTTACCATCTGCTTGATCGACATCCATCTTTCTCAGCAATTGATTCTGATCTGGGTCGTAAGATTCGACCCTTGGTGAAGGTACCAATGTCTCCACCGGTATAACCGCATCCAACCCGTAAACCAATGAGAAAGGAGTTTCTCCAGTAGCAGACTTTACTGTAGTCCTGTTCGCCCAAATTACTCCTGGAAACTCGTCTAACCAATGGCCTTTTGCTTCGGCTAAACGTTTTTCAAGTGATCGAACAATTTCCCTGTTGGTGACCTCGGTTTGTCCGTTCGCCTGGGGATGTCCGACCGACGTGAAATTCTGCTGGATCCCAAATTTTTCTCACCACTCCAAAATTTGCTTTCCCGCGAATTGAGTTCCATTGTCGGAGATGAGGATCCTCGGTATACCGAACCTGCAAACAATATTCTTCCAGAGAAAATTTATCACCTGAAATTGAGTAATTTTTGTTAGCGCAATGCATTCGATCCATTTACTGAAGTATTCCACAGCGACCAGGACATAGTTTTTCCTCGATCTAGCAGTTGGGAAAGGTCCCACAATATCGATTCCCCATTTGTCGAAGGGCCAGCAGATCGGGATCGAATGCATCTGCTCGGCGGGCTGATGAATTAGATTTGAATAGATTTGGCAATGATGGCATTTCTTGACATAGTCGATCGAATCCGAAATCATAGTAGGCCAATAATATCCAGTCCTCGAGCATTTTAAGGCTAAGGCTCGTGCACCGCAATGACTTCCCGCTTCACCCTCGTGAACCTCCTTTAAAATGAGATCGAACTGACTTTCGGGAATGCACTTCAACAAAACTCCTGAGCTTGATCTTTTATAAAGCCTATCTTCGTTCAAAACGTACATTGGAGCCCGATATTTAATCCTTCGAGCTTGATTTGTGTCTTCCGGCAAAGTACCATCTCTTAGATAAGCCTTCAAAAGCTCCATCCAAGAAGATCTTCGAACATCTATCTCCATTATCTCCGAGTTTGTTGTTACGTCCGAATCTATAGCCGGGGAGTTGGACATTAACCAAGTTATCACTCTTTCCTTTCGTCCATCAATCGATCCCGTAAATTTCGAAAGCAAATCCGCCCAACAGTTCTCTTCTCGAGGGATAGCCTGTATATCAAACCTCTCGAACTTTGCCGTCAAATCCTTCACCTTTTTCAAATATTTCACCATGTTAAACTCTTTTGCTTCATAAACCCCTTTTATTTGTCTGTGCACGAGCTCGGAGTCAGTCAGCACTGTCAGTGACTTTATGTTTGCTTTAACTGCCATCTCTAAACCTGCGATCAAAGCCTCATACTCTGCCTCATTGTTCGTGACTACGAAGTCTAGGGTGATCGCATAACTGAGATCTTCTCCCTCGGGACCTTGAAAGTGAATTCCGGCCCCACCTCCTTCTCTAGTCGACGACCCGTCGACATGCATCACCCAAACTTTATGCTGAACATCTTCAACCAAATTTACTACAGGAACTGACAAGTCGCCCGAACTGGACCCTGTTGATTCTGCAATGAAATCAGCCAGGACTTGAGCCTTGATTGCTGTTCGAGGTTGGTACTCGATTTCGAACTGTCCCAGTTCCACCGCCCATTTAATCAATCTCCCGGACGTCTCTGGTTTTGATAGAACTTGCCGTAGAGGCTGATTAGTCAGAACAATAATTTTGTAAGTTTGGAAATAAGGTCGCAGTCTCCGTGCGGCAATAACTAAAGCCAGTGCGAATTTCTCGATCTCCAGGTAATTCTTTTCTGCTCCTTGAAGCAACTTGCTCAGATAGTATACCGGTTTATGCTCGGAATCCTGAATTCTCACCAAAACAGAACTTATTGCCTCACTCGATACCGCTATGTATAGATACAAGGGCTTTCCCTCGACCGGTTTTGCCAACATCGGAGGGGAAACCAAATATCTTTTAAGCTCTTCGAAAGCTTTACTGCACTCCTCATTCCATTCAAAGCCTTTCGATTTCCTCAACAACTTGAAGAAAGGCAAACTCTTGTCTGCTGATCGGGATATAAACATATTCAAGGATATTATTTTTCCGATTAGACTCTGCACTTCAGACAACTTAGTTGGCGGTTTTAGCTCAGCTATTGCTCGAATTTTTTCTGGATTCGCCTCTATGCCACGCTCGTGAACCAGATAACCTAGGAACTTTCCCGATCTTACCCCGAAAGTGCATTTTGCCGGATTTAATTTCATTCTGTACTTCCTCAGGATCGCGAAACATCTGTTAAGGTGCTTTATATGATACTCCTCGGTCATACTCCACGAGCATATCGTCGACGTAAACTTCCATAATCTCACCGATGAGATCCTTGAACATCATATTCACGAGCCTTTGATAAGTTGCTCCTGCATTCCTTAGCCCAAAAGGCATTACAATGAAGCAGTACACTCCCCGTTCGGTAATAAAGGCTGTTTTATCCTGATCTCTCTCATTCATAAATATTTGGTAAAACCCTTGGAAAGCGTCCATCATACTAAAGAAAATGAATCCCGCCGTCGAATCGACCAGCATATCGATCCGTGGTAAAGGATAGGGGTCCCTTGGACACAACTTGTTCAGGTCGGTAAAATCGTTACACATTCTCCATTTGTTGTCGACTTTCTCTCCCTTCGACACCAACACTACGTTGCAAAGCCACTCAGTGAAAGTTATTTCTCGAATCTGTTTTGCGGCCAATAATCTATCCACTTCTGCATTGATGATTTTGTCTTTTTCTCGACCGTGGTTCCTCTTCTTTTGTCTAACTGGCTTTGCTTTAGGATCGATATTTAAAGAGTGAGTGATCACCCTTGGGTCGATTCCGACGATATCATCCGAACTCCAAGCAAAGACATCGGCGTTGTTTCTAAGGAATTCAATCAGCATGGTCTCCATCCCTTGACTCAGCTCGGTCCCAATTCTGGTGAACTTCTCGGGGGAGCCAGGAATTAATGTTACTTTTTTATGATTTGGGGATTGTACGCTCATATCGATCTCTTTTCCTTTTTTACTTTGCAACTTTTCACAATCTGGCAAAGAGAGGTCGGAAACGGAGAATACCTTTTCGTTTTCTAATTTCCTCTTTGAGGGTAATAACGGCTCGAAGTGCTTCTTCATGTTTAGGGACGTGTTGTAACATTCCCATGCCATGCATTGGTCGTTCCTCATTTCTCCGACCCCTGCCAAAGTTGGAAACTTGACCATCTGGTGGTAAGTTGACACGACCGCTTTGAATACGTTTAAAGCCGGTCTTCCCAAAATTGCATTATAAGCGAATGGGGTACTCACGACTAGGAACTTAACCATCTTCGTAACATCTTTAGGTTTCTTACCCATAGTAGTACTCAAGAGTATGGTTCCGAGAGGAACAATTTCCGATCCACCGAACCCAATGAGCGGGGTGGATACCCGTTCCAGTCGCTGATATTGTAGATTCATTCTGTCGAGCGCCTCAGAAAAGATTATGTTTGCCGAACTGCCATTATCGATTAACACCCTCCTAACTTCAAAGTTAGCAATTCTCAGGGTCAAGACCATCGAAAAATCAGGGTCATCTTCATTAGTATCCCAAGTCACATCACTAGGTCTGTCAGCCTCGGAGAAAATAATGACTTGATTTATCGAGGGCGCTGGTTTTAAGGACATGACCTCTTTCCTAGTCGAGACACCAGTCTTTATCGACCTAGCAGTCCTTTTCCTCGCATTCCTGCTCTCCCCCAGCTGGCCCACCAGATATCATATTTATCACCCGATTCGTCTGGTCCTCTGCTTGTTGTTGATCCTCACGGTGTTGTTCGGAGGACCTCCTAGGACTTCTGGATCTATAACGGCTGTTATGGTTCTCCTTTCTGACATATTCCTTCAACTTTCCCTGAGCAATCAGTTTTTCGATCTCTTGTTTTAACTGAAAACAATCATCGGTGCTATGCCCCTGAGCTCTGTGGTATCTGCAATACTTATCGTGATTCATAGTCCCTGGCCTAGGTTGAGTGATACGCCGAGCTCCAGGGACCAAATTTCTCTCCTCGAGGACTGTTAGAATCTCGTCCCTTGAGGTATTCAGTCTGGTAAAGTTGCTTTTTTCATGCTCCGTCCTCGGAGCCCTATCTGGAGATGCAGGTCGACCGTAGACATTAGATCTGTGGGTCGGGGCCTGAGGTTTATAGACCTTAAGTCTCTGCCAAACCGAGCCTCTTTGCTGCGCGTTTGACCCTCCGTAGTCGCTTGGTTTTGGGATAAGGGCCCGATCAGGTTTCTTCACGATCGGGGGCCTAGGATTCTGTGCGTTCTTTAACTTATTCATTTCCTCCTGGATCATGTATTTCTCAGCTATTTCCATAATCCGCTCGAAAGACTTCGGTTGCTTTCGGCAGAGAGCATTCCCGAACTGGCTATTACGGGTTAGCTCGAACATCAACGATGATAGAAATTCAATCTGTGGGGTATCAACTTTCAGAAGTTCAATACTGAATCTTGCCAGCCACTGCCTCAGTGTTTCTCCTTCCATTTGTTTCACTGTTCCTAAATGATTAGCAGGTAACCTTTGTTTCCTTTGGCTAGCAAACTGATGTTTCAATTTATCGCACAACTCATCGAAAGAGAAGATCGAGTTCGGAGGTAGTTTTCCGAACCAATCCAAAGCAATTCCCTCGAACGTTGTGAGATTTTGCAACAAAAATCCTCCGAATGTGCATATAAATTCAATACATTTATGAAACTGTTTATATGCTCCCCGGGTCAGAGGTCCCATTATATCTTGGCAATCTAGTCGGGGCCGCTTCTGTTCCCCGAGCTTCTCTAATTTCTTGACAGAAAGGCGAACATCGCATAATACTCGTGCTCAGTTCCCTATTTCGTCCTTCTAGGAAAGCGACCCCATCCTCTCTGGCCTCAACTTCTCGAGCCCTGGCGTCTGCGGGTCGGGTTTCCTTTATTAACATCTCCTTCTCCAACTCCTTGGTAACTCTTTCTTGAACAATCTTTTCCAAGTCAGCCTCGGTCACCTTTCTGTAGGCTGGCTTTCTAGACCTCTCCACAGCTTTGGGTTGACTTTCCCCGACCACGGAATCCTCTAAGTTTTGTATGTTCCTAGAAGGTTGCCCAGATCGGACAACGGTTCTAGCTTGTGGCGGGTTGGGTCGAACATCAGATGGTTCGCCCAAAGCAGATCGACGAATACTTCCTTCCCTTGGCCTGTTGGAAATCGGACCCCGAGCAGCAGGTTGATCGACCGGGGGCTGCTGGCCTGGTAGAGTTTCACGATCTGCTCTCTCCGTGTTCAAGAATTCTCTACACATAGTTCCGATAATGGAACGCAAATCAGCCACTGTTGTATGAATAGGCATATCATTCGGCGGGTCGAGCGGCGGCACCTCAGATTGGTGGGCCGCTCTGGATTGGTTACTTGGTTAATTGTTTACAGAACGTTGAGCTCCTACGGCGTGTGAAGGCTCGCCGCGATTGTATGTAAATCTCCTAGTAGTAGGCATATTTCGATCTAACACTCGAGTAGGCCCCACGGTGGGCGCCAATTGATTATACCGTTTTTCGTTCGAGTTCAATAACGAAAGTAGAGTATAACAATATATGAATCGAGCATGTGAAAATTGTATATTAATATTGGTGTTCGAATATAAATTACAAAGCAGGTCTACCCGAGCATTACGGGATGTCGTACTACTAAAAAGACCGAAACAAAAGAGAATACAAGCTAGCTCCTAGTTCGAACAGTAGGTCCGAGCAGGGGGTATTCCTTGGAAGTTGTGCCGTCCCTGATGTCATAAATGCGCCGCGTATTTATAGGAATAGTAATGAGCTAGCTAGACCATCCGTAGGAGAATAGCTCTCGGCCAGCTGTGTAAAGCTGTAGGTCGGTCCCACCATAATTCCGAGGAGACGAGTAGACCGGGAAGAAGGTCGGAGTATTTGATCTAGAGCTATCAGTCTGGCTTGATCGGAAAACAATGTTCTTCAGGTCGGAGAATACCATTCTAAGCTGAAAAGAGGCTGACCTCGAGCAGAAGGTATTTCCCAAAGTGTCGTATGCGAAATACCCCTCATCATACTTGTATGGATACAAATCAGATTAGTCAGCTGATATCACTTGTTGATGTGATAGCACTTGCTGATACCACTTGGTGTAGTACATTCTTGAAAATCACTTGGCTGTTGAGTTCCAGTCAGCTGATAAGAAGCAGTCTTCTGATAGCTTCATTTTGACTTATTGACAACTTCATCTTTTATTTAGGAGTACCGCTAGTCGTACACGTTCCCCCTAAGTTCAAGAATTCGTGGTCAAGTAGTCTGATGAGAGTTTCTCTTCAAAGACACTCAGCCGTTGAATTCCAGTAAGCTTTTCTGGGTTAGTCTTCTGATAAGTTCCCCCTCAACTTATGAATCCAAAATCAACAAACCAATTTATGTTGTCACATGGTTGACTAATACCACTTGAATAGTTGGTGATACCACTTGTTGAACTTGGCGAAATTTGCAAGGCAGCCAACTCATCTTTGTCATCTCACATGTGTTTCACCTGCAAAACAGATGACTGTTTTTGGTACCCCTTGTTTATTGGGTCCAGCATGGTTAGTGTAACCTTTAACATGTGATGATCTAGTGACTTATGTTTTATCATGATAATACCACTTGTTGTTTTTCAACATTTGTTGGTCATGATTAAAACATAGCTCATAAGCAAGGTAAGATGCATGAAATATGTGATAAACATGCATATTGAAATGAGGATGGCAATCAGCACAGTGAATATGATCAGCATGATAATATGAATAGGCATAAAGCATGTTGAAATAACAATTATCATAATGTGATTCAAATTCTTGCCAAATAATTAATTTTAACCTCAATTTCTTACCTGAGTTATTTAATAACTCTCATTAGATTCAACAGACTTGATACCACTTTAATTTTACTCCTATCAGCAGCCTATTTCAGCTTACTCGCTGATGAGTTTTAGTAGTCTGATTTGTCTTAGGTAGCTTACTAGGTTTTCTAACCTATTGAGCATTAGTAGACCTGTTCTCTTAAGCCACTGATTTTCTCTTTTAGAGAATGATGCAATTTCTTCTTTCAGGTTTATTTATATTTTCAAAACAAATTTCATACTCAGCTTTTAGAGTTTCATTCTCATGCTCAAGCTTTTTGGTAGTCAGCTGATTCTTGAGGTTTTTCAACCTGAAGTTTCAGTGATCTGATTTGCTCTTTTTAGCAGAGTCATCTCTTCATTAAGCTTGGCAAGTGCACAAACAATATTTGAATTTGAAATTCAACATTTATTCAATCGATTAAAAATAGTGCATTTCATTTAGGTAGAAGTTACCTCAATTTTCAGAATCATCAGATCCTATGGCAGTTAAGCATAAGGTTTCAGGTACTTCTTCAAATTCTTTATCAGACGACTTGCGGTCTGAATAAGATGTGCGGGAGTTTATTAGCTTTGCTGCATCAGCTAACTTTGATTTGCTCTTACTAAGCTTACGCTCCTTTTAGCACGCTTTTCTTTTCAGCAAACTTCTCAGATGATGAGGTTGGATGGTCTTTGATCAAGAGCCCATACTCCTCTTCATGGTAGTCTCTAAGTTTTGCTTTGTAGGAATCCCTGTTTTCCTGAAAATGATCAGAAGAAGATGAAGTAGCATTTTTATATTTTAATTTCATTTTCTTCTTGTAGAACTTCTTGAAATCATTTAGCAGCAGGGTAACGTCGTCAGCAGTGTATCCCTTTTCTGAACTCAGCACAGTCTTCTGTTTTGACTTGTCTGCTGATTTTCTTGACTTGTCTGACGCCATTAGAGCAGCAGTAGGGTCTGAACTGGTTGACACTTCTAATCCCAATCTTGGCATATGATACTCATACGCTTTGAGAGATGAGAACAGTTCGGAAAGAGAAATCTTCTCTAAATCCCTTGATTCTTCCATGGCTGTCACCTTCATGTTGAATTTAGGTGGCAAGGCCTTGAGAACCTTTGATGTGATCTCCTTGTTCGAAAATTCTTTACCAAACCTTAGAACTTCATTCAGAGCTTTGGTAAATATGGTATCCATCTGATCAATCGTTTCACCAGACTTCATTTTGAAATTTTCAAACTCCTCAAGGGCCACATTGAGCTTGTGTTCTTTGATAACGTCGTTTCCTTCGCTTAGCACGCAGACTTTATCCCACATCTCTTTGGCAGTTTTGAGATGCTTGATGTTTTGGAAATTGTCTTCGTCTACAGCTCTGAACATGATGAACTTCGCCTTTTTATCAAGATTTACCAACTTGTTTTCTTTAGGTGTCAGCTCATCCAGGTCTTTGTCAACTATCTGATCTGGTTGGCCAGCAACCGTCACAATCTTCTGGAATCTGAATGGTTCTTTTGTAATACATGTAAACATGTCATCATTATAAGCAGCAAGAAAGATTTCCATTATGATTTTCCAGTTTTCAAAGCTCATAAGACCAATGTGAGGAATATGGTTTATGGCATCCATTTTTCAAAAAATTTTTGATTTTCAAAATATGCTCTCTTTTTGAAAAATTTGAAAAACACACTTTGGATCAAGCTCGTTGATCAGGCAGCTGATTTAAGATAAACCACCTACCCTGATGCTACTTGATGGTATCAGGTAAATTACCAGAGCAACCTGCTCTGATACCACTTGTTGGTCCCAAAAGTGGTCAGTGAGGTCAGAGGGGGGGGGGGGGGGGGGGGGGTGAATAGACCTCTCAAAACTTTAAAACTTTTTCTCTAACTTTTCAAATCAGCAGACTAAGCTGATCGAGATTTGTAAGACTACTAAGCTGATGCGCACAAAGCTTTATCAGCAGAGTTGACCACTCATCTGATTTTCACTCAGCTGATTTCAGATGTTAAATCAGAGTTTTTAGAAACTAGTTGGCAGCGGATATTCAAAGTGTTTTTCACCAAGCTGTTCCTCTTTAAGTTTTTTCACTCAAAAGATTTTGTCCCCAGTTTTTACAACTCCTTTTAAAATCTTTTGGTTAAATCGTATGTTTGAGTTCTTTGATAAATATGCAAAGTATAGCAGTAAATAATTCAAACACACAGGATTTTTTATAGTGGTTATATGGATAAAAATCCTTTAGTCCACTCTTCCTGTTGGTGTTTTACCCAATCGGGTCCGAACTATTCGACCCAACGAGTAAACAGGATCGAACTAATTCGACCCAATTGCGGAATTTGGTGGGATTTATGTTCTCAGTATATTTCAAAAATAACTAACATAAAAACGAGGATCCCATAAACGATAATTATTTTAATTATGCATAAGAAAGAAATAGAAAACTTACAGAAAGCTTCCCGTCCTTCGTTCTTTACTTTTGGATTCATGCTTTTCTTGAGTTTGATGAACAAACGTCTTTGATCTTTTTCACCATTGATATCAACCACGTTCTCCTTCTACTAGGTGTGTGGGCACCAACTTAAGAGAATCGAACTTTTCATTAACGTTGTAGAGATCAAAACAAGAGGTGGCTTTTGTATGTTTAGGGTTGAAGAACTTTTTCTTCTTTTGAGTGTAATCTTAATGATTTCATAAATCAATCATCATCTACCATAAGATCTAAATCTCATATGTATATTTATAGATATGGGAGGAGTTAAACTCCTACCATAACTCACTCAAAGTTTCCTACTAGGAAAAGAACTCTTCCTTCTCTTACCTTAAGAGAGTTATTAATTAAATACAACTCTTGTAAGTAATTAAAACATACATAAATATATTTATATATATAATTTCGAAAATTACATATAAAAATATATAATTTTTCCTTTTATTTATTATATAAATATATCATATATATTTACATAGTAAATAATGAATTTCTACAATTAGAAATTCCATAAATGCCCTTGAATCTAGTATTCAATTTCCATTAGATTCAATTCAATAATTAAATCTAATGTAACTAATCATGATTTTTTCTAATTAACTAATTCTAAATTAGTTAATTAAATATCATCTAATTAGTTCGGAGTTTCTATTTTGGGAAACTATTTCCAAAATGCAACGTGAATGAATTCGTTCTAATTTCTTAAGTTCAAATGTAGATTAACAGGAGCCGTGGTTGAGGACCTATGGACATGTAACTTCAAGCTCCAATAAATCGAATAATTTATCAAACTCTTTAATATAATTAATTCGATCTATTAATTCCAAGTGACTCCACTAATGACTTGGAATTGCACTCTTGTCATTACAATATATTTTACTCAAAAGATCAAGATAGTCCATTGATATAATCACTACATGCAATTTGATCCTCCAATAATTGATTCGTAACTAGAGCTAGGCGTAATTACCGTTTTGCCCCTCTAATTACTTCTTTATCCTTTAGTTCCATTAGTTCACTAGTAAACAGTTGATTTATGAACTTATTCATAAATCAGAGCGCTCTACTGTTCAGTTCCAGAACTAACACTTAAGGGAATCAATATTCCAGCTTCTCGCAAGAAGGGTTGGATTCCATATCTGTAGAACACATTCCCAACCATTTATCTCAACAGATCTTCAAGACATAAGTTTTAGGCTCGATATGGTTACGGGCCATTACCTATGAGTCAAAAGAACTCGTTAACATAAACAGGAGTTTATGCCTACTCAGGATTTAGATCAATTCGCATATGATCATCAGTTGACATGTTCTAGAACCATAATATCAACGGTATCTTATTTATGATTCTAGATCATTTCTGGTCCAGTCCTATGTAATCGAATTACACAAAGTACCTCCACCTTCGATGTCTCTACATCAGTAATTCGGATCAAAATTACTACATTGTAAATGTTTCGTGGACCGTACTAGTAGTGTTTAGTTAAAGATCCCAACTTTAACTCACTACGGACATTTTAGTCTATTAGCTATAGCTTAAATCCTCCAGTATAATATATATACTTAAGTCATAGTCTCTTTAATAGACTTGGAATTTTCTGATGTTTATATTATGCAATAAATGCATAATCGAAATGATTATATGAAAAAATAAATTTCAAAATTTATTTATTTATTTCATTTAAAGAATGTCAAATACATGCTTTAAGGGCATCATGCCTAACAATCTCCCACTTGCTCTAAAGCATGTGAGATATCCTGTCAAACCCATTCGCACCAAATGTGCTTCAAACGATTTTGAAGGCACGATTTGGTAATTGCCTTTTAGCTGCTTCACAAGCTGCTATTTTGTTTATACGGTCATATAGTATAGAGTTGTTTCAAATAACAACTATACCATCAAGATGTCGACTTTCGACTTTCTTTGACTAAAAGTAAAAATCAATTATCCTTCAAGGTTCAGGTCTCCACCTAAATACACGAGCATATATTACATTGCTCTTCCTAGGATATTTGAGAATACGTTTCACTCGAACTTCTCGTTTTTAACGACATATGATATCCTATGTCATTCCCAATGCGATAGACATCATCGATATAAACTACTAAGAAAACCACATTCTTTTCTTTGATATACTTGAATACACAAGGTTTATCAATTGTTTTCCTCAAATCAATGGGCTTTGATTGTTTCATCAAACCTTAGATTTCAGGAATTACATGCTTGCTTAAGTCTACAAATGGACTTTTGCAGCTAACAGACTTTCTGTTCTTGGCCTTGATAAACGAACCCTTCTGGTTGCATTTTATAAATGCTCTCCTTAAGATAGCTATTCAAAAAAGCTGTCTTGACATCCAATTTTTATATCATATAATAAATGTTGGATGTGATGGATAAGAGGATGTGTATGGAACTAAGCTTAGCAACATGTGAGAAAGTTTCTTCATAGTCAACTCCCTCTTTTCAGGTATAACCACTTTGCTATTAGCCTAACCTTTTGAAAGTCTATACTTTCTTGTTCATACCTCTCTTATTCTTATATATCCAATTATATCAAATATAATTGATCTCATCATGTGGATCTACAAGCTTTCCAGATGTTATAGGATTCATCGCACCTTGCCATTTTTCCTTATTAGAATTTTCCATTGCATGCTTGTATGACAATGAATCATCTTGATTTGTGTCATACACTACTAGAGGTACTTCTCATCATGCTCGCAGAAGGTGAGTAGTCTAACTACCCTCCCACTACGATGAGGTACCAAGATGTTCTAATCAGGAATTGTGGTCTTTCGTTGAGGTAATTTATCAGTAGTTAACTGAGGTATGCCGATCTCATCAGCTTAAATTTCATCCAATATTATTTAACTATGAGGTTTAAAGTTCGTTATCTAGCTTTCCTCAGTAAAAGTAATATTCGTCGATACGAATCATCTTTTATCTTGAGTGCTACGAAACCTCCTCCAGTTTCGAATAGATTGACTAGAAATAGACACACTTTAGACCACAGTTTCAACTTTTCAGTCATTCCTTTCAACACGTGTGCCAAACACTCACATAAGTGAAAGTACTGTAAACTAACTTTACAACCATTCCACAACTCTATGGGAGTCTTATGGATTGACTTGTTTGTTGCTACATCCAAATGTAGATTGTGGTTTCTAGTGCCTATCACAAGAAAGACATTGGCAATGAGGAGTATAGTTCATTATTGATCTAACCATTTCTAAGAAACTTCTATTGTAGAGTTTTAGATGCTGTGAGTTGGATTGAATTCCACGCTCCAGCAAGTAGTCCTTGAATTCGTAATCCAAGTATTCTCTTCATTGATCTTATCAAAGAGTTTTGAGTGATTTACCTAAATGCATTTCAACATCTCTAAGAATTCTTAATCTTTCCAGAAGATTCAGATTTCTTTTGCTATAAGTAAACATGAAGAGTGTTGACTTTCAACTATCTTAAGGACATTTCTTTACTAGCATGTTTATCCTATCAAGGTTAATATCTACTAACCTTAGATGCCAAAGATATATTTTATCACTCTTAGAAGTTTTAGAATGCATGATTGATCAATAATTTGCTACCTAAAATAATTCATAAATTATTTATCGATAATTTTCAGACATTTATAATACAGTCCATGCTCTATGTTTACATAATAACCATTTTCTGAAATAACAATCTTATTATCAGAAAAAAGTAAAATAACAATCTTATTCATGCAATCATAATTGAGAAATCAAATTTCTAGAAAAGTTTAGGAATAAAGTATACATTGTTCAAAACAATGAATCTATTCCTAAATTCTAAGTGAACTGTTAATATGGTCTTTACAAAAAATGATCGCCCATTTTCCAACATTCATTGTGACATTTCCTTTGGCAAGTCCCTTTGAAGAACTAAGCATCTAAAGAAGAACAAGTACGATTAGTGGCCACTGAATTAAATATTCAGAATGACAAATCATTTTCCACTAATAACTTTCTAAAAACTTGTAAATCAAATTTACCTTTTCGTTTTGATCTTCTTATCGCAGAGATACCTTTTATAGTTTCTCTTTCAATGTCCATGAACTCCATAATGAAAACATTTTCTCTTATGGATTTTGTTCATGGAGTAATTCTTATTTCACTTGCCCTAGGATGCTCATAGCTTCCTTGTCCTGACTCAGACCCACATTTCGCCATCTTCCTCCTTTTGTTCTTAACAGTAGAGGAAGACGAATTTTGCTTGACAACGTTTGCCTCGTACTTTTTAGCCTTATGTTTAAATATGGCTTCAAAAATCTGCATTTCGTTTTAGCAATCTAGTCATGCTATAAACCAACTTATTCTTAATATAGTTGGATGTGAACGCAGAAAAGTCTGGCATGAGTCACCCAATAATTATACTAATTTGAGTCATCTCTTCAATGGTGGCCTCTTGTATTGCCGCCTTGTGCAAAATTTTGATCATGTCAAGTACATAATCTCTTACCGAAGTGTCCTTCTTAAACTTAGCCTTCATGAATCTACGAGGCGATTCATGTCGACGTTGTTCAGAAGATTTGCTAAACATGACTTGTAAAGATTCTCATAACTCGTATAAGTTCTCCATGTACTAATGTTTCTTCTTAAGAACAACGTGCACGGAAGCAATCATGTAGCAACGCACCTTGTTGTTGGTTCAGAACCAACTATCAAATATATCTCGTACGGTACGAGAAGCACCAGCGAGAGGTTCAGGAGGACAATCCTTAGTGAGAACGAACTCTTGATTCTCACAAATCATTCGTATGCTAATATTGGATTTTCAATTAACGTAGCTACATTCCCCAGTTAGTTTTTCGTTCGAGAGTAAACCGACAAATAAGTTTGTAATTGACATGATTGTTGAATAAATAAATTGAAATTCGATCATACATTCATAATAAACATCATATTTCGGAATAGTAAACGTGATGCATGAATGCAACTCTTAAGAAAAACACATAAAACAATTTACTAATCCGCGATAAAATAATTTAGCTACTAATATGCTGCCGTAGGGTCGATCATATTAATACTAAATTAAGTTCGAGACAGTCTCAAATTAATAAGTGAACTAAAATATCTCATATTCATCTTTCACTATTAATTACCGCATAATTTGGTCAACATGTATTCAACTAACTTAAATACATGTTTATGAGTGCAACCTATTGTTTCAGATTTTATGACTTAACTTAGACTTGTCACCGTAGGGTAGATCAAGCTAAAATACATCAATAAATCATATCTCAAGGAAGTTTAATCTTGTTATTGATATAGGTTAGACACCTTCCGTAGGGAGGATGCAATCTAGGCACCGCGAGGCGCTACCTAAATCTCACTTTATTAAACTAACAATAGAGACCGTAGGATATATCGTCATATATCCTTCTCCCACTCAATAATTTAAAAACATGTGTTTTATCTAAATAAATATTTATGTTTTAATAATTTACATCAACATTACTAGATTTTTTAATCTCTAAGCTTATATAGGATTAAAATCCAATTTAATTGGGTCTAATTTATTATGTAGATTATCTTCCAATCTAATTGGACATTAGGTGATCTTAGACAATCTAAGTTGAGATGGGACCTAAAATTAATAATTATCCAATCAAATTGGACTTCGGTTCCTTTAGACATTCTAACTAGGCTAACTTTTAGGTGAACCCTTATTAATTTTTACCAAACTCAAGAATCACCCAATTTTAAATAATGCACATAAGTTTAACAATTAAACTAATTCATTATTTAAATAAATTTGTTTTCATAAAACAAATTATACGAGCATGTATCAAAACATATATATATCGAATATAAATCTATATGTGATGCATGGACATAATGAAACGATTGTGAGTATCATGAATGACATGTAATATGCATGAACATGCTATCAATCATAACATAAGCATAAATAAAAACGGCAGGTCGGGTGTTTTTGGGTATTTCTAAAATTACAACCCATGAGAGAAAATAACAACCCAGAAGAAAATAACAACGAGCCTAATTATTACAAAATAGTTTCATTTATGGATCTTCATCTCCAAGCTCTTTTTTTTTTTTTTTTTTTTTGTAATTTTCTCCATCAAGCCCAAATTTCAAAGTGCACCAAATCCAAACAATTTTGGTTAAGTTCTAAACTTAATTCTAAAATCTACAATTCAAAATTGTGCTAATGACCCAAATCAAACAATTTTGATTAAGTTCTAAACTTAATTCAAACCCCACAATTCAAAATTGTGATTATAACCCAAAATAAAAAAAATCCAATTATAATTTCATAAACAAATTGGCTTTTATTTTACGCATGACTTGGCCACGGCAAATCTAAATCACGGCATGAAAATTGTATTAAACTCTTTTCAGATTGGTCTACGGCAAATTTAATTCACAGGAAACGATTACTTGCTCTGGCGAAAGTATATGATCTTCTCCTTGAATCCACGTGTCAATTACCAAACCAAAAATGGGAGGTAAGAGGTAACTTGATTGGTAAGTTAGTGCTATAAGCACAAGCCCTATATCCACATTTAATTCGTTGGCCCAAAGCATACTGCTCCAATTTCCAGGCACTAAGATCTGATTTTACCTTCGGAATTAATTTCAAAAACAACGCCGTCAAAAGTATAATCTTTTGATTTCCCCATTACATGTACTGAATTCACATGCCAGAACACCAATCAATTTGTCCTGATATTGCAGCTACGATAAATGAACTTCGTGAGCTTCAATTTTTGCGTCGTCCTTTGAATCTTCAGATAATCTAATTATTACAAAGTCTTATGCCAATAAATTGGCGTACAATAGATCTAGGAATTTAAATAACAATTATAAAATCCTAACCCAAAAACACCAAATTCGACCCGTAAATAAAAACATTCATCCATTCAATATTTAAACAATTTAAACATGCACATGCATACCCACAATCAATTAAAATAAAATCGTTTATGGGCCGCTCTGATACCAATTGTTGGTGTTTTACCCAATCGGATCCGAACTATTCGACCCAACGAGTAAACAGGATCGAACTAATTCGATCCAATTGCGGAATTTGGTGGGATTTATGTTCTCAGTATATTTCAAAAATAACTAACATAAAAACGAGGATCCCATAAACGATAATTATTTTAATTATGCATAAGAAAGAAATAGAAAACTTACAGAAAGCTTCCCGTCCTTCGTTCTTTACTTTTGGATTCATGCTTTTCTTGAGTTTGATGAACAAACGTCTTTGATCTTTTTCACCATTGATATCAACCACGTTCTCCTTCTACTAGGTGTGTGGGCACCAACTTAAGAGAATCGAACTTTTCATTAACGTTGTAGAGATCAAAACAAGAGGTGGCTTTTGTATGTTTAGGGTTGAAGAACTTTTTCTTCTTTTGAGTGTAATCTTAATGATTTCATAAATCAATCATCATCTACCATAAGATCTATATCTCATATGTATATTTATAGATATGGGAGGAGTTAAACTCCTACCATAACTCACTCAAAGTTTTCAACTAGGAAAATAACTCTTCCTTCTCTTACCTTAAGAGAGTTATTAATTAAATACAACTCTTGTAAGTAATTAAAACATACATAAATATATTTATATATATAATTTCGAAAATTACATATAAAAATTTATAATTTTTCCTTTTATTTATTATATAAATATATCATATATATTTACATAGTAAATAATGAATTTCTACAATTAGAAATTCCATAAATGCCCTTGAATCTAGTATTCAATTTCCATTAGATTCAATTCAATAATTAAATCTAATGTAACTAATCATGATTTTTTCTAATTAACTAATTCTAAATTAGTTAATTAAATATCATCTAATTAGTTCGGAGTTTCTATTTTGGGAAACTATTTCCAAAATGCAACGTGAATGAATTCGTTCTAATTTCTTAAGTTCAAATGTAGATTAACAGGAGCCGTGGTTGAGGATTTATGGACATGTAACTTCAAGCTCCAATAAATCGAATAATTTATCAAACTCTTTAATATAATTAATTCGATCTATTAATTCCAAGTGACTCCACTAATGACTTGGAATTGCACTCTTGTCATTACAATATATTTTACTCAAAAGATCAAGATAGTCCATTGATATAATCACTACATGCAATTTGATCCTCCAATAATTGATTCGTAACTAGAGCTAGGCGTAATTACCGTTTTGCCCCTCTAATTACTTCTTTATCCTTAAGTTCCATTAGTTCACTAGTAAACAGTTGATTTATGAACTTATTCATAAATCAGAGCGCTCTACTGTTCAGTTCCAGAACTAACACTTAAGGGAATCAATATTCCAGCTTCTCGCAAGAAGGGTTGGATTCCATATCTGTAGAACACATTCCCAGCCATTTATCTCAACGGATCTTCAAGACATAAGTTTTAGGCTCGATATGGTTACGGGCCATTACCTATGAGTCAAAAGAACTCGTTAACATAAACAGGAGTTTATGCCTACTCAGGATTTAGATCAATTCGCATATGATCATCAGTTGACATGTTCTAGAACCATAATATCAACGGTATCTTATTTATGATTCTAGATCATGTCTGGTCCAGTCCTATGTAATCGAATTACACAAAGTACCTCCACCTTCGATGTCTCTACATCAGTAATTCGGATCAAAATTACTACATTGTAAATGTTTCGTGGACGGTACTAGTAGTGTTTAGTTAAAGATCCCAACTTTAACTCACTACGGACATTTTAGTCTATTAGCTATAGCTTAAATCCTCCAGTATAATATATATACTTAAGTCATAGTCTCTTTAATCGACTTGGAATTTTCTGATGTTTATATTATGCAATAAATGCATAATCGAAATGATTATATGAAAAAATAAATTTCAAAATTTATTTATTTATTTCATTTAAAGAATGTCAAATACATGCTTTAAGAGCATCATGCCTAACACTTCCAAGTCACGAAGATCTTGGGTTATACTAGAAAACACAAAGTAATCAAGTATACAATGCTTGCGCTGATCAACAAATGAAAAGCCACAAGTGCGCTGTAAGAAATCACACAGAGATCCTACACTCTGAAGCTAGATCACTCACTAAGATGGACCTACACTTCTCACGCTGTTTTCAGTACAAGTAATCACTCAAAAAACCTATACTAAGAAGCTATATCACTCACAAAGATGGATATACACTCCTTCTATTCTCAGTTGAAAAGTCACTAAGACAGACAACGTATGATCTCTGTTCTTCAACAAGAAGCTTCGTCAACAGATGACCTCGCTCAAGATCAGACGACTCAACTGATGGATCTCGCTCCTAGGATATGATCTTGAATAATGCAAGCTTACCACTACACCAAAAGCAATTGCTGTTAATGAGGGCGCAACTATTAATCTTTAACCCAAGGTTGATTCCTGTAGGGCACCCCCTACAGTTCACAACGGCAGCGCAGAGCCCCACACTAAGCGGTGGACGGACATGAGGGGCTTCGCAAGAATTCACGTGGATCCTCGGGTCTCCTCCGTGAAACCTCGGCAAGTTGGGTTGCCAGACTCCGATGTAGCAATAGCGCCACAGCGAATCCGTAAGGGTGACTGCTGGAACCCCATAAATCCCAACAATCTCCCCCCCAGCGGCACCTGGGCGGATTCGAACCTGCAACCTCGCTCTGATACCAGTTGTAGGATCTCTAGCGCTTTACCACTACACCAAAAGCAATTGCTGTTAATGAGGGTGCAACTATTAATCTTTAACCCAAGGTTGATTCCTGTAGGGCACCCCCTACAGTTAACAACGGCAGCGCAGAGCCCCACACTAAGCGGTGGACGGACATGAGGGGCTTCGCAAGAATTCACGTGGATCCTCGGGTCTCCTCGACAAGTTGGGTTGCCAGACTCCGATGTAGCAATAGCGCCACAGCGAATCCGTAAGGGTGACTGCTGGAACCCCATAAATCCCAACAATGTCTTCTATTTATACTCCCAGATTTTGAATTTCTGCCCGTTGAAGGTTGGCAGGAATCTACAGTCCTCGAGTTCTGGTCCTGACACGCGGAACGGCTCCCTGCAACTGTTGCACTGTACACTCTGCTGTACGGATGTCTACTTTATGTCAGTTGCATTTAATGCTCTCAGCTCACAGCTGGTTCCCGTTGATAAGCTTCCTGACCGTCTTCACTTTGCTGGTGGAAGTACTCTGCTGATGATCACTTTGTTGATCACTCGGCTGATGGCTTCTCGGCTGATTCAATAATGAACACATCTATCTTGACTCGGCTGATAATACCCATCTGATATCCCACTTCGCTGATTCGGTCACTTAGCTTCCAGACCATGAGATAGGTTTCACTAAGCTGTTCAGTTCTTAGTTGATGACTTCCAGATTACCCTTTTTGTCATCTTCAAAACCTTCTCCAATATTAACCAACACCCACTTCTCGAGCGTAAGTGAAGTTGAAGCTCGGAGAAGTAAACACAACATCGTAGCACACGTTTTGATATGCCTCATTAAAAACCTTACTCGGAAAAACCCAGTGGGACAAAATCCGAGACAGGGAAAAAGAGCACATATTTTCTATGGAGGAGCCTTGTAAGAATTTCGCTTTGATGACGTTACCATATTTGCAGCTCGGAGAAATAATAATAGAGGTCTAGTGTTGAATAGTCTTGGGTCGGACATGCCTCGTTAAAAACCTTACTCGGGAAAACCCTGTGGGATAAAAACCGAGCGAAGGGAAAAAGAGTGCACATCTCCGGAAGACGCTGTCGTTAATCTTAATCTACCGAGTTAAAATATCAACTTTTAAAACTAAGAGGACCGCAAATGCTATTTATGGAAAGATGATCTTCAATTTTACTTAGTGGAAGCTTAACCGTCGCGGTTACTCGGGGTTGAATTTGCAATTTACCCTTTTAACCTTTATACATATACGTTGACCTGAAAAGACGAGTACGCCTTCCCAACTTACTGCAGATCGGAGCATTCAGATCGATAAAGAGTATTCTTTCTTGTCGACCATTCCAACAAATACTTTCTAACATGTCTACCTCCCGGAATCCAGAGGTTCCGTCCAATAATCATCCGAGGTCAGATTCCGACCTAGGGTCCATGGACGAACTCATCAACGCCTACAAAACCACTGAAAATTCTCCTGATGAGACGAATAAAATCGTCGATCAAATTGAGCGTGCCCTAGGGTCAAATGCTGGCGAGGGGACGTCTGGTCAACAGAATTCCGAGCCTGGTGGGGACGCGAAACAAAACATCGAGCCCAATAGCGAGGAAGGAGGAGATGGAGAAAATCCTGATTCCGATAATGAGGATAGTTCGACTGTGGCGCCGGAAGAGCACGAGATAATGAGATATCCAATCAGAGGAGGATGCAGCGTGAGAATCCTGGACCTTGCGGGTGTTACGAAGAAGTCCAAAGCCAAAGGTCGAGCTCAGAAAACTGAGAAACGAGTCGACGAGATCTCTAGTGCATACGATCCAATAGAAGACGAAGCAAACCTCAAAGCTGAGATAGGTAAATTCCTTCCCGAGGGCTATTCACTAGTTATTTCGACCCTCTCTCAAAGGGTGAATCAACCACCTGAAGGATGTCAAGCTTTCTATGCCAAGCAATTTGCCTATGGGTTGCGTATCCCTTTTGCCCCGTTACTCGAGCAGGTTCTAGATGTATTCTCCCCGGCTCCCGCACAGATCCTCCCCAACTCGATCGGATATCTGATAGCTTTCAGTGTTTTTATGAAGGCTAAGGACAAAGTTGTTAATTTTCATCATTTTTGGCAGTTCTTTAAGGTTAGCACTTCCTCTGCCTCCAACGCTGGGTTTGTGTATTTTTCCCAACGTTCGAACCATTCGGTTTTATCGACCATTGTCTCCAGCAATTCTCTTGATTGGAAGAGACGGTTTTTCTTCATTAAAGGACCTGAAGAACCCGCTTCCGAGGGGAGCTCGGAGATGGTTCCACATACATGGAAGGGTCAGCGAGACTGGGTGTACGAAAAACGCGAATTGATAGGTCGGCTCAAGAAGGTTATTCGAGACGAGCTTGTTACCGCGATGCGTTCCGACCCGTATCAGTCGGCTTTTCTTGTTTTAGAGCCAGTTCTTCGGAAAGCGGAGCTCAGCCAAGCTACTTACCCGCTCGCAGACGCTGTCGATCCTCGATCGTTAAGTAAGAATAACAATTTTTTTTTTTTTTTTTTTTTTTTACCGACCACAGTAGTATGCTGTTCAGAGAATTTCATTCCTTAATCAGTTTAATCTTTCGTTTCTTCAGGTACAATGGTAGAACAATATCGAGCTTCCATAGTCGGTAGGACAGTGGCTTCTACCTCGAAAAAGACGCCTGGCCAGCCGAGGAGGCAAGTTAAACCACACCCTGCACAAACCATCCGAACTACAATTCCTCCTCCGGGAGGCTCAACTCAACCTGACCAGGTCGGAAATGAGGGAGAGCCCGAGGATGCTGAGCCGATCCGAATGGTACCTCCTCCGAACCAAGTTGGACCTTCTTCTTCTTCTGGTCTAGGATACAGTATGTTCACCATGAAGAAGCTTAAAGGGAAAGAGATCCTTAATCTGCGAGCTCGGTAAGATCGTGATGGACCCCCCGAGGCGAAAAGAAGGACTGGACTGTGGGGTCGGCACCGAACAGCCCTCACCAGCCGTTCGGGTCGAGGTAATCCTGATATGGTGGACTTTATTGAAGATCAACTTAGAGGTTACCGAGTGGCGGGTTATCCCGAGAGGGGATCGATTCGGAGTGATCGCGATCCAAACGGCGAGAATGAGCACGACAAGGCGATAAAGATCTTCATGGCGGGGAGATTCGCCGAGGATCAGGAGGAGCTATTGGCTCATTGTGACCTCGATGTATTAGGTCGATTCTGCCGAGCGTACCATACGGTAAAAGCCCTTTGCAATGGTTATAACTGTTTAGGTCTTTGAACAAAATATTAATTATTCTGTCATTGCAGATCGGGGACTGCTTTCTCACTGAAGTAAATCGCACCTCGATGCTGGAAGACGAGTCCGATCGGGTCCACCTGGCTTATCGAAATTTACTCGAGGAAGAATCCAAACTCCGCGATCAGTTCATCGCCGTTCAAAAAGAATTGGAGGCCTCCAGAGCTAAGTACACCCCGGCAGTGGAGGAAAGCTTGGTGAAGGTCGTGGCCAAGAAAAGCTTGCTGGAGGATAAGGTCAAGAAACTTGAAGAGGAGCTCGCGCAGACCAAAACTGATTCTGAGTTGTCTTATCAACGCAGCAAGGAAGATTCACGCCTAAGCTCGATAAGAGAGTTTTTGGAGTCTCCCGCGCTAGATGCCATAGCTCGGAAAAGGGTTGATCAAATCCTTCAGACCACCTTTTACAAAGGCGTTCGACAACTAGTCTCTGCGAAATTTATCCCCAACAAAATAGATGAGTATTTAAAGCACATGAATATCTTCAAGAATATGGACGGAGAAAACTATCGAGTTTCATCCTCGAGTTCCGCAGACTGGGAAAAACATGAGTTCGCTCCTTTTGTGAGGGAGTTCAGAGTTCCAATGCCTAACCCCGACATGCTGGATTTAGAAACGTCCAGCTCGAGCTCAAGTTCAGATAGTTCTGAGGACGGAGACAGCCAAGATAGTTCTGGAGATGAGGATGATCGAGAGGCTTCCGGAGACGAAGAGGTAGACGTCGTGGACGGTTCCGAGAACGAGGGCAATGAGGAGGAGCAAAATTCTTAGGAAGAATCTTTGTAATAGATTATAGGATTTTTTCCTCGTATGTAATGTAATCTTCTCGATCATCTATAAAACTTCCATTCTTTGCTTGCATGATTTACCTTGATGTTTAAAGTTCGTGGGAATTTAAAATACAACTTAACTAGACAACAATCTTTGTAAGCTGTAAGGAGCTCGGAATATTACGTCGATAACGAGTTAGGTACCATCGATCAAACGTACGGGAAACGATCGATCTTCATATACGTGCACGGGAAAACTTGAAATTCGCGACTGTTGGGTCCCCAATAGGCAACGTTTCTTCTTCTTATAAATAGAAGGGAGAACTTTAGATTTGCAATACAAAACCATAATTCTTTTCACGTCGGAGCTCATAGACCGATAGAATAAATCGAGCACTCTTCTTTACTTAAAAAAAACAAAATCGATCATGGAGGGAATGGTGAGCTCGAAGCTTGACCCAAAACAACTGTTCAAAGTCAAAAAGGAAAAGGGACCCAAGTCCAAAGTCAGAGATTCTAAGTCCTCCACGGAGGCAGGGAAAATCTCTAAGGGCGATCGAGGCAAAAGTAAGGTCGACTCCCCTTCGAATCCCGAGCCCAAAAAATCCGAGATTCCTAAGGGTGATCTTGCCAAAACTGAGGCCAACTCTTCACCTAACTCCGTGCCCATTCGCTCCGAGAAAAGGCCGGTTATACAGATTTCTGACTCCCCCTCCCGATCGAAGAATATCTCCGAGGGGGGCAAGCAGGTTGTTATCCCTGGTAAACAAGTCACATCTGGTGGCTCCGAGCCTGCCCCCAACAAAAGGGGGCGCGTGGACGATCTGATTCCGACCCCAGCCTTAATCCAAATGACGGGGGAAAATAAGACCTTGGCTGGAAGTATTTTGGCTCTGGAGGCTAATAAGAGAGTTATAAATGAGCATCCTAATAAAAAGGTCAAAATAAATGACCCTTCTGTTGATCAGAAGAAACCTCCTCCGTCGGGTGAGAAACCCAAGGTCGAGAGTTCGGTCTCCTGCGTTGATCCCACACTTGCCGCCTACTTTGAAGTGGTGAAAAATAAGGCAGTAGCTGCAAGAGCTGCCCCGAGCAGTTGGGAGATCCTACTCAGCAGTATTCAGTTGGCCGAGCAAGAACGGTTGAGGGGGAAAAGTGCTCGGGAAATAGTGCAATCGAGCGCAGATCTGCTTACCCAAGTGAGTCTCCAACTTTAACACTCCAACTCTTTTTTTTTTTTTTTTTTTTTTTTTTTTTTAATATTAATACTCCAACTTTATGCATTGAAGGTTGGACAGCAGCTATTCAACCTAGGGCTGCAGGTCGAGCTAGAAGCCGAGCAGCGTGCTGTGGCTATCCTCGAGTTAGAGGAGAAGAAAGTTGCACTGGTGAAGTCTCTTGAAGAAACCAGAGCCATCGAGCTGAAATTGGCCTCTGAGACGGAGAAAGCTGTGAGGAAGAGAGAGAGCCAAGTTCACGAGGAGTTGAGCAAGGAGTTGGATAGGCTGAAGTCCCTTGTCGAGCAGGAGAAGAAAAATGCCGAGCTGCGAGAGCAAGAGGCTTATAAGAAAGGTTATGACGCGGGGTACGAGGCCCGCAATGTCGAACTCCGCAGACTCTTATTCGAGAAATAAAGTGTAGAGATTTCGTGTAACTCTTCTGCCTTTTGCTTGATCAAATGTTGTACTCTCATTTTTCTCCTTATTGTATTGCTATTCTCTTTGGAATAATAAATCTTTTCCTTTTAATCGGCGTCGTTGTGTGTTCGGGAAGTCTTATTGTAGAAACAATTTATACTCGAGCTAAGAGTGATCGAAAATCCTAGCGTAGAGTGAAAACTGAAAGTTTCTGCACCGCGCCTATGACCAAGTCATAGTATTCCCCCTTTTTTAGCAAAAATCCAAGGAAATTCTGACCAAACAGTACCTAATCCTCGGGAAGCGGAACCGTCACCCGTGATTAATGCCTTGATCTGGGCCGTTGGCCTTGTTGAATACTGACCGTCGATCAGATTTTTGTTTTAGTATATAAAGGGCTTTTTATTAAGCTGAAAATCTTTACCTTGCACAGTCAAAATGTTTTATCCGAGGACTAAGTTCGGATCCTTCCTTCTTCCTGTTCAAGCTTTTGAGATTTGGCTTCGAACGTACTTCCGATCTTACAAACAAGATAAATACTTCTTTGGTATGGGCGGAATCGGAAAAGAGGGGCCCCTCGATCATCTGGGGGTCTCTGATCCCTGAAAATGGGATCTCCCCTTGGAATACCAGTAAGTGACTGACCCTTGCTCGGGTATTTTGGGCAGGGTTAGCATTGCGGATTTCGAGGGGTATCCCCGAGGGCCAAGTTCACGAGGAGTTGAGCAAGGAGTTGGATAGGTTGAAGTCCCTTGTCGAGCAGGAGAAGAAAAATGCCGAGCTGCGAGAGCAAGAGGCTTATAAGAAAGGTTATGACGCGGGGTACGAGGCCCGCAATGTCGAACTCTGCAGACTCTTATTCGAGAAATAATGTGTAGAGATTTCGTGTAACTCTTCTGCCTTTTGCTTGATCAAATGTTGTACTCTCATTTTTCTCCTTATTGTATTGCTATTCTCTTTGGAATAATAAATCTTTTCCTTTTAATCGGCGTCGTTGTGTGTTCGGGAAGTCTTATTGTAGAAACAATTTATACTCGAGCTAAGAGTGATCGAAAATCCTAGCGTAGAGTGAAAACTGAAAGTTTCTGCACCGCCTATGACCAAGTCATAGTATTCCCCCTTTTTTAGCAAAAATCCAAGGAAATTCTGACCAAACAGTACCTAATCCTCGGGAAGCGGAACCGTCACCCGTGATTATTGCCTTGATCTGGGCCGTTGGCCTTGTTGAATACTGACCGTCGATCAGATTTTTGTTTTAGTATATAAAGGGTTTTTTATTAAGCTGAAAATCTTTACCTTGCACAGTCAAAATGTTTTATCCGAGGACTAAGTTCGGATCCTTCCTTCTTCCTGTTCAAGCTTTTGAGATTTGGCTTCGAACGTACTTCCGATCTTACAAACAAGATAGATACTTCTTTGGTATGGGCGGAATCGGAAAAGAGGGGCCCCTCGATCATCTGGGGGTCTCTGATCCCTGAAAATGGGATCTCCCCTTGGAATACCAGTAAGTGACTGACCCTTGCTCGGGTATTTTGGGCAGGGTTAGCATTGCGGATTTCGAGGGGTATCCCCGAGGGCGGAAAGCTGGTCAGATAATTAAAAGGAAGTTTGACCTCGAGTACCAATTTCTTCCTTTCTTCCTTGAAGAATGGTAACTTTAGGTCGAGCTCTCCGATCATAAAAAGACTACCGGCTGCTCTAGGTTGAAATTCCGGATATTAAAATGAGGAATTTCAACCTTAGACGCCAACTCGGGGAAGTGATCGGGCTCGGCTGATTGCAAGAATGCTGGGGACTGTATGGAGATCAGAAAAAATAACCTGCGATCCATATTGTCTAATTTCAAAACCAGATATCGTTAGACGATAAACATAGACAGCTCGATCACTTTGCAAGTCTACCGGACAATCGATTTGTCACACAAACTGTGGTGCACTTACCGGATGCTCGCCAATGCTCCTGGTCGACAAAACTGAAGGATGCTCGAAGACCATAGAATAGGGCATAGTAGTTGTATTAGGACTCTATTTGTAAGCATACTCAACAATTCTGTAATTTGTTCGATGAATATCAATAAAGTAATAGTTTTTGTATTTCACTGATCTCTTGTATCTTGCTCGTAATTTGTAACTAATAAGACCTTTGTGTTTTCACAAAGTATTTGCTACTTCTCTTTTCCATCGTCTTTACCATTAATTACTTGCTCGCAATATCCAATCCGACGACGTACTAATAATCTGATGTAAGTTTAAAAATCTGAACGGTCATAACCCACGTTTGGAATACTTATTGATCGATAAAGTCTTCTCGGAAAGATTATCCCATAAGCATTCAAATGAATAATAACTGAAATCAGAGAAGTTTTCCTCGAGCATAACTGAACTAAGAGATAATAATCCCAACTTGAGGAATATGAAGTCCTCGAAAAATCTTCAAATTTCGAGCAGAGCTACTTCATTATATCATTTCAAGCCTCAGTTGATTTTATCCAACAATAAATCTTTTGACTTCATTATTTGAGCACTGTTTTCCGAGCTAGATAGTCACGTTCTTTTTTGAACAAGTCTTTTTTGAGGGAGGGTCATAGCAACAGCTTTCACCCTCGGTCGAAACTTTTTCTTTTTGCACAAGTCTTTTTCGAGGGAGGGTCGTAGCAACAGCTTTCACCCTCGGTCGAGACTTTTTTCTTTTTTGAACAAGTCTTTTTCGAGGGAGGGTCGTAGCAACAGCTTTCACCCTCGGTCGAAACTTTTTTTTATTTTTTGAACAAGTCTGCGTCGAGGAAAGGTCATAGCAACAACTTTCACCCTCGGTCGATTTTTTATTTTTGAACAAGTCTTTATCGAGGAAGGGTCATAGCAACAGCTTTCACCCTCGGTCGATTTTTTATTTTTGAACAAGTCTTTATCGAGGGAGGGTCATAGCAAGAAATTTCACCCTCGATCGATTTTTTATTTTTGAACAAGTCTTTATCGAGGAAGGGTCATACCAACAGCTTTCACCCTCGATCGATTTTTTATTTTTGAACAAGTCTTTATCGAGGAAGGGTCATAGCAACAACTTTCACCCTCGGTCGATTTTTTATTTTTGAACAAGTCTTTATCGAGGGAGGGTCATAGCAACAGCTTTCACCCTCGGTCGATTTTTTATTTTTGAACAAGTCTTTATCGAGGGAGGGTCATAGCAACAACTTTCACCCTCGGTCGATTTTTTATTTTTGAACAAGTCTTTATCGAGGAAGGGTCATAGCAACAACTTTCACCCTCGGTCGATTTTTTATTTTTGAACAAGTCTTTATCGAGGAAGGGTCATAGCAACAACTTTCACCCTCGGTCGAGACTTTTTGCTGTTTCTTTATCGTGGTACTCGGAATACAATTGGAACTTAAATAGAGGATTTCATTGATTGTCCTTACACTTGAGGGAAAACAGAGTTGTAAAAAACCGTAAATTACAAGAAAAATTAAAATGATTGCAACTATCTTCCATAGTATTTCCTCAGGTTAACTGCATTCCAGGTTCTTGGCAAAACTTCACCGTTGATGTGAGCAATCTTATAGGACCCCTTCTTTCCGACCTCCTGCACGACATAAGGGCCATCCCAGTTCGGTTGAAGCTTTTCGACGTGCTTGGATACTTCCTCCTTTTTGAGGACCAAGTCCCCTACTTTGAATGTTCTTATCCTGACTTTCTTGTCATAAGCCCTTTCCATGCTAGATTTGGTGGCTTGGATCTTTATGCACGCTCGGTCGCGTTTGCCATCTGCATGGTCGATGTCCATTTCTCTCAAAAACTGGTTCTGGTCAGGATCGTAAGACTCGACCCTTGGTGATGGAACTAATGTTTCGATCGGGATTACAGCCTCCGAACCATACACCAGCGAGAAAGGAGTCTCTCCAGTAGCTGATTTCATTGAGGTTCTGTTCGCCCATATCACTCCGGGAAGCTCGTCTAACCACTTGCCTTTCGCCTCGGCCAAACGTTTTTTGAGTGACCGGACAATTTCTCTGTTGGTGACCTCGGTCTGCCCGTTTGCCTGGGGATGCCCGACCGAAGTGAAATTCTGCTGGATTCCAAACTTTTCGCACCACTCCGAAATCTGCCTTCCCGCAAATTGAGTTCCGTTGTCGGAGATTAAGACCCTCGGTATCCCGAACCTGCAAACAATAAATTTCCAAAGAAAATTTATAACCTGAAACTGAGTAATCTTGGTTAACGCAATGCATTCGATCCATTTACTGAATTATTCAACGGCAACTAGGACATAATTTTTTCTCTATCTAGCTGTTGGGAAAGGTCCCACGATATCGATCCCCCATTTATCGAATGGCCAACAGATCGGAACAGAATGCAATTGTTCAGCGGGCTGATGAATCAAATTCGAGTGGATTTGGCAATGATGACATTTCTTAACATAGTCGATGGAATCTGAAATCATGGTAGGCCAATAATATCCAGTCCTCGAGCATTTCAAGGCTAATGCTCTTGCACCGCAATGATTTCCAGCTTCACCTTCGTGAACTTCCTTTAAAATAAAATCGAATTGACTCTCCGGAATGCATTTTAACAAAACTCCCGAGCTCGACCTCTTAAAAAGCTGGTGCTCGATCAAAACGTACATTGGAGCTCGATATTTAATTCGTCGGGCTTCGTTTGTGTCCTCTGGCAAAGTACCATTTCTTAAATAAGTTTTCAATGGCTCCATCCATGAAGGCCCTTGAGCATCTATCTCCATTATCTCCGAACTCGGAGTTACGTTCAAATCTATCGCTGGAGAGTTGGACATCAACCAAGTTATTATTCTCTCGTTACGTCCATCCATCGACCCCGTAAATTTTGAAAGCAAATCCGCCCAAGAGTTTTCTTCTCCAGGGATAGCTTGTATATCAAATTTTTCCAGCTTTGCCACCAGATCCTTCACCCTTTTTAGATACTTCGTCATGTTAAACTCTTTTGCTTCATAAACCCCCTTCACTTGTCTGTGTATGAGCTCGGAGTTGGTCAACACGGTGAGGGACTTTATGCTCGCTTTAACTGCCATTTCTAATCCCGCAACCAATGCCTCGTACTCTGCTTCATTGTTCGTTACCACAAAATCTAGGGTGATTGCATAACTGAGATCCTCTCCCTCGGGACCCTGAAAATGAATTCCGGCCCCACCTCCTTCTCTGGTCGACGATCCATCGACGTGCATCAACCAAACTTTCTCCTGAACATCTATTACTAGGTTTACCTCGGGAATTTGTGGCTTTTCCGAACCGGATCCTGTCGACTCCGCAATGAAATCAGCCAGGACCTGGGCTTTGATCGTTGTTCGGGGTTGGTATTCGATTTCAAACTGTCCAAGTTCCACTGCCCATTTAATCAATCTCCCGGACGTCTCTGGTCTTGACAGAACTTGCCTTAGAGGTTGGTTTGTCAAAACAATAATTTTTTAAGTCTAAAAATAAGGCCGGAGTTTCCGAGCGGCGATAACTAAAGCAAGCGCGAACTTCTCGATCTCCAAGTAATTCTTCTCTGCCCCTTGAACCAACTTACTCAGATAATACACCGGCTTGTGCTCGGAGTCCTGAACTCTCACCAAAACTGAACTTATGGCCTCGGTCGATACTGCTATGTATAAATATAAAGGCTCCCCCTCGACTGGTTTTGACAACATTGGTGGGGAGACTAAGTATTTCTTAAGCTCTTCAAAAGCTTTATCGCATTCCTCATTCCATTCGAAGCTTTTTGATCTTCTCAACAATTTGAAGAAAGGCATGATAGGATAGTGCCCAGCAAGCCAATGTTAATTAGCTTGTAAGAGGACTATCTTCTTATGGATTAATAAATATACGACCGTTTATTTATAGTATGTAAATTAAACAATGGCCAACTTCATCTCTCGCGAACTTATCTAAGCGATTGGATGAAATCCTAAGGTCACATTCGACTATGGGACGATTCACTTCAGTACTGAGTGCAATCATGAAACAGTCTCTAAGGTCGTGATCTTAAAACACGTTCCAAGTCATAGATTCCGAACGAGACGGGGTATCGAAGGAATCGCTAAGACTTGTACGAATATGCATGATTCACATGGAGTGAATTTGTAGAGTTTCATGAACAAGACATTTGATGTCAGTGCATATGACTAGGTGGTTCGATAGGGGATCGAACGCATCGAACGACCCGAACAGAGAAACCCATTGTGGAAGCGCATGACGCATATCGGTGATGGGATATTTCTCAAGGCTTATAATAGTGTACGATTTAGTCCTTAGACTTGAGGTACTAGGGCGAATTCGGTGCATGGGTGTACGTATTTAGATTTAGGTACTGGTCACGTAGCCTGACCTTAATGTGCCTAAGTTGGGTGCGTATAGTCGTGTACGCGAGTGGTTAGTACTAAGAAAGGATCTATCGACTCATCCTGATAAGGTGGGAGAATTTCCTATACGTTCTTAGATAATATGTTCCGAGGAACCTGCGGCCGCAGTCGGTGACGGATTTGGAAAGGAGTTTCCAAATTTAGCAGTCACACTGGAATTATTATCCTGAATTAGAAAGTATAGTTGTCGAGATAATTAGAGGTGCCGGTCAATTCACACACCCTAGGTCTCGGTCGGGAAATTAGTCTTTGGAAGGACCGTATGTACATGGCAATTATAAGAGGTGAGGTTCACAAGATCAATTCACCTGAAGTTGGGCTTCATGGGCTTGTGGCTAGACATCGACCATGAAGTGTGGGTACTCCTGAATTAATAAAGGAGATTAATTCTGGAGTGGTCAATTAAAAGTGTTTAATTGATCGGAGCATTTAATTGCTCGTTAATTAAATCACGAAAGTCGTGGGCCTGCTGCCAATTGATGGTGAACCCAGAGGGTCACACACAATACAGTTGGACAGTGACAGTCAAAAAGGAAATAGTTGATTTAAGGAAGTTAAATCAAAGTTGATGAATTAAAGTGTTAATTCAAAGAAATCAAAGTTAATGAATTAAAGTGTTAATTCAAGAAGAAGAATTATTAATTAGAATATCTAATTAATTTATTAGAGTGTCTAATTAATTAATTGGATTATCTAATTAATTATGAGATTAATTAAAGTAGTTAATTAATTAAATGGAAGAAGGATTTATCATGAAATTTTCGGATTTACATGAATAAGGCATAGGGGCGATTTTTGAGGCTAAGGAAAGTTGGAAGAATTTGTTTCTTGTGGGACAAGAAAGAAGGAAGAGATTCATGTATATCTAGTTTCCTAATGAGATAAGGAAAATCTATAAGATATACTTGTATATCTTATTTCCTAATGAAATAAGGAAAAGAGATATTGATGTACATGGAAAAGGATATCTATTAAGAGAAGGACTCTTCTCTTATAAATATCTCTCTTCATAATTCTTCCATAAGCGAATGAAGCAATAATAAAAAGTGATCAAAAACACAAGAGATTTTCAATAGCTGAAAATTGAAGAGAAAAATCGACCAGCCCTAGCCAAAAAGGCCAGTGCCGCCGCCGCCCTCATCTTCTTCTCTTCTTCATCTGGATCTGGTTCAAGAGCTGGATCCAGTTCCAACTCTTCCTTCATTGACAAGTTTCCAAGATCTAGTTCGTAGCCTGTGATTTGGAAACGTTGCTACAATCCATCTGGTGTGGATACATTCTGGAGGTGAGACAATTGGATCACTGCATCGTGAATCAAACTAGAAAAGCCGAAACAAGTTTTGAGGTATTTCGCAAAACACCCCCTTTGTTTTCTGTTACTGTTTGATTCAACCTATTTCACATAAATAATATGGAGATCGATTTATGGGACTGATGGGATGCCTCGGAAAATTTTAAATTCCGCACTCTCGTTGTTTTGACAACCGGGGCATACCCAACAGTGGTATCAGAGCCAACTCCATTATTATTATGTGAAAAAGGCCTGAACATAATTTAATATTTGATATTAGTGTTTATTATGTTCTGTGTGATGATTCTTGCTTGTTATGATATTATGTATGCTCGGATAAATTTGCATGAATTAGTTTGGGCCGATTTTGAATTTCCGAAAATTAGTGGACTGTTTTTGCAAATAGCGATTTTCGAAAAACTGGACCAAAATTGAAAAATTTCGTTCTCTGCATGTTTCTGGACTGAAATTGTAATTTTCTGGAATTTTTGAAAACTGGGTCGGTTTTGCAATTTCCGTAAGTTTGGGCTGTTTTGTAATTTACGTAAAGTTCAGGGGTCTGTTTGCAATTAACGAAAATTTCTGGGTAGATTCTGTAAGTTCCTGTTTTCTGGACTGATTTGCAGCTGTCAAAATTTTTGGGTTTAAATTGTTAATTCCCGAAACTTGAGGGGTCAAAAATATAATTTTCCAAAGTTAAGGGACCAAACTGTAATTTTCAAAAGTTGAAAAACAGAATCTGTATTTGTGCATAAAAGGTATTTTTGTTTATCCGAAAATTAATTTTATCATAATTAGTAGAGACTAAAGTAAGGATCATGGATTATTTTAAAAGGGAGTTTTAAAATAAGGAAGATAAGAAATATGTAAAAGTTGTTTGCTTGTTTCTTGCTCTACGTGAACTGTTTACGTGGTTTTCGATCGCGCCGAGCCTTGACCCTAGGGGTAGATGTGATTGGTTTAATTTTAATTGTGTTGTTTTTATTGGGCCTGCGAGCCTTAAAGTTTTTGGGCCACTTTGAGCCTTTGTAATAGAATAGGGCTTTACTGTTTTAAATAGTTTAGGATGGAGGCCCATTACAAGCAAGGTGGAGGCCCAAGAAGGAATGAAGGCCATGTATGCATGGTTATTATTGTAATAGCCTAGGTCCATTAAGAACCCAATTAGATTGACCAATTGGGCCAACATCATGGCTCGATGCTGGCCCGCATAGGAGGCTCCCGATCGAAAACATATTGTGATAGCATGCATGCTAGGTGTGAATGTTTTAATTTTGTTTGTCGATTTATTTATGGCTTGTATGTGATGCGCGCTAGTAATTAGATCGTAAATAAAAGATGAAGCATAATTAAATGCGGTGAGATCTCGAGGAGAGTTTCTTCAAACTTTCAAAACCGAAAATCCCCTCTTGAATAAATATTAAGTCATATTGGGTTAACAATAAAAGGAAGTTTTATAAATCCAAGCCTTCCATTAATAGGAACTAGCGTGAGTTGTCTACTTATCGATTAAGGTGATCCAGAGTCTGGCACCCGAGGCGAAGAAAGGGACAATACGCAAAATTCCTTGATTCTTGTTTTTTCCTTAAAAACTCGACAAGGGTGGGGACTGGTCGGGACATGTATATCGACCGATAACCAGTTACGGGGATTTCATGACCGGGCCCGTTGCTCATCATGATTAATGGGTTAGACTTAACGAATAGTAACATTTATGATGTAGCAGTGCTAGATAAATGTGAAAACCGAGGCAAAATAGCTTGAAGGTTGTGTAGGGACACAATTGGTAAAAGTATACCTACCTAGGGAATTAATTGTATGGCCACGAGTCGTGGGTACAGTTAATGTCTGCCGGGACATCAAGACCTACTAGGAAATAGGATTTCCCGAACAAATAAGGGGTTATTGTTTCGATAAAAATAGTGGGAGAACTTTTTCGATAAAAAGTCCAATTTTCGTTAATTATAAGTATTTTATTAAACCTGTCTGCTTATTGTTGTCTTTTAAATTGTTTATATATAGCCATACAAAATCCACAATCATGTACGAACAAACTTTGGGACAAATCATGAGTTTATCACTCTACGAGACAAGCATGGTTGGGTTCGACAATGTTAGAGAATATTGTTCTTACCTAATCAAGATGATGAAACAAATCAAAAAGCTAGGCGCTGATTTGGATCAAAATGATGAGATAGAAATTATTCTCAATGGCTTGTCTGACTCATTTTCTCATTTTGTGCATCATTTGGAAACTCCGTGTGACGGGATCAAGACAAATGATTTGCGCAAGTTGGTGGACAAATATGAGAAAGCCCATCTACAGGGATTGGGTCTGAGTGAAGGAAAGGATTGCCCCTTGTGTAAGAAAGATAAGCAACTAAGGATGCTTGCTGGAAAGAAATTCCTGAAGAGAATTAACAACGGTATGACCTAGTTATTTCTTTTTGATGTATGACATCTCATAGACCCTCATATCTGTAAAGTGTTTGCAGGTGATGACGGCATTCCCTTGCCCTTGGGAAGAAGGGCATTCCTTGGAAGGAGGAGGCAAGAGTTGCAACAATATATAAGGGAAAAATGCTTCAGGAGTTGGGTCGAGAAGAATCTAGACTTTACTTTTTAGCAAAGTGTTTTACTTAGTTTTTCGTCTTAGCATGAATTTTGGTTTTATTTGATTTTGAGTATTCTTTCGAATTTTTTTGTACAAGACAGCATTGCTTTACCATTATGAATGGAATATTATTTATTTAAAGCTTTTACTTTGTACAAAATATTGATGCTTTACCATTATGAATGGAATGTCTTTAAAGCATAGAAATGAATCAATAATAAACAATTAAAACTTCAAGTAAATTGTATGCTAAATCGACAAAGGTAAAACAACAAGATAATCGCCCACATACTTGAAATGCACATTTTTGGACATATTTCCAAAAGAAGGATTCGAAAGATTGATTTCATTTGAGATTCTTGAAACACAGAACTTAGATGAACTCGTAAATTACGAATCTTGTCTCAAAGGGATAATGACCAAAATAAAGTTTGCTAGGCATTCTAAGCATATCAACCGAATGGATTTAATCCATAGGGACAAACGTGGAGAACTAAAAAGGTTAGTTCAAAAGGACGTTACTTCATGTATACCTACGATTTTTAAAAGTATATGTGTACTTTGTGAAGTACAATTCCAAAACTATTGAAATGTTCAAAGAAGTTTTTGGAAATGAAGTAAGTAAGAGCATAATGTTGAAACCGTTTGATCTTATCAAATTGGCCGAAACATAAGCTATAAATTCCTCGATTATCTAAAAGAGAATAGGATTCTCACGGAGCGAATTAAGTAGGAATTGAACTTGGTTAGACTTAGTTCATTTCACGATAAGACTTCGCTGAACTTCCTTATTTACTTTTGGGGATAGCCTCCCCTGACTATTCAAAGGATACTTAGGTTGGTACCTTTCGAAGCAAGTCCTTACACCACCGTACCATATACGATATGGCATAATACCCTTGCACGACAAATTGGATGGTAGATCCAATTCGCGCAAATTTGTGGGATATCCAACGAAATCCATTGGATACCTGTTCTGCGACAATGAGAAACAATAGGAAAATCGTTTCTCACAAGTACCCGTTCCTCTGTTGATGAATTCTTCGTCAAAGGTAATAGGGAATGTCATGGAACTTGATGAAGTCCAAGATCTGGACCCATCCCCACAAACAGTGGGAGCAAATCCTTAACCTACTGAACCAAATTACGCACAAACACTTCGTAATTCAAATCAAATTCGTAAGGAACTCAAAATTCCATTTTACGAGATTGACAAATTGGATATTGATCCAAGATTACAAAGAAACTATGTTTGACATAGACTTAGGGATGTGGCATGAGGCCATGAGATCCGAAATGGAAAGGTTCAACTTATTTGACTCGTTTAATGGCGGAAGGTTATTCTTCAAAAGCTTTTTGAAGACTAATGAAGATACCTTCGCTCCATTTTTCAAACGTCAAAATCCATTTCGAAATTATTAGCCATAGAAAAGTGGTTTGACTACTAAAATATGACTATTGGATATGAATTCTGCCTCTCACAATTGGAAATTGATGAGAAGATCTTTATTCAAATCCATAGGTCAATCTATGACTTTTGACACAATCCCAAACTTGGAATATGCGACTTGATAAGATGATCAAGACTGTTGACTTCGTCAAAAGGCATATAGATTCCAACTGTGTAAAAGAATCAGTGGGAGCATAGTGAAGTTCGTAACAAAACATGACGACGTTCTGATTATCAAGAACGATATCAGAATATCAAGCGCAGACAAAAGCGTGTCTTTTACGCTATTTCTCCATGATAAGATTTGGAAATTACATCTCACGTATTGGCAATACGTATCTATAGAGATAGAGCGAAGAAGATGTTGCAATTCTCCAAATCTAAGTACATAGACTAAATATTGAATGAATTCAATATGGAAGAATCCAAGAAAGGATTAGTTCCAATGAGATACAGAATCTCTCTTTCTTACTCTATGAGCCCTACATATGATAAGGAAAGAAGAGGATGTCTCAAAAGGTCTTATGCTTAGGCATTTGGTTTGCATGTAGCATGCAAAGTCTTGTACTAGACCTGACTTAACACATGCTGTGATTTTTCACGAGCTACTGTTAGTCAAACACCAGTAAGGGACACTGGACTGCCGTAAAGCAATCCTAGAAGATAATTAAAGGATATAATGCTGGTCTGCGGTAGTAGTGGAGGATTGAAACTCGAAGGATTTAATGATTCGAGCTTTCAAGTCTGATGTGGATGATTTATTCTGTCTCGATGGAGCAGAGGTAAATTGGAATAAACCCCAATAGTCTACCACTGCCAACTCAAACAGAATATATATCGCAGCATAGGATACAGCAGAAGGAAGTGTTTGGATAAGTAAATTCATCTAATGGTTAGATGTAATACCTAGCATAGCAAAAGCCTATCGTTATCTTCACTGATAAAATAGGGCAATTGCTAAATGAAAGGGAATCGAGATCACACCAACGATCTGAACACAAAAACATATGATTAGATAAATCATAGATAGTTGAGATACGTAAAAGTGTTACGTTATCTCAATAGACAACTTAGCAGATCCACTAGTAAAGTCATTATCGCAAAAGAGTTCGAAGGACATCTTGATAAGATGGGTCTTAGAAATGTTGTGATTGGCTTTAGGGCAAGTGGGAGATTGATAGGATAGTGCCCAGCAAGCCAATGTTAATTAGCTTGTAAGAGGACTATCTTCTTATGGATTAATAAATATACGACCGTTTATTTATAGTATGTAAATTAAACAATGGCCAACTTCATCTCTCGCGAACTTATCTAAGCGATTGGATGAAATCCTAAGGTCACATTCGACTATGGGACGATTCACTTCAGTACTGAGTGCAATCATGAAACAGTCTCTAAGGTCGTGATCTTAAAACACGTTCCAAGTCATAGATTCCGAACGAGACGGGGTATCGAAGGAATCGCTAAGACTTGTACGAATATGCATGATTCACATGGAGTGAATTTGTAGAGTTTCATGAACAAGACATTTGATGTCAGTGCATATGACTAGGTGGTTCGATAGGGGATCGAACGCATCGAACGACCCGAACAGAGAAACCCATTGTGGAAGCGCATGACGCATATCGGTGATGGGATATTTCTCAAGGCTTATAATAGTGTACGATTTAGTCCTTAGACTTGAGGTACTAGGGCGAATTCGGTGCATGGGTGTACGTATTTAGATTTAGGTACTGGTCACGTAGCCTGACCTTAATGTGCCTAAGTTGGGTGCGTATAGTCGTGTACGCGAGTGGTTAGTACTAAGAAAGGATCTATCGACTCATCCTGATAAGGTGGGAGAATTTCCTATACGTTCTTAGATAATATGTTCCGAGGAACCTGCGGCCGCAGTCGGTGACGGATTTGGAAAGGAGTTTCCAAATTTAGCAGTCACACTGGAATTATTATCCTGAATTAGAAAGTATAGTTGTCGAGATAATTAGAGGTGCCGGTCAATTCACACACCCTAGGTCTCGGTCGGGAAATTAGTCTTTGGAAGGACCGTATGTACATGGCAATTATAAGAGGTGAGGTTCACAAGATCAATTCACCTGAAGTTGGGCTTCATGGGCTTGTGGCTAGACATCGACCATGAAGTGTGGGTACTCCTGAATTAATAAAGGAGATTAATTCTGGAGTGGTCAATTAAAAGTGTTTAATTGATCGGAGCATTTAATTGCTCGTTAATTAAATCACGAAAGTCGTGGGCCTGCTGCCAATTGATGGTGAACCCAGAGGGTCACACACAATACAGTTGGACAGTGACAGTCAAAAAGGAAATAGTTGATTTAAGGAAGTTAAATCAAAGTTGATGAATTAAAGTGTTAATTCAAAGAAATCAAAGTTAATGAATTAAAGTGTTAATTCAAGAAGAAGAATTATTAATTAGAATATCTAATTAATTTATTAGAGTGTCTAATTAATTAATTGGATTATCTAATTAATTATGAGATTAATTAAAGTAGTTAATTAATTAAATGGAAGAAGGATTTATCATGAAATTTTCGGATTTACATGAATAAGGCATAGGGGCGATTTTTGAGGCTAAGGAAAGTTGGAAGAATTTGTTTCTTGTGGGACAAGAAAGAAGGAAGAGATTCATGTATATCTAGTTTCCTAATGAGATAAGGAAAATCTATAAGATATACTTGTATATCTTATTTCCTAATGAAATAAGGAAAAGAGATATTGATGTACATGGAAAAGGATATCTATTAAGAGAAGGACTCTTCTCTTATAAATATCTCTCTTCATAATTCTTCCATAAGCGAATGAAGCAATAATAAAAAGTGATAAAAAACACAAGAGATTTTCAATAGCTGAAAATTGAAGAGAAAAATCGACCAGCCCTAGCCAAAAAGGCCAGTGCCGCCGCCGCCCTCATCTTCTTCTCTTCTTCATCTGGATCTGGTTCAAGAGCTGGATCCAGTTCCAACTCTTCCTTCATTGACAAGTTTCCAAGATCTAGTTCGTAGCCTGTGATTTGGAAACGTTGCTACAATCCATCTGGTGTGGATACATTCTGGAGGTGAGACAATTGGATCACTGCATCGTGAATCAAACTAGAAAAGCCGAAACAAGTTTTGAGGTATTTCGCAAAACACCCCCTTTGTTTTCTGTTACTGTTTGATTCAACCTATTTCACATAAATAATATGGAGATCGATTTATGGGACTGATGGGATGCCTCGGAAAATTTTAAATTCCGCACTCTCGTTGTTTTGACAACCGGGGCATACCCAACAAGGCAAACTCTTGTCCGCTGAGCGGGATATAAACCTATTCAATGATATTATTTTTCCGATCAAACTCTGCACTTCAGATAACTTCGTTGGTGGTTTTAGCTCGGCAATGGCTCTGATTTTCTCAGGGTTTGCCTCGATGCCACTCTCATGGACCAAATAGCCGAGGAATTTTCCCGATCTCACCCCGAAAGTACACTTTGCAGGATTTAGTTTCATCCTGTACTTCCTTAAGATCGCGAAACATTTGTCAAGGTGCTTTATATGATCCTCCTCAGTCATGCTCTTCACGAGCATATCATCAACGTAAACTTCCATAATTTCACCGATGAGATCCTTGAACATCATATTCACGAGCCTTTGATAAGTTGCTCCAGCATTTCTGAGTCCAAAAGGCATTACTATGAAACAGTACACTCCTCGTTCGGTAATGAAGGCGGTTTTGTCTTGATCCCTTTCATTCATAAAAATTTGATAGAACCCTTGGAAGGCATCCATCATGCTAAAGAAGATGAAACCAGCGGTCGAGTCGACTAGCATATCGATCCGCGGTAAATGATAGGGATCTCTCGGACATAACTTATTCAAGTCGGTAAAATCATTACACATCCTCCATTTGTTGTCCACCTTTTCTCCCTTCGATACCAGCACCACATTACAAAGCCATTCGGTAAACGTTATTTCCTTAATCTGCCCAGCGGCTAACAATCTATCGACCTCAGCATTAATGATTTTATCTTTTTCCCGACCATGATTCCTCTTCTTTTGCCTAACTGGCTTTGCTCTAGGATCGATATTTAGTGAATGAGTAATCACCCTTGGGTCGATCCCGACGATGTCATCGGAGCTCCAAGCAAAGACATCGGCGTTGTTTCTTAGGAATTCGATCAGCATAGTCTCCATCCCTTGACTTAGCTCAGTCCCGATCCTGGTGAACTTCTCGGGTGAACCCGGAACTAATGTTACCTGTTTATGGTTCGGGGGTTGAACGCTCATATCGATCTCTTTTCCTTTTTTACTCTGCAGTTTTTCACAATCTGGCAAGGGGAGGTCGGATACCGAGAATAACTTTTCATCCTCTAACTTTCTTTTTGATGGTAATGTTGGCTCGAACTGCTTCTTTAAGTTTAGGGACGTGTTATAACATTCCCACGCCATGCATTGGTCATTCCTCATTTCTCCGACCCCTGCCAAAGTGGGAAACTTGACCATCTGATGGTAAGTCGAGACAACTGCTTTGAAAATGTTTAAAGCCGGTCTTCCCAAAATAGCATTATAAGAGGGGTACTCACGACCAAGAACTTAACCATCTTCGTGACATCTTTTGGTTTCTTGCCCATTGTGGTACTTAGGAGGATGGTTCCGAGAGGAACGATTTCCGATCCGCCGAAGCCAATAAGCGGGGTTGACACCCGATCCAGACGTGGATGCTGTAAATTCATTCTATCGAGAGCTTCTGAAGAGATTATGTTTGCCGAGCTACCATTATCGATCAACACCCTCTTAACCTCGAAGTTATTAATCCTCAAGGTTAAGACCATCGAAAAATCAGCGTCATCTTCATTATTATCCCAAGTTATTTCACTTGGTCTGTCAGCCTCAGTAAAACTAATGACCTGATTTACCGAGGGCGCTGATCTTAAAGACATGACCTCCCTCCTGATTGAGACACCTGTCTTTAAATCCTAGCCGTCCTTTTTCTTGCATTCCTGCTATCTCCCCCAGCAGGTCCACCAGCTATTACATTTATCACCCCGTTCGTTTGCTCTTTCGCTTGATGTCGATCCACACGGTGTTGTTCGGAAAACCTCCGTGTATTTCTAGATCGGAAACGGTTGTCAGGATTCCCCTTTCGAATATACTCCTTTAACTTTCCCTGAGCGATTAATTTCTCAATTTCCTGTTTCAACTGAAAACAATCCTCGGTGCTGTGCCCTCGAGCCCTATGATATCTGCAATACTTATCGTGATTCACAGTCCCCAGCCTGGTCTGAGTGACACGCCGAGCTTCAGGGTCCAAATTCCTCTCCTCGAGCGCAGTTAAGATTTCGTCCCTCGAGGCATTCAATCTGGTAAAACTGCTCTTTTCATGCTCCGTTCTTGGAGCCCTCTCTGGTGATGCAGGTCGACCGTAGACATTAGATCTGTGGGTCGGATCCTAAGGTTTATAGACTTTAAGTCTCTTCCAAACCGAGCCTCTTTGCTGCGCGTTTGACCCTCCTTAGTCGCTTGGCTTTGGGATAGGGGCCCGATCAGGTTTCTTTCCGATCGGGGGCCTAGGATTCTGAGCATTCTTCAATTTATTCATTTCCTCCTGAATCATGTATTTTTCAGCTATTTCCATGATTCCCTCGAAAGACTTAGGTTGCTTTCGACAGAGAGCGTTCCCGAACTTGCTATTACGGGTTAGCTCGAACATCAGTGACGACAGAAATTCGATCTGGGGGGTATCAACTTTCAGGAGTTCGATACTAAACCTTGCCAGCCACTGTCTTAAAGTTTCTCCTTCCATCTGCTTCACAGTTCCCAAGTGATTTGCAGGCAACCTTTGTTTCCTTTGGCTGGCAAATTGATGCTTTAACTTATCGCACAACTCATCAAAAGAGAAGATAGAGTTCGGAGGCAACTTTCCGAACCAATCCAAAGCAATTCCTTCGAACGTGGTGACCATAATTTTGCAACAAAAATATTCTGAATGGCCATACAAGTTCAACACATTTATGAAACTGTTAATATGTTCCCCCGGGTCGGAGGTTCCATTATATCTTGGCAACCTGGTAGGGACGGTCTTGGTACCTCGAGCTTCTCTAATTTCTTGGCAAAAGGGTGAACATCGCATGATATTCGTACTCAATTCCTTGTCTCGCCCATCCTCGAGGAACACGGCCCCATCCTCTTTGGCCTCAGTTCTTCGAGCCCTGATATCTGCAGGTCGGGTTTCCTTTACCAGCATTTCCCTCTTTAACTCCTTCACAACCCTTTCCTGCACAATCTTTTCCAAGTCAGCCTCGGTCACCTTTCTGTAGACCGGTTTCTTTACCCTATCCGCGGTTTCGGGTTGACTCTCCCCGACCACTGAATCTTCCAAGTCTTGTACGGCTCTAGAAGGTTGCCCTGAGCGGACCACGGTCCTAGCTCGAGGTGCTTTGGGTCGAACCTCGGACGGTTCACCCAAAGCAGATCGATGGATACTTCCTTCCCTCTATCTATTAGAAACAGGACCCCGAGCAGTAGGTTGATCGACCGGGGGATGTTGGCCAAGCAGAGTTTCACGATCTGCTCTCTCCGTGTTCAGGAATTCTCTACACATAGTTCCAATAATAGAACGCGGATCAGCCACTGTCGTATGAATAGGTAAATCGTTCGGTGGGTCGAGCGGCGGCACCTCAGACTGGTGGGCCACACGGGATTGGTTACTTGGTTCGTTGTTTACCGACTGTTGAGCTCCAACAGCTTGTGAAGGCTCGCCACGTTGGTACGTATATCTCCTAGTAGTAGGCATTTTTCGATCTAATACTCGAATAGGCCCCACGGTGGGCGCCAATTTGATTATGCTCTTTTTCGTTCGTGTCGAATAAGGAAAGTCGAGCAAAACAATAAATGTATCGAGCGTGCAAATATGTATATTAATATCAAGATGCGGATACAAGTTACAAAGTAGGTCTATCCGAGCATTACAGGATGCCGTACCACTAGCTAGATAAATATAAAGAAAAGCAAGCTAAAGCCTATTCCGAGCTTTAAGTCCGAGCAGGAGTCTTTCTTGGGAACTGTGTCGTCCCTGATGTCATAAATGCACCCCGCATATATAGGAACAATATTGAGCTAGGTAAACCCTCCGCATGGGAATACGTCTCGCCAGCTGTCCAAAGCTGTGGGTCGGCCCCACAGTAATTCCGAGGGTAGGAATAGATCGGAAAGTTGGATCTTGCGCTATCATTCTGACTTGATCGGAGAACCATGTTCTTCTGGTCGGAGAAAGCCTTTCCTGGTCGGGATCTAGGTCGATCTCGAGCAGAGGTATTTCCTAAGATAAAGCATGTGAAATATCCCTCATCATACCGAGCTGTTCTCAGTACTCAAGGTATATGAGTATAAATTGCCAAGGATGGGGATAGACGAGTTGTCTACTTCTACCTCTACTGCTGCCTTAGTTGCCGCAGAAAGATCGAAGAAATCAGCAGGGAGATCAAAGGAAATGGACTCATCCGATGAGACCATGCTACTCAACAAAAGGGAGTACACTGCTGGAGACGTTGCGTTGTTGTTGAACGGATTTAAAAAGTTCTACAAAAGAAAGATGAAGAACAAATACAACAATGTTTCTACTTCTAACCCTACTTCTCATGATAGTAAGGATAATTATAAATCCAAACTAATGTGCTATAATTGCAGGAAATTAGGATAAGTCATCAAGGACTGTCCATACCCAAAAGCTGAGAAGTACACGGAGGAAGAAAAGAAAATGAGAAAAGAGAGAAGACATAATAAGAGCAAAATATTGTTGGCTGAAGCCGAAAAGTTAGCTGCCATTTACTAGTCTGATTCAGACTCGGAGACATCTGAAGATGACTCTGCTGAAGAAGAGACACATGCACTACTCTGTCTCATGGCCAAAGAATCAGATGACTCTGATAATGAGGTAACACTCTCTGAAGAAGAAAATCCGCTATTTAGTTCATTTGAACAAATAATGATTAACAACACGAGCGTTGTTGCTGCTTTTACCAAGCTTAAGGAAGAGATGACTATGCTGAAAGAGCAAAACACTTCACTGAAACTTAAGGTTGAGAAACCACAAGAATCAGTAGAATACAAAAAGTTTGAGCATGAGAATGAATCTCTAAAAGCAGAATATGAAGTTTATAAGGGAAAAATCATGGAATTTGAAAAGATCATTGAGTTCCATGCTAAGTCTTCTGATACATCATATAACATGCATTGTAACCAGAAACTATCTTATGAGAAAACAAGTATAGAATTCGACTATGCTAAAAAGTTCACATCTTCTAGTAACAACAAGGTAATCTTATATGTTCAAAATGCTAAACCCACTTCACCACAAAAAGAGATTAAGGAAAATAAATCTCAAAATGTTACTAAGGGTAAAAAGCCTAAGAAAGGTAAACAGACTAGTAAAGCTAAATAACATAATAGTCCAAAGAAGTCTGCTGATAATAGCAAGCATAAAGACTAGTGACAAGTCTAAGAAGTCTGTTAATGAGCAAGTAAGAAAGAAACCTAAGAAGCAAAGAAATCATAAAAAAAATAATACTTGGTAGGGAAATGAGTCATATTATGTGCAACCTGCTTATTCATCATATTATCATACACCTCATTACCCATCTTACTATGCTGCTGCATACCCTGCTCATCATCCGATGCATGCTTATTCTGCTTATCATGCATCGTACCCTACTTATGAGCATTGCTCACATCATAATGATTATCATCATAACATGTCTGCTTAAAATTATGATGCAACAAGAGTAACAAAAGCACCACCAAGATCTACCGAGCCTAAGAAGCCTAAGGTTACCAAATCTAGGGTAGTCAAAGGTGATACTAATCCTTCAGGACCCTCTCAATAAAGGGTACCTAAAACATTTTTATTTTGTTTTGTAGGATAGGATTAGGAGTAGGAGTAAAGTAGAGAAGAAATGGTAATTGGACAGTGGATGTTCAAGACACATGTGCGGTGACATACATGAGCTGCCTGAAATTGCTGCCATAGATGATCCAAAAGTCACATTTGGAGAAAGAAAAACAGGCAAGATTGTGGCAAGTGGAAAGCTTATCAAAGGAAACATTGAGATATATGATGTGTCATATGTTAAAGGCCTGAAGTACAATCTGCTGAGTATAAGTCAATTTTGTGACAAATGATTTTCTGTCATCTTCTCATCAGATAAGTGCTATGTGGAGCAAATTGGAACAAAGAGAATGATATTATCCGGAAGAAGACAAGGAAATATCTACACAGTCGACTGGAGTTCTATTGATAAAAATTCAAATGTTTGTTTGGTGGCCTCTACACCAAGTGAAATTAGTTGGCTATGGCACAAAAGAATGAATCATGTAAACTTCAAGACCATCAACATATTAATCAGGAACAATTTGGATGAAGGATTACCAAAGACAAGCATGAGCAAAGACAAGCTATCTGATGCCTGTCAGAAGGGTAAACAAATCAAATCATCTTTCAAAAGCAAGAAGCACCAATCTTCAAATAAAATTTTGGAGCTACTTCACATGGATTTGATTGGACCCATTGATCCCATTAGCAACGGTGGAAAAAAGTACTGCCTTGTTGTTGTGGATGATTTTTCAAGATATACTTGGGTGGTGTGAAACCAAGGAACATCTTACTAATCTAATGGAGCTGATTTAGAATGAAAAGAGCTTGAAAATCTTAAGGATCAGATCAGATAGGGGAATTGTGTTTACTAACTCTAATGTTGAATATTAATGTAATTCTAGAGGAATCAGTCATGAGTACTCTGTTGTTAGGACCCCAAAACAAAATGGAGTTGTTGAAAGGAGTCTAAAAGAAGCTACCAGAACCATGATAGCTGAAGCAAAGCTGCCTTAAAGATTTTGGGCTGAGGCCACAAACACAGCCTGCTATACCCAGAACAGATGCATGATCAACAAAAGTCTGAACAAAACACCATATGAGTTGTTGAATAATAGAAAGCCTAATATTCATTATCTTCGCATATTTGGTTGTAAATGTTTTGTCTTAAATAATGGTAAAAATCACCTTACTGCTTTTGCAAAAAAGGCTGATGAAGTTGTTTTCGTAGGTTACTCTTCTGTTAGTAAAGCTTATAGAGTGTTTAATAAAAGAACTTTACTTGTAGAAGAATCTGTTCATGTAGTATTTGATGAACCTACTCAATGTTCTGAAAAGAATCAAAGCACTAATCCAGACTTATCTGCTGATCTTCAAAAATTGACTGTACAAAGTTTTGGTCCAAAGTGGTCAGATGAGGTCTGGAGGAGGGCGGGGGGAGAGGTGAATAGTCCTCTGTACCTTTAAATTTTTTCTCTAACTTTGTATAAGTAGAGTAAGCTTATCGTCCTTATGAGACTACTTAGCTGATTTAGCACTCAGCTCATTCAGCACAAGTAAGATCACTCGTCTGATTTACTCCTCTTTTTAGACATCTTCAGAGTTTGAAAATTTGTATGCAGCGGATTTGAAAGTGTATGTTTTTCAAACATGTTTATCTTCACATGTTTAACCCCAGTTTTATGAATTCCTCTTTTAAAAACTTTATCTTTTAAACCGTTTGTTTACTTATGAAAATATGCAAGTTATAACAAGTAATCAAACATAGGAATTTTTATAGTGGTTATACAAACAAAATGTCTCTTAGTCCACTCTTCTGAATCACAAAGATCTAGGTTATACTAGAACACTAAATAACTAGTACAACACTTGTGCTTTTTAAAACAAATGATAAAGCCACAAGCTCGCAATAGGAAATCACAAAGAAAGCCTATTCTATGAAGTAATATCACTCACTTAGATGAATATTAACTTCTCACAACACCTCAGGTTTATAGAAATCACTAAGATTTATGTGTTTGGTTTGTTTCTTCAACTCGGCTTTGTCAACAGATGACTCGGATGATAGTGATCTGTTCTTGAGTTTTTGAGACTTAGAAAGTTTGATCGATGAGTTCTCTCAGTTGTTGTTGTGTATCTCTAACTCTTGAATTTAGATCGATTTATACTCGTAGTTTGAATTTTGCCCGTTGAAGTGAGACAGATTTCAGATCTTCCTCGAGTTCTGGTCCTAACTTTAAATGGCTCCCTACAACTGTTTACTGTACAGTCTGCTGTATGGATCTGTTAGTCGCATTAAATGCACCCTGCTGATACGAGGTTTTTGAATTTACTCCTTCAATCATTTTTCATTAACACCCTTCTCAGACAACATTTATTACTCCAAGTGCATTTATTACCGTTGGAATGACTTCTGATCTCTTTCCACTCTGCTGATCGAATCCACTCTGCTGATGAACACTCTGCTGATTCAAACTGAACTTATCTGATTTGACTCTGCTGATATCCACCAATCTTATTCCGTACTCAGCTTAAGATCACTAGTCTTCCAGACCGAAAATCCAATCTTTTGATTTTACTTGTCTTCTCGATTGAACTTTTTCAGAGGTTTGCTAAGCTTCCATTACTTAGCTGATGACTTTTGGAAATCATCAAACCTCCCTTCACTTCTTCATCTTCATCCAACAATTTCCCCCTTTTTGATGATGACAAAACTTCAGCTAAGTACCTAACCTAACTTCAGTTAAGTCTTCACACAAAATTTCTGTGATAGAAATTAAGCTGGATAAACTTGTAATCTTTTATTGATCTTTGAATATTACAATTACAACATATTACAAATTTAAAAAGTTACAATAAAATAGAAAATTACAAAATAGTACAAGAGTAAAAAGTAGGGTCTTCTTAATCTTCAATGTCTTCATCTTCTTCTTCTTCTTCGTCCTCTTCTTCATCTTCTCCACTAGAAAAGTCTAGTGCCAATTTCTTGACTTTATCACCAGCCTCAATTTTAGCAACTAGTTCCTTTATCCTTTTGGTTTTTTGAAATGGATCAAGCTATTTTTCCGCATATTCCTTAGAGGAAGCAATCTCTTTATTTTCCTTTGCAGCATCCTTGGGTTCTTCTTTTTCAAAATCAGCTTCCTTTGTATCAATAGCCTCTTCTTCATCAACCTTAGCTTCTTCCTTAAACTCAGGTATCTCTTCCCCCTTTTTGTCATCATCAGCAGGGTTGAGATCTTCAACTTCAGTAGGAGCTATGTTCAATGCTTCGCACTGCTTTATGATATTTTGATCCTGCCTTGATCTGATTTCCCTATTGTCTTTGTGTGGCAAGAAGCACTTCAACTTGATTACTTAAATAATCCATGTTCTGATGAAGAGAAGTGACCTCTTCACCTACTTGAATTGATGATTGAAGTGTCTTATCAATGCCTTCACAAAATGCTTGAATGATGTTATCAGTCTTCTCATGCTCAGCATCCATAGCATTTGCAACAACCAGGTTAATATGCTTCCAACCAGCCTCATTATGATGTACTATGTTACTGAACAACTGAATATCAGACTTCATACCATTAACTTCTTCTTTTATGGTATTCAGCTCATCCTTCAACAGCAGAGTAGGATCAACAAGCTTTGGAATGCTCTGAACAAGGGTTAAGGCCATCTCCTCAAATTTCAACAGTAAAGCCTTGTTATTCTCTTCCATCTCCTTCATTGCATTCTCCATCATTGAGTCCAGGATGGCAGATTGAAAAGTCTCTGTGTCCTTGGAAGGAATAACACTTTCTTCAGGAGTGGCTTCTGACTTCCATTCAATAGCCAAATTCTACTTTATTGTTGCTAGCTCATCTAGTGGAACTAGAGCATCAGTGAGGTTGATCTCCACATACGAGTCTTGTTTAGGTTTCTGTAGATCAGGATTGTCATCTGTAATGTGCACAAAATCAGAACCATTAGTAGATACAACAATTTTATGATAAGTGAACAATGAAAGTACAAAAGGTGATGTTGTCTGATGTTGGTAATCTGATTCCTGATATCTTCTGATCTCAGAACCAAACGCAATATGTTGAAGAATTGGCAAAGGTGGCATATTACTTGGACTTCCTTGACCAAACCTTGATCTCTCTTGTCACTTGTCTAGTGTCACACAGATTGCTAATTTAACATCTCTATCTCCAGCATCATCTTGCTTTCTTAGCTTCTTTGGGATAGTCTGTTTCAACTTAGTAGATTCTTCCTTGACTAAAAGCTTGATGTACTCGTGTACCCTGTCGTGGAAGAAATCTGAATCCAAAGATTGTCTTATGGAATTTGTTTGCAGCCAGATCAACACCCATCTCTCTTCATCAGTAGATTGCTTCCATGCATTGAATTCCTCACTTGACTTATATAGTTTGTACTCCCTCCATCTGTTGTATCTTATTTTCTCAGTAAGGAAAGTACTTCTCACTTGCAGCATTTTGTTGTACCTCTCTAATTCAACCTCAAACTTTGCGAAGATAGCAGGGTCACTTTTGACTATCTCCAGCGCATGTTTGATCTCCTTTCTATTTCTTTTGATCAGTACAGGACGAGGCATAACAAATGCATCTTTCTTTGGCTCTCCAATCACTATCCCACCACTCCTCCTTGGGCCATGAACATCATCTTTGCTCGCTTCCAGAGCTTTAGCTAAGTCTTCAGCTTCCTTAGCAGCTAACTCTGCTCCAGTCAGTTGTTTGGTAGCAGCTTCTTACTTACTAGCTTCAAGAGCAGCTTTAAGTTCATTCTTTTCTTTCTTCTTTTGCTCGGCCTCTTCTCTTTTCTTCTTGTTGGAATAGGAAACCTTAACTTTGCCAGTTCTCTTCCTGAAAGGATAGTGCCCTGCAAGCCAATATATTTAGCTTGTATTAGGACTATCGTAAACTTTCTCTAGTATAAATGAATGAATACGCTCGTTTGTTTATAGTATGTAAATCAAACAATGGCCAACTTCATCTCTCGCGAATCAATTACGCGATTGGATGAAATCCTTATATCACAATAGAATATGGGACGATTCACTTCAGTATGAGTGCAATCATGAAACAGTCTCTAAGGTCGTGATCTTAAAACATGTTCCTAGTCATAGATTCCGAACGAGACGGGGTATCGTAGGAATCGCAAAGACTTGTACGATTATGCATGATTCACATGGAGTGAATTTGTAGTGTTTCATGAGCAAGGCATTTGATGCTAGTGCATATGAGTAGGTGGTTCGATAGGGGATCGAACGACCCGAACAGAGAAACCCATTGTGGAAGCACATGACGCACATCGGCGATGGGATGTTTCTCAAGACTTATAATGGTGTACGATTTAGTCCTTTGACTTGAGGTGCTAGGGTGAATTCGATGTACGTGAGTACGTACTTTGATTTAGGAGCCGATCACTTAGCCTGATCATTGTGCGACTACTTTGGGTATGCAGGATCGTGTACGTGAATGGTTAGCACTAATATGGGATATACCGAATGAACGTAGTGTGTTGAGAGAATTTCCTATACGTTCTTAGATAATAGATTCCGAGAAACCTATGGCCATAGTTGGTGACGAATTTGGAAAGGAGTTTCCAAATTTAGCAGTCACACTGGAATCATTATCCAGAGTTAGATAATATAGTTATCGAGATAATTAGAGGTGCCGATCAATTCACACACCCTAGGTCTCGATCGGGAAATTAAGTCGATAGAAGGACCGTATGTACATGGTACTTATAAGAGGTGAGGTTAACTGAGATCAATTCACCTGAAGTTGGGCCTCATGGGCTTGTGGCTAGACATCGACCATGAGGTGTGGGTACTCATGAATTAATCGTGAGATTAATTCTTGAGTGGTTAATTGAAGGTGTTCAATTAATCGGAGTGATTATAAGCTCACAAATTAAATCACGAAAGTCGTTGGCCCGCGGCCAATTGATGGTGAACCTAGAGGGTCACACACAATACAATTGGACCGCAACAAATCATAAACAAGGAAAGTTTGATTTAAAGGGTTAAATCAAAACTGAAGAATTAAAGTGTTAATTCTTTAAGAAGAAAAACTAATTAATTAAAGGGTTAATTAATAAGAGAGGAATTAATTTAATTGATTAATTGGATTAATTAATTAAATGGGCTGAATTAATTAAAAGAGTTTAATTAATTAAAAGATGGTCTAAGTCCATTAGGAATCAACTAAAGGCCATAAGTAAATGGGCTTTAAGTTTCCTAGTTGGATTAGATCACATCTAGGTCAAGACTCCTTATCTATATAAGGAGCTCAAGACCACAAAAAGCCCTAGCCCTAGCCTACACAAGAAAAGCCGCCCCCCTTCTTCTCCATGGAGTGGCCGCCGTCCCCTTTCTCTTCCAGATCTAGATCCAGATCTAGATCTGGTCTTCTCTTCTTTCTTCCTTGCTTGATGACTCTTCCATCCTAGTTATGAGCCTAAGGATGCAAGAGAGTTGCTTCAATTCAGTTGGTGTGGACACCGCTAGAGGCACAACACATGGGGTGCTTCTCCGAACCAAAAGTCCTGCAGATCTGAAAGAAGACCGGAGAAAAACCACCACCGTTCCTGTGGTGAGGTAAATTCGACAAACCCACTATGGTTGGTTTTGATTTGCCGTAAAATCCTTTTCGTATGACTAGATGAATAAAGATCCTGTTTGGGTTGTTTTAAATTTTTTAAATTCCGCTGCTTTTGACGTTCTGACGTTACCAATAACCCAACAGTGGTATCAGAGCCTAATTCATTACTCTCATACAAAAATGTCTGAATATAATTTGATTGCTTTAATCGTATTGCATGTTATATTCATGTTATTGATTCTTACTTGTTATGGGTAGATCTGATTTTGGGTAAAATTGCATAAAAACATTTTGGGCAAATTTTGAATTTTTCAAAAATTAATGGGCTATTTTTGCTATTAGCGAATTGTTGGAAAAACTGGACTGAAATTGATATTTTACGAACTGTGTGTTTTCTGGACAAAATATAACTTTCTGGAAATTTTTGAATTTGGGGCTGTTTTGCAATTATCGAAAGTTTTGGGGCTGTTTTGCAATTATCGAAAGTTTTGGGGCTATTTTGTAAATACCAAAAACTGCAGGGGCCGAATTTCAAAATTGGAAGAAATGAGGTTTGATACTTGGTACCTAAACCTACTCATCAAAGAGTTATTGGCACTAAGTGGGTTTTCAGAAATAAAATGAATGAAGATGGTATTGTTACCAGAAATAAAGCAAGACTAGTGGCCAAAGGTTACTGCCAAGAAGAATGCATTGATTTTGATGAGACATTTGCACCTGTAGCAAGGCTAGGAGCAATAAGATTATTCCTAGCCTATGCTGATCATAAGAACTTCACTGTCTATCAGATGGATGTGAAGTCTGCTTTTCTCAATGGAGAACTGCAAGAAGAGGTGTATGTTGAACAACCTCCTGGATTTGAAGTATATCAACAAGGAGACAAAGTGTATCGTCTGAAGAAAGCGCTGTATGGATTAAAACAAGCACCAAGAGCATGGTATGATACCTTATCTGATTTTCTTTTAATTAAAGGATTTCGCAAAGGTAAAGTAGACAAGACATTGTTCACTATTGAATGGGATAATCATATATTGTTAGTTCAAATATATGTGGACGATATTATTTTTGGTTCAACTAACGAACAGATGTGTGAGAAGTTCTCTAAGCTGTTGTAGAACAAGTTTGAAATGAGCATGATAGGTGAACTTAATTATTTTCTTGGATTACAAGTGAAACAGCTGCCTGATTGCATATTTATTAATCAAGCAAAGTACACAAAAGATCTGTTCAAGAAATTTGGTATGGAAACTAGCTCATCTGTTGCTATTCCTACGTCTACTGGACTTCGCCTGGATAAGGATGAAGATGGTAAATCAGTGGACATCACCAAATATAGAGGCATAATAGGGTCACTGTTATATCTAACAATAAGCAGACCTGACATTATGTACTCTGTTGGGGTTTGTGCGAGATTTCAATCAAATCCAAAGGAATCATCTCTTAGCTGCTAAAAGGATATTAAGGTATCTCAAAGGCACTCAAGAATTGGGATTGTGGTACCCAAGGGAATCAGGATTTGAACTCATTGGATATTCAGATCCTGACCTTACTGGCTGCAAAATTGATAGGAAGAGTACTACAGGTACTTGTTAATTTTTAGGCAGTCGTCTGATCTCATGGATGAGTAAGTAACAGACTTCAGTATCCATATTTACTGTTGAAGTTGAATACATTGCTGCTGGAGCATGTTGTGCACATATACTTTGGTTGAAACATCAACTAGAATATTACAATCTCAAAATCAGTGGAATACCTATATACTGTGACAATACAAGTGCAATCTCACTTACTCAGAATACTACAAGTCATTCAAGAACTAAGCATATTGAGATCAAACATCACTTCATCAGAGACCATGTTGAGAAAGGAAATGTCATTATTGAATATGTTCATACAGATAATCAGATCGCTGACATTTTCACCAAACCTTTAAGTGATGCAAGATTTTCTACTCTAAGAGTGGATTAGACTTGTTAAATTTGGATTCATAAGCTGAGGGGGAACCTATCAGAAGACTAAGGTTCATCAACTGACTAATCTGATAATAAGAAATGTATTCTTCAAGAAGACTGACTCTCAACAGACTAGTTGACTGATAGATTCTTGAACTCAGGGGGAACGTGTAAGACTAGCGGTACTCCTGTTTTGAAGATGAAATCTTCAATGACAGTTAGTTGAAGTTATATTACTGGAATATTTGTTCTTAACTCTTGAAGACCTGAAGATTATTTATCTTGCTGGATAGACAAACAGCAAAGGAAGATCACTAGCTATTGGCTTTCACTAGTGATATATTGTATCATACAAGTCATCTGTCAGATAAGTATAATTCTACTCATCTGATTATTTATAAGAGTATTGTGTTAAAAATGCTTTATCTAAAAACACGCTTTTATAAGTAAAGGACTAGGGACGCCTCGTTTTCCCGCCCAGTCTGACAAAATTTATAAAATTTAAAATCTGTAATTGACGCTCACACGATCGTGACTGACAGATACGGATCTAACGGTTGGCGGATAACACGGAAACCGAAAATCCCCCAACTCTATAAATCCAGATCTGAATCAGATCAGTGAACCTTTATGCACACTCAAATTTTCAAACCTGCAAATTCTTCTAATCTGTTCCTGCGAAAAAGAATTCCCGTTTTCTCTATTCTAAATTCAACAGATATCATGGGTTCCAAAGTCGAAGCTAATGCTGAAGGAAGGATTTGAACTTTGAGGTGTACTATGCAACTGGTACGAAAATTATGAAGGAGATAATGAACAAGTTCAAAGAAGTTTCGTTGGTAAATTATATGGAAGCTCATGAAACAATGGTCTACAAGCCAGAAGTAGATGAGTTTTACAAGAATGCTGAAACGGATTTACAGAAAATGGAGATCAACTCCAAGGTTGGAGAGAAAATCGTCTGTATCACTCATGCCCTTATGAGTGTGAAATATGGACTGACCAACGAAGGAAGCACTAATTTATCTAAGTTGGCTGCTCCTAAGGAAAGGGATTTCTGGAAAATCGCTGCGAAGAAGGATGAGATTTTCTCTGGAACTGTCAAAAAGACCCAGCTGATTAACGAGTTTCAAAGAATGGCTGACCTGTTTGAAAAGGTCATTGAAAACTGCACTTTTGCCCTAGATGGATTGCCTAAGAGAAGGCTGCACTCTATGATAGCAGTTTACTATGGGTTAAAGGTAAACTAGGTTGCAAACGTGTTCTATGTTCTCGCTGACCACAAGGAGAGCAAACAAAACAATCACAAAATCTTCTTGAGCCATCTACTGATGAGCTTAGGATGTGGAATGACAAATGGAAAGGTCATTCATAGGGCTAAGGAAGTGAAAGTTTATGAAAGTGTTAAGGCTGACTCCAAGTCAGCTGCAACACCAGAAAAGAAACAGCAGAAAAGAAAAGTTGTTGAAGGCAAGGAGCCTACTGTTAAGGCTAAGAAATCAAAGGTTGAGGTCAAGGCTGTTAAGCCTGCTGTTCAAACAGTAATTAACCCTGCTGTTGAAGCTAGAACAGCTGACACTGCTAACAAGATTATCTCTGAAGTTGCCAAGGAGATAGATGAGATGCCCCTTGATGCATCTCCTGAACTCACTGAATCAGAGGAAATTCCATTAGCAAAGAGGACAAGAAGTTCAAGGATGAGTCATGCTGCTGCACCTGCTGTTGTTCATACAAAAGCAACTGCCAGGAAGAAGATAGTTCTATCTGAACACTCAGTATATATCTCTGAAACAGTAAGAGAAGATCCGCCATCAGCAGAAAGACCTGCTAAATCAGAGAAGGAATATGATAAGGCAAATCAGACGACAGCTGAGGTATCTTAACCTCAAGCTGATCAATCTACTGTTCCACCAACAGTAGCCACTGAAACACCGGCTGCCAGAAGGAAAAGAACTGGTAAGGCAAAAGTGACTGCATACCACAAGAAGAAGAGAGAGGAGGCCGAACAAAGAAAAAGAGATGAAACAGAGCTCAAGGCTAACCTTTAAGCTAGTAAGGTTGAAGCTAAAGTAAAACAGATGACTGAAGCAGAACTAGCTGCTAAGGAGGAAGAAGACTTAGCAAAGGCACTTGAAGCTAGTACTAAAGATGCTCACGGCACCAAAGGAGTGGTGGTATAGTGATTGGAGAACCAAAATAAGGTTCTGTTGTTCTACCTCAACCTCAACTTGTGAAGAAAAAGAAAAAAGAAGTAAAGAGAGCACTGGACATTGTGCAGAGTGACCCTGCTGTTTTCGCAAGATTTGAATAGGAGTTAGAGAGGTACAACAATTTGCTGCAAACCAAGAGTACCTTCCTCGCTGAAAAGATCAGGTACAACAGAAGGAGGGAGTACATCCTAGCTTGGAAGGAGTTTGCTGATGAGGAAAGATGGGTTCTTAACTGGCTGCAAACAAATTTTATCAGAAAGGCATTGGATTCAGATTTCTTCCACGACAGAGTGCATGAGTATGTAAAACTCATAGCATCTAAGGAATCAGACGCTCTCAGAGAAACGATGGCACATAAACCCAGAAGGAGAGATGATCTGGGAGAAATAGTTGTGAAGATAGCAATCTGTGTTATGCTAAACAGATGGGCTGAGAGATCCAGATGTGGACAGGGAAGTTCCAGTGATCTGCCAACTCTACCCAGTTTACAACACATTGCTTTTGGTTCAGAAATAAGCAAGTACCAAGAATCAGACTATCACATCAGACGACTTCTACTTTTATAACTGCTAATTTTATTTCTCATAGAACAGTCGTGACTACTGATGGTTCTGATGTTGTGCACATTACAGATGAAGGTACTGAACCAAATAAAGTTGCTGAAAAGGACTCATCTGTGGAGATAAACCTTGATAATACACAAACTCCACTAGATTATGTACTTAAAGAAAAGGATCCTTTAGCAATCGAGTGGAATGCTAAAGTTACTCCAGAAAATCAGCAGAGTGCTACTCCTACCAAGGCATCTGATACTGTTCAATCTGTCCTCTTGGACACCATGAAGGCACTGATTGAATCAACTATGAAGGAAATGGAGGAGAGAAACAAGGAAACTATGAGGCAATTTGAGGAGATGGCCTCAACCTTGATTTATAGCACAATCAACAGTCTACCCAAGCCTGCTGATACAACATCACTGATTCATGAAGAACTGAACAATATCAGAACAGAGGTTCAATCAATAAAAGAAGAAGTTCAGAGATTCGGTGATAAAGTTCAACAAAATGAAAATGGCTGGAAGACTATAAATCAAGTTGTTGTAAATTCTATGCAAGCTGAAGAAGAAAAGACCTTAAACACGATGCAAGCATTTAAGTCAAGCATGGATTTAGTTCTGCAATCTCAATTTCAGCTGAGTGAAAACAATGAAATTGTGCTCAACAGTTCTGAAGAACTACATTCCAAGCAACAACAACAAGCAAGACAACTGTCTGCTATGGATCAAAACATCAGGATGTTGTGCAATGCAGTGAACATCACTCCTGTTCAAATTGAAGAACTCTACCTTGCTGATGATGACAAAAAGGGGGAAGAGTTATCTGAAAACGAAAGAAGGAGCTAAGGTTGCTGAAGAAGTCCAAGTTACTGAAGAGGCTGCTTGTAAGCCTGCTGATGTAACTGAAGAAGACACTGTTGATGCTGATGTTGAAGACAAAGCTAATGAAGAAGAACCCAAGCATGCGGCAAAGGAAGGTAAACATATTGCTGCCTCTAAGAATTCTGCTGAAAAACAGCTAGATCCATACAGAAAAGTTAAAAGAATAGAGGAAATTAAGCCTAGACTCGAGGCTGCTGAAAGAGAAGAAAAATTAGGAAAAGCCAAGAAACTAGTTCTGAATTTCTCTAGTGAAGAAAGTGATAAAGATGAAATCATAGAAGAAGAAGAAGAAATAGAAGATGAAGAAAATGAAGATTAAGAAGACTATTTCTTTCTTGTAAACTTTTGTAATTTTCTATCTTTTGTAACTTTTTCAATTCATGTAATCTGATGTAATGTATTGAATATAAAAATTAATAAAACATTACAGAAGTTTATCCAACTCAATTTCTATCTCAAATTTTTTTTGTGAAGACTTAACTTTAGTTTAGTAACAGGTACTTAGCTGAAGTTTTGTCATCATCAAAAAGGGGAAAATTGTTGGATGAAGATGAAGAAGTGAAAGGAGGTTTTGATGATTTCAAAAAGTCACCAGCTAAGTAATGGAAGCTTAGCATACCTCTGAAAAGTTCAACCGAAAAGACAAGTAAAATCAGAAGGGTTGAATTTTTGGTCCAAAAGACTACTGATCTGATGCTGAGTACGGAATCAGACTAGTGGATTTCAGCAGAGTGAAATCAAATGTGTTCGATTTAAATCAGCAGAGTGGATTCGATCAGCAGAGTAGAAGTGATCAGGAAGTCATTCCAACAGTAATAATTGTAATCGGTGTAATAAATGCTGAAAGAGAAGGATATTAATGGCAAATGATTGAAGAGAAACCTCGTATCAGCAAGGTGCATTTAATGCGATGTGACAGAAAGTACAACAGAACTGTACAGTGAACAGTTGCAGGAAGCCGTTCAGAGACAAGGACCGGTACTCGAGGAAGATCTGAAAATCTGCTTTATCTCAACGGGCAGAATTCAAACCTCAAGTATAAATAGTTCAAGATTCAAAAGTTAGAGACAAGCAACTCAAATTCAACTGAGAGAATTCACGATCAAATCTTTCAAGTCTCAATACTCAAGAACATATACATCTACAAATCTTAGTGATTTTTGTATAAGAGAGAGTTGTAAAACGTAGTTTGCCGTCTTTGTGAGTGAAAATACTTCGGAGTATAGGTCTTATTTGTGATTTCCTATATCGAACTTGTGGCTTTATCATTTGTTGTAAAAGCGCAAGTAGAGTGTACTAGGTTACTTACTGTTTCTAGTATAACCCAACATCTTCGTGAGTTGGAAGAGTGGACTAAACGACATTCTTGTCTATATAACCACTATAAAAATTCTCTATGTTTGAGTACTTGCATTTTTACTTGCATATTTCCAAAAGCATAACAAACACTTTGAAAAGAATTAAAAGATATCAAGAAGAAGTTTGAAAACTGGGGATAAAATATTTTAAGTAAAAGAACTTGTTTGAAAAACACTTGATAAATCCGCTGCATAAAAAGTTATCAAATCTGAACTGTTTTGAAAACAGATAAGTAAAATCAGACTAGTGGTCAACTTAACTGAACAAGCTTTGTGCGCGATCAGTAGAGTAGTCTCATAAGTCCGATCAGCTTACTCTGCTGATTTGAAAAGTTGAAGAAATTTTAAAGTTGAAAAAGTTTAGAGGTCTATTTAACCCCCCCCCCCCCCCCCCTGTAGAGCTCAACTGAACACTTGGGACCAACAATTTTACTCAATGCCACGAATTTCGGTAAAATCAGTTGGCGCCCACCGTGGGGCTAGATCAATTGCTCGAACGAAATATGGTTAACCCAAGGAATCCCCCGAGGAAAGGTACTCAAACCACAGGAAGAAACCAATCATCGCAAGCTCCCTCTGTCGCCGGGAATCGACCTGAAGGTAACGTACGGAACTTGAAAGGCAAGAAGAATCAAGTCAAGCGGCTGCTCGACGTGCAGATGCGAATAGGCAGACATCTTTGAGTTGCGGAGTCCCTGATCAGAATATCCCGCCGAATCCCCTAACTTAACATATTCCACCACCCCTGACCTTGCATGAAGAACAGTTGAAACAGATGGCTCAGCTAGTCAGCGCGTTTTGTAACCAGATATTGCAAAAACCTACGCAAAATCCGATCGAGCCCGAAGCTGGTCCCGCCCAACCTCCTCAAAGACCCAATGTCTATAGGAGACCTCAGGATGAATTAGACCGAGTTTTCGATCAAGGGGACAGTTCGGCTGCTGATCAGAAGACTCGCAACTCACATCGAGTCAATAACGAAACACAGGCAAACGCTAACCTTCGACCTGAAGGGAGGAATGCGCAGGCAAGAATGGTGCTCGTCCTGAACTGCACCAATCTAAAGAACGCACTATTATTCAGATCAATGATAGTATTGCATCTTCGGTCGTCGATAACCGACCCACCATATGTTTTTCAAGAGAGATATCTAGAGAATGGTGGAAGAATGAGTGGAGCAATGATTATTGGTAGAAAGACAACCCTGGCCTAAATCTAGAAAGGTTCGAGATAGCATAGCCGTGTGCTCGCCTTTTTGCCTTGAAATCAAAGAGGCACAGGCTTCCAGTCAGTTACCAGGTCGCTTACCTAGATACGATGGTACCGGAGATCCGAACGATTATATTTTTAACTTTACGAATATAATGAACTTATATGCTCATTCAGCAGAATATACTGCAAAATTAATGGTGACCGATTTTGAAGGACAAGCGTTGGACTGGTTCAGAAAACAACCCCGAACTCTATACTTAGCTTCAGAGAGCTATGCAATAAGCTAGAGCAACAATTTGAGAGCCAGAAAAAACAAAAGCTTCCAATGAGCTATCTGGGGACAATCCGACAACACGAAGAGGAGTCCTTAAGAGACTGGTTGGGAAGATTCAACGTTGAATTGCTAAAGATCGACTCTCCAAATATAGACTACATTACATCGATCTTGTTCGACCTTACGAAGAATAGACAATTTGGTAATGCGCTGAGTCGGAAACAATCGCGATCTTTCGTGGAAATTATGACCTTAGCGTCCAAATATATGACTCAGGAGGAAATTAATTTGTTCAAGGATCAGAACAAGGCAAAAGGCTCAACGTCGGGATCGAAGAAACCGGACAAAGCTCCGATCCCAAGAATTTCTGACTATGATCGTTCCTTCAAGAAAGGAAACTTTTTTAATAGATTGGACTATGGGGGTTCGTATTCTAACAAAAGATCAAATGTCTATGTTAGACCACGTTCTCCTGATCAAAATTTAAGAGACCAGATCGGTTACGTGGACTATACAAGATTAAATGCTCCTTGGTTGTCCTAGAAAGGAACAACTGGATTCCCCCGGCGAAAAGAATTACACAGGCCAGGCTAGGAACTAAAAACTATAATTTGTATTGTAGGTATCATCGAGCTCATGGTAATTGAACAGAAGATTGTCATCATCTGAAACAAGAGATTGAAAGATTGAAAGATTGATACGGGATGGGAAATTGGACGAGTATGTAGAAGGCTCAGACCGAAAAAGGCAGAGATCTCGTAGTCCTAGAAGGAGGAATGAATGAAGAAATTCCTCGAGACATTCGCCCGACAATAATGTACCCAATAGAGACGATCTAGATAACGCTAATGTCAATGGGACCATACATGTAATCTCTGGGGGGCCCGTAGGAGGAGATAGCCGTAATGCGAGGAGAAGAACCGCACGGTCGATAGGAATGGGAGTAATAGTCCCCAGGGAAATATTGGCTCTGGAAAATAAAGCCTTCGAGAAACAAGTAATTAGTTTCGTCGAGAGTGAGGTTCCAAGAAACTTGAACTGGGATATTAACGAGGACAACCCTGGTTGTCCCATGGTAGTGTCTCTTAAAATTGCTAATTTCAAAGTCAAAAGAATATTAATCGATAACGGTAGCTCTGCTAACATAATAGCGTTGGAAGCCCTAAGCCAAATGAACTTAGGAAAGTTATGCCTTCAGAAAGTAGCCACGCCTCTGATCGGGTTCAAAGGATCAAAAATTGTACCTACGGGCACAATCAACCTAAGCGTTACACTTGGGACGAAACCACAACGGATCGTAAAAATGATCAAGTTTTTGGTATTGGAGACCCCATTCGCTTATAACGCCATTTTGGGACGACTTGCACTTAATCAATTTTGACTCTGAATTTGAGGGGCAGTTTTCATACGGATGCCCTCCCCCACAAATGATACAAAAAACCTCTGGGTTGTGGATCATATTCACTGGTTGAGCTTGAAACGAGTTAGCTCCAGGTTTACTCATACTTAACCCATCAATTTTCCTGGTTAACGTGGTTAACTGTGCCTGCATTGATGTCATGGTATCCAACTCAAATTTTCCAGGTGCAAGTTTGACTGATGAGCGTTCTGATGCCCATTGGTAATTGTTGGTGGTCATTCTTTCCAACACATCGTAGGCATCTGTATATGTCTTTGATAGAAATGCCCTCCTGCAGCTGCATCAAGAATGGTCCTGATTTGTCCTCCTAATCCAGTGTAGAAGATATGTATCAGTTGCCATCCTGGAATTCCATGTTGTGGACACTGTGTCATTAATCCCTTGAACCTTTCCCATGCATCATATAGTGACTCTCCTCTGTTTGATGGAATGAGTGAATATCCATACGAACCTTCTGATAGAAATAGTGTCCGGCAAGCCAACTGTATGGCTGTCATTTATTGTATTAAATAAAGGAACTATTCAATTTAAATTAATAAATGCATTTTTATTATATGGTCAACTTTATCTTATGTAATAATTATCTACGCATAAGGATAGAAGTCCTTAGATCACAGGGCTATGGGATAACCCGTGGACTGATCTCCAAGGCCGTGATCTAGAACATATTCAAGAGTCATAGAATCCAATCGAGATAGGACATCGTTCGATTCGGTTAGACTCTCACTAATGTGTATACTCCGATGAACTGGAGAACGCTGGGGTCCACGAGCGTGAATGGGATAGTCGATACACATAAGTGGGTGACTTGCTAGGATGGCAAGTGCACTGAATACCCCAATTAGGAAATAACTCACCATGGAAGCGAGAGTCGCATATCGGAGTTGAAGTTATTCCAATTTACAATAGTATACGAGAAATGATCCCTAAATACTTGAGGTGATATGGTTTATCTGGTGCGAGAACGTCTATACTTAGATGTGAGTTCCGACCGACTGGAGATTACCAGAAAGTCTCTGTGGATTCACGTTGGATATAGAGGGACTCGTATACAGGTTCATATCATCAACAAAGGATCCATTGACCCGACTTGATAGGTTGGGAAATTCTCCTATGGATTTCTGTGAGAAATTAATTCTGGTAAAATCCATGGCCAAGGTATCTGACGACTTTATGAAAGTAGCTCATAAAAATTAAGTCAAAGAGAATTATTTCGAGATTAGAATGCATAAAGTCAAGACGAATTAAAAGGGAACCGATGAAAAATCCATGCCCTTAAGTTTTGATTGGGAGATCGATCGATGGAGAGATTATGTCGTATATGGTAATTGTAAATGATTAAAAGGTTCACTGAATTAATTCACCAGTGATTGGGCCCCATGGGCTTGTGGCCAGACATCGACCGTGGAGTGTGGGAGAATTCCTAAATTGGCAGGGGTGCTAATTTTGGAATGATCAGTCGACAGAGTGTTCGATTGATTTAGAGTATTTAATACTCGAGTAATTAAATAAATATTTAATTATAACCCACGGCCAATTATGTGGTGAACCTACGGGGGCATACACAATACATATGAAGCGAAAGCGAGGAAATGGAGAATGACTGGGTCGACCCAATTGGAGCAAGAAAAATCCAATTGGAGTCGGATCGAAATTATAAGTTAAATTGGAATTTAATTTGTAAGTTAATTAATTAAATTGGATTTAATTAATTGCAGGAATATTTAATTAAATAGGCTTAGAGTCTAATTTAATTAAATGAGAGAGTAATTAATTAATTGGGCCATTTAATTGAGAAATTAAATAAAGCTCCAATTAATTAAATCAAGTATGGGCCATGAATTAATTAGAAGACTTAGTCTTCCAATTAAAAGGGCCATGGCCCATGTAGGAGAGTTATAAGACTTAGAGTCCTAGTCCTAGGAGGATTAGGATGATGAAATACTTATATATAGGAGACTATATGTCATATCTCATACACACACAACTCAAGAAGCAAAAATCTAAGTCTAGCAAAATTCTCTCTCCCTCTCTCTCCTAAAATCGGCCGAACCACTTCTTCATTAGAAGTGATTTTCGTTTTTCGATTTTTGCTCCCATCTTGTTCTCTAACCGTAGATCTTGATAAATCCTATGTTCTAGCCGATTAGGATTTATTAAATTTCGTGATATTGTGGTGTATCAACCCGTAGAGGCGCAACACGTGGTGCGCTCCATCAAGCTTGGGATCGAGCCAACCGAAGGGAGAAATACAACGACTTTGCTAACAGCAGGGATTTGCAAGGAGACAGGTATAACTTTGATCTAAGTTATTACGGTTGTTTTAATATTCATATATATACATCCAGTTTAGTATCCTGGTGATTATGCTGTTTTTCGTTCGTATTGAGTATGGAAAGTCGAGCAAAACAATAAGTGTATGGAATGCGTAAATGGTGTATATTAATATCAGTGTTCGAGTATAAATTACAAGGTAGGTCTACCCGAGCATTACAGGATGTCGTACAACTAGGAAGATAAATACAAAGAGATATGACCTATAGCCTATTCCGAGCTGCTAGTCCGAACTTAGTATGTTTCTTGGGAATAGAGCCGTCCTCTGATGTCATAAATGCACCGCGTATATATAGGAACAGTAATGAGCTAGCTGGACCGTCCGTACGAGAATACCTCTCGGCCAGCTGTGCAAAGCTGTAGGTCAGCCCCACAGTAATTTCGAGGAGAGAAGTAGATCGGAAAATAGGATCTTGTGCTATCAACGTGACCTGATCGGGAAGCTATGTTCTTCTGGTCGGAGAATACCTCCTGGTCGGAAAATGGGTCGATCCCGAGCAGAGGTATTTCCTAAGATGGCGTATGCGAAATATCCCTCATCAATACTCCCCCACTTCTCGAGCGTAAGTGAAGCTGAAGCTCGGAGAAGTAAACAACATCGCACCACAAGATTTGTTATGCCTCGTTAAAAACCTTACTCGGAAAAACCCAGTGGGAAAAAATCCGAGCCAGGGAAAAAGAGCGCATATTTCTCTAGCGGAGCCGTGGAAAACTGATGTGCCTCGAACATTAGGAAGATGGTATCCTCGATCTGGGGGTCTTACTTCGATAATTCAATAGGGCATTATGAAATCTGAAGATTGGAGAGATGATCAACAAAGAGTGGGTCTCGAACGGTCTTGTATCGGATATATCTCATTTAAAACCTTACTCGGAAAAACCCAGGGGGATAAAAACCGAGCGAAGGGAAAAATAGTGCATATCCTCGGAAGACAATGTAGTTAATCTTATTTTACCAACCCGAAAATGCTCATTTCAGAGACTTGGAGGACCATAAATGCTATTAACGGAAAGATAATCTTCAATTTACTGAGTGGAAGCTTAACCGTCGCGGTTACTCGGGGTTGAATTTGCAATTTACCCTTTTAACCTTTATATATATACGTTGGCTTGAAAAGACGAGTACGTCTTCCATACTTACTTCTGGTCGGAGCATCCAGATCGAGAAAGAGTATCCTTTTTTTGTCGACCGTTGCAATAAACATTTCCCATCATGTCTACTTCCGAAAACCCAGAAATTCAAACCAATAATCCTACGCGATCGGATTCCGACCTAGGATCCACAGGCGAACTCATTAACGCCTACAACACCGCTGAAAACTCTGACGAGACGAAAAGAATCGTCGATCAAATTGAGCGCGCCTTGGGGCCAAATGCTGGTGAGGGGACATCCGGTCAATAGAATTCCGAGCCTGATGGCGAGGAAGGTGGAGATGGAGAAAATGCTGATTCCGGTAATGTGGATAGTTCGACTATGGCGCAGGACGAGCATGAGATAATGAGATACTCGATCGGAGGAGGGTGCAGTGTGAGAATGACCTTGCTGGTGTCACGAAGAAGTCCAAAGCCACAGGTCGAGCTCAGAAGACTGAAAAACGGGTCGACGAGATTTCTAGTGCATACGATCCAAAAGAAGACGAAGTAAGCCTCAAAACTGAGATAGGTAAATTCCTTCCCGAGGGCTATTCGTTAGTTATTCCGACCCCCTCTCAAAGGGTGAATCAGCCACCTGAAGGGTGTCAAGCTTTCTATGCCAAGCAATTCGCCTATGGGTTACGTATCCCTTTTGCCCCGTTACTCGAGCGGGTTCTAGATGTGTTCTCCCTGGCTCCCGCACAGATCCTCCCCAACTCGATTGGGTACTTGATAGCTTTCAGTGTTTTGATGAAGGCCAAGGGCAAAACTGCAAATTTCCACCATTTTTCGCAGTTCTTCAAAGTCAGCACTTCCTCCGCCTCGAACGCTGGGTTTGTGTATTTTTCCCAGCGTTCAAATCATTCGGTCTTATCGACCATAACCTCTAGCAATTCTCTCGACTGGAAGAGACGGTTCTTCTTTATCAAAGGACCTGAAGTACCAGCTTCCGAGGGGAGCTCGGAGATGGTTCCACACAGATGGCCAGGTGAGCGAGACTGGGTGTACGGAAAACGAGAATTGATGGGTCAGCTTACGAAGGTTATTTCAGACAGCCTTGTCACTGCGATGCGCTCCGACCCGTACCAGTCGGCTTTCCTCGTTTTGGAGCCCGTTCTTCGGAAAGCGGACGATCCTCGATCGTTAAGTAAGAATAATAATCTTTACCGAGCGTTCATAATAATAAGATACTGACAAGGCTTCATTCCTAACCAATTTTATCTTTTCTTTCTTCAGGTACCATGGTAGAACAATACCGAGCTTCCATAGTCGGTAGGACATTGGCTTCTACCTCGAAAAAGACGCCTGGCCAGCCGAGAAGACAAGTTAGGCCGGGCCCCGCGCAATACAATCAAACTATCATCCCTCCTCGGGGAGGCTCTGCCCAACCTCAGCAGATCGGAAACGAGGGAGAGCCCGAGGATGCTGAACCCATTCGAATGGTAGTTCCTCAGAACCAAGCTGGTCCTTCCTCTTCATCTGGTTTAGGATACAACATGTTCACCATGAAGAAGCTTAAAGGGAAAGAGATCCTTAATCGGCGAGCTCGGGACGACCGTGAGGGAACCCCCGAGGCAAAAAGGAGGACCGGACTGTGGGGTCGGCACCGAACAGCTCTCACCTCTCGTTCTGGTCGAAGCTGGCCTGATATGGTGGACTTTATCGAAGACCAACTTAGAGGTTACCGAGCGGCAGGTTATCCCGAGAGGGGATCGATTCGGAGTGATCGCGACCCAAACGGTGAGAACGAGCATGATAAGGCGATAAAGATCTTCATGGCGGGGAGATTCGCCGAAGATCAAGAAGAGCTTTTGGCTCACAGCGATCTTGACGTGTTGGGTCAGTTTGCTCGAGCATATCATACGGTAAGATACTTCTGCGATGATTGTCATTTTTTGGTCCTTGAACAAAATATTGATTGTTCCATTTTTTCTCTGCAGATCGGGGACTGTTTCCTCACCGAGCTGAATCGCACCTCAATGTTGGAAGATGAGTCCGACCGGGTTCATATTGCTTACCGGAATTTACTCGAGGAAGAGTCCAAACTTCGCGATCAGTTCATCTCCGTTCAAAAAGAACTGGAGTCTACTAAGGCTAAGTATACCCCGGCCGTCGAGGAAGACTTGGTGAAGGTTGTGGCCAAGAAGAGCTTGCTTGAGGAAAAAGTCAAGAAACTTGAAGAGGAGCTCGCGCAGACCAAAGCCGATTCTGAGTTATCCTATCAGCGCGGCAAGGAAGACTCACGCCTAAGCTCGATAAGAGAGTTTTTGGAGTCTCCCGCACTAGATGCTATAGCTCGGAAAAGGGTTGATCAAATTCTTCAGACCGCCTTTTACAAAGGCGTTCGACAGCTGGTCTCTGCCAAGGTTATTCCCAACAAAATAGATGAGTATTTAAAGCATATGGATATCTTAAGAACATGGACGGGGAAAACTATCAAGTCTCATCTTCCAGCTCCGTAGACTGGGAAAAACACGAGTTCGATCCATTCGTGAGAGAGTTCGGGGTTCCAATGCCCAATCCCGATATGCTGGATTTGGAGACGTCCAGCACGAGCTCAGGTTCAGATAGTTTCGAGGACGGAGACAACCAAGATAGTTCCGGAGATGAGGATGATCGAGAGGGTTCCGGAAACGAAGAGGTCAACGTTATGGACGGCTCCGAGAACGAGGGCAAGGAGGTGGAGCAGGATTCTTATGAAGGATTTCTTGTAATAGGTTACAGGATTTTAGCTCGTATGTATTGTAATCTCCTCAATCATTTATAAAATCACCTTTCTCAGTTTTATATTTTCCGAATCCGCGTGCTTAAAGAATGTCATAATTTATTAAACGTCTCATCTAGACGATCATCTTAATAAGTTGTAAGGAGCTTCAAAATAACGTTGATAACAAGTTAGGCACCATCGATCAAGTGTACGGGGAACTATCGATCTTCACACACATGCACGGGAAAACTTGAAATTCGCGACTGTTGGGTCCCCAATAGGCAACGTTTCTCTTTCTTATAAATAGAAGAGGAAACTTCAGATTTGTATCATTGATGATTATAATTCTTTCACATCGGAGCTCACAGACCGATAGAATAAATCGAGCACTCTTCTTTACTTAGAAAACAAAATCGATCATGGAGGGAATGGTGAACTCCAAGCTCGATCCAAAGTTGATGTTCAAAGTCAAGAAAGAGAAACTTCCCAAGTCGAAAGTTAGAGAGCCTAAGTCCTCTTCGGAGGTAGGAAAAGTGTCTAAGAGCGATCGAGGCAAGCACAAGGTCGATTCTCCTCCGAAAGTGATCACCGAACGAACCGAGGCCCCTAAGGGTGATCCTGGCAAAGCTGAAACCAAGCCTCTGCCCAACTCATCGCCCAATCGGACCGAGAACAAGGTAGTTATACCCATTTCGGACTCCCCTTCTAGATAGAAGAATTGCTCCGAGGGGAACAAGCAAGGAAAAATGCAGATCTTCAACCCCAGCGAGCAAGTCACATCTGGCGGGTCTGAGCTTGCTAAGAGGCCGCGCGTAGAGGATCTCATCCCGACTTCGGCTTTGATCCACATGGCTGGGGAAGCTCGAGAGGCTACCAAGAGCGTTGTGAATGAGCCTCCTAATAAAAAGTTCAAAATAAATGACCCTTCTGTCGATCAGAAGAAAACCCCTTCGTCTGGCGGGAATCCAGAAATCCGAAACTCTGTCCCCAACGTTGCTCGGACGCTCAGTGCCTTTTTTGAAGAGGTGAAAAGTAAGGCACTGGCTGGAGGAATTACCCCAAGCAGTTGGGAGGTTACACTAAGCAGCATTCAATTGGCCGAGCAAGAACGGTTGAAAGGGAAAAGTGCTTGGGACATTGTGCGATCGAGCGCAGATCTGCTCACCCAAGTGAGTCTCCAAATTTAATATTCCAAGCCTTTTTTTTTTTTTTTTTTTTTATGCTCCAACATTTTATTCCTTGAAGGTTGGACAACAGCTATTCAACCTGGGGCTGCAGGTCGAACAAGAAGCCTAGCAGCGTGCTGTGGCCATCCTCGAGTTGGAGGAGAAGAAGGTTGCATTGGCAAAGTCTCTCGAAGAAACTAGGGCCATCGAGCTGAAAATGGCTTCTGAGACGGAAAAAGCTGTGCAGCAGAAGGAGAGCCAGGTTCACGAGGAGTTGAACAAGGAATTGGATAGGCTGAAGTCCCTTGTCGAACAGGAGAAGAAAAATGCCGAGCTGCGGGAGCAAGAGGCTCATAAGAAAGGTTATGACGCGGGGTACGAGGCCCGCAATGCCGAACTCCGCAGACTCTTATTCAAGGAATAAATTGTAGAGATTTCGTATGTAACTTTATTGCTTTCTGCTCGATCGAATGTTGTACTCTTTATCTTTCTCCTTATTGTACTGTTATCCTTATTGGAGTAATAAATCTTTCCTTTTAATCGGCGTCGTTGTGTGCTCGGGAAGTCTTATTGTATCAACAATTTATACTCGAGCTAAGAGTGATCATTCAAGTTGTATTCTCAGTGGAAACAATTTATACTCGAGTTAAGAGTGATCGAATTTCCGAGCAAAAATAAAAACGGAAAGTTTCTGCACTGCGCATTTGATCGAGTCATAGTATTCCCATATTTTTAGCAACAATCCAAGGAAATTCTGACCAAACAGTACCTAATCCTCGGGAAGCGGAACCGTCACCCGTGATAAATGCCTTGATCTGGGCCGTTGGCCTTGTTGAATACTGACCGTCGATCAGATTTTTGTTTTTGTATATAAAGGACTCTTATTCAGCTGAAAATCTTTACGTTGCAGTTAAAATGTTTTATCCGAGGACTAAGCTCGGATCCTTTCCTCTTTCTGTTCAAGCCTTTGAGGTTTGGCTTCGAACGTATGATGTATACCTCTTTGGTATGGGAGGAATCGGAAAAGAGGGGCCCCTCGATCATCTGGGGGTCTCTGATCCCTGAAAATGGGATCTCCCCTTGGAATACCAGTAAGTGACTGACCCTTGCTCGGGTATTTTGGGCAGGGTTAGCATTGCGGATTTCGAGGGGTATCCCAGAGGGCGGAAAGCTGGTCAGAAAATTAAAAAGGAAGTTTGACCTCGAGTACCAATTTCTTCCTTTCTTCCTCGAAGAATGGTGACTTTGGGTCGCGCTTCTCGATCATAAAATGACGACCGGCCAGCTTGGGTTGCAATTACGGATCTTAAAATGAGGAATTGTAACCTTAGACGCCAACTCGGGGAAGTGATTGGGCTCGGCTGGTAGCGAGAATGCTGGGGACTGTATGGAGATCAGAAACAATAATCCATGATCCATATTGTCTAATTTCAAAACCAGATATCATAAGACGATAAACATATACAGCTTGATCACTTTACAAGTCTACCGGACAACCGATCGGTTACACGAAGCGAGGTGCAGTCATCGGATGCTCTTCCCTGCTCGACGTCGGGGACACAAGCCGAAAGCTCGAAGAATATCAATAAAGCTGTAGTTCTTGTATTTCACTGATCTTTTGTATCTTGCTCGGAAATAATAAGAACCTTTTATTTCAGATAAAATATTTGCAATCTATCTTTCTTTTCCATCGTCTTATCGAGCGATAAAGTCTTCTCGAAAAAATTACCTGGCAAGCATTCAAATGAATAATATCTGAAAACTGAGAAGTTTTCTTCGAGCATAACTGAACTTAAGAAATAATAATCCCAACTTGAGGAATTTCCAAAGGATATGAAGTTCTTGAAAAGTCTTCGAATTTCGAGCAGAGCTACTTCATTATAATATTTCGTCGAACATCATTCGGAGTTATCCAACATTGAACTTTTTGACTTCATCGTTTGACCACTTTTTACCAAGCTGAATAGCCACACTCTTTTTGAACAAGTCTGTATCGAGGAAGGGTCATAGCAACAACTTTCACCCTCGGTCGAGACTATTACTTGTTGAACATGATTATATCGAGGAAAGGTCATAGCAATAGCTTGCATCCTCGGTCGATTTTTATTTTTTGAACAATTCTTAATCGAGGAAAGGTCATAGCAATAGCTTGCACCCTCGGCCGATTTTTATTTTTGAACAATTCTTAATCGAGGAAGGGTCATAGCAATAGCTTGCACCCTCGGCCGATTTTCACTTTTGAATAATTCTTAATCGAGGAAAGGTCATAGCAATAGCTTGCACCCTCGGCCGATATTTATTTTTGAACAAGTCTGTATCGAGGAAGGATCATAGCAAGAGCTTTCACCCTCGGCCGATATATATATATATATTTTTTTTTTTGAACAAGTCTGTATCGAGGAAGGGTCATAGCAACAGCTTTCACCCTCGGTCGAGACTATTTCTTTTTGAACATGATTTTATCGAGGAAAGGTCATAGCAACAGCTTGCATCCTCGGTCGATTTTTATTTTTTGAACAATTCTTAATCGAGGAAAGGTCATAGCAATAGCTTGCACCCTCGGCCGATTTTTATTTTTGAACAATTCTTAATCGAGGAAGGGTCATAGCAATAGCTTGCACCCTCGGCCGATTTTTATTTTTGAAAAATTCTTAATCGAGGAAGGGTCATAGCAAGAGCTTTCACCCTCGGCCGATATATATTTTTTTTTTATTTTTGAACAAGTATGTATCGAGGAAGGGTTATAGCAACAACTTTTACCCTCGGTCGAGACTATTACTTTTTGAACATGATTTTATCGGGGAAGGGTCATAGCAATAGCTTGCATCCTCGGTCGATTTTTATTTTTTGAACAATTCTTAATCGAGGAAAGGTCATAGCAATAGCTTGCACCCTCGGCCGATTTTCACTTTTGAATAATTCTTAATCGAGGAAAGGTCATAGCAATAGCTTGCAACCTCGGCCGATTTTTATTTTTGAACAAGTCTGTATCGAGGAAGGGTCATAGCAAGAGCTTTCACCCTCGTCCGATAATTTTTTATTTTTTATTTTTGAACAAGTCTGTATCGAGGAAGGGTCATAGCAACAGCTTTCACCCTCGGTCGAGACTATTACTTTTTGAGCATGATTTTATCGAGGAAGGGTCATAGCAATAGCTTGCACCCTCGGTCGATTTTCACTTTTGAATAATTCTTAATCGAGGAAAGGTCATAGCAATAGCTTGCACCCTCGGCCGATTTTTATTTTTGAACAATTCTTAATCGAGGAAGGGTCATAGCAATAGCTTGCACCCTCGGCCGATTTTCACTTTTGAATAATTCTTAATCGAGGAAAGGTCATAGCAATAGCTTGCACCCTCGGCCAATTTTTATTTTTGAACAATTCTTAATCAAGGAAGGGTCATAGCAATAGCTTGCACCCTCGGCCGATTTTCACTTTTGAATAATTCTTAATCGAGGAAAGGTCATAGCAATAGCTTGCACCCTCGGCCGATTTTTATTTTTGAACAATTCTTAATCGAGGAAGGGTCATAGCAATAGCTTGCACCCTCGGCCAATTTTTATTTTTGAACAATTCTTAATCGAGGAAGGGTCATAGCAATAGCTTGCACCCTCGGCCGATCGATAATGGAGCGCAGATCGGCCACTGTCGTATGAATAGGCATATCATTCGGCGGGTCGAGCGGCGGCACCTCAGATTGGTGGGCCGCTCGGGATTGATTACTTGGTTCGTTGTTTATTTAGCGCTGTACTCTGACGGCTTGTGAAGGCTCGCCACGATTGTACGTGTATCTCCTAGTAGTAGGCATTTTTCGATCTAACACCCGAGTAGGCCCCACGGTGGGCGCCAATTGATTATGCTATTTTTCGTTCGTATTGAGTATGGAAAGTCGAGCAAAACAATAAGTGTATGGAATGCGTAAATGGTGTATATTAATATCAGTGTTCGAGTATAAATTACAAGGTAGGTCTACCCGAGCATTACAAGATGTCGTACAACTAGGAAGATAAATACAAAGAGATATGACCTATAGCCTATTCCGAGCTGCTAGTCCGAACTTAGTATGTTTCTTGGGAATAGAGCCGTCCTCTGATGTCATAAATGCACCGCGTATATATAGGAACAGTAATGAGCTAGCTGGACCGTCCGTAGGAGAATACCTCTCAGCCAGCTGTGCAAAGCTGTAGGTCGGCCCCACAGTAATTCCGAGGAGAGAAGTAGATCGGAAAATAGGATCTTGTGCTATCAACGTGACCTGATCGGGAAGCTATGTTCTTCTGGTCGGAAAATGGGTCGATCCCGAGCAGAGGTATTTCCTAAGATGGCGTATGCGAAATATCCCTCATCACCTGGCAAGATTCCGTAAGAGGTCCTAAAAATTTTAATTTCCACTGCGTTAAGGGCTGTTTATCTTACCGAATCCCAACACCTTCGCACTCTTGGTGGGGGGAAAATATTTCCTCAGAAATTTTTCAGTCAAATCTGTCAAAGATATGATGGAGTTAGGTGGCATTGAGTTTAGCCAAACTCGAGCTCGATCCCTTAAGGAAAAAGAGAATAGTCTCATTATTAGTTGATCAGCTGTAACCCCATTCAATTTGAATGAATCACAAATTTCAATATAATTCTTCAAATGGGCATGAGGATCTTCCATATCCAACCCCGAAAATATAGCAGAGGAGTTTATTAGATTCAGCATTACCGGTTTCACTTCAAAGTGTTCTGCTTCAATATCTGGTCTGACAATGCTTGAATCAAGAACACCCATGATTGGTGTTGGTTAATATTGGAGAAGGTTTTGTAGATGAAAAAAAGGGTAATCTAGAAGTCATCAACTAAGAACTGAACAGCTTAGTGAAACCTATCTCATGGTCTGAAAGCTAAGTGACTGAATCAGCAAAGTGGGATATCAGATGGGTGTTATCAGCCGAGTCAAGATAGATGTGTTCATTCTTGAATCAGCCGAGAAGCCATCAGCCGAGTGTTCAGCGAAGTGACCATCAACAGAGTACTTCCACCAGCAGAGTGAAGACGGTCAAGTAAGCTTATCAACGCAACGAGCTAAGAGCTGAGTGCAGTAAATGCGACTGACATAAAGCAAACATCCGTACAGCAGAGTGTACAGTGCAACAGTTGCAGGGAGCCGTTCCGCGTGTCCGGACCAGTACTCGAGGACTGTAGCTTTTTGTCAACCTTCAACGGGCAGCAAATTCAAATCCGAGAAGTATAAATAGAAGACAAACTGAAGATCTTAAGAGAGCTTGCATTATTCATGATCATATCCTAAGAGCGAGATCCATCAGTTGAGTCGTCTGATCTTGCGCGAAGTCATCTGTTGACGAAGCTTCTTGTTGAAGAATAGAGAACATACGTTGTCTGTCTTAGTGACTTTCAACTGAGAATAGAAGGAGTGTATATCCATCTTTGTGAGTGATATAGCTTCTTAGTATAGGTTTTCTGAGTGATTACTTGTACTGAAAATAGCGTGAGGAGTGTAGATCCATCTAAGTGAGTGATCTAGCTTCGGAGTGTAGGATTTCTGTGTGATTTCTTACAGCGCACTTGTGGCTGTTCATTTGTTGTTCAGCGCAAGCCTTGTATACTTGATTACTTTGTGTTTTCTAGTATAACCCAAGATCTTAGTGACTTGGAAGAGTGGACTAAAGGATTTTTATCCATATAACCACTATAAAAATCATGTGTGTTTTATTTACTGTTTGCTATACTTTGCATATTTATCAAAGAACTCAAACATACGATTTTAATCAAAAGATTTTAAAAGGAGTTGTAAAAACTGGGGGCAAAATCTTTTGAGTGAGAAAACTTAAAGAGGAACAACTTGGTGAAAAACACTTTGACTATCCGCTGCCAATGTTGGTTAATATTGGAGAAGGTTTTGAAGATGACAAAAAGGGTAATCTGGAAGTCATCAACTAAGAACTGAACAGCTTAGTGAAACCTATCTCATGGTCTGGAAGCTAAGTGACCGAATCAGAGAAGTGGGATATCAGATGGGTATTATCAGCCGAGTCAAGATAGATGTGTTCATTCTTGAATCAGCCGAGAAGCCATCAGCCGAGTGATCAGCGAAGTGATCATCAGCAGAGTACTTCCACCAGCAGAGTGAAGACGGTAACGTAAGCTTATCAACGCAACGAGCTAAGAGCTGAGTGTATTAAATGCGACTGACATAAAGCAAACATCCGTACAGCAGAGGGTACAGTGCAACAGTTGCAGGGAGCCGTTCCGTGTGTCAGGACCAGAACTCGAGGGCTGTAGCTTTCTGTCAACCTTCAACGGGCAGAAAATTCAAATCCGAGGATTATAAATAGAAGACAAACTGAAGATCTAAAGAGAGCTTGCAGTATTCAAGATCATATCCTAAGAGCGAGATCCATCAGTTGAGTCGTCTGATCTTGAGCGAAGTCATCTGTTGACGAAGCTTTTTGTTGAAGAACAGAGATCATACATTGTCTGTCTTAGTGACTTTCAATTGAGAATAGAAGGAGTGTATATCCATCTTTGTGAGTGATATAGCTTCTTAGTATAGGTTTTCTGAGTGATTACTTGTACTGAAAATAGCGTGAGGAGTGTAGATCCGTCTAAGTGAGTGATCTAGCTTCAGAGTGTAGGATTTCTGTGTGATTTCTTACAGCGCACTTGTGGCTTTTCATTTGTTGATCAGCGCAAGCATTGTATACTGTTTACTTTGTGTTTTCTAGTATAACCCAAGATCTGTGTGACTTGGAAGAGTGGACTAAAGGAGTTTTATCCATATAACCACTATAAAAATCCTGTGTGTTTGATTTACTGTTTGCTATACTTTGCATATTTATCAAAGAACTCAAACATACGATTTTAACCAAAAGATTTTAAAAGGAGTTGTAAAAACTAGGGACAAAATCTTTTGAGTGAGAAAACTTAAAGAGGAACAGCTTGGTGAAAAACACTTTGAATATCCGCTGCCAACTAGTTTCTAAAACTCTGATTTAACATCTGAAATCAGCTGAGTGAAAATCAGATGAGTGGTCAACTCTGGTGATAAAGCTTTGTGCGCATCAGCTTTGTAGTCTTACAAATCTCGATCAGCTTAGTCTGCTGATTTGAAAAGTTAGAGAAAAAGTTTTACAGTTTTCAGAGGTCTATTCACCCCCCCCCCCCCCCCTCTAGACCTCAGTGACCACTTTTTGGACCAACAGCCAACTAGTTTCTAAAAACTCTGATTTAACATCTGAAATCAGCTGAGTGAAAATCAGATGAGTGGTCAACTCTGCTGATAAAGCTTTGTGCGCATCAGCTTAGTAGTCTTACAAATCTCGATCAGCTTAGTCTGCTGATTTGAAAAGTTAGAAAAAAAGTTTTAAAGTTTTCAGAGGTCTATTCACCCCCCCCCCCCCCCCCTCTAGACCTCACTGACCACTTTTGGGATCAACAAGTGGTATCAGAGCAGGTTGCTCTGGTAATTTACCTGATACCATCAAGTAGCATCAGGGTAGGTGGTTTATCTTGAATCAGCTGCCTGATCAACGAGCTTGATCCAAAGTGTGTTTTTCAAATTTTTCAAAAAGAGTGCATATTTTGAAAATCAAAACTTTTTGAAAAATGGATGCCATAAACCATGTTCCTCACATTGGTCTTATGAGCTTTGAAAACTGGAAAATCAGAATGAAATCTTTCTTGCTGCTTATAATAATGACATGTTTACATGTATTGCAAAAGGACCATTCAGATTCCAGAAGATTGTGACGGTTGCTGGTCAACCAGATCAGATAGTTGACAAAGAGCTGGATGAGCTGACACCTGAAGAAAACAAGTTGGTAAATCTTGATAAAAAGGCGAAGTTCATCATGTTCAGAGCTGTAGACGAAGACAATTTCCAAAAGATCAAGCATCTCAAAACTGCCAAAGAGATGTGGGATAAAGTCTGCGAGCTAAGCGAAGGAAACAACGCTGTCAAAGAACACAAGCTCAGTGTGGCTCTTGAGGAGTTTGAAAATTTCAAAATGAAGTCTGGTGAAACGATTGATCAGGTGGATACCAGATTTACCAAAGCTCTGAATGAAGTTCTAAGGTTTGGTAAAGAATTTTCGAACAAGGAGAACAACAAAGGTTCTCAAGGCCTTGCCACCCAAATTCAACATGAAGGTGACAGCCATGGAAGAATCAAGGGATATAGAGAAGATTTCCCTTTCCGAACTGTTCTCATCTCTCAAAGCGTATGAGTATCATATGCCAAGATTGGGATTAGAAGTGTCAACCAGTTCAGACCCTACTGCTGCTCTGATGGCGTCAGACAAGTCAAGAAAATCAGCAGACAAGTCAAAACAGAAGACTGTGCTGAGTTCAGAAAAGGGATACACTGCTGACGACGTTACCCTGCTGCTAAATGATTTCAAGAAGTTCTACAAGAAGAAAATGAAATTAAAATATAAATATGCTACTTCATCTTCTTCTGATCATTTTCAGGAATACAGGGATTCCTCCAAAGCAAAACTTAGAGACTACCATGAAGAGGAGTATGGGCTCTTGATCAAAGACCATCCAACCTCATCATCTGAGAAGTTTGCTGAAAAGGAAAAGCGTGCTAAAAAGGAGTGTAAGCTCAGTAAGAGCAAATCAATGTTAGCTGATGCAGCCAAGCTAATAAACTCCCGCACATCTTATTCAGACCGCAAGTCGTCTGATAAAGAATTTGAAGAAGTACCTGAAACCATATGCTTAACTGCCATAGAATCTGATGATTCTGAAAATTGAGGTAACTTCTACCTATAAATGAAATGCACTATTTGAATCGATTGAATAAATGCTAAATTACAAATTCAAATATTGTTTGTGCATTTGCCAAGCTTAATGAAGAGATGACTCTGCTGAAAAGAGCAAATCAGATCACTGAAACTTCAGGTTGAAAAACCTCAAGAATCAGCTGACTACCAAAAAGCTTGAGCATGAGAATGAAACTCTAAAAGCTGAGTATGCAATTTGTTTTGAAAATATAAATAAACCTGAAAGAAGTAATTGCATCATTCTCTAAAAAGAAAATCAGAGGCTTAAGAGAACAAGTCTACTGATGCTCAATAGGTTAGAAAACCTAGTAAGCTACCTAAGACAAATCAGACTACTAAAACTCATTAGCGAGTAAGCTGAAATAGGCTGCTGATAGGAGTAAATTTAAAGTGGTATCAAGTCTGTTGAATCTAAGGAGAGTTATTAAATAACTCAGGTAAGAAATTGAGGTTAAAATGAATTATTTGGCAAGAATTTGAATCACATTATGATAATTGTTATTTCAACATGCTTTATGCCTATTCATATTATCATGCTGATCATGTTCACTGTGCTGATTGCCATCCTCATTTCAATATGCATGCTTATCACATATTTCATGCATCTTACCTTGCTTATGAGCTATGTTTTAATCATGACCAACAAATGTTGAAAAACAACAAGTGGTATTATCATGATAAAACATAAGTCACTAGATCATCACATGTTAAAGGTTACACTAACCATGCTGGACCCAATAAACAAGGGGTACCAAAAACAGTCATCTGTTTTGCAGGTGAAACACATGTGAGATGACAAAGATGAGTTGACTGCCTTGCAAATTTCACCAAGTTCAACAAGTGGTATCACCAACTATTCAAGTGGTATCAGTCAACCATGTGACAACAGAAATTGGTTTGTTGATTTTGGATTCATAAGTTGAGGGGGAACTTATCAGAAGACTAACCCAGAACAGCTTACTGGAATTCAACGACTGAGTGTATTTGAAGAGAAACTCTCATCAGACTACTTGACCACGAATTCTTGAACTTAGGGGAAACGTGTACGACTAGCGGTACTCCTAAATAAAAGATGAAGTTGTCAATAAGTCAAAATGAAGCTATCAGAAGACTGCTTCTTATCAGCTGACTGGAACTCAACAGCCAAGTGATTTTCAAGAATGTACTACACCAAGTTGTATAAGCAAGTGCTATCACATCAACAAGTGATATCAGCTGACTAATCTGATTTGTATCCATACAAGTAGTATCAGACTACAAGTAGCATCAGACTACAAGTGGAATCAGACCACAAGTGGTATCAAGTGGCAAAAATTCTTGAAGTTAAGGGGAAATTTTCTAGCTGGAGTGATAAATGGCAACGAAGACTACCTCGATCAGCCAAGTACTTACCTACCTGTCTTCAGCATACTAGTTTGCAATCTTACGGAAAAGAAGTTATCACAAATCCTAAAAAGGGGGAAGGATAAAATGGAGAAGAAAAGATGCAACTAAAGTTTTGGTGTTGATGACAAAAAGGGGGAAGATGGATGCAACTAAGAACCCTTTAAGCAGAAGATCAGAAAGGGAAAAAGAACCATCACATGCAAGTGGTACTTTTTAAAAAAGGTTGTATCGGACCAAAAGAATTTTCATCTCAAGGTATGAAGACTAAATCTGAAGACTTAAGATTGGTTCTTAGTTGAAGGTTTTGTCATCATCAAAAAGGGGGAAATTGATGATTTCCAAAAGTCATCAGCTAAGTATGGAAGCTTAGTACAAACCTTAGAAGATATTTGACCAAGGAAGATTTAATTCAGACTAGTCAAATATGGTCCAGAAGACTACTGATCTGTTGCTGAAGAAGGAATCAGACTGGTGGACTATCAGTCGACTCAAATCAGATTAGTTCAAGTTTGGGATCAGCCGAGTATACATCAGACGAGTGACTTCGATCAGCAGAGTGGAAGTGGATCAGAAGTTATTGCAACGGCAATAAATGCACTTGGAGTAATAAATGTTGAAGAGGAAGGGTATTTATGACAAAGAATTGAAGAGAAACCTCGTATCAGCTTAGTGCATTTAATGCGCATTTAATGCGAAGCGACAGAAGTACAGCAGAGTGTACAGTGTTCAGTCGCAACAGCCGTTTCTGCAGAAGGACCAGTACTCGATGATTTGAACACCTGTCGATCTCTCAACGGGCAAATTTTCAAATCTCAAGTATAAATAGTTCAGTTCGTGAGTTGAAGAAGAAGAGACAACACATTTTGAGAGCAAAAATCTGAAGCAGAATTCTTCCAAGTCTCAAACTCAAGAACAGAACACTCATCAGCCGAGTCATTTGTTGACGAAGCAGAATAGAGAGAAAACAGAATATACTTAAAAATCCGAGTGATTTTGTTAGAATAGTGTTGTGAGAAGTAGATATCCATCTTAGTGAGTGATATTACTTCAGAGGATAGGAGTTTCTTTGTGATTTCCTATTACGCACTTGTGGCCGTTTCATTTGTTGATAGGCGCAAGCATTGTATACTGTAATCTGTGTGATTTAGTATAACCCAAGATCTAAGTGACTTGGAAGAGTGGACTAAAGGATTTCTATCCATATAACCACTATAAAAATCCTTTGTGTTTATACTTGCATTATTTCTTGCATATTTTGAAAAGCGTACTTTAAACACGTAAAAAGGTTTAACTGATTGAAAAGGTTTTAAAAAGGAGTTTATAAAACTGGGGATAAAACTACTTCAAAGTTAAAGAAAACTACTTGTGAAAAACACTTGACAAATCCGCTGCAAGTTAGTTATTTTAAAACTCTGATTTTGATAAAATCAGCTGAGTGAAATCAGAAGAGTGGTCAACTCTGTTGTTCAAAGCTTTGTGCGAGATCAGCATAGTCAACTTACGATTACTGATCAGCTTAGTCTGCTGACAGAAAAGTTAGAAGATTTTAAAAGCTAAATTTTGAAGAGGTCTATCCACCCTTCGTCTAGACCTCATCTGACCACTTGGGACCAACAATATTGGAGAAGGTTTTGTAGATGACAAAAAGGGTAATCTGGAAGTCATCAACTAAGAACTGAACAGCTTAGTGAAACCTATCTCATGGTCTGGAAGCTAAGTGACCGAATCAGCGAAGTGGGATAACAGATGGGTGTTATCAGCCGAGTCAAGATAGATGTGTTCATTCTTGAATCAGCCGAGAAGCCATCAGCCTAGTGATCAGCGAAGTGATCATCAGCAGAGTACTTTCACCAGCAGAGTGAAGACGGTCAAGTAAGCTTATCAATGCAACGAGCTAAGAGCTGAGTGCATTAAATGCGACTGACATAAAGCAAACATCCGTACAGCAGCGTGTACAGTGCAACAGTTGCAGGGAGCCGTTCCGCGTGTCAGGACCAGTACTCGAGGACTGTAGCTTTCTGTCAACCTTCAACGGGCAGAAAATTCAAATCCGAGAAGTATAAATAGAATACAAACTGAAGATCTTAAGAGAGCTTGCATTATTCAAGATCATATCCTAAGAGCGAGATCCATCAGTTGAGTCGTCTGATCTTGAGCGAAGTCATCTGTTGACGAAGCTTCTTGTTGAAGAACAGAGATCATACGTTGTCTGTCTTAGTGACTTTCAACTGAGAATAGAAGGAGTGTATATCCATCTTTGTGAGTGATATAGCTTCTTAGTATAGGTTTTCTGAGTGATTACTTGTACTGAAGATAGCGTGAGGAGTGTAGATCCATCTAAGTGAGTGATCTAGCTTCGGAGTGTAGGATTTCTGTGTGATTTCTTACAGCGCACGTGGCTGTTCATTTGTTGTTCAGCGCAAGCCTTGTATACTTGATTACTTTGTGTTTTCTAGTATAACCCAAGATCTTAGTGACTTTGAAGAGTGGACTAAAGAATTTTTATCCATATAACCACTATAAAAATCCTGTGTGTTTGATTTACTGTTTGCTATACTTTGCATATTTATCAAAGAACTCAAACATACGATTTTAACCAAAAGATTTTAAAAGGAGTTGTAAAAACTGGGGACAAAATCTTTTGAGTGAGAAAACTTAAAGAGGAACAGCTTGGTGAAAAACACTTTGAATATCCGCTGCCAACTAGTTTCTAAAAACTCTGATTTAACATCTGAAATCAGCTGAGTGAAAAATCAGATGAGTGGTCAACTCTGCTGATAAAGCTTTGTGCGCATCAGCTTAGTAGTCTTACAAATCTCGATCAGCTTAGTCTGCTGATTTGAAAAGTTAGAGAAAAAGTTTTAAAGTTTTCAGAGGTCTATTCACCCCCCCCCCCCCCCCTCTAGACCTCATTGACCACTTTTGGGACCAACAATTGGTGTTATGTACTCATTAATGGGTCTTTCTATCTCGCCAGGATTGTGTGGACCCATTAGCGGATTGACTATCTGTTGATTCACCCGATTTTCATTCCGTATTGGCGGAATTCCATGTTGCTCCGCCATTAGATCGGATTTTTCTCCCTTCTTGTTTAGCGCTCTTCGTAATCTGAAAGTTCTCTCGATTTCTGGATCAAAAGGTTCTAACTCAGTTTTTTTATCTTTGAGCATAAACTAGGTATGAGTACTTGCAAGAGAAAATCGAACCGTCAGAATAATTGAATCAAAATAAAACTAAAGGTTGAAATTGGTAAATTATCAATTATCAAGTCCCCGGAACGGCGCCAAAAACTTGACGCGGATTTTATACTCGCAATTAAACACAAGTGCACGTATCGCAAAAGTAATAAAGAGTAAATAGAGTGTCGAACCCACGAGGACTTGAAACTAAATTTCTACTAAGTTCACTACTTTAATTCCTATTCTAATTCAACTATAGAGGAAATAATATTGTTGGTTGATTTAATAAATAACTAATCTAAAGATGGCAATAAAATGCTAAGGAGAAAATCAATGAGAAAAGTGTCTAGAGTTTAAACTTCACCAATGTTATTCTCCTAATGTCGACTCACTTCATAATTTTAACTAGTGATTCTTATTCGCTATCCTATGGCTCACTTCTATCCTTAAGTGTCTTCCGAATCACTCAAGAACCTATGCAATTAACTTACTAATCTTATTCCTAAGTTAGTATAATTAATCACATACATAAATCTTATAACCTAATGTGGATATGGGAGTGTCGGGTATATTCCTATCCTAACGAACAACCCACTAACTAATTTCTCTTCTATTCTCAATATTCCCTTCCCAGGTTCAATCAAGAAAAAGTAAACAATCAAATAGGTGATCAATCAATTTGAAAGTAATTAGCACGAAATTGGATAAACGAATATCGATATGTAGAAATTGAAAATCACTAAATTAAAACTAGGAAAGCAAACAAAATATTATTCGATAAACATGGATCCGTAAAAATACTAGACTAAACGAAATTAGTTCATCATATCAAACGTAACGAAAATAACGGAAAAAGAGTTCATAGTTTTCTCTAAAATTAAAATAAAGGAAAATAATCAAAGTGTGATGCTAGTCCTCCTTTTTTCCTCTGTCGCGTGGTGTGTCTAACCAATCTGCTGAAGTTTTTTTTTCTTCTTGATTTATTCTCCAACTTCTAGTAGGATTCTCCTTGCCAATGGACTTCTAATTGATTCTCCAATAATGCTTCTTTGGGCCATCCCACTTAATATCAAAAGAGAACTCTTGCCGTATTAAAGTGCCCATATTGTCAAAATTGGGCTCTATCTGCATTTTCAGCCCTTGCCTTTATTTCTTTGTACCATTGACACCCTCAACAATTCAAAATGATCAATCTTGAGATTTCTTGTTGATCTCTTGCAATATTATCCTCTTGGACCTCAATTGAATTTGGACTTCATTGGCTTGATTTATTTCCTACAAGAAAACATATCGAATTAGTGTCAAAATCAAAGATTATTCTCAAAAATTGATTAAACTTGTGAATCGACTCTAATAAATGAAATAAGCACTAAAATCCCAAACGACTCACAAATACTTAAGAAAAACACCCAATTAAGTCTGAAAAGTACACGCGATAACTCTATTTTCACAGAGTTATCATTTCTCATCAGCCGACTAGAACTCAACAGCCAAGTGGTATTCAAGAATGTACTACACCAAGTGGTATCAACAAGTGTTATCACCTCAACAAGTGGTATCAGCTGACTAATCCGATATCAACAAGTGGTATAAGACCACAATTGGTATCAATTCTTGATGTCAGGGGGAACATTTATTCTAGCTGGAGTGATAAATAGCAAAGAAGATTACTGTATGTTAGCTCATTAACAGCTAACTAACCCAAACTACTAAGTACTCATCTACTTGTCTTCAGCATACTAAGTTTGCAATTTTATTAAAGAAAAAGGGGGAAGAGAGAGATGAAGCTAAGTATAAGTGTTGATGACAAAAAGGGGGAAGAAAGAGATGCAACTAAGAACCCTTTAAACCGAAGAAAATCAAAAAGGGAAAGTAACCAACAAGTGGTTTTTGAAAGTTGTATCAGATCAAACGATTTCCATATCAGAGTATGAAGACTAAAACAGAAACTTGGAAGACGTTCTTAGTTGAAGATTTTATCATCATCAAAAAGGGGGAAATTGTTGGTTGGTATTGGAGAAGGTTTTGAAGATGACAAAAAGGTTGAAATGGTTAAAAAGGTTGAAAAGGAAGTCATCAACTAATAACTGAAAAGCTTAGTGAAACCTCTCTCACGGTCTGGAAGCTATGTGACCGAATCAGCAGAGTGGGATATCAGATCAGTAATATCAGATTGGTTATCATCAGCCGAGTCAAGATAGATATATTCATTCTTGAATCAACAGAGTAGCCATCAGCAGAGTGATCATTCAGCAAAGTGATCATCAGCAGAGCAATCCCATCAGTAGAGTGAAGTCGGTTAGTAAGCTCATCAACGGTAACAAGCTGAGTGCATCAAATGCGACTGACATAAAGTAGATATCCATACATCAAAGTGTACAGTGAACAGTCTGCAAATGTCGCCGTCAAGAACAAGACCGTTGCTCAGGATTTTAAATGTAATTTCGCCTATCTTCAACGGGCAGAATTTCAAATCCACGAGTATAGTATAAATAGACCAGGGACTGAAGATTGAAAAGAGACTTGCACAATTCAAGATCACATCTTTAGAGCAAGATCCATCAGTTTAGTCGTCTGATCATAAGCGAAGTCATCTGTTGATTAAGCTTTTCGTTGAAGAGCAAAGATCAAACGTTGTCTGTCTAAGTGACTTCAACTGAGAATAGAAGGAGTGTATATCCATCTTTGTGAAGTGATATAACTTCTTAGTGTAGGGTTTCTGAGTGATTTCCTATACTGAAAAGAGCAAGGTTAATCTGTGTGATTTTTCGAGAGTGAACAAAGAGTTCTTACTTATGGCTTATCATTTGTTGTAAAGCATAAGTGTTCTAGTTGCTGAGTACTTTAGAATAGGTTTTTCTAAGTGATCTACCTGAGAGCTGAGTGTTCTACTTGAGGCTTGTCATTTGTTGTAAAAGCTCAAGTACTAGTTACTTTGTGTTTCTAGTGGAACCTAAATCTGTGTAATTTAGAATAGTGGACTAAAAGACTTTGTGTCTATATAACCACTATAAAAATTCATTGTGTTTGATTACTTGTATATTCACTTACATATTTTCATAAGTAAACAAACGTTTAAAAGACAAAGCTTTTAAAAGAGGAATTTATAAAATTGGGGTAAAACTTTAAAGAGAAACTTGTTTGAAAAACACACTTGCTAAAATCCGTTTCATACAAGTTTTGAAACTCTGATTTCATTTGAAAAAGATAAGTTAAATCAGACTAGTGGTCGACCCTGCTGAATCAGCTAAGTGCAAAATCAGCATAGTAGTATCACAAGTTTTGATCAGCTTAGTCTGCTGATGAGAAAGTTAGAGAAAAAGTTTTAAAAGTTTAGAGGTCTATTACCCCCCCCCCCCCCCCCTCCCTCTAGACCTCATCTGACCACTTTGGGACCAACATGCTCTTCAAAAGCATGAGCGATAGGGATCATGTCGATCACTTGGATCGCTGCTTCAAGATTTTAAGAAAATACGGGATGAAGCTCAATCATGCCAAGTGCACCTTTGGAGTAAAATCTGGAAAAAAATTGGGCTATCTAGTCCATCAAAGAGGAATCGAAGCGAATCCCGAGAAGATACGCGCAATCACTGAGATGAGACCTCTGAGGACTATCTCCGAGGTTCAAAGTTTGGTGGGAAAAATTATTGCTCTGAATAGGTTCATATCTAGGTCAGCAGATAAAAGTTTGCCTTTCTTTCAAACACTAAGAAAGGCCAAGACGTTCGAGTGGACAGAAAAATGTGATCGGGCCTTCGATCAGTTGAAAGAATATTTGACCTCCTCCCCATTGCTCTCTAAGCCAACTGAGGGACAACCTCTTCGTCTCTACATCGCGGTTTTCGATGCTGCCGTCAACTCGATATAAGTCAAAGTTGAAGGAACTGAACATAAGCCGGTCTACTACTTGAGCAAATTGCTACAAGGGGCAGAAAAGAATTATATGGAGATAGAAAAATTTACTTTGGCCCTGGTGGTAGCCGCTTGGAAACTAAGACCTTACTTCCAGACCAATAAAATCATTGTCCTTACAAACCAGCCTTTGAGGCAGATATTGTCTAAGCCAGAAGCATCAGGATGATTAATAAAATGTGCAATTGAACTGGGGCAGTACGAGCTCGAATATCAACCGCGAACCGCCATAAAAGCAGTGCTAGCTGATTTTCTATTAGAAACTCCTAGCTCATCTAAGATGGTGATTGATAGCAGGGATGGAAATGGCGATCAAAGCCAATATTAGAACTCTGAATGTACTGACTGACTCCGAGTTGGTTCAAAGATAGGTGAACGGATTATACGAGGCCAAGGAATGTAATATTGTGAAATATCTGGCCAAAGTGAAAGAGCTGAATTCCAAATTTGATAAGCTCGAAGTACAGAATATCCCGAGGGATGAAAATAGATGGGCAGATCAGTTGTCTCGATTCACTGGATCGAGGGACGGTAAGACCGAGAGGGTAATCACTTGGTTAATCTCCAATACCCCAGCAATCGAACTCGACGCCATACCCGATGTGGAAATAATGGACATAGATCTCACCGTAGATAGTTGGATTACTCTGCTACTGAAGTATCTCACTGACGGTTCTCTAACGACTGATCAAAATGATGCTTCAAGAATCAAATACCGTGCTCCAAGATATGCGATCGTAGAAGAAAAGCTCTAGAAACGATCAATATCAGGTCTACTATTGAAGTGTATTCTCGAGCACCAAACTGAAAGTATCTTAAAGGAGATCCACGAAGGAGAGGCAGGGAATCATATGAAAGGATAGTTCCCTGCAAGCCAATATATTTAGCTTGTATTAGGACTATCGTAATCTTTCTCTAGTATAAATGTTTTAATACGCTCGTTTGTTTATAGTAAGTAAATCAAACAATGGCCAACTTCATCTCTCGCGAATCACTTAAGCGATTGGCTGAAATCCTTGGATCACAATAGACTATGAGACGATTCACTTCAGTAAGAGTGCAATCATGAAACAGTCTCTAAGGTCGTGATCTTAAAACATGTTCCAAGTCATAGATTCCGAACGAGACGGGGTATCGAAGGAATCGCAAAGACTTGTACAAGTATGCATGATTCACTTGGAGTGAATTTGTATAGTTTCATGAACAAGACATTTGATGTCAGTGCATATGACTAGGTGGTTCGATAGGGGATCGAACGCATCGAACGACCCGAACAGAGAAACCCATTGTGGAAGCGCATGACGCACATCGGCGATGGGATGTTTCTCAAGACTTATAATAGTGTACGATTTAGTCCTTAGACTTGAGGTGCTAGGGCGAATTCGGTGCACGTGAGTACGTACTTTGATTTAGGAGCCGATCACTAAGCCTGATCATTCTGCGACTACTTTGGGTACGCAGGATCGTGTACGCGAGTGTTAGCACTAATATGGGATCTACCGACTCAACGTAGTGTGTTGAGAGAATTTCCTGTACGTTCTTAGATAATAGATTCCGAGAAACCTATGATCATAGTTGGTGACGGATTTGGAAAGGGGTTTCCAAATTTAGCAGTCACACAAGAATCATTATCCAGAATTAGAAAGTATAGTTATCGAGATAATTAGAGGTGCCGATCAATTCACACACCCTAGGTCTCGATCGGGAAATTAAGTCGATAGAAGGACCGTATGTACATGGTACTTATAAGAGGTGAGGTTCACTGAGATCAATTCACCTGAAGTTGGCCCTCATGGGCTTGTGGCTAGACATCGACCATGAGGTGTGGGTACTCATGAATTAATAAGGAGATTAATTCTTGAGTGGTTAATTGAAGGTGTTCAATTAATCGGAGCAATTTATAAGCTCATAAATTAAATCACGAAAGTCGTGGGCCCGCGGCCAATTGATGGTGAACCTAGAGGGTCACACACAATACAATTGGACTGCAACAAATCATATAAAGAAAGTTTGATTTAAAGAGTTAAATCAAAACTGGAGAATTAAAGTGTTAATTCTTAAAGGAGAAAAATATTAATTAGAAGTAGTCTAATTAATTAATGGAGAAGGATTAATTAATTAAATGGGCTGAATTAATTAAATGAGTTTAATTAATTAATAGATGGTCTAGGTCCATTAGGAAACAAATAAAGGCCATAAGTAAATGGGCTTTAAGTTTCCTAGTAGGATTAGAACACATCTAGGTCAAGACTCCTTATCTATATAAGGAGTTCAAGACCTCAAGTCCTAATAAGACACAAAAAATTTCGTGCCCCCTTCTTCTCCAAGAAAATCAGCCGGCTTCACCTCTCTTCTTCTGAGGTTCGGCCGAACCCTGTGAAATTGCACAGGGTTCATGCGATTTCTGTCTTCTTTCTTCCTTGCTTGATAACCTTTGGATCTTAGTTCTGAGCCTGTGGATCCAAAGGAGTTGCTTCAATCCAGTTGGTGTGGACACCGCTAGAGGCACAACATATGGGATGCTTCTCCGAACCAAAAGTCCTGCAGATCTGAAAGAAGACTGGAGAAAAACCACCGCCGTTCCCGTGGTAAGGTAAAAATCGCTAAACACCCTATGGATGTTTTGATTTGTGTAAAATCCTTTTCGTATGACTAGATGAATAAAGATCTTGATTGGGTTATTTTAAAAATTTTAAAATTCCGCTGCTTTTGACGTTCTGACGTTACCAATAACCCAACATCATAGTGGAGCTCGAGCACTCGCTCTAAAGTGCCTGAGAACTGGCTACTATTGGCCAACCTTAAAATCTGACGCGGTGGAATATGTTAAATACTGTCATCATTGTCAAGTGCATTCAAATATAATTCATCAGCCTTCAGAGATGATGCATCCGATCCCAATTTGTTGGCCCTTTGATCAATGGGGAATTGATATAATTGGCCCATTCCCCACGGTGAGATCAAAGAAGAGTTATGTTCTGGTGGCCGTTGAATACTTCAGCAAATGGATCGAGTGCATTGCTTTAGCTCGAATTACACAATTTCAAGTCATAAATTTCCTATGGAAGTATATAGTCTGCAGGTTTGGAATTCCGAGGATATTGATTTTCGACAATGGAACTCAGTTTGCGGGAAAACAAGTTCAAGAATGGTGCTCGAAGTTCGGAATACAGCAGAACTTCACATCTGTTGGACATCCTCGAGCAAATGGGCAAACTGAAGTAGTAAACAGGGAAATAATAAAGTCACTTGAAAAAAGATTGGATGTCGCCAAGGGCGAGTGGTTGGATGAACTTCCATGTGTCGTATGGGCAAATCGAACCACGGTAAAAGCTTCAACTGGAGAGACGCCATTTAGATTGGTTCATGGGTCGGAAGCGGTTATCCCCGTCGAAGTGCTAGTTCCAACTCCTCGGACAGAGTTCTACGATGAGAATACCAACGACCAACTACGTCAAAACGATATCGATCAAGCTGAATCGCTAAGGGACAAGGCTAGTCTAAAATTGCAGGTAGCAAAATCGAGCATGGATAAAGCATACAACCAGAGATTGAGAGTCAGATCCTTCAAGGAAGGTGATTTGGTTCTTAAAAAAGTTTAAGTATCAAAACATGTGGGAAAACTCCAGCAAAATTGCAATGGTCCGTATATAGTGATTGGGGTCGGTACGAAAGGATCCTATAAGATTGCTCATTTGGATGGACCGCCTCTGCCTCGAACTTGGAATGCAGTGAATCTAAGGCTTTACTATGGCTGTTGAACCAATACATATATAGCTTAGTATTAGAGGTTTTCTTTGCTTTTTAGTTTTGCTTTAGTTCGTTCAGTGTTTTCTCTTGGATTGTTAAATCTTAGTTCGATTGATATGATAAAAGTTGTTGCTTAATTTTCTCCATAAAATCGTTTACGCTTGCTCGAAAAAGCCGTTGCTTATCGATCTCCTAAAACATCGATCTACAAAGGTTAAAGCCAATAATTAGCATAAAACCTAAGTGTTAAAATAATATATTGAGTAAAACCGTTCGGGTCAGTTAAACTCCTCGATCTCCTAAAACATCGATCTACAAAGGTTAAAGCCAATAATTGGCATAAAACCTAAATGTTAAAAAATATATTGAGTAAAACGATTCGGGTCGGTTAAACTCCTCGATCTCCTAAAACATCGATCTACAAAGGTTAAAGCCAATAATTGGCATAAAACCTAAGTGTTGACATAATATATTGAGTAAAACCGTTCGGATCAGTTAAACTCCTCGATCTCCTAACGTCGATCTGCAAAGGTTAAAGCCAATAATTGGCATAAAACCTAAAAATTTTAAATACAAAGACTGAGTAAAACCGATTAGGTCGGTATAAACTCGTCGATCTCCGATCATCGATCTACAAAGTTTAATACCAATGATTGGCATAAAACCTAAAAGTTGAAAGCGAAGTATTGAATATACCCGATTGGGTCCGTATAAACTCGTCGATCCCCTATCATCAATCTACAAGAATATCATATAAAGAAGAAACAAAATGATGAAAATTGCTAGTAGATGAATGAAATCGATTTTTTTTATTAAAGAACAACGTTTGGTTACAATAGTTGCTTACAAATGGATCGACCTATACAACTACAAGACCTATCTAAAGTATGTACTCCACAGTAATGTTCACGGCAACATCTACTCGACCCTCTCTTCAACCAGCACCAGTATGATCAGACTTCTTTAGTTCGATGCTCAAGCATCCCGTAGACTAACTGAAAACAGTCAAGTTCGCAGGGTCGGTCAGGAGAAGATTATTTATGTTTATCATCTGACTTGCCGAGCAGGACGGGTGATCGAGCTAAAATAGGAACAATTTCTGAGGCTTCAAGGGACGAGAACAACCACCATTTTGAGATCTGAAATTTCGACCTCTCTTGAAGAAGTTGATGCTCATATTTCACCAGAACTTCACGAGGCAGAAACTATCTTTTGATCTGTGATTGTCTTCCGCCAGAATAGAATCCATCTTTCCTCTAACCTCGGGATCACCTGTTCGGAATACATAAGGATCAACCATCACCCAGTTGTAGGGAGTGGTTGGTCACTACCTCATATTCCATTAGATCCCATCTTTTAGGGATCAAAGACTTTATTATGTATAAGAGGTCTCATATTTCCAATTCCACCCATACCACGTCGAAAACTTGCTTGTATATGAAAAATTTTGAGTTGGGTGGACGACCACCGTTATGAATGAAGAGGTTCTCCATCAGAAGTAATTTCATTGATGTAAATAAGGAAACAAGTAAAAGCCTTTTATAGACAAGGAGATAAAGATCTAGCGGTTGGAGTAAAAATCTTATCAATGGTGTAGATTATTTGACGGTTAAAATGGCAAGACGTTTTCAACCACCCAAAATTAATGCGGGTATAAACCTCCATCTTCAAAAAATAGTCAAAGGAAATGTATGAATAATCGAAAATATCTAGAATTATTGATCGAGATTAGCAGATTAACGACAAAACAACATAAATAATGCTCATCAAGAAGTTGAAACTATAAAGATCAGGGAATATTCAAAGTTCACACTGTTTATTCATAGCAACAGATCAGTACATTTACAAGTTTATTTACAAGGAAGATAAAATACAAATCTACTGCTGCTCGAAAGTATGGTCGGAATTGGCACTACACCTGTTGGTCCCAAAAGTGGTCAATGAGGTCTAGAGGGGGAGGGGGGGGGGGGGGTGGTGTGAATAGACCTCTGAAAACTTTAAAACTTTTTCTCTAACTTTTTCTGTCAGCAGACTAAGCTGATCGAGAATTCGTAAGACTACTAAGTTGTTCACGTACAAAGCTTTGAGCAGCAGAGTTGACCACTCATCTGATTTCACTCAGCTGATTCAGATGAAATATCAGAGTTTTAGAAACTAGTTGGCAGCGGATTTGTCAAGTGTTTTTCAACCAATCTGTTCCTCTTTAAGTTTTCTCACACAAAAGATTTTATCCCCAGTTTTTACAACTCCTTTTAAAATCTTTTGGTTCAGTTCGTATGTTTGAGTTCTTTTGAAAATATGCAAAGTAAACAAAAAATAAATCAAACACACTTAATTTTTATAGTGGTTATATGTATGAAAATCCTTTAGTCCACTCTTTCAAGTCACACAGATCTTGGGTTATACTATAATCACACAGATTACAATATACAATGCTTGCGCCAGACAACAAATGAAAGGCCACAAGTGCGCAGTAAGAAATCACACAGAAATCCTACTCTACGAAGCTAGATCACTCACTTAGACGGATCTACACTCCTCACGCTATTTTCAGTATAGGAGGTCACAAAGAAAACCTACACTAAGAAGCTATATCACTTCACACAGATGGATATACACTCCTATCTCTTTTCTCAGTTGAAAGTCACTCAGACATACAACGTATGATCTATGTTCTTCAACAAAAAGCTTAGTCAACAGATGACTTCGCTTACGATCAGACGACTCAACTGATGGATCTTGCTCTAGAGATGTGATCTTGAATTTTGCAAGTCTCACTTCAGATCTTCAGTTTGTTTTCTATTTATACTCCTCGGATTTGAATTTCTGCCCGTTGAAGATGCAGCAAAAATCTACAGTCCTCGGGTACTGGTCCTTAAAACGCGAAACGGCTCCCTGCAACTGTTGCTTTGTACACTCTGTTGTACGGATGTCTACTTTATGTCAGTCACATTTAATGCACTCAGCTCTTCAGCACGTTGCCGTTGACAAGCTTACTGACCGTCTTCACTCTGCTGATGGCTTCTCGGTTGATTCAAGAATGAACACATCTATCTCTACTCGGCTGATAATACCAATCTGATCTCCCACTTCGCTGATTTGGTCACATAGCTTCCAGACCATGAGATAGGTTTCACTAAGTTGTTCTTAGTTGATGACTTAACCTTTTGATCTTCAAAACCATTATGGCCTTTTTGTCATCTTCAAAACCTTCTCTAATTTATACCAACAATTTCCCCCTTTTTAATGATGACAAAACCTTCAACTAAGAACGTCTTCTAAGTCTTCAGATTTAGTCTTCATACCTTGAGATGGAAATTTATTGATCTGATACAACTTTAAAAATACCAATATTTGGTTCTTTCTTTTCCCTTTTCTGATCTTCTGCTTAAAGGGTTCTTAGTTGCATACTTTCATCTTTCATCTTCCCCCTTTTTGTCATCAACACCAATACTTGAGTTGCATCTCTTCTTCCCCTTTTTCTCTTTATAGGATTGCAAACTTAGTATGTTGAAGACAATTAGGTGAGTACTAGGCTGATCGAGGTAGTCTTCGTTGCTGTTTATCACTCCAGCTAGAAAATTTCCCCCTAACTTCAAGAATTTTTACTACTAGATACCATTTGTGGTCTGATTCCACTTGTAGTATGATACCACTTGTAGTCTGATACTACTTGTATGAATGTAAATCAGATTAGTCAGCTGATATCACTTGTTGATGTGACAACACTTGCTGATACCAATTGGTGGAGTACATTCTTGAATGACACTTGGATGTTGAGTTCCAGTCGGCTGATGAGAAGCAGTCTTCTGATAACTTCATTTTGACTTATTGAAAACTTTATCTTTATTTAGGAGTACCGCTAGTGGTACACGTTCCCCCTAAGTTCAAGAATCAGTGGTCAAGTAGTCTGATGAGAGTTTCTCTTCAAAGTCACTCAGCCGTTGAATTCCAGTAAGTTGTTATGGGTTAGTCTTCTGATAAGTTCCCCCTCAACTTATGAATCCAAAGTCAACGAACCAATTTCTTTGTCACATGGTTGACTGATACCACACTTGTTGGTGATACTTCTTGTTGCGATCAGTTGTTGGTCTCTAATACCACTTATTATTCTTTTGATAATCTTCAACTTTTCAACAATCTTGCGTTCCTTGAAATCTCCAAATGTAGAGTCTACCACTTGAATTATAAATTTGATGATACCACTTATTTGATAACACTTGTTGGTATATGCTTGTTGGTGAGACCACTTGTTGAACTCGGTGAAGTTTGCAAGGCAGTCAACTCATCTTTGTCATCTCACATGTACTTCACCTATAAAACAGATGACAATTTATGGTACCCCTTGTTTATTGGGTCCAGCATGGTTAGTACAACCTTTTAACATGTGATGATCTAGTGACTTATGTTTTATCATGATAATACCACTTGTTTGTCATGATTATAACAATGCTCATAAGCAAGGTAAGATGCATGAGATATGTGATAAGCATGCATATTTTAATGAGGATGGCAATCAGCACAGTGAACATGATAAACATGATAATATGAATAAGCATAGTGCATGTCATAATAACAATTATCATAATGTGACTCAAATTCTTGCCAAATAATTCATTTTTGCCTCAATTTCTTACCTGGGTTATTTAATAACTCTCCATAAATTAAGCAGACTTAACATTTTCAATTTTACTCCTATCAGCAGTATATTTCAGCTTACTCGGCTGATGAGTTTTAGTAGTCTGATTAGTCTTAGGTAGCTTACTAGGTTTTCTAACCTGTTGAGCATCAGTAGACTTCTTCTTTTAAGTCTCTGATTTCTTTTTATTTAGAGAATGATGCAATTTCTTCTTTTAAGTTTATTTATACTTTCAATACTAATTGCATACTTAGCTTTTAGAGTTTCATTCTCATGCTCAAGCTTTTTGTAGTCAGCTGATTCTTGAGGTTTTTCAACCTGAAGTTTCAGTGATCTGATTCGCTCTTTTCAGCAGAGTCTTCTCTTCATTAAGCTTGGCAAATGCACAAATGATATTTGAATTTGTAATTCAGCATTTATTCAAACGATTCAAATAGTACATATTACCTCAATTTTCAGATTCATCAGATTCTATGGCAGTTAAGCATAGGGTTTCAAGTACTTCTTCAAATTCTTTATCAGACGACTTGGTGTCTGAATAAGATGTGCAGGAGTTTATTAGCTTTGCTGCATCAGCTAACTTTGATTTGCTCTTACTTAGCTTACGCTCCTTTTTAGCACGCTTTTCCTTTTCAGCAAACTTCTCTGATGATAAGTGAGGATGATCTTTGATCAAGAGTCCATACTCCTCTTCATTGTTATCTCTAAGTTTTGCTTTGGAGGAATCCCTATTTTCCTGAAAATGATCAGAAGAAGATGAAGTAGCATTTTTATATTTTAATTTCATTTTCTTCTTGTAGAACTTCTTAAAATCATTCAGCAGCAGGGTAACGTCGTCAGCAGTGTAGACTTTTTCTGAACTCAGCAGAGTCTTCTGTTTTGACTTGTCTGCTGATTTTCTGGACCGGTCTGACGCGATAAGTGCAGCAGTAGGGTCTGAACTGGCTGACACTTCTAATCCCATTCTTGGCATCTTGTACTCATATGCTTTGAGGGATGAGAACTGTTCGGAAAGAGAAATCTTCTCTAAATCCCTTGATTCTTCCATGGCTGTCACCTTCATGTTAAATTTGGGTGGCAAGGCCTTGAGAACCTTTGTGGTGATCTCCTTGTTCGAAAATTCTTTACCAAACCTTAGAACTTCATTCAGAGCTTTGGTAAATCTGGTATCCATCTGATCAATCGTTTCACCAGACTTCATCTTGAAATTTTCAAACTCCTCAAGAGCCACATTGAGCTTGTGTTCTTTGATAGCGTCGTTTCCTTCGCTTAGCTCGCAGACTTTATCCCACATCTCTTTGGCAGTTTTGAAATGCTTGATCTTCTGGAATCTTTCTTCGTCTACAGCTTTGAACATGATAAGCTTATCCTTTTTATCAAGATTTACTAACTTGACTTCTTTAGGTGTCAGCTCATCCAGCTCTTTGTCAACTATCTGATCAGGCTGGTCAGCAACCTTCACAGTCTTCTGGAATTTGAATGGTCCTTTTGTAATACATGTAAACATGTTGTCGTCGTAGGCAGCAAGAAGGATTTCCATTCAGATTTTCCAGCTTTCAAAGTTCATAAGGCCAATGTGATGAACATGGCTTATGACATCCATTTTTCAAAAAGTTTTGATTTTTCAAAATATGCTCTCTTTTTGAAAAATTTGAAAAACACACCTTGGATCAAGTTCGTTTGATCAGGCAACTGATTCAAATGAACCACCCGCTCTGATACCACTTGTTGGTCCCAAAAGTGGTCAATGAGGTCTAGAGGGGGGGGGGGGGGGTGAATAGACCTCTGAAAACTTTAAAACTTTTTCTCTAACTTTTTCTGTCAGCAGACTAAGCTGATCGAGAATTCGTAAGACTACTAAGCTGTTCGCGCACAAAGCTTTGAGCAGCAGAGTTGACCACTCATCTGATTTCACTCAGCTGATTCAGATGAAATATCAGAGTTTTAGAAACTAGTTGGCAGCGGATTTGTCAAGTGTTTTTCAACCAATCTGTTCCTCTTTAAGTTTTCTCAAACAAAAGATTTTATCCCCAGATTTTACAACTCCTTTTAAAATCTTTTGGTTCAGTTCGTATGTTTGAGTTCTTTTGAAAATATGCAAAGTAAACAAAAAGTAAATCAAACACACTTAATTTTTATAGTGGTTATATGGATGAAAATCCTTTAGTCCACTCTTCCAAGTCACACAGATATTGGGTTATACTATAATCACACAGATTACAATATACAATTCTTGCGCCAGACAACAAATGAAAGGCCACAAGTGCGCAGTAAGAAATCACACAGAAATCCTACTCTACGAAGCTAGATCACTCACTTAGACGGATCTACACTCCTCACGCTATTTTCAGTATAGGAGGTCACAAAGAAAACTTACACTAAGAAGCTATATCACTTCAAACAGATGGATATACACTCCTCTCTCTTTTCTCAGTTGAAAGTCACTCAGACATACAACGTATGATCTCTGTTCTTCAACAAAAAGCTTCGTCAACAGACGACTTCGCTTACGATCAGACGACTCAACTGATGGATCTCTCTCTATAGATGTGATCTTGAATTTTGCAAGTTTCACTTCAGATCTTCAGTTTGTCTTCTATTTATACTCCTCGGATTTGAATTTCTGCCCAGTTGAAGATGCAGCAAAAATCTACAGTCCTCGGGTACTGGTCCTTAAAACGCGGAATGGCTCCCTGCAACTGTTGCTCTGTACACTCTGCTGTACGGATGTCTACTTTATGTCAGTCGCATTTAATGCACTCAGCTCTTCACCACGTTGCCGTTGACAAGCTTACTGACCGTCTTCACTCTGCTGATGGGATCACTCTGCTGATGGCTTCTCGGCTGATTCAAGAATGAACACATCTATCTTGACTCGGCTGATAATACCAATTTGATCTCCCACTTCGCTGATTCGGTCACATAGCTTTCAGACCATGAGATAGGTTTCACTAAGCTGTTCTTAGTTGATGACTTAACCTTTTGATCTTCAAAACCATTATGGCCTTTTTGTCATCTTCAAAACCTTCTCCAAATAACACCAACAACACCTAAGGGCTTGAAGCACCGAGGAAAGCTGTGGGGATCCCATCGACCTCACTTGATGAAGTTGGTGTATATATTTCACCAGACCCTTATAAAATATCCTCCTTGGTCGAAGAGAAACCACCACTATTTGGGGTAATTTCTTTTAATGAATTGACCAGCTTTCCACCAAGCTCGGAACTGTTCGTTTGAACTTCATCGTATTCGAGAAGCCCAGATTTTCCAATTCTTCCCACACCAAAGGGTAAAAGACTATGATGTCTACACACTCGCCAAAAGGTCCGAAATCGAATTTCAAACAAATATGTTTGAAAGGGAAGAATTTTGAAATATAGTTTGCAAGAACTCATGGCACTTGAGCGAAACTTGTTTATTTCAACTCCACAACAAAATTATATTTATAATTGGAAATTTTTTAATCCGACGATCAGAAATTGAAACGTCCTACGGCTAAGATCATGGCAATTAATTTGGATTAACCTTTCCACTTCCCAAGGTTATGTTATGTTTGACTATTCACTAGAGAAGTACACGACGAATTAATCTGCATATCAATACATGGGATTTTGAAGAGCATATTTCGACGTGCATAAAATTTTATGTATTGAGTTAGTTCGAGATTCGATATGTTGATCGGAAAGCATAGGGAACAATCTCAGGTTAAAAAAAAGGGGGGTGGGGGAAGGACTACTATAGCAAAAGCAAGAATTTTTTGCAAAATTATCCATATTACAACTAAAATTAAGAAGACTACATGACAAAGAACGGAAAATAAAATTCTCAAAAGAGATTTACAGCTCGAAATCACTGTTCGAGATCATGCTCAGGTGAAGTTGCATGACCAAGGTAGGAAAACATCTCTTTGGTATTGGTACGTTGTTTATATCCAAAGGCGAAGCCTGCATCGAACTCCTTCTATTTCCCCTTCTCGATCTGTGTCTGCATAGCCTCCTCTAGATTCTTGTTCAACTGAATCAGATCCTCCTTCTCTTTAAGAACATTTTCCTTCTCGGAATTCAACTCGGCGTTCAACATCATGAGCCTCTCGTTATCCGATCGAAGACGGTCTACCTCGATCATTAATGCTCGATGAGCAACAGCAATATTGTACAACTTAGCATTAGAAGCAGACCGAGCAAAATAGGCATCATCATTTTGAATCCCAAGTTGAGCAATTTGATGTTTTGCCTAGGAACGAAGATAAACTCAGTTAGACTGTAAATAAAATTGTATGAGATTAAAGTGGAGCTATGAAATTTACCAGCTCCAGGTGTTTAAAAATAGACTGGATAAGTTGCAAGGGAGAACGATCCTTTAGTTTGCCAAGTTGATTATCTGTTACCAGTTATAGAATAAGAATGAATGGTTTTATTGTCGATGGTTGAAGAAGTAATGACAACAGTTTCAGATGTTGGTACAACGAAAGTAAATTCCGGGATTTCCTTCGATGTAATCCTTTCGACCTCAGAATCAGGCATGGAATCAAAGGGGATAGACCCGGGTTGTTGATCAGTCTGCTCGACAGGTGCGTTGATTATAGCAGTATTCAAGCGAGGCACTTCTGGTTCGGATTCAACCCGGTTAGCAGGGCTAGGAGAGCTGAATGTAGATTCCATGTTTTGAGAAACATCAAGAATTTCTTTCCCAGCTAATGGCTCAGAAGCAGAAGGTCCGGCAGATTTATCCGATCCCTTAGGAGAACTAGTATTAGGACAGGATCGCGGAGACAAGGGATTTCTTCCCTCAAAAGCAGAGCTATTTTCAGAATGGATCGAGTTTCGGTCCCTAGAAGGTGTGGATTTATGAGGGGCCTCTACGGCCTCAGAAGCAGATCGATGGAAACTTTCGATTCGAGCCTTTTTCTTAGGAGCGTTGCTCCTTGATGGTGTATGTAAGGCTCGTTTGGCAGCCCCAGAAAAGAAGTTCGCACTCATCCTCGATAATGTATGGAAAATACGAAAATTTCTCTCTACAACTCCAACTTGCTTGAGAGAATTTTAATAGTGCAAGTGGGGACGTGCGGTAAATTTTCGGAATATTTTACCCCTATATATACCAATGGAATTGACAGAAAGGCCTTCGAAGTAAGGTGCGAACAAAAATTCGAAAGTATGAGAAGAATGGTAGATCGTCGAATCACGAATTTCGAGCTTTAAATATAAAATTTAGCAGGAAGAATAAAAGACTTATGTCTAAAAGGAAAATAAAGCAACAGAGTAACAAATCGTAGAATCAGGATGATAGCATAAAATCAGTACCTACGCAATTACCTTCGCAAAATCATAAGTATAAACACCAAAAAATTACAGAACCAGTACGAAAAATATAGTTCAATTATAGAAAAATACAGATCAATTAAAAATTTACAGATCATTTATTGACGGTATCTCCTCCCTCTTCGTCAACAGTCTCCCCTCTTTCGGAAGCAGTATATTCATCATCATTTGGAACTCATTCGACCTCATTATCTGACTCATTCTCTGGACCAGGCACGGGCAAAGGATTTCCAAATTCTTCCACTAGATGAGCTAGTGGATGACCGCTATACTCAACCGGAGCTATGGCATCTGGAGGATACTCTCGGAATTTTCGATCTCTACAAATGTCCATGGCATCATTATATTCCCACCGCCTGTTCGGGATCATTCCCAATTCAATCAGCTGATCGACTCCCTTGGAGAACGAACTCATCAACAGCTCCCCAATTTTCTGATACACTATCGCAGTATGTACAGGGGAATTGAGAAAATCCCGAACAATGGGCTCAACGGTTTCAACATGAACTTCTCTCATGACCTCATCCATGGCAGCGTCGTCGGTTTTGGATTATAGTTGCGACTGAAGAGATCGGTTTTCGGACTCCAAAGCACTTAGGGAGGTTGCAAAAGAGATCCGTTGCTCCTCCAATTCTCGACTTAGTTGTTCGACCTGAGCCTGATATAGATTAACATCCATCATAGTATTAACGATATGATGATTATCGGTCTCCAAGTCAGGATTATTGTTGGGACCAGCTCGATCTCCATGTGCGCGAGAACCTTCTAGCTCGGCAAGTCTATCTTCAAGCTCCTTGTTTTTGGCAAAAATAATTTTATTTGTCTCTTCTGGGAACTTCCATTGTTCCCTGTGAACGGCAGAATCGTACATTGTTGTCACCAATGCACTTTCGGTCTGCGAAAATCAATAGAATATCAATATTAAAGGTTGTAATTTAGGTTTTAAATAAAAACGAAATGGAAAACGTCTTACCACTTCATGAGCATGATCTGCTCTGGCCAACTGTTCTAGGGGTCCTTTATCGTGAGCACGCTGGATGTCTCTAGTGAACACAGTGGATAAAAGCAGCCTTAGGGATTTGTCGAGAACACTCTAAAGTAGAGTATCCTCTGCTGAATAACCCGTTGCTCGCTTACTCTCAAGATGTTTTTCATTCATATCAACAAGGGAAGCCTCGCGACCTAAGCCTCCAATGTGGGTGAAATACTCACCCTGCTTATCAAAGAAATGCTTCCCTCTCTTTGCCTCTGGACCTGTAAGATTACGCTCAGCCCAAGTTTTACAACTAAGGATCCCAAATTGGGTCATGGTTGCCATAGGAGGATATCCCCGACCTGGATTAGTGTTTGAAGGGGAGGGTTCATTAGAAGGTTGACTAATGGATGGATGAAGGTTGCTGATGGGGTAAGCGTCTTCGACCGGTTCTTCTTCCATCTCTTCAAAATTAGGATTCTAGTCTCTTCTCATTTTCCTCGACCCTCTTTGTTCTATGGGCATTTTATCTGAGGATTTCGTAGAGGTCGAAATGACAGTTTTTTCGACCACGGATAAGCGGCATTTCTCGACCATGATTGCTACAATATGGAGCACGAAAATCAACATAGAGATTAAAAAAAAAGTGAAAACTCAGAGGCCTCATAATAATGACCAAGATCAAAAAACTCACCCAAAGGACGTTTTTCTTCAGGAATAGGAAAAGTACGAGTGCTTAATTCAGCTTTGTGAAGAAAAACTTCTCCGATCAAGTTGGGCGACTGATACTTATCTGATCTCATTTCATTGATCATGCTTGGAGAAAAGAGATCGTCCGAATCTATGGTACCAGTGATTTTTCGACCACCGTACACCCAGGTAGGATCAAAGCCTCATTCATGGGTATAGGGCTCGGATACTCCATTTTCAAGCACACGATGAGTCGGAGGTTTGACGAAGAAGTAGTTCTCTTTCCACTCCAAATTGTTGCTCGAAATAGCATTCTCAGGATGGCAAAACCAGGCCACTGGCTAAAATAGTAGAAGCCTCTGTTAGACGAGATCGAGATGGAGAATCTGAAAAAGTAGTAAAAGTTGCGAAAAGTGGGTTTAAAACCCTTCGCAATCATAAGAACGGAAAATGCCATAATGAAGGCCACAGAGTTAGGGACGAGCTGAGTTAGGGAAATAAAGAAAGTCTCGAGGATTTCAAGAAGGATGGGAGAAAAGGGGTATCGGAGTCCATGGTCGAGATGAGAAGTGTAAAAAGCTCGGCAATTGTGTGGAAGAGTATTAACCCTTTCCTCGGTCGTTGGAATGACTATCTCAAAATCCGATGGAAAGTAACGACTATAATCTCGTTGTAAAGCAGCCAGATCTTCCCCTTTAAATTTGGAGGGAACGAGTTCAACAGGAACGAAAATTTGGGGTTGAGTGGTCTTTGCCCTTTTCGAGGCCTTCTTCGCCAGTTCCACTTCTAAAGTAATTTCTACTGCAAGCCCGTCTACGCCTTCTTCTTCGCACTTTGTTTCTTCATCAGCGGGAACTCCGTCTCCTATTTCATCATTCTCCGAATAAACGTTTTTCGGATTCTCGACGACATTTGTGATAACCACTTCATCTTCAGTAAAGGGAGGAGGATTGAGGTTTGAATGAGAAGATGACATTTTGGGAAAGAAACTGGGAAGTTCGACGAGATTGATATATGCAGGGAATTTCGATTTAAAATATTACTGCACCAATCCTGAAATTATATGCGGTAAAAGTGAAGATGACCTCATTGACTTCAACTATATATATGGGTAAGGAAATGACGTTTTGGCCCTTGGTGACGCTTCTTTTTCCCGCATGTGTAAATTGAGGAAAAGGCCCCAATACTTCTGACGACGCTTCGTCGCGTCCTAATCTTTGCAGAAAAGGTTCTACAAATATGCACTTTTTTCCCTAGTTCGGGTTTTATCCCAAAAAATGATTTTTCCGAACAAGGTTTTTAATGAGGTATATTCCGCGATTCTGCTATAAAGGAGTATTAAAAAGCTTATTATACTTATACGAGCTTCAGCTATGCTTGCGCTCGAGAAGTGAGGGAGTACTGATGGGGGCTAAATAACATCTAATCTAAATCGAACGTCTCGAACGGATGCAGCTCGAGCTAGGTGATCATTCCGATCTGAATATGTGTATCTCATCGATCTGATAAAGCCTCTGGACACTTAATGGGCCGCGCAATATTTTTTACACGTCCTAGGACTCCTTTAGGACTAGAGATGTTAGGCTATAAATATAAGATTTATCATTGTAATATGGGAGGCTTTGGATTACCTTACTTGTACTTAGCTTATTGCACGAATTCCCCAATATAACAGTGATTATTCGAGTTCTTGGAATTGCACCATCCTAAGCACTTTGATCAATCCCACATCTTTGATTTAGTAGTTATTGTTGCTTCGTTTGACAAATCTCATTAATTTGTTATTATTTTATTGATTATACTCAACGCCACAAATTTCGGTAAAATTAGTTCTTTAGCACCTTCTGTCGATCAAGAGTATATCTAAAGGTGAATAAAATCCGACATTCACCAATCTGTTTCGCTACAATTCCTTTTAACATACTCCATACTTTCGACATGGCACGTTCAAGGTCTTCTATGTTCACCCCTTTCCTAGTTAAGAATTTACCCACTATTAATTAGTAATCCAATGTTCTCATATGAACCCATCCACGCCTCATCAGGAAAAAAGGTTTCCTCTTCTCCTGCTGCCGTGAGGTTCAAAGTTGAGCCCAGCTTCGTAAGAATATCCATCATAAAGGAAATCGAAGTACTATTATGAATAAACACGACGAAAAGGAACCTAACTGTTAACACTCAATAAGAAAGAGAGAGAGAGAGTCAAGTCATTGTTGTACCTAGCTATCTTATCTCTAAAAAGAAAAATATACAAACTCTATATTTGTTTGATATGCACTAACATAACAATTTGAATTTTACATAAGATAATGTATTACTTATCATACTTCTCCATAATCTCTAAAAAAAATACATAGTAAATTTCCAAAAATTGAACCTACCATTCATTTCACCTCTAAAAATTCATATAAAATAATTTTTTTCTTTCAAATATACCAAAATCGAGAATATTTGGAAAAATTCCCCAAATTTTTAAGATCATTCTCAAAAACACGTAACAAACTGGCTCTAAGTATGATATCTTAAATTGATTGCTCAATATTTCTATCATAGTTAGTATTATTTAATAATTGCTTAAATAATTGGCTTAAATAATTATTTGGGTTCTCTCTTTAGGCGACCTTGGGGACAGGTAACGACGACTCAACAAAGATTTTGGTCCAATGTAAAGTTGGAAGTCCAATGGTGTTGTGTGCTTTGTTACCCAACAAAGTAGAGTCTTGCCATTTGGATTTGGAATTTGAAGAGGATGTGAATTTTTCAGTTATTCCAGCAAAGTGTCACTCTCATCGGATACTATTACGATACTAGTGATACGTATCCTTAAGGCTTAATTAAGCTTCTTCATTTTAATTACATATTTTAAGCTTATGTATTCTTATCTTTAGAATTTATTAATCAATTAGAGCACTATATATTATTTCTTAAGAAAGAAGCCATACTTATTAGACATATGCTAGCTCCAATGTATAGACAATTACAACAACTAAGTTTTCATCTACATTAATACATGTATAATTACTTTCAAAAAAATAAATAACATTATGGAGTTAATATTCAGAATACTAAGATAAAAGAATTTAGTCAGGACAAGGACGATGATAATTATGGTTATGAACACAATTTTGATTTACCGTTTTTTCTAAAAGGTTTGTCGACTATTCTTCATTTAATGCTGATTCTTCTATATATACAATCATCATATAATTGTTGATTTTTAAAATTGACATATGAACATTTTTAGGAAACAAGTCTAAAGATGGAAAAAAGAGGTGCAAAAACCTAAACAAGAAAAACCAAGTCGTTCTTGAGACGGATCAAGTTCCATTTGCTTCTTGTTTACTTTCTTTCTTTCTTTGTTTTTTTTTTTTTTTTTTTTCAAAGTATCCACGTTCTTGATAAACAATTATAAATGTGTTTAGATTCTTCATTTATCTGAAACAATATTTTAAATTTTGCTATTTCGAATTGGCCTCTCGAATTATGTTTTTACAGTTCGCTTTAGATATATAGTTCATCGATCACACGTATAATTAGTAGGTCACAATTAAAAAGACTTCACCGACAACAAAATCTATTACATAAGTTATCAAATCCATCACATGATATGGTTTGCGACTGTTATTCATCACAAAAACGAATATAAATCCATCACAATTTAGTTTTAAAATATGTGACAAAGTTGAATCTTGAATATAAATCCATCACAATTTAGTTTTAAAATATGTGACAAAGTTGAATCTTCGAGGAACTTTTCCTTCACTAAGTTTGTCACTAAACATCTTGACAAATTTCTTTGTGGCTATGTTATTCACTAAGATATACAACTATTCCATTTCAATGATGACTAAATTTGAAATTCATCTCCACAACAAAAAAAGGGCATTAGCGACGACAAAATTTTAACAGAAAAAAAAAATTGTCGCTATATGTAACAGATTAAAAACTGAATCCCCAAAATCTTTTTTTTTTTTATAAAAACAAGAATAATATGCAACTTAATAACTACCGGTCACGTTCTCTCACCGCTGGGTCGGAATTTTGGCCCAATTTTCATAAACCCATCTTTTTCAACTGACGGAATTCAAAATTTTTAATTCCGATCAAGCATTTCAAGGAAAGCCCAATAATTTTTTTTCTTTTTAAATAAATTTTAAAATTCTGACAGTAATTATCGCCCGAAATATCTGATTTCGAAATTTCGACCAACATTGCGACTGAAAAACGTATTTTTTATTAAAAAGTTCTTTATAATTTTATTTACGACGAATTTCTTTCGGTCGCAAAAAAATCGATCGGAATTTAAAGACATAATTCTTTCGGTTGCAAAAAATGGAAAAAGTTGTGTTTCTTGTATTGTAAATTTAATCTAGTGCAACATTGCCCAAGATCTTAGAGCAACTCCAAAGGTGACATCAAAATAATTTTACATTCTAACAAAAAATATTGCTCCAACAAAGACATTAGGGTTTTTTGCAATTTGCACCCCCGAAACATGGGAAATAAGCATTTTGCACCATCGAAACATAGATTTAGCACTCTGCACCCCCGAAATATGAACAATTCAGCACTTTGCACCCTCTTTTATTTTCCTCAAAACACCTAGGGACAAAATAGGTAATTTATATTGGATCTTTGGCACTTTGCACCCACGGAACACGAGAAATTGACATTTTGCACCCCCAAAATATAATTAGCACTTAGCACCCTCGAATTAATAACAACTCAACTACTTGCACCCTCGAAACACGAGAAATGGACACTTTAAACCTCCTAAACACAAAATTAACACTTATCACCTCAAATTAAGAAAAACTCAACAACTAGCACCCCCTCATTTTTTTTGGCAAAGTTGACCAACGGGGTCAAAAAAATCTATGGACAAAAAAGGTAATTCATTTTTCTTTTTCTTAAAATTTACAAAATACAATTATGAATACAAAAATATTCATCTTCAAAATCTATTTTAACATATTTCTTTAATTACCAATTTTTCAAATGTCCTCAAAATATCCAAAAGAATTCGAAATGTTTCTAGAAAGTTAATACAAAAAATTGACTGAATCATATCACAAAACAAATTTTAAGGAGAGAGAAATGAGTATTCTAGTATTCATAATCGTATTTTAAAATTTAAAGAAAAAAGAAAATGATTTACCTACTTTGCCCCTAGATTTTTTGCCCCCGGTGGTCAACTTTGCCCAAAAAAATGAGGGGGTGCTAGTTGTTGAGTTTCTCTTAATTTGAGGTGCTAAGTGCTAATTTTGTGTTGAGGGGGTTCAAAGTTTCCATTTCTCGTGTTTTTGGGGTGCAAGTTGATGAGTTGTTCTTAATTTGAGGGTGCTAAGTGCTAATTCTATTTTGGGGGTGCAAAATGACCATTTCTCGTATTTCGGGGATGCAAAGTGCCAAAGATCCAAAAATCAATTACCTATTTTGTCCCTAGGTTTTTTGAGGAAAATAAAAGAGGGTGCAAAGTGCTGAATTGTTCATATTTTGAGGGTGCAAAGTGCTAAATCTATGTTTCGAGGGTGCAAAGGGTCTATTTTCCATGTTTCGGGGTGCAAAGTGCAAAAAATCCCAGACATTACACAGAGTTTTATTTTAATTTGGCTAACGATTGTCCTATTTTTCATATTTAACTGCTCCACCGTCAAAGTTTCCAACGGCATGACAAGCATAAAAAAGAAATAAAATTTTCAATTTTAAACTCTCTACTCCACGAACCATTCAAAATACATTTAGCAAAAGGAAATAAATCATGAAAAAAAGGTATAATCAATTACAAAATATTATCTCAATATGAGGGAAGGGACAAAAATATTATAAAAAATAAGCATTAACTTTTGTGTATTTATTTATTTTTAATTTAATTTACTTTTTTGCATTTTTAATTCAGAAAATAGTTTAAAATGATGCTGAATTTTAATATAATTTGTTGAAGTAAAAAACTTCTATAGAGAAATCAAAGAGTGAATTTTGCCGCCATTTTATTCTCAAGTATTATTATGGTTCTTGTTGATAAAATTAAATTCTATTTTAAAAAGGCTATCTCAAATAATTATAGTTAATCAACAGCGAAAATTTTAGATATAAATTAATTCTTTAGTCACATCGGCTGAAAATTGGAGTCACAAACAATATATATCAAATCCGCTGAAAATTTGTGTCACAAACAAAAAGACCTACTTTGCATAGAGCTATATGACTCTAAATCGGCCTTTCCAGAGTCTCAAATTCTTGTATCCGAGATTGCAAATTCATGTTCCTAGAAGTAACATCAACCAAATCCGAATTCTAGTTAGTGCTCCTTCAAAGAGATTTGAATAAAAACATAAAAAAAAATGAATAGTATAATAACCTCTCAAAGAAGGCAGTTTGGCAATGGAGAGTTGTCAATGAAACTGTCGTCAAGGTCGTAATTATCATCCCCTCCACTTGACTCGTCCGAATCAGTATATTCTATGTTGATTCCATTTGGTTCTCTTATGCGACAAGTAAAGGAAATTTAATAATAGATTTAAAATAATAATATAGCCCAGTTAGAGCAACAAACACCGACCAAAGAATTTGGAGTGACTAAACTTTAAACTCCAAATATGAAGTTTTGAATAACTATTTGGAGGCTTCTCTTGATCACTATTACATCATTTATGTATTAATTAATTTTATTTTTTTAAATTAATTATAAATGATAGATTGTTTGTAAAATTCATAAATGATTTATATAAATATTTTTAACATGTTATATTTATATTTAATTTTGAAATTGAAAATTTATGGTTTTATATGTTAAAATCATAAATAAGAAATCTTAAAAGGTTAACAATAAATAAATAATAAAAAATTATGAGAAAATTATAAATAGGAAATAACAACTTTTAAGAATTCACCAATAATATTCAAATGTTTTGATTAATGTATTTTTCATTTAATTTTAGTGTAATTTTCTTGTTATATTTAGCAAAATATTTTAATTTTATTTAATAACGTTAAATAATTTTTTTTAATTTTATTAGATCGTATTAAATAAATTATTTGTGCTTAATCTAATATTATTTAATAAACAGATAAATTTTAGTTTTATAAATTGTAGATAAAATTATTAACAATAAATGAATAGGGTTTTGGGGGTTGTGAAATAGTATTTTGGAGGTTTTGGATGAGAGATGGAATGTGGAAAAGTGGGACCAAAAACCTTCGGATTTAAAGAAGGTTTCAATTTGATGTCCAATATTTTTAAAGTTTGGTTTGATGGATGTTCTTAATGAAAATGATGATAATATTGTATTGAAAAGTAAGTATTACTCGAAGTATATTATAGAATCCTAATGAAATAAGATGGATATATACCTATTACCGAATGGACGTAATGACAGATCTTTTAAATAGTAACCGGAGAGGTGAACACTGCTTGATCCAATTACAGAAAAAACCACTTCATAGTCCGCTTGAAATTCCAAATCTAACTGGCAAGATTCTACTTTATTGGGTACCAAAATGCAGAGGAGAATTGGCTTTTTCATCCCCACTTTGCATTGAAGCGAAGTCTTTGTCGAGGCATTACACTCCCCAAAAGTTGCCTAAAAGTAAAGCCCAAATAAGCCCATTTATTATAAAAATAAAACCCCAAATTTAACCATATATATATAATCAATAATATATTTTGACAAGTCCATAACAAAAAAAATTAATATTTAGGCAATTAACAAATTCTATTAGCTGCTACAACCTATTGAAAGAAAAAGCATATTGAAGATACAAACAAATCGTACATTTTATGTCTCTTTTATTTTCAACATTAGTATGTGATATAGGAATTTGTAAGGAAGAACATGGTACCTTCACTAAAGCTCGCTGGAAAATTTAATTTACCCAACATACTTTTGGGCTGTCAATTTCGGTCTCAATTAGGCCAAATTGGAAAAATTGGCCCCAACTATCATCATTTATGGACATGAGATCATGAATAATTTATGGATTTTCCTGATTTTAAAAAGTAGTAATTTCATATTTACCTCACCCCCCTCCCAAAAAAAATTTAGAAATTGAACATTTTGGCTAAACCTTAACCTTCAGACTAATTATTGCATGTTTACCCCCAAACATTATGAGTTGGACATTTTAACTAAATTTTAAAATTTATAACTGCATTTTTACAGCCAAATATAAGTAAAATTGGGTAATTGATCACAACTTTCAGTATTTACATATTAATAAATCGTTTTTCCTATATACTATTAATAAATTTTATAGAAATGTAATATATCAAGATATAAAATATTAATTTTACCTATAAAATTAATCAATTTTACATATATATTAACAAATTCAATAAAACATTTATAAAAAGTCCACCCTCTCCTTCCCAACCCATCCCCGTCCACCAATCCCCTCCTCTCGCCAGCCACAACCCCTTCCCCGGACTTCCAGGTCGTGTTGCGGAACTGGAAGGCGAAGCCAGACTGTCGTCAGGATGGATCAAAGAGGGTGCTCCGTAAAAGACAAGATTCTATATAATATATAAATTTAAATTTACTAAATGATGAAGATAAAAAACAATCTAAATTGCTTCAAGAATCACAAATTTCCTTCCTCTAATGCAAAAGCTTGCAATTGGAGTTCATATAGTGCGGGAAAAAAACTTAAGGGCTTGCTATTTGACCTTCCGCATTGAAGTCCATGGAGGAAGAATACAACTTAACATTGGTATGTTAATTTTTCTTTAATTCGTGAAATCGAAAGTTCTAAACACACCATAAAAATCAAAAGGAGGCACCACAACCTAGGAGTATGGGGAAGGGCCGTATAGGACGGGAGTGGGTAAGTTGAGGTTCGGGAAAGGGTGGGTTTTTAAAAAAATATATTGTTACTTTACAAATTCAGGAAAATCCTCAAATTATTGAGTACACGACCGGTACAAGATGTTAGTTCGGGCCAATTTTGCATTTGAGCCCAATTGGCACTAAAATTCCGGCCAAACCTCTTTTATTTTCAGGAGTGGTATCATAATTCTAGTACAAGTCCAAACTTCAAACGTCCCAATGAAATAAGGACAGTAAATTTAAGATAGAAAATATTTAATTTTATTATGTAAATGCTTTATAACGGGAGCTCTACATTAAAGAAAACATATATCTATTTAGAAGATCTTATAACATACCCAAATGAAAATCATTTCTCCTTAAAATTGCCAAGTATATATTTCTTATATATATATATATATATATATATATATATATATAAGTATACAATGTTTCCTTAAAATGATACAAAGAAGACCAATATATAATGTTCTAAAAGTTGATATTATCCAACTATAATATAGTGAACCAGATCCACTTAAAGTCACTATTTTAGGAGAAAATTATAATGCATTTTATGCTAATGTACATATCAAAATTTAGAAAGTGGTAAAAAAGAAAACATTATAAGTTTTTGTTATCATTGTGTACTTTAATATCAGTCATGGAGAAAGATAATTAACCATCGATAAAAGAGAAGAAATAATTATTTCTGAAGTAGGACATTTGAAGAATTTGAAAAATAGTAAGGGGGTTAGAATATATAATAACATAATTATATATCAACACCTCAATTTTTTTTTTGTGAGGCAACACCTCAAAATTAAGGTATATAAACTTTACACTTAAACCCCCCTAAACAAAAGAAACTTTACACTATCATATGTAGTCATGTCCACTAATACAATATATATATAGCCACACGAAATATGGTAAACTGTAATTAATGTTAATGCTAATAAGAGTAGTGCTAGCCGCACAGCCCACAACCGATTGTACACATATACAGTCGGTTGTGGCTTTTTGCTTTCCTTTTTTTGTTTTTTTTGACATTCATATATTTTAATATATATGAAAAAGAAAAAATTTAATTATATGATACATAAATAATTATCAAGAAAATATTAACCCCTAAACCTTGAAATTTTAAACCCTAAACATGTTAAACAAGTAGTAGGTAATACAATTAACTTCAAAAGCATAAAATATGGGTTGTACAAAGGGTTGTCAAATTTGGGCTGTGATATAATCATTTTCCTGCTAATAATACTTTGGTTTGTCACTAAATTAATTCTGACCACTGAAATTTTAACAAGTGTGAATCACATAACTGCTTTAATCTTCAACATATAATTAGATAATATTTAATACTAAAAAGTAGTTTTTGACTGAGAAAACTATCGTTACCAATTATAAATGGCAAGCCTAGAAATAATGATAAACAAATATAATTACCCGTGTGATTCGGAGTTTTTCATTGAACAGGAAAGGACCACAAGTTACTGGCATTGAGGGTTTCACCTCTGCTCCTGCAGATAATTAGTTAACCATGCTCCTTATCAATAATAAAAGAAATATGTATAATATACGTATATAAACTTTAAACAAAGAAAAGAAAGAAGCAAAATTGCTAAAAAAAGTATCACTACAATATTGACACATATACAAAAATTGTCTCCCAGAACAATTATATGGACGTACTCTAGATCTTGCCCACTTCCATTGAATCCGATCAATTTCTACTGGATCCATATATGAAAGTGATTTCTTTTTATTTAATTAAAGATATATTAACCCTTTAATACTCAAAAAATAGTAAAATTTGATCCAACAGTATATCAAATCCATTCTAATAGTCTATTTAATTCGAGAGGAGCATCAAAGAAAAATTGTTTTCTACAACATGAATTACTGTATCATTAAATAGTTCAATCTAAAACATTGACAAAGAATGTAGGAACATATAATTGAAATTAATTACCCCAGAACACCATTCTTGTAGAAAAGATAGATACAGGCTCTCTTCTTGTGACAAATGTTATTTGCTCTGAAGAGGCTATATATTTATATTCTACATAACATTGTGTAATTTTTATATTTTTGATAGTTTTCCTAACATGTTTTTGGTATCATGATTTTAGGTTAGAATAAATTGTTCCATGTATTTCGTTTTAAATCAAATCCAAGATTATTTTCCATTTTTGCCTTAAGAAAAAAATCGTAGATTATTTTAGCAGATATACAGCAAATATATCTTGATATATAGCTTTTCTCAAGCTAAAATTCTTTATTTAAATAGCAAAATTAGGAGTATGAGAAGAATGATTATTCCTTTCCTTCTAGAGATCGAGTGAACTTTGCGGTCAATCTAAGCGGACATATAATTCCAATAACGTCCGAGATTTAAATAATATGCAAAGAAAGAAAGATGAAAACTTTGATATGTATGCATTAATGTACAATTGACGGATATACAGCCATTTTGACACATTCCTTTCAAAATTATTTGTAAAAGTTGGAGTTTGTATCAAGGATTATATATGTACAAAAATGAGAATAAAAATATAAATAGTTTAAGAAAAACTATATATTTGAAGCGTTTTTTTTCCTTTTCTTCCATTAGTTGTTTTGGACCAATTAGTGCTAATCTCCAAAAATTTTAACTTTTTCAAAATATCTTCAATATTTTGTTTGGTTAACAATAAGGTTAAAAATATCGTTAGAACAATGTAAATCTATCATTTGGATGAGTTTGACCTAGCAATGGTATAATTAACCATAAAATAATTGGTTATGATGATAGAATAGATAATGCGTTTGATTTCAATTTTTTAAAATTGATTATAAAAATGTTAATTTTCACTTAATTTATCCAACTAGCCTTACAAACCTACACGTATGTTTACATATACAATTGAATAATCTATTTAATCATCAAAAAATAAAAGACTATAATAAAAATTAACTAATTTAAGATTCTTATATTTTTATTTCACTTAACATAGGACTAGTAAGGGAATAAATAAAGGGATTATTGCATTTTGGACGCTAATTTAACTTTAATTCACTAATTAAACCAACTTCTTCCTGAGATTGAAATTCATGTCTTTATACTTTGCTGATTAATAAGATATTTTTCTTTCATTTAAATGTTCTAAGATTTTTTTTCTTTCTTGCATATTATTAATATGATTATATGGATCAACATATACACTGGTACACATTAATATGGTCATATAAATTAATATGGGGATTATTGTATTTTTGGTGCCATAACTAAAGCTCGCTGGTATTTCTGCCCTGTATCTGATGGGGGGCTAATTTACATCTACGTAGGTCGGATTACTCGATCAGATCCAGATCGAACTATGATGTTATCGACCTGCCTTAGAACTCGTCGACCTAGACAAGCAGTTGAACGACAGAAGAACACTTCCTTGTAGTTATCCTGGCTAAGCTTCTGGATAGTCCATGGACCGTGCGAAGACTCCTACGAGCCATAAGACTCTATTACGGTAAGATGTATTAGGCCATAAATACTAGAACAATTAATGTAATAGGGTCTTTTTTGAACCTTTGACATTCAGCTTATTATAATTATTCTAGTTCAGTACTATAGCTCAATATAACATACATATTGCATATTCTTTGTATTGCGCCATCCTGAGTAGCTTGGCCAAGCCCTACATTCATTGTAAATCAGATCGATCATATTCAATAAAGCTCCAGTTATCTATCTTTGTGGATCAATTTATGTACTTTATTGATTTTACATAGTCTAACGAATTAAGGTAAAATCAGTTGGCGCCCACCGAGGGGCACATGTCAATTACTCAAACGAATTATGTTCAATCCAAGGAAAAGTATCCGAACAACAGAAAAAAATACGGTTTCTCAAGCTCCAACTATGGCGGATAATCCACATGAGAATTCTCCCAGAAACAGCAACAACAATCAGGGGCCTCGGGATGGACCAGAAAGGTCAAATCGCACAAGGACTCGTGCTAGTCAAGGAGGGGTTAATATGAAAAATACCCCAAGCCGACAAGTTCCTGATCTAAATATCCCCCTGAATCCTCCAGCTCAACCTATCCCTCCGCCCTTCACTGCTGATAACGAGCAGCTAAGGCAAATAGCTCAACTAATGAGCGCGTTTTTTTATCAAATATTTCAGAAACCTACGCAAAATCCGATCGAGCCCGAAATAGGTCCCATCCAACCTCCTCAAAGACCCAATGTCTATAGGACGCCTCAGGATGAACGAGACCGGATCTCCGATCAAGGTGACCGTCCGACTGCTGATCAGAGGACCCACAACTCTCAGCAGGTCGATAACTTAGGACAAGCAAATGGTAACCTTCGACACGAACACAGGAATATTCAGACAAGAGCTGATGCTCGTCCTGAACAACATCAATCTTGATTTAACCTGATTTCGTCTTAGGTTTAATCTCAGTAATTTATTAAGAGAACAACTTTATATTTTAGGGTTTGGTTAAAGTACTCAGGATGGTGCAATTCAAGAATAGTATGAAATAATATAATCACATAAAATAAGTATATCAGAGGAGAATAATTGTAGTATTATTGATAGGTTAAATTATGGATCCTTGATACAATGTACAACTCAGTATTTATAACGATAATCTCATCCTAACGTAACTAGGAGTCCTGTTAGGCCTAGGAATCTTGCATGGCCCAATAAATCTCCAGGATCGGTCTTCAGGTCGATCAGATGCGTTAGGGCAGGTCGAGCCGATCATGTAGCCTTCGAAGATACCTTTTCTAGCTTTCACAGGTCGGATCGATTCTGAACTAGCTCGGAAAGTACTATACTATCATAAGTGTAAAATAGCCCTCATCAATACTCCCTCACTTCTCGAGCATAATAATAGATGGAGCTCGTAGAAGTAGACAAAGTCGTAGTGTCAATCCTTGTTGGATGAAGATGAAGATGGAAGATATAAAGTGAAGGGAGGTTTTGATGATTTCCAAAACATCAGAATCAACTAAGTATGAAAGCTTAGTACAAACCTTCGAAGATATTTGACTAAGGAAGATTTATTTCGGACGAGTCAAATATGGTCCAGAAGACTACTGATCTGTTGCTGAAGAAGGAATTAGACTGGTGGACTATCAGCCGACTCAAATAAGATTAGTTCAAGTTTGGGATATACATCAGACGAGTGATTTCGATCAGCAGAGTAGAAGGGATCAAGAAGTCTGATCAATGGTAATAAATGCACTTGGAGTAATAAATGCTGAAGAGGAAGGGTATTTATGACAAATGATTGAAGAGAAACCTCGTATCAGATTAGTGCATTTAATGCGGACTGACAACAAGTACAGCAGAGTGTACAGTGTTCAGTCGCAGGTAGCCGTTTCTGCAGAAAGGACCAGTACTCGATGATTTGGACAACTGTCGATCTCTCAACGGGCAGATTTTCAAATCTCAAGTATAAATAGTTCAGTTCGTGAGTTGAAGAAGAAGATACAACACATTTTGAGAGCAAAAATCTGAAGCAGAATTCTTCTAAGTCTCAAACTCAAGAACAGAACACTCATCAGCCGAGTCATCTGTTGACGAAGCAGAATAGAGAGAAAACAGAATATACACATAAATCTGAGTGATTTTGTTAGAATCGTGTTGTGAGAAGTAGATATCCATCTTTGTGAGTGATATTACTTCAGAGAATAGGAGTATCTTTGTGATTTCCTATTACGCACTTGTTGATAGAATAGTGTCCGGCAAGCCAACTGTATGGCTGCCATTTATTGTAATAAATATAGGAACTATTCAATTTAGATTAATAAATGCATCTTTATTATATGGTCATTTTTATCTTATGTAATAATTATCTACGCATAAGGATATAAGTCCTTAGATCACAGGGCTATGGGACAACCCGTGGACTGATCTCCAAGGCCGTGATCTAGAACATATTCAAGAGTCGTAGAATCCAATCGAGATGGGACATCGTTGGATTCGGTTAGACTCTCACTAATGTGTATACTCCGATGAACTGGAGGACGCTGGGGTCCACGAGCGTGACTGGGATAGTCGATACACATAAGTGGGTGACTTGCCGGGATGGCAAGTGCACTGAATACCCCAATTAGGAAATAACTCACCATGGAAGCGGTAGTCGCATATCGGAGTTGAAGTTATTCCTATTTACAACAGTATACGAGGAATGATCCCCAAACACTTGAGGTGATAGGGTTTATCTGGTGCGAGAACGTCTATACTTAGATGTGAGTTCCGACCGACTGGAGAACGCCAGAAAGTCTCTGTGGATTCACGTTGGGTATAGAGGGACTCGTATGCAGCTTCATATCATCAACAAAGGATCCATTGACCCGACTTGATAGGTTGGGAAATTCTCCTATGGATTTCTGTGAGAAATTAATTCTGGTAAAATCCTTGGCCGAGGTATCTGACGGCTTTATGAAAGTAGCTCATAAAGATTAAGTCAAAGAGAATTATTTCGAGATCAGAATGCATAAAGTCAAAACAAAATAAAAGGGAACCGATGAAAAATTCATGCCCTTAACTATTGACTGGGAGATCGATCGATGGAGAGATTATAGCGTATATGGAAATTGTAAATGATTAAAAGGTTCACTGAATTAATTCACCAGTGATTGGGCTCCATGGGCTTGTGGCCAGACATCGACCGTGGAGTGTGGGAGAATTCCCAAATTAGCAGGGGTGCTAATTTTGGAATGATCAGTCGACAGAGTGTTCGATTGATTTAGAGTATTTAATGCTCGAGTAATTAAATAAATATTTAATTATAACCCACGGCTAATTATGTGGTGAACCTACGGGGGCATACAAAATACACATGAAGCGAAAGCGAGGAAATGAAGAACAACTGAGTCAACTAAATCGACTGGGTAGATTGGGGTGACTGAGTCGACTGGGTCGACTGGGTCGACCCAATTGGAGCGAAAGTGATCCAATTGGAATTGGATCAAAACTGGAAATTAAATTGGAATTTAATTTGTGAGTTAGTTAATTAAATTGGATTTAATTAATAATGGGAATATTTAATTAAATAGACTTAGAGTCTAATTTAATTAAATGAAAAAGAAATAAATTAATTGGGCTATTTAATTGGGAATTAAATAAAGACCCAATTAATTAAATCTAGTATGGGCCATGAATTAATTAGAAGACTTAGTCTTCCAATTAATAGGGCCATGGCCCATGTAGGAGAATTAGAAGACTTGGGAGTCCTAATCCTAGGAGGATTAGGATGATGAGATTCCTATAAGTAGAAGACTTAAGGTCATATCTCAAATACACTAATCAAGAGCCAAAAAGCCAAGTCAAGAAAATTCTCTCCCTCTCTCCCTAGTGATCGGCCGAACCATCTCTTCCTTTTGGAAGAATTTTTCGACTTCGTTCTCGTTCCAATCTTGTTCTCTAATCCTAGATATTAATATATCCTATGTTCTAGCCGATTAGGATATATTATATTTCGTGATATTGTGGTGTATCAACTCGTAGAGGCGCAACACGTGGGGCGCTACAACAAAGCTTGGATCGACTTCTACCGAGGGAAGAAAAGCACGACTTTGCTAATTACCAGGATTTGCTAGGAGACAGGTATAATTTGGATCTAATTATCCTTGTCGTTTTTATATTCATATATATACAACCAGTTTAGTATCCTGGCAAGATTCCGTAAGAGGTCCTTAAAATTTTTGTTTTCCGCTGCCTGAAGGGCTGTTTATCTTACCGAATCCCAACAGTGGTATCAGAGCCAACTCTGGCTTTGTATATATATGAATTTGCAAATTCTGTGTTTTAAATCATATGTTTGATTTATGTGTGGCTAGTTCTTTTACTATGCATGTTTTAGAACGTAGATCTGATTAACTTGGAGTTAATAGAAAAATTTTGATTTAAAATTTTATCATGTTAATTTTAATTTTTGGATTGGGATTTAATTAGATCTGTTTTTAATTAAATCAAAGTAATCAAGAAAAAACAAAAGAAAATTGTTTTATTCGGATCCAACCGCGGTGGCACGCGGCGGTGCGCTGCGGCTGGGCGGCCACCGCACGCTGACTTCGTGGCTGCGCGTGTGCTGTCCACGTGGCAGTTTTCGATTGGCCACTTCATGGCTGATTTTTGGTTGGACTCTAATTCTGCCTATTTTGGAAAGTTTGAAAAATCTTGGAGATTTGTGAGATTAGGAAACTTGGAGTTTTGGATAAGGTAGGAATCTTGGAAGATTTGGGAACTACCTTAGTTATCTAATCTAGTCAAAATAGGATTATCTTGAGAATCTTGGAGATTTGGTAAATTGGGAAACTTAGAGTTTTGGACAAGATAGGAATCTTGGAAGATTTGTAACTATCTTAATTAACCAACTTGATCAAGATAAGAATTATAGATTACTTAGAACTCAAGTAAGAGTTAATTAATCTTAGAGATTAATTATTAATTCAAAATTAAATTAATTTGGATAATTTTTGTGAATTGAAATTAAAGGAGCCGATAAATGTACATTTATGCCCTTATGTGAATTTATGCATGTTCTTGAGTGAATATGTGGATTGGTCGATTTTGCCCCTAAGCCCTGTGTAGTTTTGGTTTATTTATTTTTATGGGTTGTAATTAAATGGGCCTGATTGGTGCCCCTTGCTTGCGCAATAAAAATGTAATAGAATAGGGCCAATATAAGTTAGACTTAGTTTAAGCTTGGAGCCGAGAAGACCTCATGAAGACTTGGAGATCCACATGGAGGCCCATTACCTTGGAGGACATGGAGGCCCAAATACATGGAGGCCCAATCAAGGAGGATATTACAAGAAGGCCCATGCATGTATGGGTTTGAAAATTGTAATAGTTAGGACATTTAATTTCCACCCTAGACTGACCAATTGATCCATCGCATGGCTCGTGATGGATCGCATAGGATGGGCAATCGATCAATCATATCCTGCTAGGTGATGTATGTTTACTTATTATTCTTTGATGTATGTCATGCATGCTTAGAATAGATAACGTAAACAAGATAAAGCATAATCTGATGAGACCTCGTACAAGAAAATTAAAAAAAACCTCCAATTGAACTTTAAAATTCAATTATAATCTTAAATCGAATAACGGGCGCATATGAATGGTGTCTATGGTCCGAGCCTATCCAATTGCTAGGTCTTAGGCATATTGTACGAATATATCTCGATGTCTCACGAGTCGTGGGTCGAGCTATAGGAAGATAATATGTCTATTGCTTCGATGCACAGTTTAGTGCCAAGGGAGGGGATAGCAAGGTTCTAGGCGCTGTCTCACGAGTCGTGGGGCATCTAGGATTGAACTATTTCTCTCCACGAGTATTGGACATGATTTAACGCTAGTAAATATGGATGTCTCACGAGTCGTGGGTCCATAAAGAAAACCGAGGCTAAATGAACTCAAGGGTTAGCTGCGACGGTTAACCGACGACGTGTTCGCCCACCAAGTGGATCTAATAGTATGGCCAACGAGTCGTGGGTACTAGAAGATTGCATTTGAGCCTTGAGCCCGCTAGGATATTTTAATATTCCCGAAACTTATGTGGGGGCATAAGATTTTGATTAAAATAGTGGGAGTAATTTACAAATAAATACCATGTTTGTAAATTGTGCATTTAAAATTAATCATTCGCGTATTTATTTCTTCTATCGTCTTTTTATAGATATGATGACTAAAGAGCTTAGAGCACTTAGAGATTTGTCCATCTCATCACTTGAACGTAATATTTTAACTGGACCAAACCTGCACTTCTGGTCACACCACTTGAATGGACTTTTTGATGCTGAAAACATTTCATACGTTTTGTCTGTACCTCCACCCATTGATATTTCACATGATGTTCCCGAAGAGCTTCGAAAAAGCATCACCAAATGGAAATTGGATGATAGCTTAGCTCGTGATTACATGTTGGAATATATGTCACTTGATCTGCGGTTACAACATGAGCATATGGTATCCGCGAAAGAGATTCTCTCGAATCTCAAATTCCTTAATGGGATTAGAGATGGACGTCGCAGATTCGCGATAACGAGAGAACTCTTGCAAGCAAGAAAGAGAAGAGAAACTCCTGTCGGAATCCACGTACACAAGATGATTCGACTTCTTTCTGAACTCGATGATATGGGTGTCGTGATGGACAATGATTTTCGTGTGGATATAATCCTACAATCTCTTCCTAGATCATATGACAGTTTTGTCGCGGACATGAATCTCCAAAGGCGAGAGATTACTGTACACGTCTTGCGACAAATGCTCGAGGAACATGAAGCTTCTTTTGGAAAGAAAGCAGGGGTTGGCGAAAGGACTGGAAGGCGATCAAAGTCGAGACAAATGGAAACCAGAGCTCCTTACTGCACAAGGTCAAGGGAGAGGATCAAAGTAGAGTTCTTGGAGAACTCGATGTTGGGAATGCCCCGGTTGTCAAAACAACGAGAGTGCGGAATTTAAAATTTTTCCGAGGCACCCCAGCAGACCCAAGATATATTTCCACCTTATGTATGCGAAAAGGTTGAATCAAACAAATCTACAATAGATTAAAAGATAGAGATATGCGATTTACCTCACTGCAGGCAAGGTGGCGGCAATCTCCGGCTTTTGCTGATTCACAACAAGTGATCCAATTGTCTCACCTCCAGAGTGTATCCACACCAATTGGATTGTAGTAACACCTTCTATTCACAGGCTACGAACTAGAAGTAGAAGGTTGTCAATGGAGGAAGAACAGATCTAGATTCAGATCTAGATCCAGCTATGGAAGACAGAGAGAGAGGGGGCGGCGCTGTGGTGGTGCGGCTAGGGCTAGGGGGCGGCTAGGGTTTTTGTGAGTGCAAGAGTTCTTCAAAATTCACTTATGAAGAGTTGTGAGGAGATATCTATTTATAAGAGAAGAAACCTTCTCTTTGTAGATATCTCTTGAAGATCTTTTCCTTATCTTATAAGGAAATGAGATATACACATATATCTTCTTAGATCCTCCTTGTTTCACATGGAAACAAACTCTCCCTTCTTATCCCTAGCTAGAAATCGCCCCACACATGTCTTGCAAGACTTCTTCTGGGCTTTTAATTAAAAGGCCCATGTCTTGCAACTTAATTTAATTAACCATTAATTAAATCAGCCCAATTAATCCAATTAATTATTCTCTCTCAATTAATTAACACTTTAATTAATATTTATTTAATTAGACCATCTAATTAATTATCCTTCCAATTGAATTAACACTTTAATTCATTTAATTGATTTAACTCCCTTAAATCAAATATTTCCTTCTTTGACTGTCACTGTCCAATTGTATTGTGTGTGACCCTCTAGGTTCACCATCAATTGGCAGCAGGCCCACGAACCCTTCGTGATTTAATTTATGAGCAATTAAATGCTCCGATCAATTAAACCCTTTTAATTGACCACTCCAGAATTAATCTCCCTTATTAATTCAGGAGTACCCACACTTCATGGTCGATGTCTAGCCACAAGCCCATGAAGCCCAACTTCAGGTGAATTGATATTTGTGAACCTCACCTCTTATAACTGCCATGTACATACGGTCCTTCTATCGACTTAATTTCCCGATTGAGACCTAGGGTGTGTGAATTGATCGGCACCTCTAATTATCTCAATAACTATACTTTCTAATTCGGGATAATAATCCAGTGTGACTGCTAAATTTGGAAACCCCTTTCCAAATCCGTCACTGACCGTGGCCACGGGTTTCTTGGATCTATTATCTAAGAATCGTATAGGAAATTCTCTCATCCATTACGATGAGTCGGTAGATTCCATCTTGGTACTAACCATTCGCGTACACAACTATAGGCACCCAACTTAGGCACATTATGGTCAGGCTACGTGACCAGTACCTAAATCTAAGTACATATACCTATGCACCGAATTCGCCCTAGCACCTCAAGTCTAAGGACTAAATCGTACACTATTATAAGTCTTGAGAAACGTCCCATCACCGATATGCGTCTTGCGCTTCCACAATGGGTTTCTCTGTTCAGGTCGTTCGATGCGTTCGATCCCCTATTATAACCACCTACTCATATGCACTGACATCAAATGTCTTGTTCATGAAACTCTACAAATTCACTCCATGTGAATCATGCATATTCGTACAAGTCTTGGCGATTCCTTCGATACCCCGTCTCGTTCCGAATCTATGACTTGGAACGTGTTTTAAGATCACGACCTTAGAGACTGTTTCATGATTGCACTCAATACCGAAGTGAATCGTCCCATAGTCGAATGTGATCTAAGGATTTCATCCAATCTCTTAAATGTATTCGCGAGAGATGAATTTGGCCATTGTTTATTCTATACAGTTATAAATAAACGTGCGTATTATTCATAAGAATCAAAGATTGTTTATTACAGAATAGACCTATTACAAGCTAAAGAGAATTGGCTTGCTGGGCACTATCCTATCAATCGAAAGGTATATTCCTTGTTGAAGTTAATTTATCAATTAACTGTGCATCTTGGGTGTTGGACACTGCTTTGTTAGGATAGTGCCCTGCAAGCCAATATATTTAGCTTGTATTAGGACTATCGTAATCTTTCTCTAGTATAAATGAATTAATACACTCGTTTGTTTATAGTATGTAAATCAAACAATGGCCAAATTCATCTCTCGCGAATACATTTAAGCGATTGGATGAAATCCTTAGATCACATTCGACTATGGGACGATTCACTTCGGTATTGAGTGCAATCATGAAACAGTCTCTAAGGTCGTGATCTTAAAACACGTTCCAAGTCATAGATTCCGAACGATACGGGGTATCGAAGGAATCGCCAAGACTTGTACGAATATGCATGATTCACATGGAGTGAATTTGTAGAGTTTCATGAACAAGACATTTGATGTCAGTGCATATGAGTAGGTGGTTCGATAGGGGATCGAACGCATCGAACGACCCGAACAGAGAAACCCATTGTGGAAGCGCATGACGCATATCGGTGATGGGACGTTTCTCAAGACTTATAATAGTGTACGATTTAGTCCTTAGACTTGAGGTGCTAGGGCGAATTCGGTGCATAGGTATATGTACTTAGATTTAGGTACTGGTCACGTAGCCTGACCATAATGTGCCTAAGTTGGGTGCCTATAGTTGTGTACGCGAGTGGTTAGTACCAAGATGGAATCTACCGACTCATCGTAATGGATGAGGGAATTTCCTATACGTTCTTAGATAATAGATTCCGAGAAACCTATGGCCATAGTTGGTGACGGATTTGGAAAGGGGTTTCCAAATTTAGCAGTCACACTGGAATCATTATCCGGAATTAGAAAGTATAGTTATCGAGATAATTAGAGGTGCCGATCAATTCACACACCCTAGGTCTCGATCGGGAAATTAAGTCGATAGAAGGACCGTATGTACATGGTACTTATAAGAGGTGAGGTTCACTGAGATCAATTCACCTGAAGTTGGGCCTCATGGGCTTGTGACTAGACATCGACCATGAGGTGTGGGTACTCATGAATTAATAAGGAGATTAATTCTTGAGTGGTTAATTGAAGGTGTTCAATTAATCGGAGCAATTAATAAGTTCGCAAATTAAATCACGAAAGTCGTGGGCCCGCGGCCAATTGATGGTGAACCTAGAGGGTCACACACAATACAATTGGACTGCAACAAATCATATAAGGAAAGTTTGATTTAAAGAGTTAAATCAAAACTGGAGAATTAAAGTGTTAATTCTTAAAAGAGAAAAATATTAATTAGAAGTAGTCTAATTAATTAATGGAGAAGAATTAATTAATTAATTGGATAAATTAGTTAAATGGGCTGAATTAATTAAAAGAGTTTAATTAATTAAAGAATCTAACTAATTAAAGAGTTTAATTAATTAAAAGAGACCTTGTTAGTTAAGGAAATAAAGATAGAATGGGATTCTACTTTCCTAACAAGATAAGGGGCGATTTTTGCTAGGATAAGGATGGGAGAGTTTGTTTTCTTGTATGACAAGGAGGATCTAAGAAGATATATGTGTATATCTTGTTTCCTTATAAGATAAGGAAAAGGTCTTGAAGAGATATCTATTAAGAGAAGGATTCTTCTCTTACAAATAGACAACTCTTCATAACTCTTCATACACTTGAAAAACCTAAGCCCTAAGACACAAAATTTCGTGCCCCCCCTCTCTCCAAAGCTGAAAAGCGCCGCCCTTTCTCTTACAGAGAAGGTTCGGCCGAACCCTGTGAAATTGCCCAGGGTTCATGCGATTTCTCCCTTCTTTCTTCCTTGCTTGATAACCTTTGGATCTTAGTTTTGAGCCTGAGGATCCAAAGGAGTTGCTTCAATCCAGTTGGTGTGGATACCGCTAGAGGCACAACACATGAGGTGCTTCTCCGAACCAAATCCTGCAGATCTGAAAGAAGACCGGAGAAAAATCACCACCGTTCCCGTGGTAAGGTAAAATCGCTAAACACCCTATGGATGTTTCGATTTATGTAAAAATCCTTTTCGTATGACTAGATGAATAAAGATTGCTGGTTTGGGTTATTTTAAAATTTTAAATTCCGCTGCTTTTAACGTTCTGACGTTACCAATAACCAACAGTGGTATCAGAGCCTAATTCATTACTCTCATACGAAAAGGTCTGAATATAATTTGATTGCCTTATTGTATTGCATGTTATATTCGTGTTATTGATTCTTACTTGTTATGGGTAGATCTGATTTTGGGTAAAATTGCATAAAAACGTTTTGGGCCAATTTTGAATTTTATGAAAAATAAAGGGTTGTTTTTGCGATTAGCGATTTTTTGGAAAACTGGACTGAAATTGAGATTTTATGAACTGTGTACTTTCTGGACAGAATGGAACTTTCTGGAAATTTTCAAATTTGGGTCTGTTTTGCAATTACAGAAAGTTTTGGGGCTGTTTTGTAAATACCGAAAACTGCAGGGGCTGAATTGCAAATTCGAAATTTTTCTGGAAATAAAATTTTTATTTTTGGTCCTCTGCCCAGTTTTAATTTTGGGGTTAAATTGTTATTTCCAAAACTTCAGGGTTTCAAATCGCAATTTCCAAAAGTTGGAGGGCCGAATTGCAATTTTCAAAAGTTGAAATTTTTTATTCTGTTTTTATGCATAAAATGGTTTTGTTTATCCAAATATAGATTACCTATAATTAGTAGAGACTAAAGTAAGAATCTAGAGAAATATTTTAAAGGCGTTTAAAATAATTAAAGTAAGATAGGAAACTAGTAAATGTGTTTGCTTGTTTCTTTGCTCAACGTGAATTGTTTACGTGGTTTTCGATCGAGCCGAGCCTTGACCTTAGATGTGATTGGTTTATTTTGCTTTGGTTTTTTGCTGGGCCTGCGAGCCTTTATTTGGGCCTTTTTGTGCCAATGTAATAGATTAGGGCTTTACATTAAATAGTTTAGGATGGAGGCCCATTACATGCAAGAAGGAAACCCAATGGAGAATGAAGGCCAAGTATGCTTGGTTATTAATGTAATAGCCTAGGCCCATTAAGAACCCATTAGATAGACCAATTGGGCCAACATTATTGGCTCAATGATGGCCCAAGCATAGGTGGCTCCCGATCGAAAACATATTGTGTTAGAAATGCATGCTAGGTTTATTTATTTATGTTTTATTTATTTATTGATTCTATTATTTGGCTTGTATGGTGATGCGCGCTAGAATATTAGAACGTAAATAAAATAATTCATAATTGAAGCGGTGAGATCTCGAGAGAGTTTGCGTTAAACTTTCAAACCAGCAAATCCCCTCTTGAATTAAATATTAAGTCATATTGGGTTAAAATAAAATGAAGTATTTATATAAATCCAAGCCTTCCATCAATAGGGACTAGCGTATGTTGTCTACTTATCGATTAAGGTGATCCAGAGTCTGGCACCCGAGGCGAAGAAATGGACAATACGTGAAATCTCTCGATTCTTGTTTATTTAATAAACTCGACAAGGGTGGGGACTGGTCGGGACATGTATAATCGACCGATAACCAGTTACGGGGATTTCATGACCGGGCCCGTTGCTCATCGAGATTGATTGGGTTAGACTTAACGAGTAGTACCACTCATGATGTAGCAGTGCTAGATGGGTGCGAAAATCGAGGCAAAATAGCTTGAAGGTTGTGTAGGGACACAATTGGCAATATGTATGCCTACCTGGGGAATTAGTTGTATGGCCACGAGTCGTGGGTGCAATTAATGTCCGCTGGGACGTCAAGACCTACTAGGGAATAAGATTTCCCGAACAATTGAAGGGGTAATTGTTTCGATAAAATAGTGGGAGAACTTTTACGATAGAAAGTCCAACCTTCGTAGATTATAAGTATTATTCATTAACTAGTCCTCTGTATATATTGTATTCTCTTTGTAATAGATATTAAGATATCTGTAATAATCCATTATACTATTTATCCTCGACTTATAAAATAACTGGATCAAAATATAGACTGGCGTAGAAACTTGAGGATTGTCCTCAATTCCGAAAGTCGGAATCATGTTCTTAATAACAAGCCTATGCCTGATGCACTTCCGAGATAAGTCTAAAAGGAGGAACGAATCACCCGTAGGGTATGGGAATATTAATGATTGTTTCCTCATATAAGGACGAGTCTCAAAAGTGGAACGAATCACCTATAGGGTATGGGAATCTTAACGATCGTTTCCTCATATAAGCATCAAGATTGAACGAGCTAAAGAAGCGACATAGGAGTATGTCTGAAGCTTCTAAAACAAACCTCCACTTCAAAAGCTTGTTTTGAGGAGCAGTTTCGAATCGTTTGATTCGAGACCACTAAGGAGTTGTTTTAAAACTCGAGAATAAGTGAAGGAGCTGATGTCAAAGTATCACTGTCCCTGTTTTATCAATCTAGTTGAAAACTGAATCGATTAAACGTAGGCCTGCATGTGATCTTAGCATTGACCTCCATCTAAATTCTCCTCCCGCTCATTCAAAAGATTCGTGAAATACTCTGATCTTATTTGATAAGTTGTTCACATTTCATGAATTAACCAAAGTATTGGTAAAAGGCAAATAGGATAAACCTGTCATGATCGTTTACACTTCATGGACTGCAAAGTTAAAGAAGAGTAATATGGAGAAGAAGTTGTTCTCTTCTAAAATCGACCATAAAGGTAGTCGAAAGAACAAAGACAGCCTAAAAGTCGAATTGTCCCACTGCACTTAGAAAGGCACTGATTAGTTTAATTGATTAGAAGGTCTAATTAATTAAGCAACGTTTCAATTAAAGGGTTAATTGAAAAAGGAGATGAATCAATTAAAGAGTTAATTGAAAGGAAGCAAATTAATTGAATTAAACCATTAACTCAATTCTATTGAGTTAATGTGCTTAGTTCAGTTAATACCAAGATAATAATCCACAACTTTGGCACGCTAGACTTGGACATATCTCCAAGAGTAGGATTCAAAAGTTGGTTTATTCTAAGTCTCTTGAAATATAGAACTTAGATGAACTTCCAACCTGCGAATCCTGTCTCACAAGAAAGATGACCAAATCTCCCTTCACAGGGAATCAAGAGCAAACCAAATAACTTTGGATTTGATCCATACGAATGAATGTGGACCACTAAAGGTTAGTGTAATAGGAGATTACTCATACCTCGTACCTTTTTGCTAATGACTTTGGTCGTTAGTGATATATGTATCTAGTGAGATACAAATCCGAAAAACCTTTGAAAATTTCAAAGAATTTCGAAACGAAGTAGAGAATCAACAAGGGCATAGTATTATGGCCATTCGATCTGATCGAGGTGGCAAATACTTAAGTCAAGAATTCCTCAATTATCTTACTGAGAATGGGGTTCTCATACAACAAACTCCTCCTATGACGCCTCAACTTATTGGAGTGTCTAAGAGAAGGAATCGAACATTGTTAGACATTGTTCAATCCATGTTGAGTTTTGTTAAAGCTTCCTTATGCATTCTAGGGGTTGGTCCTCCTGGCTGCATCGGAGATACTGAGCAAAGTACCTTCAAAGTCCGTGCCTACAAAGCTTTACCAAGAAAGGTATGGCAAAATACCTCTGCACTTTTACTATTGAGTATGGAGATCTCCTGCCTAAGTTGGGAACTAGAAATGAGATAAATTGGCTAGTAGATCCAATTTGTATATAATTGTGGGGTATCCAACGAAATCCATTGGATACCTGTTCCACGACAATGAGAAACAATCGTTTCTCCTAACTACCCGTTCCTCAGTTGATGAAATCCTCGTCAAAGGAAATAGGGAATGTCATGGAACTTGATGAAGTCCAAGATTTGGACCCATCCCCGCAAACAGTGGGAGTTAATCCAGAAACTACTGAATCATCTAGTACACCAATATTTCGTAGATTTGATCAAGTTCATGAAGAGCTTGAAAGATATGGTTTTACCGTATACGAAGAAGTACATTAGATGTAGACGTATATCATGGCAAGAGGCCATGCAACCCGAAATGGATTTCATACATTCCAACAAGGTATGGACCTTGGTCGATCCACCCGAGGGATTTTATCCCTGTAAGTAGTGAATGGATCTTCAAGCTAGGAATAAATGGAGAGGTGTTGACCTCTAGGACTCGACTAGTGGTAAAAGGCTATTCACAAAGTTCTGGAACAGACTTTGATGAAACCTTTTCTCCAGTAGCAATGTCTGAATCCATTAAGATTCACGTTTGTTTTGATGAGACAGTCAAGGCATTTGACTTCATCAAAAACGAATATGAACCTTGAGTGTACAAAAGGATTAGTGCGAGCTCTATGAAGCTCATATTTTATATGTCGATCACATCACTACAACAAATATTGGTTTTAGCGACCAAATTCTCAGCAACGACGTTCAAATGGTTGCTATATGCCCGTATTTTGCAACTAGAAATCAATCGGTCACTAAAATCTGTTTGCGCCAATTTTTTTGTGACCAACGAACAATTGGTGGCTGTGGAAGGTCACTAAAGATTTGACACAAGTACAGTGACCATGTCTGGTTCATATAGCGAGGAATTTCATGGTCGACGTGGCTAAACATCTACAGTGACCATATTTAGCAATGAATATTTTGAATGGCTGCACTCCTTTCCAGAGTTGGACGTCAGTAACCAATTACTATGGTCGCTAAATGCGAATTTTCCAGCAACAAGCGAGACTTGGTCAGTAAATTTATATTTATAGCAACAACTGTAAAGTAGTCGCTATACACTCTCCTGAGTAAGAATTCACCGACCAATTGTTATTGTCGCTAAGCGTAAATATTTTGCAACAAATTTATGATGGTTGCTCTATGTGAGTACCCAACAACGAGTTTAAGATGGTTGCTGAAATTTATTAAGAGCAACAATTTTGAGATGGTCGCTACTTGCTCTCTTGATTTATATGTCAGCAACCAATAACTACAGTCACTAAGAGTAACTTCATAGCAACGAGTTTTAGATGGCCGCTATAATTATGATCACAATAAAATATGAAAGCATAGAAATGCATGTTACCATTGTGCTCGAATACAATAAAATCTCGAGCAAAAGACAAAAACATCCCCTGTGCTTTGTCTAACTCCCCAAAACCCCCCTGTGTTATTTTAACTCCCAAAACCCCCCCTGTGTTTGGTTTTAAATACCACACTCGACCCAGGTAATATATACTTATAATTTAATTTTTGACTTTTGGTGGAATGACAAGATTACCCCTATGTGTTTGTTTTTTTTAAAATTTATTTATTCTTTTTGAAAAATTAAGTATATACTACTTGGGTCGAGTGTGGTATTTAAAATCAAACACAGGGGGGTTTTGGGGATATAAAATGACACATGGGGTTTTTTTTGGGAGTTAGACAAAGCATATGGGGTGTTTTTGTCTTTCGATGTCAGGGATAAAATTGTCATATCAAACGCAAAATGTGAACAAATACTTGCAATTTTGGCATTTGAAACACACTCTCTTTTTTGGGGGTGTATTTGGCACTTATTTGAGATCACAGGGGGTTTTTTGGGAGTTAAAATAACACAGGGGGATTTTTGGGAGTTAGACAAAGCATAGGGGGTGTTTTTTTCTTTTGCTCATAAAATCTCCAACATTAAGACCAAGGTGATGCACAAAATTAGGCCATATTCTTATAAAATCATATGCTTTCTTATAAATGTTCTTAAAAATTAACATAGATTGAACTCCATTTTTAATTTAATTCAACATAAATAATATATCAATATTGAAAAAGAAGAAAATGTGTATTAATTTATACATGGTTCACTTGTATTCGTTCACATGTCGAATCAAACTTAAAATATATTGATTGGGTGATAAGTTTTGAAACTCAATTTGAACTAGATCCGACAAACTAAAAATGAGTATCTGAAATTTAACCAAAAAATTACCAAGCCCTTCAAGTCAGACTCGTGTTTGATTTGATTAGTGCTCCATACGAGTTCAATTCAATTAACAATCAAACCAAACTCTAGCTAAATTTCAAATTCAAACTAAAATCGACTAATTAACAATCACAATAATCTCATCATCCAATATGCATCATTTCTATAAAACTAAAAATTAGCATGAAACTATTTATTATAAAACCAAACCAATTGAAGATATCATATTATAAAACGCATAATTCCAATAAAAAAGTAATTCTTCAAGCTCCTTATTAAAACTCATAATTCTAAAAGTATTCACTATGCAATAATATTAAATCTCCTTCTATTGCAAGATCCATATCTGCATTAAAGAAAAAAATTGAAAATTAGTAGAGCTTTAACGTAAATAAGAACTTAACTCAAGTAATAAAATCTTATCAACATCTTTTACATGTACATTTTCAAATAAATAATTATTTGCCCCTATAACTGATGAAAAACCAGATATATAATATGTGTATATATATATATATATATATATATATATATATATATATATATATATATAAATATATGTGTGTGTGGGAGAGTGTGTGTATAACATATATAGTTCATATGTCAACAATTAAGAGACTTTTGCAAAGTTATACTTACCACTCCTGTAGATTAAGTATTTCAGACATGCTTTTTCCACTCATCTTCTCTAAACATTGTACGAGAGTTTCCATAGTAGCTTTTGTTGTTGATAGCTCTTCTTCCAACCGTTTTTGATACTCAGATGATTCAGAAACTGCAGTGTGTTCCCCAACTAGTTTTCTGCGCTTTACAACTTTTGATTTGACGTATGATGAGTTCTCTCCGAGGACCTCAATGCAGATTTGTTCCGAACTCATACGAGGAGCTCCTTCAGGTAGAGAATTTTGTTGTTCTCGTAATTCTTTCATTTGAGCCTATGCAAAGATTCAAATAATTAAATTAATATATTAGTTGCTATGAACATATAACAGAACAATTGAATAGCCCATGAAATTTAATTGAAAATAATAATTATACATACATGATTAGCTTCAACTTCTTCGTCAGCCCATCCATTCTTGGAGTTATAATATTCAGTCTTGTACATGTCAATGTCATCCAACGTCTATTTCGTGAAATTTGTAAATGTCAGTTTATATTTACAATATTGTATTCTAAATCATATAAATTATTAAAACTTACTTTCTCATACTGATGAGCTGCGCGAGATTTCGTCCCAAGTTTGTGTTGGGTCTTCAACTTGGATCTATTTTTAGATTGTGTTTCCGAAATTTTCTGCAAATATTAAGAAAAAATGGTTTAACATTAAATTAACTAACATATTAATTAAGCCTAGTACTCATGTTGAATTTTGACATTTACCTTGAATTTTTCCGTCTCAAAAAAGTCACAAAGCCATAGCCAATCTTCAGAACGATTAGCAAGTTTTTCATAAATGTGTTCTTTTGCTAGTTCCACTCCAACTTCGTCTCTCCACTTCTTGTAATGTTTATGAACATTCGAGCGGAAGGTAGAATATTGTTTTGCGAATGACCTCTCAATGCACTTCATTACATGCTTCTTGTCATGTTCATAGTTGAGCTTATCCTACACATTTAATCAATTATCATCAAATGTTGTTTATATTATAGAATTACATTAAAAGAGAAATCAAAGAAGAATAAAAAAATTAAAATGATCCCTTACAAACAATTTTTTGAAAAGATGTTCCTTCGTGTCTTCTGGAATGTTTGCCCAGCCTTCAACTTGCATTGGTGCCTCAAGCTTAACGAGAATCCCGATTTGTGAAGCATGCTTTGAGCTGTGCTGACCAACTGGCTTGTCAAGCCCCTCAGGAATATCAATCTTTGGCTTCTCCCCATATTTTCGTGTATGCATTTGGGTATTCCACCCTTTAGTAGGGCCACACTTAGTCATCTTCCTGTTCACATTCATTCGACCATCTATGACAAGAAAATGGTTCTTATATAGAAAATTATAGATTAAAAAAAATTAAGAAAAAGCTAAATGACTACTAGAAGGTACCTTGGGTGCCTTCAGATGTATCAATGATCTCTTCCACAGATTCTACGAAGAAAATTTCCTTTAGTTTATAATAATGACTTTTAAAGTACAAAATGGAGCATGATTTAATCATTATTACCTCTAACATTAGAACTTATGCGCTCGTTTGAACCCCTCTGCCTATGAGACTCATTCAAAAGGTCAACATTCATTGCATGCTGTCTAGCCGATGTATTTGTATTGTTTGAGTTGCCAAAAGTCTTGGTCGAAGTAAAAGTTATCCTTTTATTTTTATTTAAAGCTATTAGAATGAAAAAAAAAAAAAGTACCAATAGTTAATCAAGAGTACAGACAATTGCATCTAATTGAGATGTGATTAAAAGAATTACCAGTCGAACTTCGAGGCAAAGAAGGCTCGATTGCGTTATTGGCCGTAGGATCAGCTGCAGCCAGGGCACTTGACAACATTGCCTTACGCTTAAGATCTGGCGTTTTATTTGCTGCAGCCATTGCAATTGACAATTCCTTTCTACGGTTCAAAAGATTATTCATTGTCGGACCCTAATCCAATAGAAACTCAGTTATCTAAATAGGTTATGCACAATTAATAATCATAATAAACACGCATTCAAAATCAAAATTGCTCCCAAATCAAGTTTGATTTAAATCCCCTCCAGTAATCTCCGCCAAATATCGTGTAGGAATCGGGTTAATTAAAACATAGACATTGTAAGTTAACTAATGGACAAACATTATACACATAAAACATTTAATTTAGCATAATTTAACAAAAAATCAGATCTGAATTCATAAATGCATTAGAGTAAAAAAGAATCCTTGTCTCATCATGCTATGACAAAAAAACAATCAATTGAAAATTTTCAGAACTCATAAAGCAACCTATGAAAATTTAATTTTGAATCAAATCTTATAAGTCAAAAGTTAATGGTAAATCTATGAGCATAACATACTATGGTAACAAACACATAGTCAAGGATACAATAGATTGAAATAATAAATAACACATGGCCAATACTACAACTCATATTAAGAGAAGACAGGCTTTGACACAATAAGGAGAATAAAAAGAGCATTAACGAACAGAAAAACAAATTGAAGTAAAGGCTTAAAACCTGTATTCACCAATTAATTAGTGCAAAAATATGAGATGCAGAGAAGGGATGAAGTCGTGCAAAAATATGAGGGATAGAAGAGATGGAAGTCAATGTTTTTATAGGCAGATTGTGAATAATTTTGATTAGATAAGCATAGAGAAAAATCTTTAAAGATTTGATATATTCTTTCCTAATTTTCTCTGATTTGGCGGGTAACTTTTAGAGTAAAGAGCGCCAAAAAAATGTAGAAAGTTCTTTTAACTCTAAAATTTTCAATAATAAACTTGTATCATTGAATTAATTAACAACTAATGTATACTTAAAACTGAAGAAAAAGGAAAAAAAAAAAACTATATATGTACCGTAGTTCATTGCAGGTAAGAGGAATCAATTATGGTCCAAATTTGCAGCAATCATCCAACATAATTGCGAATTCATCACTAAATAGCCCAAAAGTCATTCTTTTATCCCAAAGAATGAGTAATCAAAATAAAGTGACAAAGAATTTTGGGAAAGTAAAACCTATTGAGCTGAGAATGAATTGGATAAATTAGACTTATTAAGACAACAAATAGAATGAAAGTGGAAAGGAGACCATAACCCACCCACCAATTCCAATCAATAGTCATTGTAGATGGCTGCCATGGATGAATGTGGGCGATGATGGAGAGAGAATTTAGGGTCATGACTGAACAGGGGCACACTCTAATTAATTTGTTCGGTAAATATATCAAAACTATAATTACTGAAAATAAAAATCGCTAAAATAACAAATTTAATAAGTAAAAATAAAATGGGGAAATTTGTTTTTTTTTTACCATAGGATAGGTCAACTTGCAACTTTGGTACTATTGGATACAAAAATGCAAATTTGATACCACAGGATATGTTTTCATTGCAACTTTGGCACCCCCTTGTGATATAAAAAATAGCACTTTATCTCCTGTACTTTTATAAAAGTTTCACACGACCTCTCTGACATTTTTATAGGAGGCACTTTATCGCCTTTTACTATGATAATTTCGATAAGTGAGTCACACTCTTCCGCTGAAAAGGGGTAAATTGTTTTATTAATTTTTTTACAGGGATAAATTGATTTTTTTAAAATTATAGGGGGGGATAAATTGAACATTATGTATTTCATAGGGGGTAAATTACCATTAACTTTGGAAAAAAAATGGGTTTGATCCCAAAGTTGCAATGAAAACCTATCATGTGGTACCAAATTTGCAATTTCGTATCCAATGGTACCAAAGTTGCAAGTTGGTCAATCCTATGATACCAAAAACGCAATTTTTCCAAATAAAATGTTACAATAACAAATAGAACTTCAGATTGTAGTAATTAAGTTTAAATTTTATGTGCAGTTTTATCTTTAGCAATTAAGTTTATATGCATTATGACTTATTGCAAATACTTTTTGGTATATATGTGAGTAAAAAGTTAAACAATATTTTGTTAAAATTAATAGAGACAAAGAAGAATGTTGTGAATACCAATGTACATGAGAAATGATTTTACAAGTTACTAGTATAACAATCGTAGAGATTGTCTCTACTGTACCTATTTCTCATTTTGCTAATTGATCTTTGAGATTAATTTAAAATTGTTCAAATTTTCATTGCTAGATAAAAAAATCATTAATTTTTTAACATATATTTAAATTTAATATAACCTTTAATTTTAGGAAGATTTAAATAGACACCCCCTGATTATTCTCGAGCCTTACGAGAAGAGAACTTCCTATATGGTTCTAGGGGGTATTTTTCATCTACATCTATCCCAATGAGCCGTTTATCGAATAGTTGCAATTGATGTTCGATCCCGAAGAGAAGGAAAAGATCTTAGAAATGTGGGGATTTATGATCCAGTTATTGACCCTAGAGGGTGTCTTTGTAATATTTGAAATAAGAGGGTAAGTTTTTGTAATTAGGGTAATAGCCAGGATATCTATGTAAATTACCCTTAATCTTATATAGATCCCCTTGATATAACATTTTTTGGCTACACCACTCATGAAATCGAACGAACGACTTTATTTTAATTATATATTATTTTTTCTTATTTGAGTTTATCAAGTCGAACTCAAAACATATCTTTTCATCTACTTATATTGATCCTTACAAGGGGGTGATTTACACTGAAACCCCTTGAGGTTTAGCATAATTACAGAAAATCCCTTGTGATATAAAAAATTACATGGACACCCTCTAGAAGGGTTTTTTGTTAACTTTTTCACAAATTGTAGGGGTTGTCATTGTAATGATTGTTGAAGTTATAAGAGATATTTTGATACATAGTCTAAACCAGAGGAGATCTCCTTGTAATTTCTGAAACATAAGGGGTACGTTCTTGTAAAACGACTAAACCTCATGGTCTGATCATAAATCACCCATAAATATATAAATAGCTTAAAAAAAATAACACGAATTTTGAAATAAAATAAGCATAAATTAATTTTTTTAGTAAGAAGGAATAATTTTATAATATTCTAAAAAGAAACAATAATTTTAATAAAACAAAATGTATAAACTAAACTAAGATTTTAATGTAGCTCTATGTACTCTACCCTTATTCATTACCCTATTGTTGACTTCAGAAGTAATGCGCCATCACTTTTATAGCCTCGTGAGAAGCCATCCCTAATTACCAATTTCCTCTTCTGAAAATCATCCCTAATTCCCAACTTTTGTTTTTCTTCTATTTCAATAACCTTCTGAACGTGAAGAGAATTGATCAACCTATTCCTAATTTCAATCCGTCACGAGAATCAATCAACCCATTCCCAATTTCAATCCCAATCGTGAAGAGAATCGAAAAGTGGAAGCTCATTTAAAAGTAGAATCGCAAAGCATTATTGTAGCTGATTGTTGAAATTGGAGTAGAAGCTATATTCTAAGGGATCGTTCTACCCGCAATAACAAAGGCAGGTATCCTTGTTGTGTTACTTCAATCATAATTTATCATTCCAGGCTTAAGAATTTTGAATCTTTCAACTTTCCTCGTATTTATGCGGCTAGTTTTCTTTATCTTTTCTTGGATTATACCTTGCAAATTTATGTTGTTTATATATGATAGTAGGATTTAGAATTGAAGATATTGAGTAGAATTTGAATAGATTTTCCAACATATTTGACTCAAAATGCTCTAAGGTGTGCTTGGAGGTGGGATGGGGACTGATTTTTGGGTATTTTTTACCTAATTAAGTAAAGCTAAAGAAGAATTTTCATATTTCACTCTATAATAAATCAATATTATTGAGCCTACTATTTTGTTAAAGCTAAAGAATAATGTAATCAGTTCTAAGGGAAACGCAATTGAGCCAAATCAAGTGTTTTTACCACTTGTATAGTAATGCATACTATTAGTTTCATCTCTTTATAATTGTCTAAATATGAATATTGGAAAATGGAGAGAGCTTACTTCCAAATTTATCCTAAAATCTTTCACTGTCCTCAAACTAGCAAGACCAATCCTTTTCTAGAATGAACATATTTATCTTCACCTAGAAACAACATCAAAATAACAATCACTATAAAGTTATGATGTATATGAACTGCTGTTCTTTTATACAAGTCGATAGAAAGGAAAGTCCGGAGGGCAAGATATAGGTGAAAGGTACCGGTTCTTTTTATAAAAAAAAAATTAGTTGTTTTTGCATTTTTGAAAACAAGTTTAATTAAACTATTCTTATTGCTATGTTCTCGTTGTTGTTTGGATCAATATTTGGTGAAATATAGTTTTATTTATATATAATTTCTATCTTGCATAAAGATAAATGGATAGGAGCTGGATCAAACTTGACGACTTCACGTCAGATGAGTATGTCAATGGAGTTAGAAGTTTCATGAGATTTTCTTATATACACATGCCTGATAGTGATAAATGGCTTTGTCCTTGTGGGAAGTGTTTGAACCAGTCTTTATATCCACCTAGCTTAGTCAAATTGCATTTACTCACGCATGGAATAGATGTTACTTATAGTGAATGGACGCATCACGGTGAAACCGTTGATATACACGTTGAAAATCATAACATTCATGGTCATAGGAATGAGACATTTGAGGAGGAACAACTGTTGGAAGATTTGAATTCGGTTAAGCATAACTTTGACAACTACGATCATGAAAATACTGACGATTGTTATGATAATTTGAATGGTACACCAGAGCTCATACCTGATGAAGAAATGGACAAGTTTCAAAAGTTACTAAGAGATACACAACGGAAATTATACCCTGGTTGCTCACAATCATTGTTGTCATTTCTTGTGAAATTACTTAACATAAAAGTTTTGAATCGAATGACCAATAAATGTTATGATATGATTATTTCGCTGTTCAAAGAATATTTACCAGATGGTGACATCATTCCCCCTTCATTTTATGAAGCTAGGAAGGTTTTGACAGGCATCGGTTTGGGGTATGAACTTATCCATGCATGCAGAAATGATTGTATTCTCTTTTGGAAAGAACACGAGTCATTAGATAATTGTCCGGTGTGCAAAGAGTCTAGATGGAAAGTCAATGATGCCAAAAGAAAAAAGATCCCACATAAAATACTACGCTATTTTCCTCTATAACCTAGGTTACAACGGTTGTACATGTCAAAAAAAACAGCTTCAGATATGAGGTGGCATGCAGAAGAAAAAGTTGAATCAGATGATACAATGATCCATCCTTCAGATTCCGTAGCTTGGAAAGATTTTGATAAACAATACCCTTGGTTTGGTCAAGATCCTCGTAACATACGTCTTGGATTTGCTACTGATGGGTTTAATCCTTTTGGTAATATGAGTAATTCTTATAGTATATGGCCAGTAATGTTAACGGTTTATAATTTACCACCTTGGCAATGCATGAAAGAACCATATTTGATGTTGTCTCTTTTAATTCCTGGTCCTCGATCACCGGGGAAAGACATTGATGTATATCTTAGGCCTTTGATTGATGAGCTAAAGGAATTATGGGTTGGAGTGATCACACGAGACGCAGCAAGTGGAGAATGTTTCCGGCTGCATGCAGCAATTTTATGGACAATAAATGATCTCCCTGCTTATAGTGATATATCTGGACATCGAACAAAAGGATATTGTGCTTGCCCTAGATGTAGCATGAATACTCCTTCACGAAGATTGAGAAGTAAAATTGGTTATCTAGACAATAGGCGGTATTTGGCCCGGCATCATCCTTATCGAAAAAGCCTAAAATTTAATGGGAAGGTCGACTACGGTGCTAAGCCAAAGGAGCTTACTGTTGATGAGATTTTGGCCCAACTAAAAGAAGTAGAAAATGTGAAGCTTGGCAAGCATTCTGGAAATACTAAACGAAAACGTTCGTCGCACGAATCATGTTGGAACAAAAAAAGCATATTATTTGAGTTGCCATATTGGTCAAAACTGAAGTTGCGGCATAATCTAGATGTAATGCATATTAAGAAAAACATATGTGACAATATAATTGGAACTATACTTGATGTTGATGGTAAATCGAAAGATACCGAGAAAGCTCGTCTAGATTTGAAGGATATGGGTATAAGAAGTGAGTTACACTTGAAAACATTAGAAGGAGCCAAAGCTAACAAAGATGGTAAAGTTAGATTTTTAAAACCCCGTGCAATCTATACTCTATCCCAGAAAGAGAGGCAAGGTTTTTGTAAATTCTTGAAAGATGTGAAATTCCCGGATGGATACGCTGCAAATATCTCTACACGTGTGAGCATCAAAGATGGTAAAATAACTGGTTTGAAAAGTCATGATTGCCATATTTTACTGCAACGTTTGCTTCCAGTTGGGATGCGTGGTTTCCTTAATAAAGACGTTCTTAATGCCATTAGTGAGTTGTCAAGTTTCTTTAGACAACTATGTTCTAGAACCTTAAAATTGGAAGTCCTTGACGATTTGGAGAAAAAGATACCTGTGATATTGTGTAAGTTGGAAATGATATTTCCACCCGCATTCTTTGATGTTATGGTCCATCTATCACTTCATTTGGCGACAGAGGCTAAGCTTGGAGGACCTGTCCACTATAGATGGATGTATCCAATAGAGAGGTAAAAAATGCATTTTTATTTTAATGAGAAATATCTTATACGTAATATCTTTTTTTTTTTTTTGGTTATAACATGTGGTTCTATTTTCTTTGTTTTTTAATCCATGTGTAGATCTCTTGGTGGTTTAAAAGGGATGGTACGAAACCGGGCTCGACCAGAAGGTTCAATTGCTGAGGCCTACATTGTGAAAGAGTGTTTGAATTTTTGTTCAATGTATCTTCATGGAACTGAGACAATATACAACAGGGTCGAACGTAATCCTGATGGTGAGGAGCATCCAAAAGCAACACTTTCTGTATTTAAAAGTAAAACTCAAGTCTTTGGAGAAACACAATATACCCAACTTAATCGTGAAGAACGTAGAGCATTACATTGGTTCGTCTTGAATAATTGTCCGGAGATAGAACAATATTTGAGGTAACTAGTGTTTTTTCGGTTTTTTTTATACTAATTGGCATATTAAACATCATTTGATATTAATTTTGTTATTGTTTAGGGAACATGAAGAAGAACTTAAGCAGGAAAATTCTATTGGTTGGGAGACAAGACAAAAGAAAGAGTTCGCTTTATGGTTTGAAAATCGAGTAAGAATTTACAGTTATGTTGTTAAATTTAATTGATTGGAAAGAATTGATAACCTTTATACATACATATGCAAACTCAAATTACTATTTGTTACTAGATTAAGGAACTACGACGTACAAGATCACCAGAAGTTAGTGATGAACTTCTTGAACTTGCATCAGGTCCTCATTTTCAAATAAGCAGATGTAGTGGGTGCATAGTAGAAGGAGTCAAATATCTAACTAGAGAAAGGGATAGTCGACGCTCCACACAAAATAGTGGAGTAAGCACAGAATCTATACATAAGGGCAAAACTATAAAGTTTTATGGAGTATTAGAAGATGTCATTGAGTTGAGCTACGTTGATAATTTTTGATGTGTGTTATTTAGTTGTAAATGGTTTGATTTACAACGGCATAAGCCAGTCAAGATAGATAATGATTTTACAAGCATAAATGTCAGCAAACTATGGTATACAAGTGATCCATATGTGCTAGCAAATCAAGTAACTCAGGTATTCTATGTCAACGATACAAAATTAGGTGGAGACTGGAAAGTAGTTCAAATTTCGCAACATAGACATTTGTTTGATCCGTCTCTTTTTAAATCTAATGATGGAGAAGAACTTGATGTGAATGATGCATATCAACAAGAGAATTGTGCTTGCATACAAGTTGAAGAGAATAATAACGAGATAGGCTCAGTAGTTCGTAATGATGAACCTCCAATAGAGGTTGAAATTGCTGAAAGGATAATTAATCCACGCACCAATAATGAATATGGTGGGGAAGAATATGAGGAAGAAGAAGATGCCTTAGGTGAAGAATATTGTAGCAGTGATGATGAAGAGGCATCTGAAGCTTATGTGGATAGTGACAATGAACACGAGTGATTTAGGTATGAATGATGACCCTTCTATTTTAAATTAGTTACAAGTCATTGAATATGCAGTTTATTGATTCTCTTATCTCTCTTTTGTTTATCTTTCTATACTTGCATATTATTACTTGTATGAAAGATTTATGTATTCATTATGTTCATTTATGATTGAATTTGTGGATAAATTTGATGCATGTATTGGTGAATTTGTTTTTTTAGATACTTGTTTTTATTTTAATGACGTAATGGATTTGAGTAAATGATATTCACTGTGCTTCCTTAAAGATTATGGAATATTTTAAACTTTAATATAAATAATTGTTAGAATTTTTTTAGAGTATCATGTTTGTGGGTTCTCACTAAGTTTTCAATCACGCATTTCAAGAGAACTCTAATCTTCATGTACTTTATTGTTTGTAACGTAGTTCCTTAATTTACACTTTTTCCATTTTTAATCTTGCTTGCTTCATATTGGAGTTATATCTACCGTATCCTGACACTTTTCAAAATGTTGATAAGAATTATTTCTCAAAACTATTGAATTATTCTGTATTATCTAGCTCATTTGTTAATTTTTTTGGCTGCTCATTGTTTACCTTACCAACATGGATTATAACTATCTTTGCACTTTCAATTTTGTATGGTGTAGCTTTAATTTGGCTTGAAGGATTCAATTGTTGCGGTGTTTGCAAACGATCGAGCTTGCTGATGTTTATTAATTTGAGACAGTGCATGTCATGAAGTTTTTCGGTTGAGTTGTTTGTTGTCTAAGGATGAAGTTCATATTGGAAAGCTTAAGGATTCTTGGACGTGGATTGCAATTCAATTTTGAATTTTGATTTTCATAGGATGTATCCAATTTTACACAAGATTTAGCTTCAAGTAGTCATTAGCTTTCAAGCCAATGTAAATGATTGCTCCCTGTTTGAGCATATTTTTTTATTTTGTTTTTATAATTACAATTTAATAAGCATTGAATTTTCACTTAGTTAAGTTCGTTGTCTGAAAGTTTAGCTTATGCATAAGGCTTTTTGCTCACTATTTTGAGGTTGTTTTCTATTATTATTATTTTGTGTGATGGTGATATTGTACAGGTGTTATATTTTTAATTAATAATATTTACTAAATCAAATAATGTGATATAAGCTTTGCCGTTATATTAAGATTGCATTTAATTAAAAGTTTGGTCGCTTAAATATATTTGAAGACCATAATTTGGTCACTCAATAATTCGAAGTAAGAACTTTAGCAGCAATGATAAATTTCTTTTTACAACAAATGACATGGTTGGTAAAAGACATTTATCAACCAAGCATATTGGCTGCTACATGTAAAATTATATCAGCCAACACAATGTTATAGTGACCATGAACTTCCACATTAGCGAGGAAATATGTAAGTCGCTTATGGCTGCACCTTTAAAGACCACTGACAGTTGGTCACTAAACATGACTTTTGATTGCTACGTGAATCAAATTTGCGACCATATATCTTAACATCAGCGACTACAAGAATTGTTGCTTATGCAAAGTCTATCAGAGACAACTTCTGACTGGTCACTAAACATAAAATTTTGTTGTTGTACACACTGTATAAGCAACCATTTAATGATTCAATGACGACCGATTTCTACTTTAGCGAGTACAAAATTTGTTGCTCATGGTCATGACTTTTAGAGACCACTGATGGTTGGTCCCTAATCATACATTCTTGGTTGTTGTGCGATTAATAGTAGCAACCATGTCAAGTTGCAGTGACCATCGATCTCTACCATTAGTGGCCACGCATATTGTCGCTCATGTCTACTTCTTTTAGATACCATTCATGGTCGGACACTAAACATGAAATTTGGTTGGTGTACACATAACATCAGCGACCATGTGATGATGGAGCGACCATTTGGCTCTAAATTAGTGACTAAAATAATTGTTGCTCATGTCTGTGTTTTTTACAGACCATCAGTGATTGGCCGCTGAATATAAACTTTGATTGCTGTAAGTATGAAATTAGCGACCATGCAATGATGCAGTGACAATCCATCTGTACATTTGCGACAAAATATATTGTTGCTAATGGTGGCATTCTATAGCGATCGTTAGTGAATGGCTGCTAAACATATACTTTCAGCATCTAAATACAATGTTCGTCACTGCGCACCTTTAGTCGCCATACTGTTGTGACCAACATTGTTTTGGTCACTGTGTGTTTTAGTGACCATTTTTATACTTTTAGCGACCAATATCCAACGTCACTAAAGTCGATATTTCTTGTAGTGCATTCTGCTTATCTGGGATGATATCGGAATGTTAGCGCAGACGAAAGCATGGTTATCCATGCAATTCTCCATGAAAGATTTGGGAGAGACATCTTGCGTATTGGGATACGTATCTATAGAGATAGATCGAAGAAGATGTTTGGACTCTCTAAATCTAAGTACATAGAAACAATACTGAAAAGATTCAGTGTGGAAGAATCCAAGAGAGGATTGCTTCCAATGAGACATTGTAACTCTTTTTCTAATCGATGTGCCCTACATCGAATGAGGATAAAGGAGAATGTCTCAAATGCCTTATGTTTCGACAAAAGGTAGCATGTGGTATGCTATAATATGTACTAAGACCAGACATAGAACTTGCTCAAGTGCCACGAGCAGTTACTAGTCAAACTCCGGTGAAGAGTACTGGACCACCGTAAAAGATATCCTTAAGCTCTTGAGAAAGACTAAGGATTCGTTCTTGGTCTGCGGTGGTAATGGAGAATTAAAACTCGAAGGATTTAGTGATTCGAATTTTCAGTCTGATGTGGAAAAATATATACATCCAATTTTGGATACATATTTTACCTCAATGGGGTAGCGGTAAATTGGAAAGGTTCCAAGCAAAGCACCGTTGCCGACTCAACCACTGAAGCATAATATATCGCAGCATCGGATGCAACAAAAGAAAGTGTTTGGATGAAAAACTTCATACAATAGTTGGATGTAGTGCCTAGCATTGCGAAGCTCATGGTTATCTTCTGTGATAACAATGGAGTTATTGCTAAAGCAAAGGATTCGAGATCTCACCAGAAATCTAAACACAATGAGAGAAAAGTACCACTTGATTAGAGAGATCATTGGTAGAGTAGACGTACATAATGGATCACGTCGACTCGGAAGACAACTTAGCGGATCCACTAGTAAAGCCTGTGTCACGAAAAGAGTTCGAAGAACATCTTTGGAAGATGGGTCTTAGAAGCGTTTGTGATTGGCTTTAGGGCAAGTGGGAGATTGATAGGATAGTGCCCTGCAAGCCAATATATTTAGCTTGTATTAGGACTATCGTAATCTTTCTCTAGTATAAATGAATTAATACGCTCGTTTGTTTATAGTATGTAAATCAAACAATGGCCAAATTCATCTCTCGCGAATACATTTAAGCGATTGGATGAAATCCTTAGATCACATTCGACTATGGGACGATTCACTTCGGTATTGAGTGCAATCATGAAACAGTCTCTAAGGTCGTGATCTTAAAACACGTTCCAAGTCATAGATTCCGAACGAGACGGGGTATCGAAGGAATCGCCAAGACTTGTACGAATATGCATGATTCACATGGAGTGAATTTGTAGAGTTTCATGAACAAGACATTTGATGTCAGTGCATATGAGTAGGTGGTTCGATAGGGGATCGAACGCATCGAACGACCCGAACAGAGAAACTCATTGTGGAAGTGCATGACTCATATCGGTGATGGGACGTTTCTCAAGACTTATAATAGTGTACGATTTAGTCCTTAGACTTGAGGTGCTAGGGCGAATTCGGTGCATAGGTATATGTACTTAGATTTAGGTACTGGTCACGTAGCCTGACCATAATGTGCCTAAGTTGGGTGCCTATAGTTGTGTACGCGAGTGGTTAGTACCAAGATGGAATCTACCGACTCATCGTAATGGATGAGGAAATTTCCTATACGTTCTTAGATAATATATTCCGAGAAACCTATGGCCATAGTTGGTGACGGATTTGGAAAGGGGTTTCCAAATTTAGCAGTCACACTGGAATCATTATCCGGAATTAGAAAGTATAGTTATCGAGATAATTAGAGGTGCCGATCAATTCACACACCCTAGGTCTCGATCGGGAAATTAAGTCGATAGAAGGACCGTATGTACATGGTACTTATAAGAGGTGAGGTTCACTGAGATCAATTCACCTGAAGTTGGGCCTCATGGGCTTGTGGCTAGACATCGACCATGAGGTGTGGGTACTCATGAATTAATCGGAGCAATTAATAAGTTCGCAAATTAAATCACGAAAGTCGTGGGCCCGCGGCCAATTGATGGTGAACCTAGAGTGTCACACACAATACAATTGGACTGCAACAAATCATATAAGGAAAGTTTGATTTAAAGAGTTAAATCAAAACTGGAGAATTAAAGTGTTAATTCTTAAAGGAGAAAAAATATTAATTAGAAGTAGTCTAATTAATTAATGGAGAAGAATTAATTAATTAATTGGATTAATTAGTTAAATGGGCTGAATTAATTAAAAGAGTTTAACTAATTAAAGAATCTAACTAATTAAAGAGTTTAATTAATTAAAAGAGACCTTGTTAGTTAAGGAAATAAAGATAGAATGGGATTCTACTTTCCTAACAAGATAAGGGGCGATTTTTGCTAGGATAAGGATGGGAGAGTTTGTTTTCTTGTATGACAAGGAGGATCTAAGAAGATATATGTGTATATCTTGTTTCCTTATAAGATAAGGAAAAGGTCTTGAAGAGATATCTATTAAGAGAAGGATTCTTCTCTTACAAATAGACAACTCTTCATAACTCTTCATACACTTGAAAAACCTAAGCCCTAAGACACAAAATTTCGTGCCCCCCTCTCTCCAAAGCTGAAAAGCGCCGCCCTTTCTCTTACAGAGAAGGTTCGGCCGAACCCTGTGAAATTGCACAGGGTTCATGCGATTTCTCCCTTCTTTCTTCCTTGCTTGATAACCTTTGGATCTTAGTTCTGAGCCTGAGGATCCAAAGGAGTTGCTTCAATCCAGTTGGTGTGGATACCGCTAGAGGCACAACACATGAGGTGCTTCTCCGAACCAAATCCTGCAGATCTGAAAGAAGACCGGAGAAAAATCACCACCGTTCCCGTGGTAAGGTAAAATCGCTAAACACCCTATGGATGTTTCGATTTATGTAAAAATCCTTTTCGTATGACTAGATGAATAAAGATTGCTGGTTTGGGTTATTTTAAAATTTTAAATTCCGCTGCTTTTAACGTTCTGACGTTACCAATAACCAACATGCTTGTGGTTCTCATCTTTGTAATGATTTACAGGTGATGGGAGCAACAAGGCCACTTAGGCCTGGGGATTGGATCCTACGATTTGGCAATGGAGCTAGAGTTGCTGCCGAGGCCATAGGCGAAGTGGAGTTAGATTTAGGTGGTAATAAATTAGTCCTTAGGAATGTTCTTTATGTACCTGGCTTAGTGAAAAACATTATTTCTATTCCGGTTTTGGATAATGAAGGTTTTAATTTTTCTATTATTAAAGGTTCCTTTTCATTATTCATGAATGATCATTTGTTTTTCACTGGTACATTGAAAGATGGACTATACACCATAGAACCACCTAAGTTAGTTATGCACGTACAACAAAACAAAAGAAAACAAGATAATGAAATTTCTGCCCAATTATGGCACGCTCGACTTGGACATATATCCAAGTCAAGGATTCAAAAGTTAGCATCATCTGGCGCGCTTGAGATCAAGCACATTGATGAAATGCCAACATGTGAACCATGTCTTAAGGGTAAAATGGCTAAGTTTCCATTTAAAGGAAACCCTGAGCGAACCAAGCAAACATTGGACTTGATACATACTGACGTATGTGGACCACTAAGAAAAAGCGCCCGAGGGGGCTACGACTACTTCATCACCTTCACTGACGACTATAGTCGTTATGGATACGTGTTCTTGCTGAAACACAAGTCTGAAGCCTTTGAACGATTCAAAGAATTCAAGATGGAAGTAGAGAATCAACTTGGTCATACAATAAAGGCTCTTCGTTCTGACCGAGGTGGAGAATTTCTTAGTAACGAATTTCTGAATTATCTTGTAGAGCATGGAATATTATCTCAGTGGACTCCTCCTGCTACACCACAATTAAATGGAGTAGCTGAGAGAAGGAATCGAACCTTGATGGACATGGTTCGATCCATGATGAGTGCCACTGACCTTCCTCTTTCATTTTGAGGACATGCCCTCCTCACGACAACGAAGATACTAAATATGGTACCTTCTAAATCCGTACAAAAGACACCATACGAATTATGGTTTGGCAAGGCACCCTCATACGCATTCATGCGCATATGGGGATCTCCCACTTACGTCAAAAAGCTAGTGGGAGATAAATTGGAAACAAAATCCACTTTGTGCAAATTCGTGGGGTATCCAGAAAACTCGATAGGATACGAGTTCTATGATCCTACAAGACAAACTACGTTTGTCTCAAGGAACGCACACTTCTTAGAGAAGGATTTCTTGGTGGACAAGAAAGAACATAACATAGAACTGGATGAGGTCACTGAAGCTGAAAAGGCCGAAGAGGTCGAACAAGCTGACCCATCACCACAGGCAGTGGGAGAACAAGAGCATGAAAGTGCACCAGTAAGTACACCAATACTTCGTAGGTCAGAAAGACAACGTAGAGAACCCGAAAGGTACTACGGTCTGCTGCATGAGACTGAACAGTCTCTAACCGACCCAAGGACTTACGATGAAGCTATGTTGGACATAGATTCGGGAAAGTGGCGCGAAGCCATGGAATCCGAATTGGATTCCATGCACTCAAACAAGGTCTGGACCTTGGTAGATCCACCAGTGGGAGTGACTCCCGTGGGTTGCAAGTGGATCTATAAGCGAAAGCTAGGAGTGAACGGAGAGGTAATAACCTACAAGGCGCGACTAGTGGCAAAAGGATACACTCAAAGACCAGGCATTGACTTTGAGGAAACCTTCTCGCCCGTCGCAATGCCTAAATCCATTCGAATCTTGCTAGCCATAGCTGCGTGATATAACTACGAGATATGGCAGATGGATGTGAAGACCACCTTCCTCAATGGAGACATTGATAAGGAGATCTACATGGAGCAACCAAAAGGATATGCATCCAAAGGAGATGAGCACAAGGTGTGCAAACTCCAGAGGTCCATTTATGGACTAAAGCAAGCTTCCCAAAGTTGGAACATCCGTTTCGATGAAACAATCCAAACTTTTGGATTCATCAAAAACTTGTTCGAACCTTGTGTGTACAAGAAGATCAGTGGGAGTACAGTTGAATTTTTGGTGCTTTACGTTGACGACATCCTTCTCATTGGAAACAATGTAAAGGTGTTATCCGAAATGAAAGCATGGTTGTCTACACAATTCTCAATGAAGGATTTGGGAGAAGCATCCTTTGTACTAGGTATAAGGATCTACCGAGATAGATCAAAAGGACTGCTGGGCCTCTCCCAATCACAGTACATAGATAAAATACTGAAGAGATTCCGTATGGAAGAATCCAAGAGAAGATTACTTCCAATGAGACATGGTATTGCACTCTCTAAGTCTATGGCCCCAAAGACGCCTGAAGAGAGAAGCAATATGTCTCAAATACCATATGCCTCCGCTATAGGAAGCATAATGTATGGTATGCTATGTACTAGACCAGACGTGGCGTACGCATTAAGCGTTACGAGTCGTTATCAGTCTGATCCAGGAGAGCAGCACTGGATAGCCGTAAAGGCAATTCTGAAGTACCTGAGAAGGACTAAGGAATTGTTCTTGGTATACGGTGGAGGAGAATTGACATTGGAAGGCTTTACAGATTCGAGCTTCCAATGCGATGTAGACGATTTCAAGTCAACATCTGGATACGTATTTTGCCTCAATGGTGGTGCGGTAAGCTGGAAAAGTTCCAAGCAAGAAACTACCGCAGATTCAACCACCGAAGCAGAGTACATTACAGCATGTGAAGCTGCAAAGGAAGGTGTTTGGATGAAAAACTTCATCCAGGAATTGGATGTGATACCTAGCATTGCTGAGCCCATTACTATCTTCTGTGATAATAATGGAGCAATAGCTCAAGCAAAGGAGCCGAGATCTCATCAGAAATCCAAGCACGTACTCAGACGATACCATTTGATAAGGGATATCATTGGTAGAGGAGACATAAAGATGGAACGTGTCGACTCGGAAGATAATACCGCGGACCCGCTTACGAAGCCACTGCCTCAAAAGGCATACGAGAAACATCTGATAAAGATGGGACTCAAGAACATAGAAAGTTGGCTTTAGGACAAGTGGGAGATTGATAGAATAGTGTCCGGCAAGCCAACTGTATGGCTGCCATTTATTGTAATAAATATAGGAACTATTCAATTTAGATTAATAAATGCATCTTTATTATATGGTCATCTTTATCTTATGTAATAATTATCTACGCATAAGGATATAAGTCCTTAGATCACAGGGCTATGGGACAACCCGTGGACTGATCTCCAAGGCCGTGATCTAGAACATATTCAAGAGCCGTAGAATCTAATCGAGATGGGACATCGTTGGATTCGGTTAGACTCTCACTAATGTGTATACTCCGATGAACTGGAGGACGCTGGGGCCCACGAGCGTGACTGGGATAGTCGATACACATAAGTGGGTGACTTGCCGGGATGGCAAGTGCACTGAATACCCCAATTAGGAAATAACTCACCATGGAAGCGGTAGTCGCATATCGGAGTTGAAGTTATTCCTATTTACAACAGTATACGAGGAATGATCCCCAAACACTTGAGGTGATAGGGTTTATCTGGTGCGAGAACGTCTATACTTAGATGTGAGTTCCGACCGACTGGAGAACGCCAGAAAGTCTCTGTGGATTCACGTTGGGTATAGAGGGACTCGTATGCAGCTTCATATCATCAACAAAGGATCCATTGACCCGACTTGATAGGTTGGGAAATTCTCCTATGGATTTCTGTGAGAAATTAATTCTGGTAAAATCCTTGGCCGAGGTATCTGACGGCTTTATGAAAGTAGCTCATAAAGATTAAGTCAAAGAGAATTATTTCGAGATCAGAATGCATAAAGTCAAAACAAAATAAAAGGGAACCGATGAAAAATTCATGCCCTTAACTATCGACTGGGAGATCGATCGATGGAGAGATTATAGCGTATATGGAAATTGTAAATGATTAAAAGGTTCACTGAATTAATTCACCAGTGATTGGGCTCCATGGGCTTGTGGCCAGACATCGACCGTGGAGTGTGGGAGAATTCCCAAATTAGCAGGGGTGCTAATTTTGGAATGATCAGTCGACAGAGTGTTCGATTGATTTAGAGTATTTAATGCTCGAGTAATTAAATAAATATTTAATTATAACCCACGGCCAATTATGTGGTGAACCTACGGGGGCATACACAATACACATGAAGCGAAAGCGAGGAAATGAAGAACAACTGAGTCAACTAAATCGACTGGGTCGATTTGGGTGACTGAGTCGACTGGGTCGACTGGGTCGACCCAATTGGAGCGAAAGTGATCCAATTGGAATTGGATCAAAACTGGAAATTAAATTGGAATTTAATTTGTGAGTTAGTTAATTAAATTAGATTTAATTAATAATGGGAATATTTAATTAAATAGACTTAGAGTCTAATTTAATTAAATGAAAAAGAAATAAATTAATTGGGCTATTTAATTGGGAATTAAATAAAGACCCAATTAATTAAATCTAGTATGGGCCATGAATTAATTAGAAGACTTAGTCTTCCAATTAATAGGGCCATGGCCCATGTAGGAGAATTAGAAGACTTGGGAGTCCTAATCCTAGGAGGATTAGGATGATGAGATTCCTATAAGTAGAAGACTTAAGGTCATATCTCAAATACACTAATCAAGAGCCAAAAAGCCAAGTCAAGAAAATTCTCTCCCTCTCTCCCTAGTGATCGGCCGAACCATCTCTTCCTTTTGGAAGAATTTTTCGACTTCGTTCTCGTTCCAATCTTGTTCTCTAATCCTAGATATTAATATATCCTATGTTCTAGCCGATTAGGATATATTATATTTCGTGATATTGTGGTGTATCAACTCGTAGAGGCGCAACACGTGGGGCGCTACAACAAAGCTTGGATCGACTTCTACCGAGGGAAGAAAAGCACGACTTTGCTAATTACCAGTATTTGCTAAGAGACAGGTATAATTTGGATCTAATTATCCTTGTCGTTTTTATATTCATATATATACAACCAGTTTAGTATCCTGGCAAGATTCCGTAAGAGGTCCTTAAAATTTTTGTTTTCCGCTGCCTGAAGGGCTGTTTATCTTACCGAATCCCAACAGTGGTATCAGAGCCAACTCTGGCTTTGTATATATATGAATTTGCAAATTCTGTGTTTTAAATCATATGTTTGATTTATGTGTGGCTAGTTCTTTTACTATGCATGTTTTAGAACGTAGATCTGATTAACTTGGAGTTAATAGAAAAATTTTGATTCAAAATTTTATCATGTTAATTTTAATTTTTGGATTGGGATTTAATTAGATCTGTTTTTAATTAAATCAAAGTAATCAAGAAAAAACAAAAGAAAATTGTTTTATTTGGATCCAACCGCGGTGGCACGCGGCGGTGCACTGCGGCTGGGCGGCCACCGCACGCTAGCAGCGCGTGCGGCACACAGCAGCAGCCTACGGGCTGTCTGCCGTGTGCTGTCACGCGCAGCCGCGCGCTGCCTTGCGCTGCCACGCGCAGCAGCGGCTGCTACGGGCAGCCCACGCGCAGACTTCGTGGCTGCGCGTGTGCTGTCCACGTGGCAGTCTTCGATTGGCCACTTCATGGCTGATTTTTGGTTGGACTCTAATTCTGCCTATTTTGGAAAGTTTGAAAAATCTTGGAGATTTGTGAGATTAGGAAACTTGGAGTTTTGGATAAGGTAGGAATCTTGGAAGATTTGGGAACTACCTTAGTTATCTAATCTAGTCAAAATAGGATTATCTTGAGAATCTTGGAGATTTGGTAAATTGGGAAACTTAGAGTTTTGGACAAGATAGGAATCTTGGAAGATTTGTAACTATCTTAATTAACCAACTTGATCAAGATAAGAATTATAGATTACTTAGAACTCAAGTAAGAGTTAATTAATCTTAGAGATTAATTATTAATTCAAAATTAAATTAATTTGGATAATTTTTGTGAATTGAAATTAAAGGAGCCGATAAATTTACATTTATGCCCTTATGTGAATTTATGCATGTTCTTGAGTGAATATGTGGATTGGTCGATTTTGCCCCTAAGCCCTGTGTAGTTTTGGTTTATTTATTTTTATGGGTTGTAATTAAATGGGCCTGATTGGTGCCCCTTGCTTGCGCAATTAAAATGTAATAGAATAGGGCCAATATAAGTTAGACTTAGTTTAGGCTTGGAGCCGAGAAGACCTCATGAAGACTTGGAGATCCACATGGAGGCCCATTACCTTGGAGGACATGGAGGCCCAATTCAATACATGGAGGCCCAATCAAGGAGGATATTACAAGAAGGCCCATGCATGTATGGGTTTGAAAATTGTAATAGTTAGGACATTTAATTTCCACCCTAGACTGACCAATTGATCCATCGCATGGCTCGTGATGGATCGCATAGGATGGGCAATCGATCAATCATATCCTGCTAGGTGATGTATGTTTACTTATTATTCTTTGATGTATGTCATGCATGCTTAGAATAGATAACGTAAACAAGATAAAGCATAATCTGATGAGACCTCGTACAAGAAAATTAAAAAAAACCTCCAATTGAACTTTAAAATTCAATTATAATCTTAAATCGAATAACGGGCGCATATGAATGGTGTCTATGGTCCGAGCCTATCCAATTGCTAGGTCTTAGGCATATTGTACGAATATATATCGATGTCTCACGAGTCGTGGGTCGAGCTATAGGAAGATAATATGTCTATTGCCTCGATGCACAGTTTAGTGCCAAGGGAGGGGATAGCAAGGTTCTAGGCGCTGTCTCACGAGTCGTGGGGCATCTAAGATTGAACTATTTCTCTCCACGAGTATTGGACATGATTTAACGCTAGTAAATATGGATGTCTCACGAGTCGTGGGTCCATAAAGAAAACCGAGGCTAAATGAACTCAAGGGTTAGCTGCGATGGTTAACCGACGACGTGTTCGCCCACCAAGTGGATCTAATAGTATGGCCAACGAGTCGTGGGTACTAGAAGATTGCATTTGAGCCTTGAGCCCGCTAGGATATTTTAATATTCCCGAAACTTATGTGGGGGCATAAGATTTTGATTAAAATAGTGGGAGTAATTTACAAATAAAAATCATGTTTGTAAATTGTGCATTTAAAATTAATCATTCGCGTATTTATTTCTTCTATCGTCTTTTTATAGATATGATGACTAAAGAGCTTAGAGCACTTAGAGATTTGTCCATCTCATCACTTGAACGTAACATTTTAACTGGACCAAACCTGCACTTCTGGTCACACCACTTGAATGGACTTTTTGATGCTGAAAACATTTCATACATTTTTTCTGTACCTCCACCCATTGATATTTCACATGATGTTCCCGAAGAGCTTCGAAAAAGCATCACCAAATGGAAATTGGATGATAGCTTAGCTCGTGATTACATGTTGGAATATATGTCACTTGATCTGCGGTTACAACATGAGCATATGGTATCCGCGAAAGAGATTCTCTCGAATCTCAAATTCCTTTATGGGATTAGAGATGGACGTCGCAGATTCGCGATAACGAGAGAACTCTTGCAAGCAAGAAAGAGAAGAGAAACTCCTGTCGGAATCCACGTACACAAGATGATTCGACTTCTTTCTGAACTCGATGATATGGGTGTCGTGATGGACAATGATTTTCGTGTGGATATAATCCTACAATCTCTTCCTAGATCATATGACAGTTTTGTCGCGGACTTGAATCTCCAAAGGCGAGAGATTTCTGTACACGTCTTGCGACAAATGCTCGAGGAACATGAAGCTTCTTTTGGAAAGAAAGCAGGGGTTGGCGAAAGGACTGGACGGCGATCAAAGTCGAGACAAATGGAAACCAGAGCTCCTTACTGCACAAGGTCAAGGGAGAGGATCAAAGTAGAGTTCTTGGAGAACTCGATGTTGGGAATGCCCCGGTTGTCAAAACAACGAGAGTGCGGAATTTAAAATTTTTCCGAGGCACCCCAGCAGACCCAAGATATATTTCCACCTTATGTATGCGAAAAGGTTGAATCAAACAAATCTACAATAGATTATAAGATAGAGATATGCGATTTACCTCACTGCAGGCAAGGTGGCGGCAATCTCCGGCTTTTGCTGATTCACAACAAGTGATCCAATTGTCTCACCTCCAGAGTGTATCCACACCAATTGGATTGTAGTAACACCTTCTATTCACAGGCTACGAACTAGAAGTAGAAGGTTGTCAATGGAGGAAGAACAGATCTAGATTCAGATCTAGATCCAGCTATGGAAGACAGAGAGAGAGGGGGCGGCGCTGTGGTGGTGCGGCCAGGGCTAGGGGGCGGCTAGGGTTTTTGTGAGTGCAAGAGTTCTTCAAAATTCACTTATGAAGAGTTGTGAGGAGATATCTATTTATAAGAGAAGAAATCTTCTCTTTGTAGATATCTCTTCAAGATATTTTCCTTATCTTATAAGGAAATGAGATATACACATATATCTTCTTAGATCCTCCTTGTTTCACATGGAAACAAACTCTCCCTTCTTATCCCTAGCTAGAAATCGCCCCACACATGTCTTGCAAGACTTCTTCTGGGCTTTTAATTAAAAGGCCCATGTCTTGCAACTTAATTTAATTAACCATTAATTAAATCAGCCCAATTAATCCAATTAATTATTCTCTCTCAATTAATTAACACTTTAATTAATATTTAATTAATTAGACCATCTAATTAATTATCCTTCCAATTGAATTAACACTTTAATTCATTTAATTGATTTAACTCCCTTAAATCAAATATTTCCTTCTTTGACTGTCACTGTCCAATTGTATTGTGTGTGACCCTCTAGGTTCACCATCAATTGGCAGCAGGCCCACGAACCCTTCGTGATTTAATTTATGAGCAATTAAATGCTCCGATCAATTAAACCCTTTTAATTGACCACTCCAGAATTAATCTCCCTTATTAATTCAGGAGTACCCACACTTCATGGTCGATGTCTAGCCACAAGCCCATGAAGCCCAACTTCAGGTGAATTGATATTTATGAACCTCACCTCTTATAACTGCCATGTACATACGGTCCTTCTATCGACTTAATTTCCCGATTGAGACCTAGGGTGTGTGAATTGATCGGCACCTCTAATTATCTCAATAACTATACTTTCTAATTCGGGATAATAATCCAGTGTGACTGCTAAATTTGGAAACCCCTTTCCAAATCCGTCACTGACCGTGGCCACGGGTTTCTTGGATCTATTATCTAAGAATCGTATAGGAAATTCTCTCATCCATTACGATGAGTCGGTAGATTCCATCTTGGTACTAACCATTCGCGTACACAACTATAGGCACCCAACTTAGGCACATTATGGTCAGGCTACGTGACCAGTACCTAAATCTAAGTACATATACCTATGCACCGAATTCGCCCTAGCACCTCAAGTCTAAGGACTAAATCGTACACTATTATAAGTCTTGAGAAACGTCCCATCACCGATATGCGTCATGCGCTTCCACAATGGGTTTCTCTGTTCGGGTCGTTCGATGCGTTCGATCCCCTATTATAACCACCTACTCATATGCACTGACATCAAATGTCTTGTTCATGAAACTCTACAAATTCACTCCATGTGAATCATGCATATTCGTACAAGTCTTGGCGATTCCTTCGATACCCCGTCTCGTTCGGAATCTATGACTTGGAACGTGTTTTAAGATCACGACCATAGAGACTGTTTCATGATTGCACTCAATACCGAAGTGAATCGTCCCATAGTCGAATGTGATCTAAGGATTTCATCCAATCGCTTAAATGTATTCGCGAGAGATGAATTTGGCCATTGTTTATTCTATACAGTTATAAATAAACGTGCGTATTTTTCATAAGAATCAAAGATTGTTTATTACAGAATAGACCTATTACAAGCTAAAGAGAATTGGCTTGCTGGGCACTATCCTATCAATCGAAAGGTATATTCCTTGTTGAAGTTAATTTATCAATTAACTGTGCATCTTGGGTGTTGGACACTGCTTTGTTAGGATAGTGCCCTGCAAGCCAATATATTTAGCTTGTATTAGGACTATCGTAATCTTTCTCTAGTATAAATGAATTAATACACTCGTTTGTTTATAGTATGTAAATCAAACAATGGCCAAATTCATCTCTCGCGAATACATTTAAGCGATTGGATGAAATCCTTAGATCACATTCGACTATGGGACGATTCACTTCGGTATTGAGTGCAATCATGAAACAGTCTCTAAGGTCGAGATCTTAAAACACGTTCCAAGTCATAGATTCCGAACGAGACGGGGTATCGAAGGAATCGCCAAGACTTGTACGAATATGCATGATTCACATGGAGTGAATTTGTAGAGTTTCATGAACAAGACATTTGATGTCAGTGCATATGAGTAGGTGGTTCGATAGGGGATCGAACGCATCGAACGACCCGAACAGAGAAACCCATTGTGGAAGCGCATGACGCATATCGGTGATGGGACGTTTCTCAAGACTTATAATAGTGTACGATTTAGTCCTCAGACTTGAGGTGCTAGGGCGAATTCGGTGCATAGGTATATGTACTTAGATTTAGGTACTGGTCACGTAGCCTGACCATAATGTGCCTAAGTTGGGTGCCTATAGTTGTGTACGCGAGTGGTTAGTACCAAGATGGAATCTACCGACTCATCGTAATGGATGAGGGAATTTCCTATACGTTCTTAGATAATAGATTCCGAGAAACCTATGGCCATAGTTGGTCGGATTTGGAAAGGGGTTTCCAAATTTAGCAGTCACACTGGAATCATTATCCGAAATTAGAAAGTATAGTTATCGAGATAATTAGAGGTGCCGATCAATTCACACACCCTAGGTCTCGATCGGGAAATTAAGTCGATAGAAGGACCGTATGTACATGGTACTTATAAGAGGTGAGGTTCACTGAGATCAATTCACCTGAAGTTGGGCCTCATGGGCTTGTGGCTAGACATCGACCATGAGGTGTGGGTACTCATGAATTAATAAGGAGATTAATTATTGAGTGGTTAATTGAAGGTGTTCAATTAATCGGAGCAATTAATAAGTTCGCAAATTAAATCACGAAAGTCGTGGGCCCGCGGCCAATTGATGGTGAACCTAGAGGGTCACACACAATACAAATTGGACTGCAACAAATCATATAAGGAAAAGAGTTAAATCAAAACTGAAGAATTAAAGTGTTAATTCTTAAAGGAGAAAAATATTAATTAGAAGTAGTCTAATTAATTAATGTAGAAGAATTAATTAATTAATTGGATTAATTAGTTAAATGGGCTGAATTAATTAAAAGAGTTTAATTAATTAAAGAATCTAACTAATTAAAGAGTTTAATTAATTAAAAGAGACCTTGTTAGTTAAGGAAATAAAGATAGAATGGGATTCTACTTTCCTAACAAGATAAGGGGCGATTTTTGCTAGGATAAGGATGGGAGAGTTTGTTTTCTTGTATGACAAGGAGGATCTAAGAAGATATATGTGTATATCTTGTTTCCTTATAAGATAAGGAAAAAGTCTTGAAGAGATATCTATTAAGAGAAGGATTCTTCTCTTACAAATAGACAACTCTTCATAACTCTTCATACACTTGAAAAACCTAAGCCCTAAGACACAAAATTTCGTGCCCCCCCTCTCTCCAAAGCTGAAAAGCGCCGCCCTTTCTCTTACAGAGAAGGTTCGGCCGAACCCTGTGAAATTGCACAGGGTTCATGCGATTTCTCCCTTCTTTCTTCCTTGCTTGATAACCTTTGGATCTTAGTTCTGAGCCTGAGGATCCAAAGGAGTTGCTTCAATCCAGTTGGTGTGGATACCGCTAGAGGCACAACACACGAGGTGCTTCTCCGAACCAAATCCTGCAGATCTGAAAGAAGACCGGAGAAAAATCACCACCGTTCCCGTGGTAAGGTAAAATCGCTAAACACCCTATGGATGTTTCGATTTATGTAAAAATCCTTTTCGTATGACTAGATGAATAAAGATTGCTGGTTTGGGTTATTTTAAAATTTTAAATTCCGCTGCTTTTAACGTTCTGACGTTACCAATAACCAACAGTGGTATCAGAGCCTAATTCATTACTCTCATACGAAAAGGTCTGAATATAATTTGATTGCCTTATTGTATTGCATGTTATATTCGTGTTATTGATTCTTACTTGTTATGGGTAGATCTGATTTTGGGTAAAATTGCATAAAAACGTTTTGGGCCAATTTTGAATTTTATGAAAAATAAAGGGCTGTTTTTGCGATTAGCGATTTTTTGGAAAACTGGACTGAAATTGAGATTTTACGAACTGTGTACTTTCTGGACAGAATGGAACTTTCTGGAAATTTTCAAATTTGGGGCTGTTTTGCAATTACCGAAAGTTTTGGGGCTGTTTTGTAAATACCGAAAACTGCAGGGGCTGAATTGCAAATTCGAAATTTTTCTGGAAATAAAATTTTTATTTTTGGTCCTCTGCCCAGTTTTAATTTTGGGGTTAAATTGTTATTTTCAAAACTTCAGGGTTTCAAATCGCAATTTCCAAAAGTTGGAGGGCCGAATTGCAATTTTCAAAAGTTGAAATTTTTTATTCTGTTTTTATGCATAAAATGGTTTTGTTTATCCAAATATAGATTACCTATAATTAGTAGAGACTAAAGTAAGAATCTAGAGAAATATTTTAAAGGCGTTTAAAATAATTAAAGTAAGATAGGAAACTAGTAAATGTGTTTGCTTGTTTCTTTGCTCAACGTGAATTGTTTACGTGGTTTTCGATCGAGCCGAGCCTTGACCTTAGATGTGATTGGTTTATTTTGCTTTGGTTTTTTGCTGGGCCTGCGAGCCTTTATTTGGGCCTTTTTGTGCCAATGTAATAGATTAGGGCTTTACATTAAATAGTTTAGGATGGAGGCCCATTACATGCAAGAAGGAAGCCCAATGGAGAATGAAGGCCAAGTATGCTTGGTTATTAATGTAATAGCCTAGGCCCATTAAGAACCCATTAGATAGACCAATTGGGCCAACATTATTGGCTCAATGATGGCCCAAGCATAGGTGGCTCCCGATCGAAAACATATTGTGTTAGAAATGCATGCTAGGTTTATTTATTTATGTTTTATTTATTTATTGATTCTATTATTTGGCTTGTATGGTGATGCGCGCTAGAATATTAGAACGTAAATAAAATAATTCATAATTGAAGCGGTGAGATCTCGAGAGAGTTTGCGTTAAACTTTCAAACCAGCAAATCCCCTCTTGAATTAAATATTAAGTCATATTGGGTTAAAATAAAATGAAGTATTTATATAAATCCAAGCCTTCCATCAATAGGGACTAGCGTATGTTGTCTACTTATCGATTAAGGTGATCCAGAGTCTGGCACCCGAGGCGAAGAAAGGGACAATACGTGAAATCTCTCGATTCTTGTTTATTTAATAAACTCGACAAGGGTGGGGAGTGGTCGGGACATGTATAATCGACCGATAACCAGTTACGGGGATTTCATGACCGGGCCCGTTGCTCATCGAGATTGATTGGGTTAGACTTAAAGAGTAGTACCACTCATGATGTAGCAGTGCTAGATGGGTGCGAAAATCGAGGCAAAATAGCTTGAAGGTTGTGTAGGGACACAATTGGCAATACGTATGCCTACCTGGGGAATTAGTTGTATGGCCACGAGTCGTGGGTGCAATTAATGTCCGCTGGGACGTCAAGACCTACTAGGGAATAAGATTTCCCGAACAATTGAAGGGGTAATTGTTTCGATAAAATAGTGGGAGAACTTTTACGATAGAAAGTCCAACCTTCGTAGATTATAAGTATTATTCATTAACTAGTCCTCTGTATATATTGTCTTCTCTTTGTAATAGATATTAAGATATCTGTAATAATCCATTATACTATTTATCCTCGACTTATAAAATAACTGGATCAAAATATAGACTGGCGTAGAAACTTGAGGATTGTCCTCAATTCCGAAAGTCGGAATCATGTTCTTAATAACAAGCCTATGCCTGATGCACTTCCGAGATGAGTCTAAAAGGTGGAACGAATCACCCGTAGGGTATGGGAATATTAATGATTGTTTCCTCATATAAGGACGAGTCTCAAAAGTGGAACGAATCACCTATAGGGTATGGGAATCTTAACGATCGTTTCCTCATATAAGCATCAAGATTGAACGAGCTAAAGAAGCGACATAGGAGTATGTCTGAAGCTTCTAAAACAAACCTCCACTTCAAAAGCTTGTTTTGAGGAGCAGTTTCGAATCGTTTGATTCGAGACCACTAAGGAGTTGTTTTAAAACTCGAGAATAAGTGAAGGAGCTGATGTCAAAGTATCACTGTCCCTGTTTTATCAATCTAGTTGAAAACTGGATCGATTAAACGTAGGCCTGCATGTGATCTTAGCATTGACCTCCATCTAAATTCTCCTCCCGCTCATTCAAAAGATTCGTGAAATACTCTGATCTTATTTGATAAGTTGTTCACATTTCATGAATTAACCAAAGTATTGGTAAAAGGCAAATAGGATAAACCTGTCATGATCGTTTACACTTCATGGACTGCAAAGTCATAGAAGAGTAATATGGAGAAGAAGTTGTTCTCTTCTAAAATCGACCATAAAGGTAGTCGAAAGAACAAAGACAGCCTAAAAGTCGAATTGTCCCACTGCACTTAGAAAGGCACTGATTAGTTTAATTGATTAGAAGGTCTAATTAATTAAGCAACGTTTCAATTAAAGGGTTAATTGAAAAAGGAGATGAATCAATTAAAGAGTTAATTGAAAGGAAGCAAATTAATTGAATTAAACCGTTAACTCAATTCTATAGAGTTAATGTGCTTAGTTCAGTTAATACCAAGATAATAATCCACAACTTTGGCACGCTAGACTTGGACATATCTCCAAGAGTAGGATTCAAAAGTTGGTTTATTCTAAGTCTCTTGAAATATAGAACTTAGATGAACTTCCAACCTGCGAATCCTGTCTCACAAGAAAGATGACCAAATCTCCCTTCATAGGGAATCAAGAGCAAACCAAATAACTTTGGATTTGATCCATACGAATGAATGTGGACCACTAAAGGTTAGTGTAATAGGAGATTACTCATACCTCGTACCTTTTTGCTAATGACTTTGGTCGTTAGTGATATATGTATCTAGTGAGATACAAATCCGAAAAACCTTTGAAAAGTTCAAAGAATTTCGAAACGAAGTAGAGAATCAACAAGGGCATAGTATTATGGCCATTCGATCTGATCGAGGTGGCAAATACTTAAGTCAAGAATTCCTCAATTATCTTACTGAGAATGGGGTTCTCATACAACAAACTCCTCCTATGACGCCTCAACTTATTGGAGTGTCTAAGAGAAGGAATCGAACATTGTTAGACATTGTTCAATCCATGTTGAGTTTTGTTAAAGCTTCCTTATGCATTCTAGGGGTTGGTCCTCCTGGCTGCATCGGAGATACTGAGCAAAGTACCTTCAAAGTCCGTGCCTACAAAGCTTTACCAAGAAAGGTATGGCAAAATACCTCTGCACTTTTACTATTGAGTATGGAGATCTCCTGCCTAAGTTGGGAACTAGAAATGAGATAAATTGGCTAGTAGATCCAATTTGTATATAATTGTGGGGTATCCAACGAAATCCATTGGATACCTGTTCCACGACAATGAGAAACAATCGTTTCTCCTAACTACCCGTTCCTCAGTTGATGAAATCCTCGTCAAAGGAAATAGGGAATGTCATGGAACTTGATGAAGTCCAAGATTTCGACCCATCCCCGCAAACAGTGGGAGTTAATCCAGAAACTACTGAATCATCTAGTACACCAATATTTCGTAGATTTGATCAAGTTCATGAAGAGCTTGAAAGATATGGTTTTACCGTATACGAAGAAGTACATTAGATGTAGACGTATATCATGGCAAGAGGCCATGCAACCCGAAATGGATTTCATACATTCCAACAAGGTATGGACCTTGGTCGATCCGCCCGAGGGATTTTATCCCTGTAAGTAGTGAATGGATCTTCAAGCTAGGAATAAATGGAGAGGTGTTGACCTCTAGGACTCGACTAGTGGTAAAAGGCTATTCACAAAGTTCTGGAACAGACTTTGATGAAACCTTTTCACCAGTAGCAATGTCTGAATCCATTAAGATTCACGTTTGTTTTGATGAGACAGTCAAGGCATTTGACTTCATCAAAAACGAATATGAACCTTGAGTGTACAAAAGGATTAGTGCGAGCTCTATGAAGCTCATATTTTATATGTCGATCACATTCTGCTTATCTGGGATGATATCGGAATGTTAGCGCAGACGAAAGCATGGTTATCCATGCAATTCTCCATGAAAGATTTGGGAGAGACATCTTGCGTATTGGGATACGTATCTATAGAGATAGATCGAAGAAGATGTTTGGACTCTCTAAATCTAAGTACATAGAAACAATACTGAAAAGATTCAGTGTGGAAGAATCCAAGAGAGGATTGCTTCTAATGAGACATTGTAACTCTTTTTCTAATCGATGTGCCCTACATCGAATGAGGATAAAGGAGAATGTCTCAAATGCCTTATGTTTCGACAAAAGGTAGCATGTGGTATGCTATAATATGTACTAAGACCAGACGTAGAACTTGCTCAAGTGCCACGAGCAGTTACTAGTCAAACTCCGGTGAAGAGTACTGGACCACCGTAAAAGATATCCTTAAGCTCTTGAGAAAGACTAAGGATTCGTTCTTGGTCTGCGGTGGTAATGGAGAATTAAAACTCGAAGGATTTAGTGATTCGAATTTTCAGTCTGATGTGGATAAATATATACATCCAATTTTGGATACATATTTTGCCTCAATGGGGTAGCGGTAAATTGGAAAGGTTCCAAGCAAAGCACCGTCGCCGACTCAACCACTGAAGCATAATATATCGCAGCATCGGATGCAACAAAAGAAAGTGTTTGGATGAAAAACTTCATACAATAGTTGGATGTAGTGCCTAGCATTGCGAAGCTCATGGTTATCTTCTGTGATAACAATGGAGTTATTGCTAAAGCAAAGGATTCGAGATCTCACCAGAAATCTAAACACAATGAGAGAAAAGTACCACTTGATTAGAGAGATCATTGGTAGAGTAGACGTACATAATGGATCACGTCGACTCGGAAGACAACTTAGCGGATCCACTAGTAAAGCCTGTGTCATGAAAAGAGTTCGAAGAACATCTTTGGAAGATGGGTCTTAGAAGCGTTTGTGATTGGCTTTAGGGCAAGTGGGAGATTGATAGGATAGTGCCCTGCAAGCCAATATATTTAGCTTGTATTAGGACTATCGTAATCTTTCTATAGTATAAATGAATTAATACGCTCGTTTGTTTATAGTATGTAAATCAAACAATGGCCAAATTCATCTCTCGCGAATACATTTAAGCTATTGGATGAAATCCTTAGATCACATTCGACTATGGGACGATTCACTTCGGTATTGAGTGCAATCATGAAACAGTCTCTAAGGTCGTGATCTTAAAACACGTTCCAAGTCATAGATTCCGAACGAGACGGGGTATCGAAGGAATCGCCAAGACTTGTACGAATATGCATGATTCACATGGAGTGAATTTGTAGAGTTTCATGAACAAGACATTTGATGTCAGTGCATATGAGTAGGTGGTTCGATAGGGGATCGAACGCATCGAACGACCCGAACAGAGAAACCCATTGTGGAAGCGCATGACGCATATCGGTGATGGGACGTTTCTCAAGACTTATAATAGTGTACGATTTAGTCCTTAGACTTGAGGTGCTAGGGCGAATTCGGTGCATAGGTATATGTACTTAGATTTAGGTACTGGTCACGTAGCCTGACCATAATGTGCCTAAGTTGGGTGCCTATAGTTGTGTACGCGAGTGGTTAGTACCAAGATGGAATCTACCGACTCATCGTAATGGATGAGGGAATTTCCTATACGTTCTTAGATAATAGATTCCGAGAAACCTATGGCCATAGTTGGTGACGGATTTGGAAAGGGGTTTCCAAATTTAGCAGTCACACTGGAATCATTATCCGGAATTAGAAAGTATAGTTATCGAGATAATTAGAGGTGCCGATCAATTCACACACCCTAGGTCTCGATCGGGAAATTAAGTCGATAGAAGGACCGTATGTACATGGTACTTATAAGAGGTGAGGTTCACTGAGATCAATTCACCTGAAGTTGGGCCTCATGGGCTTGTGGCTAGACATCGACCATGAGGTGTGGGTACTCATGAATTAATAAGGAGATTAATTCTTGAGTGGTTAATTGAAGGTGTTCAATTAATCGGAGCAATTAATAAGTTCGCAAATTAAATCACGAAAGTCGTGGGCCCGCGGCCAATTGATGGTGAACCTAGAGGGTCACACACAATACAATTGGACTGCAACAAATCATATAAGGAAAAGAGTTAAATCAAAACTGGAGAATTAAAGTGTTAATTCTTAAAGGAGAAAAATATTAATTAGAAGTAGTCTAATTAATTAATGGAGAAGAATTAATTAATTAATTGGATTAATTAGTTAAATGGGCTGAATTAATTAAAAGAGTTTAATTAATTAAAGAATCTAACTAATTAAAAGAGACCTTGTTAGTTAAGGAAATAAAGATAGAATGGGATTCTACTTTCCTAACAAGATAAGGGGCGATTTTTGCTAGGATAAGGATGGGTGAGTTTGTTTTCTTGTATGACAAGGAGGATCTAAGAAGATATATGTGTATATCTTGTTTCCTTATAAGATAAGGAAAAGGTCTTGAAGAGATATCTATTAAGAGAAGGATTCTTCTCTTACAAATAGACAACTCTTCATAACTCTTCATACACTTGAAAAACCTAAGCCCTAAGACACAAAATTTCGTGCCCCCCCTCTCTCCAAAGCTGAAAAGCGCCGCCCTTTCTCTTACAGAGAAGGTTCGGCCGAACCCTGTGAAATTGCACAGGGTTCATGCGATTTCTCCCTTCTTTCTTCCTTGCTTGATAACCTTTGGATCTTAGTTCTGAGCCTGAGGATCCAAAGGAGTTGCTTCAATCCAGTTGGTGTGGATACCGCTAGAGGCACAACACATGAGGTGCTTCTCCGAACCAAATCCTGCAGATCTGAAAGAAGACCGGAGAAAAATCACCACCGTTCCCGTGGTAAGGTAAAATCGCTAAACACCCTATGGATGTTTCGATTTATGTAAAAATCCTTTTCGTATGACTAGATGAATAAAGATTGCTGGTTTGGGTTATTTTAAAATTTTAAATTCCGCTGCTTTTAACGTTCTGACGTTACCAATAACCAACATGCTTGTGGTTCTCATCTTTGTAATGATTTACAGGTGATGGGAGCAACAAGGCCACTTAGGCCTGGGGATTGGATCCTACGATTTGGCAATGGACCTAGAGCTGCTGCCGAGGCCATAGGCGAAGTGGAGTTAGATTTAGGTGGTAATAAATTAGTCCTTAGGAATGTTCTTTATGTACCTGGCTTAGTGAAAAACATTATTTCTATTCCGGTTTTGGATAATGAAGGTTTTAATTTTTCTATTATTAAAGGTTCCTTTTCATTATTCATGAATGATCATTTGTTTTTCACTGGTACATTGAAAGATGGACTATACACCATAGAACCACCTAAGTTAGTTATGCACGTACAACAAAACAAAAGAAAACAAGATAATGAAATTTCTGCCCAATTATGGCACGCTCGACTTGGACATATATCCAAGTCAAGGATTCAAAAGTTAGCATCATCTGGCGCGCTTGAGATCAAGCACATTGATGAAATGCCAACATGTGAACCATGTCTTAAGGGTAAAATGGCTAAGTTTCCATTTAAAGGAAACCCTGAGCGAACCAAGCAAACATTGGACTTGATACATACTGACGTATGTGGACCACTAAGAAAAAGCGCCCGAGGGGGCTACGACTACTTCATCACCTTCACTGACGACTATAGTCGTTATGGATACGTGTTCTTGCTGAAACACAAGTCTGAAGCCTTTGAACGATTCAAAGAATTCAAGATGGAAGTAGAGAATCAACTTGGTCATACAATAAAGGCTCTTCGTTCTGACCGAGGTGGAGAATTTCTTAGTAACGAATTTCTGAATTATCTTGTAGAGCATGGAATATTATCTCAGTGGACTCCTCCTGCTACACCACAATTAAATGGAGTAGCTGAGAGAAGGAATCGAACCTTGATGGACATGGTTCGATCCATGATGAGTGCCATTGACCTTCCTCTTTCATTTTGGGGACATGACCTCCTCACGGCAACGAAGATACTAAATATGGTACCTTCTAAATCCGTACAAAAGACACCATACGAATTATGGTTTGGCAAGGCACCCTCATACGCATTCATGTGCATATGGGGATCTCCCGCTTACGTCAAAAAGCTAGTGGGAGATAAATTGGAAACAAAATCCACTTTGTGCAAATTCGTGGGGTATCCAGAAAACTCGATAGGATACGAGTTCTATGATCCTACAAGACAAACTACGTTTGTCTCAAGGAACGCACACTTCTTAGAGAAGGATTTCTTGGTGGACAAGAAAGAACATAACATAGAACTGGATGAGGTCACTGAAGCTGAAAAGGCCGAAGAGGTCGAACAAGCTGACCCATCACCACAGGCAGTGGGAGAACAAGAGCATGAAAGTGCACCAGTAAGTACACCAATACTTCGTAGGTCATAAAGACAACGTAGAGAACCCGAAAGGTACTACGGTCTGCTGCATGAGACTGAACAGTCTCTAACCGACCCAAGGACTTACGATGAAGCTATGTTGGACATAGATTCGGGAAAGTGGCGCGAAGCCATGGAATCCGAATTGGATTCCATGCACTCAAACAAGGTCTGGACCTTGGTAGATCCACCAGTGGGAGTGACTCCCGTGGGTTGCAAGTGGATCTATAAGCGAAAGCTAGGAGTGAACGGAGAGGTAATAACCTACAAGGCGCGACTAGTGGCAAAAGGATACACTCAAAGACCAGGCATTGACTTTGAGGAAACCTTCTCGCCCGTCGCAATGCCTAAATCCATTCGAATCTTGCTAGCCATAGCTGCGTGGTATAACTACGAGATATGGCAGATGGATGTGAAGACCGCCTTCCTCAATGGAGACATTGATAAGGAGATCTACATGGAGCAACCAAAAGGATATGCATCCAAAGGAGATGAGCACAAGGTGTGCAAACTCCAGAGGTCCATTTATGGACTGAAGCAAGCTTCCCGAAGTTGGAACATCTGTTTCGATGAAACAATCCAAACTTTTGGATTCATCAAAAACTTGTTCGAACCTTGTGTGTACAAGAAGATCAGTGGGAGTACAGTTGAATTTTTGGTGCTTTACGTGGACGACATCCTTCTCATTGGAAACAATGTAAAGGTGTTATCCGAAACGAAAGCATGGTTGTCTACACAATTCTCAATGAAGGATTTGGGAGAAGCATCCTTTGTACTAGGTATAAGGATCTACCGAGATAGATCAAAAGGACTGCTGGGCCTCTCCCAATCACAGTACATAGATAAAATACTGAAGAGATTCCGTATGGAAGAATCCAAGAGAGGATTACTTCCAATGAGACATGGTATTGCACTCTCTAAGTCTATGGCCCCAAAGACGCCTGAATAGAGAAGCAATATGTCTCAAATACCATATGCCTCCGCTATAGGAAGCATAATGTATGGTATGCTATGTACTAGACCAGACGTGGCGTACGCATTAAGCGTTACGAGTCGCTATCAGTCTGATCCAGGAGAGCAGCACTGGATAGCCGTAAAGGCAATTCTGAAGTACCTGAGAAGGACTAAGGAATTGTTCTTGGTATACGGTGGAGGAGAATTGAAATTGGAAGGCTTTACAGATTCGAGCTTCCAATGCGATGTAGACGATTTCAAGTCAACATCTGGATACGTATTTTGCCTCAATGGTGGTGCGGTAAGCTGGAAAAGTTCCAAGCAAGAAACTACGCAGATTCAACCACCGAAGCAGAGTACATTGCAGCATGTGAAGCTGCAAAGGAAGGTGTTTGGATGAAAAACTTCATATAGGAATTGGATGTGATACCTAGCATTACTGAGCCCATTACTATCTTCTGTGATAATAATGGAGCAATAGCGCAAGCAAAGGAGCCGAGATCTCATCAGAAATCCAAGCACGTACTCAGACGATACCATTTGATAAGGGATATCATTGGTAGAGGAGACATAAAGATGGAACGTGTCGACTCGGAAGATAATACCGCGGACCCGCTTACGAAGCCACTGCCTCAAAAGGCATACGAGAAACATCTGATAAAGATGGGACTCAAGAACATAGAAAGTTGGCTTTAGGACAAGTGGGAGATTGATAGAATAGTGTCCGGCAAGCCAACTGTATGGCTGCCATTTATTGTAATAAATATAGGCTTGTGGCCAGACATCGACCGTGGAGTGTGGGAGAATTCCCAAATTAGCAGGGGTGCTAATTTTGGAATGATCAGTCGACAGAGTGTTCGATTGATTTAGAGTATTTAATGCTCGAGTAATTAAATAAATATTTAATTATAACCCACGACCAATTATGTGGTGAACCTACGGGGGCATACACAATACACATGAAGCGAAAGCGAGGAAATGAAGAACAATTGAGTCAACTAAATCGACTGGGTCGATTGGGGTGACTGAGTCGACTGGGTCGACTGGGTCGACTGGGTCGACCCAATTGGAGCGAAAGTGATCCAATTGGAATTGGATAAAAACTGGAAATTAAATTGGAATTTAATTTGTGAGTTAGTTAATTAAATTGGATTTAATTAATAATGGGAATATTTAATTAAATAGACTTAGAGTCTAATTTAATTAAATGAAAAAGAAATAAATTAATTGGGCTATTTAATTGGGAATTAAATAAAGACCCAATTAATTAAATCTAGTATGGGCCATGAATTAATTAGAAGACTTAGTCTTCCAATTAATAGGGCCATGGCCCATGTAGGAGAATTAGAAGACTTGGGAGTCCTAATCCTAGGAGGATTAGGATGATGAGATTCCTATAAGTAGAAGACTTAAGGTCATATCTCAAATACACTAATCAAGAGCCAAAAAGCCAAGTCAAGAAAATTCTCTCCCTCTCTCCCTAGTGATCGGCCGAACCATCTCTTCCTTTTGGAAGATTTTTTCGACTTCGTTCTCGTTCCAATCTTGTTCTCTAATCCTAGATATTAATATATCCTATGTTCTAGCCGATTAGGATATATTATATTTCGTGATATTGTGGTGTATCAACTCGTAGAGGCGCAACACGTGGGGCGCTACAACAATGCTTGGATCGACTTCTACCGAGGGAAGAAAAGCACGACTTTGCTAATTACCAGGATTTGCTAGGAGACAGGTATAATTTGGATCTAATTATCCTTGTCGTTTTTATATTCATATATATACAACCAGTTTAGTATCCTGGCAAGATTCCGTAAGAGGTCCTTAAAATTTTTGTTTTTCGCTGCCTGAAGGGCTGTTTATCTTACCGAATCCCAACAGTGGTATTTGAGCCAACTCTGGCTTTGTATATATATGAATTTGCAAATTCTATGTTTTAAATCATATGTTTGATTTATGTGTGGCTAGTTCTTTTACTATGCATGTTTTAGAACGTAGATCTGATTAACTTGGAGTTAATAGAAAAATTTTGATTCAAAATTTTATCATGTTAATTTTAATTTTTGGATTGGGATTTAATTAGATCTGTTTTTAATTAAATCAAAGTAATCAAGAAAAAACAAAAGAAAATTGTTTTATTTGGATCCAACCGCGGTGGCACGCGGCGGTGCGCTGCGGCTGGGCGGCCACCGCACGCTGGCAGCGCGTGCGGCACACAGCAGCAGCCTACGGGCTGTCTGCCGTGTGCTGTCACGCGCAGCCGCGCGCTGCCTTGCGCTGCCACGCGCAGCAGCGGCTGCTACGGGCAGCCCACGCGCGGACTTCGTGGCTGCGCGTGTGCTGTCCACGTGGCAGTCTTCGATTGGCCACTTCATGGCTGATTTTTGGTTGGACTCTAATTCTGCCTATTTTGGAAAGTTTGAAAAATCTTGGAGATTTGTGAGATTAGGAAACTTGGAGTTTTGGATAAGGTAGGAATCTTGGAAGATTTGGGAACTACCTTAGTTATCTAATCTAGTCAAAATAGGATTATCTTGAGAATCTTGGAGATTTGGTAAATTGGGAAACTTAGAGTTTTGGACAAGATAGGAATCTTGGAAGATTTGTAACTATCTTAATTAACCAACTTGATCAAGATAAGAATTATAGATTACTTAGAACTCAAGTAAGAGTTAATTAATCTTAGAGATTAATTATTAATTCAAAATTAAATTAATTTGGATAATTTTTGTGAATTGAAATTAAAGGAGCCGATAAATTTACATTTATGCCCTTATGTGAATTTATGCATGTTCTTGAGTGAATATGTGGATTGGTCGATTTTGCCCCTAAGCCCTGTGTAGTTTTGGTTTATTTATTTTTATGGGTTGTAATTAAATGGGCCTGATTGGTGCCCCTTGCTTGCGCAATTAAAATGTAATAGAATAGGGCCAATATAAGTTAGACTTAGTTTAGGCTTGGAGCCGAGAAGACCTCATGAAGACTTGGAGATCCACATGGAGGCCCATTACCTTGGAGGACATGGAGGCCCAATTCAATACATGGAGGCCCAATCAAGGAGGATATTACAAGAAGGCCCATGCATGTATGGGTTTGAAAATTGTAATAGTTAGGACATTTAATTTCCACCCTAGACTGACCAATTGATCCATCGCATGGCTCGTGATGGATCGCATAGGATGGGCAATCGATCAATCATATCCTGCTAGGTGATGTATGTTTACTTATTATTCTTTGATGTATGTCATGCATGCTTAGAATAGATAACGTAAACAAGATAAAGCATAATCTGATGAGACCTCGTACAAGAAAATTAAAAAAAAACCTCCAATTGAACTTTAAAATTCAATTATAATCTTAAATCGAATAACGGGCGCATATGAATGGTGTCTATGGTCCGAGCCTATCCAATTGCTAGGTCTTAGGCATATTGTACGAATATATCTCGATGTCTCACGAGTCGTGGGTCGAGCTATAGGAAGATAATATGTCTATTGCCTCGATGCACAGTTTAGTGCCAAGGGAGGGGATAGCAAGGTTCTAGGCGCTGTCTCACGAGTCGTGGGGCATCTAGGATTGAACTATTTCTCTCCACGAGTATTGGACATGATTTAACGCTAGTAAATATGGATGTCTCACCAGTCGTGGGTCCATAAAGAAAACCAAGGCTAAATGAACTCAAGGGTCAGCTGCGATGGTTAACCGACGACGTGTTCGCCCACCAAGTGGATCTAATAGTATGGCCAACGAGTCGTGGGTACTAGAAGATTGCATTTGAGCCTTGAGCCCGCTAGGATATTTTAATATTCCCGAAACTTATGTGGGGGCATAAGATTTTGATTAAAATAGTGGGAGTAATTTACAAATAAAAACCATGTTTGTAAATTGTGCATTTAAAATTAATCATTCGCGTATTTATTTCTTCTATCGTCTTTTTATAGATATTTATGGGCCATTAATTAAATTGGCCGATGTGTTACATTAATTTAATTAAGCCCTTTTAATTAAATTAACCCAATTAATCCAATTAATTTTCTGTGTCTTTAATTAACTCTTTAATTAATATTTAATTAATTAGACTATCTAATTAATTATTTCTCTCACAGAATTAACTCTTTAATTCATTTGTTGATTTAACTCTTTAAATCAAATCTTTCCTTAATTGACTATCACTTTCCAACTGTATTGTGTGTGACCCTCTAGGTTCACTATCAATTGATCGTTGGCCTACGACTTTCGTGATTTAATTAATGAGCAATTAATATTCAATTAATTGCTCCGATCAATTAAACACCTTTAATTGACCACTCCAGAATTAATCTCCCATTAACTCAGGAGTACCAACACCTCATGGTCGATGTCTAGCCACAAGCCCATGAAGCCCAACTTCAGGTGAATTGATATTAGTGAACCTCGCCTCTTATAAGTACCATGTACATACGGTCCCTCTAACGACTAATTTCCCGATCGAGACCTAGGGTGTGTGAATTGGTCGGCACCTCTAAATATCTCGATTCTGTACTTTCTAATTCTAGATAATATATCCAGTGTGACTGCTAAATTTGGAAACCCCTTTTTCAAATCCTTCACCGACCATGGCCATGGATTTCTCGAAATCTATTATCTAAGAACGTACAGGAAATTCCCTCATTCATTACAATGAGTCGGTAGATCCCATCTTGATGCTAACCATCTGCACATACGACTATACGTACCCAAAGTAGGCGCACAATGGTCAGGCTACGTGACCGGCTCCTAAATCAAAACACGCACACCCATATGCCGAATTCGCCTTAGCATCTCAAGTCTAAGGACTAAATCGTACACTATTATAAGTCTTGAGAAACATACTATCACCGATATGCTTTATGCACTTCCACAATGGGTTTCCCTATTCGGGTCGTTCGATGCATTCGATCCCCTATCGAACCACCTAGTCATATGCACTGACATCAAATGTCTTGTTCGTGAAACTCTACAAATTCACTCCACGTGAATCATGCATAATCGAACAAGTCTTGCGATTCCTTCGATACCCCGTCTCGACAGGATTCTATGACTTGGAACATTTTTAAGATCACGACCTTAGAGATTGTTTCATGATTGCACTCAATACTGAAGTGAATCGTCCCATAGTCATAAGTGATCTTAGGGTTTCAACCAATCGCTTAAATGTATTCGCGAAAGATGAAGATGGCCATTAGTTTATCTTATACACGAAATAAATAAACTTTGCATATTAATTATAAAATCAAAGATTTGTCCAACATAGAATAGTCCTATTACAAGCTATTGTGTTGACTTGCTGGGCACTATCCTATCATTTAGTTCATTTGAACAAATGATGAAAAACAACATAAACGTTGTTGATGCATTTGCAAAGCTTAAGGAAGAGATGACTGTGCTGAAAAAGCAAAATTCTCTACTGAAACTTAAGGTTCAAAAACCGCAAGAATCAGCTGAGTACAAACAGCTTGCGCATGAGAATGAATCTCTGAAAGCAAAATGTGAAGTTTACAAAGGAAAAATCATGGAACTTGAAAAGATCATATCTACTCATGATAAGTCGTCTGTTGCATCAGTGAACATATCTAGTGAACAGAGAACACCTTTAGTAAAAGAAAGTTTAAAACTGAACCGAACTGAAAAATTTGTATCTACTGATAACAGTAACGTTATCTGATTATGCAACTTTTCGAATTTAGAACAATTACAGGAGATAAAGTAAGCACAATCACAAATAAAGGGAAATGCACTGATGTATATTGATATTCAGATCCGATTACAAGTTACAAGTTTTAAAGGTCTATTCGAGTGTTACGGGATGCCGTACAACTACGGGACTAAGTACAATAAATGGACTAGACTAAATTCCAAGGAGTCCGAGCTGAGAGACCGAGTTGTGTGCACTTGGGAATGCGTGTCTGGTGTCATAAATGTGCTTGGTATTTATAGGAATAATGGTGTGCTAGGTAGAGCCTCCGTAACAGAACGCGTCTCGGCCCATAGGCCTAGCCTGGGGGATCGGCCCAACAGTGAATCCGAGGTAGGAGGCAGATCGAAAACATGGCCTCGAAGTGTCAAGATGGCTTGATCGAAAAAGGCTATCCTGCTGGTCGAAAAATGAGTATGCGGGTCGGAATACCACAAATATTGACCCGGAGTAATTCCTGAAATAGAGCATGCGAAATATCCCTCATCAATACTCCCCCTCTTCTCGAACGCAAGTGTAGCTTAAGTTCAGAGAAGTAGATACTGCTTCAAAGTAACTAATTTCGAATCCTTGGTGCTTCGGATATGTCTCATTAAAAACCTAGTTCGGAAAAATCCAATGAGACAAAAACCGAGCAAGGGAAAAAAAGTTCACATTTTTTAGAGAAAGCCCCAAAAATGTCGAGTTGCTTCTACAATAAATAAAATAAATCCTCGATCTGAAAGTGTATTCCGGTCATCCGTTCGATCTGGGGTAGTTGAAGTTTTAGAGGTAAGAACCGTACTGATCGAACTTTATCACCTTCGGTACATCAGATATACCACAAACCGCTGCTCTCGACCTGAAGAACCACTCTTCGAAAACTTATGGACTTGAAATGCTATTATGGAAAGATAGTTTTTTGAAATTACTGAGTGGAAGCTTAACCGTCGCGGTTACACGGGGTTTGGTTTGCAATTTTACCCTTTTAACCTTATATATATACGTTAACCTCAGAAGAACTGGGTATCACATCTCCATTAGTCCTAGATCGGAGCTCCTAGATCAAAAATACAAAAATACACTGTTCAACGATCAGCAAAGCAATTTCCTTTCAGAATGTCTTACGCAGCAAATATTAAGGGCAAAGCCATTGTGCGAGAGGGATCAGAATCTGATCCCGACTCTCAAGATCTGATAATAAATGCTTACAAAGCCTCAGATGATGAAATGACTGGTGGTACGGAAAAACCCGTTATTCCTAGATCTGCGGAGAGAAATGAGGAAGAGGCAGCTGACGAGGTCGAAGACGAGGCTACCGGTAGGATTCAATAGGAAGGGAAAAGTTCGGAACCGTTGGCTGAACATGAATTTTTAAGGTATTCTAATGGGCACGGCGTCCGAGTGAGTATCTTCAGAAGACCGAGAAAAGGGTCGATGACATTGTCTGCAGTTACCACCCCACCGATAGTCGGGCTGATTTGGATGCCATGTTAGGAAAATACATTCCCGAAGGGTGCTCGATAATCATTCCGACCCCCGAGCAACGCGTCAACGCTCCCCTATCTGAGTGCCAGGCTTTCTATAGTAAACAATTTTCATACGGACTAAGAATCCCTTTTATTCCGCTTCTCGAGGCGGTCTTGGAAGTTTTCTCCCTAGCACCGGCTCAGATCCTGCGAAACTCGATTGGTTATTTGGTGGCATTCAACGTCTTAATGAAGGCCAAGAACAAATTGGCCAACTTCCAGAATTTTTGGCAGATCTTCAAGATCAGTAACTCTCCGGCCTCCAACGCGGGTTTCGTGTATTTTTCTCAATGCCCAAACCAATCGATTTTGTCGACCATGGTCTCGAGCAACTCCTCGGACTGGAAACGAGAATTCTTTTTAATCAAAGGCCCAAACATGCCAGTCGCTGAGGGGAGTTCATAAATTAGTCCACATAGATGGAAAGGCGAGAGGATTGGATCTACGGGAAACGGGAAATCAAAGGTCGAATCCTTCATGCACTGAGTGAAGCATTTGTTGCTTCTATGCATTCCGATCTCTACCAATCGGCCTACCTAGTTCTCGAACCTGTACTGAGGAAAACGAGTTTAAGCCGAGCGAACTATCCCCTCGAAACGCCAGGAAAGTGGAATAATCCCGAGGTGGAAGGAGGAAAAGATCCAGCGGTGCAAGAAGGCAACCCTTAGGATTCCGTGGTTAGAGATGATTCCCAATCGTTAAGTAAGTCAGTCAAATTACTTCGTTTAATTATTTGTTTGAATCCTATTTTCTTATCCCAGTTTACCTCCCTCTTCAGGCGACCTAGTCGATGGATTCCGAGCTTCTGTGGTCTGCATAACGGTCGCCTCGACCTCCAAGAAAACACAAGGTCAACCGATGAGGCAAAATAAACCGGTCCAACCTCGTACAGATCGAGCCCCCTCATCCCCCCGAGGAAGACAGTCCACTTGTGGATGAGGCTGACGCGGCATATGATGTTGAACATGCCGAGCCGTTGAGGGTGGTTTTTCCATAAGGTTCTTCAAATCCCTCCTCTTCGTCGCAGGTAGGCTACAACCTATATTCCTTTAAAAAGATATTAGGAAAGCAGAGTTTTGAGCGACGGTTCTCACCTCGAAGAGAAGAAAGACTCCTTTTGGTCGGAATACCATGTCGGGAAGGAAAGTCAGTACACGACATGGTGGACTTTATCGAAGATCACCTTAAGGGCCGAAGAGCGGCTGGGTATCCTTCTGGAGGGACCATCTTAAACGACCGTGATCCCGATGGGGAACACGTTGTTGATAAGGCTATCAGGATATTTATTGCAGGTCTCTTCGCGAAGGATCCAACTGAGCACTTTGCTTAGGATGCTTTTGAGATCTTCGGTCGATTTTCACGAGCACACCAAGAGATTAGACAATACCATTATAAAGTTCTCTATTTTCATCATTCTTAATCATAAACTGATAGCCTTTTTCTTAATCACACGGTCGATTTTTTTTTTTTTTTAAGATCAAGTTCTGCTCGAAGTAAATTTCTCCGAATTAAGTTATTATTCGTGTGAATATCTTACTTCTTGGGCTGGGTTTTTCCGAGATGGTTATCGATCGATGATTCTCCAGTTGCAGATTGATTTTACGTTCAAAGTAAATTCAACATTGGGTTCGGATTTTTAAGATTTTTAAAGTGTTAAGTCCAAACTATGACAATGTTTATCGGGCAAGAAATTACGAGCCAGAACAGTCATAAAATAATCGGATATGAGATAAATTGCCAAGATTTTAAGTAAAGAATGAAGAAGTGTTTCATTTATGAATTCCGAACAGGATACAAAAGCTCAACAAGATACAGGGAACTACAATTTTATTGATAATTCTCGCGGATTACAAAGTTCATAGGTACATTTTTGAATAAAATTCTATTACAACTACTATGCCCTATTATATGGTCTTCGAGCATCCTTTAGTGTCGTAGACGGCCAGCAGAGTCAAACATCCGATGAGTGCACCACAGTTTGTGTGACAGATCGGTTGCCCGGTAGACTTGTAAAAAGCAATCGAGCCAGCTATGTTTATCTTCTAATGATATCTGGGTTTGAAGTGAGAGACAACTTTTTCTGCTTATCTTCATACATTTTCCAGCCTTCTTGCCACCAGCTGAGCCCGATCACTTCCCCGAGGCAGCAGGTAAAGCGGACATTTCTCATTTTAAAATCCGAAAGCTCAAACTAGAGCCACCACACATCAAGATCCTTAAAGAAGCTGGTGCTCGAGATCGATCTTCCTTTTAATCGACTGTCCAGCTTTTCGCCCTCAGAAGAACCCTTCGAAATCCGCAATGCTAACCCTGCCAAAAATGTCCAAGCAAGGGTCGCCCACTTGTCGGTATTTCAAAGGGATATCCCATTTTCAGGGATCGGAGACCCCTTGGTATTTGAGAGGCCCCTTTTTTTCCGATTCCACCCATACCAAAGAAAAAAGTAAAATGTTTGTTAGCTCGAAAGAAAGTTTGAGGTCGAATTTCGAAGACTTGAACAGAAAGAAGGAAGGTCCCGAGCATGGTCCTCAGATAACCCATTTTCACACAGCAAAGTGAAAATTTTTAACTGAGCAAAGTAATACTTTTATAGTAAGAGGATTGGAAGATCGACGATCATTATTCAATAGGATTTAACGGACCAGATAAAGGCATTTATCACGGGTGACTGTTCCGCTTCCCGAGGTTTAGGTACTGTTTGGTCAAAATGACTTTGGAACTTTGCTAAAAATGTGGGAATACTATGACTCAGTCAGAGCCCGATGCAGGCAATTTTCCATCCCTCTTTTCAGGTCTGAAATTCAGCAAATCGCAACTCGAGTAGAAAGGTTCGGTGTTCATCATTTTTGAAAAGAAGATGCGTGCGTGCAAAAATTTCGAACAAGCATGGGTTTAAAGAAATTTAAAGCAAAATGAAATTTCCGAGCATAACAAAACAATATTTAAAGGAAGATAGAATTTATTTGTCCTTGGCAAATGACGGTACAGAAAGGAAAAGTTAAATTTACAATAATTAAACGAGCCAGAAGAATAAAATTACAACAAAAGCTAAAATCTATAGATCAACTTTTTCTCAGCTAAAATCTCGCGGAGCTCGGCGCTGCAGGTAGGGCTGGGTAAATGGGACCGGGTTTTGGGTACCCGTCCCGTCCCGATCGGGTTTTCCCATTTGGGACGAAAGAAAACGGGCTTTTTTCGGGTTCGGGACATCCCGAAACCCGGTCAAGAAAAATCGGGACGGGTTTCGGGTTTTGATCCCATCCCGATCGGGGAACCCGGTCCCGATTAATAGTTTAATTAAAATAGATTTATATATATAAAAAAAGTTCAATTATCCAAAAATCTAATACCTAATAGACTTTATTATGACTTACGGGATATGTTTGATTTGCACACTTTACTTTGGTAATTTGGATTGTTGAACCATGTTATTTGGAGATGTCACTTTGGTTTTACTAATTTCATTGTGTTGTGAGCTTGTGATAATATATTTTTCTTTTTTTGAAATGGTTGTGGTGATATGTTTGAATTGGTTTGTTGTACACTAGACTAGTAGTCATGATATTTTTTGTCATTTCATTTTAACAGTTAGCTAAAAAAAAAAGTTTAATTTGCACAATTTAAATTTGCAACTTGGATTCCCGGGACTCCCGAACCCGTCCCGAAATCCCGAAATTAAATCGGGTACCCGAAACCCACGGGACCTTGGTTTATCTACCGGGTTTCGGGACTTAAATTTGAAATCCCGAAACCCGAAATCCCGTCCCGAAGTACCCGAATTCCCGAAAACCCGTCCCGATCCCACCCTTAGCTGCAGGCTTCATACCCTCTATTATACGCCTCTTGCTCCCGGTGCTCGGAGTCCTTCTTCTCTTGCTCGACAATGGACCTCAGTTTGTCCAACTCCTTGCTCAATTCTTCATGGACTTGGCTCTCTCTTTGCTTTACAACCTTCTCCTTCTCAGAGGCCAGCTTCTGCTCGACAGCTCTAGCTTCCTCGAGAGACCTCTCCAAGGCAACCTTTTGTTTCTCCAGATCGAGGACTACGGCAGCACGTTGCTCGGCCTCCAGCTCAACTTGCAGTCCGAGATTGAAAAGATGCTGACCGACCTACATGGGATCGCAGAAGAAATGTTAATATTAAAAAAAAAAAAAAGAAGAAAGTATATTTTTTAAGTGCAAGGCTCACTTGACTAAGTAGGTTGGAGCTCGACTGCACAATTTCCCGAGCACTTTTTCCTCTTAGCCGTTCCTGCTCGGCTACCTGAATACTACTCAGAGCAATATCCCAATAGTTCGGAGGCACGCCCCCAACCACGGCCTTATTTTTCAGATCCTCAAAAATCGCAGCCAATGTGCGAGTGACATCGGAGATGGAGCTGGAAGCCTTAGGATTCTTACCCGAAGGATGAGGCATATTCCCATGGACGGAAGGGTCATTTATTTTGACCTTTTTGGAGGGGTCATTTATTTTGACCTTTTTATGAGGAGGCTCGAGATCGACGTTCTTGGCAGCCTCGGAAGCCAAAATGTTTTTACCCAACAACTTCTTCTCCCCGGCCATCTGGATTAAAGTTTGGGTCGGAATCAGATCCACCGGACGAGGTCTCTTTTTCAAGGCAAGCACGGAATCACCAGAGTCGACCTGCTCGCTAGGACCTTTACCGGCCTACTTTTTCACTTCGGAACTAGTTTTCGTTCCAGATGGGGAGTCCGCTATTTGTATAACCGGCTCTTTCTTGAGCCGGGAAAGTTCGGAGTTCGATGAAGAACCAGCCTTTGTTTTACCACACTCGGCTTTGGAAGCCTTTGGGATCTCCTTCGAGGCCTTGGGATCCTTAGACTTGGATTTTGGAGCCTTGTCTTTCTTGGCCTTAGAGAGTTGGGTAGGATCGAGCTTGGCACCTACTAAATCTTCCATGGTCGAGTATTTAAAGAAGAGGTTATTCGGATTATATTATCGATTCTTGAGCTCCGATGTGAAATATTTGGAAGTGGTGATGGTAATTTGTGTTGATTCCTCGTGTATTTATAAGAAAGTGAAAAGTTGTTTTGGGGACCCAACAGTCGCGATATCCCAGTTTTTTCGAGATGTATTCCGAAGCTCGATGTCGAGTATATCTTTATCTATAAGAAAAATTTGAAATCCCTACAGCGCGTAATTTATTTATTAATGGATCACGGTCTATTTCGAGCTGCATGCAACTTACGAAGATTAATCTCTAAGCTAAGTTATACGGCAGTATTCGATGTGATTTTAACGTCAAGATTTGGCACAGGTCACAAAGAAAGATAGTTTATAAACAAGCAAAAGGTTTAAAGTTCTACTAAAAGAAAAAGAAAATCCTGTTTCTACCTATTACAAAATCTATCTAAGGCTCGAGATTCTCCTCGTCGTCTTCGCTCTCAGAGCTGTTCTCGATATCGACTTTGTCATCTTCAGAACTTTCTTCAGAACTCTCTCGAACATCCTCTTCTGAACTTGAGCTCCTGCTAGATGCTTTCAATTCCAACAGGTCGGGATTTGGCATAGGAACCCCGAACTCTTCCACAAAAGGAGCGAACTCGTGCGTCTCCCAAGCTTTGGAACTCGAGGAGGAAGCTCGATAGTCTTCTCCATCCCTATTCTTCAGAATGTTCATGTGATTCACATACTCAGCCATCTTATCAGGAATGACCTTTGCAGCGATCAGCTGTTGAACCCCTTTGTAGAATGTGGTTTGAAGAATTCCACCAACCTTTTTCCGAGCAATGGCGTCTAGTGCGGGAGATTCCAGAAACTCCCTTATCGAGCTAATGCGTGACTCCTCTTTACCACGTTGGTAAGACTGCTCAGAATCCGCCTTGGTCTTTTCGAGTTCCTGGTCCTCGGCAAAGCGTCCCGCCATAAAGACCTTGATCGATTTGTCATAGACATTCTCTCCGTGGGGGCCCCGATCGCTCAAAATAGACCCTTCCTCGGGGTTACCAGCCGCTCTGCGACCCTTGAGGTGGTCCTCGATAAAATCCACCATGTCAGGCGAGGTTCGACCTTCACGACGGGAAATAAGTCTATTGTTTCGACCCCATAATTCCTTCTTCCTCTTAGCTTCGGGGGCCCCGCCGCCATGACTTTCCCTGGCCCGCCTCAGACGGATCTCCTTCCCCCTCATTTTCTTCATGGTAAAAAAATCGTACCCTAGTCCCGAGGACGAGGAAGGGCCTGCTTGATCTATGGAAGGAGACATTTGCAGAGGCTCGGCATCCTCAGGCTCTTCATCCGCTTCGGCTCGAGCACCTTGGGGAGGGATTCTCTCGAGGAGGAGCATTTGGACGACTGGATTGCGTCTGATGGGGCTTAACTTACCACCTCGGTTGGCCCGGCGTCTTCTTCGAGGTAGAAGCAACAGTCCTGCCGACTTTTGAAGCTTGGTAACTCTCTACCATCTCACCTGAGGAAAGTAAAAGTGGTGTCAAGGAACAAAAGTTTTGAAATGAAATAATATGTTTGATATAGGAAAATGTCTTACTCAAGGATCGGGGATCTTCAGTGACCCCGAGATCGAACGTCGCCTGGCTTAGCACTGCTTTCCTCAGAATTGGCTCCAAGATAAGGAAAGTCGACTGGTAGAGGTCAGAATGCATAGAGGCAACAATATAATCGCGGAGACCCCACTTAATCTGGCCCATGATTTCGCGTTTGCCGTATACCCAATCGCGCTGACCTTTCCATTGGTGCGGGATCATTTCCGAGCTCCCCTCGGTGGCCGGCACGTCCGGCCCCTTAACAAAGAAAAACGATTTTTTCTAGTCCATGGAATTACTGGAGACGATCGTCGATAGTATGGAATGGTTCGAGCGTTTTGAGAAATACACAAACCCCGTGTTAGAAGCTGGGGAGTTGCTGATTTTGAAAATCTGCCAAAAATTCTGGAAGTTGGCAAGTTTGTTCTTAGCTTTCATCAGGACACTGAAAGCAATCAGGTACCCAATGGAGTTTGGGAGAATCTGTGCGGGAGCTAGAGAGAATATATCCAAAACTTCCTCGAGCAGTCGGATGAAAGGGATCCGCAGCCCATAGGAGAATTGTTTAGTATAGAAGGCTTGACATCCTTCTGGGGGCGCATCGACTTGTTGAGAGGAAGTCGGGATAACCAACGGTAGCCTTCCGGGAGAAATTTTCCTATTTCGGCCTCAAGTTAGGCTCGGCTCTCGATCGGATCGTAAGAGCAGACTATCTCGTCGATCCTTTCCTCGGTCTTCTGAAGCCGTCCCGTGGCGTTCGATTTCTTCGTAATGGCATCCAGATTGAGAATCCTCATATAGGCATTGTTCCCTATTGAGTATCTCGTTATTTCATGCTTTCCCAGCATTTCAGCCGAACCGTCATCACTACCAGACTCCATATTTGGTTCCCCCTCTCCCTCGCGCTCGATGTCGGGCTCCGCATTCTGCTCTCCGTCCCCTCCGAGCTCGGCATTTTGTTTTCCCGAGGTTCCCTTGCCCTTATCTGACTCTAAGAGCTTTATAGCTTTGTCGAAGACTATATTCACTTCGTCCGACGAATCTCCCGTCGGTTCATACGTATTTATGAGACGGCTGGTAGATCCAAGGCCGGACTCCGATCTCGAAAGAATTACCATCTGATTCTCTGCATTTTCGGTGTTAGACATTATAAGGAGAATTTTATGATGTTCGATGAACAAGAGACGTTTTCTCTCGATGTGAGCACTCCGATCTGTGGTAATTTTTGAAGAAGTGTTCGTCTCGTCATGTCAACGCATATATATAAAGGTTAAAAGAGTAAATTGCAAATTAAACCCCGAGTAACCACAACGGTTAAGCTTCCACTCAGTAAATTCAAAAATTATCTTTCCAATAATGGCATTTCCGGTCCAAGAGTTTTGGGAAGGTGATTGTTAAGCTCGAAATTTTCAGGATTGATACCTTTGTCTTTCGAGGATATGCACTCTTTTTTCCCTCGCTCGGTTTTTATCCCCCTGGGTTTTTCCGAGTAAGGTTTTTAATGAGGTATATCCGATGCAAGACCATCCAAGACCTGATCCCTATTATTTATTTCTCCGAACTTCAGATATTGTAGCGCCACGATCGAATCACCAAACTAAAACCCTCAGATCGAGAACGCCGTCTTTTTACTTGAAGCATCTCGGCTTTCCAGGGCTCCTCCAAAGAAGATGTGCACTCTTTTTCCCTAGCTCGGATTTTGTCTCCTTGGGTTTTTCCGAGTAAGGTTTTTAATGAGGCATATCCAAGTTCTACAATGATGCTGTGTTTACTTCTCCAAGCTTCAGCTCCACTTACACTCGAGAAGTGGGGGAGTATTGATGAGGGATATTTCGCATGTTCAATTCTAGGAAATACCCCGCTCGAGATCGACCTCAATTCCCATCAGGAAGGCTATTTTCCGAACTGCAGAACTCAGTTTTCGATCAAGCCAGTTCGATAGCGCAAGGCCCTCTCTCTGATCTACTCCTCTCCTCAGAATCACTATTGGGCCGACCCATGGGCCTGGCCAGATGGCCGAGAAATATTCTCCTGCGGAGGGTCTAGCTAGCTCATCACTGTTCCTATAAATACCCAGCGCATTTATGACATCAACCACGACACGTTTCCCCAAGTGCACCCCAGCTTGGACTTATAGATCGAATTAGGACTAGCTTGCTCCTTGTATTTGTTTAACTAGTTGTACGGCATCCTGTAATGCTCGAATAGACCTACATTGTAATTTGTAATCGGATTGAATATCAATATTCCCCATTTATACTCTTGAACTTAATATTGTGTTTGCTCTACTTCCTTTTTTGATCCTTGACGAAAAGGAGCTTAATCACTGCCATATGAGCATCCTGAAGAATAGGGATGGGGAAGATTACAAAGTTCCATCTTCGAGTTCCACAACTTGGGAGAAACATGAATTTACTTCCTTCGTGACTGAGTTCGGGGTTCCCATGCCAAATCCAGACATGCTGGAGTTAGAAACATCCAACACGAGCGCGAGCTCCTAAGAGGATGACGAAGATGATTCCGAGGAGGAAGCTGACGTTATTATCGAAGACAGCTCCGAAATTGAAGATGGTGGAGGAAATCCCGATCCATGATTTACTTTGTAACAGAGATAATAGTAGCTTTCTTCTTTTGTTCTTTTGTAATTGTTTTATAGACAATTTTTACAATTACTGTAGCTCGAAGTTTTCTCTCTCTTATATAATTTTGTGTTGTGGCCCAAGTCATCCGCAAATGATTTACGTAGGATTTTGGTGTGTAACTTTTCTTAGACACCTATTTTCGTAAGTTATATGTAAGTCGAATAACATCTCGAACAAATAAAAGGGAAGAGTTCGAATTCTTTCCAAAAACAACAATATGCTAATAATTGAACTTGCCTTTTAGCTCGGAAAAACTAGGGAGTCGCGACTGTTGGGTCCCAAAAGCAATTTTCTCTTTTCTATAAATATAAGGGAGTAATATCAATTCATTCCGCCCTTCCTTCAAATTATCTCACATCGGAGCCCATAGATCGATATTACATTTCGAACACATTGTTCTTAACAGCAGAAAAATGGATGATCTAGTAGGTGCCCCCATTGATCCTAGCCAACTCTTTGAGGGTTAAGAAAGAGGAAACCCAAAAATCCCGAGCTAGGGATCCAAAAATCTCCAAACCGTCCCCTAAACCTTCTAAAGCCGAGGAGAGCAAAACAAAGGTTATTTCAACTCTAAAATCCAAGTCTACACAGCGCATGAAAGAGCCTGTCATACAGGTAGCTGACTCCCCACCTTGATCGATGTTGGGATACCTCGGTTGTCAGAAAAACAAAAGTGCAGAATTTTAAAAATTTTCCGAGGTGCCCATCAGCCCATAAATCGATTTCCATATTATATATGCGAATAGGTTGATCAAAACAACAATTAAAACAAGAGGGGGTGAATCGTAATTTTATCTCACCACAGGTTCGGTGGTGGTAACCTCCGGTCTTCTTGTTTGATTCACAGATAGCGATCCAAGTGTCTCGCCTCCAGAGTGTGTATCCACACCAGCTGGATTTTAGTAACAATTCCAATTCACAGACTAAGAACTAGAGATTGGAATTCTGTCAATGGAGGAAGAGTCAGATCTAGATCCACATGAGGAAGAAGAAGAGAGAGGGTGCGACTAGGGCCGAATTTTCAGCTCTTGGGATTAGGTTTTTGAGCCTCTCTTAGACTCTTTTTATAAGTCCCCTAAGTAACTTTGTTGTGCAAGACTTCTTATGGGCCCTTTAATTAAAGTGGCCCATGTCTTACTTTAATTTAATTAACACTCTAATTAAATTGACCGAATTAATTATCTCTCTTAATTATTAATTAACACTTTAATTAATATTTAATAAATTAGACAATCTAATTAATTCCTTTTTCCAATTGAATTAACACTTTAATTCATTTATTGATTTAACTTCTTTAAATCAAATATTTCCTTTTTATGACTGTCACTGTCCAACTGTATTGTGTGTGACCCTCTAGGTTCACTATCAATTGGCAGCAGACTCACGAACCCTTCGTGATTTAATTATGAGCAATTAATTGGTCCGATCAATTAAACACTTCTAATTGACCACTCCAGAATTAATCTCCTTATTAATTCAGGAGTACCCAAACCTCATGGTCAATGTCTAGCCACAAGCCCATGAGGCCCAACTTCAGGTGAATTGATCTTGTGAACCTCACCTCTTATAACTGCCATGTACATACGGTCCTCTATCGACTTAATTTCCCCACCGAGACTTAGGCTGTGTGAACTGATCGACATCTCTAATTATCTCGATTCTATACTTTCTAATTCTGGATAATAATTCTAGTGTGACAGCTAAATTTGGAAACCCCTTTCCAAATTCGTCACTGACCATGGCCATGGATTTCTCGGAACATATTATCGAAGAATGTACAAGAAATTCTCTCATCCATTACGATGAGTCGGTAGATCCCATATTGATGCTAACCATTCACGTACGCGACTATACGTACCTAACTTAGGCACACAATGGCCAGGCTACGTGACCGGCACCTAAATCAAAGTACGCACACCTGTGCACCGAATTCGCCCTAGCACCTCAAGTCCAAGGACTAAATCGTACACTATTATAAGTCTTGAGAAACATCCCATCACCGATATGCGACATGCGCTTCCACATTGGGTTTCTCTATTCGGGTCGTTCGATGCGTTCGATCCCCTATCGAACCACCTACTCATATTCACTGACATCAAATGTCTTGTTCATGAAACGCTACAAATTCACTGCATGTGAATCATGCATATTCTTACAAGTCTTGGCGATTCCTTAGATACACCATCTCGTTCGGAATCAACGTGTTTTAAGATCACGACCTTAGAGACTGTTTAATGATTGCACTCATACTGAAGTGAATCGTCCCATAGTCGAATGTGATCTAAGGATTGCAACTAATCGCTTAAATGTATTCGCGAGAGATAAAGTTGGCCATTTGTTTATTCTATGCAGTTATAAATAAACGTGTGTATTATTCATTGAATCAAATATTGTTTTATTACAGAATAGACCTATTACAATGAATTTGCTTGCTGGGCACTATCCTATCAATCTCCCACTTGCCCTAAAGCCATTCATAAACACTTCTAAGACCCATCTTTTCAAGATGTCCCTCGAATAACTTTTGCGAAAGTGGCTTCGTTAGTGGGTCAACTATGTTGTCTTCTGAGTTGACACGATCCATATGAATGTCTCCTCTACCAATGATTTACCTAATCACGTATTTCCTCATCACATGTGGTGTGATCTCGGTTCCTTCGCTTGAGCGATTGCCCCGTTGTTGCCACAAAAGACTACTACAGGTTCCGCAATGCTAGGTACTACATCCAACTCTTGTATGAAGTTTCTCATCCAAACACTCTCTTTCGCCGCATCCGATGCTGCGATATATTCTGCTTGAGTTGGCAGTGGTGGACTGTATGGAACTTTTCCAACTCACCGCTGCGCCATTGAGGCGGAATATGTATCCAGAATTGGACTTATAATCATCCACGTCAGACTGGAAACTCGAATCTGTGAATCCTTCAAGTTTCAATTCTCCACTACTGCCGTAGACCAAGAACATATCTTTAGTCCTTCTCAGGTACTTAAGGATTACTTTTACGGTAGTCCAGTGCTCCTCGGCTGGATTTGACTGATAGCGGCTCGTGACACTTACATTATGCTGCCTAGAGCAGAGTGATGAGGGCTATTTTACACCTATAGACTGTGCAGGCTTCTGATCGAGCGAAGTGGTCATCTCGACCTGTTATTTTGTATCTTATCGACCTAATGAGGCTTTTGGACCAATATGGGCCGCGCTGAATATTATCCTACAAGGACTAGGATCCTTTTAAAGCCAGGATTCTTGTATTATAAATAGTGGAATTGTCATTGTATTAAGGGGATTCTGAATTCCTCCATTATGAATGAAGATAATTGTCTTTGTTTCAATTCTACTTTAAATCTTTTGTTTATTTATTGTTCTTGACTTTGTATTGCACCATCCTGAGTACTTTAACCAAACCCTAAGTATAAAGTTGTTCTTTTAATATTTTACTGAGATTAACCTAAAGACGAAATCAGGTTAAATCAGTTGGCGCCCACTGTGGGGCAGGTTAATTGCTCGAACGAAATATGGTCAATCCAAGGAAAAGATCACCTCTCTCCCCGTACTGTGTGCGAATACACCGCTAGTGTGAATCTCCACTCAGATTTTTGTTTTCTTCGTTTCTTGTGCTGATTACGATTGGTACTAAAAAAACCCAATAAAGTTTTTTCTTCATCGTGACATTTGAAGTTAGCGATCCCAATTTGCAACCGTGTGATTTATGCGGCAATTGTTCAAATTAGAATTGTCTCCCCGCTTGAAGTTGCTTAGAATCAACTGGTGTGGATTCAATTTCACGTTTCTTCCATTAATTTGAGGTTTCCAGATTTCGGGCCTTCAAGAACATCTTCGGGCCTATTGGAATTTCGGGATTGGTGGCTCTTCTGGGCACGGTGTTGGATTGTTTACATTTGTGTTTTATTCAATTTCATCTACCAGCTGCTTATTAACCTATTCCGAGATTCGGGCCTTTGATTTCTGTAAATTTCCATGCGGCATCCTGCTCGTTTCTTGCTGAAATCAGTAGGAGCCCCTGGTCGTCATTAGCTACGTCTAATCAATGGTAAGCAAGCTTAATTTCTGTTTTCATCTGGAATTTGTTGGAATCCAGCAATCGGGCCTCACAGTTGATTACAATCTTGGAGTATTTGTGAGATATAGAAGTAGTCTTCTACGTAATCACACAATTCAGCTGCTTGGTTGATTATTATAATATTTTCCAGTAGTTACAATTACTTGAATTGAGCTGCTTACTTGAATGGTTGTAATTTTACAAGACAGTGGAGGATCGAGAGCTAAAGAGTAAAACCTTTTGGTATAACTCTACGCTCGGAAAAATAGTTGAATAGTAAAATTTGTTGATATAACTCTGTGATATAAATCAGGCAAGAACTTTTGTCCATCCTGAAGATTGAAATTAAAAAGAGTAAAATTTGTTGATATAACTCTGTGATCAAAATCAGACAAGAACTTTTGTTCATCCTGGGGGTCGAAAATTTCGAGTAAAACCATTAATTGGGTATAAACTCTTGATCAAAAATTTCGAGTAAAACCATTAATTTGGTATAAACTCTTGATCGAAAATTTTGAGTAAAAACCATTAATTTGGTATAAACTCTTGATCGAAAATATTGAGTAAAACCATTAATTTGGTATAAACTCTGAGATCAAAATTAGGCAATAACTTTTGTTCGTCCTGAGGATCGAAATTAAAAAGAGTAAAATTTGTTGATATAACTCTGTGATATAAATCAGGCAAGAACTTTTGTCCGTCCTGAAGATTGAAATTAAAAAGAGTAAAATCTGTTGATATAATTCTGTGATCAAAATCAGACAAGAACATTTGTTCATCCTGAGGGTCGAAAATTTCGAGTAAAACCATTAATTTGGTATAAACTCTTGATCAAAAATTTCGAGTAAAACCATTAATTTGGTATAAACTCTTGATCGAAAATTTTGAGTAAAAACCATTAATTTGGTATAAACTCTTGATCGAAAATTTCGAGTAAAACCATTAATTTGGTATAAACTCTTGATCGAAAATTTTGAGTAAAAATCATTAATTTGGTATAAACTCTTGATCAAAAATTTCGAGTAAAACCATTAATTTGGTATAAACTCTTGATCGAAAATTTCGAGTAAAACCATTAATTTGGTATAAACTCTTGATCAAAAATATTGAGTAAAACCATTAATTTGGTATAAACTCTTGATCAAAAATAATGAGTAAAACCATTAATTTGGTATAAACTCTTTGATGGAAATATTAAGCATAAACCGTCGATCGGTAAATCTCGATCTATGATCTACGATCCATAAAGGAATAGAACCTTTAAAGTTGGTAAAAATTCCAATCTTTTGAGCATAAACCGTCGATCGGTAAAGCTCGATCTAGGATCTATGATCTACGATCTACGATCCCTAAAGGGATAAAACCATTAAGTTGGTAAACCAATTTTATGAGCATAAACTGTCGATCGGTAAAACTTGATCTACGATCTTCGATCTCCTATCAACGATCTCCAAAGGGTTAAAACCAATAATTGGTATACAATCCATTTTATTAATTTGAGTAAAACTGTTAGTTCGGTATACACTCAACGATCTACAAGGACTACAAAACTAAAGCTTAGACAATTAAATTGGTATGGATTATAAGATAAACAAGATAATTTGTATGAGATCAACAGTAGTCAATCGACCTTCGATACTACGAACTGATGAAACGGATGCTTTGGACGAGTAAAGCTTTTAAATGAACAGTTAACATCTACCTAGCTCATTCAAAGGAAATGATGACAAGGGAGATTTCAGTAGTAAACACTTTATCAAAAATGAGAAAGTGTATGCTCGATCTCTAAAGATCGATTGGGATTCATAAAACCAATACAAATCTACGCTATTACAAATATAAGGCTAACTAGTCTCGGAGATCTTCTAAAAATTGATCAAAATTTGAGCTGCCAAGCCTCTATTCTGCGCTTCCAGTTTTCTGTTAGATCTCGGCATCATTCGGGACGACAAGATCTTGTTTCGTTTCTGAGGTCGACATTTTGGCTAAGAAGGGTCGGAAAATTACACTGTTCGCAGAAATATCGACTTATGAAATTTTTAACTACTCCGATCTCGCTGCTGTTTATATGGATAAATGGTAATGACGATTTAGCCATTGGCTTGTAGGCGACGATTCATTTTCCCGCATCGTAAAATTGCAACTCTAGCCCTTGAAGAGGTTATGGAATGTTAAGAGCTACTAGCATATAACATATTTACTTCAGCAATCAGTATATCTCAATGGATAAGTACTCTTTTTTCCCTTGGTCGGTTTTTATCCCAATAGGTTTTTTCGAGCAAGGTTTTTAACGAGGCATGTCCGAGATAAACAGCAAGAAGCTATTCAAAGGCATATTTTTACTTCTCCGAGCTACGGCTGTACCTAAATAGATTCAATGAATATGTACTCTTTTTTCCTCACTCGGTTTTTATCCCGGAAAGGGTTTTTCCGAGCAAGGTTTTTTAACGAGGCATATTTCATGAATATCCTACGAAGAATCATCAGAAAGACTTTATTTACTTCTACGAGCTTCAGCTACGATTACGCTCGAGAAGTGAGGGAGTATTGATGAGGGCTATTTTACACCTATAGACTGTACAGGCTTCTGATCAAGCGAAGTGGTCATCTCGACCTGTTATTTTGTATCATATCGACCTAATGAGGCTTTTGGACCAATATGGGCCGCGCTTAATATTATCTTACAAGGACTAGGATCCTTTTAAAGCTAGGATTCTTGTATTATAAATAGTGGAATTGTCATTGTAATAAGGGGATTCTGAATTCCTCCATTATGAATGAAGATAATTGTCTTTATTTCAATTCTACTTTATATCTTTTGTTTATTTATTGTTCTTGACTTTGTATTGCACCATCCTGAGTACTTTAACCAAACCCTAAGTATAAAGTTGTTCTTTTAATATTTTACTGAGATTAACCTAAAGACGAAATCAGGTTAAATCACAGAGGCATAAGGTATGAGAGACATTCACTTCTTTTCTTCGTCATTTCTAGGGCACATTGACTTGGAAAGAGAGATGTTCCAGGTTTGACTGTTGCATCAAATCGTATGTTCTAGGTTCGGGACGCCTGTTTAAGGCCATAAATTGACCTTTGTAGTTTGCATACTTTATGCTCACTACATTTGCCATATTTTGTAGTCGTACCACGCGGCTATGGCTAAAAGTATCCGAATGGATTTTGACATCGCTACTGGAGAAAATGGTTTCCTCATAGTCTATTCAAGGTCTCTGAGAATAACCTTTCTGATTTGGCCTAATTTCGTCTTAGGTTTAATCTCAGTAAATTATTAAAAGAACAACTTTATACTTAGGGTTTGGTTAAAGTACTGAGGATGGTGCAATTCAAGAATAGTATCAAATATTACTGTAATCACGTAAATAAGTATATGAGAGGAGAACAATTGTATTATTGATAGGTTAAATTCTGGATCCTTAATACATGGTAAGATTCACTATTTATAATATTCATCATGTCCTAACGGAGCTAGGAGTCCTATTAAGCCTAGGAATCCTATTAAGCCTCGTTAAAAACCTAGTTCGGAAAAACCCTTCAAGGGATAAAAACCGAATAAGGAAAAAAGAGTGCATTTTTTATTGAACCATCCATATAGGGACACGTATTTTAGTAACGTGTGCCAGATAATCATAAAGTCTTTTCAGGGTTCTATTTGGCGGGAATACGAAGAGACGCGAAGGGTTGAATCCGTCTTTTCACCTCCCATATATATAATCGAAAATCGCGGGATATTTTACTTTTTACCCCAGAGATTTAGATCCTCTTGCAGTAAAAGTTTAAGTCAATAAACTTGCCATTTTCTTATTTCATCGAGCACATTACTTCAAGGGTCAATGGCTTCGACATCGCAGAATCCCCATTCCTCAACTCAAAATGTAGGAGAACAAGTACCACCTAACATCCCCAATCCTGATATCCTTTCATCTGAGGATGAAGCAGCAGACGATGCTCAAGTAGAAGAGATCAGAGACTATGAAGAAAAAGAGGTTGATAGCTTGGTGGTAGAGATTGTTCCAGAGGAGGAGATGATGTCCAGGGCATCCAGGAAATCTAAGACGGCTCAACCTCAAATTTCTGCTCCTGTGGAATTCTTTCCTTCTCGATGGAAAGAAGAAGATCTACCTATTTTGAAAAGGGAATACGGTCTTTATTTCCTGTCGGATTTTGAGATCGTTATTCCTTCCCCCGAGGAGAGAGTCAATACCCCTCCTACGAACTGTCGAGCATTCTATACGTCCCACTTCGAACATGGGCTCCGTTTTCCCCTTTCTCCAATTCTTCGTCAATTCTTAGAGACTTTCTTTGTCTCCCTGACCCAACTTGTTCCGAATGCCATAGCCTTTATAATGGCTTTCTCTGTTTTGATGGTCGCACTAGGTCTGCAGCCCTCATTCCGTAATTTTATTCACTTTTTTCGACTTTCCGTATCGACCTCCTCCAACAGAGGCTATTATTACGTTAGCCAAAGACCTGGGTATGCCGTTCTTGAAAACGCCATTTCGAGCAACAGTACGGAATGGAAATCGAACTTCTTTTTTGTTAAGGCTCCGACCGTGCATGTCCTTGAAAACGGAGAAACTTAGGAGTTTACTCATGATTGGGGATACAATGAATCTTGGGTGTACGGGGGTCGAAAGGTGATTGGTGAGATGGCCCCAGACGACCAATTTTCATCCGATTTAATCGAGGAGATGAGATCAAATAAATACCAATCAACTTATTTGATAGGAGAAGTTTTCCTTCGGAAGGCGGGATTGAGTTCTTTGGATTTTCCCATTCCATCGGACAATCGATCTCTAGGTAAGATTTTTTCTGTTTAGCTATTTTATTCTTTTTAGAAAAGGATTTATGAATTTATCGTCCACTAATGTTTATCGATTTCATGTTGCAGCCTCCATGGTCGAGAACTGCCGTTTTTCAGTGGTCGGAAAATCTGTCCTTTCCAATTCGAAAAAGTCGTCGGGCAAAGTCCCCATAGAGCAGAAGCAATCCAGAAAGAGGAGAAGAAATCAAATCCAGGATTTGGAGGACATAGAGGAGGACTCGTTCGAGAATGCAGATCCTATCCGAGTAGCTCCCCCTTCTTCTGGTCAAATTTCATCAGATATACCGTCTATAAGCTCTCGCCCAGGCCGTGGTTATCCACCCAAATTCCTTAGGGATGAACATGGTATTCTGGGCTGTCAATCTTGGTCAGAGCGTAATCTTACTGGCCCTGAAGCTAGAAGAAGAACTCAGTTCTTTGACAAAGAAGGAGAGTATTTTACTCACGTCGGAGATACTAGTCAAAAAACTTCTCTGGTAGATATGATTGAGAGTCATCTTCAAGGGAAACGGGCAGCTGGATATTCCGAGAAGAATACACTAACGTCTGATGATAAGGAGAACGTCATCGATAAATCCATTCGACTCCTCCTATCTTCGACCTTTGTCCGAGATGTAGATAGGACGGTTAAGAAAAAACCTCTCGAACAGTTGGCAAGGGCAGCACATGCCCATGAAGTGGTAATATTTTTCAACTCCATCCATTCTTTTAATAAACCTCAATATTCTACTCCATTTTTATTTAGACCATTTTTCCTTGCCACAGACTGGTAATGCTTTGGTGTCCGCGCTATATGACATGGCATTGCATAGAGAACAATGCAAGTATGTTGAAGAAAGCAACAAAATTTTAAACTCTAAAGTTAAGGAGCTCGAAGATCAACTTGCTCGAGTAAATAATTCTCGCGCTTCTGCTGAAACTCAACCTGTTCCTAGCGCTAATCCAAATTTGGAGACTGACAATCCTCAGATTATCAATATGATGACGGATGCTAGTCGATACCAGGCACAGGTCGACCAGATGAATCGAGAGATGGATGAACAACGAGTTGCACACGCCACTGCGGTTAGCAAGTTGGAGTCGGAAATTGTTATGCTTCGATCTCAACTCGCGAGCAGGACGGACGACTCCCCTGATTTAGATAAGGTCATAGATGAGCACCACTCTCTCGACGTGGAACCCATTGTTCGAGAGTTTCTTGATTCTCCAGTGCACACTGCCATAATTCATCAGAAAATCGGAGATCTGCTCTTGAGCTAATTCTTCAAGGGGGTCGATCAATTAATTGAGTCTGGACAGATTCCTGATAGGCGCAATGAATATCGCGAAGTTATGACGATCGAAAAGGATCGAAAACTCCAAGATTATCCTCTTGACTGCTTGCCTTCTGTTGAATATAGTAACCATCCTCTAGCTCACTTAGTCGATGAGTACGGAACCCCGCTTCCTATACCCGCACCCGACTTGGTGTTAATAGAGCAGGCAGTAGAAGATCGAGAAGATGAAGAAGAAAACGAGGATAACGAAGAGGACACTGAAGGAGATCAAGCCGATGAGGGAGAGAAGGAAGGTGAGGAAAGATTGTCCTCGAAGGAAGTTAACTACCCATCTTAGGTCGTTTTCAAGACTTTAGGGTTTTGTTTTCTTCTTTAATCTTTGTAATTTTGTTTCATTATTTAGCAGATCTTGCAAATTCTGATATACAGCTGATGTAAAGTTCCTCTGTTGATATATATGATTTTCAATGAAATATTCTTCGTCGTTTTTATGATCGTAGTATTTAATAATCCATTATTGTCATATATTTGAATTTTTACTGCGCGCGCCAAGGTTTGAGGACATAATTGTCATTTCCTTTACTATATATAAAGGTAAAATCTTTGAGGTTTTACCGCGCGTCCCCACTTGCAATATAAAATTTTCTTGTTCATTGATCGGAGCTCATAGTTCGATAATTCACAGAAATTTCTGATTTTTTGATCATGAGTTCCAACCTCTTTTCCGGAGCTGCAAAACGATCTCTACGAGGTCTTCCCCGACGAGATACTCCGAAGAAGAAAGCCCGAACGGAAAGTTCACATCAAATATCTTCCCAAGGAGGAGCTTCTTCTCGGGAAGCCATGCCTCGGTCTGATCTGGTGTCGTCCTCGTCAGGTGAAAATCCAAAAATAGTGAAGAATATTCCTTCACCGTCAAAGGAAGCTAGGCATTCTTCAACGGGACCTTCAGGGGCTCCGATCCATAGTCCCTTGGTTGATCCAAGAGTTCTTGAGGCTTACCAGTATGAGGGTTCTCGATCTACTTCTCCTTCTCTTGTAAACCAAACAATCAACCATGAGTCTCGAGTTATCTCTCCTCCTCTAGTCGACCAATCAACAAACGAGGAGTCTCGAGCTATCTCTCCTCCTCTAGTCGACCAAACAATAAATGAGGAACCTCGAGCTACCTCTCCTCCTCCCATCGATCGATCAACGGAGGAACGTCCTCCTTCCGATCGAGATATAACAAATCAAACCTCAGGTCAAGAAGGTTCCCAACAGGTCGTAATTACTGCTCCCAACTCTGAGGTTGAGCCAACTTTGCAACCAAGGGGGCCTGTGGAAGATATCCCTGAGTCTTTCTTTGCCCCTTTGCGTTCTCAGGTTGTTGTTTCAACTTCTCAACATACTCAAGCCATCTCTCCTGTCCATTTTTCTCAAGATGTATCGAAAACTGGGTCCGGTCCCAGTCATTCTGGTTTCGAAAATACCGAAGACGATCCGTCTCTTTTAGACGAGCATCCATTTAAGGAGCAGGTCGAAGAGATAACTGAGTTTGGGATGAGTCGATCTGGTGGGGTTTCCACTGACGCATGCATTCCAAATACCCTCGAGCCTGATGGGGTTTCTTGGAATCTGGGAATGGGTACAATCCTGCCCAAGGAGCTTGATAAACTGAAGAACCATTCTTCTTTGCGTCTTGTTCAGTCCATTTTTAAGCGTTCGGAGATGGTAAGTGGACTTTTATTATTGTTGTAACAGGGATCTTTTCATGTTCTAGTTTTTTGAAGTTCCTCATTCTTATTTTTCCATAACAGGCTAAGCATGAAGCTCTCCAGCTTGGGATACAAAATGATGAATCTTATTTTGCTCGAGAAGAATCCCTTGAACGAGTAAACACAATTGCTGCTGCTCATCGATTGCTGATGACTGAGGTTGAGCATCTCCGAGCTACTACTGAAAGGCTTTTTAAAGAGAAGGAAGAACTTGCTCGAGTAAATAGCAGCTTGGAGTCCGATAAGGAGCAGCTTACTAAGGAGAAAGAAGATCTGCTCCGACTGAAAGATCAGGAGTTTGGAAGGGGATTTTCTCTCGGATATAAACAACGTACGAAAGAAATGATGACCTATCTTGCTCATCAGACAAGTCCCGACCATGCTTTTGAGAAATGTAATATAACAGACTCCTTTTAGTCGCGAAATAGAGCAGTTCGTTGTTTCCGTCGCTTATATGTAGAATAATGCGTTGTTCCGATCTAAATGTCAAAATATATGTTTATCTATCTTCTTGGGAGAGGAAAAGGCACCTTGGTAGTTGTGTCGTAACTGTAGGACGTTTCGCATGCTTGTCCACTAACTGATAACTTTCTCTTACTATAAATAATCCTTTTGAAGCATAGGAAACATAATAGAGGGAAATAATATGCCTTCAATGAATATTCCATTCTGGTATTTATGGCATGTCGACTACGGTGGAGATATCAACCCAATTTTTTCATGAGAGGCGAGAGCTGGGTAGTTCATTAAAATGATTGTATCCCCTGTGACAGGTATGCTCTCCGACCAAGGAGGATACTTTGTATGAGTTGGATGAGATATCCTTCGACTCAGTCGGATACTTTGTAATCTTCCACCGGGACATCCTCCGATCGAGGAGGATACTTCGTTAAGGTCTGGTGAAGTATATTTGCCAATCTTCACCAATGCAGTGACAAGAGTTCAAAAAGAAGGAGGACGTCGGATTGGGGGAGCAGATCATTTCGAGGATCAGCATAGTAGGCTAGTGTTTGTAACAACCGTAGTTAGGTTTCAAGAATGAATGTACTTGTATGTTTTGATCGATTGTATTTGTCAAATGTAATGATCCTCAAAAATCTCAATAAAATCAGTTACTTGGACATGTTCAGTTGTGGTTTTGCACGTTTGATTTGATAGCAATAATCGAACGTATATTCAATGTAGTGAATGAACTTGTTAATGTATTTAATCTGGACCGTTGATAGGTTATCAATGCAACAACATTGGATCCTTTATCTTCTGCCTATAAAAAGGGTCATTCCATGCTTCTCCATTTCTCAGAAATGAAATTGTTCAAGAAGAACTTTTATTATTATAAACCTTGTCGACCACCAAAATGTGTTATCTTATCGAATGAGGAATTCTTGACTTGGTATGGGAGGAATTGGAAAAATGAGATTTCCGTCTTATATGGTGATGGTCAGGCGAATCTCATAACTGTGGATTGGTCGACCATAAATTATGCCGTATGATAGAGGTCGAGGTCAGAGGAAAGCAGGATTCTTGGTTTATCTAAATGAACTTGTTTCTAACAAGTCGACGATGCCATGCATGAGATCCTTCTGATCCCTATTTTATTTCGTAAATAAGAAGCATCAGCTTTTCCGAGGTGGTCGAGTTGAGAAAGCACGTATTCTTCCCTTGATGATCGACAGACGTCGACTTTAAGAAGAATGCTTGAACATTAGTTTCTCGTCACTGCTCTCAAAGTAGAAGAAAAGATGATCGTTCCGAGGAAGCTTCGAAGTGTTTGAAGATAAATTCATTCTTTGTAGGTATAGCCGTTAGAGTATCGATCGATGTTTTATGTGCAGATAGGAATATTTGATATGTAATATTAGTTTTGTGAATATAGCTTTTGTATCGTTCTCATCGATCTTCAAGGGTTGTAGTTATGACTATGTAACGTAATTCCCAATATCACGTCTCTGCCGTTGATTTGATGTGAGTTTCACCGTTGGATTTTTACCCTCTTTTCTATAAAAGGAATCCTTTACCTTTCATTCATTTACCCTTAAAAGTTAAATCTTTGAAACAATGTACTCATTCTATTCTCAAAATGGTGGTCGTCCGCCCAACTCGAGAATCCAACAAATCATCTATTATGTCGACTTGGTATGGGCGGAATCGGAAAATGGAGATTTCTCAAAAACCATGAAATCTCCGAACCCTAATAAGGGGAATGGATCGGAGTGCTAACCATGAACCGACCAACCTACGTAAGTAGGTAAAGGTTGGTGTTGTGGGGTTCCGATCTATCAGTTACGTAGTCTGTGGAGAGCTGGTCAGCTCATTCAAACGAGAAGGTATGATCCAAGAATGCTGACCACCATCGACCGTCGTAACATTATGATCTCTCAAAGCTCTCTCTGATTCCAAAGCTTTGTGGTCGTAATCCCGAAACTTAAAAGCGGTTGTCTTCGTCGACCGGTTTTAGCTGGTAGCAAGGATGCTGAGAAAATCATGGAGATAGACGGAAATTAAGAAACCCTTTGTTAGCTTCTTTCTTTATCATGTAATAGAGTTTGCTGTCAATTAGTTAGGAAAATTTGTGTAGCTTTCCTATGTATGTCTTTATCAGTAATAAAAATTTTGCATTTATATCAGCTGACAAATTATTCGTAGGTTGTATATTAATTGTATGACTAGTTATTACCGACCCAATCGGTTTTGCTCTTTTATTTTATTTCATTTAGCAACTGTTTTGCCTATGTTGGTCGTTCGTTTGGATATCGATGAGTTTACACCGATCCAATCGGTTTTACTCAAAGACTTATTGTACTTAGGTTTTTTACCAATTCTGGTTTTAACCTTTGTAGATCATTCGTTAGGAGATCAATGAGTTTATATCGACCCAATCGGTTTTACTCAAAGATTTATCGTACTTAGGTTTTTTACCAATTTTGGTTTTAACCTTTGTTGATCATTTGTTAGGAGATCGATGAGTTTATACCGATCCAATCGGTTTTACTCAAAGATTTATCGTACTTAGGTTTTTTACCAATTTTGGTTTTAACCTTTGTTAACCATTTCGTTAGGAGATCGATGAGTTTATACCGATCCAATCGGTTTTATTCAAAGATTTATCGTACTTAGGTTTTTTACCAATTTTGGTTTTAACCTTTGTTGATCATTTGTTAGGAGATCGATGAGTTTATACCGATCCAATCGGTTTTACTCAAAGATTTATTGTACTTAGGTTTTTTACCAATTTTGGTTTTAACCTTTGTTAACCATTTCGTTAGGAGATCGATGAATTTATACCGATCCAATCGGTTTTACTCAAAGATTTATCGTACTTAGATTTTTTACCAATTTTGGTTTTAACCTTTGTTGATCATTTCGTTAGGAGATCGATGAGTTTATACCGACCCAATCGGTTTTACTCAAAGATTTATATTTTACTTAGGTTTTATACCAATCTTTGGTTTTTAACCTTTGTAGAGTGAATTTAGACAATGGTCTTTTGATTTTGACATAAGATGAAAATAAGCAAAAGCTTTTATTGCAATTGTAGATGAATCTGATGTCCAAAAATAAAATAACAAAACAAACTGAAGGATAAAAAACGAGCTAACATATTGTAAAATCTGATCTAATCTTGAAGACCTCCTATTTTGAGATTAACGGCCATAATATCTTCTGAGGTTTACCGCATTCCATGTTCGAGGAAGTGGAGTTCCATCCATATGGGCTATTTTATATGATCCCTTCTTGCCGACTGCGGTGACTATGTACGGACCTTCCCAATTTTGCTGTAATTTACCCACATGCTTTAATACTTCAACCTTTTTAAGTACTAAATCACCTTCCTTGAACGATCTTATCCTCACTCTTTGATTGTAGGCCTTTTCCATGTTGGACTTAGCTGCTTCCAGGCGAAGACTGGCTTTTTCCCTTATGGTTTCACTTAAATCAATATCGTCCTTTCTTAGTTGATCGTTTGATTCTTCATCGAACAACTCGATTCTTGGGCTGGGGACTAGTGCTTCAACTGGGATAACCGCTTCCAAGCCATAGACTAGGCTAAATGGTGTTTCACCGATAGAGGTTTTTACCGTAGTTCTGTTAGCCCATAAGACACCGGGAAGTTCATCTAGCCATCTTCCTTTGTCATCATCCAGTCTTTTCTCGAGGGATTTAATAATTTCTCGATTTGCTACTTCAGTTTGCCCATTCGCTCGAGGATGTCCGACTGATGTAAAGTTTTGCTGTATCCCGTATTTCGAGCACCATTCTTGGACTTGTTTTCCAGCCAACTGGGTCCCGTTGTCGAAAATTAAGATCCTCGGGATAAAAAAACGGCAGACTATATTTTTCCAAAGAAAATTTATGACCTGGAACTGAGTTATTCGGGCTAGTGCTATACATTCAATCCATTTGCTGAAATATTCAACGGTGACCAACACGTAACTCTTTTTCGATCTGGCAACTGGGAATGGTCCGACAATATCAATTCCCCATTGATCAAAAGGCCAACAGATCGGAATTGGGTGCATCGTCTCAGCTGGTTGATGTATTATATTTGAATGTACCTGGCAGTAATGACAATGTTTTACATAATCCTGTGCATCTGCGTACATCGTCGGCCAATAGTATCCTGTTCTCAAACATTTGAGTGTAAGTGCTCGAGCCCCGCTGTGACTCCCTGCTTCTCCTTCATGGATATTATTAAGGATGCTTTGGATTTGGTGCTCGGGTATACACTTTAGCAGAATTCCTGAGACGGATCGTCTGTAGAGTTTTCCTTTCTCAATGGCATATTTTGGTGCTCGATATCTGATTCTCCTGGCCTCATTTTTATTGCTAGGTAGCGTCCCCTCTTCCAAATAGGTGATTAGTGGGGTTATCCAACTATCTGCAGCCAAGTCGATGTCCATTATTTTAATAGCAGGAATAGTGTCGAGATCGATCGATGGTGTTTTAGTGATTAACCAAGTGATCACCCTTTCAGATTTGCCGTCGCTCGTTCCCGTAAACCTAGACAGTTGATCGGCCCATTTATTTTCCTCTCGGGGAATATTCTAAATTTCAAATGTCAAAACTCTCAGTCAGCTCTTTCACTTTGGCCAAATATTTTATCATATTGTATTCTTTGGCCTCATACATTCCATTTATCTGTCTCTGGATCAGCTCGGAATCCGTTAAGACGTTTAAATTCTTTATGTTGGCTTGAAATCGCCATTTCCAATCCAGCGATCAGAGCATCATATTCCGCTTCATTGTTGGTTACCATGAAATCTAGAGTGATGGCATAATTCATATCTTCGCCATTTGGTCCTTGGAAACTGATTCCAGCACACCCCCCCCCCCATCTCTGCTTGATGCACCGTCGACGTGCATAAGCCATGTTAGATTATTAACGATCAAAACATTATTATCACTAGTGGATGTATCTTCCAGGCTCGTCGGGATTTCTAGAAGGAAGTCGGCAAGCACTTGAGCTTTGATTGCCGTTCGAGGTTGATATTTGATCTCGTACTGTCCTAATTCTACAGTCCATTTGATCAATCTTCCTGAGGTTTCAGGTTTTGATAAAACATGCCTCAGAGGTTGATTGGTAAGAACGATGATTTTATACGTTTGAAAATAGGGTCGTAATCTTCGTGCTAATGTTACCAATGCCATGGCAAACTTTTCAATCACCAGATAATTCTTTTCAGCTCCTTGCAGTAATTTACTTAAATAATAAACTGGCTTGTGCTCTGACCCCTCAATCTTGACCAGAACAGAACTTATTGCTGCTTCGGAAATAGCAATGTATATGTAAAGAGGCTGCCCTTCACTTGGTTTTGCGAGTAGTGGAGGTGAGGTCAAGTATTCTTTCAGTCGATCGAATGCGTGGTCGCAAGCCTCGGTCCATTCAAACGTCTTGGCTTTTCGCAAGGTCTGAAAGAATGGAAGGCTCTTATCTGCCGACCTTGATATGAATCGGTTGAGGGCCACGATTTTTCCTACTAAGCTCTGGGTTCGCTTCGATGCCTCTTTCGTGAACTAAGTAACCTAGGAACTTTTCGGATCTGACCCCGAAGGTGCATTTCAAAGGGTTAAGCTTCATTCCGTACTTCCTTAGAATTCTGAAGCAACGATCAAGGTGTTTGATGTGGTCTTCTTCACTCATGCTTTTTACCAACATATCATCGACATACACTTCCATTATTTCTCCGATCAGCTCTTTAAACATTAGGTTCACTAATCGTTGATAGGTTGCTCCTGCGTTCCTCAATCCGAAAGGCATTACCACGAAACAATACACTCACTGTTCAGTAACGAAAGCCGTTTTCTCTTGGTCTTTTTCATCCATAAATATCTGGTAAAAACCCTGAAAGGCGTCCATCATGCTAAAAATAGCAAAACCGGCAGTGGAGTCAACTAAAAGGTCGATTCTGGGGAGTGGATAAGGGTCCCTTGGACATAACTTGTTCAGGTCCGTAAAGTCATTACACATTCTCCACTTATTATCTTTCTTGTCCCCTTTCGACACCAACACCACGTTACATAGCCACTCGGTGAAATGTATTTCCCTAATCTGTTTAGACATTAAAAGCCTTTCGACCTCCACTTTTATGATTTTGTCTTTTACAGGACCGTGATTTCTTTTCTTTTGTCTAACTGGTTTTGCGTTCGGATCGATTTTCAGAGAGTGGGTTATTATCCTCGGGTCAATCCCCACTATATCCTCCGAACTCCAGGCAAACACATCCATATTAGCTCTTAAGAAGTTGACCAGCATAACTTCTCCTTCTGAAGATAATTTCGTTCCAATTCTGGTGATTTTTGTTGGATCGTTCTCTATAAGTCGAATATCTTTATGCTCGGGTGCTCGTAGAGTCAGGTCTATAGGCTCCTTTCCCTTCTTCTCGATCCTTTCAGTACTTGGCAACTCCGGCTCTTGAGATCTTTCAACCGAAGATCCTACTGCCTTTCTTTTCGAAGGAGTTAATGGATCGACATTTCTTTTCAAAGAGAGCGCTGTATTGTAACAATCCCAAGCCATGCAATGATCATTGACTATTTCGCTGACTCCCGAGGGTGTTGGGAACTTCATCTTTTGATGATAGGTCGAGACTACGGCTCGGAACAAATTCAATTCTGGTCTGCCTAAGATGGCATTGTATGCGAATGGCGTTTCTACCACCAGGAATTTTATCATTTTTACTACTCGATGAGGTTTGCTCCCCAGGGTTACACTTAAATTAATGGTTCCGGCTGGAACTATTTCCGATCCTCCAAACCCTACAAGTGGCGTGGCTACCCTTTGAAGAGTTATTTTTCCCAAATTCATTTGATTTAAAGCTTCGATGGCTATGATTTTAGCGGAGCTCCCGTTGTCGATCAAGATTCTTTTAACATTAAAGTCAGAGATTCTTAATGAGACTACCATTGGGAAGTCGGGGTGATCTTCGTTAACGTCCCAGTTGAGTTTTTTTGGGACTTCACTTTCATCAAAGCTGATCGTATGTTTGTCAGAGCCTTTATTCTCGAGCGCCCATACTTCCTTAGGAATGACCAGTCCTTTTTCTGTTGGGTTATTGGTAACGTCAGAACGTCAAAAACAGCGGAACTTAAAATTTTTTAAAATAACCCAAGCAGAATCTTTATTCATCTAGTCATACGAAAAGGATTTATACATAAATCGAAACATCCATAGGGTGTTTAGCGATTTTACCTTACCACGGGAACGGTGGTGATTTTTCTCCGGTCTTCTTTCAGATCTGCAGGATTTGGTTCGGAGAAGCACCCCATGTGTTGTGCCTCTAGCGGTATCCACACCAACTGGATTGAAGCAACTCTCTTGAATCCTTAGGCTCAGAACTAGGATGGAAGAGATACCATGCAAGGAAGAAAGAAGACAGAAATCGCGTGAACCCTGTGCAATTGCACAGGGTTCGGCCGAACCCTTCTCTGTAAGAGAGGGGGCGGCGCAAATCAGATCTGGGGAGAGAGGGGGGCGGCTACTACTTAGTCTAGGGCTTATTTTCAGCTCTTTGTTTCTTAGTGTTAAGTCTCTGTGGAAGAGTTGTGAGTAGATATCTATTTATAAGAGAAGAAACCTTCTCTTTGTAGATATCTCTTCAAGATCTTTTCCTCATCTTATAAGGAAATAAGATATACACATATATCTTCTTAGATCCTCCTTGTTTCACATGGAAACAAACTCTCCCTTCTTATCCTTAGCCAAAAAATCGCCCCTACTTAGTCTTGCAAGACTTCTTCTGGGCTTTTAATTAAAAGGCCCATGTCTTGCAACTTAATTTAATTAACCATTAATTAAATTAGCCCAATTAATCCAATTAATTATTCTCTCTCAATTAATTAACACTTTAATTAATTAGTTTTCTTCTTTAAGAATTAACACTTTAATTCTTCAGTTTTGATTTAACTCGTTAAATCAAACTTTCCTTATATGATTTGTTGCAGTCCAATTGTATTGTGTGTGACTCTCTAGGTTCACCATCAATTGGCCGCGGGCCCACGACTTTCGTGATTTAATTTGTGAGCTTATGAATTGCTCCGATTAATTGAACACCTTCAATTAACCACTCAAGAATTAATCTCCTTATTAATTCATGAGTACCCACACCTCATGGTCGATGTCTAGCCACAAGCCCATGAGGCCCAACTTCAGGTGAATTGATCTCAGTGAACCTCACCTCTTATAAGTACCATGTACATACGGTCCTTCTATCGACTTAATTTCCCGATCGAGACCTAGGGTGTGTGAATTGATCGGCACCTCTAATTATCTCGATAACTATACTTTCTAATTCCGAATAATGATTTCAGTGTGACTGCTAAATTTGGAAACCCCTTTCCAAATCCGTCACCAACCATGGCCATGGGTTTCTCGAAATCTATTATCTAAGAACGTATAGGAAATTCTCTCAACACACCACGTTGAGTCGGTAGATCCCATATTGATGCTAACCATTCGCGTACACGTCTATACGCACCCAACTTAGGCACACAATGATCAGGCTACGTGATCGGCACCTAAATCTAAGTACGCACACCCATGCACCGAATTCGCCCTAGCATCTCAAGTCTAAGGACTAAATCGTACACTATTATAAGTTTGAGAAACATCCCATCGCCGATGTGCGTCATGCGCTTCCACAATGGGTTTCTCTGTTCGGGTCGTTCGATGCGTTCGATCCCCTATCGAACCACCTACTCATATGCACTAGCATCAAATGCCTTGCTCATGAAACGCTACAAATTCACTTCAAGTGAATCATGCATACTTGTACAAGTCTTTGCGATTCTTTCGATACCCCGTCTCGTTCGGAATCTATGACTTGGAACGTTTTAAGATCACGACTTTAGAAACTGTTTCATGATTGCACTCATACTGAAGTGAATCGTTCCATAGTCTATTGTGATCTAAGGATTTCATCCAATCGCTTAAGTGATTTGCGAGAGATGAAGTTGGCCATTGTCTGATTTACATACTATAAACAAACGAGCGTATTAATTCATTTATACTAGAGAAAGATTACGATAGTCCTAATACAAGCTAAATATATTGGCTTGCAGGGCACTATCCTATCAATCTCCCACTTGCCCTAAAGCCAATCACAAACGCTTCTAAGACCCATCTTCCAAAGATGTTCTTCGAACTCTTTTCGTGACAAAGGCTTTACTAGTGGATCATCTAGGTTGTCTTCCGAGTCGACGCATCCATTATGTGCGTTAACTCTACCAATGATTTCTCTAATCAAATGGTACTTTTCTCTTATTGTGTTCAGATTTCTGGTGAGATCTCGATTCCTTTGCTTTAGCAATAGCTCCATTGTTATCACAGAAGATAACCATGAGCTTCGCAATGCTAGGCACTACATCCAACTATTGGATGAAGTTTTTCATCCAAACACTTTCTTTCGCTGCAGTCCTTGCTGCGATATATCTTGCTTCAGTGGTTAAGATGGCAATGGTGTTTTGCTTGAAACCTTTCCAATTTACCGCTACCCCATTGAGGCAAAATATGTATCCAAAATTGGATATATATTCATCCACATCAGACTGAAAATTCGAATCATTAAATCCTTCGAGTTTTAATTCTCCATTACCACCGTAGACCAAGAACAAATCCTTAGTCTTTCTCTAGAGCTTAAGGATATCTTTTACGGTGGTCCAGTACTCTTCACCGGAGTTTGACTAGTAACTGCTCGTGACACTTGAGCAGGTTCTATGTCTGGTCTAGTACATAGTATAGCATACCATATGCTACCTTTTGTTTCAAAACATAAGGTATTTGAGACATTCTCCTTTTTATCCTCATTCGATGTAGGGCACATCGATTTGAAAAAAAAGAGTTACAGTGTCTCATTGGAAGCAATCCTCTCTTGGATTATTCCATACTGAATCTTTTCAGTATTGTTCCTATGTACTTAGATTGAGAGAATCCCAACATCTTCTTCGATCTATCTCTATAGATACGTATCCCAATACGTAAGATGCCTCTCTCAAATCTTTCATGGAGAATTGCATGGATAACCATGCTTTCGTCTGCGCTGACATTTCGATATCATCCCTGATAAGCATAATGTGATCGACATATAAAATATGAGCTTCATAGAGCTCCCACTAATCCTTTTGTACACTCAAGGTTCATATTCGTTTTTGATGAAGTCAAAAGCCTTGACTGTCTCATCAAAACAAACTTGAATCTTAATGGATTCAGACATTGCTACTGGAGAAAAGGTTTCATCAAAGTCTGTTCCAGAACTTTGTGAATAGCCTTTTACCACTAGTCGAGTCTTAGAGGTCAACACCTCTCCATTCATTCCTAGCTTGAAGATCCACTCACAACTTACAGGGAAAATTCCCTCAGGTGGATCGACCAAGGTCCATACCTTGTTGGAATGTTTGGTATCCATTTCAGATTGCATGACCTCTTGTCATGCATGCATGTCTACATCTAATGTAGCTTCTTCGTATATGGTGAAATCATATCTTTCAAGCTTCTTACGAACTTGATTAGATCTACGAAGTACTGGTGTACCAAACGGTTTAGCAGTTTCTGGATTAACTCCCACTGTTTGTGGGGATGGGTCCAAATCTTGGACTTCATCAAGTTCTACAAGAGTCCTGTTTCAATTCGTGAGGAAGTCATCCTCTAAGAAATGGGTATTCCTTTAAACAAACATCGATTGTTTTTAGGATTTGTAGAACAGGTATCCAATGGATTTCTTTGGATACCTCACAATTATATACAAATTGGATCTACTAGCCAATTTATCTCCTTTCTAGTTCCCAACTTAGGGAGGAGATCTCCATACTCAAAGATAAGAGTATAGAGGTGTTTTGCCATACCTTTCTTGGTAAAGCTTTGTAGGCACGGACTTTGAAGGTACTTTGCTCAGTATCTTCGATGCAGTCAGGAGGACCAACCCCTAGAATGCATATGGAAGCTTAACAAAACTCAACATGGATTTGAACAATGTCTAACAATGCTCGATTCCTTCTCTTAGACACTCCAATAAGTTGAGGCGTCATAGGAGGATTTTGTTTGTATGAGAACCCCATTCTCAGTAAGATAATTGAGGAATTCTTGACTTAAGTATTTGCCACCTCGATCAAATCGAACGACCATAATACTATGTCCTGTTGATTCTCTACTTCGTTTCGAAATTTTTTTGAACTTTTCAAAGGTTTTTCGGATTTGTATCTCACTAGATACATATATCACTAACGACCAAAGTCATTAGCAAAAAGGTACGAGGTATGAGTAATCTCCTCTTACACTAACCTTTAGTGGTCCACATTCAATCGTATGGATCAAATCCAATGTTCTTTGGTTCGCTCTTGATTCCCTGTGAAGGGAGATTTGGTCATCTTTCCTATGAGACAGGATTCGCAGGTTGGAAGTTCATCTAAGTTCTATATTTCAAGAGTCTTAGAAGAAACCAACTTTTGAATCCTACTCTTGGAGATATGTCCAAGTCTAGCGTGCCAAAGTTGTGGATTATTATCTTGGTATTAATTGAACTAACACATTATTTCAATCGAATTGAGTTAACGGTTTTAATTCAATTAATTTGCTTCCTTTCAATTAACTCTTTAATTGATTCATCTCATTTTCAATTAACTCTTTAATTGAAACGTTGCTTAATTAATTAGACCTTCTAATCAATTAAACTAATCAGTGCCTTTCTAAGATTCAGTGGGATAATTCGTCTTTTAGACTACTTGCGTTCTTTCGACTACCTTTATGTTCGATTTTAGAAGAGAACAATTTCTTCTTCTTTTTACCTTTCTTTGACTTTGCAGTCGATGAAGTGTAATCGATCATGACAGGTTTATCCTATTTGCCTTTTACCAATACTTTGGTTAATTCATGAAATGTGAACAACTTATCAAATAAGTTCATAGTTTTCACGAATCATTTGAATGAGCAGGTAGGAGAATTTAGGTGGAGGTCAATGTTAAGATCACTTGCAGGCCTACGTTTAATCGATCCAGTTTTCAACTAGATTGATAAAACAAGGACGGTGATCCTTGACATTAGTTCCTTCACTTATTCTCGAGTTTTAAAACAGCTCCTTAGTGGTCTCGAATCAAACGATTCGAAACTGCTCCTCAAAACAAGCTTTTGAAGTGGAGGTTTGTTTTTAGAAGCTTCAGACATACTCCTATGTCGCTTCTTTAGCTCGTTCAATCTTGATGCTTACTTGAGGAAACGATCATTAAGATTCTCATACCCTATAGGTGATTCGTTCCACTTTTGAGACTCGTCCTTATATGAGGAAACGATCATTAACATTCCCATACCCTACAGGTGATTCGTTCCTCCTTTTAGACTCATCTCGGAAGTGCATCAGGCATAGGCTAGTTATTAAGAACATGATTCCGACTTTCGGAATTGAGGACAATCCTCAAGTTTCTAAGACAGTCGATATTTTGATCCAGTTATTTTATAAGTCGAGGATAAATAGTATAATGGATTATTATAGATATCTCAATATCTATTTTAAAGAGAAGACAATTATATAGAGGACTATTTAATGAGTAATACTTATAATCTACGAAGGTTGGACTTTCTATCGTAAAAGTTCTCCCACTATTTTATCGAAACAATTACCCCTTCAATTGTTCGGGAAATCCTATTTCCTAGTAGGTCTTGACGTCCCAGCGGACATTAATTGCACCCACGACTCGTGGCCATACAACTAATTCCCCAGGTAGGCATACTTATTGCCAATTATGTCTCTACACAACCTTCAAGCTATTTTGCCTCGATTTTCGCACTCATCTAGCACTGCTACATCATGAGTGGTACTACTCGTTAAGTCTAACCCAATCAATCTTGATGAGCAACGGGCCCGGTCATGAAATCCCCGTAACTGGTTATCGGTCGATTATACATGTCCCGACCAGTCCCCACCCTTGTCGAGTTTATTTAATAAACAGGAATCGAGAGATTTCACGTATTGTCCCTTTCTTCGCCTTGGGTGCCAGACTCTGGATCACCTTAATCGCTAAGTAGACAACATACGCTAGTCTCTATTGATGGAAGGCTTGGATTTATATAAATACTTCATTTTATTTTAACCCAATATGACTTAATATTTAATTCAAGAGGGGATTTGCTGCTTTGAAAGTTTAAGACAAACTTTTCTCGAGATCTCACCGCTTCAATTATGAATTATCTTATTTACGTTCTAATATTCTAGCGCGTATCACCATACAAGCCAAATAATAGAAGCAATAAATAAATAAAACATAAATAAATAAACCTAGCATGCATTTCTAACACAATATGTTTTCGATCGGGAGCCACCTATGCTTGGGCCATCATTAAGCCAATAATGTTGGCCCAATTGGTCTATCTAATGGGTTCTTAATGGGCCTAGGCTATTACATTAATAACCAAGCATACTTGGCCTTCATTCTCCATTGGGCTTCCTTCTTGCATGTAATGGGCCTCCATCCTAAACTATTTAATGTAAAGCCCTAATCTATTACATTGGCACAAAATTGCCCAAATAAAGGCTCGCAGGCCCAACAAAAATCCAAAGCAAAATAAACCAATCACATCTAAGGTCAAGGCTCGGCTCGATCGAAAACCACGTAAACAATTCACGTTGAGCAAAGAAACAAGCAAACACATTTACTAGTTTCCTATCTTACTTCAATTATTTTAAACGCCTTTAAAATATTTCTCTAGATTCTTACTTTAGTCTCTACTAATTATAGGTAATCTATATTTGGATAAACAAAACCATTTTATGCACAAAAACAGAATAAAATTTTCAACTTTTGAAAATTGCAATTCGGCCCTCCAACTTTTGGAAATTGCGATTTGACCCCTGAAGTTTTGGAAATTACAAATTAACCCCAAAATTAAAACTGGGCAGAGGACCGAAAATAAAAATTTTATTTCCAGAAAAAATTTCGAATTTGCAATTCAGCCCCTGCAGTTTTTGGTATTTACAAAACAGCCCCAAAACTTTCGGTATTTACAAAACAGCCCCAAATTCAAAATTTTCCAGAAAATTACAATCTGTCCAGAAAACATATAGTTCGTAAAATATCAGTTTCAGTCCAGTTTTTCCAGCAATTCGCTAATCGCAAAAACAACCCTTTTATTTTCGAAAAATACAAAATTGGCCCAAAACGTTTTTATGCAATTTTACCCAAAATCAGATCTACCCATAAATTAGGCTCTGATACCACTGTTGGGTTATTGGTAACGTCAGAACGTCAAAACACCGGAATTTAAGATTTTTTAAAATAACCCAAGCAGAATCTTTATTCATCTAGTCATACGAAAAGGATTTATACATAAATCGAAACATCCATAGGGTGTTTAGCGATTTTACCTTACCACGGGAACGGTGGTGATTTTTCTCCGGTCTTCTTTCAGATCTGCAGGATTTGGTTCGGATAAGCACCCCATGTGTTGTGCCTCTAGCGGTATCCACATCAACTGGATTGAAGCAACTCTCTTGAATCCTTAGGCTCAGAACTAGGATGGAAGAGATACCACGCAAGGAAGAAAGAAGACAGAAATCGCGTGAACCCTGTGCAATTGCACAGGGTTCGGCCGAACCCTTCTCTGTAAGAGAGGGGGCGGCGCAAATCAGATCTGGGGAGAGAGGGGGGCGGCTACTACTTAGTCTAGGGCTTATTTTCAGCTCTTTGTTTCTTAGTGTTAAGTCTCTGTGGAAGAGTTGTGAGGAGATATCTATTTATAAGAGAAGAAACCTTCTCTTTGTAGATATCTCTTCAAGATCTTTTCCTCATCTTATAAGGAAATAAGATATACACATATATCTTCTTAGATCCTCCTTGTTTCACATGGAAACAAACTCTCCCTTCTTATCCTTAGCCAAAAAATCGCCCCTACTTAGTCTTGCAAGACTTCTTCTGGGCTTTTAATTAAAAGGCCCATGTCTTGCAACTTAATTTAATTAACCATTAATTAAATTAGCCCAATTAATCCAATTAATTATTCTCTCTCAATTAATTAACACTTTAATTAATTAGTTTTCTTCTTTAAGAATTAACACTTTAATTCTTCAGTTTTGATTTAACTCGTTAAATCAAACTTTCCTTATATGATTTGTTGCAGTCCAATTGTATTGTGTGTGACCCTCTAGGTTCACCATCAATTGGCCGCGGGCCCACGAATTTCGTGATTTAATTTGTGAGCTTATGAATTGCTCCGATTAATTGAACACCTTCAATTAACCACTCAAGAATTAATCTCCTTATTAATTCATGAGTACCCACACCTCATGGTCGATGTCTAGCCACAAGCCCATGAGGCCCAACTTCAGGTGAATTGATCTCAGTGAATCTCACCTCTTATAAGTACCATGTACATACGGTCCTTCTATCGACTTAATTTCCCGATCGAGACCTAGGGTGTGTGAATTGATCGGCACCTCTAATTATCTCGATAACTATACTTTCTAATTCCGGATAATGATTTCAGTGTGACTGCTAAATTTGGAAACCCCTTTCCAAATCCGTCACCAACCATGGCCATGGGTTTCTCGAAATCTATTATCTAAGAACGTATAGGAAATTCTCTCAACACACCACGTTGAGTCGGTAGATCCCATATTGATGCTAACCATTCGCGTACACGACTATACGCACCCAACTTAGGCACACAATGATCAGGCTACGTGATCGGCACCTAAATCTAAGTACGCACACCCATGCACCGAATTCGCCCTAGCATCTCAAGTCTAAGGACTAAATCGTACACTATTATAAGTTTGAGAAACATCCCATCGCCGATGTGCGTCATGCGCTTCCACAATGGGTTTCTCTGTTCGGGTCGTTCAATGCGTTCGATCCCCTATCGAACCACCTACTCATATGCACTAGCATCAAATGCCTTGCTCATGAAACGCTACAAATTCACTTCATGTGAATCATGCATACTTGTACAAGTCTTTGCGATTCCTTCGATACCCCGTCTCGTTCGGAATCTATGACTTGGAACGTTTTAAGATCACGACTTTAGAAACTGTTTCATGATTGCACTCATACTGAAGTGAATCGTTCCATAGTCTATTGTGATCTAAGGATTTCATCCAATCGCTTAAGTGATTTGCGAGAGATGAAGTTGGCCATTGTTTGATTTACATACTATAAACAAACGAGCGTATTAATTCATTTATACTAGAGAAAGATTACGATAGTCCTAATACAAGCTAAATATATTGGCTTGTAGGGCACTATCCTATCATTTTCCAGGGATCGAGTTGTCTTCCGTCTTGCGTTTCGACTGTCTCCCCCAGCAGGGCCACCGAAGATTACGTGTATCGTACCATTGACTCGATCATTATCGATGTCATCTCTCCTGAGCGCGCGATTGCTGGGCGATCTTTCTTGAGGGCTTCTATTTTCTTCCCTCCTTCTAGGACTCCGAGTCCTTTGTCCCCTTCGATCCATTCTGTCTACGAACTCGTTTAACTTGCCTTGTTGAATTAATTTCTCAATCTCCTGTTTTAGGTGATAGCAATCCTCGGTTTTATGACCATGAGCTCGATGGTATCTACAATATAGATCGTAGTTCCTTGCCCCAGGTTTGGCTTGCTTAATTCTTTTTGCTGGGGGAATCAAGTTATTTCTCTCTAATATTACAAGAATATCCTCTCTGGGGGTATTTAATTTGGTATACTCGACATAGCTTATTCGATCCCTTACGTTCCTTTCTGAAGATCGAGGCCTGAGGTAGACATTAGGTCTTTTCTCAGGGTTACCCCCGCTAAACTCCAGTCTTTTGAAAACGTTTTCCCTCCTAGGATACCAATCGTAATCCATGGCTTTTTGCATCTGTGGTCTTTCAGGCCTCCTAGATCCCGAAGTGGATGTTTTACTCTTATTCTTATCTTTGAATGAGTTCATCTCTTCTTGAGTCATATACTTTGAGGCTAGCGTCATGATTTCTGCAAAAGTTCGTGGCTGTTTCCGACTCAAGGCATTGCCAAATTGCCTATTTTTCGTTAGGTCGAACAAAATCGATATGATATAATCGATATTCGGGGAGTTGATCTTCAACAGTTCAACATTGAACCTTGCCACCCAAGTCCTCAAGGATTCTCCTTCTTGTTGGATAATAGTTCCTAGGTAACTCATGGGGAGCTTTTGCCGTTTCTGGCTAGCGAACTGCTGCTCTAGTTTGTTACATAGTTCTCTAAAACTGAAAATTGAATTAGGTGGCTGTTTTCCGAACCAGTCCAGTGCTAATCCCTCGTAGGTTGTGATCATTAGCTTCGCCGTGTACTCTACTGAATGAGCGTATAAGTTCATGATATTCGTGAAACTGAATATGTAATCAGTTGGATCACCAGTTCCGTCATATCTGGGAAGTCGGGCCGGTAAGGGCACAGAGGCCTGTGCCTCTCTTATTTCTTGGCAGAATGGAGAACATGCTGCTATACTATCCTGGACTTCTCGGGAACGTGGCCAAGGTTGTCTCATGGTTAATAACCTTTGCTCTAATCGTTCCTCAACCATCCTCTCTATATCTCTTTCAGAGACTCTTCTAGTTGCTTGTCGATTGACAACTGGGGGCTCCTCCTCGTCATCGATCGGGATAACCGTCTGTTCCTTGGACAAGCGAGGTTCAGGACGAGCATTAGCTCTTGCCTGATTAGTTCTTCGACCAAGGTGCCTTCCAGCTACGTTTGGTGGGGAGACTTGAGATCGTTGGTCCGCATCTGGACTCTCTGCTTGAGTTGATAGACGATCGTTATTTCCCCGAGGTTCCCTGTCATTATTAACCGCCTTCGAGGGACGAACTGCAGCCCTTGTTGGTTCCGCGACTGCCGGAGTTGGTAGAATTTGAGGAAAAATTGAACTTAAAAGCTGAGCAATTTGTAGTATTTTTTCCTGGTCAGCCGGTAGCGGGGGAGCAGGGACGGATCGAATGGGTGAGTTAGGAGCCTGACTCGCGCTAGGAGTTTGTTGTCATCCCGCGTTTTGATTGATGTTAGCCTTTGCTGCAACATGTTCCTCTGCAGGATCTAAACTTTGGTGATTTGCCGGAGGCTGCATATCATTAGCGCTGACCCTTTGGGAATTCTCAGGTAGGCTATCTATAGCACGAGAAGGTCGAGAACTCGTGCTTCTTCCTGCGTTACGTGTGCTTTTTCTTGGATTGACCATATTTCGATCGAGTAATTAACCTGCCCCACGGTGGGCGCCAACTGATTTGGCCTAATTTCGTCTTAGGTTTAATCTCAGTAAATTATTAAAAGAACAACTTTATACTTAGGGTTTGGTTAAAGTACTCAGGATGGTGCAATTCAAGAATGGTATCAAATATTACAGTAATCACGTAAATAAGTATATGAGAGGAGAACAATTGTATTATTGATAGGTTAAATTATGGATCCTTAATACATGGTAAGATTCACTATTTATAATATTCATCATGTCCTAACGGAGCTAGGAGTCCTATTAAGCCTAGGAATCCTGCATGGCCTGGGAGTACCGCACGGCCCAATAAGTCTTCTGGATCGGGCATTAGGTCGATCAGATACATGTTGGCAGGTCGAGCCGATCTCGATCAAAGGTCGGATCACGGGTCGGATCGATCTTGATTCTCCTCGGAAAACCCTGCTCGGTTATATGTGTAAAAATAGCCCTCATCACTTTTGCCACCAGGCGAGCCTTATGAGTTAAAACCTCTCCATTCATTCCAAGCTTGCGCTTGAAGATCCATTTGCATCCTACAAGGATAGTTCCCTCAGGTGGATTGACCAAGGTCAAAACCTTGTTGGAATACATGGAATCCATTTCGGACTGCATGGGTTTGAGCCACGCACCCGATTCTATGTCAGACATAGCTTCTTCGTAAGTCCCTGGATCACTATCCAACATATCATTTTCGTGAATGAAACCAAACATTTCTGGTTCCTTGCGAATTCGATCGGATCTACGAAGTACTGGTGTACTAGTTGGTTTAGTAGTTTCAGGATCAACTCCCATTGTTTGTGAGGATGGGTCCGAATCTTGGACTTCATCAAGTTCTACGATTGTCCCATATCTATTGGTGAGGAAACCATCCTCTAAGAAGTGGGCGTTCCTAGATACGAACGTCTTTCTTTCTTTAGGATTATAAAACAGGTATCCAATGGTTTCTTTTGGATACCCCACAAATTTGCACAAACTAGATCTACTATCCAGTTTATCTCTTTTCTTGTTCTTAACATAGGCAGGAGATCCCCATACTTGCAAGTACGAATACACGGGTACTTTACCATACCATTCTTGGTGTGGTGTCGTAGGCACTGACTTTGAAGGTATTATGTTTAGTATCTTTGAAGCAGTTAAGAGGGCGAAGCCCCAAAACTAAAAAGGAAGTTCAGCGAAACTCATCATGGAACGAACCATGTCCAACAAAGTTCGATTCCTTCTTTCAGACACTCCATAGAGTTGAGGTGTCCTAGGAGGAGTTCGCTGTGAGAGAATCCCATTCTCTTTAAGATAATCAAGGAATTCTTGGCTTAAGTATTCTCCACCTCGATCAGATCGAAGTGCTTTAATACTATGTCCCAATTGGTTCTCTACTTCCATTCGAAACTCTTTGAACTTTTCAAAATTCTCGAATTTGTATTTCATTAAGTATACATATCCATAACGACTGAAGTCGTCAGTGAATGTTATGAAGTAGGAGAATCCTCCTCTCGCATTCACAATCAGTGGTCCACAAACGTCAGTATGGATCAAATCCAATGTTTGTTTGGTTCGCTCTGGATTCCCTGTGAAAGGAGATCTGGTCATCTTTCCTTTGAGATATGACTCGCAAGTCGGAAGTTCATCTAAGTTCTGTATTTCAAGAGCCTTAGAAGAAACCAACTTTTGGATCCTACTCTTGGAGATATGTCCCAGTCTAGCGTGCCAAAGTTGTGGATTGTTATTATCATATTTTCTTTTCCTTGATTGAATGCGCATGACGTTTGGTGAGGGATATTCCGCATGCTCTATTCTAGGAAATACCCCGCTCGAGATCGACCTCGATTCCGATCAAGAAGGCTATTTTTCGACCTACAATACTCAGTTTTCGATCAAGCCAGATTGATAGCGCAAGGCCCTCTTTCCAATCTACTCCTCTCCTCGGAATCACTGTTGGGCCGACCCATGGGCCTGGCCTGCCGGCCGAGATATGTTCTCCTGCGGAGGGTCTAGCTAGCTCATCACTGTTCCTATAAATACCTAGCGCATTTATGACATCAAGACGGCACGTTTCCCCAGGTGCCCCCATCTCAGACGTATAGATCGGATATCTATCGAACTTGCATTAGCTCGCTCTCTGTACTTATTTAACTAGTTGTACGGCATCCCTTAATGCTCCAATAGACCTACTTTGTAACTTGTATCTAGACCAATAAATTAATACACGGCTTTTGCATACTTGAACTCAATATTGTGCATGCTTTACTTTCCTATTTGATCCTCGTACGAAAGATAGCATAATCAATTGGCGCCCACGGAGGGGCCTATTCGAGTATTTGATCGAAAAGAATGCCTACCACTAGGAGATACACATACAATCGCGACGAGCCATCACAAGCCGTTGGAGCCCAACGCTCCGTGAATAACGAACCTAGCAATCAATCCCGAGCGGCTCACCAGTCGGAAGTGCCGCCGGTTGACCTAGCTAATGATTTACCTATACATACGGCAGTGGCTGATATGTGATCTATTATTGGCACTATGTGTAGAGAATTTATGAACACTGAAAGAGTAGATCGAGAAACCTTACTTGGCCAACAGCCCCCGGTTGACCAACCCGAGGCTCGATCAGGACACCAAGCTCCCATTTCAAACCTGCAAAGGGAAAGGAGCATTCGCCGATCTACTATGGGTGCTCCGCCAGTTAACCCTCCCCGGGGATCTCGAGCAAGAACTATAGTCCGCTCGGGGCAACCGTCGAGAACTGTTCGAGATCTAGAAGATTCTGTAGTCGGGGAAAGCCAGCCCGAAGCTGTGGATAAGCTAAAAAAGCCAGCTTACCGTAAAGTGACTGAGGCAGATTTAGAGAAGATTGTGCAGGAAAAGGGTTGTTAGGAGTTGAAGAAGGAGATGCTGATTAAGGAAACCCGACCCGCAGATGTAAGGGCACGGCGAACCGATGCAAAGGAGAACAGGGTTGTGGTCCTCGAGGGTGGTCGAGATAAGGAGTTAAGTACGAATATAATGAGATGTTCGCCTTTTTTGCCAGGAAATTAGAGAGGCTCGAGGTACTGAAACTGTTCCTACAAGGTTACCGAGGTATAATGGGACTACTAATCCTGGAGAACACATTAATAGTTTTATAAATGTGTTGAATTTGTATGGGCACTCAGAAGACTTCTCTTGCAAAATAATGGTCACAACCTTAGAAGGATTTGCCTTGGACTGGTTCGGAAAATTGCCTCCGAATTCTATTTTCTCTTTCGACGAGTTATGCGATAAATTGAAGCATCAATTTGCGAGTCAAAGGAAACAAAAGTTACCGGCAAACCACCTGGGAACGGTGAATCAGGCGGAAGGGGAAACGCTGAGGCAATGGCTGGCTAGATTTAGTATCGAACTTTTGAAAGTCGATACCCCTCAAATTGATTATTTATCATCACTGATGTTTGAGCTAACTCGGAATACTCAGTTTGGGAACACTCTAAGTGGGAAGCAACCAAAATCTTTCGAACGAATCATGAAAATAGCTGAGAAATACATGATTCCGGAGGAAATGAACAAGTTAAAGAACGCTCAGAATCCCAGGCCCCAGGTCGGAAATAAACCTGACAGGGCCCCTATCCCGAAGCCAGGTGATTACGGAAGGTCAAATGCACAGCGAAGAGGCTCGGTTTGGCAGAGACTTAACGTCTATAAACCTCAGGCTCCGATCCACAGTTCTAATGTCTACGGTCGACCTGCTTCTCCAGAAATGGCACAAAGGAGAGAATTTGAAAAGAGTAGTTTCACCAAGCTGAATACCTCGAGGGATGAAATACTCACTGTGCTCGAGGAAGAAATTTGGTCCCAGAGGCTCGGCGTATCACTCAGGCCAGGCCGGGATCAATGAATCACGATAAGTACTGGAGGTACCACAGAGCTCGGGGACACAGCATCGAGGATTGTTTCCAGTTAAAACAAGAAATTGAGAAGTTAATTGCTCAAGGAAAATTAAAAGAATATGTAAGAAGGGGCAACCCCAACAACCGGTTCAGATCGAGGAGTCCGCGGAATTTTTTTGAGCAACACCGTAATGATCAGCATCAGGTCGAGGAGCGAACAAACGGAGTAATAAACGTAATAGCAGGAATGCGAGGAAAAAGACAGCGAGGTCGATAAAGACAGATGTCTCGACCGGAAAAGAAATTATGTCCTTGGAGCCACGCTCGTCGGTAAATCAGGTCATTAGTTTTACCGAGGCTGATAGGCCGCGCGAGGTAACTTGGGATACAAATGAGGATGACCCTGACTTCTCGATGGTCTTGACTCTCAAAATTGCGAACTTTCAGGTCAAAAGGGTGTTGATCGACAATGGCAGCTCGGCGAACATAATCTCCTCAAAAGTCCTGGATCGTATGAATTTGCAGCATCCGCGTCTGGATTGGGGTATCAACTCCGCTTATTGGTTTTGGCTGTTCATAAATTGTCCCTCTCAGAACCATCCTCATGAGCACCACTTTGGGGAGGAAGCCAAAGGATGTAACAAAGATGGTCAAGTTTCTAGTAGTAAGCACTCCGTCCGCCTACAATGCTATCTTAGGAAGACCTGTGTTGAACATCTTCAAGGCGGTCGTGTCAACTTACCATCAGAAGGTCAAATTTCCCACTTTGGCGGGGGTCGGAGAAATGAGAAATGATCAGTGCATGGCATGGTTAATGATAACGCCGTGAGAACGTCGTTATTACCTATATCCTTAAGCCCAAAATATCTTGTTTTGATCCGAGTTTCTGTTTGTTTTTGCTTGCTTTTGTGTTCTTTTGCGTTTTTGGTCCTTTGTTGGGCTTTTGTGTGTTTTCTTTTGTTTTCGTCGTGTTTTTGTTCTGTTTGTAGGTTTGAGAATTTAGCAAGGCTAAAGAGAAGTCCGAGAGGTTATGATTCAGTGCAATTCCATCAAATCAAGACTCGGTGGCCGTAGATGCAAGCCTTTGCGCAGAAAGAAATTCAAAGAAAAGAGAACCCGAAGCAAATCGTACAAGAATATAGATAGCTGCTCACTAGAACATGCACAACCTTTTCATAGATGAGTGAGTTAGCTACGCTACGGACTTTACGGATCCGCAATCGGAGTTCGGAATCAAAAGATATGCTGCTCGGAAGGGAGTGTGGCAGTGCAGAAAACTCACTGCCTGTTACTCGCGACCGCGAGGTTCAGCCTCGCGACCGCGAGACCCCTGTTCCAGCAGATATTTTCTGCGGGAAAAACAGGGGGCTTTTTGTATCTTCCCCCTTTTCCCCCACTTGTATTTAAAAACCCTTTAGGGGACTTTTTGGTCTTGTTTCCCGAGAGGGGATCGATTCGGAGTGATCGCGACCCAAGTGGTGAGAACGAGCATGACAAGGCAATAAAGATCTTCATGGCGGGGAGATTCGCCGAGGATCAGGAGGATCTTTTGGCTCATTGTGACCTCGATGTATTAGGTCGATTCTGCCGAGCGTATCATACGGTAAAAGCCCTTTGCAATGGTTATAACTGTTTAGGTCTTTGAGCAACATATTAATTATCATGTCATTGCAGATTGGAGACTGCTTTCTCACTGAAGTAAATCGCACCTCGATGTTAGAAGATGAGTCCGACCGAGTTCATATGGCTTATCGAAATTTACTCGAGGAAGAGTCCAAACTTCGCGATCAATTCATCTCCGTTCAGAAAGAATTGGAGTCTACTAAGGCTAAGTACACCACGGCCGTTGAGGAGGACTTGGTGAAGGTCGTGGCTGAGAAGAGCTTGCTCGAGGAAAAAGTCAGGAAACTTGAAGAGGAGCTCGCGCAGACCAAAGCTGATTCTGAGTTATCCTATCAGCGCGGCAAGGAAGACTCACGCCTAAGCTCGATAAGAGAGTTTTTGGAGTCACCCGCGCTAGATGCCATAGCTCGGAAAAGGTTAGATGAAATCCTCCAGACTACTTTCTATAAAGGCGTTCGACAACTGGTCTCCGCGAAAGTCATTCCCAACAACATAGATGAGTACTTAAAGCACATGAACATCTTCAAGAATATGGACGGGGAAAACTATCAAGTCTCATCTTCGAGCTCCGTAGACTGGGAAAAACACGAGTTCGCTCCATTCGTGAGAGAGTTCGGGGTTCCCATGCCTAATCCCGATATGCTGGATTTGGAGACGTCCAGCACGAGCTCAGGTTCAGATAGTTCTGAGGACGGAGACAACCAAGATAGTTCCGGAGATGAGGATGATCGAGAGGCTTCCGAAAACGAAGAGGTCAACGTCGTGGACGGTTCCGAGAACGAGGGCAATGAGGCGGAGCAAGATTCTTAGGAAGAACCTTTGTAATAGATATTTTCTTTTTTTTTTTCTTTTTTTTTTCGTATGTATTGTAATCTTCTCGATCATCTATAAAACTTCCATTCTTTCCTTGCAAGATTTACCAAGTCCAGATGTTTAAAGTTCGTGGGAATTTAAAATACAACTTAACTAAACAATCTTTGTAAGCTGTAAGGAGCTCGGAATATTACGTCGATAACGAGTTAGGTACCATCGATCAAGCCTACGGGAAACGATCGATCTCCGTATGCTTGCACGGGAAAACTTGAAATTCGCGACTGTTGGGTCCCCAATAGGCAACGTTTCTTCTCCTTATAAATAGAAGGGAGAACTTTAGATTTGCAATACAAAGCCATAATTCTTTTCACGTCGGAGCTCCTAGACCGATAGAATAAATCGAGCACTCTTCTTTACTCGAAAAACAAAATCGATCATGGAGGGAATGGTGAGCTCGAAGCTTGACCCAAAACAATTGTTAAAAGTTAAAAAGGAAAAGGGACCCAAGTCCAAAGTCAGAGATTCTAAGTCCTCCACGGAGGCAGGGAAAAACTCTAAGGGCGATCGAGGCAAAAGTAAGGTCAACTCCCCTTCGAATCCCGAGCCCAAACAATCCGAGATTCCTAAGGGTGGTCTTGCCAAAACTGAGGCCAACTCTTCACCTAACTCCGTGCCCACTCGCTCCGAGAAAAGGCCGATTATACAAATTGACGACTCCCCCCCCCCCCCCCCGAACGAAGAATATCTCCGAGGCGAGCAAGCAGGTCGTCATACCTGATAAGCAAGTCATATCTGGTGGCTCCGAGCCTGCCCCCAACAAAAGGGGGCCCGTGGACGATTTGATTTCGACCCCAGCCTTAATCCAAATGACTGGGGAAACTAAGACCTTGGCTGGAAGTATATTGGCTCTGGAGGCTAACAAGAGCGTTACAAACGACCCTCCTAATAAAAAGGTCAAAATAAATGACCCTTCCGTCGACCATAAGAAACCTCCTCCGTCGGGTGAGAATCCCCAGGTCGAGAGTTCGGTCTCCCGCGTTGATCGCACACTCGCCGCCTACTTCGAAGAGGTGAAAAATAAGGCAGTAGCTGCCCCGAGCAGTTAGGAGATCCTCCTCAGCAGTATTCAGTTTTGTTTTTTTTTTTTTATACTACAACTTTATGCATTGAAGGTTGGACAGCAGCTATTCAACCTCGGGCTGCAGATCGAGCAAGAAACCGAGCGGCGTGCTGTGGCTGTCCTCGAGTTGGAGGAGAAGAAGGTTGCACTGGCAAAGTCTCTTGAAGAAGCCAGAGCTATCGAGCTGAGAGTGGCCGCTGAAACGGAGAAAGCTGTGAAGCAGAAAGAGAGCCAGGTTCACGAGGAGTTGAACAAGGAGTTGGATAGGCTGAAGTCCCTTGTTGAACAGGAGAAGAAAAATGCCGAGCTGCGGGAGCAAGAGGCTTACAAGAAAGGTTATGACGCGGGGTACGAGGCCCGCAATGTCGAACTCCGCAGACTCTTATTCAAGGAATAAAGTGTAGAGATTTCGTGTGTAACTTTACTGCTTTCTGCTCGATCGAATGTTGTACTCTTTATCTTTCTCCTTATTGTACTGTTATTCTTATTGGAATAATAAATCTTTCCTTTTAATCGGCGTCGTTGCGTGCTCGGGAAGTCTTATTGTAGAAACAATTTATACTCGAGCTAAGAGTGATCGAAATTCCGAGCTTAAAGTGAAAACGGAAAGTTTCTGCACTGCGCATATGACCAAGTCATAGTATTCCCATATTTTTAGCAAAAATCCAAGGAAACTCTGACCAAACAGTACCTAATTATCGGGAAACGGAACCGTCACCCGTGATAAATGCCTTGATCTGGGCCGTTGGCCTCGTTGTATACGGACCGTTGATCAGATTTTTGTTTTAGTATATAAAGGGCTTTTTATTCATCTAAAAATCTTTACCTTGCACAGCCAAAATGTTTTATCCGACGACTAAGCTCGGATCCTTCCTTCTTCCTGTTCAAGCCTTTGAGATTTTGCTTCGAATGTACTTCCGATCCTACAGACAAGATTGATACCTCTTTGGTATGGGCGGAATCGGAAAAGAGGGGCCCCTCGGTCATCCGGGGGTCTCTGATCCCTGAAAATGGGATCTCCCCTTGGAATACCAGCGAGTGACTGACCCTTGCTCGGGTATTTTGGGCAGGGTTAGCCTTGAGGATTTCGAGGGGTATCCTCGAGGGCTGAAAGCTGGTCAGATAATTAAAAGGAAGTTTGACCTCGAGTACCAATTTCTTCCTTTCTTCCTTGAAGAATGGTGACTTTGGGTCGAGCTTCTCGATCATAAAATGATGACCGGCCGGCTTAGGTTGCAATCACGGATCTTAAAATGAGGAATTGCAACCTTAGACGCCAACTCGGGGAAGTGATCGGGCTCGGCTGGTAGCAAGAATGCTGGGACTGTATGGAGATCATGATTAAGCTCTTTTTCGTTGGGATACAAATATAGAAAGTCGAGCTAAACAATAAACAAATGTAAAAGGTGAATGTATATTAATAATCAGATCGAATACAGTTTACAAAGTAGGTCTATTCGGGCGATATTGGATGCCGTAAAACTAGCTAGATCGAATACAAAGTTAAGCGAGATAAAGTCTAATCCGAACTCTAGGTCCAAGCTGGAGTGTTTCTTGGAAAGCGTGTCCCCTGATGTCATAAATGCGGTGGTATTTATAGGAACAGTGAAGGGCTAGCTAGACCCTCCGCAGGGAAAGATATCTTGGCCAGCTGTCCAGGCCTGTGGTCGGGCTCATGATAAATCCGAGTAGTTTAGTAGATCGGAAAGAGGAATCCCGAGCTATCAGTCCGACTTGGCTGGAGACATAGTTCTTTTGGTCGGAGAATACCTTTCCTGGACGGGATCCAGGTCGATCTCGAGCAGGGGTATTTCCTAAAATGGCGCATACGAAATATCTCTCATCAATACTCCCCCACTTCTCGAGCGTAAGTGAAGCTGAAGCTCGGAGAAGTAATCACAGCATCATAGAACAAGTTTGGATATGCCTCATTAAAAACCTTACTCGGAAAAACCCGGTGGGCAAAATCCGAGCTAGGGAAAAAGAGCGCATACTTTCTCTGGACTGGCCTTTTGAAAGGTAGGATGCTTCAAATCGTTGGAGGTCGGAGTTCAGTACTCGATCTGTTTACTTTACCTCGAAGTCATAGCAAAATCCGAGAAACGGAGAAATAAATAATGAAGATAAAGTCTTGAACGGTCTTGAGTTGGATATGCCTCGTTAAAAACCTTACTCGGAAAAACCCAGTGGGACAAAAACCGAGTAAAGGGAAAAATAGTGCATATCTTCATAATACCGAGCTGAAAGACCAACTTCCAAAACTTAGAGGACCGTAAGTGCCATTTTTAGAAAAGCTAATCTTCAATTTTACTGAGTGGGAGCTTAACCGTCGCGGTTACTCGGGGTTTAATTTGCAATTTACCCTTTTAACCTTTATATATATGCGTTGACCTGAAGAGATGCCCACACCTTCTTAACTTTTATCGCAGATCGGAGTACTCGCGTCGATAGAAAGCATAACTCTTCGTCGACCGTGGCAACCATCTCCTGAAATGTCTTCTGAAAAGCCAGAAACTCAAGCCACTATTCCACCTAGATCGGAATCCGATCTAGGGTCAATGGATGAATTGATTGATACTTTCAAAACCGCTAAAAATTCTCCGAACGAGTCGAATAAGACCGTCGAACAAGTTGAGAGGGTTGTAGAGACAAATGCTGATGAGGGAACGTCTGGTCAAAATATACCCGAGCCGGAAGGTAATTCAGAGCACAATACCGAGTCCAATGCCGAGGGCGAAGGAGGTTCAGATTCCGATAGCGAAGGGGATGAGGTCGGGGCGTTAGAAAAACACGAAATAATGAAATACCCCTTCGGACATGGATGTATGGTGAGGATCCTCGATCTAAACTCCATTCCGAAGAAAGCTTCTACTGCTGTCCCAGCTCGAGCTATCGGATGAGATAGTCTGTTCATATGATCCGATCAAGAGTGAAGCGGATCTTAAGGCCGAGATAGGAAAATATCTTCCCAAGGGATACTCGCTGGTCATTCCGACTTCAACACAACGAGTAGATCAGCCGCCCGAGGGATGTCAAGCCTTCTACACTAAGCAATTTGCTTATGGGCTCCGGATCCCCTTTGCACGCCTGGTCGATCAAATTCTGGATGTATTCGCTCTCGCACCTGCGCAGATCCTACCCAATTCCATTGGCTATCTGATAGCCTTCAGTGTATTAATGAAAGCCAAAGGCAAACGTGACAACTTCCAGAACTTTTGGCAGTTCTTTAAGATCAGCAACTCATCGGCCTCCAACGCGGGATTCGTGTACTTTTCACAAAGGCCAAACCAATCAATCTTATCCACAATCGTTTCCAGTAACTCGATGGATTGGAAGAGGCAATTCTTCTTCGTCAGAGGACCTGACGAGCCGATTTCCGAGGGGAGCTCGGAGATGGGCCCTCACCGATGGACGGGCCGACGTGACTGGGTGTGCGGAAAACGCGAGTTCGTGGGCACACTTAAACAGGGCATTAGTGATAAGGCCGTCGCCGAGATGCATTCCGATCTATATCAGTCGGCATTTCTGATCCTAGAGCCCGTCCTTCGGAAGGCAGGCCTTAGTAAAGCCACGTTCGAGCATGCGGATCCAGTCGATATCCGATCATTGAGTAGCTTCAAATTCTTAATCTTTCTTTAGACCTATTGTCCTAAATCTCGAATCATCTTATTTTTTTTTTTTAGGTGACATGGTAGGGTCTTATCGGGCTTCCATAGTCGGTAAAACCGTGGCTTCTACCTCGAAGAGAACGCCAGGTCAACCAAGGCGGCAAGTCAGAATTCCTCAAGTACCGGGTAATCGATCCGCTGTTCCCCCACAAGGTAATCCTGCCCAAATAGCTCGAGACCAAACCGTCGAGGAGCCAGAGAATCCCGAACCATTACGAATGGTCTTCCCAACAGACCAAGCTGGTCCTTCTACGTCGTCTGGGTTGGGATACAGCTTATTCACCCTGAGAAAGATGAAGGGCTCGGAGATTAGCACCCGACGAACTCGGGAAAATCAGGAGGGAGCTCCCGAGGCGAAGAGAAGGACAGGATTGTGGGGTCGACATCGAACACCTCTTACTCGCCGTCCGGGTCGAGAAAAACCTGACATGGTGGATTTTATCGAAAATCAGCTTAAAGGTCACCGAGCCTCGGGTTATCCTGAGGGAGGATCCAATCGGAGTGACCGCGGCCCGACCGGAGAGAACGAACACGACAAAGCGATAAAAATCTTCATGGCGGGAAGATTCACGGAGGATCAGGAAGAACTTCTGGCTCACAGCGATCTTAATATACTAGGTCGATTTGCGCGAGCGCATCATGAGGTAAAGAAACATTTTGAGCGATAAACCTCAGACGTTCATACAGAATATTAACTGTCCTCTTGTTTCTTGGCAGATCGGGGATTGTTTCCTCACAGAACTTTATCGCACCTCGCTGCTCGAAGACGAGTCCAACCGAGTCCACCTGGCCTATCAAAACTCCCTCTTTGAAGAAGCCAAACTTCGTCAAAAACTCCTTGCGGTCCAGAAAGAACTGGAAGAGTCGAAGATCAAGTATACCCCTGCGGTCGAGGAGGACTTAGTTAAAGTTGTCGGCGAGAAGAGTCTACTCGAGAACAGGGTGAAACAGCTCGAAGAAGAACTTGCACAAACCAAGGCTGACTCAGAGCTCTCTTATCATCGTGGAAAGGAGGAGTCGCGCCTGAGCTCAATAAGGGAGTTTTTGGAATCCCCCGCCCTGGACGCTATAGCTCGAAAAAGGGTCGGTGAAATCCTTCAGACTACTTTCTACAAAGGTGTCCAACAGTTGGTTGCCGCAAAGGTCATTCCCGACAAGATGGAAGAGTATATAAAGTTCATGGATATCATGAAGAATTGTCGTGGAAAAGATTATCACACTGCATCCTCGAGTTCCCAGAATTGGGAGACACATGAGTTTGCCCCCTTCGTAGAAGGGTTTGGGGTTCCCATGCCAAATCCTGATATGCTGGAGGTATCATCGTCCAGTTCGAGCTCGAGCTCTGGGGAGGATGATCAGGAGGATGACAACGAAGAAAGCACCTCTACTGACGACGACGAACAAGAGGCGACAGGTGACGAGGATGTTGATATCGAGGGTAATACCGGGGACGAGGACGATGCGGAGTGATCAATTAGTTAGAAGTATAGATGATAGGTTCCTCCTTTCATTGTATTGATATTCCTGATTATATAAAAATCCTTCTTTTTGCACTTGCAATGTGTCAACTCCCGACGTAACAACTTTCAAAGAAAACAGATGTCGAATTGATAGTCACAAAATTACTTCATATATAACATAATAATCAATCGATCCCCATAATTCAGATCGGAAGAACTTTGGAATTCGTGACCGTTGGCCTCCTAAAGGCGACGTTTCTCTTTCTTATAAATAGACGTGAAGTTCATAAGATTCGTACCATTTGAAATTCTAATTTCGTGCATCGGAGCTGTCAATTCGATCATATTTTCCGATGTCTTTCATCATTAGATATTTGATCATGGACGGATTGGTAGGCACCAAGCTCGATCCAAACAAGTTGCTCAAGCTCAAGAGAGAAAAAACTCCTTAACTCAAAACCAAGGAGTCTAAGTCCTCCGCGGGGGCACCAAAGACTTTGAAAGCTGATCGAGGCAAAAACAAGGTCGATTCTAGTTTGAAAACAGGTCCCAAACAATCAGAGGCTCCCAAAGATGACCACGGAAAAACTGAGGTCAATCGTCCGCTGAAATCCGTGCACACTCAGTCCGGGGAGCAGCTGGTTGTAGAGATTCCCGACTCCCCTCTAAGTCGAAGAACAGTCCCGGTAAGAAAAACATACCCGATGTTTCCGGGCAGGCTTCAAACAAAAGGCCTTATTCCGAGGATATGATTCCAACCTCGACCTTAATCCAAATGACCGGGGCAAATAAAGTACTAGGCGGGAGTACCTCGTCTACGGAGACTGCTAAGGACGTTGTCACCGAGCCTCAAAATAAAAGGGTCAAAATAAATGACGCTTCTGCTGAGGAGGAGAAAGTCAAAATAAATAACTCTTCTGCTGAGAAGGAAAAACTCAAAATAAATGATCCTTCTGCTGAGAAGGAGAAGGTCGACATAAATCCCGTGGCTTCTCGCTCTGTCACCGACGTCGGTTGTACACTTGGTGCAATTTTTGGGGAGGTAGAAGGCAATGCGGCGGCTGGAGGCGTTGCCCCGAGTGGTTGGGACATTATTTTGAGTAGTATCCAGTTGGCCGAACAGGAGCGGTTGAAAGGAAAAAGCGCTCTGGAACTTGTTCAATCGAGCTCTGTCCTGCTTACTCAAGTTAGTTCAAAAATTTACCTTACACCCCCTTTTTTTTATATATTTCTTTTTGTAAAACCCCTGCAGGTCGGGCAGCACATTTTCAACCTCGGGCTGCAGGTTGAGCTCGAAACAGAGCAGCGTGCTGCAGCGGTTCGTGACTTGGAGAAACAAAGAATTGAGCTGGAAAAATCTCGTGAAGAAGCTAGGGCTAACGAGCTGAAGTTGGCTTCCGAGGCAGAGCAAGCCGTGAAGCTGAGAGAAAGCCAAGTCCATGAGGAGTTGAGCAAAGAGCTGGACAAACTAAAGTCCATTCACGAGCAGGAGAAGAAAGATTCCGAGAAGCGGGAGCAAGAGGCTTATAAAAAAGGGTACGATGAGGGGTATGAGGCCCGCAACGTCGAGGTCCGCAAGCTCTTGTTCGAGAAAACTGTCTAGGGATTTCTGCTTTACGCTCGACTAAATGTTGTACTTTTACATTTTTTCTTCTTGTACTTGTATTTCCTTTTGTACTTGTTTTTCTTGTCTAGATAATAAACTTTTTCTTGCTTCTAATCGATGATGTTGTGTATCTAAGGAGAATATTCACTATCTTTTCATCGTAAAACCATTTATACTCGATCTAAGAGTGAACATCCAAGTTGCCGTTTCACTGTGAAAACAATTTATACTCAAGTTAAGAGTGATCATTCAAGCTGCATTCTCACTGTTAAAACAATTTATACTCGAGTTAAGAGTGATCGAAATTCCGAGCACAAAGTGAAAACGGAAATTTTCCGCACTGTACATTTGACCAAGTCATAGTATTCCCCTTTTTTCTGCTAAGTTCCAAGTAAAATCTGACCAAACAGTACCCAAATCTCGGGAAATGGAACGGTCACCCGTGATAACTGCTCTGATCAGGACCGTTGATTTCGTTGAATACTGACCGTCGATCAAATTTTAGTTTTAGTATATATAGGGCTTTTTACTCAGCTGAAAATCTTTACCTTGCACTGTCAAAATGTTTTGGCCGAGATAGGAAAATATCTTCCCGAGGGATACTCGCTGGTCATTCCGACTTCCACACAACGAGTAGATCAGCCGCCCGAGGGATGTCAAGCCTTCTACACTAAGCAATTTGCTTATGGGCTCCGGATCCCCTTTGCACCCCTGGTCGATCAAATTCTGGATGTATTCGCTCTCGCACCTGCGCAGATCCTACCCAATTCCATTGGCTATCTGATAGCCTTCAGTGTATTAATGAAAGCCAAAGGCAAACGTGACAACTTCCAGAACTTTTGGCAGTTCTTTAAGATCAGCAACTCATCGGCCTCCAACGCGGGATTCGTGTACTTTTCACAAAGGCCAAACCAATCAATCTTATCCACAATCGTTTCCAGTAACTCGATGGATTGGAAGAGGCAATTCTTCTTCGTCAGAGGACCTGACGAGCCGATTTCCGAGGGGAGCTCGGAGATGGGCCCTCACCGATGGACGGGCCGACGTGACTGGGTGTGCGGAAAACGCGAGTTCGTGGGCACACTTAAACAGGGCATTAGTGATAAGGCCGTCGCCGAGATGCATTCCGATCTATATCAGTCGGCATTTCTGATCCTAGAGCCCGTCCTTCGGAAGGCAGGCCTTAGTAAAGCCACGTTCGAGCATGCGGATCCAGTCGATATCCGATCATTGAGTAGCTTCAAATTCTTAATCTTTCTTTAGACCTATTGTCCTAAATCTCGAATCATCTTATTTTTTTTTTTTTAGGTGACATGGTAGGGTCTTATCGGGCTTCCATAGTCGGTAAAACCGTGGCTTCTACCTCGAAGAGAACGCCAGGTCAACCAAGGCGGCAAGTCAGAATTCCTCAAGTACCGGGTAATCGATCCGCTGTTCCCCCACAAGGTAATCCTGCCCAAATAGCTCGAGACCAAACCGTCGAGGAGCCAGAGAATCCCGAACCATTACGAATGGTCTTCCCAACAGACCAAGCTGGTCCTTCTACGTCGTCTGGGTTGGGATACAACTTATTCACCCTGAGAAAGATGAAGGGCTCGGAGATTAGCACCCGACGAACTCGGGAAAATCAGGAGGGAGCTCCCGAGGCGAAGAGAAGGACAGGATTGTGGGGTCGACATCGAACACCTCTTACTCGCCGTCCGGGTCGAGAAAAACCTGACATGGTGGATTTTATCGAAAATCAGCTTAAAGGTCACCGAGCCTCGGGTTATCCTGAGGGAGGATCCATTCGGAGTGACCGCGGCCCGACCGGAGAGAACGAACACGACAAAGCGATAAAAATCTTCATGGCGGGAAGATTCGCGGAGGATCAGGAAGAACTTCTGGCTCACAGCGATCATAATATACTAGGTCGATTTGCGCGAGCGCATCATGAGGTAAAGAAACATTTTGAGCGATAAACCTCAGACGTTCATACAGAATATTAACTGTCCTCTTGTTTCTTTGCAGATCGGGGATTGTTTCCTCACAGAACTTTATCGCACCTCGCTGCTCGAAGACGAGTCCAACCGAGTCCACCTGGCCTATCAAAACTCCCTCTTTGAAGAAGCCAAACTTCGTCAAAAACTCCTTGCGGTCCAGAAAGAACTGGAAGAGTCGAAGATCAAGTATACCCCTGCGGTCGAGGAGGACTTAGTTAAAGTTGTCGGCGAGAAGAGTCTACTCGAGAACAGGGTGAAACAGCTCGAAGAAGAACTTGCACAAACCAAGGCTGACTCAGAGCTCTCTTATCATCGTGGAAAGGAGGAGTCGCGCCTGAGCTCAATAAGGGAGTTTTTGGAATCCCGCGCCCTGGACGCTATAGCTCGAAAAAGGGTCGGTGAAATCCTTCAGACTACTTTCTACAAAGGTGTCCAACAGTTGGTTGCCGCAAAGGTCATTCCCGACAAGATGGAAGAGTATATAAAGTTCATGGATATCATGAAGAATTGTCGTGGAAAAGATTATCACACTGCATCCTCGAGTTCCCAGAATTGGGAGACACATGAGTTTGCCCCCTTCGTAGAAGAGTTTGGGGTTCCCATGCCAAATCCTGATATGCTGGAGGTATCATCGTCCAGTTCGAGCTCGAGCTCTGGGGAGGATGATCAGGAGGATGACGACGAAGAAAGCACCTCTACTGACGACGACGAACAAGAGGCGACAGGTGACGAGGATGTTGATATCGAGGGTAATACCGGGGACGAGGACGATGCGGAGTGATCAATTAGTTAGAAGTATTTTGTAATAGATGATAGGTTCCTCCTTTCATTGTATTGATATTCCTGATTATATAAAAATCCTTCTTTTTGCACTTGCAATGTGTCAACTCCCGACGTAACAACTTTCAAAGAAAACAGATGTCGAATTGATAGTCACAAAATTACTTCATATATAACATAATAATCAATCGATCCCCATAATTCAGATCGGAAGAACTTTGGAATTCGTGACCGTTGGCCTCCTAAAGGCGACGTTTCTCTTTCTTATAAATAGACGTGAAGTTCATAAGATTCGTACCATTTGAAATTCTAATTTCGTGCATCGGAGCTGTCAATTCGATCATATTTTCCGATCTCTTTCATCATTAGATATTTGATCATGGACGGATTGGTAGGCACCAAGCTCGATCCAAACAAGTTGCTCAAGCTCAAGAGAGAAAAAACTCCTTAACTCAAAACCAAGGAGTCTAAGTCCTCCGCGGGGGCACCAAAGACTTTGAAAGCTGATCGAGGCAAAAACAAGGTCGATTCTAGTTTGAAAACAGGTCCCAAACAATCAGAGGCTCCCAAAGATGACCACGGAAAAACTGAGGTCAATCGTCCGCTGAAATCCGTGCACACTCAGTCCGGGGAGCAGCTGGTTGTAGAGATTCCCGACTCCCCTCTAAGTCGAAGAACAGTCCCGGTAAGAAAAACATACCCGATGTTTCCGGGCAGGCTTCAAACAAAAGGCCTTATTCCGAGGATATGATTCCAACCTCGACCTTAATCCAAATGACCGGGGCAAATAAAGTACTAGGCGGGAGTACCTCGTCTACGGAGACTGCTAAGGACGTTGTCACCGAGCCTCAAAATAAAAGGGTCAAAATAAATGACGCTTCTGCTGAGGAGGAGAAAGTCAAAATAAATAACTCTTCTGCTGAGAAGGAAAAACTCAAAATAAATGATCCTTCTGCTGAGAAGGAGAAGGTCGACATAAATCCCGTGGCTTCTCGCTCTGTCACCGACGTCGGTTGTACACTTGGTGCAATTTTTGGGGAGGTAGAAGGCAATGCGGCGGCTGGAGGCGTTGCCCCGAGTGGTTCGGACATTATTTTGAGTAGTATCCAGTTGGCCGAACAGGAGCGGTTGAAAGGAAAAAGCGCTCTGGAACTTGTTCAATCGAGCTCTGTCATGCTTACTCAAGTTAGTTCAAAAATTTACCTTACACCCCTTTTTTTTTATATATTTCTTTTTGTAAAACCCCTGCAGGTCGGGCAGCACATTTTCAACCTCGGGCTGCAGGTTGAGCTCGAAACAGAGCAGCGTGCTGCAGCGGTTCGTGACTTGGAGAAACAGAGAATTGAGCTGGAAAAATCTCGTGAAGAAGCTAGGGCTAACGAGCTGAAGTTGGCTTCCGAGGCAGAGCAAGCCGTGAAGCTGAGAGAAAGCCAAGTCCATGAGGAGTTGAGCAAAGAGCTGGACAAACTAAAGTCCATTCACGAGCAGGAGAAGAAAGATTCCGAGAAGCGGGAGCAAGAGGCTTATAAAAAAGGGTACGATGAGGGGTATGAGGCCCGCAACGTCGAGGTCCGCAAGCTCTTGTTCGAGAAAACTGTCTAGGGATTTCTGCTTTACGCTCGACTAAATGTTGTACTTTTACATTTTTTCTTCTTGTACTTGTATTTCCTTTTGTACTTGTTTTTCTTGTCTAGATAATAAACTTTTTCTTGCTTCTAATCGATGATGTTGTGTATCTAAGGAGAATATTCACTATCTTTTCATCGTAAAACCATTTATACTCGATCTAAGAGTGAACATCCAAGTTGCCGTTTCACTGTGAAAACAATTTATACTCAAGTTAAGAGTGATCATTCAAGCTGCATTCTCACTGTTAAAACAATTTATACTCGAGTTAAGAGTGATCGAAATTCCGAGCACAAAGTGAAAACGGAAATTTTCCGCACTGTACATTTGACCAAGTCATAGTATTCCCCTTTTTTCTGCTAAGTTCCAAGTAAAATCTGACCAAACAGTACCCAAATCTCGGGAAATGGAACGGTCACCCGTGATAACTGCTCTGATCAGGACCGTTGATTTCGTTGAATACTGACCGTCGATCAAATTTTAGTTTTAGTATATATAGGGCTTTTTACTCAGCTGAAAATCTTTACCTTGCACTGTCAAAATGTTTTGTCCGAGGTCTAATCTCGGATTCCTCCTGCTTCCTGTTCAAGCCTTTGAGATTTGGCTTCGAATGTACTTCCGATCTTACAAACAAGACATATACTTCTTTGGTATGGGTGGAATCGGAAAAGAGGGGTCCTTCGAAGGCTGGGGGGTCCCCGATCCCTGAAGAAGGGATCTACCCTTGGAATACCAATAAGTGACTGACCCTTGCTCGGGTATTTTGTGCAGGGTTAGCATTGCGGATTCCGAGGGGTATCCCCGAGGGTGGAAAGCTGGACAGTTCATTAAAAGGAAGTTTGACCTCAAGTCACCAATTTCTTCCTTTCTTCCATGAAGGATGGTGACTTCGGGTCGAGCTTCTCGATCATAGAACGACGGCCGGCCAGCTTGGGTTGCAATTACGGATCTTAAAATGAGGAATTTCAACCTCATGATGAGGGGTATTTCGCATACGCCACTTTAGGAAATACTTTCTGCTCGAGCTCGGCCTCAATCCCGACCAGAATGGTATTCTCCGACCATAAGAACCTGGTTTTCCGATCAAGCCCGGTTGATAGCTCTAGATCAAGTATTCCGACCTACAGCTTTATACAGCTGGCCGAGAGGTGTTCTCCTACGGATGGTCTAGCTAGCTCATTACTGTTCCTATAAATACGCGGCGCATTTATGACATTAGGGGGACACGACTTCCAAGATATTCCTTCTGCTCGGACCTATCGTTCGGATTAGGAACTAGCTTGTATTCTCATTGTATTTAGTCTTTCTAGTAGTACGGCATCCCGTAATGCTCGGGTAGACCCGCTTTGTAATTTGTATTCGAACACCGATATCAATATACAGTTTTCACACGCTCGATTCATATATTGTTATACTCTACTTTCCTTATTGAACTCGAACAAAAAACGGTATAATCACCTCAGACGCCAACTCGGGGAAGTGATCGGGCTCAGCTGGTAGCAAGAATGCTGGGGACTGTATGGAGATCAGAAAGAGTAATCTGCAATCCATAGTCTAATTTCAAAACCAGATATCATCAGACGATATACATAACCAGCTCGATCACTTGTTGCATAAACTGTTGAGCACTGATCGGATGCTCGAAGACCATAGAATAGGGTATAGTAGTTGTAATAAGAGTTCATTTGTAAATGTATTCGAGGACTTTGTAATACGTTCGATGAACATCAATAAAACTACCTTTCCTTGTATCTTGTTGATCCTTTGCAATCTGCTCGAAATTTGTGAATAAAAATTTCATGTTTCCTCATAAATATTTGCAATTTTTATCTCTTCTGATCTCATTTATGATTGCTTTCAAATCTAGTTCGGTAAGAGCAGCGTAATCCGAGATGTAGACCGACAATTCGAACGTAACTTTAACTCATAATCAGGGATTTATCGATCGTCTAAAATCATTTTGAATAGATTTCTCGATGAATGAGACACTGTGTTCCTTGTAAAAAGGTTCAAGTCAAATGAACTTCCTTAGGCTTGAATATAATATTGGAAATAATAAACCAACTTAGAAAGAATGATCTTCTCGTGCACCACTTGGTCGAGAGATTTCGTTACTTTATAGAGCGATGCTCTTGTTTATAGCAAGTCTTTCATCGATCTGAGGAGCGTAGCAACAACTTCCATCCTTGGTCGCGACAATCTGCTATTTTGTTTTTATAGAGCGTTGCTCTTTTGTTTTTATAGAGCGTATTTTTCCGACCTAAGTTCTTAGACATTTTTCCCTTTCATTTTTATAGAGCGTCTGGCTCTGTTTCAATTTTATAGAGCATCTAGCTCTGTTTCATTTTTATAGAGCGTCTAGCTCTGCTTCATTTTTATTGAGCGTCTAGCTCTGTTTCATTTTTATAGAGCGTCTAGCTCTGCTTTAGTTTAGTTGCTTTATAGAGCGATGCTCTTTCGTTTTTTTTTTTATCTATAGAGCAGCGTCTTGCTGTGTTTTATAGAGCATCTTTTTTTTTTTTTTTTTTTTTTTTTTTTTTCTATCTAGGGTCTTAGATATTTTGCTCTTTCATTTTTATAGAGCGTCTGGCTCTGTTTCATTTTTATAGAGCATCTAGCTCTATTTCATTTTTATAGAGCGTCTAGCTCTGCTTCATTTTTATAGAGCGTCTAGCTCTGTTTCATTTTTATAGAGCGTCTAGCTCTGCTTTTCTGCAAGACTACTTTCATATATTTCTCAGCTATCTCCATGATTCGCTCGAAAGATTTTGGTTGCTTTCGGCAGAGAGCATTCCCGAATTGGGTATTTCGTGTCAACTCGAACATGAGTGATGACAAGAACTCAATCTGAGGTGTATCTACTTTTAGAAGCTCAATGCTAAACCTTGCCAGCCATTGCCTCAGCGTTTCTCCTTCCAGCTGTTTCACCGTTCCCAAATGATTGGCAGGTAATCTTTGTTTCCTCGGACTCGCGAACTGATGTTTCAATTTATCGCATAGCTCATCGAACGAGAAAATAGAGTTTGGAGGTAATTTTCCGAACCAGCTTAAAGCAATTCCTTCGAACGTGGTTACCATAATTTTGCAACAGAAGTCTTCTGAGTGTCCGTACAAGTTCAAAACATTTATGAACGTGTTAATGTGTTCTCCGGGGTCGGTAGTCCCGTTATACCTTGGCAACCTTGTTGGAACTGTTTCAGTGCCTCGAGCCTCTCTGATCTCTTGGCAGAAAGGTGAACATCGCATGATATTCGTACTTAACTCCTTTTCTCTACCATCCTGGAGGACCAATTCCTCATCTTCCTTAGTTTCGGCTCGTCGACCCCTTATACCCGGGGGATGGGTTTCCTTAAACAGCATTTCCTTCTTCAACTCCTTAACGACTCTTTCTTGTACAATTTTTTCCAGATCAGCCTCTGTCACTTTACGATAAACTGGCTTCTTCAAATTGTTCCAATCATTGGGCTGACTCTCCCCTACTACAGAATCTTCTTGGCCTCGGGGGGCCCTAGACGGTTGCCCTGACCGGCCTCCTGGTCTTTCCCGAGCCTCTCTGGGAAGATCCGATGCAGCATCCCGGGCAGATCGGCGAACACTCCCTTCCCCTCGTAGGTTTGAAGCGGGACCCCGGTGCCCCGATCGAACCGCGGGTTGATCGACAGGAAGCTGCTGGCCAGGATTCATGAATTCTCTACACATAGTACCGACAATGGAACGCAGATCGGCCATCGTAGTACGTATGGGCAGGTCATTAGGTGGGTCGAGCGGCGGTGCTTCGGACTTGTGTGCCGCTCGAGACTGGTTACTTGGTTCGTTGTTTACAGAACGTTGAGCTCCTACGGCGTGTGAAGGCTCGCCGCGATTGTATGTAAATCTCCTAGTAGTAGGCATTTTTCGATCTAACACCCGAACAGGCCCCACGGTGGGCGCCAATTGATTAAGCTCTTTTTCGTTGGGATACAAATATAGAAAGTCGAGCTAAACAATAAACAAATGTAAAAGGTGAATGTATATTAATAATCAGATCGAATACAGTTTACAAAGTAGGTCTATTCGGGCGATATTGGATGCCGTAAAACTAGCTAGATCGAATACAAAGTTAAGCTAGATAAAGTCTAATCCGAACTCTAGGTCCGAGCTGGAGTGTTTCTTGGAAAGCGTGTCCCCTGATGTCATAAATGCGGTGGTATTTATAGGAACAGTGAAGGGCTAGCTAGACCCTCCGCAGGGAAAGATATCTTGGCCAGCTGTCCAGGCCTGTGGTCGGGCTCATGATAAATCCGAGTAGTTTAGTAGATCGGAAAGAGGAATCCCGAGCTATCAGTCCGACTTGGCTGGAGACTTAGTTCTTTTGGTCGGAGAATACCTTTCCTGGACGGGATCCAGGTCGATCTCGAGTAGGGGTATTTCCTAAAATGACGCATACGAAATATCTCTCATCAGATCAGAAATAATAATCTGCGATCCATATTGTCTAATTTCAAAACCAGATATCATAAGACGATAAACATATACAGCTCGATCCCTTTACAAGACTACCGGACAACCGATCGGTTACACGAAGTGTGGTGCGCTCATCGGATGTTCTTCCCTGTTCGACGTCGGGGACATAAACGGAAAGCTCGAAGACCATAGAATTTGGCATGGTAGTTGTAATAGGACTTTGTGTAATGTAACCCAGAACTTTGTAATCAGTTCGATGAATATCAATAAAGCCGTAGTTTTCGTACTCTACTGATCTCTTGTATCTTGCTCGGAACTTATAAATAATAAGACCTTTGTGTTTTCACAAAGTATTTGCTACTTCTCTTTTCCATCGTCTTTATCATTAATTACTTGCTCGCAATATCCAATCCGACGACGAATTAACAATCCGATGTGAGTTTAAAAATCTGAACGGTCATAACCCACGTTTGGAACACTTATTGATCGATAAATTCTTCTCGGAAAGATCATCCGATAAGCATTCAAATTAATAATAACTGAAATCAGAGAAGTTTTCCTCGAGCATAACTGAACTACGAGAATAATCCCAACTTGAGGAATATGAAATCCTCGAAAAATCTTCAGATTTCGAGCTGAGCTACTTCATTATATCATTTCAAGCCACAGTTGATTTGATCCAACAATAAATCTTTTGACTTCTTTATTTGAGCACTGTTTTCCGAGCTAGATAGTCACATTATTATTATTTTTTTTTTTTAACAAGTCCATTTATTTTTGAACAAGTCTTTATCGAGGAAGAGTCATAGCAACAGCTTGCACCCTCGGTCGATTTTCCTTTTCCAAAGATGATTTTATCGAGGAAGGGTCATAGCAACTGCTTGCACCCTCGGTCGATTTTCATTTTTTTAAACATGATTATATCGAGAAAGGGTCATAGCAACGGCTTGCACCCTCGGTCGATTTTCATTTTTTTTAAACATGATTATATCGAGGAAGGGTCATAGCAACGGCTTGCACCCTCGGTCAATTTTATATCGAGGAAGGGTCATAGCAACAGCTTGCACCCTCGGTCGACTTTTATTTTTTAAACATGATTATATCGAGGAAGGGTCATAGCAACAGCTTGAACCCTCGGTCGATTTTCATTTTCTAAGGATGATGTTATCGAGGAAGGGTCATAGCAACAGCTTACACCCTCGGTCGATTTTCATTTTTTAAACATGATTATATCGAGGAAGGGTCATAGCCACAGCTTGAAACCTCGGTCGATTTTCATTTTCTAAGGATGATGTTATCGAGGAAGGGTCATAGCAACAGCTTACACCCTCGGTCGATTTTCATTTTTTAAACATGATTATATCGAGAAAGGGTCATAGCCACAGCTTGAACCCTCGGTCGATTTTCATTTTCTAAGGATAATGTTATCGAGGAAGGGTCATAGCAACAGCTTTGCACCCTCGGTCGATACACGTTGCTCTCTCTTCATCCTGGTACTCGGAATACAAATTGATCTTAAAGAGAGGATTTCATTGATTGTGCTTACACTCGAAAGTAAAAATAGAGAATTGTAAAAACAGTAAATTACAAGTAAAATTAAAGTGATTGCAATTATCTGCCGTAATATTTCCTCAGGTTAACTGCATTCCAAGTTCTTGGCAAGACTTCACCGTTGAGGTGAGCAATTTTATAGGACCCCTTCTTTCCGACCTCCTGCACGACATAAGGTCCATCCCAGTTCGGTTGAAGCTTTCCGACGTGCTTAGATACCTCCACCTTTTTTAGGACCAAATCCCCAACTTTGAATGTTCTTATCCTGACTCTCTTGTCATAAGCTCTTTCCATGCTAGACTTGGTGGCTTGGATCTTTATGCATGCTCGGTCGCGTTTGCCATCTGCATGGTCGACATCCATTTTTCTCAACAACTGGTTCTGATCGCGATCATAAGATTCAACCCTCGGCGATGGCACTAATGTCTCGACTGGAATTACAGCCTCCGAACCGTATACCAGTGAGAAAGGAGTCTCTCCAGTAGCTGACTTAACTGAGGTCCTGTTCGCCCAAATTACTCCAGGAAGCTCGTCCAACCATTTTCCTTTTGCCTCGGCCAAGCGTTTTTCAAGAGATCGTACAATCTCCCTGTTGGTGACCTCGGTCTGTCCGTTTGCCTGGGGATGCCCGACCGAGGTGAAATTCTGCTGGATTCCAAACTTTTCACACCATTCCAAAATCTGGTTTCCCGCAAATTGAGTTCCGTTGTCGGAGATCAGGACCCTGGGTATCCCGAACCTGCAAACAATAAATTTCCAGAGAAAATTATAACCTGAAACTGAGTAATCTTGGTTAATGCAATGCATTCGACCCATTTACTGAAATATTCAACAGCAACCAAGACATAGTTTTTCCTCGATCTAGCTGTTGTGAAGGGTCCCACGATATCGATCCCCCATTTGTCGAATGGCCAACAGATCGGAATAGAGTGCAACTGTTCGGCGGGCTGATGAATCAAATTTGAATAAATTTGGCAATGATGACATTTCTTAACATAGTCGATGGAATCTGTAATCATAGTAGGCCAATAATATCCAGTCCTTGAGCACTTCAATGCTAATGCTCTCGCACCGCAATGACTTCCAGCTTCACCTTCGTGCATTTCTTTTAAAATAAGCTCGAATTGATTCTCCGGAACGCATTTCAACAAAATTCCCGAGCTTGACCTCTTATAAAGATGGTCCTCGATCAAAAAATACATTGGAGCTCGATATTTAATTCGTCGGGCTTCGTTTGTGTCCTCTGGCAAAGTACCATTTCTAAGATAAGTTTTCAATGGCTCCATCCATGAAGGCCCTTGAGCATCTATCTCCATTATCTCCGAACTCGGAGTTACGTTCAAATCTATAGCTGGAGAATTGGACATCAACCAAGTTATTACCCTCTCTTTACGTCCATCCATCGACCCCGTAAACTTTGAAAGCAAATCCGCCCAAGAGTTTTCTTCTCGAGGGATAGCTTGTATATCGAACTTATTCAGCTTTGCCACCAGATCCTTCACCCTTTTCAGATACTTCATCATGTTAAACTCTTTTACTTCATAAATCCCCTTCACTTGCCTGTGTATGAGCTCGGAGTCGGTCAACACGGTGAGGGACTTTATGTTCGCTTTAACTGCCATTTCTAACCCCGCAACTAAGGCCTCGTACTCTGCTTCATTGTTATTGACCACAAAGTCTAGGGTGATTGCATAACTGAGATCCTCTCCCTCGGGACCCTGAAAAGGAATTTCGGCCCCACCTCCTTCTCTGGTCGACGATCCATCGACGTGCATCAACCAAACTTTCTCCTGAACATCTATCACTAGGTTTACCTCGGGAATTTGTAGCTCTTTAGAATAGGATCCTGTCGACTCCGCAATGAAATCAGCCAGGACCTGGGCTTTTATCGCTGTTCGGGATTGGTATTCGATTTCGAACTGTCCAAGTTCCACTGCCCATTTAATCAATCTTCCGGACGTCTCTGGTCTTGACAGAACTTGCCTTAGAGGCTGGTTTGTCAAAACAATAATTTTGTAAGTCTGAAAATAAGGTCGGAGTTTCCGTGCGGCGATAACTAAAGCAATCGCGAACTTCTCGATTTCCAAGTAATTCTTCTCTGCCCCTTGAAGCAACTTACTCAGATAATACACCGATTTGTGCTCTGAATCCTGAACTCTTACCAAAACTGAACTTAACGCCTCCGTCGATACTGCTATGTATAAATACAAAGGCTCCCCCTCGACCGATTTTGCCAACATTGGTGGGGAGACCAAGTATTTTTTTAGCTCTTCGAAAGCATTATCGCATTCCTCATTCCATTCGAAGCTTTTCGATTTCCTTAACAATTTGAAGAAAGGCAAACTCTTGTCTGCTGAGTGGGATATAAATCTGTTCAATGATATTACTTTTTCGATCAGACTCTGTACTTCAGACAAATTCGTTGGTGGTTTTAGCTCGGCTATGGCTCTGATTTTCTCAGGGTTTGCCTCGATTCCACGCTCGTGGACCAAATAGCCGAGGAATTTTCCCGATCTCACCCCAAAAGTGCATTTGGCAGGATTCAGTTTCACTCTGTACTTCCTTAAGATCGCGAAACATTTGTCTAGGTGCTTTATATGATCTTCCTCGGTCATGCTCTTTACGAGCATATCATCAACATAAACTTCCATAATCTCACCGATGAGATCCTTGAACATCATATTCACAAGCCTCTGATAAGTCGCTCCAGCATTCCTCAGTCCGAAAGGCATTACAATGAAACAGTACACTCCTCGTTCAGTGATAAAGGCGGTTTTGTCTTGATCCCTTTCATTCATAAATATTTGATAGAACCCTTGGAAAGCATCCATCATACTGAAAAAGATGAAACCAGCGGTAGAATCAACTAGCATATCGATCCGTGGTAAGGGATAGGGGTCTCTTGGACACAACTTGTTCAGGTCGGTGAAGTCATTACACATTCTCCATTTGTTGTCCCCATTTTCTCCCTTTGATACCAACACCACGTTACAGAGCCACTCGGTAAAAGTTATTTCCTTAATCTGCCCAGCAGCTAACAATCTGTCGACCTCAGCATTAATGATTTTATCTTTTTCCCGACCATGATTCCTCTTCTTTTGCCTAACTGGCTTCGCTTTCAGATCGATATTCAACGAGTGAGTAATCACCCTCGGGTCGATCCCTACAATGTCATCGGAGCTCCAAGCAAAGACGTCGGCATTGTTTCTAAGAAATTCGATCAGCATAGTCTCCATCCCTTGGCTTAGCTCAGTCCCGATCCTGGTGAACTTCTCGGGTGAGCCCGCAACTAATGTTACCTGTTTATGGTTTGGGGGTTGGACGCTCATATCGATCTCTTTTCCTTTCTTACTTTGGAGTTTTTCACAATCTGGCAAAGGGAGGTCGGATACAGAGAATACCTTTTCATCCTCTAACTTTCTCTTCGAGGGCAATATTGGCTCGAACTGCTTCTTCATGTTCAAGGACGTGCTATAGCATTCCCATGCCATGCATCGGTCATTCCTCATTTCTCCGACCCCCGCCAAAGTGGGAAATTTGACCATCTGATGGTAAGTCGAACCGACTGCTTTGAAAACGTTTAAAGCTGGTCTTCCCAAAATAGCATTATAAGCAAAAGGGGTACTCACGACCAAAAACTTAACCATCTTTGTGACATCTTTAGGTTTCTTGCCCATAGTAGTACTCAGGATGATGGTTCCGAGAGGAACAATTTCCGATCCACCGAACCCAATGAGCGGGGTGGATACCCGATCCAGACATGGATGCTGTAGATTCATTCTATCGAGAGCTTCTGAAGAGATTATGTTCGCTGAACTACCATTATCGATCAACACCCTCTTAACTTCAAAGTTAGCAATTCTCAAGGTTAAGACCATCGAAAAATCAGGGTCGTCTTCATTAGTATCCCAAGTTATTTCACTTGGTCTGTCAGCCTCGGTAAAACTAATGACTTGATTTATCAAGGACGCTGACCTTAAGGTCATGACCTCACTCCTGGTCTAGACATCCGTCTTTATCGACCTAGCTGTCCTTTTCCTTGCATTCCTGCTATCTCCCCCAGCAGGTCCACCAGCTATTACATTTATCACCCCGTTTGTCTGTTCTTCGGCTTGATGTTGATCAACACGGAGCTGTTCGGAAAACCTCCGTGGACTTCTAGATCGGAAACGGTTGTTAGGGTTCTCCTCTCTAACGTACTCCTTTAATTTTCCCTGGGCAATCAACTTCTCAATTTCCTGTTTCAATTGAAAATAATCCTCGGTACTGCGCCCTCGGGTCCTGTGGTATCTGCAATATTTATCGTTATTCGTAGCCCCTAGTATGGACTGAGTGATACGCCTGCCTTCAGGGACCAAATCCTTTCCTCGAGCAAAGTTAAGATCTCGTCCCTTTAGGCATTTAGCCTGGTAAAACTACTTTTTTCAGGTTCTCTTCTCTGGGCCCTATCTGAAGATGCAGGTCGACCGTAGTTAGATCTGTGGGTCGGAGCCTGAGGTTTATAGACCTTAAGTCTCTGCCAAACCGAGCCTCTTTGCTGTGCGTTCGACCCTCCATAGTCGCTTGGCTTTGGGATAGGGGCCCGATCAGGTTTCTTTCCGATCGGGGGCCTAGGATTCTGAGAATTCTTTAATTTATTCATTTCCTCCTGAAGCATGTATTTCTCGGCTATTTCCATGATTCGCTCGAAAGACTTCGGTTGCTTTCGGCAGAGAGCATTCTCGAACTGGCTGTTACGCGTTAACTCGAACATCAATGATGACAGAAATTCAATATGTGGGGTATCAACTTTTAGAAGTTCAATACTAAACCTTGCCAGCCATTGCCTTAGTGTTTCTCCTTCCAGTTGCTTCGCCGTTCCCAAATGATTGGCCGGTAATCTTTGTTTCCTTTGGCTGGCAAATTGGTGTTTTAATTTATCGCACAACTCATCAAAAAAGAAGATAGAGTTCGGAGGTAGCTTCCAGAACCAATCCAAAGCAATTCCTTCGAACGTGGTGACCATGATTTTGCAACAAAAATTTTCTGAATGCCCTTACAAGTTCAACACATTTATGAAACTATTAATATGTTCCCCCGGGTCGGAGGTTCCATTATATCTTGGCAACCTGGTAGGGACGGTCTCGGTACCTCGAGCTTCTCTAATTTCTTGGCAAAAGGGTGAACATCGCATGATATTCGTACTCAATTCCTTGTCTCGCCCATCCTCGAGGAACACGGCCCCATCCTCTTTGGCCTCAGTTCTTCGAGCCCTGACCCCTGCAGGTCGGGTTTCCTTCACCAGCATTTCCCTCTTTAACTCCTTCACAACCCTTTCCTGCACAATCTTTTCCAAGTCAGCCTCAGTCACCTTTCTGTAGACCGGTTTCTTTACCCTATCCGCGGCTTCGGGTTGACTCTCCCCGACCACTGAATCTTCCAAGTCCCGTACGGCTCTAGAAGGTTGCCCTGAGGTGCTCTGGGTCGAACATCGGACGGTTCACCCAAAGCAGATCGACGGATACTTCCTTCCCTCTGCCTGTTAGAAATGGGACCCCGAGCTGTAGGTTGATCGATCGGGGGCTGTTGGCCAAGCAATGTTTCACGATCAGCTCTCTCTGTGTTCAGGAATTCTCTACACATAGTTCCAATAATAGAACGCAGATCAGCCACTGTCGTATGAATAGGTAAATCGTTCGGTGGGTCGAGCGGCGGCACCTCAGACTGGTGGGCCGCTCGAGATTGGTTACTTGGTTCGTTGTTTACCGACTGTTGAGCTCCAACAGCTTGTGAAGGCTCGCCACGTTGGTACGTGAATCTCCTAGTAGTAGGCATTTTTCGATCTAATACTCGGGTAGGCCCCTCGGTGGGCGCCAATTGATTATGCTATTTTTCGTTCGTGTCAAATAAGGAAAGTCGAGCAAAACAATAAATGTATCGAGCGAGCGAATATATATATTAATATTAAGATCCGGATACAAGTTACAAAGTAGGTCTATCCGAGCATTACAAGATGCCGTACCACTAGCTAGGTAAATATGACAAAAAGCAAGCTAAAGCCTATTCCGAGCTCTAAGTCCGAGCAGGAGAGTTTCTTGGGAATTGTGTCGTCTGATGTCATAAATGCGCCCCGTATATATAGGAACAGTATTGAGCTAGGTAAACCCTCCGCATGGGTATACGACTCGCCAGCTGTCCAAAGCTGTGGGTCGGCCCCACAGTAATTCCGAGGATAGGAGTAGATCGGAAAGTTGGATCTTGCGCTATCATTCTGACTTGATCGGAGAACCATGTTCTTCTGATCGAAGAAAGCCTTTCCTGGGCGGGATCTAGGTCGATCTCGAGCAGAGGTATTTCCTAAGATAAAGCATGCGAAATATCCCTCATCAGATAGTAATGAAGATGACCCTGATTTTTCGATGGTCTTAACCTTGAGGATTGCTAACTTTGAGGTTAAGAGGGTGTTGATCGATAATGGTAGCTCGGCGAACATAATCTCTTCATAATCTCTCGATAGAATGAATTTACAGCATCCACGTCTGGATCGGGTGTCCACCCTGGTTATTGGCTTCGGTGGATCAGAAATCGTTCCTCTCGGAACCATCCTCCTGAGTACCACAATTGGCAAGAAACCTAAAGATATTACAAAGATGATTAAGTTCTTGGTCGTGAGTACCCCTTTCGCTTATAATGCTATTTTGGGAAGACCGGCTTTAAATGTTTTCAAAGCATTGGTGTCGACTTACCATCAGATGGTCAAGTTTCTCACTTTGGCAGGGGTCGGAGAAATGAGGAATGATCAATGCATGGCATGGGAATGTTATAACACGTCCCTGAATATGAAGAAGCAGTTCGAGCCCGTATTACCCTCGAAGAGAAAGTTAGAGGATGAAAAGAGTGCACATGAAAAGGTATTCTCAGTATCCGACCTCCCCTTGCCAGATTCTGAAAAACTCCAGAGTAAAAAAGGAAAAGAGATCGATATGAGTGTTCAACCCCCAAACCATAAACAAGTAACATTAGTCCCGGGCTCACCCGAGAAGTTCACCAGGATCGGGACTGAGCTAAGCCAAGGGATGGAGACTATGCTGGTCGAATTCCTAAGAAACAACGCTGATGTATTTGCTTGGAGCTCCGATGACATCGTGGGGATCGATCCGAGAGTGATTACTCATTCACTGAATATTGATCCAACTGTGAAGCCAGTAAGGCAAAAGAAGAGGAATCATGGTCGGGAAAAAGATAAAATCATCAATGCTGAGGTCGATAGATTGCTAGCCGCCGGGCAGATTAAGGAAATAACGTTTACCGAATGGCTTTGTAATGTGGTGTTGGTATCGAAGGGAGAAAAGGTGGACAACAAATGGAGGATGTGTAATGATTTTACCGACTTGAATAAATTATGTCCGAGAGATCCCTATCCTTTACCGCGGATCGATATGCTGGTCGACTCGACCGCTGGTTTCATCTTCTTTAGCACGATGGATGCCTTCCAAGGGTTCTATCAAATTTTTATGAATGAAAGGGATCAAGACAAAACCGCCTTCATTACCGAACGAGGAGTGTACTGTTTCATAGTAATGCCTTTTGGACTCAGAAATGCTGGAGCAACTTATCAAAGGCTCGTGAATATGATGTTCAAGGATCTCATCGGTGAAATTATGGAAGTTTACGTTGATGATATGCTCGTGAAGAGCATGACTGAGGAGGATCATATAAAGCACCTCGACAAATGTTTCGCGATCTTAAGGAAGTACAGGATGAAACTAAATCCTGCAAAGTGTACTTTCGGGGTGAGATCGGGAAAATTCCTTTTCTATTTGGTCCACGAGCGTGGCATCGAGGCAAACCCTGAGAAAATCAGAGCCATTGCCGAGCTAAAACCACCAACGAAGTTATCCGAAGTGCAGAGTTTGATCGGAAAAATAATATCATTGAATAGGTTTATATCCCGCTCAGCAGACAAGAGTTTGCCTTTCTTCAAATTGTTGAGGAGATCAAAAAGCTTCGAATGGAATGAGGAATGCGATAAAGCTTTTGAAGAGCTTAAGAAACCAGTCGAGGGGGAGCCTTTATATTTATACATAGCAGTATCGACCGAGGCCATAAGTTCAGTTTTGGTGAGAATTCAGGACTCCGAGCACAAGCCGGTGTATTATCTAAGTAAGTTGCTTCAAGGGGCAGAGAAGAATTACTTGGAGATCGAGAAGTTCGCGCTTGCTTTAGTTATCGCCGCTCGGAAACTCCGGCCTTATTTTCAGACTTACAAAATTATTGTTTTGACAAACCAACCTCTAAGGCAAGTTCTGTCAAGACCAGAGACGTCTGGGAGATTGATTAAATGGGCAGTGGAACTTGGACAGTTTGAAATTGAATACCAACCCCGAACAGCGATCAAAGCCCAGGTCCTGGCTGATTTCATTGCCGAGTCGACAGGATCCGGTTCGGAAAAGCCACAAATTCCCTAGGTAAACCTAGTGATAGATGTTCAGGAGAAAGTTTGGTTGATGCACGTCGATGGGTCGTTGACCAGAGAAGGAGGTGGGGCCAGAATTCATTTTCAAGGTCCCGAGGGAGAGGATCTCAGTTATGCAATCACCCTAGATTTTGTGGTAACGAACAATGAAGCAGAGTACGAGGCATTGGTTGCGGGATTAGAAATTGCAGTTAAAGCGAGCATAAAGTCCCTCACTGTGTTGACCGACTCTGAGCTCATACACAGACAGGTGAAGGGGGTTTATGAAGCAAAAGAGTTTAACATGATGAAGTATCTAAAAAGGGTGAAGGATCTGGTGGCAAAGCTGGAAAAATTTGATATACAAGCTATCCCTCGAGAAGAAAACTCTTGGGCGGATTTGCTTTCAAAATTTACGGGGTCGATGGATGGACGTAAGGAGAGAATAATAACTTGGTTGATGTCCAACTCTCCAGCTATAGATTTGAACGTAACTCCGAGTTCGGAGATAATGGAGATAGATGCTCAAGGGCCTTCATGGATGGAGCCATTGAAAACTTATCTAAGAAATGGTACTTTGCCAGAGGACACAAACGAAGTCCGACGAATTAAATATCGAGCTCCAATGTAAGTTTTGATCGAGGACCAGCTTTATAAGAGGTCGAGCTCGGGAGTTTTGTTAAAGTGCATTCCGGAGAGTCAATTCGATTTTATTTTAAAGGAAGTTCACGAAGGTGAAGCTGGAAATCATTGCGGTGCAAGAGCATTAGCCTTGAAATGCTCGAGGACTGGATATTATTGGCCTACCATGATTTCAGATTCCATCGACTATGTTAAGAGATGTCATCATTGCCAAATCCACTCGAATTTGATTCATCAGCCCGCTGAACAGCTGCATTCTGTTCCGATCTGTTGGCCATTCAATAAATGGGGGATCGATATCGTGGGACCTTTCCCAACAGCTAGATCGAGAAAAAATTATGTCCTAGTTGCCGTGGAATACTTCAGTAAATGGATCGAATGCATTGCGTTAACCAAGATTACTCAGTTTCAGGTTATAAATTTTCTTTGGAAATTTATTGTTTGCAGGTTCGGGATACCGAGGGTCTTAATCTCCGACAATGGAACTCAATTTGCGGGAAGGAAGATTTCGGAGTGGTGCGAAAAGTTTGAAATCCAGCAGAATTTCACTTCGGTCGGGCATCCCCAGGCAAACGGGCAGACCGAGGTCACCAACAGAGAAATTGTCCGGTCACTCGAAAAACGTTTGGCCGAGGCGAAAGGCAAGTGGTTAGACGAGCTTCCCGGAGTAATATGGGCGAACAAAACCTCAATAAAATCAGCTACTGGAGAGATTTCTTTCTCGCTGGTGTATGGTTCGGAGGCTGTAATCCCGATCGAAACATTGGTTCCATCACCAAGGGTCGAGTCTTACGATCCTGACCAGAACCAGTTTTTGAGAGAAATGGACATCGACCATGCAGATGGCAAACGCGACCGAGCGTGCATAAAGATCCAAGCCACCAAATCTAGCATGGAAAGGGCTTATGACAAGAAAGTCAGGATAAGAACATTCAAAGTAGGGGACTTGATCCTCAAAAAGGTGGAAGTATCCAAGCACGTCGTAAAGCTTCAACCTAACTGGGATGGCCCTTATGTCGTGCAGGAGGTCGGAAAGAAGGGGTCCTATAAGATTGCTCACCTCAACGGTGAAGTTTTGCCAAGAACCTGGAATGCAGTTAACCTGAGGAAATACTATGGAAGATAGTTGCAATCATTTAAATTTTTCTTGTAATTTACGGTTTTTTACAACTCTGTTTTCCCTCAAGTGTAAGGACAATCAATGAAATACTCTATTTAAGTTCCAATTGTATTCCGAGTACCACGATAAAGAAACAGCAAAAAGTCTCGACCGAGGGTGAAAGCTGTTGCTATGACCCTTCCTCGATAAAGACTTGTTCAAAAATAAAAAATCGACCGAGGGTGAAAGCTGTTGCTATGACCCTTCCTCGATAAAGACTTGTTCAAAAATAAAAAATCGACCGAGGATGAAAGCTGTTGCTATGACCCTTCCTCGATAAAGACTTGTTCAAAAATAAAAAATCGACCGAGGGTGAAAGCTGTTGCTATGACCCTTCCTCGATAAAGACTTGTTCAAAAATAAAAAAAGTCGACCGAGGGTTAAAGTTGTTGCTATGACCCTTCCTCGATAAAGACTTGTTCAAAAATAAAAAATCGACCGAGGGTGAAAGTTGTTGCTACGACCCTCCCTCGAAAAAGACTTGTTCAAAAAAGAAAAAAGTCTCGACCGAGGGTGAAAGCTGTTGCTACGACCCTCCCTCGAAAAAGACTTGTTCAAAAAAGGAAAAAGTCTCGACCGAGGGTGAAAGCTGTTGCTACGACCCTCCCTCGAAAAGACTTGTGCAAAAAGAAAAAGTTTCGACCGAGGGTGAAAGCTGTTGCTATGACCCTCCCTCGAAAAAGACTTGTTCAAAAAAAAAAAAAAAAAAAAAAACGTGACTACCTGGCTCGGAAAACAGTGCTCAAATAATGAAGTCAAAAGATTTATTGTTGGATAAAATCAACTGAGGCTTGAAATGATATAATGAAGTAGCTCTGCTCGAAATTTGAAGATTTTTCGAGGACTTCATTTTCCTCAAGTTGGGATTATTATCTCTTAGTTCGGTTATGCTCGAGGAAAACTTCTCTGATTTCAGTTATTATTCATTTGAATGCTTATCGGATAATCTTTTCGAGAAGACTTTATCGATCAATAAGTATTCCAAACGTGGGATATGACCGTTCAGATTTTTAAACTTACATCAGATTATTAGTACGTCGTCGGATTGGATATTGCGAGCAAGTAATTAATGGTAAAGACGATGGAAATCAGAAGTAGCAAATACTTTGTGAAAACACAAAGGTCTTATTAGTTACAAATTCCGAGCAAGATACAAGAGATCAGCGAAATACAAAAACTATTACTTTATTGATATTCATCGAACAGATTACAGAATTGTTGAGTATGCTTACAAATAGAGTCCTAATACAACTACTGTGCCCTATTCTATGGTCTTCGAGCATCCTTCAGTTTTGTCGACCATGAGCATTGGCGAGCATCCGATAAGTGCACCACAGTTTGTGTGACAAATCGATTGTCCGGTAGGCTTGTAAAGTGATCGAGCTGTATATGTTTATCGTCTTATGATATCAGGTTTTGAAATTAGACAACATGGGTCGCAGATTATTATTTCTGATCTCCATACAGTCCCCATTCATTCTTGCTACCAGCTGAGCCCGATCACTTCCCCGAGTTGGCGTCTAGGTTGAAATTCTTCATTTTAATATCCGGAATTTCAACCTAGAGCAGCCGGTAGTCTTTTTATGATCGGAGAGCTCGACCTAAAGTTACCTTTCTTCAAGGAAGAAAGGAAGAAATTGGTACTCGAGGTCAAACTTCCTTTTAATTATCTGACCAGCTTTCCGCCCTCGGGGATACCCCTCGAAATCCGCAATGCTAACCCTACCCAAAATACCCGAGCAAGGGTCAGTCACTTACTGGTATTCCAAGGGGAGATCCCATTTTCAGGGATCAGAGACCCCCAGATGATCGAGGGGCCCTTCTTTTCCGATTCCTCCCATACCAAAGAAGTATCTATCTTGTTTGTAAGATCGGAAGTACGTTCGAAGCCAAATCTCAAAGGCTTGAACAGGAAGAAGGAAGGGTCCGAACTTAGTCATCGGATAAAACATTTTGACTGTGCAATGTAAAGATTTTCAGCTGAATAAAAAGCCCTTTATATACTAAAACAAAAATCTGATCGACGGTCAGTATTCAACAAGGCCAACGGCCCAGATCAAGTCATTAATCACGGGTGACGGTTCCGCTTCCCGAGGATTAGGTACTGTTTGGTCAGATTTTTCTTGGAACTTAGCTGAAAAAAGGGGAATACTATGACTTGGTCAGATGTGCGGTGCGGAAATTTCTCGTTTTCATTATATGTTCGGAATTTCGATCACTCACAGCTAGAGTATAATTTATTTCTACAATAAGGAAATTAGCTCGAAGATAAGAAAATTTGAAGTAAATATAAATGTCCGACCACAGAACAACTTTACTTAAAAAGAGAAGAAGTTTTTATTCCGATGAGAACAACGTTACAAAAGGGGAATAGGTAAAGGTACAACATTTGATCGAGCAGAAAAGGGAAAAATTACAACAGATGAAATCTCTAGATAACCTTTCTTATAAGCCTCTTGCTCCCGCAGCTCGGCATTTTTCTTCTCCTGCTCGACGAGGGACTTCAGCCTATCCAACTCCTTGCTCAACTCCTCGTGAACTTGGCTCTCTCTCTGCCTCACAGCTTTCTCCGTCTCAGAGGCCAATTTCAGCTCGATGGCTCTGGTTTCTTCAAGAGACTTCACCAGTGCAACTTTCTTCTCCTCTAACTCGAGGATAGCCACAGCACGCTGCTCGGCTTCTAGCTCGACCTGCAGCCCGAGGTTAATAGCTGCTGTCCAACCTTCAATGCATAAAGTTGGAATATTAAAAAAAAAAAAAAAAAAAAAAAAAAGTTGGAGTGTTAAAGTTGGAGACTCACTTGGGTAAGCAGATCTGCGGTCGATTGCACTATTTCCCCAGCGCCTTTTCCCCTCAACCGTTCTTGCTCGGCCAACTGAATACTGCTTAGGAGGATCTCCCAACTGCCCGGGGCAGCTCTTGCAGCTACTGCCTTATTTTTCACCTCTTCAAAGTAGGCGGCAAGTGTGCGATCAACGCAGGAGACCGAACTCTCGACCTTGGGTCTCTCACCCGACGGAGGAGGTTTCTTCTGATCGAAAGAAGGGTCATTTATTTTGACCTTATTACTAGGAGGCTCGTTTATAACGCTCTTATTAGCCTCCAGAGCGAAAATACTTCCAGCCAAGGTCTTATTTTCCCCCGTCATTTGGATTAAGGTTGGGGTCGGAATCAGATCGTCCACGCGCCCCCTTTTGTTGGGGGCAGGCTCGGAGCCACCAGATGTGACTTGCTTCCCAGGGATAACAACCTGCTTGCCCCCCTCGGAGATATTCTTCGATCGGGAGGGGGAGTCAGAAATCTGTATAACCGGACTTTTCTCGGAGCGATTGGGCACGGAGTTAGGTGAAGAGTTGGCCTCAGTTTTGGCAAGATCACCCTTAGGAATCTCGGATTATTTGGGCTTGGGATTCGAAGGGGAGTCGACCTCATTTTTGCCTCGACCGCCCTTAGAGATTTTTCCTGCCTCCGTGGAGGACTTAGAATCTCTGACTTTGGACTTGGGTCCTTTTTCCTTTTTAACTTTTAACAGTTCTTTTGGGTCAAGCATCGAATTCACCATTCCCTCCATGATCGATTTTGTTCTTTAGTGAAGGAGAGGGCTCGATTTATTCTATCGGTCTATGAGCTCCGACGTGAAAAGAATTATGGTTTTGTATTGCAAATCTAAGGTTCTCCCATCTATTTATAAGAAGAAGAAACGTTGCCTATTGGGGACCCAACAATCGCGAATTTCAAGTTTTCCCGTGCACGTGTGTGAAGATCGATCGTTTCCCGTACACTTGATCGATGGTGCCTAACTTGTTATCAACGTTATTTTTCAAGCTCCTTACAGCTTATAAAGATGATTGTCTAGATGAGATGTTTACTAAATTATGACATAATTTAAGCACGAGGATTCGGAAAATGTTAAACAGAGAAAGGAGATTTTATACATGCTCGAGGAGATTACAGTACAGACGAACGAATATCCTATAATATATTACAAAAATCCTTCTAAGGTTTTTGCTCCTCCTCATTGCCCTCATTCTCGGAACCGTCCACGACGTCGACCTCTTCGTCCCCGGAAGCCTCTCGATCGTCCTCATCCCCAGAACTATCTTGATTGTCTCCGTCCTCGGAACTTTCTGAACTGGAGCTCGTGCTGGACGTTTCTAAATCCAGCATATCGGGGTTAGGCATTGGAACTCCGAACTCCCTTAAAAAATGAGCGAACTCATGTTTTTCCCAATCTGCGGAACTCGAGGACGAGGCTCGATAATTTTCTCCGTCCATGTTCTTGAAGATGTCCATATGCTTTAAATACTCATCTATTTTGTTGGGGATAATTTCGCAGAGACCAGTTGTCGAACGCCTTTGTAAAAGGTGGTCTGAAGAATTTGATCAACCCTTTTCCGAGCTATGGCATCTAGCGCGGGAGACTCCAAAAACTCTCTTATTGAACTTAGGCGTGAGTATTCCTTGCCGCGCTGATAAGACAACTCAGAATCAGCCTTGGTCTGCGCGAGCTCATCTTCGAGTTTCTTGACCTTGTCCTCCAGCAAGCTTTACTCGGCCACAACCTTCACCAAGTCTTCCTCGACGGCCGGGGTGTACTTAGCCTTGGAAGCCTCCAATTCTTTCTGAACGGCGATGAGCTGGTCGCGGAGTTTGGATTCTTCCTCGAGTAAATTTCGGCAGGCCATGTGGATCCGATCGGACTCATCTTCCAGCATTGAGGTGCGATTCAGCTCAGTGAGAAAGCAGTCCCCGATCTGCAAGGCAATAATATGGAACAATTAATAATTTGTTCAAGGACAAAGAGTTATGATCACCATAAAAGAGTTTAACCGTATGATGTGCTCGAGCAAACCGACCCAAGACCTCAAGGTCGCTGTGAGCCAATAATTCCTCCTGATCCTCGGCGAATCTTCCCGCCATAAAGATCTTTATTGCCTTATCGTGCTCGTTCTCGCCTCTTGGGTCACGATCACCCCTAATCGATCCCCCCTCGGGATAACCCGCCGCTCGGTAACCTCCAAGTTGATCTTCAATAAAGTCCACCATGCCAGGCTTACCTCGACCCGGACGGCGGATGAGGGTTGTTCGGTGCCGACCCCACAGTCCAGTCCTCCTTTTCGCCTCGGGGGGTCCTTCTCGATCTTCCCGGGCTCGCCGATTACAGATCTCTTTCCCTTTAAGCTTCTTCATGGTGAACATGCTGTACCCTAGACCAGACGAGGAAGAAGGACCAGCTTGGGTCGAGGGAGGTGCCATTCGGATCGACTCAGCATCCTCGGGCTCTACTTCAGCTCCGGTCGGGTCGGGTTGAGATGAACCTCCCCGAGGAGGGATTGCGGCTTGATTAGATTACGCAGGGTGCGGTTTAACCTGCCTCCTCGGCTGGCCAGGCGTCTTCTTCGAGGTGGAGGCCACTGTTCTACCGACTATGGAAGCTCGGTATTGCTCTACCATGGTACCTGAAGAAAGGAAAAATTAATTTGATTAAGGAATGAAACTCTCTGAATAGCACGCTATTATGGCCGGTCGGAAAAGACTTTTATTCTTACTTAATGATCGAGGATCGACGGCATCTGCAAGTGGGTACGTGGATTGGCTGAGCTACGCTTTCCGAATAACGGGCTCCAAAACAAGAAAACTCGACTGATACGGGTCGGAACGCATCGCGGTAACAAGCTCATCTCGAATAACCTTCTTGAGCCGACCTATCAATTCGCATTTTCCGTACACCTAGTCTCGCTGACCCTTCCATGTATGTGGAACCATCTCCGAGCTACCCTCGGAAGCGGGTTCTTCAGGTCCTTTAATGAAGAAAAACCGTCTCTTCCAATCAAGAGAATTGCTGGAGACAATGGTCGATAAGACCGAATGGTTCGAACGTTGGGAAAAATACACAAACCCAGCGTTGGAGGCAGAGGAAGTGCTAACTTTAAAGAATTGCCTAAAATGATGAAAATTAACAACTTTGTCCTTAGCCTTCATCAAAACACTGAAAGCTATCAGATATCCGATCGAGTTGGGGAGGATCTGTGCAGGAGCCAGGGAGAATACATCTAGAACCTGCTCGAGTAACGGGGCAAAAGGGATACGCAACCCATAGGCAAATTGCTTGGCATAGAAAGCTTGACATCCTTCAGGTGGCTGATTCACCCTTTGAGAGGGGGTCGGAATAACTAGTGAATAGCCCTTGGGAAAGAATTTACCTATCTCAGCTTTGAGGTTTGCTTCGTCTTCTATTGGATCGTATGCACTAGAGATCTCGTCGACTCGTTTATCAGTTTTCTGAGCTCGACCTTTGGCTTTGGACTTCTTCGTGACACCCGCAAGGTCCAGGATTCTCACGCTGCATCCTCCTCCGATTGGATATCTCATTATCTCGTGCTCTTCCTGCGCCACAGTCGAACTATCCTCATTATCGGAATCAGGATTTTCTCCATCTCCTCCTTCCTCGCTATTGGGCTCGATGTTTTGTTCCGGGTCCCCACCAGGCTCGGAATTTTGTTGACCAGACGTCCCCTCGCCAGCATTTGACCCTAGGGCACGCTCAATTTGATCGACGATTTTATTCGTCTCATCAGCAGAATTTTCAGTGGTTTTGTAGGCGTTGATGAGTTCGTCCATGGACCCTAGGTCGGAATCTGACCTCGGAGGATTATTGGACGGAACCTCTGGATTCTGGGAGGTAGACATGTTAGAAGGTATTTGTTGGAATGGTCGACAAGAAAGAATACTCTTTATCGATCTGAATGCTCCGATCTGCAGTAAGTTGGGAAGGCGTACTCGTCTTTTCAGGTCAACGTATATATATAAAGGTTAAAAGGGTAAATTGCAAATTCAACCCCGAGTAACCGCGACGGTTAAGCTTCCACTCAGTAAAATTGAAGATCATCTTTCCATAAATAGCATTTGCGGTCCTCTTAGTTTTAAAAGTTGATATTTTAACTCGGTAGATTAAGATTAACGACAGCGTCTTCCGAAGATGTGCACTCTTTTTCCCTTCGCTCGGTTTTTATCCCACAGGGTTTTCCCGAGTAAGGTTTTTAACGAGGCATGTCCGACCCAAGAATATTCAACACTCGACCTCTATTATTATTTATCCGGGCTGCAAATATGGTAACGTCATCAAAGCGAAATTCTTACAAGGCTCCTCCATAGAAAATATGTGCTCTTTTTCCCTGTCTCGGATTTTGTCCCACTGGGTTTTTCCGAGTAAGGTTTTTACTGAGGCATATCAAAACGTGTGCTACGATGCTGTGTTTACTTCTCCGAGCTTCAACTTCACTTACGCTCGAGAAGTAGGGGAGTTTTTGAGGGATATTTCGCATGCTTTATCTTAGGAAATACCTCTGCTCGAGATCGACCTAGATCCCGACCAGGAAAGGCTTTCTCCGACCAGAAGAGCATGGTTCTCCGATCAAGTCAGAATGATAGCGCAAGATCCAACTTTCCGATCTACTCCTATCCTCGGAATTACTGTGGGGCCGACCCACAGCTTTGGACAGCTGGCGAGACGTATTCCCATGCGGAGGGTTTACCTAGCTCAATACTGTTCCTATATATACGGGGTGCATTTATGACATCAGGGACGACACAATTCCCAAGAAACTCTCTTGCTCGGACTTAGAGCTCGGAATAGGCTTTAGCTTGCTTTTCTTTGTATTTTATCTAGCTAGTGGTACGGCATCCTGTAATTCTCGGATAGACCTACTTTGTAACTTGTATTCGGATCTTGAAATTAATATACACCATTTACACGCTCGATACATTTATTGTTTTGCTAGACTTTCCTTATTCGACACGAACGAAAAAGAGCATAATCAGAGCAGGTTGAGTCTCAGCAGAGGTACGAGAATTATCGACCTGAGCAAGTTGATCTTCAAGCTCCTTGATTTTGGCCGTTAGAATTTTGTTGGACTCTTCAACAAACTTGCACTGTTCTCTATTCAATGCCATATCATACATGGCAGTTACCAAGGCATTTCCAGCCTGTGGAAAAGAACACATTGTCTAAATAAGAAAGGAAATAAAAGAAATTAAAATTTGTTGAAGAATGAATAGAAAAGTAATATATTACCACTTCATGAGCATGTGCGGCTCTTGCCAACTGATCGAGAGGTTTTTTCTCAAAAGTCCGATGCACGTCTTTGACAAAGGTCGACGATAGAAGAAGTCGAATTGACTTATCGATTACGTTCTCCTTATCATCGGTCATCAGGGAATCCTTTTCGGAATATCCAGCCGCCCGTTTTCCTTGAAGATGGCTCTCGATCATGTCTATCAAAGAAGCTTTATGGCTCGTATCCCCAATGTGAGTGAAGTACTCACCTTCCTTGTCATAGAATTGCGTTTTTCTTTTAGCATCAGGACCGGTAGGATTCCGTTCTGGCCAAGTCTTACAGCCCAGAATACCAAATTCTTCCCTAAGGAATTTGGGTGGAAAGCCACGACCTGGGCGAGAGCTCGTCGAAGATATCTCCAAAGAGGTTTGATGAGTTGGGGGAGGAGCTACTCGAATAGGATCTGCGCTCTCGAACGACTCTTCCTCGATGTCTTCTAGATCCTGATGTTGATCTCTCCTCCTCTTTCTGGATTGTCTTTGCTCTATTGGGACTTTTCCCGTAGACTTCTTCGAATTTGAAAGGACAGTCTTTCCAACCACAGAATAATGGCATTTCTCGACCATAGAAGCTACAATACAAGGTCGATATCATTATTGAATGACGAATTTAGAGGTCCTTATTAAATATAAAATAATTATTAATAAGATCTTACTTAGGGATCGATCGTCTGATGGGATGGGAAAATATAGGGAGCTTAATCCGGCTTTCCTAAGAAAAATCTCTCCGACCAAGTATGCTGATTGATATTTGTCCGATCTCATCTCCTAGACCACTTCTGAAGAAAAATGATCATCTGGAGCCATTTCACCAATTACTTTCCGACCACCATACACCCATGATGAGTTATAGCCCCAATCATAAGCGAATTCTTCACTTTCTCCGTTCTCGAGTACCCGAAGGGTCGGAGCCTTAACGAAAAAGAAATTTGACTTCCATTCCATACTGTTACTGGAAATGGCATTTTCTAGAATAACAAATCCAGGTCTTTGGCTTACATAATAGTAGCCTCTGTTGGAGGAGGTCGATATAGAGAGTCGGAAAAATTGAAGGAAATTACGGAACGAGGGTTGCAGACATCTCGCGACCATCAAAACAGAGAAAGCCATTATAAAGGCGATGGCATTCGGTACAAGTTGGGTTAAAGAGACAAAGAAAGTCTCTAGAAGCTGACGAAGGATCGGAGAAAGGGGAAAACGTAGTCCGTGCTCGAAATGAGAAGTGTAAAAAGCTCGACAGTTTGGGGGAGGCGTATTGACTCTCTCCTCGGGGGAAGGGATAATTATTTCAAAATCCGAGGGGAAATAACGACCGTATTCCCTCTTTAAAGCAGGTAAATGCTCCTCTTTCAGTCGAGAAGGAAAAAACTCAATGGGGCAGAGATTTGAGGTTGTGCAGTTTTGGATTTTTTTGATGCTCTAGCAACCATTTCCTCCTCAGGAACGATCTCAACAACCAGGCTATCGACTCCTTTCTCTTCGTAGTCTCTAAATTCCTCGGCCTGCACGCCATCTCCAACTTCCTCCTCAGAAGAAAGAGTTTATGGGTTGACGATGATAGGCGGCATTTGTTGTTCTTCATTTTGGGTGAAAGATTCGGGATTCTGCGAAGTCGAGGCCATTCTTTCCTAGGAATGGTATGTTCGATGAAGTGAATAAATCACAAGTTTATCGACTCAAACTTTTACTGCAAAGATCTAGATATTTGGGGTCAAAAGTAAAAAGATCCCTCTTATTTCGACTATATATACGGATAGTGAAAAGACGGTTCAGCCCTTCACGTCTTTTCATTTTCCCGCCAGTAAAATCATGAGAAGACTTTATAGATGTCTGACACACGTTACGAAGCTACGTGTCTTTACCAAAAAAGTTCAGACGAATTTGCACTCTTTTTCCCTTGCTCGGTTTTTATCCCTTAAAGGGTTTTTCCGAACTAGGTTTTTAACGAGGCATACTTCATGAACTATTGAAGGGTTGATGCTGCTACTTTATCTACTTCTATGAGCTCCAGCTACGATAACGCTCGAGAAGTGAGGGAGTACTGATGAGGGCTATTTTACACATATGATTATGTAGTGCTTTCCGAGCTAGTTCAGAATCAATCCGATCTGTAAGGCTGGGATAGGTATCCTCGAAGGCTACATGATCGGCTCGACCTGCCATAATATATCTGATCGACCAAAAGACCTATCCAAAAGATCTATTGGGCCGTGCGGTACTCCTAAGCCAAGAAGGACTCCTAGGCCTAATAGGACTCCTAGTTACACTAGGACGAGACTATTATTATAAATACTGAGTTTCACATTGTATCAAGGATCCAGAATTTAACCTATCAATAATACTACAACTATTTCTCCTATCGCATACTTATTATTACGTGATTATACAATTTTATACTGTTCTTGAATTGCTCCATCCTGAGTACTTTAACCAAACCCCTAATATATAAAGTTGTTCTTTTAATAATTTACTGAGTTTAACCTTAAGACGAAATCAGGCTAAATCAAACAATTTCCAGATTTATTTTATAATTTTATTATGTATTTTTCAAAATTTATTTATCTTGTATTATATTAGAAATAATATATTCAATTATTAAATTTCTCTTCTTCTTCGTTTTTTTTTTTTTAAGAATTGTGGACTGGCCCTTTGGGCCAGCCCACAAATAGGCCCTAGTGGCCTGTTGCTGTAAAAGCAACAGGCCAGGGTCTGTTGCACATGCAACAGACCCGTGCATGGGCTGCAACCGGGCCGCTGCACAGTGAGATGGCCCGGAGGTGGGGTGGCTCCGGCCACCCCATCGAAAAATATGCATATACACCTCCTATTTTTCAGATTTACAGAAATAGCCCAAATAAAAGATAAAAATCTTTTTATAACCCAAAACATTCACAAATTTAAAATCTTTCATGAAAAATTTATAGATCTATAATGTAACATATTCTTTTGAAATTTTACACATGTAATTTTTGGAAATAACATACTTTTTGTTTTCAAAAATCCCAAAAACATTATTTCATGGAGAAACCCATAGATCTATTAAAAATCCAACAAAATCAACTATCAAATTATATATAAATATAATACTATTTTTAAACCCAAATTACAATCATCAATAAATCAAAAAATCAAAAATATTATATAAACTAAAGTTTTATAAAGTGTTTCAAAATCATTTTCATTGACATAGGACTTAGGGTTTTCTAACTATAATAAAACTACACTTATAAGAAAGTTTTGAGATTACCCACTCCTTGCAAGGGTTTCGGTGGCGGGTGGATGGCGGTCCGGCGACGGTGGTATGGCAGTGATGGTGGGGTTCGGTGGCTTTGCTACGGCAGCGGTGCTACGGTAGCGATGGTGGTGGTGGTTTCTCCTTCCACTTCCTTCACTTTCTCACACTAACTTTCACCTCTTCTCACACACTTTTTTTTGTTATCTCTAATTCTAACTTAACTATGAAAATTAAGGTGCAAATGAGTGGAGAGAAATCTGAAAATGAAGAGAAAGGTGTTTAAATACACCTTGGGAAGATGGGAGATATAATTACTCCCCAAGAAACAAGTCAATGCATGTCCATCTTGGATAGAGAAGTTTCTCTAACCAAGAGGCATGCTTGGCCACCCCTAGGGCGGGCTAGGAGAGCTATAAAGGCTCTCCTATCAGCTACAATCAAGTATGGGGCGAAATTTACACTTTGCCCCCCTGAAGTTTCAGTAAACTGCATTTTTGCCCCAAAAATTATTTATTTTGCACAATTAAGTCCAAATATTTTTCAAAGGAGGTATACTATTATTTTAAAGCATTTTTGTGCTTTTAAATCATTTCAAAGTTAATAAGGACATAGGAGATAATAAAATTGTACATTTTACCCAAAAGTAACACTTAAGTTTTTGAAATAAGATATAACACATGAAATTGGATTAAAAATCCAATAAAATACGATTAAAAAGGTCTGAAATTTACGGGGCGTTACAATTGTGGTGCAAGAGCATTAGCCTTAAAGTGTTCCAGGACTGGCTATTATTGGCCTACCTTGATATCAGACTCAATCAATTACGTCAAGAAATGTCATCACTGCCAGATTTACTCGAACTTGATACATCAGCCTGCAGAACAATTGCACTCAATTCCGATCTGCTGGCCATTTCATAAATGGGGAATCGATATCATTGGGCCTTTCCCAACTGCTAGATCGAAGAAAAACTATGTCTTGGTTGTGGTTGAATACTTTAGCAAATGGGTAGAATGTATTGCGCTAACCAAGATTACTCAGTTTCAGGTTATACATTTTTTGTGGAAGAATATTGTTTGCAGGTTCGGGATACCAAGGGTATTGGTCTCCGACAACGGAACCTAGTTCGTGGGTAAGCAAATTATGGAGTGGTGTGAAAAATTTAGGATTCAGCAAAACTTCACCTCAGTCGGCCATCCCCGAGCAAACGGACAAACCGAGGTCACCAACAGGGAAATTGTCCGATCACTTGAAAAGCGCTTAACTGACGCAAAGGGAAAATGGTTAGATGAGCTTCCCGGGGTCATTTAGGCGAATAGAACTTCAGTTAAATCGGCTACTGGAGAGACTCCTTTCTCCTTGGTTTACGGTTCGGAGGCCGTAATCCCGATCGAGACTTTGGTATCATCACCGAGAGTTATATCTTATGATCTCGACCAAAATCAATCCTTGAGAGAAACAGATGTCGACTATGCGGATGGCAAGCGGGATCGAGCAAGTTTAAAAATCCAAGCTACTAAGTCTAGCATGGAGAAAGCATATGATAAGAAGGTCAGAATAAGAACTTTTAAAGTGGGGGACTTGGTCCGCAAAAAAGTGGAGGTCTCAAAACATGTGGGAAAACTTCAGCCGAACTGGGATGGCCCTTACGTAGTGCAGGAGGTCGGAAAGAAGGGGTCCTACAAAATTGCTCACCTTAACGGGAAACATTGCCAAGAAGCTGGAACGCAGTTAACCAACGGAAATACTATGGAAGATAACTTTTGTAATCATTTTCTATACTTGTAATTATGTTTGCAATTTGGTTTTATTCCAAGTATTAGCACATTTAATGAAGTTTTTCCTTTTGTTCCAAATGTGTTCCGAGTACCTTCGTTTTGAAAAAAAAAATGCAAAACATCTCGAATGAGGGTGAAAGTTGTTGCTATGCCCCTCAGCTCGAAAAAAGACTTGCAATAAAATGCAAAATGTCTCGACTGAGGGTGAAAGTTGTTGCTATGCCCCTCAGCTCGGAAAAAGACTTGCAAAAAAAGAAGAAAGCAAAATGTCTCGACTGAGGGTGAAAGTTGTTGCTACGCCCCTCAGCTCGGTTACAGACTTGCGTAAAAAGAGCAAAATGTCTCGACTGAGGGTTAAAGTTGTTGCTACGCCCCTCAGCTCGGTTATAGACTTGCGTAAAAAGAGCAAAATGTCTCGACTGAGTGTGAAAGTTGTTGCTACGCCCCTTAGCTCGGTTACAGACTTGCGTAAAAAGAGCAAAATGTCTCGACTGAGGGTGAAAGCTGTTGCTACGCCCCTCAGCTCGGTTACAGACTTGCGTAAAAAGAGCAAAATGTCTCGAATGAGGGTGAAAGATGTTGCTACGCCCCTCAGCTCGGTTACAGACTTGTACAAAAAATGCAAAATGTCTCGATTGAGGGTGAAAGTTGTTGTTATGCCCCTTAGCTCGGAAAAAAGACTTGCAAAAAAATGCAAAATGTCTCGACTGAGGGTGAAAGTTGTTGCTATGCCCCTCAGCTCGGAAAAAGACTTGCAAAAAATGTAAAATGTCTCGACTGAGGGTGAAAGCTGTTGCTATGCCCCTCAGCTCGGAAAAATACCTGCTCAAAAAAGCAAAATGTCTCGACTGAGGTTGAAAGCTGTTGCTATACCCCTTAGCTAAGAAAAAGACCTGCTCAAAAAAGTAAAATGTCTCGACTGAGGGTGAAATCTGTTGCTATGCCCCTCAGCTCGGAAAAAGACTTGCGAAAAAATAAAGTATCTCAACCAAATGCAAAGCAAGTTGCTATGACTACTTAGCTTGGAAAAAGGACTTGTATAATAAAAGTCATCAGATGACGTGTTCGAAATATGGCAGTTTTGAAGCAGTCCTGTTCCTTGAATTTTCTTAAAAAGTTGATCGATTATTTTTAACATATTGGATTTTTAAATCCAGTTTCTGCTCGAAGTGGTTCTTTCCGACTTAATTTATTATTCATTTGAATATCGTACTTCTCGAGGTGGTTTTTCCGAGTTGGTTATTGATCGATGAATCTCCAGTTGCAGATCGATTTCAGGCCCAAAGTAAATCCAGCACTGAGTTCAGATTTTTTAAAGTGTTATGTCCAAACTATGACAATGATTATCGAGCAAGAAATTACAAGTTAGAACAATCACAAGTTAAAAGTTGTGAGATAAATTGCTAAGATTTTAAGTAAAACATGAAGAAGTGTTTTATTTATAATTTCCGAACAAGATACAAGGAACTGCAATTTCATTGATAATTCTCGAACGGATTACAAAAATCATAAGTACATCTTCGAATAAAAGTTCTATTACAACTACTATGCCCTATTCTATGGTCTTCGAGCATCCGTTAGTGTCGTAGACGGCAAGCAGAGGCAAGCATCCGATGAGTGCACCACAGTTTGTGTGACAGATCGGTTGCCCAGTAGACTTGTAAAAAGCAATCGAGCCAGCTCGGTTTATCGTCTGATGATATCTGGGTTTGAAGTGAGGTAGTATGAATTGCAGACCGCTTTTTTTGCTTGTCTTCATACGTTTTACAGCCTTTTTGCCACCAGCTGAGCCCGATCACTTCCCCGAGGCAACAGGTAAAGCGGACAGTCATCATTTTAAGATCTGAAATTTCAACCTGAAGTCACCATTCTTCAAGAAAATCCTTAAAGAAGCTGGTGCTCGAGATCGATCTTCCTTTTAATGGAATGCTAACCCTGCCCAAAATGCCCGAGTAAGGGTCGGCCACTTGTCGGTATTTCGAAGGAAGATCCCATTTTCTAGATCGGAGACCCCTCGGTATTTGAGAGGCCCCTTTTTTCCGATTACACCCATACCAAAGAAAGAAGTAAAATGTTTGTGAGCTCGAAAGAAAGTTCGAAGTCGAATTTCGAAGACTTGTACAGAAAGAAGGGAGGCCCCGAGCATGGTCCTCGGATAACCCATTTTCATACAGCAGAGTGAAAATTTTTAACTGAGCAAAGTACTCCTTTTATACTAAAAGGATTGGAAGATCGACGGTCATTATTCAACAGGATTTAACGTCCCAGATTAAGGAATTTATCACAGGTGACTGTTCCGCTTCCCGAGGTTTAGGTGCTGTTTGGTCAGAATTACTTTGGAACTTTGCTAAAAATGAGGGAATACTATGACTCGGTCTGAACTTTGATGCAGGCAATTTTCCATCTTTCCTTTCATGTCGGAAATTCAGCAAATCACAACTCGAATGGAAAAGTTCATTGTTTCCTCATTTTCACGACGAGATATGTGCGTACGTGAAAAAATCTCGAACAACATGGGTTTAAAAAAGTTTTAAGCAAATATAAAATTTCCGAGTAGAACACAGCAATATTTAAAGGAAGATAGAATTTATTTGTCCTTAACAAATGACGGTACAGAAAGGAAAAGATAAGGTTACAACAATTAAACGAGCAGGAAGAATAAAATTACAACAAAGTTGAATCTCTAGATCAGCTTATTCTCATCTAGAATCTTTCGGAGCTCGGCGCTGCAGGCTTCATACCCTCTATTATATGTCTCTTGCTCCCAGTGCTCGGAATCTTTCTTCTCCTGCTCGACAATGGACCTCAGCTTGTCCAACTCCTTGCTCAATTCCTCAAGGACTTGGCTCTCTCTCTGCTTTACAGCCTTCTCCTTTTCAGAGGCCAACTTCTGCCCGATAGCTTTAGCTTCCTCGAGAGACCTCTGCAGGGCAGCCTTTTTTGTTTTTCCAGATCAAGAGCAACGGCAGCATGTTACCCACCCTCCAGCTCGACTTGCAGACCGAGATTGAAAAGATGCTGGCCGCTGCATTAGATTGCAAAAAAGAGATTATATATATATATAAAAAGAGAGAGAGAGAAGTAATACGGAAAAGTAACGCAAAAATGCAACTCACATGACTAAGCAGGTCAGAGCTCGGCTGCATAATTTCCCGAGCACTTTTTTCTCTTAGCCGTTCCTGCTCGGCTACCCGAATGCTTCTCAAGGCAATATCCCAACATTTCGGAGACGCACCCCCAACCAAGCTTTTATTTCTTATCTCCTCAAAAATTACAGTCAATGTGCGAGTGACATCGGAGACAGAGCTGGAAGCCTCAAGATTCTTACCCGACGGATGAGGCATCTTCCCATCAACGGAAGGGTCATTTATTTTGACCTCTTCGGAAGGGTCATTTATTTTTGTTGGATGAAAATGAAGATTTTGAAGTGAAAGGAGGTTTTGATGATTTCCAAAAGTCATCAGCTAAGTATGGAAGCTTAGTTCAAACCTTAGAAGATATTTGACCAAGGAAGAATTTACTTCAGACGAGTCAAATATGGTCCAGAATACTACTGATCTGTTGCTGAAGAAAGAAATCAGACTGGTGGATTTTCGGCCGACTCAAATCAGATTAGTTCAGTTTGGGATCAGCCGAGTGTACTTCAGACGAGTAATCTCGATCAGCAGAGTGGAAGTGGATCAGAAGTTATTGCAACGGTAATAAATGCACTTAGAGAAATAAATGCTGAAGAGGAAGGGTATTTATGACAAATGATTGAAGAGACACCACGTATCAGCTTGGTGCATTTAATGCGAACTGACAGGAAGTACAGCAGAGTGTACAGTGATCAGTCGCAGGTAGCCGTTTCTGCAGAAAGGACCAGTACTCGAGGATTTGAACACCTGTCGATCTCTCAACGGGCAGGTTTTCAAATCTCAAGTATAAATAGTTCAGTTCAAGAGTTGAAGTAAAAGAGCAACACAACTGAGATTAAAATCAAAGCAGAATTCTTCTAAGTCTCAACTTCAAGAACAGAACACTCATCAGCCGAGTCATTTGTTGATGAAGCAGAATAGAGAGAAAACAAAATATACATACAAATCTGAGTGATTTTGTGAGAAAAGTGTTGTGAGAAGTAGATATCTATCTAAGTGAGTGATATTACTTCAGAGAGTAGGAGTTTCTTTGTGATTTCCTATTACGCACTTGTGGCCATTTTATTTGTTGTTTGGCGCAAACAGAGTTTATTGTAATCTTTGTGATTATAGTATAACCCAAGATCTAAGTGACTTGGAAGAGTGGACTAAAGGATTTACATCCATATAACCACTATAAAAATCCTTTGTGTTTATACTTGCATTATTTCTTGCATATTTTCAAAGAGCATATTTAAACATGTAAAAGCTAACTGTTGAAAAGTTTTAAAAAGGAGTTTGCAAAACTGGGGATAAAACTTTTTCTAAGTTAAGAAAACAACTTGTGAAAAACACTAGAAAAATCCGCTGCAAGTTAGTAAATTTAGAACTCTGATTTTGATAAAATCAGCTAAGTAAAATCAGAAGAGTGGTCAACTCTGCTGTTCAAAGCTTCGTGCGAGATCAGCTTAGTATACTTACAATTCTTGATCAGCTTAGTATGCTGACAGAAAAATTAGAGATTTTTAAAGATAAATTTTAGAGGTCTATTCACCCCCCCCCCCCCTCTAGACCTCATCTGACCACTGGGGACCAACAAGTGGTATCAGAGCAGGTGGTTCATCTGAATCATTTGCCTGATCAACGAGCTTGATCCTAGAGTGTTTTTCAAAGGTTTTCAAAAAATTTCAAAAGAGCATCTTTTTTAAAAGAAAAACTTTTTTAAAAATGGACTGTATCAGCCTTGTTCCCCACATTGGCGGTATGAGCTTTGAGGACTGGAAAATACGCATGGAAATTTTCCTTGCTGCTTACAATGATAATATGTACAGGTGCATAACCCAAGGTCCTATAAGAATCACCAAAACAATCAAAGTTGATGGCCAAGATAAGGTTGTTGACAAAGAACATGAAGAGATGACAGCTGAGGAAATCAAGCTGAAAAATCTTGACAAGGTTGGAATCTTCATCATGACCAAAGCCCTCGACAACGAAAGGTTTGACAAGGTCAAATATTGCAAAACATCTAAGGAGATGTGGGATAAGGTCCATGACATGAGTGAAGGGAATGACTCAATCAAAGAACACAATCTGAGCGTTGCCCTGGAGAAGTTTGAGAACTTCAAAATGAAACCTGGAGAAACCATTGACCAGATGGATACTAGGTTTACAAAGGTGTTGAACAACGTGTTAAAGTTGGGAAAGACGTTTACTGATAAAGAATCACCCTTAAAGTCTTAAAGGCGCTGCCACCCAAGTTCAACATGAAGATCACAGCTATGGAAGAATCAAGGGATTTTGGGAAGATCTCACTGACTGAGCTGTTTTCTGTACTCAAGGCGTACGAGTATAAAATGCCAAGAATGGGTATAGAAGAGACCTCAACTTCTGGCCCCACTGTTGCCCTGGTCGTTGCAGAAATCAGCCGGGAAGATCAGAGAAGTGGACTCATCTGATGAGACCACAGTGCTCAACAAAAAGGAGTACACTGCTGGCGATGTTGCTTTGTTATTAAATGAGTTCATAAAGTTCTATAAAAGAAAAATGAAGAACAAATATAACAATGCTTCTACTTCTAAACCTACCTCTTATTCTCATGATAGTAAGGATGATTCTAAATCCAAAATGATGTGCTATAACTGCAGGAAATTGGGACATTTCATCAAGGATTGCCCATATCCTAAAGAGTACACTGAGGAGGAAAAGAAATTGAGGAAAGAGAGGAGACACCAGAAAAGCAAAGTGATGTTGGCTGAAGCTGAAAAGATTGCAGCCATCTATTCGTCTAACTCAGAATCAGGGACTTCAAGTGATGACTCTACTGAAGGAGAGACACCTGCACTGCTCTGTCTCATGGCCAAAGAATCAGAGGATTCTGACGCTTAGGTAACTCTCTTTGAAAATGAAGATGAGCTATTTAACTCATTTGAGCAAATAATGAAAAACAACACAGATGTTGTTAATGAATTTGCAAAGCTTAAGGAGAGATGATTGTGCTGAAAAAGCAAAATGCTAAACTGAAACTTAGTGTTGAAAAACAACAAGATTCAGCTAGGTATAAAAAGCTTTCGCATGAATATGAATCTCTGAAAGCAGAATGTGAAGTTTACAAAGGAAAAATCATGGAACTTGAAAAGATCATATCTACTCATGATAAGTCGTCTGTTGCATCAGTAGACACATCTAATGAACAGAGAACACCTTTAGTAAAAGAGAATTTAGAACTGAACAAAAATGAGAAGTTCAGATCTGCTGATAACAGTAATGTTATTTTATATGTTCAGACTGCTAAATCTACTTCACTTGAAACTGAGAAAAAGGAGAAGAAATCTCCTAAGGCTAAAAAGGGTAAAAAGCCTGAAAATGAAAAACAGACTGGTAAAACGAAACAGCGGAATAGTCCTAAGAAGTCTGCTGATAAGAGTAAAACCAATCAGACTATTAAAACTAAGTCGTCTGTTAAAGAGCAAGTAAAGAGCAGACCTAAGAAGCAAAGAAATTATAATAATGATGCTTGGTATGGAAATGAGTCTTATTATGTGCAACCTGCTTATTCATCTTATTATGCTGCACCTCATTATCCACCTTACTATGCTGCATATCCTGCTCATCATCCAATGCATGCTTACCCTTCTTATCATGCATCTTATCCTTCTTATGAGCATTATTCACATCATAATGATTATCAACATAATATGCCTGCTGATTATGGTGAAGAAAAAATTGCTTATGCTCCTGCTAAAACTCAAAAGCCTAAGAAGCATAAGACTTCAACATCTTGGGTTGTCAAAGGTGACACTAATCCACTAGGACCCTCTCAATAAAGGGTTCCTAAAACAACTTTATTTTGTTTTGTAGGTTAGGATTAGGAGTAGGAGTAAAGTAGTGAAGAAATGGTACTTGGACAGTGGATGTTCAAGGCACATGTGTGGAGACATACATCAACTGGCAGATGATGTTGCTGTGAATGGTCCAATAGTCAAGGTTGTTGCGGTTGGAAAGCTAATCAAAGGAAACATAGAGATATCTGACGTCTCTTATGTAAATGGCCTGAAGTACAATCTGCTGAGCATAAGTCAATTTTGTGACAAGGGATTTCTTGTAATGTTTTCATCAGATAGGTGCTACGTTGAACAAATTGGGACAAAGAAGGTTATCTTATCTGGAAGAAGAAGTGAAATATCTATGTGGTCGACTGGAATTCCGTGGACAGGAATTGTAATGTTTGTTTGGTGGCTTCTACACCAAGTGAAATCAGTTGGTTGTGGCACAAAAGAATGAATCATTTGAATTTCAAGACCATAAACAGATTGATAAATAATGATTTGGTAGAGGGAATTCCAAAGACAGTCATGAGCAAAGATAACCTCTGTGACACCTGTCAGAAGGGTAAACAAGTGAAGTCCACTTTCAAAAGCAAGAAGCACCAATCTTCAACCAGAATTTTGGAGCTGTTACATATGGATTTGTTTGGCCATATTGATCCTATCAGCAATGGTGGAAAGAAATACTGCCTAGCTGTTGTGGATGATTATTCAAGATTTACTTGGGTGATTTTCATGAAGAAGAAAAGTGAAACCAAGGAACATCTTACTAATCTGATGGAACTGATCCAGAATCAGAAGAGTCAAAGAATATGGAAGATCAGATCAGATAGAGGGACTGAGTTTACAAACTCTACCGTTGAAGAGTATTGTAACTCCAGAGGAATCAATCATGAGTACTCTGCTGCCAGAACCCCTCAACAAAATGGAGTTGCTGAAAGGAGAAACATAACTCTAAAGGAAGCTACCAGGACAATGATAGCTGAAGCAAAACTGCCCCAAAGATTCTGGGCATAAGCCACAAATAAAGCATGTTATACCCAGAACAGATGTATGATCAACAAAAGTCAAAACAAGACACCTTATGAGCTATGGAACAACAGAAAGCCTAATTTACATTATCTTAGGATTTTTGGTTGTAAATGTTATGTTTTGAATAATGGGAAAAATCACCTTACTGCTTTTGGAGAGAAAGCTGATGAAGCTGTTTTTGTAGGATACTCTACTGTTAGTAAAGCTTACAGAGTCTTTAACAAAAGATCCTTACTTGTAGAAGAATCTATTCATGTAGTATTTGATGAACCAAGCCAATCTTCTGAAAAGAATCAAGGTGCTAATCCAGAGATATCTGCTGACCTTCAGAAATTGAGTATGGAAAGAAAAGAAGAATATGTACCCATCATACTACCTGATCTAAACAAAGCAGTTAACTCAAGTGCTGTTCAAAATCAGTCTGCTGATTGTCTAACAGAGGAGTTGCAAACAGCTGACAGACCAGAGCCTGTTCAACAGACCACTACTAAGACTCCAACAGTAGTGTTGCAAGATCAATCAAGAGGACAACATCCAGATTTGCAGCCTGATCTCAGATGGCTCAGAGACCACTACTGAGACTCCAACAGTAGTGTTGCAAGATCAATCATGAAGATGAAGACTTTGAAGTGAAGGGAGGTTTTGATGATTTCCAAAAGTCATCAGCTAAGTATGGAAGCTTAGTTCAAACCTTAGAAGATATTTGACCAAGGAAGAATTTACTTCAGACGAGTCAAATAAGGTCCATAAGACTACTGATCTGTTTCTGAAGAAAGGAATGAGACTGGAGGATTTTCAGCCGACTCAAATCATATTAGTTCAGTTTGGGATCAGCCGAGTGTACATCAGACGAGTGATCTCGATCAGCAGAGTGGAAGTGGATCAGAAGTTATTGCAACGGTAATAAATGCACTTGGAGTAATAAATGCTGAAGAGGAAGGGTATTTATGACAAATGATTGAAGAAACACCTCGTATCAGCTTGGTGCATTTAATGCGAACTGACAGGAAGTACAGCAGAGTGTACAGTGATCAGTCGCAGGTAGCCGTTTCTGCAGAAAGGACCAGTACTCGAGGATTTGAACACCTGTCGATCTCTCAACGGGCAGATTTTAAAATCTCAAGTATAAATAGTTCAGTTCAAGAGTTGAAGAAAAAGAGCAACACAACTGAGATTAAAATCAAAGCAGAATTCTTCTAAGTCTCAACTTCAAGAACAGAACACTCATCAGCCGAGTCATTTGTTGATGAAGCAGAATAGAGAGAAAACAAAATATACATACAAATCTGAGTGATTTTGTGAGAAAAGTGTTGTGAGAAATAGATATCCATCTAAGTGAGTGATATTACTTCAGAGAGTAGGAGTTTCTTTGTGATTTCCTATTACGCACTTCTAGCCATTTCATTTGTTGTTTGGCGCAAGCAGAGTTTATTGTAATATTTGTGATTATAGTATAACCCAAGATCTAAGTGACTTGGAAAAGTGGACTAAAGGATTTCCATCCATATAACCACTATAAAAATCCTTTTTGTTTATACTTGCATTATTTGTTGCATATTTTCAAAGAGCATATTTAAACACGTAAAAGCTAACTGTTGAAAAGTTTTAAAAAGGACTTTGCAAAACTGGGGATAAAACTGTTTATAAGTTAAGAAAACAACTTGTGAAAAACACTAGAAAAATCCGCTGCAAGTTAGTAAATTTAAAACTCTGATTTTGATAAAATCAGCTATGTAAAATCAGAAGAGTGGTCAACTCTGCTGTTCAAAGCTTCGTGCGAGATCAGCTTAGTATACTTACAATTCTTGATCAGCTTAGTCTGCTGACAGAAAAAGTTAGAAAATTTTAAAGATAAATTTTAGAGGTCTATTCACCCCCCCTCCCCTCCCCCCCCCCCCCCCCCCCCCTCTAGACCTCATCTGACCACTTGGGACTAACAATTTTGACCTTTTTATTTGGAGGCTCGAGAACGACGTCCTTAGCAGCCTCAGCAGCCAAAATGGCCTCAACCAGTAACTTCTTTCCCCCGGCCATTTGGAGTAATGTCAGGGTCGGAATAAGATCATCCGGATGGGACCTCTTATTTGAGGCAAGCACAGAACCGCCAGAGTTGGCTTGCTCGTTAGGACCTTTACTGTCCTATTTTTTCGCTTCGGAAGTAGTTTTCGCTCTAGATGGGGAGTCCACTATTTGTATAACCGGCTCTTTCTCGAGCCGGGTAGATTCGGAGTTCGATGATGAACCAGCCTTGGTTTTACCACGCTCGGCTTTGGAAGCCTTTGGGACCTCCTTCGAGGCCTTGGAATCCTTAGACTTGGATTTTGGAGCCTTGTCTTTCTTGGCCTTATAAAGTTGGGTAGGGTTGAGCTTGGCACCTACTAAATCTTCCATGGTCGAGTACTTAAAGAAGAAGTTGTTCGGATTATATTATCGACTCTTGAGCTCCGATGTGAAATATTTGGAAATGATAATGGAAATTTGTATAGTTCTCTAATGTATTTATAGGAAAGAGAAAAGTTTCTTTTGGGGACCCAACAGTCGCGATTTTCCAGTTTTTCCGAGCTATATGCTGAAGCTCGATTATTGGTGTAGGACCTCAGGCGCTACCAGTTGCCCCAAAACCAATTGGTGTTAGGAAACGCGCATGCCCTTCCCTTATAGTGCATTCATTCAAGCGCCCACAATATTCGATTGTGACTCCACCCGCACACTCAGTTTGGGTGCCACCCGCACACTCAGTTTGGGTGCCGCTGGGCAATTGCTGTCACCCGCACACACAGTTTGGGTGCCCAACAATCTCCCCCTCAGCAATTGCTCCAGCTGGGAATCGAACACGTGACCTTGGCTCTGATACCACCTGTAGGACCTCAGGCGCTACCAGTTGCCCCAAAACCAATTGGTGTTAGGAAATGCGCATGCCCTTCCCTTATAGTGCATTCATTCAAGCGCCCATGATATTCGATTGTGACTCCACCCGCACACTCAGTTTGGGTGCCCAACAATTGGCATACTTTATCTACAAAGAATATTTGAAGTCCCTACAACGCGTCATTTATTTATTAATGGTTCACGATTTCTTTCGACCTACATGCAACTTACGAAGATTATTGTCTAAGTTAAGCTGCACGACAGAGTCCGATGTGAGATTATCGACAAGATCTAGCACATGTCACAGATTTATAAAGGAAAGAAAGTTTATATAACAATCAAAAGGTTTACATTGCTACAAATAGAAAATCCTACTCCTACCTATTACAAAATCTATCTAATGGTCGTGATTTTCCTCGTCCTCCTCGCTCTCGGAGCTGTTCTCGATATCAACGTCTTCATCCTCGGAACTCTCTTGATCGTCCTCATCTGAGCTCGAGCTTGTACTAGATGCTTCCAGTTCCAATAGATCTGGATTTGGCATGGGAACCCCGAACTCTTCCACGAAAGGGGCGAACTCTTGCGTCTCCCAAGCTTTGGAACTCGAAGAGGAAGCTCGATAGTCTTCTCCATCCCTATTCTTCAGAATGTTCATGTGACTCACATACTTAGACATTCTGTCAGGAATGACCTTTGCAGCGATCAGCTGTTGAACCCCTTTGTAGAATGTGGTTTGAAGGATTTCCACCAACCCTTTTCCGAGCAGTGGCATCTAATGCAGGAGATTCCAGAAACTCCCTTATCGAGCTCATGCGTGATTCCTCTTTACCACACTGGTAAGACTGCTCAGAATCCGCCTTAGATAAGGGAGTGTACTTAGCCTGGAGTCAACCAGTTCCTTCTTAACCTTGGCGAGCTCTCTGTTTGTTTTATCAGCTTGTGCTCGAAGTCTAGATTCTTCGAATAGAGACTTTTGGAAGGACACATGCACCCGATCTGACTCATCTTCCAAAAGTGAGGTATGATATAGCTGGTTGAGAAAGTAATCTCCGGCCTGTAAAGGGATAATAGAAAACAGTGAACATCCTATGTAAAAAGACAAAGTTACTATTCCAATGAAAAGTGCAGTACCGCTTGATGTGCTTGAGAGAACTGGCCTAGAATATCGAGGTCATTGTGAGCCAGAAGCTCTTCCTGGTCCTCGGCAAAGCGTCCCGCCATAAAGACCTTGATCGACTTATCATAGACATTTTCTCCGTTGGGGACGCGGTCGCTTAAAATAGACCCATCCTCGGGATAACCGGCCGCTTTGCGACCCTTGAGGTAGTCCTCGATAAAATCCACCATATCAGGCGCGGTTCGGCCTTCACGACGGGAAAGAGGTCTATTGGTTCGACCTACCAAGTCCTTCTTCCTCTTCGCCTCGGGGCCTCCGCCATCCTGACTTTCCCTGGCCCGTTTTAGACGGATCTCCTTCCCCTTCATCTTCTTCATGGTAAACAGACTATACCCTAGTCCCGATAACGAGGAAGGGCCTCCCTGATCCAAGGGAGGAGCCATTTCCAGCGGCTCGGCATCTTCATGCTCTTCATCCGCATCGGATCGAGTACCTTGGGAGAGATTCTCTCGAGGAGGAACAATAGGATGACTGGTTTGTGTCTGATGGGGCTTAACCTGCCTCCTCGGTTGGCCCGGCGTCTTCTTCGAGGTAGAATCAAAAAGTTTGCCGACTTTGGAAGCTCGGTAACTTTCTACCATCTCATCTAAGGAAAGGAAAAATTGTGTCAAGGGACGAAGGCTTTAAAATAAGATAACATGTTGAAAATGGAAAAATATATTACCCAAGGATCGGGGATCTTCAGCGACCCCGAGATCGAACGTGGCTTGGCTTAGCCTCGCTTTCCTCAGAACTGGCTCCAGGATAAGGAAAGCCAATTGGTAGAGGTCGGAATGCATAGAGGCAACAATATGTTCGCGGAGACCCCCCTTAATCTGGCCCATGATTTTGCGTTTGCCATATATCCAATCGCGCTGACCTTTCCATCAGTGCGGGATCATTTACTCAGAGGTCGGCATATCCGGTCCTTTAACAAAAAAAAACTGTCTTTTCTAGTCCAGGGAGTTACTGGAAACGGTCGTCGATAAAACGGAGTGGTTCGGGCGTTGAGAAAAATACACAAACCCCGCATTAGAAGCTGGGGAGTTGCTGATTTTGAAAATCTGCCAAAAATTTTGGAAGTTGGCAAGTTTGTTCTTAGCCTTCATCAGGACACTAAAGGCGATCAGATACCCAATGGAGTTCGGGAAAATCTGTGCGGGAGCTAAAGAAAATAAATCCAAAACATCCTTGAGCAAAGGGATGAAAGGAATCTGCAGCCCGTAGGAAAATTGTTTAGTATAGAAGGCTTGGCATCCTTCTGGGGGTGCATCAACCAGTTGAGAAGAGGTCGGGATAACCAATGAATAGCCTTCTGGGAGAAATTTTCCTATTTCAGCCTCTAGTTCGGCTCGGCTTTCAATCGGATTGTAAGAACAGAAAATTTCGTCGACCCGTTTTTCAGTTTTCTGAAGCCGCCCAGTGGAGTTCGACTCTTTCGGAATAGCGTCCAAATCGAGTATTCTCATATAGGCATTATTCCCTATTGAGTATCTAGTTAATTCATGCTCTCCCAACATTTCGGCCGAACCGTCATCACTACTGACCTCTGCATTTTGTTCCCCATCTCCCTCTCGCTCGGTATTAAGCTCCGCATTCTGCTCTCCATCACCTTTGGGCTCGGTATTTTGTTTCCCTAAAGTCCCCTCGCCGTTTTTCCACTCTAAGAAGTTTATAGCACCGTCGATAACTCTATTCACTTCGTCCGACGAATCTCCCGTCAGTTCGTACGTATTTATGAGATGGCTGATAGATCCAAGATCGGACTCCGATCTCGGAAGAATTACCATCTGGTTTTCTGCGTTTTCGGTGTTAGACATCCTGAGAAGAATTACTGTGCTGATCGATGAACAAGAAATGTTTTTCTCGAAGTGAGCACTCCGATCTGTAGTAATTTAATTTGAAGTAGTGCTCGTCTCGTCAGGTCAACGCATATATATAAAGGTTAAAAGGATAAATTGCAAATTAAACCCCGAGTAACCTCTACGGTTAAGCTTCCACTCAGTAAATTCAAAAAGTATCTTTCCATTAATGGCATTTCGGGTCCAAAAGTTTTGAAAGGTGGTCTTTGAGCTCGAAATTTTTAGGTTAACACCATCGTCTTCCGAGGATATATGCACTCTTTTCCCTCGCTCGATTTTTATCCCCCTGGGTTTTTTACGAGTAAGGTTTTTAATGAGGTATATCCGACGCAAGATCGTTCAAGATCTGATCTCTTTTATTTATTTCTCCGAGCTTCAGATATTGTGGCGCCAAGTTGAATCACCGAAGTAAAACTCTCAGATCAAGAACGCCGTCTTTCTACTTGAAGCATCTCAGCATTCCAGGGCTCCTCCAGAGAAGATGTGAACTCTTTTTCACTAGCTCGGATTTTGTCCCACCGGGTTTTTCCGAGAAAGGTTTTTAACGAGGCATATTCAAGTTTTACCATGATGCTGTGTTTACTTCTCTGAGCTTCAGCTTCACTTACGCTCGAGAAGTGGGGGAGTATTGATGAGGGATATTTCGCATGCTCTATTCTAGGAAATACCTCGCTCGAAATCGACCTTGATTCCTACCAAGAAGGCTATTTTTCGACCTGCAAAACTCAGTTTCCGATCAACCCAGATTGATAGTGCAAGGCCCTCTTTCCGATCTACTTCTCTCCTCGGAATCACTGTTGGGCCGACCCATGGGCCTGGCCTGCCAGCCGAGATATGTTCTCCTGCGGAGGGTCTAGCTAGCTCATCACTGTTCCTATAAATACCTAGCGCATTTATGACATCAGGACGGCATGTTTCCCCAAGTGCACCGCAGCACGGACGTATAGATCGGAAATCTATCGAACTAGCATTAGCTCGCTCTCTGTACTTGTTTAACTAGTTGTACGACATCCCGTAATGCTCGAAAGACCTACTTTGTAATTTGTATTCAGACCGATATATTAATACACGGCTTTTGCATACTTGAACTCAATATTGTGCATGCTTTACTTTCTTATTTGATCCTCGTACGAAAGATAGCATAATCAACGTTAGAGTTAGTTGGTTCAAGGGAATAAAGACCATCTATCAAAGTACCACTAGCATAAGTAAAACCATTTTTCATTATGCTTAAAGATCCATTTTTCATTATGCTTGAAGATCCATTTTTCGAATTGAAATAATGTTTTAGATTATTGTTGGTACGTATAAACAATCCTTCAAAACTAAACTAGAATTCCCTATTGATGAGGGCTATTTTATACTTATGGTCGAATTGTACTTCCCGAGCAGATTCAGAACCAATCCGACCTATGAAGACGAAATAAGTTACCTCGGGAGTTCACAATCGACTCGATCTACTTTATCGCAACTAGTCGACCTGAAGATCGATCCCGAAGATTTATTGGGTCATGCAGGACTCCTAGGCCTAGAAGGACTCCTAGATTCGTTAGGATTAGGTATTCAGTATAAATAGCGAATACTCCATTGTAATAAGGAGCCGGAATTTTACCTATCAATAATAATAGTTCAGTTGTTCTCCTCTTACACGATTTAGCTACGTATTTACTATAATTTCTTACAAGTCTTGAATTTCACCATCATGAGTACTTTAACCAAATCCCTAAAATATATATTGTTATCATAAATTTACTGATATTGAACCTAAGACGAAATCAGGCTAAATCAGTTGGCGCCCACCGAGGGGCAGGTTAATTGCTCGATCGAATAATAGTCAATCCAAGGAAAAGCACACGTAATGCTGGAGAAAGCACGGCTTCTCAGCCTCCTCGTACCGTTGAGGATTTACCTCGAAATTCTCAAAGGATTAGTAACAATAATATGCCACCTCCAGCAGAACATCAAGATTTAGATCGTATGGAAACGCATATTATGGGGAACGTTGATAATAACCAAAATAATGGGGGACGGCAGACTCCTAGTAGGAGTCAGGCCCCTAACTCACCTGTTCGATCCGTCCCTCCTCCCCCCTTACCGACTGATCAGGAGAAATTGATACAGATGGCTCAACTTATGAGCTCACTATGTGCTCAAATTTTGCAGGCACCGGCTCCAGAAACGGCTGGCCCGGCGGTGGCCGCAGTTCAGCCATCAGGGGTGGTTAACGATAATAGGGGACCTCGAAGGGACAACGATCGAGTATCGGCTGAAGCGGAGAGCCCAGAAGGGGATCAACAATCCCAAATATCTCCACCAAACATTATCGAAAAGAACCCTGGTCGAAGAGGTAATCAGGCAAGAGCTAAGCTCGTCCTGAACCCCATCTATCTAGAGAAAGAATTGTTATTCCTATCGACGATGATGTGGAGCCCCCAATCATCGATCGACGAGCAACTAGAAGATTCTCTGAAAGAGATATTGAGAGAATGGTGGAGGAACGGTTGGAACAAAGGTTGTTGGCTATAAGACAACCCTGGCCCCGCTCGAGAGAAGTCCAAGATAGTATCGTGGCCTGTTCCCCATTCTGGCTAGAAATTAAAGAAGCACAGGCCTCTGGACATTTACCTACTCGTCTTCCCAGATATGACGGGACAAGTGATCCAAGTGACAATATATTCAGTTTCACGAACATAATGAACTTATACGCTCACTCAGCTGAGTACACTGCAAAATTAATTATCACAACGTTCGAAGGATTAGCGCTGGACTGGTTCGGAAAACAACCACCTAATTCGATCTTTAGCTTCAGAGAGCTGTGTAACAAACTAGAGCAGCAGTTCGCCAGCCAGAAAAGACAAAAGCTCCCAATGAGCTACTTGGGAACTATTACCCTACAGGAAGGAGAATCCCTAAGAAGTTGGTTGGCAAGGTTCAATGTTAAATTATTAAAGATCGACTCCCCAAATACTGACTATATCATATCGATTTTATTCGACCTTACAAAAAATAGGCAATTTGGCAATGCACTAAGTCGAAAGCAGGCTCGAACCTTTGCTAAAATTATGACGTTGGCTTCCAAATATATGACTCAAGAGGAAATGAATTCGTTTAAAGATAAGAATAAGAATAAGGCTCCCACTTCAGGATCAAGGAAGCCTGATAAAGCCCCAATGCCAAAAACCATGGATTACGATCGATTTTCCCGAAAAGGGAATATATTTCAAAGATTGGAATATGGAGGAAGCAACCCTGAGAAAAGACCTAATGTTTACCTCAGGCCTCGATCTCCAGAAAAGAATGTCAGAGATCGAATTAGTTATGTGGAATATACCAAACTAAATGCTCCCCGAGAGGATATTTTGGTGATACTGGAAAGAAACAACTTGATTCCCCCGGCGAAGAGAATCACGCAAGCTAAGCCTTGGGCAAAAAACTACGACCTCTATTTTAGATATCATCGAGCACATGTTCATAGGACCAAAGCTGTTGCTATGCCCCTCAGCTCGATAAAGACTTGCTAAAAAACAGTAAAATGTCTCGACTGAGGGTGAAAGTTGTTGCTATGCCCCTCAGATCGATAAAGACTTGCTAAAAACAGCAAAATGTCTCGACTGAGGGTGAAAGTTGTTGCTATGCCCCTCAGCTCGAATTAGACTTGCTAAAAAATAGCAAAATGTCTCGACTGAGGGTGAAAGATGTTGCTATGCCCCTCAGCTCGATAAAGACTTGCTCAAAACAGCAAAATGTTTCGACCGAGGGTGAAAGCTTTTGCTATGCCCCTCAGCTCGATAAAAGACTTGCACGAAATGAACATGACTATCTAGCTTGGAGAAGGGCTTAAATGATGAAGTTTGTCAAATGATTTATTGTTGGACAAAATCAATTGTTGCTCGAAATAATATAATGAAGTAGCTCTGCTCGAGATATGAAGATTTTTGAAGACTTCATATTCTTTGAAATTCCTTCTCAATATGGTTTATTATTTTCCAAGATTCAATTCTGATCGAAGTAAATCTCTCGGGCTTAAGCTATTATTCATTTAGACACTTATCGAAAAGGCTATCCGAGATGATTTAGACGATCGATAATCTTCCAATTATGGATCAAGAAAATCTCAAATCATTTTAAGATTCCTCGGATTATGAATTCGTCATCGAGCTGGATTTTACAAGCAAGAATAATAACAAAGACGATTGAAAAGAAAGATAAATTGCAAATGTTCAAATTGAAACATAAAAGTCTTATTTATAAATTCCGAGCAGAATACAAGGGATCAATGGAATACAAGGAACTACAGCTTTATTGATGTTCATCGAACAGATTACAAAGTTCTTGAGTACATTTGCAAATAAAGTCCTAATACAACTACTGTGCCCTATTTTATGGTCTTCGAGCATCCTTTAGTGTTGTCGACCAGGAGCATAGGCGAGCATCCGATGAGTGCACCACAGTTAGTGTGACAGATCGGTTGTCCGGTAGACTTGTAAAGTGATCGAGCTGTATATGTTTATCGTCTGATGATATCTGGCTTTGAAATTAGACAATATGAATCGCATACCACTTTTTCTGCTTATCTCCATACAGTCCCCAACCTTCTTGCCACCAGCCGAGCCCGATCACTTCCCCGAGTTGGCGTCTAAGGTTGAAATTCCTCATTTTAAGATCCGAAATTGCAACCTAGAGCGGCCAGTCATCATTTTATGATCCGGAAGCTCGACCCAAAGTTTCCATTCTTCAAGAAAATCTCAAAGAAATTGGTACTCGAGGTCAAACTTCATTTTAATTATCTAACCAGCTTTCCCCCCTCGGGGATACCCCTCGAGATCCGCAATGCTAACCCTGCCCAAAATACCCGAGCAAGGGTCGGTCGCATATTGGTATTTCGAGGGGAGATCCCATTCTCAGGGATCGGAGACCCCCTGATCATCGAGGGGCCCCTTTTTTCCGATTCCACCTATACCAAAGAAATATGTATTTTGTTTGTGAGGTCGGAAGTATGTTCGAAGCCAAATCTTGAAGGCTTGAACAGGAAGAAGGAAGGAACCGAGCTTAGTCCTCGGATGAAACATTTTCACGGTGTAAAGTAAAAAATTTCAGCTGAGTAAAAGGCCCTTTATATACTAAGAGAAAGTTAAGATCGACGGTCATTATTCAACGGAACCAACGGCCCAGATTAAGGCATTGATCACGGGTGATTGTTCCGCTTCCCGAGGGTTAGGTACTGTTTGGTCAAAACTTCCTTGGAACTTTGCTGAAAAAATGGGAATACTATGACTCGATCAGAAGTGTGGTGCATAAAACTTTTCGTTTTTGCTACCGGGTCGGAATGTCGGTCTATTGCAGCTCGAGTATTATTTATTTCCACGATGAGAAAACAACTTGAATTTAAAGAGGTAAGAAGTAAATATAACATTCTGACCAAAGCACAACGTTACTTAAAAGAAAGAGGGTTATTATTTCGAAGCAAATAACATTACAAAAAAATGAAAAGATAAAATTACAACATTTGATCGAGTAGAAAGGAATAAAATTACAAGCAAGGGAAGGAATCTCTAAATCAGCTTGTTCTCAGACAAGATTTTGTGGAGCTCGACGCTGTGGGCCTCGTACGCTTCATTATAACCTTTCTTATACGCCTCTGCTCCCGCAGCTCGTAATCTTTCTTCTCCTGCTCGACAATGGACTTCAGCTTGTCCAACTCTTTGCTCAACTCCTCGTGTACTTGGCTCTCTCTCTGCTTCACAGCTTTCTCCTCTTCAGAGGCCAACTTCAGCTCGATAGCTCTAGCTTCGTCAAGAGATTTCGCCAGTGCGATCTTCTCTTTCTCCAACTTGAGGACCGTTCCAGCGCGCTGCTCGACTTCTAGCTCGACCTGCAATCCGAGGTTGAAAAGATGCTGTGAAACCTACGTGGGATCACATAAGAAGTTAAAAAAAAAAATAATAATAATATAAGACTCACTTGGGTAAGCAGATCTGAACTCGATTGTACAATTTCCCGAGCACTTTTCCCTCTCAACCTCTCCTGCTCGGCCAACTGAATACTGCTCAGAGTAATGTCCCAACTGCTCGGGGCAACTCCCCCCGCCGCGGCCTTATCTTTCATCTCCTCAAAAATAGCATTAAGTGTGCGAGTGACGTCGAAGACAGAGCTGGAAGCTTCGGGATTCTTACCCGACAGAGGAGACTCTTTCTTATCAATAGAAGGGTCATTTATTTTGACCTTTTTACTCTGAGGATCGATAACAATGTTCTTAGTAGCCTCCAGAGACAAAATACTTTCACCTAACGCTTTGTTCTCCCCGGTCATTTAGATTAAGGTTGGGGTTGGAATCAGATCATCTACATGAGGCCTTTTATTTGAAGCAAGCTCGGAGCCACCAGATGTGACTTGCTTGCTAGGACTAATGACCCGCGCTTTCCCCCTCAGAGCTGTTCTTCGATCTGGAGGGGGAGTCTGCAATTTGTATAACCGGCTCCTTCCCAGATCGAGTGGGCGCGGAAGTCGGCGAAGGGTCGACCTTGGTTTTCCCGTGATCACCCTTGGGAGCCTCTGATCGGTTGGGCCCTGGATTCAAAGGAGGATCGACCTTATTTTTGCCACGATCAGCCATCGAAACCTTTGATGCCTCTGTGGAGGACTTGGAATCTTGGCTTTGGACTTGGGAGCTTTTTCCTTCTTGGTTTTGAACATTTGATTGGGGTCGAGTTTGGAGCTTATTAGTCCGTCCATGTTCGAGTGTTGGTGAAGGAATGGCTCGGATTATTTATTCGATCAATTAGCTCCGATGTGAAAGATTAGGATTTCAAATATTCAAACTTTGTTAGTTTATCAGGTATTTATAAGCAAAAGAAACGTTGCCTTTTGGGGACCCAACAGTCGTGAATTTCAAGTTTTTCCGAATTACTTTATGAGGATCAACCGTTGTAATATTTTATCTACTAAGGAAATTGGCTTTCATCCACGTCGCATAGTTCGATATCGATAATCTTTCTCGAGCCCCTTACAGCTTACAAAGACTATTGTCTAGTTGAGTTGTATTATAAATTCTGACAAAGTTTATACGTCGGGATTTGGCACATATCGCAAACAAAGAGAGATTTCATAAATGATCAAGTGAATTATATTACAGCAAAAGAAAAACCCTGCTATCTATTACAAAAATCCTTCTAAGGGTTTGGTTCATCCTCGTCGTCCTCGCTCTCAGGGTCATTTTCGACGTCGACCTTATCGTCCCCAGAAGCCTCTCGATCATCTCCGTCTTCAGAGGTATCTTGATCATCTTCATCTCCAGAACTATCTTGATCATCCTCATCTCCAGAACTATCGGAACTCGAGCTCGAACTGGAGACGTCCAATTCCTGCATATCGGGATTGGGCATGGGAACCCCGAACTCTCTCACAAAAGGGGCAAACTCATGCGTCTCCCAATCTGTGGAACTCGAGGATGAAACTCGATAGTTTTCTCCGTCCATATTCTTTAGAATGTCCATGTGCTTCGCGTACTCCTCCATCTTGTCGGGGATGACTTCTACGGCGATCAACTATCGAACCCCTTTGTAAAAGGTAGTTTGAAGAATCTCGCCGACCCTTTTCCGAGCAGTGGCGTCCAATGCGGGAGATTCAAGAAACTCCCTTATCGAACTCAGGCGTGGCTCCTCCTTACCACGCTGATAAGACAACTTTGAATCAGTTGATAGGATAGTGCCCAGCAAGCCAATGATAGTTAGCTTGTAAGAGGACTATCTTCTTATGGTTTTAATAATAAATACGACCGTTTATTTATAGTACGTAAATTAAACAAATGGCCAACTTCATCTCTCGCGAACTTATTTAAGCGATTGGATGAAATCCTGAGGTCACAATCGACTATGGGACGATTCACTTCGGTATTGAGTGCAATCATGAAACAGTCTCTAAGGTCGTGATCTTAAAACACGTTCCAAGTCATAGATTCCGAACGAGACGGGGTATCGAAGGAATCGCTAAGACTTGTACGAGTATGCATGATTCACATGGAGTGAATTTGTAGAGTTTCATGAACAAGACATTTGATGTCAGTGCATATGAGTAAGTGGTTCGATAGGGGATCGAACGCATCGAACGACCCGAACAGAGAAACCCATTGTGCAAGCGCATGACGCATATCGGTGATGGGATGTTTCTCAAGGCTTATAATAGTGTACGATTTAGTCCTTAGACTTGAGGTACTAGGGAGAATTCGGTGCATGGGTGTACGTATTTAGATTTAGGTACTGGTCACGTAGCCTGACCTTAATGTGCCTAAGTTGGGTGCATATAGTCGTGTACGCGAGTGGTTAGTACTAAGAAAGGATCTATCGACTCATCCTGATAAGGTGGGAGAATTTCCTATACGTTCTTAGATAATATGTTCCGAGGAACCTGCGGCCGCAGTCGGTGACGGATTTGGAAAGGGGTTTCCAAATTTAGCAGTCACACTGGAATTATTATCCTGAATTAGAAAGTATAGTTGTCGAGATAATTAGAGGTGCCGGTCAATTCACATACCCTAGGTCTCGGTCGGGAAATTAGTCTTTGGAAGGACCGTATGTACATGGCAATTATAAGAGGTGAGGTTCACAAGATCAATTCACCTGAAGTTGGGCTTCATGGGCTTGTGGCTAGACATCGACCATGAAGTGTGGGTACTCCTGAATTAATAAGGGAGATTAATTCTGGAGTGGTCAATTAGAAGTGTTTAATTGATCGGAGCATTTAATTGTTCATAAATTAAATCACGAAGGGTTCGTGGGCCTGCTGCCAATTGATGGTGAACCCAGAGGGTCACACACAATACAGTTGGACAGTGACAGTCAAAAAGGGTAATAGTTGATTTAAGGAAGTTAAATCAAAGTTAATGAATTAAAGTGTTAATTCAAGAAGAAGAATTATTAATTAGAATATCTAATTAATTTATTAGAGTGTCTAATTAATTAATTGGATTATCTAATTAATTATAATATTAATTAAAGTGGTTAATTAATTAAATGGAAGAAGAATTTAGCATGCAATTTTCGGATTTGCATGGATAAGGCATGAGGGGCGATTTTGGGCTAGGAGATAAGTGGAAGAGTTTGTTTCTTGTTTGACAAGTGACAAAGAAGAGATTTGGTTGAATTTTGTTTCCTATTGTGATAAGGAAAGATTCACCAAATCTTGATGAGATATCTAATAAGAGAAGGACTCTTCTCTTATAAATATAACTCATCATATCTTCCATAAAAAACAAGAAAGCTAATCAAGAAAACTAAGAAAGAAATATATATAGCTGAAAATTGGGAAGGAAAATGATAGGATAGTGCCCTGCAAGCCAATATATTTAGCTTGTATTAGGACTATCGTAATCTTTCTCTAGTATAAATGAATTAATACGCTCGTTTGTTTATAGTATGTAAATCAAACAATGGCCAACTTCATCTCTCGCAAATCACTTAAGCGATTGGATGAAATCCTTAGATCACAATAGACTATGGGACGATTCACATCGGTATTGAGTGCAATCATGAAACAGTCTCTAAGGTCGTGATCTTAAAACATGTTCCAAGTCATAGATTCCGAACTAGACGGGGTATCGAAGGAATCGCAAAGACTTGTATAAATATGCATGATTCACATGGAGTGAATTTGTAGCGTTTCATGAGCAAGGCATTTGATGCTAGTGCATATGAGTAGGTGGTTCGATAGGGGATCCAACGCATCGAACGACCCGAACAGAGAAACCCATTGTGGAAGCGCATGACGCACATCGGCGATGGGATGTTTCTCAAGACTTATAATAGTGTACGATTTAGTCCTTAGACTTGAGGTGCTAGGGCGAATTCGGTGCATGGGTATACGTACTTTGATCTAGGTACAGGTCACGTAGCCTGACCATAATGTGCCTAAGTTGGGTGCGTATAGTTGTGTACGCGAGTGGTTAGTACCAATAAGGGATCTACCGACTCAACGTAGTATGTTGAGGGAATTTCCTATACGTTCTTAGATAATAGATTCCGAGAAACCTGTGGCCACAGTTGGTGACGGATTTGGAAAGGTGTTTCCAAATTTAGCAGTCACACTGGAATCATTATCCGGAATTAGAAAGTATAGTTATCGAGATAATTAGAGGTGCCGATCAATTCACACACCCTAGGTCTCGATCGGGAAATTTAAGTCGATAGAAGGACCGTATGTACATGGTACTTATAAGAGGTGAGGTTCACTGAGATCAATTCACCTGAAGTTAGGCCTCATGGGCCTGTGGCTAGACATCGACCATGAGGTGTGGGTACTCATGAATTAATAAGGAGATTAATTCTTGAGTGGTTAATTGAAGGGGTTCAATTAATCGGAGCAATTAATAAGCTCATAAATTAAATCACGAAAGTCGTGGGCCCGCGGCCAATTGATGGTGAACCTAGAGGGTCACACACAATACAATTGGACTGCAACAAATCATATAAGTAAAATTTGATTTATCTTGAGTGGTTAATTGAAGGGGTTCAATTAATCGGAGCAATTAATAAGCTCATAAATTAAATCACAAAAGTCGTGGGCCCGCGGCCAATTGATGGTGAACCTAGAGGGTCACACACAATACAATTGGACTGCAACAAATCATATAAGGAAAGTTTGATTTAAAGAGTTAAATCAAAACTGGAGAATTAAAGTGTTAATTCTTAAGGGAGAAAAATATTAATTAGAAGTAGTCTAATTAATTAATGGAAAATAATTAATTAATTAATTGGATTAATTAATTAAATGGGCTGAATTAATTAAAAGAGTTTAATTAATTAAAGAATCTAATTAATTAAAGAGTTTAATTAATTAAAAGAGACCTAGTTAGTTAAGGAAATAAAGATAGAATGGGATTCTACTTTCCTAACAAGATAAGGGGCGATTTTTGCTAGGATAAGGATGGGAGAGTTTGTTTTCTTGTATGACAAGGAGGATCTAAGAAGATATATGTGTATATCTTGTTTCCTTATAAGATAAGGAAAATGTCTTGAAGAGATATCTATTAAGAGAAGGATTCTTCTCTTATAATTAGACAACTCTTCATAACTCTTCAACACAAGTGAAAAACCTAAGCCCTAGGAAGACAAAATTTCGTCCCCCCTCTCTCCAAGAAGTGCGGCCGCCGCCCCCTTTCTCTATCTGGAGTGGCCGCCCCCTTCACATCTTCCAGATCTAGATCTGGATCTAGATCTGGTCTTTTCTCCTTCTTCCTGCTTGATAACCTTTGGATCTTAGTTCTGAGCCTGAGGATCCAAAGGAGTTGCTTCAATCCAGTTGGTGTGGATACCGCTAGAGGCACAACACATGGGGTGCTTCTCCGAACCAAATCCTGCAGATCTGAAAGAAGACCGGAGAAAAATCACCACCGTTCCCGTGGTAAGGTAAAATCGCTGAACACCTTATGGATGTTTCAATTTATGTAAAAATCCTTTTCGTATGACTAGATGAATAAAGATTGCTGGTTTGGGTTATTTAAAAATTTTAAATTCCGCTGCTTTTAACGTTCTGACGTTACCAATAACCCAAGAGAAAATCACCCCACCCTAGACAGAAAAGTTTTGTGCCGCCGCCGCCCTCCTCCTGTTCTTTTCTCCATCTGGATCTAGTTCAAGAGCTGGATCCAGTTCCAACTCTTCCTTCACTGACAAATCTCCAAGATCTAGTTCGTAGCCTGTGACTTGGAGACGTTGCTACAATCCATCTGGTGTGGATACATTCTGGAGGTGAGACAATTGGATCACTGCATCGTGAATCAAACTAGAAAGCCGGAGGTTACTACCACCGAACCTATGGAGAGGTATTTCGAATATCACCCCTTTGTCTCCATATTATTGTTTGATTCAACCTATTCCACATAAATAATATGGAGATCGATTTCTTGGGACTGCTGGGGTGCCTCGGAAAATTTTAAATTCCGCACTCTCGTTGTTCTGACAACCGAGGCATTCCCAACATCAGTCTTGGTCTGTGCGAGTTCTTCTTCGAGCCTCTTGACCTTATCCTGCAGAAGGCTTTTCTCCGCAACAACCTTCACCAAGCTCTCCTCGACCGTTGGGGTATATTTGGCTCTAGAATCATCCAATTCTTTCTGGACCGCGGCAAGCTGATTGCGAAGTTTGGCTTCTTCGAAGAGAGAGTTTTGGTAGGCCGTATGAACTCGATCGGACTTGTCTTCCAACATCGAGGTACGATTCAGCTCAGTGAGGAAGCAGTCTCCGATCTGCAAAGGGATAGCATAAAATAGTTAATATTCTGTATAAAGATCTAAAGAGTTATTATTGCAATAGAGGAACTTGTACCATATGATGTGCTCGAGCGAATTGACCTAGTACATCGAGGTCATTGTGAGCCAAAAGTTCCTCCTGATCCTCGGCGAATCTCCCAGCCATGAAGATTTTGATTGCTTTGTCATGCTTGTTCTCCCCCCTCGGGTCGCGATCGCTCAAAATTGATCCTCCTTCGGGATAACCTGCCGCTCTATGACCCCTAAGCCGATCCTCGATAAAATCTACCATATCAGGTTTATCTCGATCCGGACGACGAGTGAGGGGTCTTCTGTGTCGTCCCCACAATCCTGTCCTTCTCTTCGCTTCGGGGGCCCCTGGCTCGTCGATGAAAGATCTCTTCCCCCCTTAGCTTCCTCATGGTAAACATACTGTATCCCAGTCCAGATGAAGTGGAAGGGCCAGCTTGGTTTAGAGGAGGGACCATTTGCAACGGCTCGGGATTCTCGGGCTCTTCATCCGTTTCAGTTCGGGCAGCTTGAGAAGAATCGCCCCGAGGAGGGACTGCAGTTCGGATAGTCTGTGCTTGATGGGGATTAACTTGCCTCCTCGGTTGGCCCGACGTCTTTTTCGAGTTAGAAGCCACGGTTCTACCGACTATGGAAGCTCGATATTGTTCTACCATAGCACCTGAAGAAAGGAAAAAATGGTTAAGGAATAAAGTTTCTAAGTAACACACTATTATAATGAGAAATGAATTTCTTTCTTACTTAACGATCGGGGATCGACGGCGTCCACGAGTGGGAGCGTCGCTTTGCTAAGCTCCGCTTTTCGAAGAACGGGCTCCAAAACAAGAAAAGCCGACTGATACGGGTCGGAATGCATTGCGGCGATGACGTCGTCACGGACACTCTGCTTAATTCAGCCTATGAGTTCGCATTTTCCGTACACCCAGTCACGCCGACCTTTCCATTGGTGTGGGACCATCTCTGAGCTCCCCTCGGAAGCTGGCTCATCAGGTCCTTCGACGAAGAAGAACCGCCTCTTGCAATCCAGAGAGTTGATGGAGACAATTGTGGATAAGACTGAATGGTTCGAGCGTTGTGAGAAATACACGAACCCTGCGTTGGAGGCCGAGGAGTTTCTGATTTTGAAGAACTGCCAAAAGTTCTGGAAATCGTCTCGTTTGCCTTTAGCTTTCATCAAGACACTAAAGGCTATTAGATATCCGATGGAGTTGGGAAGGATCTGCGCGGGAGCTAGAGAGAATACATCCAAAACTTGCTCGAGCAATGGTGCAAAAGTAATCTGCAACCCGTAAGAAAATTGCTTAGCATAGAAGGCTTGGCATCCTTCCGGTGGCTCATTGACCCGTTGAGAGGAGGTCGGGATAACCAGCGAGTAACCCTCGGGGAGAAATTTCCCTATCTCTGATAACGCCGTGAAAACGTCGTTATCACGTGCCTTCTTAAGCCCAAAACGTCTTGTTTTAATCCGAGTTTTGCTCGCTTTTGCGTGTTTGTGTTGTTTTTCCTTCTTTGGCCCCTTCGTTTGGTCTTTGTTCGGTTTTTGAGTTTTTGTTCGTGTTTTGATCGTTTTCTCCGTGATTTGTAGGAAGCGACATCTTAGAGTGATTCGAAGTTTCGTATCAATGAATGCGAGCCTTTCTTCCCACCCACGAGTCAAACTTGAGCTTCAAAGGAAAAAGAACCCGAAGCAAATCGTACAAAATTGTAGATAGCAGCTCACTAAAACATGCACAACTTTATCAAGACTAATCCAAATGAGCTGAATTTTGGATATGTCATAGATGATTGAGTTAGCTACGCTATGGACTTTACGGATCCGCAATCGGAGTTCGGAATCAAAAGATATACTGTTCGGAAGGAAGTGTGGCAGGACAGAAAACTTACTGCCTGTGTCACACCGCGGTGTAAGTCTTGTCACACAGCGGTGTGTGAAATACACACCGCGGTGTTCCCCTGCTACCAGCATATATTTGTCTGCGGGAAGCAGGGGTGTTTTTGTATAATTCCCCCCTTGTTCCCAATTGTAATTTTAACTTGTTAGGGGACATTTTGGTCTTGGTTTTGATAGTTTTTGGGGCAACTTAGGCATGTGGGGATTTATTGTTTCACTAGGTTATGAGGGCAAGAAGGAAGAAATCAACAACAACTTCCACTACACTTTACTTCTAGCCTTCTTTGCAGGGCACTATCCTTTCAATCTCCCACTTGCCCTAAAGCCAATCACAAACGCTTCTAAGACCCATCTTCCAAAGATGTTCTTCGAACTCTCTTTGTGACAAAGGCTCTACTAGTGGATCCGCCAGATTGTCTTCCGAGTCGACGCGATCCATTATGTGCGTCAACTCTACCAATGATTACTCTAATCAAGTGGTACTTTTCTCTCATTGTGTTTAGATTTCTGGTGAGATCTCGAGTCCTTTGCTTTAGCAATAGCTCCATTGTTATCATAGAAGATAACCATGAGCTTCGCAATGCTAGGTACTACATCCAACTTTTGGATGAAGTTTTTCATCCAAACACTTTCTTACGCTGCATTCCTTGCTGCGATATATCTTGCTTCAGTGGTTAAGATGGCAACGGTGTTTTCCTTGGAACCTTTCCAACTTACCGCTACCCCATTGAGGCAAAATATTTATCCAAAATTGGATATATATATTCATCCACATCAGACTGGAAACTCGAATTAATAAATCCTTCGAGTTTCAATTCTCCATTATCACCGTAGACCAAGATAAAATCCTTAGTCTTTCTCAAGAGCTCAAGGATATCTTTTACGGTGGTCCAGTACTCTTTACTGGAGTTTGACTAGAAACTGCTCATGGCATTTAGAGCAGGCTCTACGTCTGGTCTAGTACATAGTATAGCATACCATATGCTACTTTTTGTCTAAACAAAAGGTATTTGAGACATTCTCCTTTTCCTCATTCGATGTAGGGCACATCGATTTGGAATGAGAGATACAGTGTCTCACTGGAAGCAACCCTCTCTTGGATTCTTCCATACTGAATATTTTCAGTACTGTTTCTATGTACTTAGATTGAGAGAGTCCCAACATCTTCCCCGATCTATCTCCATAGATACGTATCTTAATACGCAAGATGTCTCTCTCAAATCTTTCATGGAGAATTGCATGGACAATCATGCTTCCGTCTGTGCTAACATTCCAATATCATCCCAGATAATCAAAATGTTATCGACATGTAAAAAAAATTAATGAACTCCAAAGAGCTCCCACTAAACTTCTAGTACACTAAAGGTTCACATTTGTTTTTGATGAAGTCAAATGCCTTGACTGTCTCATCAAAATGAATGTGAGTCCAAATGGATTCAGGCGTTGCTACCGGAGAAAGGATTTCACAAACTCCATTCCAGGCCTTTGTGAATAACCTTTTTGCCATTAGGCAAGCCTTATAGGTCAATACCTCTTCATTCATTCCTAGCTTGCGCTTGAGGATCCATTTTAAACCTACAGGGACACTTCCCTCGGGTGGATCGACCAAGGTCCATACCTTGTTGGAATGGATGGAATCCATTTTGGATATGCATGGCCTCTTGCCATACATAAGTGTCTACATCCAATGTAGATTCTCCGTATATGGTCTAACCATATCTTTCAAGTTCCTCACGAACTCGATTAGATCTACGAAGTACTGGTGTACTTGATGGTTCAGTGGTTTCTGGATTAACTCCCACTGTTTGTGGGGATGAGTTCCACTACTTGGACCTCATCATGTTCTACAAGAGTACCATTTCAATTCACGAGGAAGCCATCCTCTAAGAAATGGATATTCCTTGAAACAAACACCCTTTGTTCTTTAGGAATGTAGAATAGGCATCCAAACGGATTTCTTTGGATACCCCACAAATTTGTACAAACTGGATCTACTATCCAATTTATCTCCTTTCTTGTTCCTAACAAAGGCAGGAGATCCCCATACTCAATAGAGAGAGTATAGAGGTGTTTTACCACACCATTCTTGGTAGGGTTTTGCAGGCACGAACTTTGAAGTTACTTTGTTCAGTATCTTCGATGCAATCATTAGGGTCAATCCTTAGTATGCATAAGGATGTTGAACGAAACTCATCACGGATCGAACCATGTCCAACAAGGTTTGATTCTCTTCTTTCAGACCCTCCAATAGGTTGAGGCGTCTTAGAAGGAGTTCGTTGTACGAGAATATCTTTCTCAGTAAGATAATTGAGGAACTTGTAGCTTAAGTATTTGCCATCTCAATCAGATCGAATGGCCTTAAGCCTTGTTTGATTCTCTACTTCGTTTCGAAATTCATTGAACTTTTCAAGAGTTTCGGATTTGTACATCATAAGATACACATATCACTAATGACTTAAGTCATCAGTAAACCTCACGAGGTATGAGTAATCTCCTCTCACACTAACACTTTAGTGGTCCACATTTATTCGTATGGATCCAATCCAAAAAATTTGTTTGGTACGCACCGGATGCCCAGCAAACGGTAACTTTGTCATCTTTTTCCTTCAGACAGGATTCGCAAGTTGATAGTTCATCTAAGCCCTATTTTTCAAGAAGCATCGATGACACCAACTATTGAATCCTTCCTATGGAAACACGACCTAATCTTGCGTGCCATATGTGTGGAGTATTATCTTGGTATTGATTGAACTTAACACATTAATTCAATCAATTTTGTTTGTTTTCAATTAACTCTTTAATTGAAACGTTACTTTCAATTAACTCTTTAATTGATTCATTTCCCTTTTTCAATTAACTCTTTAATTGAAACGTTGCTCTCAATTAACTCTTTAATTGAAACTTTGTTTAATTAATTAGACCTTCTAATCAATTTAAACTTGTCAATGCCTTTCTTAGGTGCAGTGGGATAGTTTGATTTTTAGGCTACTTGTGTTCTTTTCACTACCTTTATGTTTGCTTTGGAAGAGAACACTTTCTTCTTCCTTTTACTCTTCTTTGACTTTGCAGTCCTTGAAGTGTAAGCAATCATGACAGGTATACCTTTTAAAAGGTTCCTATTTGCCTTTTACCAATACTTTGGTTAATTCATGAAATCTGATCAACTTATCGAATAAGTTCAGAACTTTTCACGAATCGTTTGAATGAGCGGGAGGAGAATTTAGGAGGAAGTCAATGTTAAGATCACTTGCAGGCCTATGTTTAATCGATCCAGTTATCAACCAGATTGATAAAACAAGGACAGTGATCCTTGACATTAGTTCCTTCACTTATTCTCGAGTTTTAAACAACACCTTAGAAATCTCGAATCAGATGATTCGAAATTGCTCCTCAAAACAAGCCTTTTGAGGTGGAGGTTTGTTTTAGAAGTTTCAGACATACTCCTATGTCGCTTCTTTAGCTCGTTCAATCTTGATGCTTCTATGAGGCAACGATCATTGAGATTCCCATACTCTATGGGTGATTCGATCCTCTTTCAAGAATCATCTCAAAATGCATCAGGCATAGGTTGATTATTAAGAACACGATTCCGACTTTCGAAATTGAGGACAATCCCCAAGTTTCTAAGCCAATCAATATTTTAATCCAGTTATTTTCTAAGTCGAGGATAAATAGTAAAAATGGACAATTTATGTAGATATCACAATATCTAATCTAAGAGAAGACAAAAATCTAGAGGACTAGTTAATGAATAATACTTATAATCTACGAAGGTTGGACTTTCTATCGTAAAAGTTCTCCCACTATTTTATCGAAACAATTACCCCTTCAATTGCTCGGGAAATCCTATTTCCTAGTAGGTCTTGACGTCCCAGCGGACATTAATTGCACCCACGACTCGCGGCCATACAATTAATTCCCTAGGTAGGTATACTATTACCAATTGTGTCCCTACACAACCTTCAAGCTATTTTGCCTCGGTTTTCGCACTCATCTAGCACTGCTACATCATGAGTGGTACTACTCGTTAAGTCTAACCCATCAATCTTGATGAGCAACGGGCCCGGTCATGAAATCCCCATAACTTGGTTATGGTCGATGTTCACATCCCGACCAATCCTCACCCTTGTCAAGTTTAGTTAAAAACGAGAATCAAGGAGTTTCGCGTATTGTCTCTTTCCTCGACTCGGGTGCCAGACTCTGGATCACCTTAATCAACAAGTGGACAACTCACGCTAGTTCCTATTGATGGAAGGCTTGGATATTAAAACTTTATTTTAATATACCCAATATGACTTAATATTATTTATCAAGAGGGGGTTTTCGGGTTTAAGAGTTTGAGGTAACTCTACTCGAGATCTCACCGTTCCAGTTATGCATTATCTTTTATTTACGATCTAAATTACTAGCGCGTATCACCATACATGCTAAAATATAAATGCGTAAATAAAAACATACACACCTAGCATGCATGCTACCACAGTATGTTTTCGATCGGGAGCCTCCTATGCGGACCACCATCGAGCCAAAGACGATGGTCCTATTGGTCAATCTATTAGGTTTCAAAGAGGCCTACACTATTACACATTTTACCATGCATACATGGCCTTTAGTCTTCTTGGGCTCCCACCTTGCTTGTAACGGGCCTTCATCCTAATCTAATTAAAACTGTAAAGCCCTATCTATTACAAAGGCTCAAAGTGGCCCAAAAACTTAAGGCTCGCAGGCCCAATAAAACCAACAAATTAAAATTAACCAATCACATCTACCCTAAGGGTCAAGGCTCGGCGCGATCGAAAACCACGTAAACAGTTCACGTAGAGCAAGAAACAAGCAAAACATATTTCCTTATTCCTTATGTTATTTTAAAACTCCCTTTTAAAATAGCTTTAGATTCTAGTTTTAAAACCCCTTTTAAAACAATCCAGAATTTTTTTTATTTTAAAACCCCTTTTAAAATAACCCCTTGATTCTCACTCTAGTCTCCACTAATTATGATAAAATTAACTTTTCGGATATACTAAACTCTTTTAGTGCACATATCAGTTTCTGTTTTTCAACTTTTGAAAAATTGCAGTTGGGCCCCTGAATTTTTGAAAATTACATTTTGACCCCCAAACGTTTGGAAATTACAAATCAGCCCCAAAATTTCCAGAACATGCAAATCGGACCAGAAAGCAGAAAATTAACAAAATTTCCAGAAACTTTTGTTTAAAGCAAAATAGACCCCAGATTTTACGTAAATAGCAAAAACAGCCCCTAGCCTTTCGTAAATTGCAAAATAGTCCAGATTTTGAAAATTCCAGAAATTACAATTTGGTCCAGAATTGCAGAAAAACAAAATTTAACTTTCTGTCCAGATTTTCGAAAAATCGCAATTTGCACATAAGCCCTCAAATTTTTGGAAATTGCAGTTTAGGCCCAAAACCGAATTATGCTAATACCCGAACACATAATTTATCATAGCAAGCAAGAATCAAATCATAGAACACAACAATCAAATATACACATATATTTTGAAGTGTTCAGGCCTATTCATATGAGCGTCGTAAATTTGGCTCTGATACCACTGTTGGGATTTATGGGGTATGATTGTCAAAACAACAGTGCGGAATTTAAAATTTTTTCATACACCCACGTCTCTAGGATTTATTTACTAGCACATATGAACAGGTTGAATATAATTTAGCAACAAATTACTAAATTAAAAGATGGTAAATCGAGTTTACCTCACCACAGGCAAGGTGGTGGTTTTTCTCCGGTCTTCTTTCAGATCTGATGGATTTGGTTCGTGAGAAGCACCCCATGTGTTGTGCCTCTAGCGGTATCCACACCAATTGGATTGAAGCAACCCCTTTGAATCCATAGGCTCAGAAATAGGATTCAAAGGGTAATCAGACATGGAAGAACGAAGAAGAAAACCAGATCTAGATCTGGATGAGAGAGAGGGGCGGCCTCTCTCTTCCATTGGAGAGGGGGCGGCGGCCACACCTCTTCTCCAAGAGGGGGCGGCTAGGGCAAGAGGGGGTGTGGCTAGGGTTTAGTTTTAGCTTATATTTTTGAGTCTTCTTAAGACTCCTTTTATAGCCACCTCTCAAGGCCCCCTTTTGTGCAAGACTTTAGTATGGGCCATTAATTAAATTGGCCCATGTCTTGCATTAATTTAATTAAACCCTTTAATTAAATTAACCCAATTAATCCAATTAATTTTCTCTCTCTTTAATTAACTCTTTAATTAACATTTAATTAATTAGACTATCTAATTAATTATTTCTCTCACAGAATTAACTCTTTAATTCTTTAGTTTTCTTCTTCAAGAATTAACACTTTAATTCTTCAGTTTTGATTTAACTCTTTAAATCAAACTTTCCTTATATGATTTGTTGCAGTCCAATTGTATTGTGTGTGACCCTCTAGGTTCACCATCAATTGGCCGCGGGCCCACGACTTTCGTGATTTAATTTGCGAGCTTATAAATTGCTCCGATTAATTGAACACCTTCAATTAACCACTCAAGAATTAATCTTACAATTAATTCATGAGTACCCACACCTCATGGTCGATGTCTAGCCACAAGCCCATGAGGCCCAACTTCAGGTGAATTGATCTCAGTGAACCTCACCTCTTATAAATGCCATGTACATACGGTCCCTCTATCGACTAATTTCCCGATCGAGACCTTGGGTGTGTGAATTGATCGGCACCTCTAATTATCTCGATAACTATACTTTCTAATTCAGGATAATAATTCCAGTGTGACTGCTAAATTTGGAAACCCCTTTCCAAATCCGTCACTGACCGTGGCCACGGGTTTCTCGGAATATATTATCTAAGAACGTATAGGAAATTCTCTCAACGCACTACGTTGAGTCGGTAGATCCCATATTAGTGCTAACCATTCGCGTACACGATCCTACGTACCCAAAGTAGTCGCACAATGATCAGGCTAAGTGATCGGCTCCTAAATCAAAGTACGTACTCACGTGCACCGAATTCGCCCTAGCACCTCAAGTCAAAGGACTAAATCGTACACTATTATAAGCCTTGAGAAACATCCCATCGCCGATGTGCGTCATGCGCTTCCACAATGGGTTTCTCTGTTCGGGTCGTTCGATGCGTTCGATCCCCTATCGAACCACCTACTCATATGCACTGGCATCAAATGCCTTGCTCATGAAACGCTACAAATTCACTCCATGTGAATCATGCATACTCGTACAAGTCTTAACGATTCCTTCGATACCCCGTCTCGACAGGAATCTATGACTTGGAACGTTTTAAGATCACGACCTTAGAGACTGTTTCATGATTGCACTCATACTGAAGTGAATCGTCCCATAGTCTATTGTGATCTAAGGATTTCATCCAATCGCTTAAGTGATTCGCGAGAGATGAAGTTGGCCATTGTTTGATTTACATACTATAAACAAACTAGCGTATTGATTCATTTATACTAGAGAAAGCTTATCACAAGATAGTCCTTATACAAGCTAAAATCTATTGGCTTGCAGGGCACTATCCTTTCACAACCATCTTTGGAAGAAGCATTCACTAAGTTCATGTAGCACACCACCAAATACATGGTTAACAATGACTCTGAATTGGAAGAGGTTTCCAAACTGTTGCAAGAGCATTCGGTTGTATTGAGAAATCTTCAAACACAAATGGAGCAAATTTCACAAGCTTTAAGCATAAGACCCCCGGGAACCTTGCCGAGTACAACCGAATCACCCAAACAAGGTATAAATGAGCATTGCAAAGGCTTCACATTGATGAATGAAAAAGCCTATGATGGGCCAGTTGCTCCTAATGAAACAAATGGGCCTCCTGCTAGAGATGAAGAGCAAGGTGGATCGAAAGAGCTTGGAAAGGAAAATAAATTCATCATGCATGAGGGGTTTGACCAAAAGGTCATCAAATATTCTTATGTGGACTTGGTTATTCCCGAAGAAGACAAGTGGATCCACCCAAGCAAAGCAACATGGATAATTATGGGGAAAGATTACAAAAGATTTGAACCGGGAGATAAAAAATTTCGATTTGATATGTGGTTCAAATCCATTCCAAAAGAGCGTACAATGGAAAAATTAAAGCGTGGGATGAATTTAAAAGCAAAGAGGCCGGGGCTTATACTTGATCCCGATGGGATCCTATTCGATTATTGGCCACCCTAAAAGAAAAGAGAAGTTTCAAGTCGAGCTACCGACTATAAACAAGCACTTCTTGGGAGGCAACCCAAGCCTTTTGTTTTACTTCTCTTTTTCGTTTGTGTTGTCTTTGTTGTTGTCGTGTCGTGTCTTTTGATTCTCGTTTTGTGTGTGTTTTGTTGTAGGTAATGATTGTGCATGACAACGTAGTGAAATCGAGCATGGAAATACAAATCGGGAATTGTAAAAGTGAGCCAATCGAAATGAAGGTAAGTTTTTAAATTTTGTTGTTTTGAAGTGTTCAAATTTTGACCACAAAACTTACCTCATTTAGATTTGTATTCAAAACACTGAAAAAAAAATTCTTTGGAAATAATACACAGCGGTGCAATTTCATTCACACCGCAGTGCAAAATTTCCAGAGAGTTTCCTCACTTCATACACCGCGGTGCATTTTCTATTACACCGCGGTGCAAAAATTCCAGAAACATTGTTCTGTTTTTGTGAAACTCACACCGCGGTGAGATGTTCATACACTGCGGTGCATTCTTGTCACACCGCGGTGTGATTACTGTTCAAAAAAAAAAAATTATTAAATAAAAGAAAGCAGACTCCAATTCTAATCATTCACCTTACCTCTTCGAGTCGAATGTTAACCAAGGGATGCACAGACTCCATGATCGACAAAGGGGCGTAACCCTTACATTTTTGCATTCCGTTTGGTTTATTTTGCGCTTACAATGCTATATCTATATGTCCGTACTTGATTGGTTTTGATTAGCCATGCTTGCTTGGATTAGATAGAACCGTGCTCTCTCAGTTACCGTCTTGTTTTGTTGTTGTTGCGTTTTTGTGGTTGTTTTTCTTTTGTGCGTTGTTTTGTCGTGTCAACCTCACTCCGTCTTTCTAAATTCACACAATGTGGACATTGTGCGTTTTAAGTTTGGGGGGGCGAGGTCGCAAGTACTTGCGTACATGCTAGGTCGACTCGCCAAAAATTTTCAAATTCTTATTATTATTTGAGCATGCGTCTACAAAAAATGAGCACAATGGCCAAGGCTAGGTTGTATTTGAGGTGGATAAAGAACTTTAGTGATAATAGGTTCTAGGACTCCTTTTGTGTGACTTAGATTCTCTCCAAACTTTAGTTTGAAAACTAAGTGTAAAAGGAACAAAATGACTTAAGTTTGGGGGAGTGAACCCTTTTCAAGAATGAAAAACCTTTGAACACCTGGCTCTTAAAAGAAACGAGTAGAAAAGTTGCTAAAATGTATGCACTTCTATGAGAGAAAAGAAAGGCTAAGCCTTCAAATGATGAAATTATTGGATTATTTTTGTAATTACTCTACTTCGTTGTAATGGTGCAAGTTTGTAATGAAAAGTTCAAATGAAATGCACAAAGGAAAGGAATGGTGCTAGTAGCCCAAAAAGTTAAATGTTTAGAAGCACAAGCAATCTTCATCGTAAGTGCTATGTTATCATTGTAAATCAAAAGAAAAAGCAAAAATATGGTGAGAAAGAGCTAGAGACTAAAATTGTTAACTAGTTCAAGAATAGGGAAAACACTCTTAAAATGCCTACAACTTTGCTTCGTAATGTGATTTGAACATTAAGTTGGAAATCTACGGCTAGGAGAGACTCTTTGTCAAAACCTTAGGAGTCCGCGCAATTAGAACCGATTATTTTGATCTATTGGGACGTATTCACCTAAGATAGAATCCAGCCAAAGCCATCACACACACACGTAGAACTTGTTCGAAGAATAATTTGAAATTGTTATGTTTTGGCGTTTTGATCATAAGTATGCATGTTTAATACTTGTCTTTTGTTTTCTTTGCTCGGGGTCGAGCAAGCGTTTAAGTTTGGGGGTGTTGATAACGCCGTGAAAACGTCGTTATCACGTGCCTTCTTAAGCCCAAAACGTCTTGTTTTAATCCGAGTTTTGCTCGCTTTTGCGTGTTTGCGTGGTTTTTCCTTCTTTGGCCCCTTCGTTTAGTCTTTGTTCGGTTTTTGAGTTTTTGTTCGTGTTTGATCGTTTTCTCCGTGATTTGTAGGAAGCGACATCTAAGAGTGATTCGGAGTTTCGTATCAATGAATGCGAGCCGTTCTACCCACCCCACGAGTCAAACTTGAGCTTCAAAGGAAAAAGAACCCGAAGCAAATAGTACAAAATTGTACATAGCAGCTCACTAAAACATGCACAAATTTATCAAGACTGATCCAAATGAGCTGAATTTTGGATATGTCATAGATGCTTGAGTTAGCTACGCTATCGACTTTACGGATCCGCAATCGGAGTTAGGAATCAAAAGATATGCTGCTCGGAAGGAAGTGTGGCAGGACAGAAAACTTACTGCCTGTGTCACACCGCGGTGTACCCCTGCTACCAGCAGATATTTGTCTGCGGGAAGCAGGGGTGTTTTTGTATAATTCCCCCCTTGTTCCCAATTGTAATTTTAACTTGTTAGGGGACATTTTGGTCTTTGTTGTGATAGTTTTTGGGGCAACTTAGGCATGTGGGGATTTATTGTTTCACTAGGTTATGAAGGCAAGAAGGTAGAAATCAACAACAACTTCCACTACACTTTACTTCTAGCCTCCATTGAAGAACTTTCACTTGGACTCCCCATTGAAGATAAAAAGGCTTAAGGGAGAAGTTGTTGAAGATTTCAATCACTAAGTTTACTCTAACTCTTATTACTTTGTTCATTTACATTTATGACTTCCATTAATGTATGGGATGATTTATTGAATGTTATGAGTAGCTAATTCCTCTTTTCTTGGGTTTTATTGATCCTATGTTTGATTCGTGATTAAATGATGTTATGATGATTGGTATGATGCTTGTATGTGTTTGTTAATCTAGTTTGTCATTTTGTCATCTTGTTGTTAGACCAACTATGAGATGAAATGGATTGATTCTTGATTGCTAGACATAGTGGATTGAGGATTAGATTGTGAAACTAGATTGTGATTTGATTTTAGGATAGGCATATACCTAGGTCATTTCATGTTCTTTCAAGGTTTGAGGTTAATGCATCATTTATGTTTAGTCCTTTTAGACATAAATTGGATTAGCCTAACTTGATAGGTTCATACGCAATTCGGAAGATACGTATGAGTATTTTATGAAACCTTAAACAGCAAACATAAGTGTGGTTGTCAATTGTTGAGTCATTTATCTTGAATTGAACTAGGTGACGTAAAATCCTAGAAGCCTTTACATATTGTTAAGTCAAGTGTTTAGCTCATTCATAATCACCTTACCGTCGTTTTATTATCATAACCACCATCACTTTACCAACTCAACTTACAAATCTAAGTAGAAGTAACAAGACATTAGTCGGTAATTAATCGTACAAGTCCTCGTGGGTTCGACACTCATTTATCACTTTATTACTTGTAACGACCGTATACTTGCGTAGTTTGCGTATTAGTATTTGGAACGCAACAATCTCCGCCTCGAGTTCTGCTTTGCTTTCGATCGGATCGTATGCACTGGCAATCTCGTCGACCCGCTTTTCAGTTTTCTGGAGCCGCCCCTTGGTGCTAGACTTCTTCGGGATAGCTGCTAGGTCGAGGATACTCACGAAGACATTATTTCCTGACCGGGTATCTCATTATCTCGTGCTCTCCCAGCACTTCGACCGAACCTCCCTCGCTACCAGAATCCGTATTTTTATCGTCCTCTCCTTTGCGCTCGGCGTTGGGCTCGGCGTTTTTTTCTCCATCCCAATCCTGCTCAGGGTTCTGTTGACCAGAAGTTCCCTCGCCAGTATTCGACCCCAAGACCCGTTCAGCCTGATCGACAACCTTGTTTACCTCATCAGAGGAATTTTCCGTCGGTTTGTACGCATTTATGAGATCGTCCACTGACCCTAGGTCGGAGTCTGATCTCGGAGGAATATTGGTTTGGTTCTCTGGGTTTTCGGGGTTAGACATGCTAAAAGGGATTATTGTGATGGTCGACAAGAAATAACAGTTTTTATCGATGTGAATGCTCCGATCTGCAGTAAGTTGGGAAGCGGTACTCGTCTCGTCAGGTCAACGCATATATATAAAGGTTAAAAAGGTAAATTACAAATTAAACCTGAGTAACCACGACGGTTAAGCTTCCACTCAGTAAATTGAAAGTTATCTTTGCATAAATGGCATTTTCGGTCCTCTATGTTTTAAAAGTAAGTATTTTGGCTCGGTAAATTATGATTAACGACATCGTCTTCCGAAGGTGTGCACTCTTTTTCCCTTCGCTCGGTTTTTATCCCACTGGGTTTTTCCGACTAAGGTTTTTAACGAGGCATATCCGACGCAAGACTGTTCAAGACCTGTCCTCTATTGTTCATTTCTCCGAACTTCAAATATTGTAGCGCCTTGCGAATCACCGAAGTGAAACTCTCAAATCGAAAACGCCGCCCTCCTACTTGGAGCATCTTGATTACCCTGGGCTCCCTAAGAGAATGTGCACTCTTTTTCCCTTCGCTCGGTTTTTATCCCACTGGGTTTTTCCGACTAAGGTTTTTAATGAGGCATATACAATCTTGTACTACAATGTTGTGTTTACTTCTCCGAGCTTCAGCGTCACTTACGCTCGAGAAGTGTTGGAGTATTGATGAGGGATATTTCGCATGCTCTATTCTAGGAAATACCTCAGCTCGAGATCGACCTCGATCCGACCAAGAAGTCTATTTTCCGACCTACAGAACTCAGTTCCCGATCAAGCCAGATTATTAGCACGAGACCCTATTTTCCGATATGCTCCTCTCCTCGGAATCACTGTGGGGCCGACCCACAGACCTGGACAGCTAGCGAGGCGTATTCCCCTGCGGAGGGTCTAGATAGCTCATCACTGTTCCTATATATATCCAACGCATTTATGACATCAACAACGGCACAATTCCCAAGGAACACCCTAGCTCGGACTTAGAGCTCGGAACAGGTTTTAGCTTGCTTTCCTTGGTATTTGTCTAGCTAGTTGTACGGCATCCAGTAATGCTCGAGTAGACCTACTTTGTAATTTGTATTTGGATCTGATCATTAATATACATCATATACACACTCGACTCTATTTATTTTTTTGCTCGACTTTCCCTATTTGTCCCGAACGAAAAAGAGCTTAATCAGCAAGATTGTTGCGGTTTGAAAGTTAATCAAAGGAAACATTGAGATATCTGACGTCTCTTATGTTAATGGCCTGAAGTACAATCTGCTAAGCATAAGTCAATTTTGTGACAAGGGATTTTCTGTTATCTTCTCATCAGATAAGTGCTACGTTGAACAAATTGGAACAAAGAAGGTTATTTTATCTGGAAGTAGACAAGGAAATATCTAAGTAGTCGACTGAAATTCTGTGGACAGGAATTCTAATGTTTGTTTGGTGGCTTCTACATCAAGTGAAATCAGTTGGCTTTGGCACAAAAGAATGAATCATTTGAATTTCAAGACCATAAACAGATTAATAAAGAATGATTTGGTAGAAGGAATTCCAAAGACAGTCATGAGCAAAGATAAGCTCTGTGACGCCTGTTAGAAGGGTAAACAAGTGAAGTCCACTTTCAAAAGCAAAAAGCACCAATCTTCAACCAGAATTTTGGAGCTATTACATATGGATTTGTTTGGCCCTATTTATCCTATCAGCAATGGTGGAAAGAAATACTGCCTAGCTGTTGTGGATGATTTTTCAAGATTTACTTGGGTGATTTTCATGAAGAAGAAAAGTGAAACCGAGGAACATCTTACAAATCTGATGGAACTGAACCAGAATGAAAAGAGTCAAAGAATATTGAAGATCAGATCAGATAGAGGGACTGAATATACAAACTCTACTGTTGAAGAGTATTGTAACTCCAGAGGAATCAACCATGAATATTATGCTGCCAGAACTACTCAACAAAATGGAGTTGCTGAAAGAAGAAACTGAAAGGATAGTGCCTGCAAGCCAATAGGTTTTAGCTTGTATAAGGACTATCATTTGATAAGCTTTCTCTAGTATAAAGGAATTAATACGCTCGTTTGCTTATAGTATGTAAATCAAACAATGGCCAACTTCATCTCTCGCGAATCACTTAAGCGATTGGATGAAATCCTTAGATCACAATAGACTATGGGACGATTCACTTCAGTATGAGTGCAATCATGAAATAGTCTCTAAGGTCGTGATCTTAAAAACGTTCCAAGTCATAGATTCCTGTCGAGACGGGGTATCGAAGGAATCGTTAAGACTTGTACGAGTATGCATGATTCACATGGAGTGAATTTGAAGCGTTTCATGAGCAAGGCATTTGATGCCAGTGCATATGAGTAGGTGGTTCGATAGGGGATCGAACGCATCGAACGACCCGAACAGAGAAACCCATTGTGGAAGCGCATGTCGCACATCGGCGAAGGGATGTTTCTCAAGGATCATAATAGTGTACGATTTAGTCCTTTGACTTGAGGTGCTAGGGCGAATTCGGTGCACGTGAGTGCGTACTTTGATTTAGGATCCGATCACTTAGCTTGATCATTGTGCGACTACTTTGGGTACGTAGGATCGTGTACGCGAATGGTTAGCACTAATATGGGATCTACCGACTCAACGTAGTGCGTTGAGAGAATTTCCTATACGTTCTTAGATAATAGATTTCGAGAAACCCGTGGCCACGGTCAGTGACGGATTTGGAAAGGGGTTTCCAAATTTAGCAGTCACACTGGAATTATTATCCTGAATTAGAAAGTATAATTATCGAGATAATTAGAGGTGCCGATCAATTCACACACCCTAGGTCTCGATCGGGAAGTTAGTCGTTAGAAGGACCGTATGTACATGGTACTTATAAGAAGGTGAGGTTCACTAATATCAATTCACCTGAAGTTAGGCCTCATGGGCTTGTGGCTAGACATCGACCATGAGGTGTGGGTACTCCTCAATTAATGGGAGATTAATTCTGGAGTGATCAATTAAAAGAGTTTAAATGATCGGAGCACTTAATTGAATATTAATTGCTCGTTAATTAAATCACGAAAGTCGTGGGCCTACGGCCAATTGATGGTGAACCTAGAGGGTCACACACAATACAGTTGGACAGTGACAGTCAATTAAGGAAAGGTTTGATTTAAAGGGTTAAATCAAGCAAAAGAATTAAAGAGTTAATTCTATGAGAGAAGTAATTAATTAGATAGTCTAATTAATTAAATATTAATTAAAGGGTTAATTAAAGAGAGAGAAAATTAATTGGATTAATTGGGTTAATTTAATTAAAGGGCTTAATTAAATTAATGCAAGACATTGGCCAATTTAATTAATGGCCCATACTAAAGTCTTGCACATAAAGGGGCCTTGAGAGGTGGCTATAAAAGGAGTCTTGACAAAACCCTAGCCGCCCCCTACATGCCCTAGCCGCCCCTTCTCTCTCTCTCTTGCTCTCTCCTTCACCTAGAGTTGGATCTAGATCCAGTTCCTCCATTGACAAGCCTTCTCTCCTAGTTCTGAGCCTGATGTTCGAAGGTGTCACTCTATCCATCTGGTGTGGACTATCTCTAGAGGCACAACACTTGGGGTGCTCTAGTGAACGAAAGAGAAGACCGGAGAAAACCACCACCTTGCATGTGGTGAGGTAAATTTCGATTTACCACCCTATTTAATTTTGTAATTTGTTGCAAAAATTGTATTCAACCTATTCGTATGAGCTAGTGAATAATCCTATGATTTTGGGTGTTATGAAATTTTAAATTTCGCACTGTTGTATGACAATCATACCCCATGAAATCCCAACAGAAACAGAACTCTAAAGGAAGCTACCAGGACAATGATAGCTGAAGCAAAGCTGCCCCAAAGATTTTGGGCAGAAGCCCCAAAGATTTTGGGTAGAGGCCACAAATACAGCCTGTTACACCCAGAACAGATGCATGATCAACAAAAGTCAAAATAAGACACCTTATGAACTGTGGAACAACAGAAAGCCTAATATACACTAACTTAGTATTTTGGTTGTAAATGTTATTTTGAATAATGGGAAAAATCACCTTACTGCTTTTGCAGAAAAGCCTGATGAAGCTGTCTTTGTAGGAAACTCAACTGTTAGTAAAGCTTACAGAGTCTTTAACAAAAGAACTTTACTTGTAGAAGAATCTATTCATGTAGTATTTGATGAACCAAACCAATCTTCTGAAAAGAATCAAAGTGCTAATCCAGATATATTTGATGACTTTCAGATATTGAGTGTGGAAAGAAAAGAAGAGTATGTACCCATCTTACTACCCGATCTAAACCAAGCTGGTAACTCAAGTGCTGTTCAAAATCAGCCTGCTGATTGTCTAACAGAGGAGTTGCAAACAGCTGACAGACCAGAGCCTGTTCAACAGACTACTACTGAGACTCCAACAGTAGTGTTGCAAGATCAATCAAGATGACAACATCCAGATTTGCAACCTGATCTCAGATGGCTCAGAGATCACCCACTTGATCTAGTGATTGGTGATCCATTGGATAGAGTGAGAACTAGAAGGTCAACTACAATTGAAACAATGTTTGTAAGTTTTCTTTCACAAATTGAGATCAAGTTAATTGATGAAGCTCTTAGTGATTCTCACTGGATTGAAGCAAAGCAAGAAGAGTTAAATCAATTTGAAAGGAATGAAGTCTGGTACTTAGTTCCCAGACCTACTCATCAAAGAGTAATTGGCACTAAGTGGGTATTCAGGAATAAAATGAATGAAGATGGTGTTGTTACAAGAAATAAAGCAAGACTAGTTGTCAAAGGTTACTGCCAGGAAGAAGGAATTGATTTTGATGAGACATTCGCACCAGTTTCAAGGCTTGAAACAATCAGACTATTCTTAGCCTATGCTGCTCACAAGAACTTCACTATCTATCAGATGGATGTGAAGTCTGCTTTTCTCAATGGAGAATTGCAAGAAGAAGTTTATGTTGAACAACCTCCTGGATTTGAAGCTTATCAACAAGGAGACAAGGTATATCTTCTGAAGAAAGCTATTTATGGACTGAAACATGCTCCAAGAGCATGGTATGATACTTTATCTGATTTTCTTTTAATTAAAGGATTTCGCAAGGGTAAAGTAGATAAGACCTTGTTCACTGTAGAATGGGATAATCATATATTGTTAGTTCAAATATATGTGGACGATATTATTTTTGGTTCAACTAACCAACAGATGTGTGAGAAGTTCTCTAAGCTGATGCATAACAAGTTTGAAATGAGCATGATGGGAGAACTAAATTACTTACTTGGATTACAAGTCAAACAGCTATCTGATGGCATTTTTATTAATCAAACAAAGTACACAAAAGATCTGTTCAAGAAATTTGGTATGGAAACTAGCTCATCTGTTAGTGTTCCTATGTCTACTGGACTTCGTCTGGATAAAGATGAAGATGGCAAATCAGTTGACATCACCAAGTACAGAGGCATAATTGGGTCACTGTTATACTTAACAGCTAGCAGACCTGGTATTATGTATTCTGTTGGGGTTTGTGCGAGATTTCAATCAAATCCTAAGGAATCTCATCTCTTAGCTGCTAAAAGGATATTAAGGTATCTTAAAGGCACTCAAGAATTGGGATTGTGGTATCTAAGGGAATCAGGATTTGAACTTACATCCATTCAAATTCTGACCTTGCTGGCTGCAAGATTGATAGAAAGTGTACTACAGGTACTTGTCAATTTCTAGGCAGTCGTCTGATCTCATGGATGAGTAAGAAACAGACTTCAGTATCCATATCTACTGCTGAAGCTGAATACATTGCTGCTGGAGCATGTTGTGCACATATACTTTGGTTGAAGCATCAACTAGAAGATTACAATCTCAAGATCGGTGGAATCCCTATCTACTGTGACAATACAAGTGCAATCTCACTTACTCAGAACAATACTAGTCATTCCAGGACTAAGCATATTGAGATCAAACATCACTTCATCAGAGATCATGTTGAAAAAGGAAATGTTATTATTGAATATGTTCATACAGATAATCAGATCGCAAACATTTTCACCAAACCATTAAGTGATGAAAGATTTTCTACTCTAAGAGTGGAATTGGGCTTGTTAAAATTGGATTCATAAGCTGAGGGGAAACCTATCAGAAGACTGGGTTCATCAGCTGACTAATCTGATAGCAACAAGTGTTATTCTTCAAGAAGACTGACTCTCAACAGACTAGTTGACTGATGAATTCTTGAATTCTGGGGGAACGTGTAAGACTAGCGGTACTCCTGTTTTAAAGATGAAATCTTCAATGACAGTTACTTGAAGTTGTTTTAATCAGAAGATTTGTTCTTAATTCTTGAAGACTTGAAGATTATTTATCTTGCTGGATTGACAAACAACAAAGGAAGATCACAAGATATTGGCTTTCACTACAAGTCATCTGCCAGATAAGTATTATTTTACTCATCTATTTACTTATGTCAATTTATAAACAGTGTTGTATTAAAAACGTTATATCAGAAACACGCTTTTATAAATAAGAGACTATTGGCGTTTAGTTGGATGAAGATGAAGACTTTGAAGTGAAGGGAGGTTTTGATGATTTCCAAAAGTTATCAGCTAAGTGGAAGCTTAGCACCAACCTTAGAATATATTTGACCAAGGAAGATTTATTCCAGACGAGTCAAATATGGTCCAGAAGACTACTGATCTGTTGCTGAAGAAGGAATCAAACTGGTGGACTATCAGCCGACTCAAATCAGATTAGTTCAAGTTTGGGATCAGCCGAGTATACATCAGACGAGTGACTTCGATCAGCAGAGTGGAAGTGGATCAGAAGTTATTGCAACGGTAATAAATGCACTTGGTGTAATAAATGCTGAAGAGGAAGGGTATTTATGACAAATGATTGAAGAGAAACCTCGTATCAGCTTGGTGCATTTAATGCGCATTTAATGCGAAGCGACAGAAAGTACAGTAGAGTGTACAGTGTTAAGTCGCAACAGCCGTTTCTGCAGAAAGGACCAGTACTCGAGGATTTGACAGCTGCCGATCTCTCAACGGGCAGATTTTCAAATCTCCAAGTATAAATAGTTCAGTTCGTGAGTTGAAGAAGAAGAGACAACACATTTTGAGAGCAAAAATCTGAAGCAGAATTCTTCTAAGTCTCAAACTCAAGAACAGAACACTCATCAGCCGAGTCATTTGTTGACGAAGCAGAATAGAGAGAAAACAGAGAATACTTATAAATCTGAGTGATTTTGTTAGAACTGTGTTGTGAGAAGTAGATATCCATCTTAGTGAGTGATATTACTTCAGAGGATAGGAGTTTCTTTGTGATTTCCTATTACGCACTTGTGGCCGTTTCATTTGTTGATAGGCGCAAGCAGAGTGTACTGTAATCTTTGTGACTATAGTATAACCCAAGATCTAAGTGACTTGGAAGAGTGGACTAAAGGATTTATATCCATATAACCACTATAAAAATCCTTTGTGTTTTTAACTTGCATAATTTTCTGCATATTTGAAAGAGCATATTTAAAACACTTAAAGGTTAACTGTTGGAAAAGTTTTAAAAAAGATGTTTGTTAAAACTGGGGATAAAACTATTTCAAAGTTAAAGAAAACTACTTGTGAAAAACACTTGATAAATCCGCTGCAAGTTAGTTATTTTAAAACTTTGATTTTGATAAAATCAGCTGAGTGAAATCAGAAGAGTGGTCAACTCTGCTGTTCAAAGCTTTGTGCGAGATCAGCATAGTCAACTTACGATTACTGATCAGCTTAGTCTGCTGACAGAAAAGTTAGAAGTTTTTAAAAGGTAAATTTTAAAGAGGTCTATTCACCCCCCTCCCCCCCCTCTAGACCTCATCTGACCACTTGGGACCAACAAGTGGTATCAGAGCAGGTGGTTCATCTGAATCATTTGCCTGATCAACGAGCTTGATCCTAGAGTGTTTTTCAAAGGTTTTCAAAAGTTTTCAAAAGAGCATCTTTTTGAAAAACTAAAACTTTTTCAAAATGGATTGTATCAGCCTAGTTCCCCACATAGGCGGTATGAGCTTTGAGGACTGGAAAATACGCATGAAAATTTTCCTTGCTGCTTACAATGATAATATGTACACCTTATAACAAAAGGTCCGATAAGAGTTACCAAAACAATCAAGGTTGATGGCCAAGATACGGTCGTTGACAAAGATGAAGACGAGATGACAGCTGAAGAAATCAAGTTGAAAAATCTTGATAAAGTTGGAATCTTCATCATGACTAAAGCCCTGGACAATGAAAGGTTTGACAAGGTCAAACACTGTAAAACATGAAAAGAGATGTGGGATAAAGTCCGTGATATGAGTGAAGGGAATGATGCCATCAAAGAACACAATCTGAGCATAGCCCTGGAGAAGTTTGAAAACTTCAAGATGAAATCTGGAGAAACCATTGACCAGATGGATTCAAGGTTCACTAAAGTGCTGAACAACGTGTTAAAGCTGGGTAAGACGTTCACCGACAAAGAGATTACTCTCAAAGTCCTGAAGGCGCTACCACCCAAGTTCAACATGAAGATCACAGCAATGGAACAATCAAGGGATCTGGGGAAGATCTCTCTGACGGAGCTATTTTCTGTACTCAAGGCGTACGAGTATAAAATGCCAAGAATGGGTATAGAAGAGACCTCAACATCTAGTCCCACTGCTGCCCTGGTTGCTGCAGAAAAATCCAGAAGATCAGCCGGAAGAACTATAGAAGTGGACTCATCTGATGAGGCCATAGTACTGAACAAAAAGGAGTACTCTGCTGATGATGTTGCTTTGTTATTGAACGGGTTCAAAAAGTTCTACAAAAGAAAAATGAAGAACAAATATAACAATGCTTCTACTTCTAAACCTACCTCTCATTCTCATGATATTAAGGATGATTATAAATCCAAAATGATGTGCTATAATTGCAGGAAATTGGGACATTTCATCAAGGACTGCCCATATCCTAAAGCGGAGAAGTATACAGAGGAGGAAAAGAAACAAAGGAAAGAGAGAAGAGAGAAGAGATACCAAAAGAGCAAAGTGTTGTTGGCTGAAGCTGAAAAGATGGCAGCCATCTACTCATCAAATTCAGAATCAGGCACGTCAAGTGATGACTCTATTTTTGAAGAAACACCTGCACCGCTCTGTCTCATGGCAAAGGAATCTGATGATTCTGACAATGAGGTAATACTCTCTAAAAGTGAACTTGAGCTATTTAGTTCATTTGAGCAAATGATGAACAATAAAGCCGATTTTGTTAATGAATTTGCTAAGCTTAAGGACGAGATGATTCTGCTGAAAAAGCAAAATGCTAAGCTGAAACGCAGTGTTGAAAAACCTGAAGAATCAGCCATGTATAAAAAGCTTTCGCATGAATGTGAATCTCTGAGAGCAGAATGTGAAGTTTACAAGGGACAAATCAAGGAACTTGAAGCCACAATATCTTTTCATAATAAGTCGTCTGTTCCTAAGTCATCTGTTGTGACAATAGATAAATCTACTGAACAGAGTCCACCCTTAGTAAAAGAAAATTTAGAACTGAACAGAGCTGAGAAATTTATATCTGCTGATAATAGTAACATTATCTTGTATGTTCAGACTGCTAAATCTACTTCACTGGATATTGAGAAAAAGGAGAAGAGCCCTCCTAAGGCTAAAAAGGGTAAAAAGCCTGAAAATGAAAAACAGACTGGTAAAACCAAACAGCAGAATAGTCCAAAGAAGTCTGCTGATAAGAGTAAAACCAATCAGACTAGTAAACCTAAGTCGTCTGTTAAAGAGCAAGTAAAGAGCAGACCAAACAAGCAAAGAAATTTTAACAATAATGCTTGGTATGGAAATGAGTCTTATCATGTGCAACCTGCTTACTCACCTTATTATGCTGCACCTCATTATCCACCTTATTATGCTGCATATCCTGCTCATCAACCAATGCATGCCTACCCTTCTTATCATGCATCTTATCCTGCTTATGAGCCTTATCCTCATCATAATAATTATCAACATAACATGCCTGCTGATTATGATGAAAATGAAGTTGCTCATGCTCCTGCTAAAACTCTAAAGCCTAAGAAGCCTAAGACTTCAACATCTTGGGTTGTCAAAGGTGACACTAATCCACCAGGACCCACTCAATAAAGGGTACCTAAAACATTTTTATTTTGTTTTGTAGGTTAGGATTAGGAGTAGGAGTAAAGTAGTGAAGAAATGGTACTTGGACAGTGGATGTTCAAGGCACATGTGTGGAGACATACATGAACTGGCAGATGCTGTTGCTGTAAATGGTCCAAGAGTTACTTTTGGAGACAGCAAAGAAGGCAAGGTTGTTGCTGTTGGAAAGCTTATCAAAGGAAACATAGAGATATCTGACGTCTCTTATGTTAGTGGCCTGAAGTACAATCTGCTGAGCATAAGTCAATTTTGTGACAAGGGATTTTCCGTAGTGTTTTCATCAGATAAGTGCTATGTTGAACAAATTGGAACAAAGAAGGTTATTTTATCTGGAAGAAGACAGGGAAATATCTATGTAGTCGACTGGAATTCTGTGGACAAGAATTCTAATGTTTGTTTGGTGGCTTCTACACCAAGTGAAATCAGTTGGCTGTGGCACAAAATAATGAATCATTTGAATTTCAAGACCATAAATAGATTGATAAAGAATGATCTGGTAGAAGGAATTCCAAAGACAGTCATGAGCAAAGACAAGCTTTGTGACGCATGTCAGAAGGGCAAACAAGTGAAGTTATCTTTCAAAAGCAAGAAGCACCAATCTTCAACCAGAATTTTGGAGCTGTTACATATGGATTTGTTTGGCCCTATTGATCCAATCAGCAATGGTGGAAAGAAATACTGCCTAGCTGTTGTGGATGATTATTCAAGATTTACTTGGGTGATTTTCATGAAGAAGAAAAGTGAAACCAAGGAACATCTTACTAATCTGATGGAACTGATCCAGAATGAGAAGAGTCAAAGGATATTGAAGATCAGATCAGATAGAGGGACTGAATTTACAAACTCTACTGTTGAAGAGTATTGTAACTCCAGAGGAATCAATCATGAGTACTCTGCTGCCAGAACCCCTCAACAAAATGGAGTTGCTGAAAGGAGAAACAGAACTCTAAAGGAAGCTACCAGGACAATGATAGCTGAAGCAAAGCTGCCCCAAAGATTCTGGGCAGAAGCCACAAATACAGCATGTTATACACAAAATAGGTGTATGATCAACAAAAGTCAAAACAAGACACCTTATGAGCTATGGAACAACAGAAAGCCTAATATACATTATCTTAGGATTTTTGGTTGTAAATGTTATGTTTTGAACAATGGGAAAAATCACCTTACTGCATTTGCAGAAAAGGCTGATGAAGCTGTTTTTGTAGGTTACGCTACTGTTAGTAAAGCTTATAGAGTGTTTAACAAAAGAACTTTACTTGTAGAAGAATCTATTCATGTAGTATTTGATGAACCAAGTCAATCATCTGAAAAGAATCAAAGTTCAAACCCAGAGGTATCTGCTGACTTTCAGAAATTAAGTGTGGAAAGAAAGGAAGAATATGTACACATCATACTACCTGATTTAACTCAAGCTGTTAACTCAAGTGCTGTTCAAAATCAGTCTGCTGATTGTCTAAGAGATTAGTTGAGAACAGCTGACAGACCAGAGACTGTCCAACAGACTACAACTGTTCAACAGGCTACTACTGAGACTCCAACAGTAGTGTTGCAAGATCAATCAAGAGGACAACATCCAGATTTGCAACCTGATCTCAGATGGCTCAAAGATCACCCACCTGACTTCGTGATTGGTGATCCTTTGGATAGAGTGAGAACTAGAAGGTAAACTGCAAATGAAACAATGTTTGTAAGTTTTCTTTCACAAATTGAGCCTAAGTTAATTGATAAAGCTCTTAGTGATTCTCACTGGATTGAAGCAATGCAAGAAGAGTTGAATCAATTTGAAAGGAATGAAGTCTGGTACTTAGTTCCCAGACCTACTCATCAAAGAGTAATTGGCACTAAGTGGGTATTCAGGAATAAAATGAATGAAGATGGTATTGTTACCAGAAACAAAGCAAGACTAGTTGCCAAGGGTTATTGCCAAGAAGAAGGCATTGATTTTGATGAGACATTCGCACCAGTTGCAAGGCTTGAAGCAATCAGATTATTCTTAGCCTATGCTGCTTACAAGAACTTCACTGTCTATCAGATGGATGTGAAGTCTGCTTTTCTCAATGGAGAACTGCAAGAGGAAGTTTATGTTGAACAACCTCCTGGTTTTGAAGCCTATCAACAAGGAGACAAGGTATATCGTCTGAAGAAAGCTCTCTATTGACTGAAACAGGCTCCAAGAGCATGGTATGATACTTTATCTGATTTTCTTTTAGTTAAAGGATTTCGTAAAGGTAAAGTAGATAAGACTTTGTTCACTATTGAATGGGATAATCATATATTGTTGGTACAAATATATGTGGACGATATCATTTTTGGTTCAACTAACAAACAGATGTGTGAAAGGTTCTCTAAGCTGATGCAGAACAAGTTTCAAATGAGCATGATGGGAGAACTAAATTACTTTCTTGGATTACAAGTTAAACAGCTACCTGATGGTATTTTTATTAATCAAGCAAAGTACACAAAAGATCTGTTCAAGAAATTTGGTATGGAAACTAGCTCATCTGTTAATGTTCCTATGTCTACTGGACTTCGTCTGGACAAGGATGAAGGTGGCAAATCAGTTGACATCACCAAATACAGAGGCATAATTGGGTCACTGTTATACTTAACAGCTAGCAGACCAGATATTATGTATTCTGTTGGGGTTTGTGCGAGATTTCAATCAGATCCTAAGGAATCTCATCTCTTAGCTGCTAAAAGGATATTAAAGTATCTCAAAGGCACACAAGAATTGGGATTGTGGTACCCAAGGGAATCAGGATTTGAATTTATTGGATATTCAGATTCTGACCTTGCTGGCTGTAAAATTGATAGGAAGAGTACTACAGGTACTTGTCAATTTTTAGGCAGTCGTCTGATCTCATGGATGAGTAAGAAACAGACTTCAGTATCCATATCTACTGCTGAAGCTGAATACATTGCTGCTAGAGCATGTTGTGCACAAATACTTTGGTTGAAGCATCAACTAGAAGACTATAATCTCAAGATCAGTGGAATCCCTATCTACTGTGACAATACAAGTGCAATCTCACTTACTCAGAATACTACTAGTCATTCCAGGACTAAGCATATTGAGATCAAACAACACTTCATCAGAGACCATGTTGAAAAAGGAAATGTTATTATTGAGTATGTTCATACAGACAATCAGATTGCTGACATTTTCACCAAACCATTAAGTGATGCAAGATTTTCTGCTCTAAGAGTAGAACTGGGCTTGTTAAATTTGGATTCATAAGCTGAGGGGGAACCTATCAGAAGACTGGGTTCAACAGCTTACTAATCTGATATCAACAAGTGTTATCCTTCAAGAAGACTGACTCTCAACAGACTAGTTGACTGATGAATTCTTGAATTCAGGGGGAACGTGTAAGACTAGCGGTACCCTTGTGTTAAAGATGAAATCTTCAATGACAGTAGTTGAAGTTGTTTTAATCAGAAAATTTGTTCTTAATTCTTGAAGATTTGAAGATTATTTATCTTGCTGGATTGACAAACAGCAAAGGAAGATCACTATATATTGGCTTTCACTAGTGATATATTGTATCAGACAAGTCGTCTATCAGATAAGTATTATTTTACTCATCTGTTTTTATTTATGTCAGCTTATATTTAAGTGTTGTATAAAATTTTTATCAAAAAGCACGCTTTTATAAGTAACAGACAAGTGGCGTTTCAAATTTAATGATATTTTGAAATCCGCGTATCATGATCGCACGATCAGTTTTTCAAGTAACTGATCTAACGGTTACCACTTTTCACGGAAACCGACAAGAACTAACATCTATAAATCCAGATCTGATCAGCTTACTAAGCTTTTACGCACCCTCAAAATCTCTAAAGCATACAGAGCAATTCTGCAACCATATACTGCAAATTTCTCTTCGTTTTTCCTCAATCTTTTTCACAATGTCTGCCAAAGAAGCTGCTGCTGAAGGTATGTTCTTGAACTACCTGACCTATCATACGACTGGCACACCATTGATGAAAGAAATTTTGGAGAAGTTCAAGGCGGCTACACTGGTTAACTTCATGGAGGCCCATGAAGATATGATCTTCAAAGACCAGGTGATGGAATTTTATGGTTCGAAAGAGGAGGTCAACTTTGAAAAACTGGAAATTATCGCCAAAATTGGGGATAAAGTCATCTGTGTGACTCCCAAACTGCTGAATGAGAAGTACGGACTCTCTCTTGAAGGGTCTACTGAGATTTCTACCCTAGCTGAACCTCTTGAAGCAGATTTCTGGAATCTGGCTTCAAAGAAAAATCAAGTGCTGTTTGGAAGCATTAAGAAAAACCAGCTGAAGGATGAATTTCAGCGGATGGCTGATTTGGTAGCCAAAGTCCTTGAGAACTGCACATTCTCGTTGGACAGTATACCAATGAAGAGATTTCACACAATGATAGCCATCTTCTATGGTTTGAAGGTGAACTGGGCTAACTTCATCTGGTATGTACTTGCTGATCACAAAGTGCGTGGTCTGACTCTGCACAGGATATTCCTTAGTCATCTGCTGGTGAATTTGGGTTGTGATGTGACTAATGGCAAGGATGTCCATAAGGCTAAGGAGTTGAAAATTTATGACCCAGTGAAAACTGGTAGATCAAAAGAGTCTGCTGCTGTGCCAGAACAACTGTTCAAACAGCTGAGCCAGACAACTGTTCAAACAGCTGAGCAAGACAACTGTTCAAACAGCTGAGCCAGCTGTTAAAGCCAGAACAGTCGTGTCTAGGAGAAGGGATGCTGTTGACCTGATTGTTGATGAAACGGTCAAAGAAATTGATGAGATGACAGTTGAGTCATCCCCTGAAAGAACAGTTTCAGCTGAGCTACCAGCTGAAAATGTGGCAAAAAGGACAAGAAGTGCTATGAAAGACACTGCCACTTCTACTGCTCCTGCTGATGTCCCTTTTACCAAGAAAACTGCCAGAAAGAAGATGACGTTCGTAGAAGAAGACACTGAACTTTCTGAGTTAGTTAGAGAAAGCCCTCAATCTACTGAGAGGCCTATTGAATCAGTGAAGGTGATGAGGGGTATTTCGCATACGCCACTTTAGGAAATACTTTCTGCTCGAGCTCGGCCTCGATCCCGATCAGAATGGTATTCTCCGACCTGAAGAACATAGTTTTCCGATCAAGCCAGATTGATAGCTCTAGATCAAGTACTCCGACCTTCTTCCCGATCTACTCATCTCCTCGGAATTACTGTGGGACCGACCTACAGCTTTACACAGCTGGCCGAGAGCTATTCTCCTACGGATGGTCTAGCTAGCTCATTACTGTTCCTATAAATACGCGGCGCATTTATGACATCAGGGACACGACTTCCAAGATATTCCTTCTGCTCGGACCTATCGTTCGGATTAGGAACTAGCTTGTATTCTCATTGTATTTGGTCTTTCTAGTAGTACGGCATCCCGTAATGCTCGGGTAGACCCGCTTTGTAATTTGTATTCGAACACCGATATCAATATACAGTTTTCACACGCTCGATTCATATATTGTTATACTCTACTTTCCTTATTGAACTCGAACAAATAACGGTATAATCAATTGGCGCCCACCGTAGGGCCTACTCGGGTGTTAGATCGAAATATGCCTACTACTAGGAGGTACACGTACAATCGAGGTGAGCCTTCACAAGCTGTTGGAGCGCAGCGCTCCATAAATAATGAACCAAGTAACCAATCCCGAGCGGCCCACCAATCTGAGGTGCCGCCGCTCGACCCGCCGAATGATATGCCTATTCATACGACAATGGCTGATTTACGTTCCATTATCGGAACCATGTGTAGAGAATTCTTGAACACGGAGAGAGCAGATCATGAAACTCTGCCAGGTCAGCAGCCCCCGGTCGATCAGCCTACTGCTCGGGGTCCGTTTTCCAACAGGCCAAGGGAAGGAAGTGTTCGTCGATCTGCTCTGGGCGAACCATCTGATGTAAGACCCAACCCTCCGCGAGCTAGAACTGTTGTCCGATCAGGGCAACCTTCTAGGAACGTACAAAATTTAGAGGATTCGGTGGTCGGGGAAAGTCAACCCAAAGCTGTGGAGAGATCTACAAAACCAGCCTACAGGAAGGTGACCGAGGCTGACTTGGAAAAGATTGTTCAAGAAAGAGTCTCAAAGGAGTTGGAGAAGGAGAAGTTAATAAAAGAAACCCCACCCGCAAACGTCAGGGCTCGAGGAGTTGAGGCCAAAGAGCATGGGGCCGTTTTCCTTGAAGCGCGAAATAGGGAACTGAGCACGAACATTATGCGATGTTCGCCTTTCTGTCAAGAAATTAGAGAAGCTCGGGGAACAGAGACGGTCCCGACCAGGTTGCCAAGATATAACGGGACCTCTGACCCCGGGGAGCATATAAACAGTTTCATAAGTGTGTTGAATTTATATGGACATTCGGAGGATTTTTGTTGCAAAATCATGGTCACAACGTTCGAGGGAATTGCTTTGGATTGGTTCGGAAAACTACCTCCGAACTCGATCTTCTCTTTCGATGAGTTGTGCGATAAATTGAAACATCAGTTTGCTAGACAAAGGAAACAAAGGTTACCTGCTAATCATTTGGGAACGGTGAAGCAACTGGAAGGAGAAACACTGAGGCAGTGGCTGGCTAGATTTAGTATTGAACTTCTAAAAGTTGATACCCCACAGATTGAATTTCTGTCATCATTGATGTTCGAGCTGACCCGTAATAGCCAGTTCGGGAATGCTCTCTGCCGAAAGCAACCAAAGTCTTTCGAGCGAATTATGGAAATAGCTGAGAAATACATGATCCAGAAGGAAATGAATAAGTTAAAAAATACACAGAATCCTAAGCCCCCGATCGTGAAGAAACCTGATCGGGCCCCTATCCCGAAGCCAAGCGACTACGGAGGATCCAACGCGCAGCAAAGAGGCTCGGTTTGGCAGAGACTTAAGGTCTATAAACCTCAGGCTCCGACCCACAGATCTAATGTCTACGGTCGACCTGCGTCTCCAGATAGGGCTCCGAGGACGAAGCATGAAAAAAGCAACTTTACCAGACTGAATACCTCAAGGGACGAGATCCTAACAGTCCTCGAGGAGAGAAATTTGGTCCCTGGAGCTCGGCGTATCACTCAACCTAGGCCAGGGACTATGAATCACGATAAGTATTGCAGATACCACAGAGCTCGGGGGCATAGCACCGAGGATTGTTTTCAATTAAAGCAGGAAATCGAAAAACTGATTGCTCAAGGAAAGTTGAAGGAATACGTCAGAAAGGAGAACCATAACAGCCGTTATCGATCCAGAAGTCCTAGGAGGTCCTCTGAACAACACCGTGAGGATCAACACCAAGCAGAGGACCAGACGAATCGGTTGATCAATATGATATCTGGTGGGCCAGCTGGGGGAGATAGCAGGAATGCGAGGAAAAGGACGGCCAGGTTGATAAAGACTGGTGTCTCGACTAAGAAAGAGGTCATGTCCTTAAGACCAGCGCCCTCGATAAATCAAGTCATTAGTTTTTCCGAGGCTGACAGACCAAATGATGTGACTTGGGATACTAATGAAGATGACCCTGATTTTTCGATGGTCTTGACCCTGAGAATTGCTAACTTCGAAGTTAGGAGGGTATTAATCGATAATGGCAGTTCGGCAAACATAATCTCTTCTGAGGCGCTCGACAGAATGAATCTACAACACCCGCGACTGGAACGGGTATCCACCCCGCTCATTGGGTTCGGTGGATCGGAAATTGTTCCTCTCGGAACCATACTCTTGAGTACTTGATTATACTGTATTTCGTTCAAGTTCAATAAGGAAAGTTAAGTATAACAATATATGAATCGAGCGTGTGAAAACTGTATATTGATATTGGTGTTCGAATACAGATTACAAAGCGAGTCTACCCGAGCATTACGGGATGCCGTACTACTAGAAAGACTAAATTCAATGAGAATACAAGCTAGTTCCTAATCCGAACAGTAGGTCCGAGCAGAAGGAATATCTTGGAAGTTGTGCCGTCCCTGATGTCATAAATGCGCCGCGTATTTATAGGAACAGTAATGAGCTAGGTAGACCATCTGTAGGAGAACACCTCTCGGCCAGCTGTATAAAGCTGTAGGTCGGCCCCACAGTAATCCCGAGGAGACGAGTAGATCGGGAAGAAGGTCGGGGTACTTGATCGAGAGCTATCAGTCAGGCTTGATCGGAAAACCATGTTCTTCTGGTCGGGATCGAGGTCGACCTCGAGCAGAAGGTATTTCCTAAAGTGGCGTATGCGAAATACCTCTCATCAATACTCCCCCACTTCTCGAGCGTAAGTGAAGCAGAAGCTCGGAGAAGTAAACATTGCATTACGGCGAAAGACTTTGATCTCTTGATGTTTTCGGACATGCCTCGTTAAAAACCTAGTCCGGAAAAACCCAGTGGGAAAAAATCCGAGCTAGGGAAAAAGAGTGCACATCTTCCTTGGGAGAGCCTCGAAATACCGAATCGCTCCAAAGATAGAAGGGTGAGGTTTTTGACCTGAGAGATTCACCTCGATGATTCACCAAGAGCTGCAATATTTTGAAGTTCGGAAAAATAGATAGTAGAGAACAGGCTTCGGACGGTCTTGAGTTGGATATGCCTCGTTAAAAACCTTACTCGGAAAAACCCGGTGGGATAAAAACCGAGCGATGGGAAAAAGAGTACATATTTTGTCCTGTTGAGTCGAGAAATACTCATTTCCGAAGCTTGGAGGACCATAAATGCTATTAACAAAAGATAATCTTCAAATTTACTGAGTGGAAGCCTAACCGTCGCGGTTACTCGGGGTTGAATTTGCAATTTACCCTTTTAACCTTTATATATATGTTTACTTGGAGAAAAAAAAAGAGTGCATCTTTACAATTCGCAGCTGATCGGAGCTTTTAGATCGATAAACAGTATTTTCTTTAATTCGAGCATTCCAATAAATATCTTCTAATCATGTCTACTTCTCAGAATCCCGACGTTCAAACCAACATCCCCTCTGGATCAGATTCCGACCTGGGATCCACTGGGGAACTCATCAATGACTTCAAAACCACTGAAAATTCTTCCGAAGAGACGAATAGAATCGTCAATCAAATAGAGCATGCCATAGAGTCGAACGCTGGAGAGGGTACATCAGGTCGACAAGATTCCGAGCACGATGGTGATGCGGAACAAAATGCCAAGGCCAACAGTGAGGAAGGTGGAGATGGAGAAAAGGAAGGTGGAGATGGAGAAAAAACTGACTCCGAGAATGAGAACGGCAACGGCTTGACTGTACCGTTCGATAAGCATGAGATAATGAGGTATGAGATCGGAGGCGGGTGCAGTGTGCGAATCCTCGACTTAGCCGGTGTCTCGAAAAAATCCAAAGCCACAGGTCGGGCTCAAAAGACCGAGAAACGGGTCGACGACATCTCAAGTTCGTACGATCCGAAAGAGCACGAGGCGAACCTCAAAGCTACAATAGGCAAATTCCTTCCCGAGGGTTACTCGCTAATAATCCCGACCCCCTCTCAAAGAGTGAATAAGCCCCCCGCAGGATGTCAAGCTTTCTATGCTCGGCAATTCGACTATGGGTTGCGTATTCCTTTTGCTCCCTTACTCGTGCAGGTTTTAGATGCATTTAGCCTGGCACCCGCACAAATTCTTCCCAACTCGATCGGGTATCTGATAGCTTTCAGCGTTTTGATGAAGGCCAAGAATCAAGTTGCTAACTTCCGACGCTTCTGGCAATTCTTCAAGATCAGTACCTCCTCCGCCACGAACGTTGGGTTCGTGTATTTCTCCCAGCGTTCGAATCATTCGGTCTTATCGACCATAACTTCCAGCAATTCTCTTGACTGGAAGAAACAGTTCTTCTTCATTAAAGGTCCTGAAGAACCAGCTTCTGAGGGAAGCTCGGAGATGGTTCCACACAGATGGCCAGGTGAGCGAGAATGGGTGTACGGAAAACGGGAACTATTAGGTCAGCTTCAGAAGGTCATTCCGGACGTCGTTGTCAAAGAGATGTGTTCGGATTTGTACCAGTCGGCTTTCCTCATTCTGGAACCCGTACTTCGAAAAGCAGAACTCAGCCGAGCTACCTTTCCACTAGCAGTCGCTGATGATCCTCGAACATTGAGTAAGGAAAAACAGTCTTTCCCGAGTGACTTATATAGTGAGTTTTTCGGCGGATTTCATTACTTACATTTCATCTCTTTATTTCTTCAGGAACAATGGTGGAGCAATACCGAGCTTCTATAGTCGGTAAAACTGTAGCATCTACCTCGAGGAAAACACCCGGTCAACCTAGGAGGCAAACTAGACCGGAGCCCAGAACTGCCGTCCCTCCTCGGGGAAGCTCGGCCCAAACTGACCAGGTCAGAAACGAAGAGGAGCCCGAGAATGCTGAGCCGATACGAATGGTACGACCTCCTCATCAAGCTGGTCCTTCTTCTTCTTCTGGCTTAGGATATAGCATGTTTACCACGAAGAAGCTTAGAGGGACAGAGATCTATAATCGGAGAGCTCGGGAAGATCTCGAGGGAGCCCCCGAGGCCAAAAGGAGGATCGGACTGTGGGGTCGACACCGAACGCCCCTTTCTTCCCGTCCTGGTCGAAGTAGGCCTGACATGGTGGATTTCATTGAAGATCAACTTAGAGGTTCCCGAGCAGCGGGTTATCCCGAGAGGGGATCAATTCGAAGCGATCGCACCCCGAACGGCGAGAATGAACATGACAAGGCGATCAAGATTTTCATGGCGGGGAGATTTGCCGAAGACCAAGAGGAGCTTCTTGGCCATTCCGATCTCGACGTACTGGGCCAATTCTCCAAAGCATATCACACGGTAAATTCCTTTACATTTGTTGCAACTGTTTTAAGTCTTGGAATAAAGTACTAACCAGCCTGTTCTTGCAGATCGGGGACTGCTTTCTCACAGAGGTGAATCGTGTGTCGATGTTGGAAGAGGAGTCCGATCGAGTCCATATTGCTTATATGGACTTGCTCAAGGAGGAATCCCAACTGCGTAATCAATTTTCCTCTGTCCAAGCAGAATTGGAGTCCATGAAAGCCAAGTATACCCCTGCCGTCGAGGAAAACTTGGTGAAGGTCGTGGAAGAGAAAAGCTTGCTCGAGGAGAAAGTTAGGAAACTTGAAGAGGAGCTTGCGCAGACTAAGGCTGATTCCGAGCTGTCTTATCAGCGGGGCAAAGAAGATTCTCGCCTAAGCTCGATAAGAGAATTCTTGGAGTCCCCCGCATTGGATGCCATAGCTCGAGGGAGGGTCGGCGAAATCCTTCAAACTACCTTTTTCAAAGGTGTTCAACAATTGGCCGCAGCAAAGGTTATTCCCGACAAAATGACGGAGTATATAAAGCATATGGACATCATGAAAAACTCTAGCGGCGAAGACTATCGAACCGCGTCCTCGAGCTCGGCCAACTGGGAAGAACATGAGTTCGCTCCCTTTGTGGAAGAATTTGGAGTCCCAATGCCCAACCCTGACTTGATGGACTTGGATACCTCCAGCGCAAGCTCGAGTTCAGATAGCTCAGACCGTTCGGATACCTCTGATGACGATTCCGATGGTGACGATCAAGGAGCTTCTGGAGATGATGACGTCGATGTCGAGGGTAACTCCGAAGGTGAGGGCAAAGAGGCGCAGCCAAACCTTTAAATTTCTTGTAATAGATTGTAAGATTGTAGGATCGTTTATTATATGTCCTGTAATTGTTTCGATCATCTATAAAATCTGCTTTTTCTGTTTTTCCGAGCGCTCTCATCATTAATTTATCATATTGCTCAACTAGACAAAAGTCTTTGTGAGCCATAAGGTTCATAGAAAGAACAACGATACCAAAACAATCGATCTTCTTAATTGAGCACGAAAATCTTGAAATTCGCGACTGTTGGGCTCCCAAAAAGGCAACGTTCCTTTTTCTTATAAATAGACGGTAGTTTAAGATTTTTGTCACTGAAATTATAATTCACTCTTCGTCGGAGCTATTCGGTCGATAAGTAAATCGAGCTCTCTTCTGCATTAGAAACATACAGATCATGGAAGGCCTGGTGAACTCCAAGATCGACCCGAGGTTGTTGCTTAAAGTCAAGAAAGAAAAACCTTCCAAGTCGAAAGTCAAAGAACCTAAGTCCTCCTCGGAAGCAGGAAAGACTTCTAAGAACGACCGAGGCAAGCATAAGGTCGACTCTCCTTCGAAGGCGGTCATTGAATCAACTGGTGACCTTGGCAAAACTGTGGCCAAGAAATCATCTGGCTTCGAGAAAGGGCCGGTCATACCAATTCCGGACTCCCCTTCTCAGTCGAAAATTAGCTCCGAGGGTAACAAGAAGGTCGATAGGCCTAATAAGCAAATCACCTCTGATGACTCTGAGTCTGCTCCAAATAAAAGATCGTTCGTGGACGATCTGATTCCAACCTCAGCCTTGATTCAAATGACTGGGGAGAAGAGGACAATAACTGATAGTGTTCTGACCTCGGAGGCTAATAAGGATGTGGTTGAGCCTTCCAAAAAGAAGGTCAAAATAAATGACCCTCCCGTCGATCAGAAGAAGACTCCCTCGTCGGGTGGGAATCCCGAGCCCCAAAACACTGTCCCTAAGGTTGCTCGGACGCTTAGCGCCTTTTTTGAAGAGGTGAAAAGTAAGGCCATGGCCGAGCCAGACGGGAAAAACGCGAATGAAACGGCGCGATCGAGCACGGATCTGCTTTTTCAAGTAAGTGTTGTCCTATCTCTTCCCCCCCCTTTTTTTTTTTTTTACTAAATAACTTTTTGTCCCTTTAAGGTCGGACAACAGTTATTTACCCTCGGGCTGCAAGTCGAGCAAGAAATCGAACAGCGTGCAAAGGTTATCCTCGAGCTGGAGGAAAAGAAGGTTGCACTAACAAGGTCTCTTGAAGAAACCAGGGCCATCGAGCAGAAATTGGCCTCCGAGACGGAGAAAGCTGTGAAGGAGAAGGAGAGCCAGGTTCACGAGGAGTTGAGCAAGGAGTTGGACAGGCTGAAGTCACTCGTCGAGCAGGAGAAGAAAAGCAACGAGCAGCGGGAGAAAGAGGCCTATCAAAAAGGTTATGAGGCCGGGTATGAGGCCCGCAACGTCGAAGTCCGCAAGCTTCTCTTCGAGAAAAGTGTTTAGAGATTTCTTCTGTTGACTGCTCGATTAAATGTTGTACTTTTAGATTTTTCCTTTTGTACTTGTTTTCCTCGTTGGAATAATAAACTTTTTCTTCCTTCTAATCGATCATGTTTTGTGTTCTGATAAAGTGCTTTACTGTATAAACAATTTATACTCGAGTTAAGAGTAAGCAATCAAGTAGCATTTTCAGTGTTAAAACAATTTATACTCGAGTTAAGAGTGAGAAATCAAGTAGCATTTTCAGTGTTAAAACAATTTATACTCGAGTTAAGAGTGAGCAATCAAGTAGCATTTTCAGTGTTAAAACAATTTATACTCGAGTTAAGAGTGAGCGCTCGAATTCCGATCATAATTTAAAGATGGAAAGTTCCTGCACTGCATATTTGACCAAGTCATAGTATTCCTCTTTTTTCAGCTAAGTTTCAAAGAAAGTCTGTCCAAACAGTACCTCTATCTCGGGAAGTGGAAAGGTCACCTGTGATAAATGAATTAATCTGAGCCGTTGGTTTGAATGAATAGTGACCGTCGATCAAATCATCCTTTTAGTATAAATATGGCATTTACCCAGTTGAAAATCTTTACCCTTTGCTGTCAAAAATGTTTTATCCGAGGACGAAGCTCGGATTTTTTCCTCTTCCTGATCAAGCCTTTGAAATTCGGCTTCGAACCTACTTCCGATCTCCTCTTAAAAATACAGTTTCTTTTGGTATGGGTGGAATTGGAAAAAAGGGGACCCTCGGATATCGGGGGGTCTCCGATCCCTGAAAATGGGATCTCCCCTTGAAATACCAACAAGTGACTGACCCTTGCTTGAGTATTTTGGGCAGGGTTAGCATTGCTGGTTTCGAGGGGTATACCTGAGGGCGGAAAGCAGGTCAGATAATTAAAAGGGAGTTTGACCTCAAGTACTTTCTTTGGGGTTATCTTGTTTCACGAAGTTCTTCCTTTCTTCCTTGAAGAATGGTCACTTCGGGTCAAGCTTCCCGATCATAAAAAGATGACTTGCCAAAGGTTGAAATTTCGGATCTAAAAATGAGGAATTTCAACCTTGTACGCCAACTCGGGGAAGTGATCGGGCTCGGCTGGTAGCGAGAACGCTGGGAGAAGTATGGAGATCAGAAACAATAATCTGCAATCCATATTGTCTAATTTCAAACCCAGATATCATAAGACGATAAACATATACAGCTCGATCACTTTGCCCCAAATTGTGGTGCAATTATCGGATGTTCGGCGGTATTCCTGGTCGGCAACACTGAAAGATGCTCGAAGACTCAAAGACCATAGAATAGGGTAAAGTAGTTGTAGTAGGACTTCATTTGTACACTCAACAACTTTGTAATTTGTTCGATGAATGTCAATAAAGCTGTAACATTTGCCTTTCATTGATCTTTGTATCTTGCTCGAAAATATTAATGAGAACTTATTGTTTCAAACCATATAGTTGCCACTTTATTTTTCCTTTCTATCGTCTTATTGCAAGTCTTCTGCTCGTAAAAGCCAATTTGATGATGAATTAATGAGAATATTTATCGATCGATAAACTGTCCTCGGAAATATTATCCGATAATCGTCCAAATAAATAATATCTGAAAGTTGAGAAGTTCCCTTGAAGAATAATTGAACTTAGGAAATAATGATCCCAACTTTAGTGGTCCCCCAGATAATCAGAAACTTTTGGAAGTTGTTCGGGTTTCGAGCGGAACTGCGTCATCATAACACTTCGAGCATTAGTTGGAATTGACGCAAAATTTAATCGACCGTTACTAAGTGAACTAGATAGTCACGTAAAATTTTCTTTTTCGATCATATTTTATCGAGGGAGGGTCATAGCAACAGCTTTCACCCTCGGCCGATTTTGATTTTTTGAACATCTTTTTATCGAGGGAGGGTCATAGCAACAGCTTTCACCCTCGGCCGATTTTCTTTTTCGATCATATTTTATCGAGGGAGGGTCATAGCAACAGCTTTCACCCTCGGCCGATTTTGATTTTTTGAACATCTTTTTATCGAGGGAGGGTCATAGCAACAGCTTTCACCCTCGGCCGATTTTCTTTTTCGATCATATTTTATCGAGGGAGGGTCATAGCAACAGCTTTCACCCTCGGCCGATTTTCTTTTTCGATCATATTTTATCGAGGGAGGGTCATAGCAACAGCTTTCACCCTCGGCCGATTTTGATTTTTTGAACATCTTTTTATCGAGGGAGGGTCATAGCAACAGCTTTCACCCTCGGCCGATAATATTAGCCTTTCTCCGTGATGGTACTTGGAAAACAATTAGAACTCGAACCAAAGATTTCATTGATTGTACTTACACCTAGGAAAGTGAAGTTTGAGAAAACTGTAAATTACAATAAAAATTAAAAATGATAACATCTATCTTCCATAATATTTCCTCAGATTGACTGCGTTCCAAGTTCTTGGCAAAACATCACCGTTGAGGTGAGCAATTTTATAGGACCCCTTTTTTCCGACCTCCTGCACGACATAAGGGCCATCCCAGTTTGGCTGAAGTTTTCCGACATGCTTAGATACTTCCACCTTTTTGAGGACTAAATCCCCGACTTTGAATGTTCTTATCCTGACTTTCTTGTCATAAGCTTTTTCCATGCTAGACTTGGTGGCTTGAATTCTTATGCGTGCTCGGTCGCGTTTCCCATCTGCGTGATCGACATCCATCTCTCGCAACGATTGATTCTGATCGGGGTCATAAGATTCTATCCTCGGAGAAGGAACTAATGATTCGACCGGTATAACAGCCTCCGACCCATAAACCAATGAGAAAGGAGTCTCTCCAGTAGCAGACTTTACTGTAGTCCTGTTCGCCCAAATTACTCCTGGAAGTTCGTCTAACCAATTGCCTTTCGCTTCGGCTAAACGTTTTTCAAGTGATCGAACAATTTCCCTGTTGGTGACCTCGGTTTGTCCGTTCGCCTGGGGATGTCCGACCGACGTGAAATTTTGCTGGATCCCAAACCTTTCGCACCACTCCAAAATTCGTTTTCCCGCGAACTGAGTTCCATTGTCGGAAATGAGGATCCTCGGTATACCAAACCTGCAAACAACATTCTTCCAGAGAAAATTTATCACCTGAAATTGAGTAATTTTTGTTAGCGCAATGCATTCAATCCATTTACTGAAGTATTCCACGGCGACCAGGACATAGTTTTTTCTCGATCTAGCAGTTGGGAAAGGTCCCACAATATCGATTCCCCACTTGTCGAAGGGCCAGCAGATCGGAATCGAATGCATCTGCTCGGCGGGCTGATGAATTAGATTTGAATAGATTTGGCAATGATGGCATTTCTTGACATAATCGATGGAATCCGAGATCATAGTGGGCCAATAATATCCAGTCCTCGAGCACTTCAAGGCTAAGGCGCGTGCACCACAATGACTTCCCGCTTCACCTTCGTGAACCTCCTTTAAAATTAGATCGAACTGACTCTCAGGAATGCACTTCAACAAAACTCCTGAGCTTGATCTTTTATAAAGCCTACCTTCGTTCAAAACGTACATTGGGGCTCGATACTTAATCCTTCGAGCTTGATTAGTGTCTTCCGGCAAGGTACCATCTCTTAGATAAGCTTTCAAAGGCTCCATCCAAGAAGATTCTCGAACATCTATCTCCATTACCTCCGAGTTTAGGGCTAGGTCGGAGTCTATAGCTGGGGAGTTGGACATTAGCCAAGTTATCACTCTTTCCTTCCGTCCATCTATCGAGCCAGTAAACTTCGAAAGCAAATCCGCCCAACAGTTCTCTTCTCGAGGGATAGCTTGTATATCAAATATCTCGAACTTTGTCGCCAGATCCTTCACTCTTTTCAAATATTTCACCATGTTAAACTCTTTTGCTTCATAAACCCCTTTTACTTGTCTATGTACGAGCTCCGAGTCGGTTAACACTGTCAACGACCTTATGTTTGCTTTAACTGCCATTTCTAAACCCGCGATCAAAGCCTCGTACTCTGCTTCATTGTTCGTGACTACAAAATCTAGGGTGATCGCATAACTGAGATCCTCCCCCTCGGGACCCTGAAAGTGAATTCCGGCCCCACCACCTTCTCTGGTCGACGACCCGTCGACATGCATCACCCAAACTTTGTGCTGAACATCCTCGACCAGATTTACCACGGGAATGGACAAGTCGGCCGAACTGGACCCTGTTGATTCTGCAATGAAATCAGCTAAGACTTGAGCCTTGATTGTAGTTCGAGGTTGGTACTCGATCTCGAAATGACTCAGCTCCACCGCCCATTTAATCAATCTCCCGGACGTCTCTGGCTTTGATAGAACTTGCCGTAGAGGTTGATTAGTCAGAACAATAATTTTGTAAGTTTGGAAATAAGGTCGCAGCCTTCGTGCGGCAATAACTAAAGCCAGTGCGAATTTCTCGATCTCTAGGTAATTCTTTTCTGCCCCTTGAAGCAACTTACTCAGATAGTATACCGGTTTATGCTCGAAATCCTGAATTCTCACCAAAACAGAACTTATTGCCTCACTTGATACCGCTATGTACAGATACAAAGGTTCCCCCTCGACCGGTTTTGCCAACATCGGAGGGGAAACTAAATACCTTTTAAGCTCTTCGAAAGCTTTACTGCATTCCTCACTCCATTCGAAGCCTTTCGATTTCCTCAACAACTTGAAGAAAGGCAAACTCTTGTCTGCTGATCGGGATATAAACCTATTCAAAGATATTATTTTTCCAATTAGACTCTGCACTTCAGACAATTTAGTTGGCGGTTGTAGCTCAGCTATAGCTCGGATTTTTTCTGGATTCGCCTCGATTCCGCGCTCGTGAACCAGATAACCGAGGAACTTTCCCGACCTTACCCCGAAGGTGCACTTGGCCGGATTTAACTTCATTCTGTACTTCCTTAGGATTGCGAAACATCTGTCAAGGTGCTTTATATGTTCCTCCTCGGTCATGCTCTTCACTAGCATATCATCAACATAAACTTCCATGATCTCACCAATAAGATCCTTGAACATCATATTCACGAGCCTTTGATAAGTTGCTCCTGCATTCCTTAGCCCGAACGGCATTACAATGAAGCAGTATACTCCCCGTTCGGTAATAAAAGCTGTTTTATCCTGATCTCTTTCATTCATAAATATTTGATAAAATCCTTGGAAAGCATCCATCATACTAAAGAAAATGAATCCCGCAGTCGAGTCAACCAGCATATCGATCCGTGGTAAAGGATAGGGGTCCCTTGGACACAACTTGTTCAGGTCGGTAAAATCATTACACATCCTCCATTTGTTGTCGACCTTCTCTCCCTTCGACACCAACACTACATTGCAAAGCCATTCAGTGAAAGTTATTTCCCGAATCTGTTTCGCGGCCAATAACCTATCCACCTCAGCATTGATGATTTTGTCTTTTTCTCGACCGTGATTCCTCTTCTTTTGCCTAACTGGCTTTGCTTTAGGATCGATATTTAAAGAATGAGTGATCACTCTCGGGTCGATTCCGACTATATCATCAGAACTCCAAGCAAAGACATCGGCGTTGTTTCTAAGGAATTCGATCAGCATGGTCTCCATCCCTTGACTTAGCTCGGTCCCAATCCTGGTGAACTTCTCGGGAGAGCCAGGGATTAACGTTACTTGTTTATGATTTGGGGGTTGTACGCTCATATCGATCTCTTTTCCTTTTTTACTCTGCAACTTTTCACAATCTGGCAACGGGAGGTCGGAAACAGAGAATACCTTTTCCTCTTCTAACTTTCTCTTCGAGGGCAATAATGGCTCGAACTGCTTCTTCATGTTTAGGGATGTGTTGTAACATTCCCATGCCATGCATTGGTCGTTTCTCATTTCTCCGACCCCCGCCAAAGTGGGAAACTTTACCATCTGGTGGTAAGTTGACACGACCGCTTTGAATACGTTTAAAGCCGGTCTCCCCAAGATTGCATTATAAGCGAACGGGGTACTCACGACTAGGAATTTAACCATCTTCGTAACATCTCTAGGTTTCTTGCCCATAGTAGTACTCAAGAGTATGGTTCCGAGAGGAACAATTTCCGATCCACCGAACCCAATGAGCGGGGTGGATACTCGTTCCAATCGCGGATGTTGTAGATTCATTCTGTCGAGCGCCTCAGAAGAGATTATGTTTGTCGAACTGCCATTATAGATTAACACCCTCCTAACCTCGAAGTTAGCAATTCTCAGGGTCAAGACCATCGAAAAATCAGGGTCATCTTCATTAGTATCCCAAGTCACATCACTAGGTCTATCAGCCTCGGAAAAACTAATGACTTGATTTATCGAGGGCGCTGGTCTTAAGGACATGACCTCTTTCTTAGTCGAGACACCAGTCTTTATCGACCTAGCAGTCCTTTTCCTCGCATTCCTGCTATCTCCCCCAGCTGGCCCACCAGATATCATATTTATCACCCGATTCGTCTGGTCCTCTGCTTGTTGTCGATCCTCACGGTGTTGTTCGGAGGACCTCCTAGGACTCCTGGATCGATAACGGCTGTTATGGTTCTCCTTTCTGACATATTCCTTCAACTTTCCCCGAGCAATCAGTTTCTCGATCTCTTGTTTTAACTGAAAGCAATCCTCGGTGCTATGCCCCCGAGCTCTGTGGTATCTGCAATACTTATCGTGATTCATAGTCCCTGGTCTAGGTTGAGTGATACGCCGAGCTCCAGGGACCAAATTCCTCTCTTCGAGTACCGTTAGAATCTCGTCCCTCGAAGTATTCAATCTGGTAAAGTTGCTTTTTTCATGCTCCGTCCTCGGAGCCCTATCAGGAGATGCAGGTCGACCGTAGACATTAGATCTGTGGGTCGGAGCCTGAGGTTTATAGACCTTAAGTCTCTGCCAAACCGAGCCTTTTTGCTGCGCGTTTGACCCTCCGTAGTCGCTTGGTTTAGGGATAGGGGCCCCATCAGGTTTCTTCACGATCGGGGGCCTAGGATTCTGTATGTTCTTTAACTTATTCATTTCCTCCTGGATCATGTATTTCTCAGCTATTTCCATAATCCGCTCGAAAGACTTTGGTTGCTTTCGGCACAGAGCATTCCCGAACTGGCTATTGCGGGTTAGCTCGAACATCAACGATGATAGAAATTCAATCTGCGGGGTATCAACTTTCAGAAGTTCAATACTGAATCTTGCCAGCCACTGCCTCAGTGTCTCTCCTTCCATTTGTTTCACCGTTCCCAAATGATTAGCAGGTAACCTCTGTTTCCTTTGGCTAGCAAACTGATGTTTCAATTTATCGCATAACTCATCGAAAGAGAAGATCGAGTTCGGGGGTAGTTTTCCGAACCAATCCAAAGCAATCCCTTCGAATGTGGTGACCATGATTTTGCAGCAAAAATCCTCCGAGTGTCCATACAAATTCAACACATTTATGAAACTGTTTATATGCTCCCCGGGGTCAGAGGTTCCATTATATCTTGGCAATCTTGTAGGGACTGACTCTGTTCCTCGAGCTTCCTTAATTTCTTGACAGAAAGGCGAGCATCGCATAATATTTGTACTCAATTCCCTGCTCCGCACTTCAGGGAACACGACCCCATCCTCTTTGGCCTCGACTCCTCGAGCCCTGACACCTGTGGGTCGGGTTTCCTTTACTAGCTTCTCTTTTTCTAACTCCTTAGCAACCCTTTCTTGCACCATCCTTTCCAAGTCAGCCTCAGTTACCTTTCTGTAAGCTGGCTTTCTAGACCTCTCCACAACTTTAGGTTGACTTTCTCCGACCACGGAGTCCTCTAAATTTTGTATGTTCCTAGAAGGTTGCCCCGATCGAACAACGGTTCTAACTTGTGGTGGATTGGGTCGAACATCAGATGGTTCGCCCAGAGCAGATCGACGAATACTTCCTTCCCTTGGCCTGTTGGAAATCGGACCCCGAGCAGTAGGTTGATCGACCGGGGGTTGCTGACCCGGCAGAGTTTCACGATCTGCTCTCTCCGTATTCAAGAATTCTCTACACATGGTTCCGATAATGGAACGCAAATCTGCTACTGTCGTATGAATAGGCATATCATTCGGCGGGTCGAGCAGCGGCACCTCAGATTGGTGGGCCGCTCGTGATTGGTTACTTGGTTCATTGTTTACAGAACGTTGAGCTCCTACGGCGTGTGAAGGCTCACCACGATTGTACGTAAATCTCCTAGTAGTAGGCATATTTCGATCTAACACCCGAGCAGACCCCACGGTGAGCGCCAATTGATTATACTGTATTTCGTTCAAGTTCAATAAGGAAAGTTAAGTATAACAATATATGAATCGAGCGTGTGAAAACTGTATATTGATGTTGGTGTTCGAATACAGATTACAAAGCGAGTCTACCCGAGCATTACGGGATGCCGTACTACTAGAAAGACTAAATTCAATGAGAATACAAGCTAGTTCCTAATCCGAACAGTAGGTCCGAGCAGAAGGAATATCTTGGAAGTTGTGCCGTCCCTGATGTCATAAATGCGCCGCATATTTATAGGAACAGTAATGAGCTAGGTAGACCATCTGTAGGAGAACACCTCTCGGCCAGCTGTATAAAGCTGTAGGTCGGCCCCACAGTAATCCCGAGGAGACGAGTAGATCGGGAAGAAGGTCGGGGTACTTGATCGAGAGCTATCAGTCAGGCTTGATCGGAAAACCATGTTCTTCTGGTCGGAGAATACCATTCTGGTCGGGATCGAGGTCGACCTCGAGCAGAAGGTATTTCCTAAAGTGGCGTATGCGAAATACCTCTCATCAGTACTACTATGGGTAGGAAACCTAAAGACGTTACGAAGATGGTTAAGTTCTTGGTCGTGAGTACCCCGTTCGCTTATAATGCAATTTTGGGAAGACCGGCTTTAAACGTATTCAAAGCGGTCGTGTCGACTTACCACCAGATGGTCAAGTTTCCCACTTTGGCAGGGGTCGGAGAAATGAGGAACGACCAATGCATGGCGTGGGAATGTTATAACACATCTTTAAACATGAAGAAGCAGTTCGAGCCAATATTGTCCTCGAAAAGAAAGTTAGAGGAGGAAAAGGTATTCTCGGTATCCGACCTCCCTTTGCCAGATTGTGAAAAGTTGCAGAGTAAAAAGGAAAAGAGATCGATATGAGCGTACAGCCCCCAAATCATAAACAAGTAACGTTAATCCCTGGCTCTCCCGAGAAGTTCACCAGTAACGTCAAGGGATGGAGACCATGTTGATCGAATTCCTTAGAAACAACGCCGATGTCTTTGCTTGGAGTTCGGACGATATCGTCGGGATCGACCCAAGGGTGATTACTCACTCCCTGAATATCGATCCTAAAGCAAAGCCAGTTAGACAAAAGAAGAGGAATCACGGTCGAGAAAAAGACAAAATCATCAATGCTGAGGTGGATAGATTATTGGCAGCAAAACAGATTCGGGAAATAACATTCACTGAGTGGCTTTGTAACGTAGTGTTGGTGTCGAAGGGAGAGAAGGTCGACAACAAGTGGAGAATGTGTAATGATTTTACCGACCTGAACAAGTTGTGTCCAAGGGACCCCTATCCTTTACCACGGATTGATATGCTGGTTGACTCGACTGCGGGGTTCATTTTCTTTAGTATGATGGATGCTTTCCAAGGGTTTTATCAAATATTTATGAATGAGAGAGATCAGGATAAAACAGCCTTTATTACCGAACGAGGAGTGTACTGCTTCATTGTAATGCTCGTGAATATGATGTTTAAGGATCTTATCGGTGAGATCATGGAAGTTTATGTTGATGATATGCTAGTGAAGAGCATGACCGAGGAGGATCATATAGAACACCTTGGCAGATGTTTCGCGATCCTGAGGAAGTACAGAATGAAATTAAATCCGGCCAAGTGCACTTTCGGGGTAAGGTCGGGAAAATTCCTCGGTTATCTGGTACACGAGCGCGGCATTGAGGCGAATCCAGAAAAAATCCGAGCTATAGCTGAGCTACAACCGCCAACTAAGTTGTCTGAAGTGCAGAGTCTAATCGGAAAAATAATATCGTTGAATAGGTTTATATCCCGATCAGCAGACAAGAGTTTGCCTTTCTTCAAGTTGTTGAGGAAATCAAAAGGCTTCGAATGGAATGAGGAATGCAGTAAAGCTTTCGAAGAGCTTAAAAGATATTTGGTTTCCCCTCCGATGTTGGCGAAACCGGTCGAGGGAGAGCCCTTGTATCTGTACATAGCGGTATCGAGAGAGGCAATAAGTTCTGTTTTGGTGAGAATTCAGGATTCCGAGCATAAACCGGTATACTATCTGAGTAAGTTGCTTCAAGGGGCAGAAAAGAATTACCTGGAAATCGAGAAATTCGCACTGGCTTTAGTTATTGCCGCACAGAGACTGCGACCTTATTTCCAAACTTACAAAATTATTGTTCTGACTAATCAACCTCTACGGCAAGTTCTATCAAAACCAGAGACGTCCGGGAGATTGATTAAATGGGCGGTGGAACTGGGTCAGTTCGAGATCGAGTACCAACCTCGAACAGCGATCAAGGCTCAAGTCCTGGCTGATTTCATTGCAGAATCAACAGGGTCCAGTTCGGGCGACTTATCAGTTCCCGTGGTAAATCTGGTTGAGGATGTTCAGCACAAAGTTTGGGTGATGCATGTCGACGGGTCGTCGACCAGAGAAGGTGGTGGGGCCGGAATTCACTTTCAGGGTCCCGAGGGGGAGGATCTCAGTTATGCGATCACCCTAGACTTCGTAGTCACGAACAATGAGGCAGAGTATGAGGCTTTGATCGCAGGTTTAGAAATGGCAGTTACAGCAAATATAAAGTCACTGACAGTGCTAACTGACTCTGAGCTCGTGCACAGACAAATAAAAGGGGTTTATGAAGCAAAAGAGTTTAACATGGTGAAATATTTGAAAAGAGTGAAGGATCTGGCGACAAAGTTCGAGATGTTTGATATACAAGCTATCCCTCGAGAAGAGAACTGTTGGGCGAATTTGCTTTCGAAATTTACGGGGTCGATTGACGGACGGAAGGAAAGAGTAATAACTTGGCTAATGTCCAACTCCCCAGCTATAGACTCCGACCTAACCCTAAGCTCGGAGGTAATGGAGATAGATGTTCGAGAATCTTCTTGGATGGAGCCTTTAAAGGCTTATCTAAGAGATGGTACTTTACCGGAAGATACAAATCAAGCTCGAAGGATTAAATATCGGGCTCCAATGTATGTTTTGAACGAAGATAGGCTTTATAAAAGATCAAGCTCAGGAGTTTTGTTGAAGTGCATTCCCGAGAGTCAGTTCGATCTCATTTTAAAGGAGGTTCACGAAGGTGAAGCGGGAAGTCATTGCGGTGCACGAGCCTTAGCCTTGAAGTGCTCGAGGACTGGATATTATTGGCCTACTATGATCTCAGATTCCATCGACTATGTCAAGAAATGCCATCATTGCCAAATCTATTCAAATCTAATTCATCAGCCCGCCGAGCAGATGCATTCGATTCCGATCTGCTGGCCCTTCGACAAGTGGGATATCGATATTGTGGGACCTTTCCCAACTGCTAGATCGGGAAAAAACTATGTCCTGGTCGCTGTGGAATACTTCAGTAAATGGATCGAATGCATTGCCTTAACGAAAATCACTCAATTCCAGGTGATAAATTTTCTATGGAAATATATTGTTTGCAGGTTCGGGATTCCGAGGGTCCTTATCTCCGACAATGGAACTCAGTTCGCGGGAAAACAAATTTTGGAATGGTGCGAAAAGTTTGGAATCCAGCAGAATTTCACCTCGGTCGGGCATCCCCAGGCGAACGGACAGACCGAGGTCACCAACAGGGAAATTGTTCGATCATTGGAAAAACGTTTGGACGAAGCAAAGGGCAAATGGTTAGACGAGCTTCCTGGAGTAATTTGGGCAAACAGGACCTCCATAAAATCCGCTACAGGAGAGACTCCTTTTTCCTTGGTGATGAGGGCTATTTTGCACCTATGATCGAATAAGTATTTATCGAGCCAGTTCAGAATCGATCCGACCTACGGGGATCTCAAGGTCGGCTCGACCTACTTTGATCGACCTACTATCCGTCCCAGGGGACTTAATGGGCCCAGCGATACTCCAAGGCCATACGGGTTTCCTAGGCTAAATAGGACTCCTAGTTCAGTTAGGACTATAGGAATATTATAAATAGCAAATTTTACATTGTATTGAGGATCCAGAATTTTACCTAACAAAATATACTACAGTTGTTCGCCATTGATATTATTATTGTTTTATTTTGCTTGTTCTTGAATTACATCATCCTGAGTACTTTAACCAAACCCTTAATACATACAAAACTATTCTAGAGATAAATTACTGAGATTAAACCTAAGACGAAATTAGGTTAAATCAGTTGGCGCCCACCGTGGGGCAGGTTAATTACTCGATCGAAATATGGTCAATCCAAGGAAAAGCGCACGTAACGCAGGAAGAAGCACGAATTCTCAACCTTCTCACGCTATGGATAGCTTGCCTGAAGGTTCCCAAAGAATTAGCGCTAATAACACACAACCTCCGGTAAACCAACAGAATCTTGATCCCATAGAAGAACAAGGTGCGCCAAACGAAAACATCAATCAGAACGACGGAGCGCGACAAACTCCTACCACAAGTAGGATTCCTAACCCACCTATCCAATCCGTCCCTGCCGCACCGCTTTCCGCTGACCAGGAGAAAATACTACAAATTGCTCAAATCTTAAGTTCGTTTTTTCCTCAAGTTCTACAAACCCATGCAGTTGCGGAACCAGTAAGGGCTGCCGTTGGTCCTTCAAGAGCGGCTAACGACGTCAGGGAACCTCGGGTGAATAATGACCACCAGTCAACTCAAGCTGAAAGTCCGGACGCGGACCAACGATCTCAAATATCCCCACCAAACATAGCAGGAAGGAACTTTGGTCGAAAAACCAATCAGGCAAGAGCTAATGCTCGATCTGAACCTCGCATATCCAAGGACCGCACTGTGATACCGATCGATGACGAGGACGAACCCCCAATTATCAATCGTCAAGCGACCAAGAGAATCTCTGAAAGAGACATAGAAAGGATGGTCGAGGAACGAGTCGAACAGAGGCTTCTGACTTTGCAGCAACCTTGGCCTCGTTCCCGTGAAATACAGGATAGTATAGCTGCGTGTTCCCCTTTCTGTTTAGAAATCAGGGAAGCACATGCTTCTGGATCTTTGCCCGCCCGGCTCCCCAGATATGACGGAACCACTGACCCAACCGACTACATCTTTAGTTTCACTAATATAATGAGCTTGTATGCTCATTCAGCAGAATATACGGCCAAGTTGATGATCACAACATTTGAAGGGTTAGCATTGGATTGGTTCGGGAAACAACCGCCTAACTCGATCTTCAGCTTTAGAGAATTATGCAATAAGTTAGAACAACAATTTGCCAGCCAGAAAAAACAAAAGCTCCCTATGAGCTATCTAGGAACTATAACTCAGCTAGAAGGGGAGTCTTTGAGAAATTGGTTAGCAAGATTCAATGTGGAACTTTTGAAGATTGACTCTCCGAACATTGACTACATCATATCAATTCTATTCGATCTGACAAAAAATAGGCAATTTGGCAACGCTTTGAGTCGAAAACAACCTAGAACCTTTGCGGAAATCATGACGTTGGCTTCCAATATATGACCCAAGAAGAGATGAATTCATTCAAAGATAAAAATAAGAATAAAGCATCGACTTCAGGGTCAAGAAAACCTGAAAACCTCCGATGAATAGGGTAACGGAATATGATCGATTTCCCCGAAGGGGGAATGTTTTTCAAAGATTAGATCACAATGGGAGTAACCTAGAGAAAAGACCCAATGTCTACCTTAGGCCTCGATCTCCGGAAAGAAATATAAGAGATAGAATTAGTTATGTGGAGTTTACAAAATTAAATGCCCCGAGAGAAGACATTCTGGTGATACTAGAAAGGAATAATCTGATTCCCCCAGCTAAAAGAATCACACAAGCAAAACCGGGGGCAAAGAACTACGATTTATATTGTAGGTACCATCGAGCCCACGGTCATAGAACTGAAGATTGTTACCATCTGAAACAGGAAATCGAAAGATTGATTCAACAAGGTAAATTAAATGAATTTGTTGATAGAGCAGATCGAAGAAGACAAAGGACAAGAAGTCCGAGAAGGAGAGAGGAAAATAGAAGTCCCCGTGATAGATCTCCCATTAATCATCCACCCCGACGAAACGATAGCAATGACGATCGGATCAACGGAACTATACATGTAATCTCTGGTGGACCTGCAGGGGGAGACAGTCGGAATGCGAGGCGACGAACCGCACGATCTCTAGAGAAAGGAATAATAGCTCCCAGAGAAATATGGGCACTTGAGAGTAAGAGTTCTAACCAGCAAGTGATCAAGTTCGATGAGAGTGAAGTTCCCAGAAATTTGAATTGGGACAACAACGAAGACCACCCCGATTTCCCTATGGTGATCTCGTTGAAAATATCCGATTTCAATGTTAAGAGAATTCTGATCGATAACGGAAGCTCGGCTAACATAATAGCCATTGATGTGCTCAATCAAATGAACCTCGGAAAACTGACCCTACAAAGAGTAGCTACGCCCCTAGTAGGATTCGGAGGGTCAGAAATAGTTCCAGCTGGAACCATTAACTTGAGTGTAACTATGGGAAATAAACCTCATCGAGTGACCAAGATGATTAAGTTTTTAGTGGTTGAAACACCATTCGCTTATAACGCCATTCTAGGAAGACCAGCACTAAACCAGTTTCGAGCAGTAGTGTCGACCTATCACCAGAAGATCAAATTTCCAACAATCTCTGGGGTAGGTGAAATAGTTAACGACCATTGCATGGCTTGGGATTGTTACAACACGTCACTATCCTTAAAGAGAAATGTCGATCCTCTAACCCCGTCGAAAAGAAAAACGGTGGGATCTCCAACGGAAAGAACTCGGGAACCTGAATTACCCAGCACGGATCCGATCAGCAAAAAGGGAAAAGAACCGATTGATTTGACTCTGCGTGCACCTGAGCACAAAGAAGTGAACCTTGTCGAAAATGACCCAACCAAGTTCACCAGGATCGGAACAGAGTTATCTCCGCAAGGAGAGATCATGTTGATCAACTTCTTAAGAGAAAATGTGGATATTTTCGCCTGGAGCTCGGAAGATATAGTCGGAATCGACCCAAGAATCATAACTCACTCTTTGAAGATAGATCCGAACGCTAGACCGGTCCGACAGAAGAAGAGAAATCATGGCCCAGTGAAGGATAAAATAATAAAGGCAGAGGTCGAAAGACTGTTACTATCTAAACAAATTAAAGAAATACACTTTACCGAGTGGTTGTGTAATGTCGTACTTGTCTCAAAGGGAGACAAGAAGGATAACAAGTGGAGAATGTGCAACGATTTTACAGACTTGAATAAACTGTGTCCAAGAGATCCTTATCCTCTCCCAAGGATCGACCTGCTGGTTGACTCAACAGCAGGTTTTGCAATCTTCAGTATGATGGATGCATTCCAAGGCTTCTATCAGATCTTCATGGATGAAAAAGATCAAGAAAAAACTGCATTCATTACCGAACAAGGCGTCTATTGTTTCATAGTAATGCCGTTCGGATTAAGAAATGCTGGAGCAACCTATCAACGATTAGTTAACCTAATGTTTAAAGAGCTGATAGGAGAAATAATGGAGGTATATGTCGATGACATGCTAGTAAAGAGCATGAGCGAAGAAGATCATATAAGGCACCTTGATCGTTGCTTCAAGATATTAAGGAAGTATGGAATGAAACTCAACCCCTTAAAATGTACATTTGGGGTAAGGTCGGGAAAATTCCTAGGATACCTGGTCCATGAGAGAGGCATCGAAGCAAATCCCGAGAAGATACGGGCAATCACCGAAATGAAACCCCCTAGAAATATTACTCAAGTACAAAGTCTAGTCGGGAAAATTGTTGCTCTCAATAGATTCATATCAAGGTCCGCAGACAAAAGTTTACCATTTTTTCAAACTTTACGAAAAGCTAAGACCTTTGAATGGACTGAAGATTGTGATCATGCTTTCGAACAACTGAAAAACTATCTAACGTCACCACCTATGCTCGCCAAACCTACGGAAGGACAACCTCTATACATATACGTCGCTATTTCCGAGGCGGCGGTGAGCTCGGTTATGGTAAAAATAGAGGGCTCGGAACATAAGCCCGTCTATTATTTGAGTAAGTTATTGCAGGGAGCTGAGAAAAATTATCTAACAATTGAAAAATTTGCTCTGGCTTTGGTGACGTCAGCACAAAGGTTACGGCCTTACTTTCAAACATACAAGATCATTGTACTCACCAACCAGCCTCTGAGGCAAGTGTTATCCAAACCAGAGACCTCAGGAAGGTTGATCAAATGGGCCGTAGAATTGGGACAATACGAGATCGAATATCGACCACGAACTGCAATCAAGGCTCAGATACTGGCAGACTTCCTCCTTGAAACTCCGGGTCTAACGGACACAAGCTCCAATGTGACATCACCAAGCGATAGCAGTATTATGATCGTCAATGATCTGCCATGGCTTATGCACGTCGATGGTGCTTCAAGCAGAGAAGGTGGAGGCGCAGGGATCAATTTCCAAGGACCGAACGGCGAGGACATGAATTATGCCATCACTTTGGACTTCGTGGTAACCAATAATGAAGCCGAATACGAAGCTCTAATTGCGGGTTTGGAAATGGCTATACAAGCCAATATAAAGGTTTTGAATGTTTTGACAGATTCCGAGCTAATTCAGAGACAAATTAGCGGGATGTACGAAGCAAAAGAATTCAATATGATAAAATACTTGGATAAAGTAAAAAAGTTGACTGGGAAATTTGATAAGTTTGATATTCAAAACATTCCACGTGAAGAAAATCGTTGGGCCGATCAATTATCCAGGTTTACAGGAACAAGGGATGGTAAATCTAAAAGGGTGATTACCTGGCTAATCTCCAAAACTCCTTGCATCGACCTCGATGTTGTCCCAGCCAATGAAGTAATGGATATCGACTTAGCGGCGGACAGTTGGATGACTCCGTTAATCACCTATTTGAACGATGGATCTCTCCCTAGCTGTAAGAATGAAGCTAGAAGGATAAGATATCGAGCACCAAGGTATGCAATATTGGAAGGAAAACTCTATCGACGATCTGTATCTGGAATTCTGATGAAATGCATTCCCGAGCACCAGTACGAGAGTATCCTTAAAAGTATACATGAGGGAGAAGCTGGGAATCACAGTGGTGCTCGAGCACTTGCGCTCAAATGCCTAAGAACATGATACTATTGGCCGACGATGTATACAGATGCACAAGATTATGTAAAACATTGTCATTATTGCCAAGTGCATTCGAATATAATACATCAACCTGCTGAAACAATGCACTCAATTCCGATCTGCTGGCCTTTTGACCAATGGGGAATTGACATAGTGGGACCTTTCCCACCGGCCAGGTCAAAAAAGAGTTATGTTTTAGTCGCTGTCGAATACTTCAGTAAATGGATCGAATGCATTGCCCTAGCTCGGATAACACAGTTTCAAGTAATAAATTTTCTCTGGAAAAATATAGTCTGTCGTTTTGGAATTCCGAGGATTCTAATTTCCGACAATGGAACCCAATTTGCGGGAAAACAAGTTCAAGAGTGGTGCTCGAAGTTAGGGATACAACAGAACTTTACATCTGTTGGACATCCTCGAGCAAACGGGCAGACTGAGGTAGCAAATCGAGAAATTATAAAATCCCTCGAAAAAAGACTTGACGACGCTAAAGGAAAATGGTTGGACGAACTCCCTGGTGTCGTTTGGGCTAATAGAACTACAGTCAAAGCATCTACTGGTGAAACAACGTTCAGCTTGGTATATGGTTCGGAAGCGGTCATCCCAGTCGAGGCACTTGTTCCCAGTCCGAGAATTGAGTTGTACGATGCGGAAACAAATAATCAACTCAGAAAGGACGACATCGACTTAAGCGAGACCTTGAGAGAAAAAGCCAGTCTTCGGCTAGAAGCAGCAAAATCTAGCATGGAAAAGGCCTATAATCAAAGGGTTAGAATACGGTCATTCAAAGAAGGTGATTTGGTACTTAAAAAAGTTGAAGTATCCAAACATGTGGGAAAATTACAGCAGAATTGGGAAGGCCCCTATGTGGTAATTGCGGTCGGAAAGAAGGGATCATATAAGATAGCTCATATGGATGGAACTCCGCTCCCGCGGACATGGAATGCTGTAAATCTCAGAAGATATTATGGTCGATAAAATTTAAAGATAAGAAGATTCAGGAATTAGACAGGATTTCCAAGAAATTAGTTTTCTTTTTTAGTTTTTTCAGTATGTCTTGATTATTTTCCTTTTACCATTAATTTGTCTTCAAACTATAATAAAAGCTTTTGTTTACTTCTCCATTGAACGGGCTCGGAAATGAACGATCTACAAAGGTTAAAACCACATTTGGTAAACAACCTAAGTATAATAATTTTTGAGTAACACCGATTGGGTCGGTATAAACTCATCGACCTCCTACATGAACGATCTACAAAGGTTAAAACCACATTTGGTAAACAACCTAAGTATAATAATTTTTGAGTAACACCGATTGGGTCGGTATAAACTCATCGACCTCCTACTTGAACGATCTACAAAGGTTAAAACCATATTTGGTAAACAACCTAAGTATAATAATTTTTGAGTAACACCGATTGGGTCGGTATAAACTCATCGATCTCCTACATGAACGATCTGAAAAGGTTAAAACCACATTTGGTAAACAACCTAAGTATAATAATTTTTGAGTAACACCGATTGGGTCGGTATAAACTCATCGATCTCCTACATGAACGATCTACAAAGGTTAAAACCACATTTGGTAAACAACCTAAGTATAGTAATTTTATCTCCTACATGAACGATCTACAAAGGTTAAAACCACAGTTGGTATAGAACCTAAATATAACCACCGATTTAGGCAAACAAACGAACTAATAATTTTATTATAACTGATAAAATATACATCGGAGAGATACATAAACTACCCTAGCTACATAAAACGACAAATTCCTTTATGCGGTAAAATAAGGAGTTAACAAGAGGTCTTCAGCTCGATTTATCTCTGTATTTCTCTCAGAATTCTTGCCACCAGCTAGATCCGATCGAACCCAGTCGAGTTCGCAGCCACAAAGCTTTGGAATCAGAGAGAGCTTTGAGAGATCATAATGTTACACGGTCGATGGTAGTCAGCATTTCTCGGACATACATTCTCGTTTTAATGAACTAACCAGCTTTCCACCGACCACGTAACTAATAGATCGGAACCCCACAACACCGACCTTTACCCATCTTCATAGGATGGTCGGATGAGGGTAGGCATTCCAATCCATTCCCCTTATTAGGGGTCGGAGATTTCATGGTTTTTGAGAAATCTCCATTTTCCGATTCCGCCCATACCAAGTCGACATGTTGAGTGATTTGTTTGACTCTCGAATCAGGTGGACGAGCGCCATTTAGCACAAAGAAGAAGTACATCATTTAAGGATTTTTACTTATGATGGTAATTTAAGGAAGGAAGATTCCTTTTATAGACAGGTTAAGTTGAGATCCTACGGTGAGAATCGCATCCAATCAACGGCTATGACACCGCATCGGGAATAACGTTACAAAATCATAACCACAAAGCCGTAAATAAAGGAATGGAAATAAATGCGTTTTTGACTCGGTCGAAATAGAAGTATTATATTAGATCGATGAAGACAATACAACGACTATTATAGCAGAGCTAGTATTACATATTCAATATTCAGCAATCAATTACGCTAAACAATTACACCTACAAAATAACAGAAGAAAGTATTTGGTTTCAGAACGCTTCAAACTTTCCTCGGAACGATCAGTTTTTCTCCTACTTTGAGAACAGTGACGAGAAATTAATGTTCAGGCTTATTTTACTGATCGGTGGGTACCGGTGGGCGACCTAAGCCGCAGGCTTTCTTGATGCCACCACCTTGAAAAAGTTGATGCTTCTTCTTTATCGATTAAAATAGAGATCAGAAGGGTCTCATGCTCGACGTCACCAACCGTTTAGAAACAAGTTGATTTCGATAAAGCATAGAATCCTGCTTTCCTCAACTATCGACCTCTATCATACGACGTTATATATGGTCCGCCAATCCCCGGTTGTGAGGTTTGCCCGACCCTCACCATTTAAGCTAGAGATCTCATTTTTCCAATTCCTCCCATACCAAGTCATGACCTCCTCGGTAGATAAATCGACAAATTTGGTGGCCGACAATACTTATAATAATGTATATTCATATTGAAGGACTTCATCTTCTGTGAGATGGAGAGGGATGAAGTGAATCTATTTATAGGCGGAGGATAAAGGATCCAATGGTGTAAATTGAGGTCCTATCAACGGCCCAGATTAAAATCGTTGTAAGAACGGTTCGCAGAATCAGGACAAATGATCGATCATTGAAAGGAAGATACAAGGAATAATGGATTTTATTCAGATCTTTGAGAAGGTCGTTACATTTTACAACAATATCGTCACAAAAAACTACATTTACATTCAAGGATCGTTACAATTATTTCAAACGTTAAGCCTATTTCGCTACTCCTCGGAACGATCTGCTCCTTCAAATCTACCTTCTCCTCGGACTATTACCGCTGCATGAAAACGAGGAACATGCAGAAGTGCGTATATTTGCTGATGTAGGTGAATTACCGACCTCTAAATAAACCAAATGAGGCATACTGCATCTAGGGTCGATCACAGTATCAAGCTAAAAGCACACTACGAAGGGAAGAACTTTGCTGTCATACAATTGAGACAGGATCGTTCTCCTTGCCTTGGGGACAAGTTTTCAAGCATGCATGGATGCAACACCATTTTAATGAACTAACCAGCTCTCGTCTATCTAAAGAACTCTTTGGTTTGATATCTCCACCGTAGTCCACCGTAGTTAAACTGTTCAGAGGTGGCATATTATTTCAGTTTTCGCTTCTTTTCCTACTTCTCCAATGAGTTATTTATACTATGGGGAAATAACCAATCAACGGACAAAGCATACGAATCGTTCCTACAATTATGGCACACCTACCAAGTTGACTTCTCATCTTTCAATAATATTGCATGAAATTAATTATCCACATACAGGTCGGAGAGGCGCAGAAATTAAACAAAAAGGTTCTTCCGTTTATCAGGCAAAAATATATATTTACATTTCAAAAAAAAAAAAAAAAAAAAAAAAAAACCCTTGTCTACTGCTCTGGAGTGTGATCGGAAATAAGACCTTTGTCTACCGTTTCGTGAACATGAGCAGGAATTGTCGGATAACCAAGATAGGTCATCATTTCTTGGGCACGCTGCTCATATCCGAGGGAAAAACCCCTATCAAACTCCAGATCTTTCAGTTGAAGAAGATCTGTTTTCTCCTTGGTAAGCTGCTCCTTTTCAGCCTCCAAACTACTATTTACTCGAACAAGTTCTCCATTCTCTCTAGTGAGCCTTTCAGTGGTAGCTCGGAGATGCTCAACCTCAGTCATCAGCAATCGATGAGCAGCGGCAATTATATTTGTCCGATCCAGGGATTCTTCTCGAGCAAAATAGAATTCGTCATTCTGTATTCCGAGCTGGAGAGCTTCATGTTTAGCCTGTATTGAGAGATATAAGTAAAACACTTAAAACACTTAGATCTTTTTAAAATAACAAAATACGCATACCATCTCTAAACGTTTGAAGATGGACTGGACAAGTTGCAGAGAAGAGTGGTTCTTCAATCTTTCAAGCTCCTTAGGCAAAATAGTACCCATTCCCAGATTCCAAGAAACCCCATCAGGATCGAGGCTTGGTGGAATACTCGCATCAATTGAAACCCCACCTGATCGGGTTATATCAAACTCGGTTATCTCTTCAACCTGCTCTTTAAATGGACGTTCATCTAAAAGAAACGGGTCGTCTGCGACCTTTTCAATTGCAGAACGACTGGGACCCGACCCAGTTTTCGACGCTCCTTGTGAAACACGAACAGGAGAGACAACCTGAGTGTCTTGAGAGGTCGAAACAACTTGCGAACCTGGATGGGAAAAGAAAGATTCTGGAATGTCTTCCACGGGCCCTCTTAGTTGCAGAGTGGGCTCGATCTCAGAATTGGGAGCAACAATCTCAGAATTTGGAGCAGTATTCACGGCCTGATGGGAACTTTCTTGACCTATGGGTCGATTTGTTATACCCCGATCGGAAGGAGGACGTTCCCCCATTGATTGGTCGATAGAAGAAGGAGAGATAGCTCGAGACTTCCCGTCATGTGCTATATCATTGATAGGAGCAGGAGAGATAGCTCGAGACTCCTCATTGATTGATGGGTCGACTGGAGGAGGAGACATAACTCGAGACTCCTGGTCGATTGTTGGGTTTACAAGAGGAGGAGAAATAGATCGAGAACCCTCATTCTGATAGGTTTCAAGAACTCTTGGATCAACCAAGGGATTACGGATCGGAAGACCCGTCGAGGAATGCCTAGCTTTCTCCGATGGTGAAGGAATAGACTTCGCAATCTTCGGATGACCATCAGGTGAAGACGACAATGGGTCAGATCGAGGCATGGCTTTTCGAGGAGAAGCTCCCCCTTGGGAGGATGATTGATGAGGACTTTCCGTTCGAGGCTTTTTCCTCGGAGTATCTCGTCGGGAAGAACCTCGCAGAGAGCGTTTTGAAGCTCCAGAAAATAGGTTGGAACTCATGATCAAAGAATCAAAGGTTCTTACGAAGTATCGAGTTGAGAGCTCCGAGCAACAAAAAATAAGAAATTTTATAAGTGGGGACGCGCGGTAAAAACTCCAAAAGATTCACCTTTATATATAGTTAAGGAAATGACAGTTATGTCCTCGGACCTTGGCGCGCACAGTAAAAATTCAAATGTAAGGAAAAAGCAGGTCAACGAATATGTACTGTGATCATCATAAGGACGTAGTATATCTAAGTAAAATCATATATATTATAAAAGGAAATTTACATGTTCTGCAGAGTTCAAAAGATCTACAATTATGACAAGATAAAAGAAGAAATAAAAACGTCCTAACTATGGAAGTTGGTTTCTTTCAAAGGCGAGCCTTCCTTTTCTCCTTCATTCCCCTAGTTGACTTGGTCTCCTTCAACATCCTCTTCGTCGACCATATCTTCCTCTTCATTTGATTGATCCTCCAAGATATCTTTTATTAGCTCGAAATCAGGTGCTGGTACGGAAAATGGGGATCCATATTCATCGACTAAATGAGCCAGAGGATGGCCGCTATAATCAACAGAGGGTAATGACTCAGGAGGATAGTCTTGAAGACTTCGATCCTTTTCGATGGCCATGATTTTGCGATATTCATCCCGCTTATCAGGAATCTGCCCGGACTCGATTAATTGATCGACACCCTTATAGAACGAGCTCAAGAGCAGACCACCAATCTTTTGATGAATTATGGCAGTATGTACAGGAGAATTGAGAAACTCTCGAACTATGGGCTCGACGTCTGAAGAATGATGCGCATCTATGACCCTCTCTATGTCAGAAGAATCATCTTCCTTAGTCGCGAGTTGGGATCGAAGAGCATCGATTTCCGACTCAAGCTTGCTAACGAGGGTAGCATGCGCAACTCTTTGCTCTTCCATTTCACGAGTCATTTGGTCGACTTGCGCTTGATATCGACTGGAATCCGTCATCATGCTAATAATGTGAGGATTGTCAGTCTCCAGATTAGGGTTAGCAAGAGGATCAGATGAAGTGGCAGCAGAAGCTCGAGAATTATCGACCTGAACAAGTTGCTCTTCGAGTTCTTTGACCCTAGCGTTCAAGATTCTATTGCTTTCCTCGACAAATTCACATTGATCCCTATGCATTGCCATATCATATAAAGCGGACACCAAGGCATTACCCGCCTATGACAAGGAAAATTTATAAATAACCTTCAAATAGAATATTATAGGTTATTAAAAAATCAGAAGAAACTGAGGAATATTACCACTGCGTGAGCATGTGCTGCCCTTGCGAATTGCTCGAGGGGTTTTTTCTTTATCGTCCTGTTAACATCTTGAGTAAAGGTCGAAGAAAGGAGAATTCGAATGGATTTATCGACAACATTCTCCTTATCATCAGACATCAGTGTATCCTTCTCGGAATATCCAGCCGCCCGTTTCCCCTGAAGGTGACTCTCGATCATATCTACCAAAGAAGCTTTATGACCAATATCTCCGACATGAGTAAAATATTCCCCTCCTTTGTCAAAGAACTGTTTTCTCCTTTTAGCTTCTGGGCCGGTAGAATTGCGCTCCGACCAAGATTGACAACCTAGAATACCATGCTGATCCCTAAGAAATTTGGGCGGATAACCACGACCGGAGCGAGAGCTTGAAGATGGTATGTTTGATGAGGTTTGACCAGAAGAAGGAGGAGCTACTCGGATAGGATCAACATCCTCAAACAACTCTTCCTCGATATTCTCCAGATCCATAAATTGATCTCTCCTCCTTTTCCTCGACTCCTTCGGCTCTATGGGGGCCTTACCCCAGGACTTTTTTGAGTTCGACAGAACGGATTTTCCAACCACTGAAAAGCGGCAATTCTCCACTATGGTGGCTGCGTTGAGAAGAAATTAGACGTTAGTAAATAACGAGTTCATAGATTCTTTTATAAATAAAGTAAAGATAGGAAATGATCTTACCAAGAGGTCGATCATCCAATGGAATGGGAAACTCCAGAGAACTTAATCCAGCCTTCCTAAGAAAGATTTCTCCGATCAAATAGGCCGATTGATATTTATCCGACCTCATCTGGTCAACTAAAGCAGACGAAAATTGATCATCTGGGGACATCTGTCCGATCACCTTTCGACCGCCATATACCCAAAGATCATTATATCCCCAGTCGTGAGAAAACTCCTCTTTTTCTCCATTCTCGAGAATAGACACGGTCGGAGCTCTAACAAAAAAGAAATTTGATTTCCATTCTGTACTGTTGCTTGAAATGGCGTTTTCGAGGATAGCATAGCCGGGTCTCTGACTAACATAATAGTAACCCCTGTTGGAGGAGCTCGATACTGAAAAACGAAAAAAGTGAAGAAAATTACGGAACGAGGGCTGTAGACCTCGAGCAACCATCAAAACAGAAAATGCCATGATAAAAGCTATGGCGTTCGGAACGAGTTGAGTCAATGAGACTATGAAAGTCTCCAGAAACTGACGGAGAACTGAGGAAAGAGGAAAACGGAGCCCGTGGTCGAAGTGGGACGTATAGAAAGCTCGACAGTTAGCGGGAGGAGTATTTATTCTCTGCTCGGAAGTAGGAATAATAATCTCAAAATCCGATGGGAAATAACGACCATATTCCCTTTTCAGAAATGGTAGATCTTCTTCTCTCAATCGAGAAGGGAAAAGTTCTACAGGTGCAGAAATCTGAGGTTGGGTCGTTTTAGATTTTTTAGAAGCTCTCGACATCATCTCTCCTTCTGGAATAATTTCCACGACTAAACTATCAACTTCATCCTCAGCATAATCTCTGACTTCTTCTGCTTGGGAATTGTCTATTGCCTCATTATCAGAAGAAAGGATATCAGGGTTGGGAATATTAGGAGGAACTTGTTCTCCTACGGCTTGAGTAGGGGAAGGAGGATTCTGTGAAGTCGAAGCCATTTCTCTATGTTTGGATAAAACGTGTTCGAAAGAATGAGTAAACGGGTAAACTATCGACGTAAACTTTTACTGCTGGAAGGATTAGATATTTGGGGTAAAAGTAAATTATTCCATTAATTTCTACTATATATATGGACTGTGAAAAGACAGATTCAACCCTTCGCGTCTCTTCATATTCCCGCCAATTAAAATCATGAAAAGACCCTGCCATTGTCTGACACACGTTAACCAAGATACGTGTCTGTACGAAGAAGATTCAATTGGATATGCACTCTTTTTTCCTCGTTCGGTTTTTATCCCGAAGAGGGTTTTTCCGAACTAGGTTTTTAACGAGGCATACTCCATGAACAACAAAAAAGATCAAGGAAAAAATAACTAATTCTACTTCTACGAGCTCCAGCTACGATTGCGCTCGAGAAGTGAGGGAGTACTGATGAGGGCTATTTTGCACCTATGATCGAATAAGTATTTATCGAGCCAGTTCAGAATCGATCCGACCTACGGGGATCTCAAGGTCGGCTCGACCTACTTTGATCGACCTACTATCCGTCCCAGGGGACTTAATGGGCCCAGCGATACTCCAAGGCCATACAGGTTTCCTAGGCTAAATAGGACTCCTAGTTCAGTTAGGACTATAGGAATATTATAAATAGCAAATTTTACATTGTATTGAGGATCCAGAATTTTACCTAACAAAATATACTACAGTTGTTCGCCATTGATATTATTATTGTTTTATTTTGCTTGTTCTTGAATTGCATCATCCTGAGTACTTTAACCAAACCCTTAATACATACAAAACTATTCTAGAGATAAATTACTGAGATTAAACCTAAGACGAAATTAGGTTAAATCACTTGGTATACGGTTCGGAAGCGGTAATTTCGGTCGAAGCATTAGTTACTTCACCAAGGGTCGAATCTTATGACCCCGATCAGAATCAATTGCTGAGAGAGATGGATATCGATCACGCGGATAGTAAACGCGACCGAGCATGCATAAAGATCCAAGCCACCAAGTCCAGCATGGAAAGAGCTTATAACAAGAAGGTCAGAATAAGAACATTCAAAGTCGGGGAATTGGTTCTCAAAAAGGTGGAAGTATCTAAGCATGTCGGAAAGCTTCAGCCAAACTGGGACGGCCCTTATGTCGTGCAGGAGGTCGGAAAAAAGGGATCCTATAAAATTGCTCACCTCAACGGTGAAGTTTTGCCAAGAGCTTGGAATGCAGTCAATCTGAGGAAATATTATGGAAGATAGATGCTCTCATTTTTAATTTTTCTTGTAATTTACTGTTTTCTCAAACTTTACTTTCCTAAAATGTAAGGACAATCAATGAAATCCTTGGTTCAAGTTCAAATTGTATTCCGAGTACCATGACAAAGAAAAACTAATTTTATCGGCCGAGGGTGAAAGCTGTTGCTATGACCCTCCCTCGATAAAACATGTTCAAAAAATCAAAATCGGCCGAGGGTGAAAGCTGTTGCTATGACCCTTCCTCGATAAAAAGATGTTCAAAAATGAAAATCGGCCGAGGGTGAAAGCTGTTGCTATGACCCTCCCTCGATAAAAAGATGTTCAAAAATGAAAATCGGCCGAGGGTGAAAGCTCTTGCTATGACCCTCCCTCGATAAAAAGATGTTCAAAAATGAAAATCGGCCGAGGGTGAAAGCTTTTGCTACGACCCTCCCTCGATAAAACATCTTCAAAAAATCAAAATCGGCCGAGGGTGAAAGCTTTTGCTATGACCCTCCCTCGATAAAAAGATGTTCAAAAATGAAAATCGGCCGAGGGTGAAAGCTATTGCTATGACCCTCCCTCGATAAAAAGATGTTCAAAAATGAAAATCGGCCGAGGGTGAAAGCTTTTGCTACGACCCTCCCTCGATAAAACATGTTCAAAAAATGAAAATCGGCCGAAGGTGAAAGCTTTTGCTATGACCCTCCTTCGATAAAATCTGTTCGAAAATAAATATCGGCCGAAGGTGAAAGCTTGTGCTATGACCTTTCCTCGATAAAAATCCAGGATGACTATCCAGCTCACTGAATAGCGGCAAATTATGCAAGCAAACAGTACAATTTTGATTAACTCCAACTGATGTTCTAAATGCTTTGATGAAGCAGTTCTGCTCGAAACCCGAACACCCTTCAAGAATTTCTTACCACTTGAAAATTCTTTAAGTTAGGATTGTTATTTCTTAAGTTGGGATCATTATTTCCTAAGTTCAATTATTCTTAAAGAGAACTTCTCAAGTTTCAGAGATTATTCATTTGGACGATTGTCGGATAATCTTTCAGAGGACAGTTCACCGATCAATAAATGTTCCAGAATACTAATGTTAAGATGGTGGAAAAGAAAAGTTGCAACTATTTGATTTGAAACGAAAGGTTCTCATTATTATTTTCGAGCAAGATACAAAAGATCAATTAAAGGCAAATGCTACAACTTTATTGACATTCATCGGACAGACTACAAAGTTGTTGAATGTACAAATGAAGTCCTAATACAACTAGTACCCTATTCTATGGTCTTCGAGTCTTCAAGCATCTTTCAGTGTTGTTGACCAGGAATATCGCCGAGCATCCGATGATTGCATCACAATTTGTGACAAAGTGATCGAGCTGTATATGTTTATCGTCTGATGATATCTGGTTTTGAAATTAGACAATATGGATCGCAGATCACATTTTCTGATCTCCATACAGTCCCCAGCATTCTTGCTACCAGCCGAGCTCGATCACTTCCCCGAGTCGGCGTCCAAGGTTGAAATTTCTCATTGTAAGATCCAAAAGCTCAACCTCGAACGGCCGGTCATCTTCTTACGATCGGGAAACTTGACCCAAAGTTACCATTCTTCAGAGAAGAAAGGAAGAAATTGGTGAAACAAGATAACCTCAAAGAAAGTACTTGAGGTCAAACTTCCTTTTAATTTTTTGACCAGCTTTCCGCCCTCGGGTATACCCCTCGAAACCAGCAATGCTAACCCTGCCCAAAATACCCAAGCAAGGGTCAGCCACTTGTTGGTATTTCAAGGGGAGATCCCGCTTTCAGGGATCAGAGACCCCCAGATAGAGGAGGTGCTCCTTTTTTCCGATTCCACCCATACCAAAGAAGTTTGTCTTGTACAAAAGATCGGACGTACGTTCGAAGCCAAATTTCAAAGGCTTGAACGGGAAGAAGGAAGGCTCCGAGCTTCGTCCTCGGATAAAACATTTTTGACAGTGGAGGGTAAAGATTTTCAACTGAGCAAATGCCATATTTATACTAAAAGGAAGATTTGATCGACGGTCTGTATTCAATGAAACAAACGGCGTAGATTAAGGCGTTTATCACGGATGACCTTTCCACTTCCCGAGATTAAGGTACTGTTTGTACAGATTTTCTCTGAAACTTAGCTGAAAAAAGGGGAATACTATGACTTGGTCAAATATGCAGTGCATAAACTTTCCCTTCTTACTTTGTGCTCGGAATGTCGATCACTCTTAACTCGAGTATAAATTGTTCATTTACAAAAAAAAAAAAAAAAAAAAAAAAAAGGTTCACTCTTAACTCGAGTATAAATTGTTTTGACTAAGAATACAACTTGATTGTTTACTCTTAACTCGAGTATAAATTGTTTATACAGTAAATCACTTCACCAGAACACAAAACACCATCGATTAGCAGGAAGAAAAAAGTTTATTATTCCAACAGGGAAAACAAGTACAAAAGGAAGAAATGTAAAAGTACAACATTCAGTTGAGCAAAAGAAGAAATCTCTAGACGCTTTTCTCGAACAGAAGCTTGCGGACTTCAACATTGCGGGCCTCATACCCGGCCTCGTAACCTTTTTGATAGGCCTCTTTCTCCCGCTGCTCGGCGCTTTTCTTCTCCTGCTCGACGAGTTACTTCAGCCTGTCCAACTCCTTGCTCAACTCCTTGTGAACCTGGCTCTCTTTCTGCTTTACAGCTTTCTCCGTCTCGGAGGCCAATTTCAGCTCGATGGCTTTGGCTTCTTCAAGGGACTTTGACAGTGCAACCTTCTTCTCCTCAAGCTCGAGGATAACCTTAGCACGCTGCTCGGCTTCTTGCTCGACTTGCAGCCCGAGGTTGAATAAATGTAGTCCGACCTTAAATGGACAAAAGTAATTATGTTAGTAAAACATATATTATAAAAAAAAAAAAAAAAAAAAAAAAAAAAAAAAGGGAGAGAGAGGACACTTACTTGAAAAAGCAGATCTGTGCTCGATCGCGCCATTTCATTCACATTTTTCCCTTCTTGTTCGGCCATGGCCTTATTTGTCACCTCTTCAAAAAAGGCACTTAGCGTCCGAGCAACATTAGGAACAGAGTTTTGGGGTTCCGGGTTACCACCCGACGAAGGAGTTTTCTTCTGGTCGACGGGAGGGTCATTTATTTTGACCTTCTTATTGGGAGGCTCGACCACAGTGTCCTTATTTGCCTCCAGAGCCAAGACACTACCAGCCAATGTTTGGTTCGCCCCCGTCATCTGAATCAGAATTGAGGTTGGAGTCAGATCGTCAACGACTGGATTTTTGATCAAAGCAGACTCAGAGCTTTGCTTGTTCACCACCGAGCTGCCCTTAGACCTAGAAGGAGAGTCCGAAATTGGTATAACGGCTTTGTCCTCAATCCGAACGGGTGACGGGTTGAGCAAAGACTTGGTCTCAGCTTTGCCAGGATCACCTTTAGGGATTTCAGTTTGCTCGTTGACTACACTCGAAGGAGAATCGATCTTGCGCTTCCCGCGGTCGCTCTTAGAGGTTTTTCCTACGTCCGAGGAGGATTTAGATTCTCTAATTTTGGACTTGGGACCCTTCTCCTTTTTGACCTTCAACAATAGTTTGGGATCGAGTTTGGAACTCACAATACCCTCCATGATCTATTTTTTTTTAGTATAAAAGAAGAAGTTTCGATTTATGTTATCGATCAAAGGGCTCCGATGAAAAAAAAGACTTATAATTTCAGTGGTGCAAACCTTATACTGCCTCCTATTTATAAGAAAGTGGAACGCTGCCTTTTTGGGAACCCAACGGTCGCGAACTTCGAGTTTTTCCGTGCCCTATTAAAAGGCTCCATCGTTTTGATTACTCGCCTACTAAGTGATTCACATGCGAGATAATGCCCGATATCGATGATCTTTTACGGACCTTCTAGCTCACAAAGACTTTTGTCTAGTTGAGTAATATATTAAATTAATGATAAGCAGATTCAGAGAAAAACAGAAAAAACAGATTTTATAGATGATCGAAATAATTACAGTGCATATAATAAAGCCCTACAATCTATTACAAGAAATCTAAGGTGATTATGCCGTTTTTTGTTCGAGTTCAATAAGGAAAGCGAGTATAACAATATATGAATCGAGTGTATGAAAACTGTATATTGATATCGGTGTTCGAATACAAATTACAAAGCGGGTCTACCCGAGCATTACGGGATGCCATACTACTAGAAAGACTAAATACAATGAGAATACAAGCTAGTTCCTAATCCGAACAGTAGGTCCGAGCAGAAGGAATATCTTGGAAGTTGTGCCGTCCCTGATGTCATAAATGCGCCGCGTATTTATAGGAACAGTAATGGGTTAGCTAGACCATCCGTGGGAGAATAGCTCTCGGCCAGCTGTGTAAAGCTGTAGGTCGGTCCCACAGTAATTCCGAGCAGACGAGTAGATCGGGAAGAAGGTCGGAGTACTTGATCTAGAGCTATCAGTCCGGCTTGATCGGAAAACCATGTTCTTCAGGTCGGAGAATACCATTCTGATCGGGATCGAGGCTGACTTCGAGCAGAAGGTATTTCCTAAAGTGGCGCATGCGAAATACCCCTCATCAATACTCCCCCACTTCTCGAGCGTAAGTGAAGCAGAAGCTCGGAGAAGTAAACAATGCATCACGGCGAAAGACTTTGATTTCTAGATGTTTCGGATATGCCTCATTAAAAACCTAGTCCGGGAAAACCCAGTGGGACAAAATTCGAGCTAGGGAAAAAGAGTGCACATCTTCCTTGGAGGGGCATCGAAACACCGAATGGCGCCAAAGATAGAAGGGTGAGGTTCTTGACCTGAGAGATTCACCTCGATGATTCACCAGGAGCTGCGATATTTGAAGTTCGGAGAAATAGATAGTAGAGAACAGGCCTCGGACAGTCTTGAGTTGGATATGCCTCGTTAAAAACCTTGCTCGGAAAAACCCTGCGGGATAAAAACCGAGCGAAGGGAAAAAGAGTGCATATTTTATCCTGCTGACTCGAAAATACTCATTTCTGAAGCTTGGAGGACCATAAATGCTATTATCAAAAGATAATCTTCAATTTTACTGAGTGGGAGCTTAACTGTCGCGGTTACTCGGGGTTGAATTTGCAATTTACCCTTTTAACCTTTATATATATGTTGACTTAGAAAAGACGAGTACGTCTTTCATACTTATTACAGATCGGAGTATTCAGATCGATAAAGAGTACCCTTCTTTTATTGACCGTCATAATAAGCATCTTTCATCATGTCTACTTCCGAAAACCCAGAAATTCAAACTAATAACCCTACACGATCGGATTCCGAGCTAGGATCCACTGGCGAACTCATTAATGACTACAAGAATACTGAAAATTCTTCTGAAGATACGAATAGGATCGTCAACCAAATAGAGAATGCCTTGGAGCCAAACACCGAAGAGGGAACATCTGGTCGACAGGGTTCCGAGCACGACGGTGATGCGGAACCAAATGCTGAGGCCGACAGTGAGGAGGGTGGAGATGGAGAAAAAGCTGACTCCGACAATGATAATAGCTTGACTGTACCGTTTGATAAGCATGAGATAATGAGGTATCAAATCGGAGGCGGGTGCAGCGTGCGAATCCTTGACTTAGCCGGTGTTTCGAAAAAATCCAAAGCCACAGGTCGGGCTCAGAAGACCGAGAAACGGGTCGACGACATCTCGAGTGCGTATGATCCGAAAGAGCACGAGGCAAACCTCAAAGCTACGATAGGTAAATTCCTTCCCGAGGGTTACTCGCTAATCATTCCGACCCCTTCTCAAAGAGTGAATAAGCCGCCCGCAGGATGTCAAGCTTTCTATGCTCGGCAATTCGACTATGGGTTGCGAATTCCTTTTGCCCCCTTACTCGTGCAGGTTTTAGATGCATTTAGCCTGGCACCCGCACAGATTCTTCCCAACTCGATTGGGTATTTGATAGCTTTCAGCGTTTTGATGAAGGCCAAGAATCAAGTTGCTAACTTCCGACGCTTCTGGCAATTCTTCAAGATCAGTACCTCCTCCGCCTCGAACGCTGGGTTCGTGTATTTCTCCCAGCGTTCGAATCATTCGGTCTTATCGACCATAACTTCCAGCAATTCTCTTGACTGGAAGAAACAGTTCTTCTTCATCAAAGGTCCTGAAGAACCGGCTTCTGAGGGAAGCTCGGAGATGGTTCCGCATAAATGGCCAGGTGAACGAGACTGGGTGTACGGAAAACGGGAACTGTTAGGTCGGCTTCAGAAGGTCATTCCCGATGATGTTGTCAAAGAGATGTGTTCGGATTTGTACCAGTCGGCTTTCCTTATTCTGGAACCCGTACTTCGAAAAGCAGAACTCAGCCGAGCTACCTTTCCACTAGCAGTTGCTGATGACCCTCGAACATTGAGTAAGGAAAACATTCTTTCCCGAGTGACTTATATAGTAAGCTTTTCAGCGGATTTCATTACTTACATTTTATTTCTTTATTTCTTCAGAAACAATGGTGGAGCAATACCGAGCTTCAATAGTCGGTAAAACAGTAGCATCTACCTCGAGGAATACGCCCGGTCAACCGAGGAGGCAAACTAGACCGGAGCCCAGAACTGCCGTCCCTCCTCGGGGAAACTCGGCTCAGGCAGATCAGATCGGGAACGAAGAGGAGCCCGAGCATGCTGAGCCGATCCAAATGGTACCACCTCCTCATCAAGCTGGTCCTTCTTCTTCTTCTTGCCTAGGATATAGCATGTTTACCATGAAGAAGCTCAAAGGGAAAGAGATCTTCAATCGGCGAGCTCGGGAAGATCTCGAGGGAGCCCCAGAGGCCAAAAGGAGGACCGGATTGTGGGGTCGACATCGAACACCCCTCTCTTCCCGTTCAGGTCGAGGTAGGCCTGATATGGTGGACTTCATTGAAGATCAACTTAGAGGTTCCCGAGCAGCGGGTTATCCCGAGAGGGGATCCATTCGAAGCGATCGCACCCCAAACGGCGAGAATGAGCATGATAAGGCGATCAAGATTTTCATGGCGGGGAGATTTGCCGAGGACCAGGAGGAGCTTCTTGGTCACTCCGACCTTGACGTACTAGGCCAATTCTCCAAAGCATATCATACGGTAAATCCCTTCACATTTGTCGTAACTGTTTAAGTCTCGGAATAAAATACTAATTACCTTGTTCTTGCAGATCGGGGACTGCTTCCTCACTGAGGTGAACCGTACCTCCATGTTAGAAGAGGAGTCCGATCGTGTTCATATTGCTTATATGGATTTACTCAAGGAAGAATCCCAACTGCGCAAACAATTTATCTCCGTCCAAACAGAATTGGAGTCGATGAAAGCCAAGTATACCCCGGCCGTCGAGGAAGACTTGGTGAGAGTTGTGGAAGAGAAGAGCTTGCTCGAGGAGAAAGTCAGGAAACTTGAAGAGGAGCTCGAGCAAACTAAGGCTGATTCCGAGTTGTCTTACCAGCGGGGCAAAGAAGAGTCTCGCCTAAGCTCGATAAGAGAATTTTTAGAGTCCCCCGCGTTGGATGCCATAGCTAGAAAGAGGGTCGGCGAAATCCTTCAAACTACCTTTTTCAAAGGGGTTCAACAGTTGGCCGCAGCAAAGGTTATTCCCGACAAAATGACGGAGTATATAAAGCACATGGACATCATGAAAAATTCTCGCGGGGAAGACTATCGAACCGCGTCCTCGAGCTCGGCCAACTGGGAAGAACACGAGTTCGCTCCGTTTGTGGAAGAGTTCGGAGTTCCAATGCCCAACCCTGACTTGATGGACTTGGATACCTCCAGCGCAAGCTCGAGTTCAGATAGCTCAGACCGTTCAGATAGCTCTGATGACAGTTCCGATGGGGATGATCGAGAAGCTTCTGGAGATGATGACGTCGACGTCGAGGGTAACTCCGAAGGTGAGGGCAAAGAGGAGCAGCCAAACCTTTAGATTTCTTGTAATAGATTGTAAGATTGTAGGATCCTTTATTATATGCATTGTAATTATTTCGATCATCTATAAAATCTGCTTTTTCTGTTTTTCTATGAGTCCTCTCATCAGTAATTTATTATACTGCTCAACTAGACAAAAGTCTTTGTGAGCCATAAGGTTCATAAAAAGAACGTCGATATCGAGCATTTTCGTGCATGTGAACCACTTTGCAGGCACGATATCAAAACAATCGACCTTTTTAAATGGGCACGGAAATCTTGAAATTCGCGACTGTTGGGCTCCCAAAAAGGCAACGTTCCTTTTTCTTATAAATAGAAGGTAGTCTAAGATTTGTATCACTGAAATTATAATTCTCTCTTCGTCGGAGCTAATTGATCGATAAAATAAACCGACCTCTCTTCTTCACTAGAAACAGATCATGGAAGGCCTGGTGAACTCCAAGATCGACCCTAGGTTGTTGCTCAAAGTCAAGAAAGAGAAGTCTTCCAAGTCGAGAGTCAAAGAACCTAAGTCCTCCTCGGAAGCAGGAAAGACTTCTAAGAACGACCGAGGCAAGCACAAGGTCGATTCTCCTTCGAAGGCGGTCATTGAATCAACTGGTGACCTTGGCAAAACTGTGGCCAAGCAATTATCTGGCTCCGAGAAAGGGCCGGTCATACCAATTCCGGACTCCCCCCTCTCAGTCGAAAAATAGCTCCGAGGGTAACAAGAAGGTCGATAGGCCTAATAAGCAAATCACATCTGGTGACTCTGAGCCTGCTCCATATAAGAGACCGCACGTGGACGATCTGATTCCAACCTCGGCCTTGATTCGAATGACGGGGGAAAAAAGGACAATAGCTGATAGTGTTCTGGCCTTGGAGGCTAATAAGGATGTGGTTGAGCCTCCCAAAAAGAAGGTCAAAATAAATGACCCTCCCGTCGATCAGAAGAAAACTCCCTCGTCGGGTGGAAAACCAGAAACCCAAAACTCTGTCCCCAACGTTGCTCGGACGCTTAGCGCCTTTTTTGAAGAGGTGAAAAGTAAGGCCATGGCCGAGCCAGAAGGAAAAAATGTGAATGAAACGGCGCGATCGAGCACGGATCTGCTTTTTCAAGTAAGTGTCCTCTCTCCCCCTTTTTTTTTTTTTTTACTAAATAACCTTTTGTCCATTTAAGGTCGGACAACAGTTATTTACCCTCGGGCTGCAAGTCGAGCAAGAAGCTGAACAGCGTGCGAAGGTTATCCTCGAGCTGGAGGAAAAGAAGGTTGCATTATCAAGGTCCCTTGAAGAAGCCAGAGCCATCGAGCTGAAATTGGCCTCCGAGACGGAGAAAGCTGTGAAGGAGAAAGAGAGCCAGGTTCACGAGGAGTTGAGCAAGGAGTTGGACAGGCTGAAGTCACTCGTCGAGCAGGAGAAGAAAAGCGCCGAGCAGCGGGAGAAAGAGGCCTATCAAAAAGGTTATGATGGCGGGTATGAGGCCCGCAATGATGAAGTCCGCAAGCTTCTGTTCGAGAAAAGCATCTAGAGATTTCTTCTTTTACTCTACTGAATGTTGTACTTTTACATTTCTTCTTTTTGTACTTGTTTTTTTTTTTTTTTTTTTTTTTTGTTGGAGTAATAAACTTTTTTCTTCCTGCTAATCGATGGTGTTTTGTGTTCTGATAAAGTGATTTACTGTATAGACAATTTATACTCGAGTTAAGAGTGATCGCTCAAATTTCTTATCATATAACAATTTATACTCGAGTTAAGAGTGATCGTTCCAATTGTATCTCCTTTTATACTCGAGTTAAGAGTTAAAACAATTTATACTCGAGTGAAGAGTGATCGAAATTCCGAGCATAAGGTAAAAATGGAAAGTTTCTGCACTGCATATTTGACCAAGTCATAGTATTCTCCTTTTTTCAGCTAAGTTTCAGAGAAAGTCTGTCCAAACAGTACCTTAATCTCGGGAAGTGGAACGGTCATCCGTGATAAATGCCTTAATCTAAGCCGTTTGTTTCGTTGAATACAGACCGTCAATCAAATCTTCCTTTTAGTATAAATACGGCATTTGCTCAGTTCAAAACCTTTACCCTCCGCTGTCAAAAATGTTTTATCCGAGGACGACGTTCGGATCCTTCCTTCTTCCCGTTCAAGCCTTTGAAATTTGGCTTCGAACGTACATTCGACCTTTCGTGCAAGATATAAACCTCTTTGGTATGGGTGGAATCGGAAAATAGGAGCACCTCCTCTATCTGGGGGTCTCTGATCCCTGAAAGCGGGATCTCCCCTTGAAATACCAACAAGTGGCTGACCCTTGCTCGGGTATTTTGGGCAGGGTTAGCATTGCTGGTTTCGAGGGGTATACCCGAGGGCGGAAAGCTGGTCAGAAAATTAAAAGGAAGTTTGACCTCAAGTACTTTCTTTGAGGTTATCTTGTTTCACCAATTTCTTCTTTTCTTCCGATCGTAAGAAGATGACCGGCCGTTCGAGGTTGAGCTTTTGGATCTTACAATGAGAAATTTCAACCTTGGACGCCGACTCGGGGAAGTGATCGAGCTCGGCTGGTAGCAAGAATGCTGGGGACTGTATGGAGATCAGAAAATGTGATCTGCGATCCATATTGTCTAATTTCAAAACCAGATATCATCAGACGATAAACATATACAGCTCGATCACTTTGTCACAAATTGTGATGCAATCATCGGATGCTCGGCGATATTCCTGGTCAACAACACTGAAAGATGCTTGAAGACTCGAAGACCATAGAATAGGATACTAGTTGTATTAGGACTTCATTTGTACATTCAACAATTTTGTAGTCTGTTCGATGAATGTCAATAAAGTTGTAACATTTGCCTTTAATTGATCTTTTGTAACTTGCTCGAAAATAATAATGAGAACCTTTCGTTTCAAATCAGATAGTTGCAACTTCTTTTCCACCATCTTAACATTAGTATTCTGCTCACAACAACCAACTCGACGACGAATCAATTATCCGATGAAACTCAAATATTTGTATGATAAGGTTGAACTTGTACCCGGAACATTTATTGATCGATGAAATGTCCTCGGAAAGATTATCCGACAATCGTCCAAATGAATAATCTCTGAATAATTGAAGTTAGGAAATAATGATCCCAACTTAAGAAATAACAATCCTAACTTAAAGAATTTTCAAGTGGTAAGAAATTCTTGAAGGGTGTTCGGGTTTCGAGCAGAACTGCTTCATCAAAGCATTCAGAACATCAGTTGGAGCTAATCAAAATTATACTGTTTGCTTGCATAATTTGCCGCTATTCAGTGAGCTGGATAGTCATCCTGGATTTTTATCGAGGAAAGGTCATAGCACAAGCTTTCGCCTTCGGCCGATATTTATTTTCGAATAGATTTTATCGAGGGAGGGTCGTAGCAAAAGCTTTCACTTCGCCTTCGGCCGATATTTATTTTCGAATAGATTTTATCGAGGGAGGGTCGTAGCAAAAGCTTTCACCCTCGACGATTTTCATTTTTGAACATCTTTTTATCGAGTGAGGGTCATAGCAACAGCTTTCACCCTCGGCCGATTTTCATTTTTGAACATCTTTTTATCGAGGGAAGGTCATAGCAACAGCTTTCACCCTCGGCCGATTTTGATTTTTTGAACATGTTTTATCGAGGGAGGGTCATAGCAACAGCTTTCACCCTCGGCCGATTTTGATTTTTTGAACATGTTTTATCGAGGGAGGGTCATAGCAACAGCTTTCACCCTCGGCCGATTTTGATTTTTTGAACATGTTTTATCGAGGGAGGGTCATAGCAACAGCTTTCACCCTCGGCCGACAAAATTAGTTTTTCTTTGTCATGGTACTCGGAATACAATTTGAACTTGAACCAAGGATTTCATTGATTGTCCTTACATTTTAGGAAAGTAAAGTTTGAGAAAACAGTAAATTACAAGAAAAATTAAAAATGAGAGCATCTATCTTCCATAATATTTCCTCAGATTGACTGCATTCCAAGTTCTTGGCAAAACTTCACCGTTGAGGTCAGCAATTTTATAGGATCCCTTTTTTCCGACCTCCTGCACAACATAAGGGCCGTCCCAGTTTGGCTGAAGCTTTCCGACGTGCTTAGATACTTCCACCTTTTTGAGAACCAATTCCCCGACTTTGAATGTTCTTATTCTGACCTTCTTGTCATAAGCTCTTTCCATGCTGGACTTGGTGGCTTGGATCTTTATGCACGCTCGGTCGCGTTTACTATCCGCGTGATCGATATCCATCTCTCTCAGCAATTGATTCTGATCGGGGTCATAAGATTCGACCCTTGGTGAATGAACTAATGTTTCGACCGGAATTACCGCTTCCGAACCGTATACCAAGGAAAAAGGAGTCTCTCCTGTTGCGGATTTTATGGAGGTCCTGTTCGCCCAAATTACTCCAGGAAGCTCGTCTAACCACTTGCCTTTTGCTTCGGCCAAACGTTTTTCCAATGATCGAACAATTTCCCTGTTGGTGACCTCGGTCTGTCCGTTCGCCTGGGGATGCCCGACCGAGGTGAAATTCTGCTGGATTCCAAACTTTTCGCACCATTCCAAAATTTGTTTTCCCGCGAACTGAGTTCCATTGTCGGAGATAAGGACCCTCGGAATCCCGAACCTGCAAACAATATATTTCCATAGAAAATTTAGCACCTGGAATTGAGTAATTTTTGTTAAGGCAATGCATTCGATCCATTTACTGAAGTATTCCACAGCGACCAGGACATAGTTTTTTCTCGATCTAGCAGTTGGAAAAGGTCCCACAATATCGATTCCCCACTTGTCGAAGGGCCAGCAGATCGGAATCGAATGCATCTGCTCGGCGGGCTGATGAATTAGATTTGAATAGATTTTGCAATGATGGCATTTCTTGACATAGTCGATGGAATCCGAGATCATAGTAGGCCAATAATATCCAGTCCTCGAGCACTTCAAGGCTAAGGCTCGTGCACCGCAATGACTTCCCGCTTCACCTTCGTGAACCTCCTTTAAAATGAGATCGAACTGACTCTCGGGAATGCACTTCAACAAAACTCCTGAGCTTGATCTTTTATAAAGCCTACCTTCGTTCAAAACGTACATTGGAGCCCGATATTTAATCCTTCGAGCTTGATTTGTATCTTTCGGTAAAGTACCATCTCTTAGATAGGCCTTTAAAGGCTCCATCCAAGAAGATTCTCGAACGTCTATCTCCATTACCTCCGAGTTCAGGGTTAGGTCGGAGTCTATAGCTGGGGAGTTGGACATTAGCCAAGTTATTAGTCTTTCCTTCCGTCCGTCAATCGACCCCGTAAATTTCGAAAGCAAATCCGCCCAACAGTTCTCTTCTCGAGGGATAGCTTGTATATCAAACATCTCGAACTTTGTCACCAGATCCTTCACTCTTTTCAAATATTTCACCATGTTAAACTCTTTTGCTTCATAAACCCCTTTTATTTGTCTGTGTACGAGCTCAGAGTCAGTTAGCACTGTCAGTGACTTTATATTTGCTTTAACTGCCATTTCTAAACCTGCGATCAAAGCCTCATACTCTGCCTCATTGTTCGTGACTACGAAGTCTAGGGTGATCGCATAACTGAGATCCTCCCCCTCGGGACCCTGAAAGTGAATTCCGGCCCCACCACCTTCTCTGGTCGACGACCCGTCGACATGCATCACCCAAACTTTGTGCTGAACATCCTCGACCAGATTTACCACGGGAACTGACAAGTCGCTCGAACTGGACCCTGTTGATTCTGCAATAAAATCAGCCAGGACTTGAGCCTTGATTGCTGTTCGAGGTTGGTACTCGATCTCGAACTGACCCAGTTCCACCGCCCATTTAATCAATCTCCCGGACGTCTCTGGTTTTGATAGGACTTGCCGTAGAGGTTGATTAGTCAGAACAATAATTTTGTAAGTTTGGAAATAAGGTCGCAATCTCCGTGCGGCAATAACCAAAGCCAGTGCGAATTTCTCGATCTCCAGGTAATTCTTTTCTGCCCCTTGAAGCAACTTACTCAGATAGTATACCGGTTTATGCTCGGAATCCTGAATTCTCACCAAAACAGAACTTATTGCCTCACTCGATACCGCTATGTACAGATACAAGGGCTCTCCCTCGACCGGTTTTGCCAACATCGGAGGGGAAACCAAATATCTTTTAAGCTCTTCGAAAGCTTTACTGCATTCCTCATTCCATTCGAAGCCTTTTGATTTCCTCAACAACTTGAAGAAAGGCAAACTCTTGTCTGCTGATCGGGATATAAACCTATTTGTTACGTCCCAAATACGAGTACGTAAATCGCGCAAGTATACGGTCGTTTACAAGTAATAAAGTGATAAGGGGTGTCGAACCCACAAGGAATCAAACGAATAATTATCAAAATCTATTCTATTATCTTACTTGAACTTATATGAGTGATATTAATGAGATTGTAGTTTGTATAAACAACTAAAGTGGAGTGAGTAAGAAATACAATACTTTGGTTCAATTGATAAAGGTTCCTAGATTTCCATGTTACTTAGATTGATCCAATCTTGAGTGATTCACAAATTGATAGCAATGCTCATGTTTGTTGTTCAAGGTTTCATAAATTATTCATACGTATCTTCCGAATTGCGTACGAACCTACCAAAATAGACTAATCCAATTTATGTCTAAAAGGATTAAGCCTAAGTGATGCATTAATTCCAAACCTTGTTAGAACAAGAAAAGACCTAGGTATATTCCTATCCTAAAATCAATTCACAACCTAGTTTTACAATCTAATCTTTAATCCACTATGCCTAGCAATTAAAGATCAATCCATTTCATCCTATGGTTGGCCTAACCACAAGTTGACAAAAGCTCAAACTAGATTAACAAACACTTATAAACATAACATCAACCATTAACTCATCATTCAATCATAGATCAATCATAAGCTCCATAAAAACCTAGGAGTTAAGTGCTTAGCTACTCATATTAATCAACACAATATTCATTACATTAAACAATGTCATAAGTACAAAATAAACAAGATCAAGGTTAAGAATAAGCTTATGTGATGAAATCTAATACAACTTCTCTCTCAAGCCCTTGTGTTCTTCAATCCAAAAGTGCAAGCAAGGTTGAAGACTTCAATGGAGGCAAAGAGATGAAAAGTGATCAAGTTGTGTAGAAGTTGTTCTTGATTTCCTCCCTAAGCCTTTAACCTAGCAAAACAACAAGTTCCTAATGCCTAAGTTACCCCAAAAACTATAGTAACTAAGACCAAAAAGTCCCCCAAAGAGTTTAGAATTACAATTGGGGGAAAAGGGGTTATGTACAAAAAGCCCCTCCAAAATGCGCTGAAAACAGAGCAGGCTTCGCGGCCGCGAGGCAGAAGCTCGCGGCCGCGAGCATTCAGAAATGCTGGACCTCGCGGCCGCGAGATCAAAGCTCGCGGCCGCGAGGTTTATGCCGTAGCATTGCTGCTCGCTCCTCGCGGCCGCGAGCCTCAACCTCGCGGCGGCGAGGTGAGGCAGGGCCTAAAATCTTGATTTTTGTTCTTTCTTTCGCTTTAGGTCCCCCCCGCGGTCGAAAGTGACTTGTAATCCACGCACGAAATGTTCCGAAATTGATTCAATGCGTCGAATCCTGCAAATCAACGATAAACACAGTTAGAACACGAACAAAACACGAAAAACGAACAAGGGCCGAACAAAGGGACCAAAAGCACAAAAGACACGAAAACACGCGAAGACACACAGAAACTCGGATCAAAACAAGATGTTTTGGGCTTAAAGAGATAGGTAATAACGACGTTTTCACGGCGTTATCACTATTCAACGATATTATTTTTCCGATTAGACTCTGCACTTCAGACAACTTAGTTGGCGGTTGTAGCTCAGCTATAGCTCGAATTTTTTCTGGATTCGCCTCAATGCCGCGCTCGTGTACCAGATAACCGAGGAACTTTCCCGACCTTACCCCAAAAGTGCACTTGGCCGGATTTAATTTCATTCTGTACTTCCTCAGGATCGCGAAACATCTGCCAAGGTGTTCTATATGATCCTGCTCGGTCATGCTCTTCACTAGCATATCATCAACATAAACTTTCATGATCTCACCAATAAGATCCTTAAACATCATATTCACGAGCCTTTGATAAGTTGCTCCTGCATTCCTTAGCCCGAACGGCATTACAATGAAGCAGTACACTCCTCGTTCGGTAATAAAGGCTGTTTTATCCTGATCTCTCTCATTCATAAATATTTGATAAAACCCTTGGAAAGCTTCCATCATACTAAAGAAAATGAACCCCGCAGTTGAGTCAACCAGCATATCAATCCGTGGTAGAGGATAGGGGTCCCTTGGACACAACTTGTTCAGGTCTGTAAAATCATTACACATTCTCCACTTGTTGTCGACCTTCTCTCCCTTCGACACCAACACTACGTTACAAAGCCACTCAGTGAATGTTATTTCCCGAATCTGTTTTGCTGCCAATAATCTATCCACCTCAGCATTGATGATTTTGTCTTTTTCTCGACCGTGATTCCTCTTCTTTTGTCTAACTGGCTTTGCTTTAGGGTCGATATTCAGGGAGTGAGTAATCACCCTTGGGTCGATCCCGACGATATCGTCAGAACTCCAAGCAAAGACATCGGCGTTGTTTCTAAGGAATTCGATCAACATGGTCTCCATCCCTTGACTTAGCTCGGTTCCTATTCTGGTGAACTTCTCGGGAGAGCCAGGGATTAACGTTACTTGTTTATGATTTGGGGGCTGTACGCTCATATCGATCTCTTTTCCTTTTTTACTCTGCAACTTTTCACAATCTGGCAAAGGGAGGTCGGTTACCGAGAATACCTTTTCCTCCTCTAACTTTCTTTTCGAGGACAATACTGGCTCGAACTGCTTCTTCATGTTTAAAGATGTGTTATAACATTCCCACGCCATGCATTGGTCGTTCCTCATTTCTCCGACCCCTGCCAAAGTGGGAAACTTGACCATCTGGTGGTAAGTCGACACGACCGCTTTGAATACGTTTAAAGCCGGTCTTCCCAAAATTACATTATAAGCGAACGGGGTACGCACGACCAAGAACTTAACCATCTTCGTAACATCTTTTGGTTTTTTACCCATAGTAGTACTCAAGAGTATGGTTCCGAGAGGAACAATTTCCGATCCACCGAACCCAATGAGCGGGGTGGATACCCGTTCCAGTCGCGGATGTTGTAGATTCATTCTGCCGAGCGCCTCAGAAGAGATTATGTTTGCTGAACTGCCATTATCGATTAACACCCTCCTAACCTCGAAGTTAGCAATTCTCAGGGTCAAGACCATCGAAAAATCAGGGTCATCTTCATTAGTATCCCAAGTCACATCACTAGGTCTGTCAGCCTCGGAAAAACTAATGACTTGATTTATCGAGGGCGCTGGTCTTAAGGACATGACCTCTTTCCTAGTCGAGACACCAGTCTTTATCGACCTAGCAGTCCTTTTCCTCGCATTCCTGCTATCTCCCCCAGCTGGCCCACCAGATATCATATTTATCACCCGATTCGTCTGGTCCTCTGCTTGTTGTTGATCCTCACGGTGTTGTTCGGAGGACCTCCTAGGACTTCTGGATCGATAACGGCTGTTATGGTTCTCCTTTCTGACATATTCCTTCAACTTTCCCTGGGCAATCAGTTTCTCGATCTCTTGTTTTAACTGAAAGCAATCCTCTGTGCTATGCCCCCGAGCTCTGTGGTATCTGCAATACTTATCGTGATTCATAGTCCCTGGCCTAGGTTGAGTGATACGCCGAGCTCCAGGGACCAAATTTCTCTCCTCGAGGACTGTTAGGATCTCGTCCCTTGAGGTATTTAGTCTGGTAAAGTTGCTTTTTTCATGCTCCGTCCTCGGAGCCCTATCTGGAGACGCAGGTCGACCGTAGACATTAGATCTGTGGGTCGGAGCCTGAGGTTTATAGACCTTAAGTCTCTGCCAAACCGAGCCTCTTTGCTGCGCGTTGGATCCTCCGTAGTCGCTTGGCTTCGGGATAGGGGCCCGATCAGGTTTCTTCACGATCGGGGGCCTAGGATTCTGTGCATTCTTTAACTTATTCATTTCCTCCTGAATCATGTATTTCTCAGCTATTTCCATAATTCGCTCGAAAGACTTGGGTTGCTTTCGGCAGAGAGCATTCCCGAACTGGCTATTACGGGTCAGCTCGAACATCAATGATGACAGAAATTCAATCTGTGGGGTATCAACTTTTAAAAGTTCAATACTAAATCTAGCCAGCCACTGCCTCAGTGTTTCCCCTTCCAGTTGCTTCACCGTTCCCAAATGATTAGCAGGTAACCTTTGTTTCCTTTGGCTAGCAAACTGATGTTTCAATTTATCGCACAACTCATCGAAAGAGAAGATCGAGTTCGGGGGTAGTTTCCCGAACCAATCCAAAGCAATTCCCTCGAACGTTGTGAACATGATTTTGCAACAGAAATCCTCCGAATGTCCATATAAGTTCAATACGTTTACGAAACTGTTTATATGCTCCCCGGGGTCAGAGGTCCCTTTATATCTTGGCAACCTGGTCGGGACCGTTTCTGTTCCCCGAGCTTCTCTAATTTCTTGACAGAACGGAGAACATCGCATAATGTTCGTGCTCAGTTCCCTATTTCGTGCTTCAAGGAAAACGGCCCCATCTTCTTTGGCCCCAACTCCTCGAGCCCTGACGTCTGCGGATCGGGTTTCCTTTATTAACATCTCCCTCTCCAATTCCTTAGTAACTCTTTCTTGAACAATCTTTTCCAGGTCAGCCTCGGTCACCTTTCTGTAGGCTGGCTTTCTAGAATTCTCCACAGCTTTGGGTTGACTTTCCCCGACCACCGAATCTTCTAAATTTTGCACATTCCTAGATGGTTGCCCCGATCGGACAACGGTTCTAGCTCGCGGTGGGTTGGGTCTTACATCAGATGGTGCGCCCAGAGCAGATCGACGAACACTTCCTTCCCTTGGTCTGTCGGAAACCTGACCCCAAGCAGCAGGTTGATCGACTGGAGGCTGCTGACCTGGAAAAGTTTCACGATCTGCTCTCTCCGTGTTTAAGAATTCTCTACACATGGTTCCGATAATGGAACGTAAATCTGCCACCGTCGTATGAATAGGCATATCATTCGGTGGTTCGAGCGGCGGCACCTCAGATTGGTGGGCCGCTCGGGATTGGTTACTTGGTTCATTGTTTACTGAGCGCTGCGCTCCCACAGCTTGTGAAGGCTCACCTCGATTGTACGTGTACCTCCTAGTAGTAGGCATATTTCGATCTAACACCCGAGTAGGCCCCTCGGTGGGCGCCAATTGATTATGCCGTTTTTTGTTCGAGTTCAATAAGGAAAGCGAGTATAACAATATATGAATCGAGTGTATGAAAACTGTATATTGATATCGGTGTTCGAATACAAATTACAAAGCAGGTCTACCCGAGCATTACGGGATGCCGTACTACTAGAAAGACTAAATACAATGAGAATACAAGCTAGTTCCTAATCCGAACAGTAGGTCCGAGCAGAAGGAATATCTTGGAAGTTGTGCCGTCCCTGATGTCATAAATGCGCCGCGTATTTATAGGAACAGTAATGGGTTAGCTAGACCATCCGTAGGAGAATAGCTCTCGGCCAGCTGTGTAAAGCTGTAGGTCGGTCCCACAGTAATTCCGAGCAGACGAGTAGATCGGGAAGAAGGTCGGAGTACTTGATCTAGAGCTATCAGTCTGGCTTGATCGGAAAACCATGTTCTTCAGGTCGGAGAATACCATTCTGATCGGGATCGAGGCTGACTTCGAGCAGAAGGTATTTCCTAAAGTGGCGTATGCGAAATACCCCTCATCATAAGGGTTTACTGCTCCTCTTTGCCCTCACCCTCGGAGTCACCCTCGACGTCGACGTCTCCAGAAGCTTCCTGATCATCTCCATCATCTGAAGAATCTCGATCTTCCTCTCCGGAACTGTCTTGGTTATTCTCCTCATCGGAACTATCTGAACCCGAGCTCGTATTGGACGTCTCCAAGTCCATCAAGTCAGGATTGGGCATGGGAACTCCGAACTCGCTCACGAAGGGAGCGAACTCATGGTTTTCCCAATCTGTGGAGCTCGAGGATGATACTCGATAGTTCTCTCCGTCCATGTTCTTGAAGATATCCATATGTTCTAGATATCTATTTATCTGGTCGGGAATAACTTTCGCGGAGACCAATTGTCGAACGCCCTTGTAGAAAGTGGTCTGAAGAATTTGGTCCACTCTTTTCCGAGCTATAGCATCCAACGCAGGAGACTCTAAAAATTCTCTTATCGAGCTTAGGCGAGACTCTTCTTTGCCCCGCTGGTAAGACAACTCGGAATCAGCCTTAGTTTGCTCGAGCTCCTCTTCAAGTTTCCTGACTTTCTCCTCGAGCAAGCTCTTCTCTTCCACAACTCTCACCAAGTCTTCCTCGACAGCCGGGGTATACTTGGCTTTCATCGACTCCAATTCTGTTTGGACGGAGGTAAATTGTTTGCGCAGTTGGGACTCTTCCTTGAGTAAGTCCCTATAAGCAACATGAACACGATCGGACTCCTCTTCTAACATGGAGGTACGGTTCACCTCAGTGAGAAAGCAGTCCCCGATCTGCAAGAACAGGGTAATTAGTATTTTATTCCGAGACTTAGACAGCTGCAACGAATGTAAAGGGATCTACCGTATGATATGCTTTGGAGAATTGGCCTAGTACGTCAAGGTCGGAGTGACCAAGAAGCTCCTCCTGGTCCTCGGCAAATCTCCCCGCCATGAAAATCTTGATCGCCTTATCATGCTCATTCTCGCCGTTCGGGGTGCGATCACTTCGAATTGATCCCCTCTCGGGATAACCCGCTGCTCGGGAACCTCTAAGTTGATCTTCGATGAAGTCCAGCATATCGGGCCTACTTCGACCGGATCTGGAAGAGAGGGGTGTTCGATGTCGACCCCACAATGCGGTCCTCCTTTTTGCCTCGGGGGGTCCCTCCAGATCTTCCCGAGCTCGCCGATGGGAGATCTCCGTTCCTTTGAGCTTCTTCATGGTAAACAGGCTATATCCTATGCCAGAAGAGGAAGAAGGACCAGCTTGGTGAGGAGGTGGTACCAATCGGATCGGCTCAGCATTCTCGGGCTCCTCCTCGTTTCCGATCTGGTCAGTCCGAGCCGAGCTTCCCCGAGGAGGGACGGCAGTTCTGGGCTCCGGTCTAGTTTGCCTCCTCGGTTGACCGGGCGTTTTCCTCTAGGTAGATGCTACAGTTTTACCGACTATGGAAGCTCGGTATTGCTCCTCCATTGTTTCTGAAGAAATAAAGAAAGGAAATGTTAAGTAATGAAATCCGCTGAAAAGCTTACTATCAAAGTCACTCGGGAAAGACTCCTTACTCAATGTTCGAGGGTCATCAGCAACTGCTAGTGGAAAGGTAGCTCGGCTGAGTCCAGCTTTTCGAAGTACGGGTTCCAGAATAAGGAAAGCCGACTGGTACAAATCCGAACACATCTCTTTGACAACATCGTCAGGAATGACCTTCTGGAGCGGACCTAACAGTTCTCGTTTTCCGTACACCCACTCTCGCTCACCCGGCCATTTGTGTGGAACCATCTCCGAACTTCCCTCGGAAGCCGGTACTTCAGGTCCTTTGATAAAGAAGAATTGTTTCTTCCAATCGAGAGAATTGCTAGAAGTGATGGTCGATAAGACCTAATGATTCGAACGCTGGGAGAAATACACAAACCCAACGTTCGAGGCGGAGGAAGTACTGATCTTGAAGAATTGCCAAAAGCGTCGAAAATTAGCGGCTTGGTTCTTGGCCTTCATCAAGACGCTAAAAGCTATCAAGTACCCAATCGAATTGGGAAGGATCTATGCGGGAGCCAGGCTGAATGCATCTAAGACCTGCCCGAGTAAGGGGGCAAAAGGAATACGCAACCCATAGTCGAATTGCCGAGCATAGAAAGCTTGACATCCTGCGGGGGGCTTATTCACTCTTTGAGAAGGGGTCGGGATGATTAACGAGTAACCCTCGGGAAGGAATTTACCTATCGTAGCTTTGAGGTTTGCCTCGTGCTCTTTCGGATCATACGCACTTGAGATGTCGTCGACCCGTTTCTCGGTCTTCTGAGCCCGACCTGCGGCTTTGGATTTTTTCGAAACACCGGCTAGGTCGAGGATTCTCACACTGCACCCGCCTCCGATTTGATACCTCATTATCTCATGCTTATCAAACGGTACAGTCAAGCTATTATCATTGTCGGAGTCAACTTTTTCTCCATCTCCACCCTCCTCACTGTCGGCCTCAACATTTGGTTCCACATCACTGTCGTGCTCGGAACCTTGTCGACCAGATGTTCCCTCTTCGATGTTTGGCTCCAAGGCATTCTCTATTTGATTGACGATCCTATTCGTCTCTTCAGAAGAATTTTCAGTATTTTTGTAGTCGTTTATAAGTTCTCCTGTGGATCCTAGCTCGGAATCCGATCGTGTAGGATTATCAGTTTGAATTTCTGGGTTCTCGGAAGTAGACATGATGATAAATGCTTATTGTGATGGTCAATAAAAGAGGGATACTTTTTATCGATCTGATTGCTCCGATCTGCACTAAGTTTGAAAGACGTACTCTTCTTTTCTAAGTTAACGTATATATATAAAGGTTAAAAGGGTAAATTGCAAATTCAACCCCGAGTAACCGCGACGGTTAGGCTCCCACTCAGTAAAATTGAAGATTATCTTTTTGATTAATAGCAATTACGGTCCTCCAAGCTTCTGAAATGAGTATTTTCGAGTCAACAGGATAAGATCAATTACATTGTCTCTCGAGGATGTGCACTCTTTTTCCTTTCGCTCGGTTTTTTATCCCACTGGGTTTTTTCGAGTAAGGTTTTTAATGAGGCATATCCGACCCGAGACCGTTTGAGACTCGATCTCTGATTTATTTCTCCAATTCTCAGATATTGTAAACGTCATCGAAGTAGAGTACTCCGATCGAAAACTCCGCCCTCCTATGGTTCGAAGTATCAATGCCTTCCGTTGCTCCAAAGAAGATGTGTGCTCTTTTTCCCTAGCTCGGATTTTGTCCCACTGGGTTTTTCCGCACTAGGTTTTTAACGAGGCATGTCCGAAACATCAAGAAATCAAAGTCTTTCGCCGTGACGCTATGTTTACTTCTCCGAGCTTCAGCTTCACTTACGCTCGAGAAGTGGGGGAGTATTGATGAGGGGTATTTCGCATACGCCACTTTAGGAAATACTTTCTGCTCGAGCTCGGCCTCGATCCCGATCAGAATGGTATTCTCCGACCTGAAGAACATAGTTTTCCGATCAAGCCAGATTGATAGCTCTAGATCAAGTACTCCGACCTTCTTCCCGATCTACTCATCTCCTCGGAATTACTGTGGGACCGACCTACAGCTTTACACAGCTGGCCGAGAGCTATTCTCCTACGGATGGTCTAGCTAGCTCATTACTGTTCCTATAAATACGCGGCGCATTTATGACATCAGGGACACGACTTCCAAGATATTCCTTCTGCTCGGACCTATCGTTCGGATTAGGAACTAGCTTGTATTCTCATTGTATTTGGTCTTTCTAGTAGTACGGCATCCCATAATGCTCGGGTAGACCCGCTTTGTAATTTGTATTCGAACACCGATATCAATATACAGTTTTCACACGCTCGATTCATATATTGTTATACTCTACTTTCCTTATTGAACTCGAACAAATAACGGTATAATCAGAGGGAGTCTGTTGAAGTAAAGTCAGCTGATGAGCAAGTGGAAAAGACTTCTACACTAACAGTTGAGGCTGCTGAACCTCAAAAGGATCCTGAAGTGCAGATCCTTGAACCTGTTGCTGCTGCACCTGATGAGGGCTATTTTGCACATATAACCAGCTAGGAATATCCGAGCAGATTCAAGATCGATCCGACCTATTTAAACTGTGAGATCGGCTCACCCAGCTGAATGCATATCTGGTCGACCTACTCTGATCGACCTACTGTCCGTTTCAAGGGACTTAATGGGCCATGCGATACTCCTAGGCCCTGCAGGATTCCTAAGCTGAATAGGACTCCTAGTTCAGTTAGGACATGAGGAATATGATAAATAGCGAATCTTACATTGTATTGAGGATCCCGAAATTTAACCTACGAAATATACTACAACTGTTCGCCTTTCATATTATTGTTATCTACATAATTATATTACTTTGTTTTGTTCTTGAATTGCACCATCCTGAGTATTTTAACCAAACCCCTAACACATAAAATTGTGATCTTAAATAATTTACTGAGATTAAACCTAAGACGAAATTCGGTTAAATCAGTTGGCGCCCACCGAGGGGCCAGGTTAATTACTCGATCGGAATATGGTCAATCCAAGAAAAAGCACACGTAACGGAGGAAGAAGCACAAGTTCTCGACCTTCTCGTGCTATAGATAGCCTGCATGAAAATTCCCAAAGGGTCAGTGCTAATAATACACAGCCTCCGGCGAATCAGCAAAATCTAGATCCTATAGAGGAACGTGTTGCAGCGAACTATAACGTCAATCAAAACGAGGGAACTCCTAGCGTGAGTCAGTTATCTAAGCAGATTAGAGAAATACACTTTACTGAGTGGTTGTGTAATGTCGTACTTGTCTCGAAGGGTGACAAGAAGGATAACAAGTGGAGAATGTGTAACGATTTCACAGATTTAAATAAATTGTGTCCAAGAGATCCTTACCCTCTCCCAAGGATCGACCTATTGGTGGACTCGACAGCAGGTTTTGCAATTTTTAGTATGATGGATGCGTTCCAAGGTTTCTATCAGATTTTCATGGATGAAAGAGATCAAGAAAAGACTGCATTCATTACCGAACAGGGCGTATATTGTTTCATAGTAATGCCATTCGGATTAAGAAATGCCGGAGCCACCTATCAACGATTGGTCAACTTGATGTTTAAAGAGTTGATCGGAGAAATAATGGAAGTGTATGTCGATGACATGCTGGTAAAACGCATGAGTGAAGAAGACCACATTAAACACCTTGATCGTTGCTTCAAAATCTTGAGGAAGTATGGAATGAAGCTCAACCCCTTAAATGTACCTTTGGGTTAAGGTCTGGAAAATTCTTAGGTTATCTGGTCCATGAGAGAGGCATCGAAGCAAATCCAGAGAAGATATGTGCTATTACTGAAATGAAACCTCCTAGAAATATTACTCAGGTGCAAAGTCTGGTCGGAAAGATTGTTGCCCTTAATAGATTCATATCCAGGTCCGCAGATAAAAGCCTACCATTTTTTCAAACTTTGAGAAAAGCTAAGACCTTTGAATGGACCGAGGCTTGTGATCATGCATTCGAGCAGCTGAAAGAATATTTGACCTCGCCTCCCCTGCTCGCCAAACCTACGGAAGGACAGCCTCTATACATATACATCGCTATTTCCGAGGCTGCAGTGAGCTCGGTTATGGTGAAAATTGAGGGCTCGGAACACAAGCCTGTTTATTATTTGAGTAAATTATTGCAAGGAGCGGAAAAGAATTATTTAAGAATTGAAAAATTCGCTCTGGCTTTGGTAACGTCAGCGCGTAGGTTGCGGCCATACTTTCAAACATACAAGATCATCGTGCTTACCATTCAACCTTTGAGGCAAGTTTTATCGAAGCCAGAAGCCTCGGGAAGGTTAATCAAATGGGCTGTAGAATTGGGACAGTACGAGATCGAATATCGACCACGAACTGCAATCAAAGCTCAGATACTTGCTGATTTCCTCCTTGAAACTCCAAGTCTGTCGGAGACAAGCTCCGAAGCAACATCGACAAGCGATAACAGTATTATGATCTTCAATGACCTACCATGGCTTATGCATGTCGATGGCGCATCAAGCAGAGATGGGGGAGGTGCAGGAATTAATTTCCAAGGGCCAAACAGCGAGGATATGAATTATGCCATCACTTTAGACTTCGTGGTAACCAATAACGAAGCAGAATATGAAGCTCTGATCGCTGGATTGGAAATGGCTATACAAGCCAATATGAAAGTTTTGAATGTCTTGACAGATTCTGAACTGATTCAGAGGCAGATCAATAGAATGTATGAGGCCAAAGAATACAATATGATAAAATATCTGGCAAAGGTAAAAGAGTTAACTGGAAAGTTTGAAAAGTTTGACATTCAAAATATTCCACGAGAAGAGAATCGATGGGTTGATCAACTATCTAGATTCACAGGAACAAGGGATGGTAAGTCAAAAAGAGTAATCACCTGGCTAATCTCCAAAACACCTTCCATAGACCTCGATATTATTCCCGTTACCGAAATAATGGATATCGACCTAGCAGCGGACAGTTGGATGACCCCGCTAATCACTTATATGAAAGATGGGGCACTCCCTGGCTCTAAGAATGAAGCTAGGAGAATAACGTATCGAGCACCAAAGTATGCCATGGTAGAAGAAAAACTCTATAGACGATCTGTTTCTGGAATCCTATTAAAGTGCATTCCCGAGCACCAGGTCCAAAGCATCCTCCATAGTATCCATGAAGGAGAAGCTGGAAATCATAGTGGAGCTCGTGCACTCACACTCAAGTGTTTAAGAACTGGGTACTATTGGCCGACGATGTACGCAGATGCGCAGGATTACGTCAAACATTGTCATTATTGCCAAGTGCATTCAAATATAATACATCAACCAGCAGAGACTATGCACTCGATCCCGATCTGCTGGCCTTTCGATCAATGGGGTATTGACATAGTAGGACCATTCCCTATCGCCAGATCAAAAAAGAGCTATGTCTTGGTCGCTGTCGAGTATTTTAGCAAATGGATTGAATGTATAGCCCTAGCCCAAATAACACAGTTTCAGGTTATAAATTTTCTTTGGAAAAATATAGTCTGTCGTTTCGGAATTCCGAGGATTCTAATTTCCGACAATGGAACCCAATTTGCTGGAAAACAAGTTCAAGAATGGTGCTCAAAGTTTGGAATACAGCAGAACTTTACGTCCGTTGGTCCTCCTCGAGCTAATGGACAGACTGAAGTGGCAAATCGTGAGATTATTAAATCCCTCGAGAAAAGACTAGACGACGCGAAAGGAAAATGGTTAGACGAGCTTCCAGGCGTCATTTGGGCCAATAGAACCACAGTAAAGGCATCAACGGGTGAAACGCCGTTTAGCTTAGTCTATGGGTCGGAGGCAGTTATCCCAGTTGAAGCACTAGTCCCCAGCCCTAGAATTGAGTTCTACGAGGAGAAATCAAACGATCAACTGAGAAAGGATGACATCGATTTGAGTGAGACCTTGAGGGAAAAAGCCAGTCTGCGTTTAGAAGCGGCTAAATCCAGCATGGAAAAAGCCTACAATCAAAAGGTAAGGATACGATCATTCAAAGAAGGTGATTTGGTACTTAAAAAAGTTGAAGTATCCAAACATGTGGGGAAATTACAGCAACATTGGGAAGGTCCCTATGTGGTGATTACGGTCGGAAAAAAGGGATCGTACAAGATAGCTCATATGGATGGAACTTTGCTTCCTCGAACATGGAATGCAGTAAATCTCAGAAGATATTATGGTCGTTAAATCCAAAGAGAAGAAGATTTAGAAATTATACAGGATTCGCAAGGAATTAGTTTTTTCCATTTTTTAGAATGTTTTGTTATTTCCTTTTCGTGCATTAAATTTTTCTACAATTATAATAAAAGCTTTTGCTTATTTTCCCATAAGTCGCGCTCAAAAAGACTTTTGTAAAAAAAAAACGATCTACAAAGGTTAAAACCAATAATTGGTATACAACCTAAAAACACTTTGAGTAAAACCGGATGAATCGGTAAACACTCATCGATCTACTAAAAAGATCTACAAAGGTTAAAACCAATAATTGGTATACAACCTAAAAACACTTTGAGTAAAACCGAATGAATCGGTAAACACTCACCGATCTACTAAAACGATCTACAAAGGTTAAAACCAATAATTGGTATAAAACTTCAAACTTTTGAGTAAAACCGAATGAATCGGTAAACACTCATCGATCTCCTAATAAACGATCTACTAAGGTTAAAACCACAGTTGGTATAAAACTTAAGTATAATGAATCTTTGAGTAAAACCGATTGGGTCGGTACAAACTCATCGATCCCCTAACGAACGATCTACAAAGGTTAAAACCACAGGGAGTACAAACCTAAGTACAAATACATCCTTGAGTAAAACCGATTGGTCGGTATACACTCATCGATCTCTTAACAGACGAGCAAGATAAGCAAGACAATTGCTAAGTAAATTAAAACAAAAGCTTAAAAGCAAAACCGATTGGGTCGGTAGTGGATCATCGTACAAATAACAAAACAATAGAAATATCAGAGGATATATTGCAAAACTCTATTCTCATTAAAATAACAGCATACATCGGAAAGATACACAAGTCTCTCTAAATCTATTTGATAAAGAAAGAAGCTAACAAAGGGACTTCAGTTTCGTCTATCTCCATATTTTCTCGCAATTCTTGTCGCCAGCTGAAATCGGTCGATTTTAAAATTCTGTGGTTACAACCTCAAAGCTTTAAAATCAGAGAGAGCTTTGAGAGATCATAATGTTACGACGGTCGATGGTGGTCAGCATTTCTGGATCATACTCTCTCGTTTTAATGAACTGACCAGCTTTCCACCAACCACGTAACTAATAGATCGGAACCCCACAACACCGACCTTTACCTATTTATATAGGTTGGTCGATTTATGGTCGGCGTTCCATTCCATCCACCTTATTAGGGGTCGGAGACTTCATGGTTTTTGAAAAATCTCCATTTTCCGATTCCGCCCATACCGAGTCGACATAACAAACAGATTGTTGATTTTCCGAGTCAGGTGGACGACCACAGTTTTGAGAATAGATGGAGTACATTTTCTTTTTGCTTATAAAGGTAAATGACTACAAAGAAAGGATTGCCTTTTATAGATAAAGGGGTAGAAATCCAACGGTGGAATTCATATAGAATCAACGGCGATGACGTGTCATCGGGATTTACGTTACAATATAATAACTACTTGCCTTAGAAACAGGACTTGAAATAAATGCGCTTTTAAGTCGGTCAAATTAATAGTCATATATTAGATCGATGGATATGGAACAAAGAGTATCATAGCGAAACTAATGTTACATTACGAAAGTTCCTATCTGAACAGAAATCATCGATCAATGCACTAAGCAATTACACCTACAAAATATCAAAGGAAGAAATCTGGTTTCAAAACACTTCAGAACTTCCTCGGAACGATCATTTTTCTTCTACTTTGAGAGCAACGACGAGAACCTAAAGTTCAGGCTTTCTTCTAAAAATTGGCAGGCGTCGTTGGGCAAGGAAAGCCGCATACTATCACGATTCGACCTCCTTGAAGAAGTTGATGCTTTTTCTTCGCCAATTAAGGTAGGGATCAGAAGGCTCTCATGCATGGCATCGTCGACCTGTTAGAAACAAGTTGATTTCGATAAACCAAGAATCCAGCTTTCCTCTGATCTCGACCTCTACAAAACGGCATAATTTATGATCGACTACTCCCCAGTTGGGAAATTTGCCCGACCATCACCGTATAAGATGGAGATCTCATTTTTCCAATTCCTCCCATACCAATCAGGAATTCCTCAGTAGATAAAATAACAAGTTTTGGAGTGATCTTGAATTACTTCATCTTCTGAGAGACGGAGAAGAATGGAGTGATCTTTTTATAGGCAGGGAATAAAGGATCCAACGGTGTTACATTGAGAGCCTATCAACGATCCAGATCAAGTAGTGTTTCCAGGATAGTTCACAGTGTCGGATAAAAGATCGATCATTGCCATAGAATTAAAAGTACGGGATTCCAGATAAACTGGTCGAGAATAATTGATTTTATTCAGATCTTTAAGAGGATCGTTACATTTCACGAAAACAGCTAAATCATCAGGAAAACTACATTTATCTTCAAAGTCTAATTACAATTATTACAAATACTAGTCCTACTTTGCTACTCCTCGGAATGATCTGCTCCTTCAATTCTACCTACTCCTTATTCTCAGACTATTACCACTGCATAGAAACGAGGAACATGCAGAAGTGCGTATATTTGTTGATGCTGATGGATTATCGACCTTCAAACGGGCGACATGGCAATCAAGGAGCCTGCTGCATCTGAGGTCGATCACAGTATCAAGCTAAAGCACACTGAGAGAGGAATGGTTCGAAGAACACTTTTTTCAGCAAACAAGAAAGGAAGGAACTTTGCTGTCATACAATTGAGACAGGTTCGTTCTCCATGCTGTGGAGACAAGATTTCGAGCATGCATGGACAGAAAAGCATGCCTTCCCCAGGGATCACTACCATTTTTAATGAACTAACCAGCTCTCGCTTCTCCACAAAACAGTTTGGTTTGATATCTCTGCCATAATCCACATGCCATAAATACCAAAACGAAATACTTTTAGGGGACATGTTGTTTCTATCATTTAAGTTTCCTACTTTTCAAATGGGTTATTTATAGCATGGGAAATTGTTCAATCAATGCACAAAGGCATACGAACCGTCCAAATTGGTTTCTTCTCTCCCAAGAATTTTGAAAACAGTTATTGATTGAACAAAACAGATCGAAAAGACGCAGAAGTCGAACAAAAAGCATGATCTTCTATTCATCAGGCAAAATGGATATTTACATTCCATCTTTCAAAAAAAAAAGAAAAAAAAAAAGAAAAAAAAAAAAAAAAATGAAGGTCTTCATATACTATTCGTGCGTATGATCGGGAATCGTCGGATAACCAAGATAGGTCATCATTTCTTGGGTACGCTGCTTATATCCAAGAGAAAAACCTCTGTCAAACTCTTGCTCTTTCAGCTGGAGAAGGTTTTGTTTTTCCTTAGTAAGTTGTTCCTTATCGGACACCAAGCTGCTGTTTTCTCGAGCAAGTTCTTTTTTTTCTTTAGCGAGTCTTTCAGCAGCAGCTTGGAGATTCTCTACCTCGGTCATCAGCGATCGATGAGCAACAGCGATCGAGTTCATCCGTTCGAGGGATTCTTCTCGAGCAAAGTAAAATTCGTCATTTTGTATCCCGAGCTGGAGAGCTTCATGCTTAGCTTGTTAAGAACAAAAATGGATAAGGAACTTCAAAAATCTAGATATCTATTAACAATGACAAAGATATGCTTACCATTTCTAAACGCTTGAAAATGGACTGAACGAGACGTAAAGAAGAATGGTTCTGCAGTTTATCGAGCTCTTTGGGCAAAATTGTACCCATTCCCAGGTTCCAAGAAACCCCATCAGGATCGAGGGTTGTTGGAATACATGCATCTGTCGAGACCCCACCAGATCGACGCATCCCGAATTCAGTTATTTCTTCGACCTGCTCCTTGAACGGAAGATCATCTAAAAGAGACGGATCGTCCGCCGTGTTTTCGAAGCCAGAGCGGCTGGGACCAGACCCAATCTTTAACACTTCTTGGGAAATGGGGCCTAGGGAGATGGCTTGGGTATGTTGAGAACTTGAAACAACAACCTGTGAAGGCAAAGGAGCAAAGAAAGACTCAGGGATGTCTTCTACAGAACCCCTTAATTGCAGTATTGGATCAGTCTCAGGATTGGGAGCAGTAGTCACCACCTGTGCGCAACCTTCTTGACTTGAAGATTGATTTGTTGCATCTCAGTCGGAAGGGGGACGTTCATTCACTGATCGTTCAACAGGAAGAGGAGAAGCAGCTCGAGACTCCTCATTCGTTATTGGTTCCATAGGAGGAGGAGAAATAGTTCTAGATTCCTCGTTTATTGACTGATCGACCGGAGGTGGAGTAGCACCGCTGGACTCCTCATTAGTTATTTGCTCCACAGGAGGAGGAAGAATAGTTCTAGACTCTTCGTTTGTTGTTTGATCTACTGGAGGAGGAGAAATAGATCGAGAACCTTCGGTCTGCCAAGCTTCCAGAATTTTCGGATCAACCAAGGGACTACGGATCGAAGCCCTTGAAAATCCCATCGAAGAGTTCGTAGTTTCCCTTGTCGGAGAAGGAATGTTCTCCACAATCTTCGGATGACCGCCGGACGGGGAGGACTGCGGACCTGATCGAGGCATGGCTTCTCGAGGAGTAGGTACCCCTTGGGAAGACGATTAATGAGAACTTTCTGTTCGGGATTTCTTCCTCGGTATATCTCGTCGGGATGGACCCCGTAGAGATCGTTTGACAGCTCCAGAAAAGAGGTTGGAACTCATGATCAAAAAATCAGAAGTTCTTATGAATATCGAGTTGTAAGCTCCGATCAACAGCAAGAAAATTTTATATTACAAGTGGGGACGCGCGGTAAAACCCCAAAAGATTTACCTTTATATAGAGCAAGGGAAATGACAAATATGTCCTCAAACCTTGGCGCGCGCAGTAAAAATTCAAATATATGACAAGAACGGGTCTCCAAATGCGTACTATGATCATCAAAACGACGAAGAATATTTCAGTTAAAATCATATATATCACAAAAGGAATTTTACATATTCTGCGAGATTTGCTACACAAAAGAACTAAACTTCCAAAAACCAAAATAATAAAAATATCCTAAGTTGCGGAGTTAGTTTCCTTCGGGGACGATCCATCTTCTTCTTCTTCATTCCTTTTGTCAACCTGATCCCCTTCAGTATCCTCTTCATCATCGCCGTCTCCCTCTTCGCTTGCTTGATCCCCCAGGATATCCTTTGTTAACTCCGAATCAGGGGCTGGCACGGGAAAAGGAGTTCCGTACTCATCGACTAAGTGAGCCAGAGGATGATTATTATACTCGACAGAAGGCAAGCAATCAGCAGGGTAGTCTTGAAGTCTTCGATCTTTTTCAATAAACATAACTCGGCGGTATTCATCGCGCCTATCAGGGATCTGCCCAGACTCTATTAATTGATCGACGCCCTTATAGAATGAGCTCAAGAGCAGAATTTCGATCTTCTGATGAATTATGGCAGTATGCACGGGGGAATCGAGAAACTCTCGGACGATGGGTTCGACGTCGGGCGAACGATGATCATCAATGATCCTATCTAGATCCGAAGAACCATCCTCTTTTGCCGCGAGTTGAGATCGAAGCGAGGCAATCTCCGACTCCAGTTTGCTAACTACAGTGGCATGTGAAACTCGCTGCTCATCCATTTCTCGAGTTAACTGGTCGACTTGGGCCTGATATTGACTAGCATCCGTCATCATACCAATAATATGTGGATTGTCAGTTTCCAAGTTCTCATTGGCAAGAGGAACAGATTGAGTCTCAGGGGAAGCTCGAGAGTTACCGATCTGAGCAAGTTGATTTTCAAGTTCCTTAACCCTGGCGGTTAAAATGTTGTTGCTTTCTTCAACATATTTGCATTGATCTCTATGCAATGCCATATCATATAGCGCGGACACCAAGGCATTACCCGTCTGCGACAAGAAAAATTGTCTAAATAACAGACCAAGAAAAATATTAAGGGCTATTAAAAGAACAGAAGGAGTTAAAGAATATTACCACTTCGTGAGCATGAGCTGCCCTTGCCAGTTGTTCGAGAGGTTTTTTCTTGATCATCCTATTTACGTCTTGAATAAAGGTCGTGGATAGGAGAAGTCGAATGGATTTATCGACGACGTTCTCCTTATCATCTGACACCAGTGTATCCTTCTCGGAATATCCGGCCGCCCGTTTCCCTTGAAGATGACTCTCAATCATGTCTACCAGTGAAGCCTTATGACTAATATCTCCGACATGAGTGAAATATTCTCCTCCTTTGTCGAAGAACTGGGTCCTTCTTTTAGCTTCAAGGCCGGTAGGATTGCGCTCCGACCAAGATTGATAGCCTAGAATACCATGTTCATCTCTAAGGAATTTGGGTGGATTACCGCGGCCTGGGCGAGAGCTTGAACTCGGTATATCCGATGAAATTTGAGCAGAAGAAGGGGGAGCTACTCGGATAGGATCTGCATTCTCGAACGACTCCTCCTCAATATCCTCTAGATCCATGAGTTGGTTTCTTCTCCTTTTTCTGGATTCCTTTTGCTCTATGGGGACTTTACCCCAAGACTTTTTCGAGTTCGAGAGGACAGATTTTCCGACCACGGAAAAGCGGCAGTTCTCGACCATGGAAGCTACAACATGAAATCGATAAGTATTAACGAACGACAAAATCGTAGATCCTTTTTTTAAAAAAAAGATAAATTTACCATTAGAAGAAAATTTTTACATGAAGATCGATCGTCCGAGGGAATAGGGAAATCCAAAGAACTCAGTCCAGCTTTCCGAAGGAAAATTTCTCCAATCAAATAAGCTGATTGGTACTTATTTGATCTCATCTCCTCGATTAGAGCAGTTGAAAATTGGTCGTCTGGGGCCATCTCGCCAATCACTTTTCGACCACCGTATACCCAAGAATCATTGTATCCCCAGTCATGAGAAAATTCCTCAGTTTCTCCGTTTTCAAGGATATGCACGGTCGGAGCTTTTACAAAAAAGAAATTTGATTTCCACTCCATGCTGTTGCTCGAAATGGCATTTTCAAGAACAGCATACCCAGGTCTCTGACTAACGTAATAATAACCCCTATTAGAGGAGGTCGATACAGAAAGTCGAAAAAAGTGAAGGAAATTACAGAACGAGGGCCGCAGACCACGCGCGACCATCAAAACAGAGAATGCCATAATAAAGGCTATGGCATTCGGAACAAGTTGAGTCAGTGAAACAATGAATGTCTCCAGAAATTGACGAAGAATCGAAGAGAGGCGAAAACGGAGCCCATGTTCGAAGTGGGACGTATAGAAAGCTCGGCAGTCAGCAGGAGGAGTGTTGACTCTCTCCTCGGAAGTAGGAATAATGATCTCAAAATCCGACGGGAAATAGCGACCGAATTCCTTTTTCAAAAAAGGCAGATCTTCTTCTTTCCATCGAGAAGGAAAGAGTTCTACAGGAGCGGAAATTTGAGGTTGAGCCGTCTTAGATTTTTTGGATGCCCTGGACGTCATCTCCTTCTCTGGAACAATTTCCACCACCAAGTTATCGACTTCCTTTTCAGCATAATTTCTGATCTCTTCTACTTGAGAATTGTCTGCTCCCTCGTCATCAGATGAAGGAATATCAGGATTAGAGATATTAGGTGGTACTTGTTCTCCTACATTTTGAGTTGAGGAATGGGGATTTTGCGAGCTTGAAGCCATCGGCTCTTGAAATAATACGCTCGAGAAAATAAGAAAATGGCAAGGTTATCGACTTAAGCTTTTACTGCTGGAAGGTTTAAATATCTGGGGTAAAAAGTAAAATATCCCGCAAATTTCGACTATATATATGGGCTATGAAAAGACGGATTCATCCCTTCGCGTCTCTTCATATTCCCGCCAATCAAAATCATGAAAAGACCCAGCCGTTGTCTGACGCACGTTAACCAAAATACGTGTCTGTTTGTAGAAGGTTCAAATGGATATGCACTCTTTTTTCCTCGTTCGGTTTTTATCCCGAAGAGGGTTTTTCCGAACTAGGTTTTTAACGAGGCATATTTCATGAACGATGAAAAGATCAAAGTAACTACTACTTCTACTTCTACGAGCTCCAGCTACGATTACGCTCGAGAAGTGAGGGAGTACTGATGAGGGCTATTTTGCACATATAACCAGCTAGGAATATCCGAGCAGATTCAAGATCGATCCGACCTATTTAAACTGTGAGATCGGCTCGACCAGCTGAATGCATATCTGGTCGACCTACTCTGATCGACCTACTGTCCGTTTCAAGGGACTAAATGGGCCATGCGATACTCCTAGGCCCTGCAGGATTCCTAAGCTGAATAGGACTCCTAGTTCAGTTAGGACATGAGGAATATGATAAATAGCGAATCTTACATTGTATTGAGGATCCCGAAATTTAACCTACGAAATATACTACAACTGTTCGCCTTTCATATTATTGTTATCTACATAATTATATTACTTTGTTTTGTTCTTGAATTGCACCATCCTGTGCATTTTAACCAAACCCCTAACACATAAAATTGTGATCTTAAATAATTTACTGAGATTAAACCTAAGACGAAATTCGGTTAAATCAGCACCAGTAGCAATTGCACCACCAGAATCAACAGCTGCGGCCCCGGTTGTTGAGTCAAGAGCTGCCAAAAAGAAAAGAACAGGCAAAGCAAAAGTGTCAGCTTATCACAAAAAGAAGCGTGAAGAAGCTGAGCAGAGAAAACGTGATGAAGCTGAGCTTAAGAGAGTTCTTGAAGCAAGCAAAAAGGATGCTGATGTCAAAAAGATGACTGAAGCAGAGTTAGCTGCCAAGGAAGCAGAAGACTTGGCAAAGGCTCTTGAAGACAGTAAAAAGGATGCATATGGACCACGGAGGTCTGAAGGCATCATGATTGGAGAAAGACCCAAGGAAGGACAATTTATCTTACCAAGGGCTGAACCAATCAAAAAGAAGAAGTCTGAAGTAAGAAGAGCAATTCAGATAGTCCAAAGTGACTCTACTGCCTTCAAAAGATTTGAAGCTGAGCTAGAGAAGATGAATCAGCTGCTTCAATCTAGAACTACCTTTCTCCCAGAAAAGATAAGGTACAATCGTTGGAGGGAGTATAGGTTAAACAAATCTGAGGAAGAGATCCAAGCTTGGAAGGAGTTTGCTGCTGAGGGCCGTTGGGTTCTAAGTTGGCTGCATACAAATTCTGTTGCCAAGGCACTGGACTCAGATTTTGTTAAGGACAGATTACATGACTATGCTAAAGTCATTGTATTGGAAGAGGCAACTGCTATCAAGAACTCAATTCCAAATAAACCAGGTCCTGCTGATGACCGGATTGATAGAGCAGTTAAAGTTGATGTTTACACGACATTGGAGAAATGGGCTGAGAGATCAAGATTTGAACCAGGAACATCAAGTTCAATGCCCAGTCTGCCAAGTTTGCAGCAAATTGCCTATGGCTCTGATATCAGTACTTATCAATAAAAGCTGAGTATTCAACAGACTACTTCACCTTTCGTACCAGCTGACTTGATTCGTCAGAAGACTGTCGTGTCTACTGATGGTATTGAAATCATCAAAGACGTTGCCTGCTGAGGTCAAGGACCTAGTTCCTTTAGCTTTGGAATGGAAAGCTGAAGACAGTCCTGTTCTTCATGAAGAACCTATTCAACAGGAAGAGGAGCCTGCTGAATCATCACCCCCTGCTCCTACTACTGACTTGCATTCCTCGCTGATGGAATCAATGCAGCTGCTGATTGAAACTGCCATAAAGGAGATGGAGTCAAGAAATCAGCTGATGATTAAACAAATGCAGGAAGAAACTGCAAAAATGGTTAAGAATGCCATTGATGATTTTCCTCTACCACCAGACAACTCCCTGATGATGACTCAGAGCATATTGAACTTGAATAGAAATATTGAAGATGTGAAGGCTGATGTGGATCATCTGCATTCTGCACTTCAAAGGCATGAGTCTGACATTGCTGGGATTGGAAGAGTCATGAAACAAGTTGGTGAAGCAGAAATTGAGAAGAATGTTGCCTTAATGCAAGAGTTCACTGCTGTCACTACTAAAGCTCAAAATGAAATATCAACACTTCAACTGAATGTTGATTACCTAAATGACCAATCTGGTGAGTTAAAATCAAATCAACTTCGCATGGAAGCTAATCAACTTCGCATGGAAACTACACTAAATCATCACTATGCTGAGCAACAAGTTCTGGATAAAAACATCAAAAAGCTTTGTGCTGCTGTCAACATAACTCCTGATCAACTCAACCCTGCTGCTGATGACAAAAAGGGGGAAGAGGAATCAGCTAAGAGAACTGTTGATGATGCAACTGTTCAAGTACGAGACCAACGGGCTGCTGCTGAAAAGCCAAGTGAAGAAGAAGTACTTGAAGAGGAAGCTGAAGATGAAGCTGATGATAAAGTGGAGCCTAAGGATGTAGCTAAGACTGACAAGGAGTTAGCTGCCTCCAAGTACTCTGCTGAAGAACAGCTCAATCCAGATGTTAAGTATAAGAGGATTGAGGACATCAGAGCAAAGTTTGAAGCCGATGAAAGAAAAGAAAAATTAAAAGGCCTTGCTGATGTTTTCTCAAGTGGTGAAGACGAAAGTAGTGATGAAGTTGAAGAAGAGGATGAAGAAGAAGAAGATGAAGAAGCTGAGGACTAGACTAGGATCACTAGACTAGGTCATCTGTTGAATTTGTGTAACTTCGCTTGTATTTTTTTCACTTAAGTCTATTTTTGCTTGTAACTTGTACTGTAATTTTCAAAATCATTTATAAAAGTTCAAGCTTCCAATACATAATTTCTATCTCAGAAATTTTTGAGGACTCAACTTTAGTTTTAGGTACAGGTACTTAGCTGAAGTTTTGTCATCATCAAAAAGGGGGAAATTGTTGGATGAAGATGAAGACTTTGAAGTAAAGGGAGGTTTTGATGATTTCCAAAAGTCATCAGCTAAGTGGAAGCTTAGCACCAACCTTAGAATATATTTGACCAAGGAAGATTTATTCCAGACGAGTCAAATATGGTCCAGAAGACTACTGATCTGTTGCTGAAGAATGAATCAGACTGGTGGACTATCAGCCGACTCAAATCAGATTAGTTCAAGTTTAGGATCAGCCGAGTATACATCAGACGAGTGACTTCGATCAACAGAGTGGAAGTGGATCAGAAGTTATTGCAACGGTAATAAATGCACTTGGTGTAATAAATGCTGAAGAGGAAGGGTATTTATGACAAATGATTGAAGAGAAACCTCGTATCAGCTTGGTGAATTTAATGCGCATTTAATGCGAAGCGACAGAAAGTACAGCAGAGTGTACAGTGTTCAGTCGCAACAGTCGTTTCTGCAGAAAGGACCAGTACTCGAGGATTTGACAGCTGCTGATCTCTCAACGGGCAGATTTTCAAATCTCCAAGTATAAATAGTTCAGTTCGTGAGTTGAAGAAGAAGAGACAACACATTTTGAGAGCAAAAATCTGAAGCAAAATTCTTCTAAGTCTCAAACTCAAGAACAGAACACTTATCAGCCGAGTCATTTGTTGACGAAGCAAAATAGAGAGAAAACAGAGAATACTTATAAATCTGAGTGATTTTGTTAGAACTGTGTTGTGAGAAGTAGATATCCATCTTAGTGAGTGATATTACTTCAGAGGATAGGAGTTTCTTTGTGATTTCCTATTACGCACTTGTGGCCGTTTCATTTGTTGATAGGCGCAAGCAGAGTGTACTGTAATCTTTGTGACTATAGTATAACCCAAGATCTAAGTGACTTGGAAGAGTGGACTAAATGATTTATATCCATATAACCACTATAAAAATCCTTTGTGTTTTTAACTTGCATAATGCATATTTGAAAGAGCATATTTAAAACACTTAAAGGTTAACTGTTGGAAAAGTTTTAAAAAAGGAGTTTGTTAAAACTGGGGATAAAACTATTTCAAAGTTAAAGAAAACTACTTGTGAAAAACACTTGATAAATCCGCTGCAAGTTAGTTATTTTGAAACTCTGATTTTGATAAAATCAGCTGAGTGAAATCAGAAGAGTGGTCAACTCTGCTGTTCAAAGCTTTGTGCGAGATCAGCATAGTCAACTTACGATTACTGATCAGCTTAGTCTGCTGACAGAAAAGTTAGAAGTTTTTAAAAGGTAAATTTTAAAGAGGTCTATTCACCCCCCCCCCCCCCCCTCTAGACCTCATCTGACCACTTGGGACCAACACGTTTCAAATTCCCGCCTAGTCTTACATAATTAATGAATTTTGAAATCCGCGTATCTCGCTCACACGATCTACTTTTTCAGTAACTGATCTAACGGTTGGCTTGAATCACGAAAACCGACATCAAACCAACTCTTATAAATCCAGATCTGATTAGCTGACTGATCTTTTACGCACCCTCAAAATTCCAAAAGCACAAGAGCTTTTTTCATTCATACTTTCTACAAATCTCTCTCGTTCTTTCTGTTTAATCTTTTTCAGAAAAATGAGTTCCAAAGAAGCTAATGCTGAAGGTAGATTCCTGAACTACCAGACTTATTACGCTACTGGCACTCCAGTGATGAAAGAAATTCTGGAAAAATTCAAGGCCGCGACAGTTGTTGATTTCATGGGAGCCCATGAAACCATGGTGTTCAAAGATCAAATCATGGAATTTTATGGTTCTGCTGCAAAAACCCGACCATGAAAAGCTGGAAATCAAGGCAAGAGTTGGGGGAGTGGACATTTGTCTAACCTCTAAGCTGTTGAATGAGAAGTATCACTTATCTCTTGAAGGTTCCACAAAAATCTCCACCTTGGCTGAACCTTTTGAAGCTGATTTCTGGAATCTGGCTACCAAGAAAAATGAAGTTTTATCTGTAAATATCAAGAAGACTCAGCTGAAGGATGAGTTTCAACGGATGGCAGACCTATTGATAACTCTGTGAAAACAGTGTTATCAAGTCTATTTCCTTTACTTGTTGGTTTACTTTTATTCGAGTTTTGGTAGAATCTTAGGCAATTTTAGTTAGTTTTGTGTTTTGTTCGCTCGAGTCATTGGTTTATTTATTTTGTGCATGAATTGAGGTATTTTCTTATATATTGTGTTCATATTTGTAGGGCTAAGCTAATGTGGATCTAATGACATGATTGGAAGTGAAGAACAACGAATTAAAGATCAAATGAAGTCGAGTAGTGCAACAAACAAAGAAGTAAAAACCTGTCAGAAATGTTGTTATGCATTCCGAGGACCATAACTCTTTCAAGGAAGTTCCAATTGATCTGAAATTCTACTATATTGTAGAGGAATGAGTTAGCTACAACAGACACTTTACGGATCTTGATTTGGAGTTCGGAGCTGAAAGTTATGCCACTTGCAAAACTGTTGCGCAAAGCTGACGCGATTTTCAGCGGGATTTTAAGAGAAAACTTGGGCCCAAAGTCTTCTACTAGGCCTCAACTTGGTAGATCTATTTAAGGACTCCTAGGTCACGAAATTAGACATCTTTGATCAACTTTCATCACACTTTTCTCATAGAATACATCTACAACATCAAAGATCTACTTGGAGAAAGATTGAAGAAGAAAAGAGAGAAGTCCTGAAGATCACCCAAGCAAGAAGAACACAAAATTGAAGATCTTCATCTCAGATTCATCGTTTTGTCTATAAAACCACATGAACTCAGATTTGTTTTTCTTTATTATTTTTCTTCATATATTTATCATGAACTAATTCTTTAGGATCGAGGGTTTATTATGAAACTATGTTACTTTGATTATTTTTATTGGATTATTCGTAGTTAGGGGCAATTCTAATTGTGTTTGAATCAATTTTTTTCTCTATGCTTACAACTTGATTGATCACCTAGTTGTTAGATTTAATATCCTATTTGAACTTGGAAAAGGGAGATTGGGATTAGATAGAAATTGAATAGTAAACGACCCTTAGGATAGGAATATACTTAAGGCGTTTATACCCGTTACATGAGGTTTGTGTTTAATGCTTTGTTCTATTTACGAATTACGTAGGAATAAAGTTGATTTGGATAATACATTAGTTCTTACGTAATTCGGAAGATACGTAGGGAAATACTTGAATCCTCGGGTAGCACTCTTGTCACCACAATAACTACGGAAACCTCAATTGAGCAATCAATAGATAACATAGTGGATTATAAACCTAGGCTTCTCTTCTCGCTATTCGAACTCAATCCAAGTACTTAGTTAGTTAACCAATGTAGTTAGTTTAGTTAAAACACCAAAAATATATTTGAATTAGGAACCAGATTAAAAGTAAATTAGGAATTGAAATAGATAGATATTTAGTCAAGTCCCTGTGGAGACGATACTCTTATACTTACTCTTTATTTGCGTGTGTAAATTCTGCAACAAGTTTTTGGCGCCGTTGCCGGGGACTTGCAACATTTATTTGCCAATTTTTATTTTTGATTTTTCTTTTTGGTTCCTTGTTACAGTAACTTTTTCTCGTTCTCTTCATTTGGTATGAATCATATCAGTTATCACTGGCTTAATGAAGGAACGACTTGTGTGTATTGTGCAGGTGGACACTCGTATGATTTGTGCCCACTGAATCCCAATTCATGGTTATACGTGGATCAATTTCAGGGTAGTCGGTATGGTCATAATCTTCACCCCATCAACTACAATTCAGGGTGGGGGACTAACCCAAATGTTCCATGGAGCGATGATCTGGGTAGTGATCAATACACAAACTTCATGATGACCAACTCGTTCATACCTCCAAGCTATCAAGAGTATTCTCAGCCACCACCAACAGAACCAAGTCCTGCATTTATGGAGGCATTCACTGATTATATGGAGGAGATCGCAGCAAAAATTGAGAAGATATCTTCGTTTCTAGAAGCAGCACGCAAAGATTTAAGAATGTGTAATCCACCTTTAGACTCACTCTCGAATGAAGAGGATAGTTCGATATTATCAGATACTAAGCCGAGCGAGACAAATTCTCTTCTTGTTGAGAGTGAAATAGAGCAGCCACAGAGCAATTGACAATTTTCGATGTTCGTCATAACGAGGAGATCTCGGATGTGGAAGAAAACATCTTAACCATTCCGGAGGACGAAGAAATCAAGGGAGACATCGAACTCGACAATTCATTGACTTTGATAGACTTGATCGAGGTAATGGAGATAGAGGAGGATACAATTGAGTTTGTCATACCTCCAACTTATGAGTTAAAAGATGATGGATCTTATTTTGGTGTGGATGAGATATTAATGAGAGATACGCAAAAAGGAAGGGTTGATGATAAAACGAACTACAATATGCATACCCATCCTCAAAGTGTGACTTGGATAAGAGTTGGTAAAGATTACAATAGATTTGAACCTGGGGATAGAGCTTGTCGATTCGATACGAGGTTCAAATTTGTCCCAATTGAGCTTACAAGGAAAAGACCAAATTTCGGGACAACAAAGAAAGCAAAAAGGCCCGGACTCATACTTGATCCGGACGGGGTCCTATTCGATTATTGGCCACCTTAAAAGGGAAGTATCAAAGTCGAGCTAATGACTTAAAACTAAGCACTTCTTGGGAGGCAACCCACGTTTTCATTTTTTTTGTGTTTTGTGTCTTGTTGCGTGTTTAGTTTTTTGGTGTCTGTTTTGTGTATAGATACATCAATATTCTGGAGAATATTAAAAATCTGACGAAGAGAATGGCACATCATGGTGGAGGGTAACACGAATGGAAAATTTCCAGCAGCTTCAGGCCATGGCTCAAACGGATTCAAGCCATGGCCTAATTTCTTGAAAAAAAAAAAAAAGTGGGAATTTCCAACAGCTTCAGGCCATGACTCAAATGGATTCAAGCCATGGCCTCATTTGAAAAAAAAAAAAAAAATTGATGGACAGAGCATGATCCGCCCCCGCGGAAAGAATTTTTCGCCCCAGCGTAAAATTGATTAGCCTGAATATGGAGCTAATTTTCAGAACTCACTTCGCCCCAGCGCAAAAGTACTCCGCCCCCGCAAGGTTACCTCTGGAATTATAGCTAAATTTCAGAACTCACTTCGCCCCAGCACAAAATTACTCCGCCCCAGCAACAGTCTCAAACCCTAAGTTCATAAAATGCCACATACCTCTCCTCTCAAAACACTTTCTTCTATTTTCCTATTACCCAAACACAACCATCCACCGAAACCCTAGTCGCCGCTATGACGCAGCCCGCCATCACCACACCGCCGCCACCAAGACCCATACGAACCCACAAACGAGATGGAGAAACAAGCAATGGGCGCACTCTAATGTCAGGGAAGTATTCTTTTCACAACTGTCCATTATATTGATGTATTCTGTTTCGTTAGTTGTTTTTTGGTTTTTGTTTGTCTTTGTCGACCTCTTTTTACTTCTTTGAGTCGCAGAGGGGACACTGCTTAGTTTAAGTTTGGGGGTGCGAGGTCGCATTTACGATGTGCATGCTAGGTCGACTTAGACTAATTTTTTTTGAAATTTTATGTATTTTTGATTGTTTTTCCTGCTACATTCTAAGCACGAATACATAATCGAGGATTTAGGGTGAAGTTAGTGAATTATAGTCTAGAATAGAGCTTAAGAATTCTTTCTTGCCTACATGATCTCTAGATTCGAGGGTTAAAATGCTAAGGGTCTAAGTGATAGTCTTGCCTAAGTTTGGGGTGAAGGATAACTTTAACAAGAACCAAGTGAAGCAAATAGTTTAAAAACTATATGTAAATTCAAAGAAAATAACCTCACTTGTATGAGACCTGAAAGACCTCATCGCTTGAGACTTATACTTGCACTCCTCTAACCTGACTGCGATAAGATGAACGATGTATGGGTTCATCGACTTAACTATTCTGCACTCCTCTATTTTGACTGCTTCTTTAGAACGAGTTATGAGTGTGAGTGGTGCTAAACTAACTTAAGTTGTGCTAAAAAAAAAAAAATTTGCTAAGTGAAAGTTCGAACTTAAAGGATTCCATAACTTCGACTGAAAGCTTGCTAGAACTTAGTAATTGGTACGATAACCTAAGAAAATAGAGAATTTGTTTGGCAATTTAGGAATTCATGCAATTAGGCTCAATGATTTCGAAGCTATAGTGATCTAGGTGAGTCCAACATTCTTGTATTATGTATACACACACACACGCAGGAACTACATGATAGAATGCATAACGTTTTGAAATTGATGGTTAGTAGTTTGACTTGAGATGCATGATTGTAAATGCTCGTCTCGTTGTCTGAGTTTTTGTCACTAATCGAGGACGAGCAAGAGTTTAAGTTTGGGGGTGTGATAACTCTGTGAAAACAGTGTTATCAAGTCTATTTCCTTTACTTGTTGGTTTACTTTTATTCGAGTTTTGGTAGAATCTTAGGCAATTTTAGTTAGTTTTGCGTTTTGTTCGCTCGAGTCATTGGTTTATTTATTTTGTGCATGAATTGAGGTATTTTCTTATATATTGTGTTCATATTTGTAGGCCTAAGCTAATGTGGATCTAATGACATGATTGGAAGTGAAGAACAACGAATTAAAGATCAAATGAAGTCAAGTAGTGCAACAAACAAAGAAATAAAAAGCTGTCAGAAATGTTGTTATGCATTCCGAGGACCATAACTCTTTCAAGGAAGTTCCAATTGATCTGAAATTCCACTATATTGTATAGGAATGAGTTAGCTACAACAGACACTTTACGGATCTTGATTTGGAGTTCGTAGCTGAAAGTTATGCCACTTGCAAAACTGTTGCGCAAAGCTGACGCGATTTTCAGCGAGATTTTAAGAGAAAACTTGGGCCCAAAGTCTTCTACTAGGCCTCAACTTGGTAGATCTATTTAAGTACTCCTAGGTCACGAAATTAGACATCTTTGATCAACTTTCATCACACTTTTCTCATAGAATACATCTACAACATCAAAGATCTACTTGGAGAAAGATTGAAGAAGAAAAGAGAGAAGTCCTGAAGATCACCCAAGCAAGAAAAACACAATATTGAAGATCTTCATCTCGGATTCATCGTTTTGTCTATAAAATCACATGAACTCAGATTTTTTTTTTCTTTATTATTTTTCTTCATATATTTATCATGAACTAATTCTTTAGGATCTAGGGTTTATTATGAAACTATGTTACTTTGATTATTTTTATTGGATTATTCGTAGTTAGGGGCAATTCTTGTGTTTGAATCAATTTTGTTCTCTATGCTTACAACTTGATTGATCACCTAGTTGTTAGATTTAATATCCTATTTGAACTTGGAAAAGGGAGATTGGGATTAGATAGAAATTGAATAGTAAACGACCCTTAGGATAGGAATATACTTAAGGCGTTTATACCCGTTACATGAGGTTTGTGTTTAATGCTTTGTTCTATTTACGAATCACCTAGGGATAGAGTTGATTTGGATAATACATTAGCTCTTACGTAATTCCGAAGATACGTAGGGAAATACTTGAATCCTCGGGTAGCGCTCTTGTCACCACAATAATTACGGAAATCTCAATTGAGCAATCAATAGATAACATAGTGGAATCATAACCCTAGGCTTCTCTTCTCGCTATTCGAACTCAATCCAAGTACTTTGATGGGGGCTATTTTACACTTATAATAAAGTACAACTTTCCGAAGAAGGTCAAGATCGATCCGACCTGTGAAGACCACAAGATCGGCTCGACCCGCCCAAGTATATCTGACCGATCCTGAAGAATAAATGGGCAATGCTATACTCCTAAGCCGTGCAGGATTCCTAGGCCTAATAGGACTCCAAGTCAAGTTAGGACTAGGCTATTATTATAAACACTGAGTTTTATATTGTAATGAGGATCCAGATTTTAACCTATCAATATATACTATTCTTATTTCGCCTCCTATGGACTTGTTCTTACGTGTTTTATATTGTTCTTGAAATTACGCCATCCTGAGTACTTTAACCAAACCCCTATCATAGAATTGTTCCTTTATTAATTAACTGAGATTAACCTAAATACGAAATCAGGCTAAATCAGTTGGCGCCCACCGAGGGGCAGGTTAATTGCTCGATCGAATATGGCCAATCCAATAAAAAGCACACGTAACGCATGACGAAGCGCAACTTCTCAGCAACCGCGCGCTGCGGAAGGTCTGCCCGAAAATTCCCAAAGAATTAGCTCTAATAATATGCCGCCTCCAGCAGAACATCAAGATTTAGATCGAGCAGAGGGGCATATCTCGGCAAACGTAAACAACAACCGCAATGATGAGGAACGCAAAACTCTTAGCAGGAGTAGAGCTCCGAACTCATCCATTCGATCCGTCCCTCACCCCCCGTTACCAGTCGATCAAGAGAAGTTAAGGCAGGTAGCTCAACTTGTGAATTCGTTATGTGCTGGGATTATACATACAACAGCACCAGAAAACGTTGGTCCTGATGTGGTCCCAATTCCTCCAACCAGACTAGTGAACAACATCAGGCGAGCCCGTGGGGATAACGACCGGATTTCGACTGAAGTAGAAAGCCCAGAGGGGGACCAACGATCTCACATATCCCCACCAAACGCCGCGAAAAGACACCCTGCTCGACGAGATAATCAGGCAAGAGCTAATGCTCGTCCTGAACCTTACCTATCCAGAGAAAAAACGGTTATCCCGATCGATGATGAAGAGGAGGCCCAGATTATCGACCGTCGACCGACTAGAAGATTCTCTGAAAGGGATATTGAGAGGATGGTGGAAGAGCGAGTGGAGCAAAGGCTTCTGACTTTGAGACAACCTTGGCCTCGTTCCCGAGAAATCTAGGATAGTATAGCTGCCTGTTCCCCATTCTGCCTAGAAATCAGGGAAGCACAAGCTTCTGGGCCTTTACCCGCTCGACTTCCCTGATATGATGGAACTGGCGATCCGACCGATTATATTTTTAGTTTCACAAACATAATGAATTTGTATGCTCATTCAGCGGAATACATGGCGAAATTGATGATCACAACCTTCGAGGGGTTGGCATTGGACTGGTTCGGAAAACAACCACCTAACTCAATATTTAGTTTTAGAGAGTTATGCAACAAATTAGAACAACAGTTTGCTAGTCAGAAAAGACAAAAACTCCCTATGAACTATCTGGCAACTATTATCCAACAAGATGGGGAATCCCTAAGAACTTGGTTGGCAAGATTCAACGTTGAACTGCTAAAGATCGACTCACCAAACATCGATTATATCATATCTATTCTATTCGATCTGACAAAAAATAGGCAATTCCGTAATGCCTTAAGTCGGAAACAGCCAAGAACATTTGCAGAAATCATGACGTTGGCTTCCAAGTATATGACTCAAGAAGAGATGAACTCTTTCAAAGATAAAAATAAGAATAAAGCATCCACTTCAAGGTCTAAGAAACCTGAAAAACCCCCGAAGCAAAGAGTCATGGATTATGATCGATTTTCCCGAAGGGGAAACGTATTCCAAAGGCTAGAATACAATGGGAGTAACCCTGAGAAAAGACCTAATGTCTACCTCAGGCCTCGATCTCCAGAGAGGAATATTAGAGATAGAGTGAGCTATGTGGAGTATACCAAAGTAAATGCTCCGAGAGAGGATATTTTGGTGATACTAGAAAGAAGTAATTTAATTCCCCCAGCAAAAAGGATCACGCAGGCAAAACCTGGGGCTATGAACTACGATTTATATTGTAGGTATCATCGAGCTCACGGACACAGGACCGAAGACTGCTACCACCTAAAACAGGAAATTGAAAAGTTAATTCAACAAGGCAAGTTGAACGAATTCGTGGACAGAACAGATCGGAGAAGACAAAGGACACGGAGTCCTAGGAGGAGGGAAGAAAATAGAAGCCCTCGCGAGAGGTCCCCCAGCAATCGCGCGCCTCGAAGAAATGATATTGATAACGATCACGTCAATGGTACCATACATGTAATCTCGGGCGGTCCAGCTGTGGGCGATAGTCGAAACGCGAGACGAAAGACAGCCCGATCTTTGGAAAAAGGAACTACTGTCCCTAAAGAAATTTGGACGCTCGAGAATAAGAACTCGGTCAAAGGAACTATCAGCTTCGATGAGAGTGAAGTCCCTAGAAATCTGAATTGGGACACTAACGAAGACCATCCTGATTTTTCGATGTTCGTTTCACTCAGAATCTCCGATTTTAATGTTAAAAGAATCCTGATTGACAATGGAAGCTCAGCTAACATCATAGCCGTCGAAGCTTTGAATCAAATGAATCTAGGAAAAATAATTCTTCAAAGAGTGGCTACGCCACTGGTAGGGTTCGGAGGATCAGAGATAGTTCCAGCAGGAACTATCAATTTAAGTGTAACTCTTGGGAACAAACCTCATCGAGTAGTAAAAATGATAAAGTTATTAGTGGTGGAAACACCATTCGCCTATAACGCCATCTTAGGAAGACCAGCATTAAACCAATTCCGAGCAGTCGTTTCAACCTATCACCAAAAGATAAAGTTCCATACGGTTTCCGGGGTCGGCGAAATAGTTAACGATCACTGTATGGCATGGGATTGTTATAATACGGCACTATCTTTAAGAAGGAATGTCGATCCGTTAACGCCATCAAGAAGAAAAACGGCGGGGTCTTCAGTAGCAAGATCTCCAGAGCCAGAATTGCCTAGTACGGAAAAAATCGATAAAAAGGGAAAAGAGCCTATAGATTTGACTTTACGAGCGCCTGAGCACAAAGAAATCAAACTTATCGAGAATGATCCAACCAAAATCACCAGGATTGGAACGGAATTGTCTCCACGAGGAGAAATCATGTTGTAGGACCTCAGGCGCTACCAGTTGCCCCAAAACCAATTGGTGTTAGGAAATGCGCATACCCTTCCCTTATAGTGCATTCATTCAAGGGCCCACGATATTCGATTATGACTCCACCCGCACACTTAGTTTGGGTGCCACCCGCACACTCAGTTTGGGTGTCACTGGACAATTGCTGTCACCCGCACACACAGTTTGGGTGCCCAACAATCTCCCCCTCAGCAATTGCTCCAGCTGGGAACCGAACACGTGACCTTAGCTCTGATACCACTTGTAGGACCTCAGGCGCTACCAGTTGCCCCCAAAACCAATTGGTGTTAGGAAATGCGCATACCCTTCCCTTATAGTGCATTCATTCAAGCGCCCACGATATTCGATTGTGACTCCACCCGCACACTTAGTTTGGGTGCCACCCGCACACTCAGTTTGGGTGTCACTGGACAATTGCTGTCACCCGCACACATAGTTTGGGTGCCCAACACATGTTGATCAACTTCTTAAGGAAGAATATAGACGTGTTCGCTTGGAGCTCGGAGGATATAGTGGGATTGATCCAAGAATAATAACTCACTCTTTAAAAATTGATCCGAACGCGAAACCGTTTAGGCAAAAGAAAAGGAATCACGGACCTGTGAAAAACAAAATAATAAAAGCAGAGGTCGAGAGGCTTTTGATGTCTAAACAGATAAGAGAAATACACTTCACTGAATGGCTGTGCAATGTCATACTAGTCTCAAAGGGTGACAAGAAGGATAACAAATGGAGGATGTGTAACGATTTTACGGACTTAAACAAGTTATGTCCAAGAGACCCTTACCCTCTCCCAAGGATCGATCTGTTGGTCGACTCGACAGCTGGTTTTGCAATCTTCAGTATGATGGACACATTCCAAGGTTTCTACCAAATTTTCATGGACGAAAAAGATCAAGAAAAAACTGCCTTCATTACCGAACAGGGAGTATATTGTTTTGTAGTAATGTCGTTTGGACTAAGAAACGCAGGAGCAACTTACCAACGATTGGTAACTTGATGTTCAAAGAACTGATCGGGGAAATAATGGAAGTATACGTCGATGACATGTTGGTCAAAAGTATGAGCGAAGAGGATCACATTAAACATCTTGATCGCTGTTTTAAAATTCTAAGGAAATATGGAATGAAACTCAACCCTTCTGTTGGGTTATTGGTAACGTCAGAACATTAAAAGCAGCGGAATTTAAAAAATTTTAAATGACCCAAGCAGAATCTTTATTCATCTAGTCATACGAAAAGGATTTTTTCATAAATCGAAACATCCATAGGGTGTTTAGCGATTTTACCTTACCACGGGAACGGTGGTGATTTTTCTCCGGTCTTCTTTCAGATCTGCTGGATTTGGTTCGAGAGAAGCACCCCAAGTGTTGTGCCTCTAGCGGTATCCACACCAACTGGATTGTAGCAACTCTCTTGAATCCTTAGGCTCAGAACTGGGATCCAAAAGTTATCAAGCAAGGAAGAAGGAGAAAACAATTCGCATGAACCCTGTGCAATTTCACAGGGTTCGGCCGAAGTGTATGTGTTTTTGAGAGAAGTCGGTGGCTAACCCCTTTGCAAGACTTGTATGATTATTAATTTAATCATCTTACGAGATATGGAGTCTACTACTCCATATATATCTATATATTATATTTGATCACATATAGAATCCTTATCATATATAAACATATATGTAGAATCCTTATCATATATAAACATATATAAAGAATCCTTATCTAGTTCGGTTAGGAAACAAGAATAATATAACTTAATTAATTTCCTATTGAACTTGGACATCTTTAATTAAGTAAATTTCTTTACTTAATTGGATTCCTTAATTATATTTAATTAATTAAACTCCTTTAATTAATTCAGCCCATTTAATTAATTAATCCAATTAATTAATTAATCCTTCTCCATTAATTAATTAGACTACTTCTAATTAATATTTTTCTCCTTTAAGAATTAACACTTTAATTCTCTAATTTTGATTTAACTCTTTAAATCAAACTTTCCTCATATGATTTGTTGCAGTCCAATTTTATTGTGTGTGATCCTCTAGGTTCACCATCAATTGGCCGCGGGCCCACGACTTTCATGATTTAATTTATGAGCTTATTAATTGCTACGATTAATTGAACCCCTTCAATTAACCACTCAAGAATTAATCTCCTTATTAATTCATGAGTACCCACACCTCATGGTCGATGTCTAGCCACAAGCCCATGAGGCCCAACTTCAGGTGAATTGATCTCAGTGAACCTCACCTCTTATAAGTACCATGTACATACGGTCCTTCTATCGACTTAATTTCCCGATCGAGACCTAGGGTGTGTGAATTGATCGGCACCTCTAATTATCTCGATAACTATACTTTCTAATTCCGGATAATGATTCCAATGTGACTGCTAAATTTGGAAAACCCTTTCCAAATCCGTCACCAACTATGGCCATAGGTTTCTCGGAATCTATTATCTAAGAACGTATAGGAAATTCCCTCATCTATTACGATGAGTCGGTAGATTCCATCTTGGTACTAACCACTCGCGTACACAACTATAGGCACCCAACTTAGGCACATTATGGTCAGGCTACGTGACCAGTACCTAAATCTAAGTACATATACTTATGCACCGAATTCGCCCTAGCACCTCAAGTCTAAGGACTAAATCGTACACTATTATAAGTCTTGAGAAACGTCCCATCACCGATATGCGTCATGCGCTTCCACAATGGGTTTCTCTGTTCGGGTCGTTCGATGCGTTCGATCCCCTATCGAACCACCTACTCATATGCACTAGCATCAAATGCCTTTCTCATGAAACGCTACAAATTCACTCCAAGTGAATCATGCATACTTGTACAAGTCTTTGCGATTCCTTCGATACCCCGTCTCGTTCGGAATCTATGACTTGGAACATGTTTTAAGATCACGACCTTAGAGACTGTTTCATGATTGCACTCATACTGAAGTGAATCGTCCCATAGTCGAATGTGATCTTAGGATTTCATCCAATCGCTTAAATGTATTCGCGAGAGATGAATTTGGCCATTGTTTGATTTACATACTATAAACAAACGAGCGTATTAATTCATTTATACTAGAGAAAGATTACGATAGTCCTAATACAAGCTAAATATATTGGCTTGCAGGGCACTATCCTATCAATCTCCCACTTGCCCTAAAGCCAATCACAAACGCTTCTAAGACCCATCTTCCAAAGATGTTCTTCGAACTCTTTTCGTGACATAGGCTTTACTAGTGGATCCGCTAAGTTGTCTTCCGAGTCGACGTGATCCATTATGTATGTCTACTCTACCAATGATCTCTCTAATCAAGTGGTACTTTTCTCTCATTGTGTTTAGATTTCTGGTGAGATCTCGAGTCCTTTGCTTTAGCAACAACTTCATTGTTATCACAGAAGATAACCATGAGCTTCGCAATGCTAGGCACTACATCCAACTTTTGGATGAAGCTTTTTTTATCCAAACACTTTCTTTTGTTGCATCTGATGCTACGATGTGTTCTACTTCAATGGTTGAGTTGGCAACGGTGCTTAACTTGGAACCTTTCCAATTTACCGCTACCCCATTGAGGAAAAATATGTATCCAAAAATTGGATATATATGTATTCATCCACATCAGACTGAAAACTCGAATCATTAAATCCTTCGAGTTTTAATTCTCCATTACCACCGCAGACCAAGAACGAATCCTTAGTCTTTCTCAATAACTTAAGGATATCTGTTACGGTGGTCCAGTACTCTTCACCGGAGTTTGACTAGTAACTGCTCGTGACACTTGAGCAGGTTCTACGTCTGGTCTAGTACATATTATAGCATACCACATGCTAACTTTTGTCGAAACATAAGGTATTTGAGACATTCTCCTTTATCCTCATTCGATGTAGGGCACATCGATTTGGAAAAGGAGTTACAGTGTCTCATTGGAAGCAATCCTCTCTTGGATTCTTCCATACTGAATCTTGTCAGTATGGTTTCTATGTACTTAGATTTAGAGAGTCCAAACATCTTCTTCGATCTATCTCTATAGATACGTATCCCAATACGCAAGATGTCTCTCCCAAATCTTTCATGGAGAATTGCATGGATAACCATGCTTTCGTCTGCGCTAACATTTCGACATCATCCTAGATAAGCAGAATGTGATCGACATATAAAATATGAGCTTCATAGAGCTCCCACTAATCCTTTTGTACACTCAAGGTTCATATTCGTTTTTGATGAAGTCAAATGCCTTGACTGTCTCATCAAAACAAACGTGAATCTTAATGGATTCAGACATTGCTACTGGAGAAAAGGTTTCATCAAAGTCTGTTCCAGAACTTTGTGAATAGCCTTTTACCACTAGCCGAGTCCTAGAGGTCAACACCTCTCCATTTATTCCTAGCTTGAAGATCCATTCACTACTTACAGGGATAAAATCCCTCGGGTGGATCGACCAAGGTCCATACCTTGTTGGAATGTATGAAATCCATTTCGGGTTGCATGGCCTCTTGCCATGATATACGTCTACATCTAATGTAGCTTCTTCGTATACGGTAAAACCATATCTTTCAAGCTCTTCATGAACTTGATCAGATCTACGAAGTATTGGTGTACTAGATGATTCAGTAGTTTCTGGATTAACTCCCACTGTTTGCGGGGATGGGTCCAAATCTTGGACTTCATCAAGTTCCATGACATTCCCTATTTCCTTTGACGAGGATTTCATCAACTGAGGAACGGGTAGTTAGGAGAAACGATTGTTTCTCATTGTCGTGGAACAGGTATCCAATGGATTTCGTTGGATACCCCACAATTATATACAAATTGGATCTACTAGCCAATTTATCTCCTTTCTAGTTCCCAACTTAGGCAGGAGATCTCCATACTCAATAGTAAAAGTGCAGAGGTATTTTGCCATACCTTTCTTGGTAAAGCTTTGTAGTCACAGACTTTGAAGGTACTTTGCTCAGTATCTTCGATGCAGCCAGCAGGACCAACCCCTAGAATGCATAAGGAAGCTTTAACAAAACTCAACATGGATTGAACAATGTCTAACAATGTTCGATTCCTTCTCCTAGACACTCCAATAAGTTGAGGCGTCATAGGAGGAGTTTGTTGTATGAGAACCCCATTTTCAGTAAGATAATTGAGGAATTCTTGACTTAAGTATTTGCCACCTCGATCAGATCGAATGGCCATAATACTATGCCCTTGTTGATTCTCTACTTCGTTTCGAAATTCTTTGAACTTTTCAAAGGTTTTTCGGATTTGTATCTCACTAGATACATGTATCACTAATGACCAAAGTCATTAGCAAAAAGGTACGAGGTATGAGTAATCTCCTCTTACACTAACCTTTAGTGGTCCACATTCATTCGTATGGATCAAATCCAAAGTTATTTGGTTTGCTCTTGATTCCCTGTGAAGGGAGATTTGGTCATCTTTCCTGTGAGACAGGATTCGCAGGTTGGAAGTTCATCTAAGTTCTATATTTCAAGAGCCTTAGAAGAAACCAACTTTTGAATCCTACTCTTGGAGATATGTCCAAGTCTAGCGTGCCAAAGTTGTGGATTATTATCTAGGTATTAAACTTAGCACATTAATTAAATAGAATTGAGTTAATGGTTTAATTCAATTAATTTGCTTCCTTTCAATTAACTCTTTAATTGATTCATCTCCTTTTTCAATTAACCCTTTAATTGAAACGTTGCTTAATTAATTAGACCTTCTAATCAATTAAACTAATCAGTGCCTTTCTAAGTGCAGTGGGACAATTCGACTTTTAGGCTGCCTTTGTTCTTTCGACTACCTTTATGGTCGATTTTAGAAGAGAACAACTTCTTCTTCATATTACTCTTCTTTGACTTTGCAGTCCATGAAGTGTAAACGATCATGACAGGTTTATCCTATTTGCCTTTTACCAATACTTTGGTTAATTCATGAAATGTGAACAACTTATCAAATAAGATCAGAGTATTTCACGAATCTTTTGAATGAGCGGGAGGAGAATTTAGATGGAGGTCAATGCTAAGATCACATGCAGGCCTACGTTTAATCGATCCAGTTTTCAACTAGATTGATAAAAACAAGGACAGTGATACTTTGACATCAGCTCCTTCACTTATTCTCGAGTTTTAAAACAACTCCTCAGTGGTCTCGAATCAAACGATTCGAAACTGCTTCTCAAAACAAGCTTTTGAAGTGGAGGTTTGTTTTAGAAGCTTCAGACATACTCATATGTCGCTTCTTTAGCTCGTTCAATCTTGATGCTTATTTGAGGAAACGATCGTTAAGATTCCCTTACCCTATAGGTGATTCGTTCCACTTTTGAGACTCGTCCTTATATGGGGAAACAATCATTAATATTCCCATACCCTACGGGTGATTCGTTTCTCCTTTTAGACTCATCTCGGAAGTGCATCAGGCATAGGCTAGTTATTAAGAACATGATTCCGACTTTCGGAATTGAGGACAATACTCAAGTTTCTAAGCCAGTCGAAATTTTGATCCAGTTATTTTATAAGTCGAGGATAAATAGTAAATGGATAATTATAGATATCTCAATATCTATTTTAAAGAGAAGACAAATATAAAGAGGACTAGTTAATGATTAATACTTATAATCTACGAAGGTTGGACTTTCTATCGTAAAAGTTCTCCCACTATTTTATCGAAACAATTACCCCTTCAATTGTTCGGGAAATCCTATTTCCTAGTAGGTCTTGACGTCCCAGCGGACATTAATTGCACCCACGACTCGTGGCCATACAACTAATTCCCCAGGTAGGCATACGTATTGCCAATTGTGTCCCTACACAACCTTCAAGCTATTTTGCCTCGATTTTCGCACCCATCTAGCACTGCTACATCATGAGTGGTACTACTCGTTAAGTCTAACCCAATCAATCTTGATGAGCAACGGGCCCGGTCATGAAATCCCCGTAACTGGTTATCGGTCGATTATACATGTCCCGACCAGTCCCCACCCTTGTCGAGTTTATTAAATAAACAAGAATCGAGAGATTTCACGTATTGTCCCTTTCTTCGCCTCGGGTGCCAGACTCTGGATCACCTTAATCGATAAGTAGACAACATACGCTAGTCCCTATTGATGGAAGGATTGGATTTATATAAATACTTCATTTTATTTTAACCCAATATGACTTAATATTTAATTCAAGAGGGGATTTGCTGGTTTGAAAGTTTAAGGCAAACTCTCTCGAGATCTCACCGCTTCGATTATGAATTATCTTATTTACGTTCTAATATTCTAGCGCGCATCACCATACAAGCCAAATAATAGAACCAATAAATAAATAACACATAAATAAATAAACCTAGCATGCATTTCTAACACAATATGTTTTCGATCGGGAGCCACCTATGCTTGGGCCATCATTGAGCCAATAATGTTGGCCCAATTGGTCTATCTAATGGGTTCTTCATGGGCCTAGGCTATTACATTAATAACCAATCATACTTGGCCTTCATTCTCCATTAGGCTTCCTTCTTGCATGTAATGGGCCTCCATCCTAAACTATTTAATGTAAAGCCCTAATCTATTACATTGGCACAAAAAGGCCCAAATAAAGGCTCGCAGGCCCAGAAAAAAACCAAAGCAGAATAAACCAATCACATCTAAGGTCAAGACTCGGCTCGATCGAAAACCACGTAAACAATTCACGTTGAGCAAAGAAACAAGCAAACACATTTACTAGTTTCCTATCTTACTTTAATTATTTTAAACGCCTTTAAAATATTTCTCTAGATTCTTACTTTAGTCTTCTACTAATTATAGGTAATCTATATTTGGATAAACAAAACCATTTTATGCATAAAAACAGAATAAAAGTTTTCAACTTTTGAAAATTGCAATTCGGCCCTCCAACTTTTGGAAATTGCGATTTGAAATCCTGAAGTTTTGGAAATAACAATTTAACCCCAAAATTAAAACTGGGCAGAGGACTGAAAATAAAAATTTTATTTCCAGAAAAATTTCGAATTTGCAATTCAGCCCCTGCAGTTTTCGGTATTTACAAAACAGCCCCAAAACTTTCGGTAATTGCAAAACATCCCCAAATTTGAAAATTTCCAGAAAGTTCCATTATGTCCAGAAAGTACACAGTTCGTAAAATCTCAATTTCAGTCCAGTTTTCCAAAAAATCGCTAATCGCAAAAACAACCCTTTATTTTTCATAAAATTCAAAATTGGCCCAAAACGTTTTTATGCAATTTTACCCAAAATCAGATCTACCCATAACAAGTAAGAATCAATAAAACGAATATAACATGCAATACAATAAGGCAATCAAATTATATTCAGACCTTTTCGTATGAGAGTAATGAATTAGGCTCTGATACCACTGTTGGGTTATTGGTAACGTCACAACATTAAAAGCAGCGGAATTTAAAAAATTTTAAATAACCCAGGCAGAATCTTTATTCATCTAGTCATACGAAAAGGATTTTTTCATATATCGAAACATCCATAGGGTGTTTAGCGATTTTACCTTACCACGGGAACGGTGGTGATTTTTCTCCGGTCTTCTTTCAGATCTGCTGGATTTGGTTCGAGAGAAGCACCCCAAGTGTTGTGCCTCTAGCGGTATCCACACCAACTGGATTGTAGCAACTCTCTTGAATCCTTAGGCTCAGAACTGGGATCCAAAAGTTATCAAGCAAGGAAGAAGGAGAAAACAATTCGCATGAACCCTGTGCAATTTCACAGGGTTCGGCCGAAGTGTATGTGTTTTTGAGAGAAGTCGGTGGCTAACCCCCTTGCAAGACTTGTATGATTATTAATTTAATCATCTTACGAGATATGGAGTCTACTACTCCATATATATCTATATATTATATTTGATCACATATAGAATCCTTATCATATATAAACATATATGTAGAATCCTTATCATATATAAACATATATAAAGAATCCTTATCTAGTTCGGTTAGGAAACAAGAATAATATAACTTAATTAGTTTCCTATTGAACTTGGACATCTTTAATTAAGTAAATTTCTTTACTTAATTCGATTCCTTAATTATATTTAATTAATTAAACTCCTTTAATTAATTCAGCCCATTTAATTAATTTATCCAATTAATTAATTAATCCTTCTCCATTAATTAATTAGACTACTTCTAATTAATATTTTTCTCCTTTAAGAATTAACACTTTAATTCTCTAATTTTGATTTAACTCTTTAAATCAAACTTTCCTCATATGATTTGTTGCAGTCCAATTGTATTGTGTGTGACCCTCTAGGTTCACCATCAATTGGTCGCGGGCCCACGACTTTCGTGATTTAATTTATGAGCTTATTAATTGCTACGATTAATTGAACCCCTTCAATTAACCACTCAAGAATTAATCTCCTTATTAATTCATGAGTACCCACACCTCATGGTCGATGTCTAGCCACAAGCCCATGAGGCCCAACTTCAGGTGAATTGATCTCAGTGAACCTCACCTCTTATAAGTACCATGTACATACGGTCCTTCTATCGACTTAATTTCCCGATCGAGACCTAGGGTGTGTGAATTGATCGGCACCTCTAATTATCTCGATAACTATACTTTCTAATTCCGGATAATGATTCCAATGTGACTGCTAAATTTGGAAACTCCTTTCCAAATCCGTCACCAACTATGGCCATAGGTTTCTCGGAATCTATTATCTAAGAACGTATAGGAAATTCCCTCATCCATTACGATGAGTCGGTAGATTCCATCTTGGTACTAACCACTCGCGTACACAACTATAGGCACCCAACTTAGGCACATTATGGTCAGAATACGTGACCAGTACCTAAATCTAAGTACATATACTTATGCACCGAATTCGCCCTAGCACCTCAAGTCTAAGGACTAAATCGTACACTATTATAAGTCTTGAGAAACTTCCCATCACCGATATGCGTCATGCGCTTCCACAATGGGTTTCTCTGTTCGGGTCGTTCGATGCGTTCGATCCCCTATCGAACCACCTACTCATATGCACTAGCATCAAATGCCTTGCTCATGAAACGCTACAAATTCACTCCAAGTGAATCATGCATACTTGTACAAGTCTTTGCGATTCCTTCGATACCCCGTCTCGTTCGGAATCTATGACTTGGAACATGTTTTAAGATCACGACCTTAGAGACTGTTTCATGATTGCACTCATACTGAAGTGAATCGTCCCATAGTCTAATGTGATCTTAGGATTTCATCCAATCGCTTAAATGTATTCGCGAGAGATGAATTTGGCCATTGTTTGATTTACATACTATAAACAAACGAGCGTATTAATTCATTTATACTAGAGAAAGATTACGATAGTCCTAATACAAGCTAAATATATTGGCTTGCAGGGCACTATCCTATCAATCTCCCACTTGCCCTAAAGCCAATCACAAACGCTTCTAAGACCCATCTTCCAAAGATGTTCTTCGAACTCTTTTCGTGACATAGGCTTTACTAGTGGATCCGCTAAGTTGTCTTCCGAGTCGACGTGATCCATTATGTATGTCTACTCTACCAATGATCTCTCTAATCAAGTGGTACTTTTCTCTCATTGTGTTTAGATTTCTGGTGAGATCTCGAGTCATTTGCTTTAGCAACAACTTCATTGTTATCACAGAAGATAACCATGAGCTTCGCAATGCTAGGCACTACATCCAACTTTTGGATTAAGCTTTTTTGATCCAAACACTTTCTTTTGTTGCATCTGATGCTACGATGTGTTCTACTTCAATGGTTGAGTTGGCAATGGTGCTTAACAGAAATGAAGCCGCCAAGGAATATTACACAGGTGCAAAGCCTAGTAGGGAAAATAGTGGCCCTCAACAGGTTCATATCAAGGTCAGCAGATAAAAGTCTATCATTTTTTCAGACTTTGAGAAAAGCCAAAACCTTCGAATGGACCAAGGCTTGTGACCATGCGTTCGATCAACTAAAAGAATACCTGACCTCACCACCACTACTCGCCAAACCTACGGAAGGACAACCTCTTTACATATACATCGCTATCTCTGAGGCTGCAGTGAGCTCAGTAATGGTTAAAATTGAGGGCTCGGAGCACAAACCAGTCTATTATTTGAGCAAATTATTGCAAGGGGCTGAAAAGAATTATTTGGTGATTGAAAAGTTCGCTTTGGCCCTAGTGACGTCGGCACGTAGATTGCGACCCTATTTTCAAACATATAAAATCATTGTTCTTACCAATCAACCTTTGAGGCAAATCCTGTCAAAACTGAAGCCTCGGGAAGATTAATCAAATGGGCTGTAGAGTTGGGACAATACGAGATCGAGTATCAACCACGAACGTCAATCAAAGCTCAAGTACTTGCAGACTTCCTCCTAGAAACTCCAAGTCCGTTTGAGACAAATCCTGAAATGACATCTACAAGTGATGATAACATTATGATGGTCGATAAAGTAGTATGGCTTATGCACGTCGACGGTGCATCAAGCAGAGATGGTGGCGGTGCAGGAATTAATTTCCAAGGACCAAATGGCGAAGATATGAATTATGCCATCACCTTAGATTTCATGGTAACCAACAACATCAAGATTGCAGGATTGGAAATGGCATTAGAAGCCAACATCAAGACGTTGAACTTCTTAACGGATTCCGAGCTGATCCAGAGACAGATAAATGGAATGTATGAGGCCAAAGAATACAACATGATTAAGTATCTGAAAAAGGTAAAAGAATTGGCCGAAAAATTTGACAAGTTTGAAATTCAAAATATACCCCGAGAAGAAAATCGATGGGCTGATCAGCTGTCTAGATTTACGGGAACCAGGGATGGAAAGTCTAAAAGAGTGATTACTTGGTTGATCTCGAAAACACCATCAATCGACCTTGACACCGTTCCCGTTACTGAAATAATGGACATCGACTTGGCCGCAGATAGTTGGATGACCCTCCTTGTCACCTATCTGGAAGATGGGTCGCTCCCTAGCGATAGGAATGAAGCTAGAAGAATAAAATATCGAGCACCAAAATATGCCATTGAAAAGGGAAAACTCTACAGACGATCCGTCTCTGGAATTCTGCTAAAATGTATTCCCGAGAACCAGGCCCAGAGCATCCTCAAAAGTATCCATGAGGGAGAAGCAGGAAATCACAGTGGAGCTCGAGCACTCACACTCAAGTGTTTAAGAACGGGGTACTATTGGCCAACGATGTATGCATATGCCCAAGATTACGTAAAACATTGTCATTTTTGCCAAATACATTCGAATATAATACATCAACCAGCTGAGACGATGCACTCAATCCCGAACTGTTGGCCTTTCGATCAATGGAGAATTGATATAGTGGGACCATTCCCAACGGCCAGATCGAAAAAGAGCTATGTCCTGGTCGCCGTCGAATATTTCAGCAAATGGATTGAATGTATAGACTTAGCTCAGATAACACAGTTTCAGGTTCAAGAATGGTGCTCCAAGTTTGGGATACAGCAAAATTTTACATCCGTCGGACATCCTCGAGCCAATGGGCAGACTGAAGTAGCAAATCGAGAGATTATAAAATCCCTCGAGAAAAGACTGGACGACGCCAAAGGAAAATGGTTGGACGAGCTCCCTGGTGTCATTTGGGCTAACAGAACTACTATAAAAGCCTCTACCGGTGAAACACCTTTTAGCTTAGTCTATGGATCAGAGGCAGTTATCCCAGTTGAGGCACTAGTCCCCAGCCCAAGAATCGAGTTGTACGATAAAGAATCAAATGATCAACTAAGAAAGGACGACGTCGATTTAAGTGAGACCTTGAGGGAAAAAGCCAGTCTTCGTTTGGAAGCAGCTAAGTCCAGCATGGAAAAGGCATACAATCAAAGAGTGAGGATACGATCGTTCAAGGAAGGTGATTTGGTACTTAAAAAGGTTGAGGTATCAAGACATGTGGGTAAATTACAGCAAAATTGGGAAGGACCGTACGTAGTCACGGCGGTCGGCAAGAGGGGATCATATAAAATAGCCCATATGGATGGAAGTCCACTTCCTCGAACCTGGAATGCAGTAAACCTCAGAAGATATTATGGTCGTTAATCCTGAAACAGAAGGTCTTGAAAATTAGACAGGATTTTACGAGAAATTAGTTTGTTTTTTCAAAATTTTAGTCTGTTTTATTCTTTTCCTTTCAAGCATCAAACTTATCTACGATTATAATAAAACTTTTGCTTATTTTTTCCATACATCGCATTTAAAAAGACCGTTGTCAAAATTCAATCTACAAAGGTTAAAAACCAAAAGATTGGTATAAAACCTAAGGTAGAGCTATAATCCTTGAGTAAAACCGATTGGGTCGGTATAAACTCATCGATCCCCTAACGAACGGTTTACAAAGGTTAAAACCACAGTTGGTATAAAACCTAAAGTAAAGCTATAATCCTTGAGTAAAACCGATTGGGTCGATATAAACTCATCGATCTCCTAACGAACGGTTTACAAAGGTTAAAAACCAAAAGATTGGTATAAAACCTAAGCAAGATAAAAATCTTTGAGTAAAACTGATTGAGTCGGTATAAACTCATCGATCTCCTAACGAGCGATTTACAAAGGTTAAAAACCAAAAGATTGGTATAAAACTTAAGCAAGATAAAAATCTTTGAGTAAAACTGATTGAGTCGGTATAAACTCATCGATCTCATAATAAACGATCTACACAGGTTAAAAACCAAAAGTTGGTACAAAGCATAAAGCAAGATAAAATCTTTAAGTAAAAGCCGATTGGTCGGTATAAACTCATCCATGATCTTCTAATGAATAACATCAATAATGGGTCAAAAACCTAAAATAAAACACATATCTGCGCAAGCAAGCCTGGTTCCGGAGAAACTCATCACTCGACATCATGCGATATATGAAAAGGGAATTTAGTGTAATAAGTAAAAGAAGAATTTTATTTATGTCCCTAAAACTATTACAGATAAGTAAAGTACTTTGGAAAGAAAAACAGATCCTTCTAATCGATCGACAACAAATCCTATTACATGCTAGATGAAAGTCAGGATCGAGTACAGCTCCGTTGTCCAGTAGACTTGTAAAAAGCAATCTTACAAGGTCGATTCTTCGACTAAGGCTGCTAAGGTTTGAAGAATGGCGGCATGAATAGTGGATTTCTGCTTTTTTCTATCTCCACACTTTTCCCAGCATTCTTGCTACCGGTTACACCCGCTCGGCGAAGACGACCGTCTTTAAGTTTCGCAATTATGACCACAAGGCTCGGAATCAGAGAGAGCTTTGTGAGATCATAATTTTACATCGGTCGATGGTGGTCAGCATTCTCGATCATATCTTCTAGTTTTAATGAACTGACCAGCTTTCCACCGACCACGGAACTATTAGATCCGGATGCCACCATACCAACCCTTAGCCATTTGCTCAGGATGGTCGATACATGACAGATGCTCCGATCGATCCCCTTTTTTAGGGATCAGAGACTTCATGGTTTTTGAGAAGTCTCCATTTTCCGATTCCGCCCATACCAAGTCGACATACTTAACAGATTGTTGATTTTCTGAGTTAGGAGGACGACCGCCGTTTTGAGAAAAGAGGAAGTACATTGTTTAGAAATTTTACTTTTAAAGGTAAATGAATGAAAGGTGAAGGATTCCTTTTATAGGTAAGAGGGTAAAAATCCAACGGTGAAACTCATATCAAATCAACGGCAATGACGTGATATCGGGAATTACGTTACGTAGTCATAATTGCAAGCCATAAAGGCAGGACATGAATTAAATGCACTATCAGGTCGATCAATTAAAATTATTATACATTAGATCGATATTTAACATACAAGAATTATCATTACAGAAATTATAGGCATCGATCGATTTACAAACAACTCTATATACAAAATCTCGAGGAGGGGTTTATCTTCGATGATCATTATAGCAACAAGTATTTCGGAACCTTCGAGCTACAGAATATACCATCTTTACGTCCACTTTAAGAACAGTGACGGAAACTAAAGTTCAGGCTTTCTTCTAAGGATCGGCAGGTGTCATCGGTCGAGAGAAGAACACATGCTATCACAATTCGACCACCTCGAAGAAGCTGATGCTTTTTCTTCGTCAAGTGTAGTAGGGATCAGAAGGATCTCATGCATGGCATCGTCGACCTGTTAGAAACAAGTTGATTTCGATAAACCAAGAATCCAGCTTTCCTCTGATCTCGACCTCTACTAAACGGCATAATTTATAGTCGACTAATCCCCAGTTACGAGATTCGTCCGACCAAGGCCGTATAAGGTTGAACTCTCATTTTTCCAATTCATCCCATACCAAGTCCGGAACTTATCATCCGTTGAGCTAACACATTTTGGTGGACAACGATGGTTATACCAGTAGAAATTATTCTTGAACAACTTCATTTTTGTGAAATGGAGAAGCACAGAATGACCTTTTTATAGGCTGGGGGTACAGGATCCAATGGTGTTGCGTTAAGATCCCATCAACGGTCCAGATTAAATAAGTTAACAAATTTATTCATGGCGTCGGGAATACGTTAGATTAATACCATAAATAAATAAAAAAGTGCAAGAACACAGAGGAACGAGTCCAACGTAAACAATTTTATTAAAAAAATTTCAGAATCATTACAAATACAACCGATCAACTATAGAAGGAAAGAATACATTCGTTCCTAAAATCCTACTACGCTGCTCCTCGGAATGATTTGCTCCGACGTACTTCTCAATCTTGGACTCCTGTCACTGCATTGGTGAAGATTGGCAAATATACTTCACCAGACCTTTGAGAGACACCCTCCTCGTTCGAAGGATGTCCAGAAGGAAGATTACAAAGTATATTCCTTGGTCGAAGAGAATACCCTGACACAGGGGATACCATCATTTTAATGAACTAACCAGCTTTCATCTCTCTTAAACAGATTTGGTTAATATATTCACCATAATCAGGATGCCACAAGTGCCTGTGTGAATTTTTTAATGAAGGCACGTTATTCCTCTCTATTATGTTTCTTATTCTTCAAAGGGATTATTTATAGTATGAGGAAGCTATCAGTTAATGGACAAGCATACGAAACGTCCTACGGTTACGGCACAACTACCAAGGTGCCTTTTTCTCTCCCAAGAAAATAGACAACAGTTATTTTGGCATTTAGGTCGGAACAACGTATTATTCTACATATAAGCGATTGAAACAACGAACTGCTCTGTTCACGACAAAAAAGAGTTTGTTATATTACATTTCTCTAAAAAAAAAAAAAAAAAATCATTTCCTTTGTACGTTGCTTATATCCGAGAGAGAAACCCCTTTCAAACTCTTGTCTCTTGCTCTTATCGATCTGGGATTGCGTAGCTTCTTCAAGATTCCTGTTCAATTGAAGAAGGTCTTCTTTCTCCTTAAGGAGCTGCTCCTTATCGGACTCCAAGCTGGTATTTACTCCAGCAAGTTCTTCCTTCTCTTTAGAAAGTCTTTCAGTAGCAGATCGGAGATTCTCAACCTCAGTCATCAGCGATCGATGAGCAGCAGCAATTGTGTTTACCCGTTCAAGAGACTCTTCTCGAGCAAAATAAGATTCATCATTTTGTATTCCAAGCGGAAGAGCTTCATGCTTGGCCTATTATGGAAAAATAAGAATGAGGAACTTCAAAAACTAGAAGATAAAAGATCTCTATTGAAACAATAAACAAAAGTCACCATTTCCAAACGTTTGAAAATGGACTGAACGAGCTGCAAGGGAGAGTGGTTCTTCAGTTTATCCAGCTCCTTGGGCAGAATTGTACCCATTCCCAGATTCCAAGAAACCCCATCAGGCTCGACGGAGGTTGGAATGCATGCATCAATGGAAACCCCACCAGATCGACTCATCCCAAAGTCAGTTATCTCTTTGACCTGTTCCTTAAAAGAACGGTCGTCTAATAGAGACGGATCATCCATGGTATTTTCGAAACCAGAGTGACTGGGACCAGACCCAGTTTTAGATACATCTTGAGAAATAGTGACAGGAGAGATGACTTGGGTATGTTGAGAAGTTGAAACAACAACATGAGAACTTAAAGGGGCAAAGAGAGACTCAGGAATATCTTCCATAGGCCCCCTCATTTGCAAAGTTGGCTCAACCTCAGAGGTGGGAGGTGTAATTGTGACCTGCTGAAAATCTTCTTGACCTGAGGTTTGATTTGTTGTGGCACCTCGATCGGAAGGGGGACGCTCGTCCATTGTTTGGTCGACGAGAGGAGGAGAAGCATCTCGAAACTCCTCGTTTGTTGTTTGGTCGACAAGAGGAGGAGAAGTAGCTCGAGACTCCTCGTTCTGGTAAACCTCCAGAATATTGGGATCCACCAGTGGACTTCGGATCGGAGCCCGTGAAGGTCCCGTTGAAGAATCCGTTGTTTCCTTCACCGGAGGGGGAATATTCGTTGGTATTTTTGGAATTCCTCCTGAAGAAGATGACACCGGGTCGGATTGAGGCATGGCTTCCCGAGAAGGAGCTCCTCCCTGGGAAGATAATTGATGAGAACTTTCCGTTCGGGTTTTCTTCTTCGGAGTATCTCATCGGGATAGACCCCGTAGAGATCGTTTTGTAGCTCCAGAAAAAAGATTGGAACTCATGATCAGAAAACCAGAAATTCTTATGAATTATCGAACTATGAGCTCCGATCTACAATAAGGAAATTTTATATTGCAAGTGGGGACGCGCGGTAAAATTTCAAAGATTTTACCTTTATATATAGTAAAGGAAATGACAATTATGTCCTCAACCCTTGGCGCGCGCAGTAAGATTTCAAATAATTGTCAGAATGGATTGTCGAATGCGTAATACGATCAACTAGACTACAAAGAACAATTCAACAAAGATTAATATACCAGTAAAAATCATATATACCAAATTAGAAATTTTCTACCGGTTACATTTGCAGATTTTTCCATATTCCATCGAACAAAATGACAAAGTTATAAGGATCAAAGAAAGTTACAACTGAAATCCTAATCTAGAGAGTAATCTAGGATGGGGAATTAACTTTCTTCGAGAACAACTTTTCACTATCTTCTTTTCCTTCATCGGCCTGATCTCCTTCAATATCTTCTTCCTGATTCTCGTCTTCCTCCCCGTCTGATCGATCTTCCTCGACGTTCTCCATCAACTCCATGTCGGGTGCGGGCACGGGAAATGGAGTTCCGTACTCAGCCACTAGATGAGCTAAAGGATGATCACTATACTCAACAGTAGGCAAACAATCAGGATGATAGGATTCGAGTTTTCGATTCTTTTCAATAGCCATTACCCCGCGGTATTCATCGCTCCTATCAGGAATTTGACCTGACTCGATTAGTTGATCGACCCCTTTGTAAAATGAGCTCAGCAGCAGACCTCCGATTTTCTGATGTGTAATAGCCGTATGTACTGGAGAATCAAGAAACTCCCTAACAACAGATTCTATACCAAGGGAGTGATGTTCGTCTATAATGTTATCTAAACTGGAATCATCTTCCTTAGCAGCAAGTTGTGATCGAAGTGATGCTATCTCCGACTCCAGTTTACTAACCACAGTGGCATGTGAAAATCGTTGCTCATCCATTTCTCGACTCAATAGGTTGAGTTGTGCCTGGTATCGACTAGCATCCGTCATTATATTAATAATGTGAGGATTGTCAGTCTCCAAATTTGCATTGGCACTAGGAACAGGTTGAGTAGGGGCAGAAGCGTGAGAACTATCGACCTGCGCAAGTTGATCTTCGAGCTCCTTGATCCTAGCGGCCAGAATATTGTTGGACTCCTCCAGAAACTTGCACTGATCTCTATGTAATGCCGTATCATACATGGCAGGTACCAAAGCATTACCAGTCTGTGGCAAGAACATGTTGCCTAAATAAGAAATAAGATAAAGAAGCTGAAATTTGTTGATTGAACAGACAGAGTTTTAGCATATTACCACTTCATGGGCATGAGCGGCTCTTGCCAATTGATCAAAGGGATTTTTCTTTAAGGTCCGCTGCACGTCTCTGACAAAAGTAGAAGATAGGAGAAGTCGGATCGACTTATCGATGACATTCTCCTTGTCATCGGTCGACAAGGAATCCCTTTCGGAGTATCCAGCCGCTCGTTTCCCCTGAAGGTGATTCTCGATCATGTTTATCAAAGAAGCCTTATGGCTCGTATCTCCGACATGAGTAAAATACTCACCTTCTTTGTCATAAAGTTGACTTCTCCTTTTGGCATCGGGACCAGTAGGATTCCGTTCTGGCCAAGATTTACAGCCCAAGATGCCAAATTCATCCCTAAGATTTTTAGGTGGAAAGCCGCGACCAGGGCGAGAGCTCGTTGATGGAATACTTGTCGAAGTTTGACCAGATACGGGAGGGGCTACTCGGATAGGATCTGCATTCTCGAACGACTCTTCTTCAAAGTCTTCCAAATCCTGATATTGGTCTCTTCTCCTTTTTCTGGACTGCCTCTGCTCGATGGGAACTTTTCCCGACAACTTCCTCGAGTTTGAAAGGACAGTTTTTCCAACCACGGAGAAACGACAGTTCTCAACCATGGAAGCTGCGATATAAGATCGATAAACATTAGTGGACGACAAACTTATAGATCCTTTTCTAAAGATAAGATAAATAATAGAAAAACCTTACCTAGGGATCGATCGTCCGATGGGATGGGAAAATCCAGAGAACTCAATCCTGCCTTCCGAAGGAAGATTTCTCCGATCAAATAAGCTGATTGATACTTATTTGATCTCATTTCCTCGATCAAATCAGACGAAAATAGGTCGTCTGGGGCCATCTCGCCGGTCACCTTTCGACCACCGTACACCCAAGAGTGGTTATATCCCCAATCATAAGCGAATTCTTCAGTTTCTCCATTCTCAAGAATACGCACGGTCGGAGCTTTAACAAAAAAGAAGTTCGACTTCCACTCAGTACTGTTGCTCGAAATGGCATTTTCAAGAACGGCAAACCCTGGTCTTTGGCTAACGTAATAATATCCTCTATTACAGGAGGTCGAGATGGAAAGTCGGAAAAAATGAAGAAAATTACGAAATGAGGGCCGCAGACCTAGTGCAACCATCAGAGCGGAAAATGCCATAATTAAGGCTATGGCATTTGGGACAAGTTGGGTTAAAGAGACAAAGAAGGTCTCTAAAAATTGGCGAAGGATCGAAGAAAGGGGAAAACGCAGCCCATGTTTGAAGTGAGACGTATAGAAAGCTCGACAGTTTGGGGGAATGGTATTGACTCTCTCCTCGAGGGAAGGAATAATGATTTCAAAATTCGAAGGGAAATAACGACCATATTCTCTTTTCAAAGTAGGTAGATCTTCTTCTTTCCATCGGGAAGGAAAGAACTCGATAGGAGCGGAAATTTGAGGTTGGGCAGTTTTGGATTTTTTGGATGCCCTGGCCATCATCTCCTCCTCTGGAACGATCTCCACCACCAAGCTATCAACCTCTTTTTCTTCATAATCTCTGATTTCTTCAGCTTGAATATCGTCTGCTACTTCCTCTTCAGAAGAAAGGACTTCAGGATTAGAGGTATTAGGTGGTGCTTGTTCTCTTTCGTTTTGGATCGATGAATGGGGATTCTGCGAAGTCGAAGCCATTGGTTCTTGGAGTAACGTGCTCGATGAAGTAAGAAAATGGCAAGATTATCGATTAAAACTTTTACTGCAAGAAGATCTAAATATCTGGGGTAAAAAGTAAAAAGATCCCGCTAATTTCGACTATATATATGGGCGGTGAAAAGACGGATCAACCCTTTTGCGTCTCTTCAGCTTCCCGCCAAATTATGAAAGGACTTTATATTTGTCTGACACACGTTACCGAAATACGTGTCCCTATCAGGATGGTTTAGATGGATATGCACTATTTTTCCCTTGTTCGGTTTTTATCCCATAAAAGGGTTTTTCCGAACCAGGTTTTTAACGAGGTGTATTTCATGATCAATGAAAGGACCAAAGTAACACTTATATTTACTTCTACGAGCTTCAGCTACGATTACGCTCGAGAAGTGAGGGAGTACTGATGGGGGCTATTTTACACCTATAATAAAGTACAGCTTTCCGAAGAAGGTCAAGATCGATCCGACCTGTGAAGACCACAAGATCGGCTCGACCCGCCCAAGTATATCTGACCGATCCTGAAGAATTAATGGGCCATGCTGTACTCCTAAGTCGTGCAGGATTCCTAGGCCTAATAGGACTCCAATTCAAGTTAGGACTAGGCAATTATTATAAACACTGAGTTTTATATTGTAATGAGGATCCAGATTTTAACCTATCAATATATACTACTCTTATTGCCCCTCCTATGGACTTGTTCTTACGTGTTTTATATTGTTCTTGAAATTACGCCATCCTGAGTACTTTAACCAAACCCCTATCATAGAATTGTTCCTTTATTAATTTACTGAGATTAACCTAAATACGAAATCAGGCTAAATCATACTTAGTTAGTTAACTAATGTAGTTAGTTTAGTTAAAACACCAAAAATATATTTGAATTAGGAACCAGATTAAAAGTAAATTAGGAATTGAAATTGATAGATATTTAGTTAAGTCCCTGTGGAGATGATACTCTTATACTTACTCTTTATTACTTTTGCGATACGTGCACTTGCGTTTATTTGGGTGTGTAAATTCCGCAACATCTGTTTGCCAAAGTTATAGAGAACTGCACAATTTCGCTGGATAGTGTGCCAATGAAGAGATTTCATTCCATGATTGCTGTTTATTATGGACTGAAGGTGAAATAGGAAACTTTCGTGTGGTACATCTTGGCTGATCACAAGGAGCGTGGTCATTCCAACCATAGAATCTTCCTCAGTCATCTGTTCAGCCATATTGGCTGCTCTATGACCCATGGAAAGGTCATACATAATGCAAAGGAGTTGAAAGTCTACGAGCCTGTTCGCTCAAAGACTACTGAAGTCTCTCCAGAGAAGAAGAAAGAGCAACCAAAGAGGAAGGTTGCTGCTGAGCCAAAGCAGCCAGCTGTTGAAAGGAAAAAGAGGAGTAAGACAACTGCTCCCAAGGCTTCTGTTCAAACAGCCCAGCCAGTTGTTCAAGCAAGAACAGATTCAAAGCCTAAAGAAAAGGATACTGCTGATGCTGTCTTAGATCAGACAGTAAAGGAGTTTGAAGAAATGGATTATGGTTCTCCTTCTAGAACCATTTCTGCTGATAAGCCACTGGATACTAAGGTCACCATCAGAAAAATAATGACCTTTGTTGAATCACCTACTAAGCTATCAGAGTTAGTAAGGCAAAGTCCGCCATCAGCAGAGAGGCCTGTTGGAAGCAAGTCTGCTGATGATAAGTCGTCTGATACTCAGAAGAATCGGACCAATGCCCCAACAACTGATGTTAATCAACCTCAAGAGGATTCTGAAGTGCAGATCCTCGAACCAATCGTTGATGCACCTATTGCAACTGCTGCTTCAGAACCAACTGCTGCCGCACCAGTTATTGAATCAATAGCGCAAAGAAAGAAAAGGACTGGGAAAGCCAAAGTCTCTGCTCTTCACAAAAAAAAGAGAGAAGAAGCTGAACAGAGAAAGAGAGATGAGGCTGAGATTCAGAAGGCAATAGAGTTGAGCAAGGTTGATGCTCAAGTCAAGCAGTTGACTGACGCAGAAATTGCTGCCAAAGAGGCAGAAGATTTGGCTAGGGCCTTGGAGGAGAGCAAAAAGGATGCTTATGGACCCAGAAGGTCAGGAGGCATCGTCATTGGATAACCCAGGGAAGGGGAATTTGTGCTGCCAAGAGCCAAACCAGTCAAACGAAGGAAGTTTGAAGTCAGAAGGGCACTTGACATTGTTCAAGGTGACTCTGCTGTCTTTGAGAAGTTTGAAGCTGAGCTAGAAAGGATGAATCAGCTGCTTCAATCAAGAACCACCTTCCTCCCAGAAAAGATAAGATACAACAGATGGAGGGAGTATAGGTTGAACAAATCAGATGATGAAATCCAAGCCTGGAGGGTGTTTGCTGATGAAGGACGCTGGGTTCTGAATTGGCTGCAGACTACTTCAGTGGCAAAGGCTTTAGATTCAGATTTCGTTCGTGACAGATTACATGGCTTTGCAACAGCCATTGTAAAAAGAGAGGCAACTGCTATCAAGGATTCACTGCTAAATAAGCCTGGTCCAGCTGGTGACCTAATTGATAGAGCAGTTAAAATCGCTGTGTATACAACTTTGTAGAAATGGGCTCAAAGATCAAGATATGAACCTGGAACATCCAGTGATATGCCTACTCTGCCAAGTTTACAGCGAATTGCCTTTGGCTCAGAGATCAGTACTTTTCAAGAACAGCTGTATGTCCAACAGTCTACATCACCATTTGTTCCAGCTGACTTGATTCATCAGAAGACTATTGTGTCTGCTGATGGTGCTGATATCATTCACATTGCTGATGAGCCAGCTAATGAAGAACTAAGGAAAGACCAGCAAGCTGTGGAGATAAACCTTGATACATCGAAGTCACTGCATGCTGATGTTGTTAAAGAGATTCCTTTGGCCATTGAGTGGAAAGCTGAAGAGAATCCAGTTCTTCATGAAGCTCATGTTCAACAGGAAGAACCTGCTGAAGCATCAACCTCTATTCCTACTGCTGACTTTCATTCTTCACTGATGGAGTCAATGCAGCTGTTGATGGATAACGCCATGAAGGAAGTGGAAAAGAGGAACCAACTGATGCTCAAGCAAGTACAGGAGGCTACTGCAAAGATTGTGCAGGATGCCATTGAAAATTTTCCTCTGCCACCAGACAATTCCTGAGCACTAACTCAGAGTCTTCTAAGCCTGAACAGAAGTGTTGAAGATGTGAAGGTTGATGTAAGTCACCTGCGCACAGCTCTTCAGAGACATGAGTCAGATATTGCTGGAATTGCAAGGGTCATAAGAGAAGTTGGTGAAGCTGAAATTGAGAAGAATACTGCCATGATACAAGAATTTACAACTATCACCAAGAAAGCACAAAATGAGATATCAACACTTCAACTGAATGTTGACTATCTAAATGACCAAGCTGGTGAAATGAAAGCTACTTAACAACATCATATTGATCAACTCTGCGTTGTGGATCAAAACATCAGAAAGCTGTGTGATGATGTCAACGTCTCTCCTGATCAACTCAACCCTGTTGCTGATGACAAAAAGGGGGAAGAGGAGTCAACTAAGAAGAGTGTTGCCATTGCAACTGTTCAAGTACCAGAACAAAGAGCTGCTGCTGAAAAGCCAATTGAAGATAAATGTTGGGTTATTGGTAACGTCAGAACGTTAAAAGCAGCGGAATTTAAAAATTTTTAAATAACCCAAGCAGAATCTTTATTCATCTAGTCATACGAAAAGGATTTTTACATAAATCGAAACATCCATAGGGTGTTTAGCGATTTTACCTTACCACGGGAACGGTGGTGATTTTTCTCCGGTCTTCTTTCAGATCTGCAGGATTTGGTTCGAGAGAAGCACCCCAAGTGTTGTGCCTCTAGCGGTATCCACACCAACTGGATTGAAGCAACTCTCTTGAATCCTCAGGCTCAGAACTAGGATGGAGGAGATATCAAGCAGGAAGAATGAAGAAGAAAACCAGATCTAGATCTGGATGAGAGAGGGGCGGCCTCTCTAGCTTGGAGAAGGGGGCGGCACACATTCCTAGGTGGAATTTCGTGGCTTTATGGAGGCTAGGGTTTTTGGAGTCTCCTACTCCTTATTTATAGATTACTCTTGACCTAGCTTTGACCTAATCCAACTAGGAAACTTAAAGCCCATTTACTTATGGCCTTTATTTGTTTCCTAATGGACCCAGACCACCTTTTAATTAATTAAACTCCTTTAATTAATTCAGCCCATTTAATTAATTAATCCAATTAATTAACTAAATTAATTCCTCTCTTATTAATTAACACTTTAATTAATTAGTTTTTCTTCTTTAAGAATTAACACTTTAATTCTTCAGTTTTGATTTAACTCATTAAATCAAACTTTCCTTATATAGATATGTTGCAGTCCAATTGTATTGTGTGTGACCCTCTAGGTTCACCATCAATTGGCCGTGGGCCCACGACTTTCATGATTTAATTAATGAGCTTATAATCGCTCCGATTAATTGAACACCTTCAATTAACCACTCAAGAATTAATCTCCTTATTAATTCATGAGTACCCACACCTTATGGTCGATGTCTAGCCACAAGCCCATGAGGCCCAACTTCAGGTGAATTGATCTCAGTGAACCTCACCTCTTATAAGTACCATGTACATACGGTCCTTCTATCGACTTAATTTCCCGATCGAGACCTAGGGTGTGAGAATTGATCGGCACCTCTAATTATCTCGATAACTATACTTTCTAATTCCGGATAATGATTCCAGTGTGACTGCTAAATTTGGAAACCCCTTTCCAAATCCGTCACCAACTATGGCCATAGGTTTCTCGGAATCTATTATCTAAGAACGTATAGGAAATTCTCTCAACACACTACGTTGAGTCGGTAGATCTCATATTGATGCTAACCATTCACGTACACGACTATACGCACCCAACTTAGGCACACAATGATCAGGCTACGTGATCGGCACCTAAATCTAAGTACGCACACCCATGCACCGAATTCGCCCTAGCACCTCAAGTCTAAGGACTAAATCGTACACTATTATAAGTTTGAGAAACATCCCATCGCCGATGTGCGTCATGCGCTTCCACAATGGGTTTCTCTGTTCGGGTCGTTCGATGCGTTCGATCCCCTATCGAACCACCTACTCATATGCACTAGCATCAAATGCCTTGCTCATGAAACGCTACAAATTCACTCCAAGTGAATCATGCATACTTGTACAAGTCTTTGCGATTCCTTCGATACCCCGTTCATAGAATAGTGTCCGGCAAGCCAACTGTATGGCTGCCATTTATTGTAATAAATAAAGGAACTATTCAATTTAGATTAATAAATGCATCTTTATTATATGGTCATCTTTATCTTATGTAATAATTATCTACGCATAAGGATATAAGTCCTTAGATCACAGGGCTATGGGACAACCCGTGGACTGATCTCCAAGGCCGTGATCTAGAACATATTCAAGAGTATACGAGGAATGATCCCAAACACTTGAGGTGATAGGGTTTATCTGGTGCGAGAACGTCTATACTTAGATGTGAGTTCCGACCGACTGGAGAACGCCAGAAAGTCTCTGTGGATTCACGTTGGGTATAGAGGGACTCGTATGCAGGTTCATATCATCAACAAAGGATCCATTGACCCGACTTGATAGGTTGGGAAATTCTCCTATGGATTTCTGTGAGAAATTAATTCTGGTAAAATCCTTGGCCGAGGTATCTGACGGCTTTATGAAAGTAGCTCATAAAGATTAAGTCAAAGAGAATTATTTCGAGATCAGAATGCATAAAGTCAAAACAAAATAAAAGGGAACAGATGAAAAAATCCATGCCCTTAACTATTGACTGGGAGATCGATCGATGGAGAGATTATAGCGTATATGGAAATTGTAAATGATTAAAAGGTTCACTGAATTAATTCACCAGTGATTGGGCTCCATGGGCTTGTGGCCAGACATCGACCGTGGAGTGTGGGAGAATTCCCAAATTAGCAGGGGTGCTAATTTTGGAATGATCAGTCGACAGAGTGTTCGATTGATTTAGAGTATTTAATGCTCGAGTAATTAAATAAATATTTAATTATAACCCACGGCCAATTATGTGGTGAACCTACGGGGGCATACACAATACACATGAAGCGGAAAGCGAGGAAATGAAGAACAACTGAGTCAACTAAATCGACTGGGTCGACTGGGTCGACTGGGTCGACCCAATTGGAGCGAAAGTGATCCAATTGGAATTGGATCAAAAAAAACTGGAAATTAAATTGGAATTTAATTTGTGAGTTAGTTAATTAAATTAGATTTAATTAATAATGGGAATATTTAATTAAATAGACTTAGAGTCTAATTTAATTAAATGAAAAAGGAATAAATTAATTGGACTATTTAATTGGGAATTAAATAAAGACCCAATTAATTAAATCTAGTATGGGCAATGAATTAATTAGAAGACTTAGTCTTCCAATTAATAGGGCCATGGCCCATGTGGGAGAATTAGAAGACTTGTGAGTCCTAATCCTAGGAGGATTAGGATGATGAGATTCCTATAAGTAGAAGACTTAAGGTCATATCTCATATACACTAATCAAGAACCAAAAAGCCAAGTCAAGAAAATTCTCTCCCTCTCTCCCTAGTGATCGGCCGAACCATCTCTTCCTTTTGGAAGAATTTTTCGACTTCGTTCTCTTTCCAATCTTGTTCTCTAATCCTAGATATTAAAATATCCTATGTTCTAGCCGATTAGGATATATTATATTTCGTGATATTGTGGTGTATCAACTCGTAGAGGCGCAACACGTGGGGCGCTACAACAAAGCTTGGATCGACTTCTACCGAGGGAAGAAAAGCACGACTTTGCTAATTACCAGGATTTGCTAGGAGACAGGTATAATTTGGATCTAATTATCCTTGTCGTTCTTATATTCATATATATACAACCAGTTTAGTATCCTGGCAAGATTCCGTAAGAGGTCCTTAAAATTTTTGTTTTCCGCTGCCTGAAGGGCTGTTTATCTTACCGAATCCCAACACCCGTCTCGTTCGGAATCTATGACTTGGAACATGTTTTAAGATCACGACCTTAGAGACTGTTTCATGATTGCACTCAATACTGAAGTGAATCGTCCCATAGTCGAATGTGATCTTAGGATTTCATCCAATCGCTTAAGTGATTCGCGAGAGATGAAGTTGGCCATTGTCTGATTTACATACTATAAACAAACGAGCGTATTAATTCATTTATACTAGAGAAAGATTACGATAGTCCTAATACAAGCTAAATATATTGGCTTGCAGGGCACTATCTTATCAATCTCCCACTTGCCCTAAAGCCAATCACAAACGCTTCTAAGACCCATCTTCCAAAGATGTTCTTCGAACTCTTTTCGTGACAAAGGCTTTACTAGTGGATCCGCTAGATTGTCTTCTTAGTCGACGTGATCCATTATGTATGTCTACTCTACCAATGATCTCTCTAATCAAGTGGTACTTTTCTCTCATTGTGTTTAGATTTCTGGTGAGATCTCGATTCCTTTGCTTTAGCAATAGCTCCATTGTTATCACAGAAGATAACCATGAGCTTCGCAATGCTAGGCACTACATCCAACTTTTGGATAAAGCTTTTTTGATCCAAACACTTTCTTTTGTTGCATCTGATGCTACGATATGTTCTACTTCAAGGGTTGAGTTGGCAACGGTGCTTAACTTGGAACCTTTCCAATTTACCGCTACCCCCATTAAGGCAAAATATGTATCCAAAATTGGATATATATATTCATCCACATCAGACTGAAAACTCGAATCATTAAATCCTTCGAGTTTTAATTCTCAATTACCACCGTAGACCAAGAACAAATCCTTAGTCTTTCTCAAGAGCTTAAGGATATCTTTTACGGTGGTCCAGTACTAATCACCGGAGTTTGACTAGTAACTGCTCGTGACACTTGAGCAAGTTCTACATCTGGTCTTAGTACATATTATAGCATATCACATGCTACCTTTTGTCGAAACATAAGGTATTTGAGACATTCTCCTTTATCCTCATTCGATGTAGGGCACATCGATTAGAAAAAGAGTTACAATGTCTCATTGGAAGCAATCCTCTCTTGGATTCTTCCACACTGAATCTTTTCAGTATTGTTTCTATGAACTTAGATTTAGAGAGTCCAAACATCTTCTTCGATCTATCTCTATAGATACGTATCCCAATACGCAAGATGTCTCTCCCAAATCTTTCATGGAGAATTGCATGGATAACCATGCTTTCGTCTGCGCTAACATTCCGATATCATCTCAGATAAGCAAAATGTGATCGATATATAAAATATGAGCTTCATAGAGCTCCCACTAATCCTTTTGTACACTCAAGGTTCATATTCGTTTTTGATGAAGTCAAAAGCCTTGCCTGTCTCATCAAAACAAACGTGAATCTTAATGGATTCAGACATTGCTACTGGAGAAAATGTTTCATCAAAGTCTGTTCCAGAACTTTGTGAATAGCCTTTTACCACTAGTCGAGTCTTAGAGGTCAACACCTCTCCATTTATTCCTAGCTGGAAGATCCATTCACTACTTACAGGGATAAAATCCCTCGGGTGGATCGACCAAGGTCCATACCTTGTTGGAATGCATGAAATCCATTTCGGGTTGCATGGCCTCTTGCCATGATATACGTCTACATCAAATGTAGCTTCTTCGTATATGGTAAAACCATATCTTTCAAGCTCTTCATGAACTTGATCAAATCTACGAAGTACTGGTGTACTAGACGGTTTAGCAGTTTCTGGATTAACTCCCACTGTTTGTGGGGATGGGTCCAAATCTTGGACTTCATCAAGTTCCATGACATTCCCTATTTCCTTTGACGAGGATTTCATCAACTGAGGAACGGGTAGTTAGGAGAAACGATTGTTTCTCATTGTCGTGGAACATGTATCCAATGGATTTCGTTGGATACCCCACAATTATATACAAATTGGATCTACTAGCCAATTTATCTCCTTTCTAGTTCCCAACTTAGGTAGGAGATCTCCATACTCAATAGTAAAAGTGCAAAGGTATTTTGCCATACCTTTCTTGGTAAAGCTTTGTAGGCACGGACTTTGAAGGTACTTTGCTCAGTATCTTCGATGCAGCCAGGAGAACCAGCCCCTAGAAAACATAAGGAAGCTTCAACAAAACTCAACATGGATTGAACAATGTCTAACAATGTTCGATTCCTTCTCTTAGACACTCCAATAAGTTGAGGCGTCATAGGAGGAGTTTGTTGTATGAGAACCCCATTCTCAGTAAGATAATTGAGGAATTCTTGACTTAAGTATTTGCCACCTCGATCAGATCGAATGGCCATAATACTATGCCCTTGTTGATTCTCTACTTCGTTTCGAAATTCTTTGAACTTTTCAAAGGTTTTTCGAATTTGTATCTCACTAGATACATATATCACTAACGACCAAAGTCATTAGCAAAAAGGTACGAGGTATGAGTAATCGCTTCTTACACTAACCTTTAGTGGTCCACATTCAATCGTATGGATCAAATCCAAAGTTATTTGGTTCGCTTTTGATTCCCTGTGAAGGGAGATTTGGTCATCTTTTCTATGAGACAGGATTCGCAGGTTGGAAGTTCATCTAAGTTCTATATTTCAAGAGCCTTAGAAGAATCCAACTTTTGAATCCTACTCTTGGAGGTATGTCCAAGTCTAGCGTGCCAAAGTTGTGGATTATTATCTTGGTATTAATTGAACTAAGTACATTAACTCAATAGAATTGAGTTAACGGTTTAATTCAATTAATTTGCTTCCTTTCAATTAACTCTTTAATTGATTCATCTACTTTTTCAATTAACCCTTTGATTGAAACGTTGCTTAATAAATTAGACCTTCTAATCAATTAAACTAATCAGTGCCTTTCTAAGATTCAGTGGGATAATTCGACTTTTAGACTACTTGCGTTCTTTCGACTACCTTTATGGTCGATTTTAGAAGAGAACAACTTCTTCTTCATATTACTCTTCTTTGACTTTGCAGTCCATGAAGTGTATACGATCATGACAGGTTTATCCTATTTGCCTTTTACCAATACTTTGGTTAATTCATGAAATGTGATCAACTTATCAAATAAGATCAGAGTATTTCACGAATCTCTTGAATGAGCAGGGAAGAGAATTTAGATGGAGGTCAATGCTAAGATCACTTGCAGGCCTACGTTTAATCGATCCAGTTTTCAACTAGATTGATAAAAACAAGGACAGTGATACTTTGACATCAACTCCTTCACTTATTCTCGAGTTTTAAAACAAATCCTTAGTGGTCTCGAATCAAACGATTCGAAACTGCTCCTCAAAACAAGCTTTTGAAGTGGAGGTTTGTTTTAGAAGCTTCAGACATACTCCTATGTCGCTTCTTTAGCACATTCAATCTTGATGCTTATATGAGGAAACGATCGTTAAGATTCCCATACCCTATAGGTGATTCGTTCTACTTTTTAGGCTCGTCCTTATATGAGGAAACGATCATTAATATTCCCATACCCTACGGGTGATTCGTTCCTCCTTTTAGACTCATCTCGGAAGTGCATCAGGCATAGGCTAGTTATTAAGAACATGATTTCGACTTTCGGAATTGAGGACAATCCTCAAGTTTCTAAGCCAGTCGATATTTTGATCCAGTTATTTTATAAGTCGAGGATAAATAGTATAATAGATAATTATAGATATCTCAATATCTATTTCAAAGAGAAGACAAATATAAAGAGGACTAGTTAATGATTAATACTTATAATCTACGAAGGTTGGACTTTCTATCGTAAAAGTTCTCCCACTATTTTATCGAAACAATTACCCCTTCAATTGTTCGGAAATCCTATTTCCTAGTAGGTCTTGACGTCCCAGTGGATATTAATTGCACCCACGACTCGTGGCCATACAACTAATTCCCCAGGTAGGCATACTTATTGCCAATTGTGTCCCTACACAACCTTCAAGCTATTTTGCCTCGATTTTCGCACCCATCTAGCACTGCTACATCATGAGTGGTACTACTCGTTAAGTCTAACCCAATCAATCTCGATGAGCAACGGGCCCGGCCATGAAATCCCCGTAACTAGTTATCTGTCGATTATACATGTCCCGACCAGTCCCCACCCTTGTCAAGTTTATTAAATAAACAAGAATCGAGAGATTTCATGTATTGTCCCTTTCTTCGCCTCGGGTGCCAGACTCTGGATCACCTTAATCGATAAGTAGACAACATACGCTAGTCCCTATTGATGGAAGGCTTGGATTTATATAAATACTTCATTTTATTTTAACCCAATATGACTTAATATTTAATTCAAGAGGGGATTTGCTGGTTTGAAAGTTTAAGGCAAACTCTCTCGAGATCTCACCGCTTCGATTATGAATTATCTTATTTACGTTCTAATATTCTAGCGCGCATCACCATACAAGCCAAATAATAGAATATATAAATAAATAAAACATAAATAAATAAACCTAGCATGCATTTCTAAGACAATATGTTTTCGATCGGGAGCCACCTATGCTTGGGCCATCATTGAGCCAATAATGTTGGCCCTATTGGTCTATCTAATGGGTTCTTAATGGGCCTAGGCTATTACATTAATAACCAAGCATACTTGGCCTTCATTCTCCATTGGGCTTCCTTCTTGCATGTAATGGGCCTCCATCCTAAACTATTTAATGTAAAGCCCTAATCTATTACATTGGCACAAAAAGGCCCAAATAAAGGCTCGCAGGCCCAACAAAAATCCAAAGCAAAATAAACCAATCACATCTAAGGTCAAGGCTCAGCTCGATCGAAAACCACGTAAACAATTCACGTTGAGCAAAGAAACAAGCAAACACATTTACTAGTTTCCTATCTTACTTTAATTATTTTAAACGCCTTTAAAATATTTCTCTAGATTCTTACTTTAGTCTTCTACTAATTATAGGTAATCTATATTTGGATAAACAAAACAATTTTATGCATAAAAACAGAATAAAAATTTTCAACTTTTGAAAATTGCAATTCGGCCCTCCAACTTTTGGAAATTGTGATTTGAAACCCTGAAGTTTTGGAAATAACAATTTAACCCCAAAATTAAAACTGGGCAGAGGACCGAAAATTAAAATTTTATTTCCAGAAAAATTTCGAATTTGCAATTCAGCCCCTGCAGTTTTCAGTATTTACAAAACAGCCCCAAAACTTTCGTTAATTGCAAAACAGCCCCAAATTTGAAAATTTCCAGAAAGTTACAATTGAGTCCAGAAAATACACAGTTCGAAAATTTCAATTTCAGTCCAGATTTCCAACAACTCGCTAATCGCAAAAACAGCCCTTTTATTTTCGTAAAATATAAAATTGGCCCAAAACGTTTTTATGCAATTTTACCCAAAATAAGATCTACCCATAACAAGTAAGAATCAATAACACGAATATAACATGCAATACAATTAAAGCAATCAAATTATATTCAGACCTTTTCGTATGAGAGTAATGAATTAGGCTCTGATACCACTGTTGGGTTATTGGTAACGTCAGAACGTTAAAAGCAGCGGAATTTAAAAATTTTTAAATAACCCAAGCAGAATCTTTATTCATCTAGTCATACGAAAAGGATTTTTACATAAATCGAAACATCCATAGGGTGTTTAGCGATTTTACCTTACCACGGGAACGGTGGTGATTTTTCTCCGGTCTTCTTTCAGATCTGCAGGATTTGGTTCGAGAGAAGCACCCCAAGTGTTGTGCCTCTAGCGGTATCCACACCAACTGGATTGAAGCAACTCTCTTGAATCCTCAGGCTCAGAACTAGGATGGAAGAGATATCAAGCAGGAAGAATGAAGAAGAAAACCAGATCTAGATCTGGATGAGAGAGGGGCGGCCTCTCTAGCTTGGAGAAGGGGGCGGCACACATTCCTAGGTGGAATTTCGTGGCTTTATGGAGGCTAGGGTTTTTGGAGTCTCCTACTCCTTATTTATAGATTACTCTTGACCTAGCTTTGACCTAATCCAACTAGGAAACTTAAAGCTCATTTACTTATGGCCTTTATTTGTTTCCTAATGGACCTAGACCACCTTTTAATTAATTAAACTCCTTTAATTAATTCAGCCCATTTAATTAATTAATCCAATTAATTAACTAAATTAATTCCTCTCTTATTAATTAACACTTTAATTAATTAGTTTTTCTTCTTTAAGAATTAACACTTTAATTCTTCAGTTTTGATTTAACTCTTTAAATCAAACTTTCCTTATATAGATATGTTGCAGTCCAATTGTATTGTGTGTGACCCTCTAGGTTCACCATCAATTGGCCGCGGGCCCACGACTTTCGTGATTTAATTAATGAGCTTATAATCGCTCCGATTAATTGAACACCTTCAATTAACCACTCAATAATTAATCTCCTTATTAATTCATGAGTACCCACACCTCATGGTCGATGTCTAGCCACAAGCCCATGAGGCCCAACTTCAGGTGAATTGATCTCAGTGAACCTCACCTCTTATAAGTACCATGTACATACGGTCCTTCTATCGACTTAATTTCCCGATCGAGACCTAGGGTGTGTGAATTGATCGGCACCTCTAATTATCTCGATAACTATACTTTCTAATTCCGGATAATGATTCCAGTGTGACTGCTAAATTTGGAAACCCCTTTCCAAATCCGTCACCAACTATGGCCATAGGTTTCTCGGAATCTATTATCTAAGAACGTATAGGAAATTCTCTCAACACACTACGTTGAGTCGGTAGATCCCATATTTATGCTAACCATTCGCGTACACGACTATACGCACCCAACTTAGGCACACAATGATCAGGCTACGTGATCGGCACCTAAATCTAAGTACGCACACCCATGCACCGAATTCGCCCTAGCACCTTAAGTCTAAGGACTAAATAGTACACTATTATAAGTTTGAGAAACATCCCATCGCCGATGTGCGTCATGCGCTTCCACAATGGGTTTCTCTGTTCGGGTCGTTCGATGCGTTCGATCCCCTATCGAACCACCTACTCATATGCACTAGCATCAAATGCCTTGCTCATGAAACGCTACAAATTCACTCCAAGTGAATCATGCATACTTGTACAAGTCTTTGCGATTCCTTCGATACCCCGTCTCGTTCGGAATCTATGACTTGGAACATGTTTTAAGATCACGACCTTAGAGACTGTTTCATGATTGCACTCAATACTGAAGTGAATTGTCCCATAGTCGAATGTGATCTTAGGATTTCATCCAATCGCTTAAGTGATTCGCGAGAGATGAAGTTGGCCATTGTTTGATTTACATACTATAAACAAACGAGCGTATTAATTCATTTATACTAGAGAAAGATTACGATAGTCCTAATACAAGCTAAATATATTGGCTTGCAGGGCACTATCCTATCAATAAAGTACTTGAAGAGGAAGTTGATGATGAAGTAGAGCCCAAGGATGTAGCTAAAACCGACAAAGAAATAGCTGCTTCTAAGGACACTGCTGAAGAACAGTTAGACCCATTCAGGAAAACCAACATAATTCAAGAAATCAGAAGAAGAGTCGAAGTTGCAGGAAGAAACTTGACTAATGCTGATCTGTTTTCCAGTGGAGAAGAAGAAGATGATGGAAAGTGAGGAACTTGAAGAAGAGGAAGAAGATGAAGATGAAGAAGCTGATGAATAGACTAGATTTCCTAGGCTAGATTACTTATTGAAATTCATTGTATTAGCTTACTTTATTTGTAATTTCATTTTAAGTTCATTTTCTTGTAAACTTGTACTGTAACTTCAAAAATAATATTTATAAAAGTTCAAGTTTCCAACATATCATTTTTATCTCAGAATTTTTTGAGGACTTAACTTTAGTTTTAGGTACAGGTACTTAGCTGAAGTTTTGTCATCATCAAAAGGGGGAAATTGTTGGACGAAGATGAAGACTTAGAAGTGAAGGGAGGTTTTGATGATTTCCAAAAGTCATCAGCTAAGTAATGGAAGCTTAGTTCAAACCTTAAAGATATTTGACCAAGGAAGAAGATACTTCAGACGAGTCAAATATATGGTCCAGAAGACTACTGATCTTTTAAGAAAGAAATCAGACTGGTGGATTTTTAGCAGACTCAAATCATATGAGTTCGGTTTAGGTTCACCCAAGTGTACATCAGACGAGTGATTTCGATCAGGAGAGTGGAAGTGATCAGAAGTTATTGCAACGGTAATAAATGCACTTAGAGTAATAAATGCTAAAGAGGAAGGGAATTTATGGCAAATGATTGAAGAGAACCTCGTATCAGCTTGGTGCATTAAATGCGAACTAACAGAAAGTACAGCAAAGTGTACAATATTCAGTCGCAGGTAGCCGTTTCTGAAACAAGGACCAGTACTCGAGGATTTGGACACCCGTCGATCTCTCAACGGGCAGATTTTCAAACCTCAAGTATAAATAGTTCAGTTCAAGAGTTAGAGAAAAAGAGACAACACAATTGAGAGCATATTTTCGAAGAAGAATTCTTCAAAGTCTCAAACTCAAGAACAGAACACTCATCAGCCGAGTCATTTGTTGACGAAGGCAGAATAGAGAGATAAAAAGAATACATACAAATCTGAGTGATTTTGTTATAAACGTGTTGTGAGAAGCTGTTATCCATCTTTATGAGTGATAAAGCTCTGTAGTATAGGACTTCTTTGTGATTTCCTGTAACGAACTTGTGGCCAGTTCGTTTGTTGTTTGGCGCAAGCAGAGTGTATTGTAATATGTGTGATTATAGTATAACCCAAGATCTAAGTGACTTGGAATAGTGGACTAAAGGATTTTTATCCATATAACCACTATAAAAATTATGTGTGTTTATACTTGCATTATTTCATTGCATATTTTCAGAAAGCATATTTAAACACTTAAGTTAACTGTTGAAAAAGTTTTTAAAAGGAGTTTGCAAAACTGGGGATAAAACCTTTTCTAAGTTAAGAAAACTACTTGTGAAAAACACTTGACAAATCCGCTGCAAGTTAGTTATTTTAAAACTCCGATTTTATTAAAATCAGCTAAGTAAAATCAGAAGAGTGGTCAACTCTACTGTTCAAAGCTTTGTGCGAGATCAACTTAGTCTACTTACGATTCTTGATCAGCTTAGTCTGCTAACAGAAGAAGTTAGAGAATTTAAAGATAAAATTTTTAGAGGTCTATTCACCCTCTAGACCTCATCTGACCACTTGGGACCAACACCAGGACTGGCTATTATTGGCCTACTTTGATCTCAGACTCAATCGATTACGTCAAGAAATGCCACCACTGCCAAATTTACTCGAATCTGATTCATCAACTCGTCAAGCAATTGCACTAAATTCCGATCTGCTGGCCATTTGATAATGATAGAATAGTGTCCGGCAAGCCAACTGTATGGCTGCATTTATTGTAATAAATAAAGGAACTATTCAATTTAGATTAATAAATGCATCTATATTATATGGTCATCTTTATCTTATGTAATAATTATCTACGCATAAGGATATAAGTCCTTAGATCACAGGGCTATGGGACAACCCGTGGACTGATCTCCAAGGCCGTGATCTAGAACATATTCAAGAGTCGTAGAATCCAATCGAGATGGGGCATCGTTGGATTCGGTTAGACTCTCACTAATGTGTATACTCCGATGAACTGGAGGACGCTGGGGTCCACGAGCGTGACTGGGATAGTCGATACACATAAGTGGGTGACTTGCCGGGATGGCAAGTGCACTGAATACCCCAATTAGGAAATAACTCACCATGGAAGCGGTAGTCGCAATTAGGAAATAACTCACCACTGAATACGAGGAATGATCCCCAAACACTTGAGGTGATAGGGTTTATCTGGTGCGAGAACGTCTATACTTAGATGTGAGTTCCGACCGACTGGAGAACGCCAGAAAGTCTCTGTGGATTCACGTTGGGTATAGAGGGACTCGTATGCAGGTTCATATCATCAACAAAGGATCCATTGACCCGACTTGATAGGTTGGGAAATTCTCCTATGGATTTCTGTGAGAAATTAATTCTGGTAAAATCCTTGGCCGAGGTATCTGACGGCTTTATCAAAGTAGCTCATAAAGATTAAGTCAAAGAGAATTATTTCGAAATCAGAATGCATAAAGTCAAAACAAAATAAAAGGGAACCGATGAAAAATCCATGCCCTTAACTATTAATTGGGAGATCGATCGATGGAGAGATTATAGCGTATATGGAAATTGTAAATGATTAAAAGGTTCACTGAATTAATTCACCAGTGATTGGGCTCCATGGGCTTGTGGCCAAACATCGACCGTGGAGTGTGGGAGAATTCCCAAATTAGCGGGGGTGCTAATTTTGGAATGATCAGTCGACAGAGTGTTCGATTGATTTAGAGTATTTAATGCTCGAGTAATTAAATAAATATTTAATTATAACCCACGGCCAATTATGTGGTGAACCTACGGGGGCAAACACAATACACATGAAGCGAAAGCAAGGAAATGAAGAACAACTGAGTCAACTAAATCGACTGGGTCGATTGGGGTGACTGGGTCGACTGGGTCGACCCAATTGGAGCGAAAGTGATCAAATTGGAATTGGATCAAAACTGGAAATAAAATTGGAATTTAATTTGTGAGTTAGTTAACTAAATTGGATTTAATTAATAATGGGAATATTTAATTAAATAGACTTAGAGTCTAATTTAATTAAATGAAAAAGAAATAAATTAATTGGGCTATTTAATTCTATTTAATTGGGAATTAAATAAAGACCCAATTAATTAAATCTAGTATGGGCCATGAATTAATTAGAAGACTTAGTCTTCCAATTAATAGGGCCATGGCCCATGTAGGAGAATTAGAAGACTTGGGAGTCCTAATCCTAGGAGGATTAGGATGATGAGATTCCTATAAGTAGAAGACTTAAGGTCATATCTCAGATACACTAATCAAGAGCCAAAAAGCCAAGTCAAGAAAATTCTCTCCCTCTCTCCCTAGTGATCGGCCGAACCATCTCTTCCTTTTGGAAGAATTTTTCGACTTCGTTCTCGTTCCAATCTTGTTCTCTAATCCTAGATATTAATATATCCTATGTTCTAGCCGATTAGGATATATTATATTTCGTCATATTGTGGTGTATCAACTCGTAGAGGCGCAACACGTGGGGCGCTACAACAAAGCTTGGATCGACTTCTACCGAGGGAAGAAAAGCACGACTTTGCTAATTACCAGGATTTGCTAGGAGACAGGTATAATTTGGATCTAATTATCCTTGTCGTTTTTATATTCATATATATACAACCAGTTTAGTATCGTGGCAAGATTCCGTAAGAGGTCCTTAAATTTTTTGTTTTCCGTTGCCTGAAGGGTTGTTTATCTTACCGAATCCCAACAGTGGTATCAGAGCCAACTCTGGCTTTGTATATATATGAATTTGCAAATTCTGTGTTTTAAATCATATGTTTGATTTATGTGTGGCTAGTTCTTTTACTATGCATGTTTTAGAACGTAGATCTGATTAACTTGGAGTTAATAGAAAAATTTTGATTCAAAATTTTATCATGTTAATTTTACTTTTTGGATTGGGATTTAATTAGATCTGTTTTTAATTAAATCAAAGTAATCAAGAAAAAACAAAAGAAAATTGTTTTATTTGGATCAACCGCGGTGGCACGCCGCGCACCGCGGCTGGGCGGCCACCGCACGCTGCTGCCCACGGCAGCGTGCGAACAGCACGCTGGCAGCGCGTGCGGCACACAGCAGCAGCCTACGGGCTGTCTGCCGTGTGCTGTCACGCGCAACCGCGCGCTGACGTGCGCTGCCACGCGCAGCAGCGGCTGCTACGGGCAGCCCACGCGCGGACTTTGTGGCTACGCGTGTGCTGTCCACGTGGCAGTCTTCGATTGGCCACTTCATGGCTGATTTTTGGTTGTACTCTAATTCTGCCTATCTTGGAAAGTTTGAAAAATCTTGGTGATTTGTGAGATTAGGAAACTTGGAGTTTTGGATAAGGTAGGAATCTTGGAAGATTTGGGAACTACCTTAGTTATCTAATCTAGTCAAAATAGGATTATCTTGAGAATCTTGGAGATTTGGTAAATTGGGAAACTTAGAGTTTTGGACAAGATAGGAATCTTGGAAGATTTGTAACTATCTTAATTAACCAACTTGATCAAGATAAGAATTATAGATTACTTAGAACTCAAGTAAGAGTTAATTAATCTTAGAAATTAAATGGGCCTGATTGGTGCCCCTTGCTTGCGCAATTAAAATGTAATAGAATAGGGCCAATATAAGTTAGACTTAGTTTAGGCTTGGAGCCGAGAAGACCTCATGAAGACTTGGAGATCCACATGGAGGCCCATTACCTTGGAGGACATGGAGGCCCAATCAAGGAGGATATTACAAGAAGGCCCATGCATGTATGGGTTTGAAAATTGTAATAGTTAGGACATTTAATTTCCACCCTAGACTGACCAATTGATCCATCGCATGGCTCGTGATGGATCGCATAGGATGGGCAATCGATCAATCATATCCTGCTAGGTGATGTATGTTTACTTATTATTCTTTGATGTATGTCATGCATGCTTAGAATAGATAACGTAAACAAGATAAAGCATAATCTGATGAGACCTCGTACAAGAAAATTAAAAAAACCTCCAATTGAACTTTAAAATTCAATTATAATCTTAAATCGAATAACGGGCGCATATGAATGGTGTCTATGGTCCGAGCCTATCCAATTACTAGGTCTTAGGCATATTGTACGAATATATCTCGATGTCTCACGAGTCGTGGGTCGAGCTATAGGAAGATAATATGTCTATTGCCTCGATGCACAGTTTAGTGCCAAGGGAGGGGATAGCAAGGTTCTAGGCGCTGTCTCACGAGTCGTGGGGCGTCTAGGATTGAACTATTTCTCTCCACGAGTATTGGACATGATTTAACGCTAGTAAATATGGATGTCTCACGAGTCGTGGGTCCATAAAGAAAACCGAGGCTAAATGAACTCAAGGGTTAGCTGCGATGGTTAACCGACGACGTGTTCGCCCACCAAGTGGATCTAATAGTATGGCCAACGAGTCGTGGGTAATAGAAGATTGCATTTGGGCCTTGAGCCCGCTAGGATATTTTAATATTCCCGAAACTTATGTGGGGGCATAAGATTTTGATTAAAATAGTGGGAGTAATTTACAAATAAAAACCATGTTTGTAAATTGTGCATTTAAAATTAATCATTCGCGTATTTATTTCTTCTATCGTCTTTTTATAGATATGATGACTAAAGAGCTTAGAGCACTTAGAGATTTGTCCATCTCATCACTTGAACGTAACATTTTAACTGGACCAAACCTGCACTTCTGGTCACACCACTTGAATGGACTTTTTGATGCTGAAAACATTTCATACGTTTTGTCTGTACCTCCACCCATTGATATTTCACATGATGTTCCCGAAGAGCTTCGAAAAAGCATCACCAAATGGAAATTGGATGATAGCTTAGCTCGTGATTACACGTTGGAATATATGTCACTTGATCTGCGGTTACAACATGAGCATATGGTATCCGCGAAAGAGATTCTCTCGAATCTCAAATTCCTTTATGGGATTAGAGATGGACGTCGCAGATTCGCGATAACGAGAGAACTCTTGCAAGCAAGAAAGAGAAGAGAAACTCCTGTCGGAATCCACGTACACAAGATGATTCGACTTCTTTCTGAACTCGATGATATGGGTGTCGTGATGGACAATGATTTTCGTGTGGATATAATCCTAAAATCTCTTCCTAGATCATATGACAGTTTTGTCGCGGACTTGAATCTCCAAAGGCGAGAGATTACTGTACACGTCTTGCGACAAATGCTCGAGGAACATGAAGCTTCTTTTGGAAAGAAAGCAGGGGTTGGCGAAAGGACTGGACGGCGATCAAAGTCGAGACAAATGGAAACCAGAGCTCCTTACTGCACAAGGTCAAGGGAGAGGATCAAAGTAGAGTTCTTGGAGAACTCGAAAGGTATATTCCTTGTTGAAGTTAATTTATCAATTAACTGTGCATCTTGGGTGTTGGACACTGCTTGTGGTTCTCATCTTTGTAATGATTTATAGGTGATGGGAGCAACAAGGCCACTTAGGCCTGGGGATTGGATCCTACGATTTGGCAATGGAGCTAGAGCTGCTGCCGAGGCCATAGGCGAAGTGGAGTTAGATTTAGGTGGTAATAAATTAGTCCTTAGGAACGTTCTTTATGTACCTGGCTTAGTGAAAAACATTATTTCTATTCCAGTTTTGGATAATGAAGGTTTTAATTTTTCTATTATTAAAGGTTCCTTTTCATTATTCATGAATGATCATTTGTTTTTCACTGGTACATTGAAAGATGGACTATACACCATAGAACCACCTAAGTTAGTTATGCACGTACAACAAAACAAAAGAAAACAAGATAATGAAATTTCTGCCCAATTATGGCACGCTCGACTTGGACATATATCCAAGTCAAGGATTCAAAAGTTAGCATCATCTGGCGCGCTTGAGATCAAGCACATTGATGAAATGCCAACATGTGAACCAAGTCTTAAGGGTAAAATGGCTAAGCTGCCATTTAAAGGAAACCCTGAGCGAACCAAGCAAACATTGGACTTGATATATACTGACGTATGTGGACCACTAAGAAAAAGCGCCCGAGGGGGCTACGACTACTTCATCACCTTCACTGACGACTATAGTCGTTATGGATACGTGTTCTTGCTGAAACACAAGTCTGAAGCCTTTGAACGATTCAAAGAATTCAAGATGGAAGTAGAGAATCAACTTGGTCATACGATAAAGGCTCTTCGTTCTGACCTAGGTGGAGAATTTCTTAGTAACGAATTTCTGAATTATCTTGTAGAGCATGGAATATTATCTCAGTGGACTCCTCCTACTACACCACAATTAAATGGAGTAGCTGAGAGAAGGAATCGAACTTTGATGGACATGGTTCGATCCATGATGAGTGCCACTGACCTTCCTCTTTCATTTTGGGGACATGCCCTCCTCACGGCAACGAAGATACTAAATATGGTACCTTCTAAATCTGTACAAAAGACACCATACGAATTATGGTTTGGCAAGGCACCCTCATACGCATTCATGCGCATATGGGGATCTCCCGCTTACGTCAAAAAGCTAGTGGGAGATAAATTGGAAACAAAATCCACTTTGTGCAATCTCGTGGGGTATCCAGAAAACTCGATAGGATACGAGTTCTATGATCCTACAAGACAAACTACGTTTGTCTCAAGGAACGCACACTTCTTAGAGAAGGATTTCTTGGTGGACAAGAAAGAACATAACACAGAACTGGATGAGGTCACTGAAGCTGAAAAGGCCGAAGAGGTCGAACAAGCTGACCCATCACCACAGGCAGTGGGAGAACAAGAGCATGAAAGTGCACCAGTAAGTACACCAATACTTCGTAGGTCAGAAAGACAACGTAGAGAACCCGAAAGGTACTACGGTCTGCTGCATGAGACTGAACAGTCTCTAACCGACCCAAGGACTTACGATGAAGCTATGTTGGACATAGATTCGGGAAAGTGGCGCGAAGCCATGGAATCCGAATTGGACTCCATGCACTCAAACAAGGTCTGGACCTTGGTAGATCCACCAGTGGGAGTGACTCCCGTGGGTTGCAAGTGGATCTATAAGCGAAAGCTAGGAGTGAACGGAGAGGTAATAACCTACAAGGCGCGACTAGTGGCAAAAGGATACACTCAAAGACCAGGCATTGACTTTGAGGAAACCTTCTCGCCCGTCGCAATGCCTAAATCCATTCGAATCTTGCTAGCCATAGCTGCGTGGTATAACTACGAGATATGGCAGATGGATGTGAAGACCGCCTTCCTCAATGGAGACATTGATAAGGAGATCTACATGGAGCAACCAAAAGGATATGCATCCAAATTGGATGAGCACAAGGTGTGCAAACTCCAGAGGTCCATTTATGGACTGAAGCAAGCTTCCCGAAGTTGGAACATCCGTTTCGATGAAACAATCCAAACTTTTGGATTCATCAAAAACTTGTTCGAACCTTGTGTGTACAAGAAGATCAGTGGGAGTACAGTTGAATTTTTGGTGCTTTACGTTGATGACATCCTTCTCATTGGAAACAATGTAAAGGTGTTATCCGAAACGAAAGCATGGTTGTCTACACAATTCTCAATGAAGAATTTGGGAGAAGCATCCTTTGTACTAGGTATAAGGATCTACCGAGATAGATCAAAAGGACTGCTGGGCCTCTCCCAATCACAGTACATAGATAAAATACTGAAGAGATTCCGTGTGGAAGAATCCAAGAGAGGATTACTTCCAATGAGACATGGTATTGCACTCTCGAAGTCTATGGCCCCAAAGACGCCTGAAGAGAGAAGCAATATGTCTCAAATACCATATGCCTCCGCTATAGGAAGCATAATGTATGGTATGCTATGTACTAGACCAGACGTGGCGTACGCATTAAGCGTTACGAGTCGCTATCAGTCTGATCCAGGAGAGCAGCACTGGATAGCCGTAAAGGCAATTCTGAAGTACCTGAGAAGGACTAAGGAATTGTTCTTGGTATACGGTGGAGGAGAATTGAAATTGGAAGGCTTTACAGATTCGAGCTTCCAATGCGATATAGACGATTTCAAGTCAACATCTGGATACGTATTTTGCCTCAATGGTGGTGCGGTAAGCTGGAAAAGTTCCAAGCAAGAAACTACCGCAGATTCAACCACCGAAGCAGAGTACATTGCAGCATGTGAAGCTGCAAAGGAAGGTGTTTGGATGAAAAACTTCATCCAGGAATTGGATGTGATACCTAGCATTGCTGAGCCCATTACTATCTTCTGTGATAATAATGGAGCAATAGCGCAAGCAAAGGAGCCGAGATCTCATCAGAAATCCAAGCACGTACTCAGACGATACCATTTGATAAGGGATATAATTGGTAGAGGAGGCATAAAGATGGAACGTGTCGACTCGAAAGATAATACCGCGGACCCGCTTACGAAGCCACTGCCTCAAAAGGCATACGAGAAACATCTGATAAAGATGGGACTCAAGATCATAGAAAGTTGGCTTTAGGATAAGTGGGAGATTGATAGAATAGTGTCCGGCAAGCCAACTGTATGGCTGCCATTTATTGTAATAAATAAAGGAACTATTCAATTTAGATTAATAAATGCATCTTTATTATATGGTCATCTTTATCTTATGTAATAATTATCTACGCATAAGGATATAAGTCCTTAGATCACAGGGCTATGGGACAACCCGTGGACTGATCTCCAAGGCCGTGATCTAGAACATATTCAAGAGTCGTAGAATCCAATCGAGATGGGACATCGTTGGATTCGGTTAGACTCTCACTAATGTGTATACTCCGATGAACTGGAGGACGCTGGGGTCCACGACCGTGACTGGGATAGTCGATACACATAAGTGGGTGACTTGCCGGGATGGCAAGTGCACTGAATATCCCAATTAGGAAATAACTCACCATGGAAGCGGTAGTCGCATATCGGAGTTGAAGTTATTCCTATTTACAACAGTACACGAGGAATGATCCCTAAACACTTGAGGTGATAGGGTTTATCTGGTGCGAGAACGTCTATACTTAGATGTGAGTTCCGACCGACTGGAGAACGCCAGAAAGTCTCTGTGGATTCACGTTGGGTATAGAGGGACTCGTATGCAGATTCATATCATCAACAAAGGATCTATTGACCCGACTTGATAGGTTGGGAAATTCTCCTATGGATTTCTGTGAGAAATTAATTCTGGTAAAATCCTTGGCCGAGGTATCTGACGGCTTTATGAAAGTAGCTCATAAAGATTAAGTCAAAGAGAATTATTTCGAGATCAGAATGCATAAAGTCAAAACAAAATAAAAGGGAACCGATGAAAAATCCATGCCCTTAACTATTGACTGGGAGATCGATCGATGGAGAGATTATAGCGTATATTGAAATTGTAAATGATTAAAAGGTTCACTGACTTAATTCACCAGTGATTGGGCTCCATGGGCTTGTGGCCAGACATCGACCGTGGAGTGTGGGAGAATTCCCAAATTAGCGGGGGTGCTAATTTTGGAATGATCAGTCGACAGAGTGTTCGATTGATTTAGAGTATTTAATGCTCGAGTAATTAAATAAATATTTAATTATAACCCACGGCCAATTATGTGGTGAACCTACGGGGGCAAACACAATACACATGAAGCGAAAGCAAGGAAATGAAGAACAACTGAGTCAACTAAATCGACTGGGTCGACCCAATTGGAGCGAAAGTGATCAAATTGGAATTGGATCAAAATTGGAATTTAATTTGTGAGTTAGTTAACTAAATTGGATTTAATTAATAATGGGAATATTTAATTAAATAGACTTAGAGTCTAATTTAATTAAATGAAAAAGAAATAAATTAATTGGGCTATTTAATTGGGAATTAAATAAAGACCCAATTAATTAAATCTAGTATGGGCCATGAATTAATTAGAAGACTTAGTCTTCCAATTAATAGGGCCATGGCCCATGTAGGAGAATTAGAAGACTTGGGAGTCCTAATCCTAGGAGGATTAGGATGATGAGATTCCTATAAGTAGAAGACTTAAGGTCATATCTCAGATACACTAATCAAGAGCCAAAAAGCCAAGTCAAGAAAATTCTCTCCCTCTCTCCCTAGTGATCGGCCGAACCATCTCTTCCTTTTGGAAGAATTTTTCGACTTCGTTCTCGTTCCAATCTTGTTCTCTAATCCTAGATATTAATATATCCTATGTTCTAGCCGATTAGGATATATTATATTTCGTGATATTGTGGTGTATCAACTCGTAGAGGCGCAACACGTGGGGCGCTACAACAAAGCTTGGATCGACTTCTACCGAGGGAAGAAAAGCACGACTTTGCTAATTACCAGGATTTGCTAGGAGACAGGTATAATTTGGATCTAATTATCCTTGTCGTTTTTATATTCATATATATACAACCAGTTTAGTATCCTGGCAAGATTCCGTAAGAGGTCCTTAAAATTTTTGTTTTCCGCTGCCTGAAGGGCTGTTTATCTTACCGAATCCCAACAGATAAATGGGGAATTGATATCATTGGGCCTTTCCCAACTGCTAGATCGAGGAAAAAATATGTCTTGGTTGCTGTTGAATACTTTAGAAAATGGGTAGAATGTATTGCCCTAACCAAGATTACTCAGTTTCAGGTTATAAATTTTTTTGTGGAAGAATATTGTTTGCAGGTTCGGGATACCAAGGGTATTGATCTCCGACAATGGAACCCAGCTCGCGGGTAAGCAAATTGTGGAGTGGTGTGAAAAATTTGGAATCCAGCAAATCTTTACCTCTATCGGCCATCCCCAAGCAAACGGGCAGACCGAGGTCACCAATAGGGAAATTGTCCGATCGCTCGAAAAGCGCTTAATCAACGCAAGGGAAAATGGTTGGATGAGCTTCCCGGGGTCATATGGGCGAATAGAACTTCGGTTAAAACAACTACTGGAGAGACTCCTTTCTGCTTGGTTTAAGGTTCGGAGGCCGTAATCCCGATCGAGACTTTGGTGCCATCGCCAAGAGTTATATCTTATGATTCCGACCTAAATCAATCCTTGAGAGAAATTGATATCGACCATGCGGATAGCAAGCGGGATCGAGCATCCAAGCCGCTAAGTCTAGCATGGAGAAAGTATATAATAAGAAGGTCATAATAAGAACTTTCAAGGTGGGGACTTGGTCATCAAAAAAGTGGAGGTCTCAAAACATGGGGGAAGCTTCGGCCCAACTGGGATGGCCCTTATGTCGTGCAGGAGGTTGGAAAGAAGGGGTCCTACAAAATTGCTCACCTCAGCGGTGAAACATTGCCAAGAAGTTGGAACGCTGTTAACCTACGGAAATACTATGGAAAATAACTTTTGTAATCATTTTCTATTCTTGTAATTATGTTTTTTGCAATTCTGTTTTATTCCAAGTTTTAGCACAATTAAGGAAGTTTTCCTTTTGTTCCAAACGTGTTCCGAGTACCCCTGCTTAAAAAAAAAAAAATATATGAAAGGGAGAGGAGAAAAGAGAGCAAAATGTCTCGACTAAGGGTGAAAGTTGTTGCTACGACCCTTAGCTCCGTTAAAGACCTGCTCATATATATATATATAAAAAAAAAGAGGAGGAGAAAAGAAAGCAAAATGTCTCGACTGAGGGTGTAAGTTGTTGCTACGCCCCTCGGCTAGGGAAAAGACTTGCGAAAAAAGAAAAATATCTCGACTGAGGTTGAAAGCTGTTGCTACGCCCCTCAGCTCGGAAAAAGACTTGCGTAAAAAGCAAAATGTCTCGACTGAGGGTGAAATTTGTTGCTACGCCCTTCAGCTCGGAAAAAGACTTGCGAAAAAAGAAAAATGTTTCGACTGAGGGTGAAAGTTGTTGCTACGCCCCTCAGCTTGGAAAAAGACTTGCACAAAAAGCAAAATGTCTCGACTAAGGGTGAAAGTTGTTGCTACGACCCTTAGCTCGGTTACAGACTTGCATAAAAAGCAAAATTTCTCAACTAAGGGTGAAAATTGTTGCTACGACCCTTAGCTCGGTCACAGACTTGCATAAAAAGCGAAATGTCTCGACTAAGGGTGAAAGTTGTTGCTACGACCCTTAGCTCGGTTACAGACTTGCGTAAAAATAAAATATCTCGACTAAGAGTGAAAGCCGATGCTACGACTCTTAGATCGGAAACAAACAACTCGCAAAAATAAAATATCTCGACCAAGAGCAAAGCAAGTTGCTATGACTATTTAGCTTGAAAAAAGACTTGGTAATAAAAAGTCATCAGATATTGTGTTCAAAATATGACAGATTTGAAGCAGTTCTGTTCCTTGAAGTTTACTTCACGAGTTGATCGATCATTTTTAAGATGTTGGATTTTAGATCGAATTCTGCTCGAAGTGGTTTTTTCAACTTAAATTATTATTCATTTGAATATCTTACTTCTCGAGGTGGTATTTCCGAGTTGGTTATCTTTCAATGAATTTCTGGTTTCAGATTGATTTCAGACTTTCAAGTAAATCGACTTTCAGTTCGGATTTCAAACAAGTGCAAAACGTTAAAGTATAAAAAAACTAAGCATGGAGAATAAATTTCAACTCCTGGTTTGATCACAAATATCGAGCAATTACAAGCTAGAGCAGTCGCAAATTAACTGGATATGAAACAAACTGCTAAGAATTTAAGTAAAGCATGAAGAAGCATTTTATTCATAAATTCCGAACAGATACAAAAGCTCAGCAAGATAAAAGGAACTGCAATTTCATTGGTAATTCTCGAACGGATTATAAAGATTATAAGTACATCTTCGAATAAAAGTTCTATTACAACTACTATGTCCTATGCTATGGTCTTCGAGCATCCTATAGTGTTGTTGACGGCAAGCAGAGGCAAGTATCCGATGAGTGCACCACAGTTTGTGTGACAGATCGATTGTCCAGTAGACTTGTAAGCAATCAAGCCATCTCGGTTTATCGTCTAATGATATCTGGGTTTGAAGTAAGGCAGTATGAATTACAAACTTCTGTTTCTGTTTATCTCCATACGCCTTTCCAGCATTCTTGCCACCAGCTGAGCCCGATCACTTCCCCGAGGCAGCAGGTAAAGCGGTCAATCATCATTTTAAGATCCGAAAGCTCAACCTAAAGTCACCACTCTTCAAGAAAAGCCTTAAAGAAGCTGATGCTCGAAATCGATCTTCCGTTTTAATGAACTGTCCAGCTTTCCGCCCTCGGAGCGACCCTTCGAAACCAGCAATGTTAACCCTGCCCAAAATACCCAAGCAAGGGTTGGCCATTTGTCGGTATTCCGAAGGGGGATCCCATTTTTCAGGGATCGGAGATCTCTTGGTATTTGAGAGGCCGCCTTTTTTCCGATTCCACCCATACTAAAGAAAGAAGTAAAATATTTGTGAGCTCGAAAGAAAGTTCGAAGTCGAATTTCAAAGAATTGAACGAGAAGTAGGGAAGCTCCGAGCATGGTCCTCGGATAAACCATTCTCATACAGCAGAGTAAAAATTTTTAACTGAACAAAGTACCCCTTTTATACTAAGAGGATTTGAGGATCGACGGTTATTATTCAACGTGATTTAACGGCCCATATGAAGACATTTATCACGGGTGACTGTTCCGCTTCCCGAATGACTTTGGAACTTTGCTAAAAATGTGGGAATACTATGACTCGGTCAGAAACTGATGCAAGCATTTTTCCATCCTTCTTTTGAGGTCGAAAATTCAGTAAATCACAACTCGAGTGGGAAAGTTCAGTGTTTCCTTATTTTTCACGACAAGATACGTGCGTGCGTGCAAAATCTCGAACAGCTTGGGTTTGAAGAAGTTTTAAGCAAATAAAATTTTCCGAGCAGAACACAGCAATATTTGATCACAAGGAAGTTAGAATTTATTTGTCCTTACAAATGACGGTATAAAAAGGGAAAGGTAAAGTTACAACAATGAAACAACAGGAAGAATAAAATTACAACAAAAGTTGAATCTCTAGATCAGCTTATTCTCAGCTAGAATCTTTCGGAGCTCGGCGCTGCGGGCTTCATACCCTCTATTGTATGTCTCCTGCTCCCGGCGCTCGGAGTCCTTCTCCTGCTCAGCGATGGACCTCGGTTTGTCCAACTCCTTGCTCAATTCCTCATGGACTTGGCTCTCTTTCTGCTTTACAGCCTTCTCATTCTCAGAGGCCAGCTTCTGCTCGATAGCTTTAGCTTCCTCGAGAGATCTTTGCAAGGCAGCCTTATGTTTCTCTAAATCAAGAACCACGGCAGCACGTTGCTCGGCCTCCAGCTCAACTTGCAGCCCGAGATTGAAAAGATGCTGCCCGACCTACATTGGTTTGCAAAAAAGAGATCTTATAATAAAAAATAAAAAATAAAAAATAAAAAAAAGGAAGGGAAAGAAGGGAAGCAATATGGAAAAATAACGCAAGAGTGCAAGACTCACTTGCGTAAGTAGGTCCTCAACACTTTTTTCTCTTAGCCGTTCCTGCTCGGCTACCCGAATACTACTCAGGGCAATATCCCAACAGTTCGGAGGCGCACCCCCAGCCACGTTTTTATTTTTCATCTTCTCAAAAATCACAGTCAATGTGCGAGTGACATCGGAGACAGAGCTGGAAGCCTCAGGATTCTTACCCGTCGGGTGAGGCATCTTCATATCAATAGAAGGGTCATTTATTTTGACCTTTTTGCTCGGAGTCTCGAGGAGAACAGTCTTAGCAGCCTTAGGAGTTGAAATCTGCTCGAGAACGACGTTCATAGCAGCCTCAGTGGCCGAAATGGTTTCCCCAACAACTTCTTCTCCCCGGCCATTTGGATTACTGTCTGGGTCGGAATGAGATCCTCTGGACGGGATCTCTTATTCGAAGCAAGCGAAGAGCCACCAGAACCGACTTGCTCGCTGGGACCTTTATTGTCCTGCATTTTCACTTCAGAACTGGTTTTCACTCCAGATGGGGAGTCCTCTATCTGTATAACCGGCTCTTTCTCGAGCCGGGTAGGTTCGGAGTTCGAAGAAGAATCGGCCTTGGTTTTGCCACGATCGGCTTTGGAAGTCTTTTGGATCGCCTTCGAGGCCTTAAGATCCTTAGGTTTGGATTTTGGAGCCTTATCTTTCTTGGCCCTAAAGAGTTGGCTAGGATCGAGCTTGGCACCTACTAAATCTTCCATGGTCGAGTATTTAAAAACAAAGTGTTCAGATTATAGAGGCGACTACTGAGCTCCAATGTGAGATATTTGGGATCAATGATGGTAAATTGTATTTACTTCTCATGTATTTATAGGAAAGGGAAGAGTTGCTTTTGGGGACCCAACAGTCGCGATTTTCCAGTTTTTTCGAGCTACAAGCTGAAGCTCGGTATATTCTTATCTACAATGAAATTCGAAGTTCTTACAACGCGTTATTTATTTATCGATGGCTCATAATATTTTTCGACCTGCGTGCAACTTACGAAGATTATTGTCTAAGATAAGCTGCACGACAGAATCCGTTGTGAAACTATTGACAAGATTTTGCACACATCACAGATTTATGAAGGAAAAAGATAATCAGTTTATAGAACAGTCAAAAAGTTTACATTGCTACAAATAGAAAAACCTACTTCTACCTATTACAAAATCTATCAAGGGTCGGGATTCTCCTCGTCGTCTTCGCTCTCAGAATTGTTCTCAATGTCGACATCTTCATCTTCAGAACTTTCTTGATCGTCCTCTTCTGAACTTGAGCTCGTACTAGATGCTTCCAGCTCCAATAGATCGGGATTTGGCATGGGAACCTTGAACACTTTCACAAAAGGGGTGAACTCGTGCGTCTCCCAAGCTTTGGAACTCGAAGAAGAAACATGATAGTCTTCCCCATCCCTATTCTTCAGAATGTTCATGTGTGATTATGCTCTTTTTCGATCGTGTCAAATAAGGAAAGTTGAGCAAAACAATAAAAGTATCGAGCGTGCAAATGTGTATATTAATATCGAGATCTAGTTACAAATTACAAAGTAGGTCTATCCGAGCATTACAGGATGCCGTACCACTAGATAGATAAATATAGAGAAAAGCAAGCTTAGCCTATTTCGAGCTCTAAGTCCGAGCAGGAGAGTTTCTTGGGAATTGTGTCGTCCCTGATGTCATAAATGCGCCCCGTATATATAGGAACAGTATTGAGCTAGGTAAACCCTCCGCATGGGAATACGTCTCGCCAGCTGTCCAAAGCTGTGGGTCGGCCCCACAGTAATTCCGAGGATAGGAGTAGATCGGAAAGTTGGATCTTGCACTATCATTCTGATTTGATCGGGGAACCATGTTCTTCTGGTCGGAGAAAGCCTTTCCTGATCGGAATCTAGGTCGATCTCGAGCAGAGGTATTTCCTAAGATAAAGCATGCGAAATATCCCTCATCAATACTCCCCCACTTCTCGAGCGTAAGTGAAGTTGAAGCTCGGAGAAGTAAACACAGCATCGTAGCTCACGTTTTGATATGCCTCATTAAAAACCTTACTCGGAAAAACCCAGTGGGACAAAAACCGAGCGAAGGGAAAAATAGTGCATATTTTCCATGGAGGAGCCTTGTAAGAATTTTGCCTTGATGACGTTACCGTATTTGCAGATCGGAGAAATAATAATAGAGGTCGAATGTTGAATAGTCTTCGGTCGGACATGCCTCGTTAAAAACCTTACTCGGGAAAACCCCGTGGGATAAAAACCGAGCGAAGGGAAAAAGAGTGCACATCTTCGGAGGACGCTGTCGTTAATCGTAATCTACTGAGTCAAAATATCAACTTTTAAAACTATGAGGACCGCAAATGCTATTTATGGAAAGATGATCTTCAATTTTACTGAGTGGAAGCTTAACCGTCGCGGTTACTCGGGGTTGGATTTGCAATTTACCCTTTTAACCTTTATATATATACGTTGACCTGAAAAGACGAGTACGCCTTCCCAATATACTGCAGATCGGAGCATTCAGATCGATAAAGTGTATTCCTTTTTGTCGATCATTTCAACAACTGTTTTCTAACATGTCTACATCCCAGAATCCAGAGGTTCCGTCCAATAATCCCCCGAGGTCAGATTCCGACCTAGGGTCCATGGACGAACTTATCAATGACTACAAAACCACTGAAAATTCTCCTGATGAGACGAATAAATTCGTCGATCAAATTGAGCTCGCTTTAGGATTAAACGCTGGCGAGGGGACGTCTGGTCAACAGAATTACGAGCCTGGGGGGGACGCGGAAGAAAACATCGAGCCCAATAGCGAGGAAGGAGGAGATGGAGAAAATCCTGATTCCGATAATGAAGATAGCTCGACTGTGGCACAGGACGAACATGAGATAATGAGATATCCGATCGGAGGGGGATGTAGTGTGAGAATCCTCGACCTTGCCGGCGTCATGAAGAAGTCCAAAGCCACAGGTCGAGCTCAGAAAACTGAGAAACGAGTCGACGATATCTCTAGTGCATACGATCCAACAGAAGACGAAGCAAGCCTCAAAGCTGAGATAGGTAAATTCCTTCCCGAGGGCTATTCGTTAGTTATTCCGACCCCCTCTCAAAGGGTGAATCAGCCACCTGAAGGATGTCAAGCTTTCTATGCCAAGCAATTTGCCTATGGGTTGCGTATCCCTTTTGCCCCGTTACTCGAGCAGGTTTTAGATGTATTCTCCTTGGCCCCCGCACAGATCCTCCCTAACTCGATTGGATACTTGATAGCTTTCAGTGTTTTGATGAAGGCTAAGGGCAAAATTGCTAATTTCCACCATTTTTGGCAGTTCTTTAAACTCAGTACTTCCTCCGCCTTGAACGCAGGGTTTGTGTATTTTTCCCAGCGTTCAAACCATTCGGTCTTATCGACCATAGTCTCTAGCAATTCTCTCGACTGGAAGAAACGGTTCTTCTTTATTAAAGGACCTGAAGAACCAGCTTCCGAGGGGAGCTCGGAGATGGTTCCACACACGTGGAAGGGTCAGCGAGACTGGGTGTACGGAAAACGAGAACTGATGGGTCGGCTCAAGAAGGTTATTCGGGACGAGCTTGTTACCGCGATGCGTTCCGACCCGTATCAGTCGGCTTTTCTTGTTTTAGAGCCCGTTCTTCGGAAAGCGGAGCTCAGCCGAGCCACTTACCCGCTTGCAGACGCTGTCGACCCTCGATCGTTAAGTAAGAATAACAATCTTTTCCGACCGACCGTAATAATATGCTATTCAGAAGGTTTCATTCCTTATCAAAATAACCTTTCCTTTCTTCAGGTACGATGGTAGAGCAATACCGAGCTTCCATAGTCGGCAGGACAGTGGCCTCTACTTCGAAAAAGACGCCTGGCCAATCGAGGAGGCAAGTCAGACCACACTCTGCGCAATCTAATCCAGCGACAATCCCTCCTCGGGGAGGTTCAACCCAACCTGACCAGATCGGAGCCGAGATAGAGCCCGAGGATGCTGAGTCGATCCGTATGGTACCTTCTTCGAACCAAGTTGGTCCTTCTTCTTCATCTGGTCTAGGATACAGCATGTTCACCATGAAGAAACTTAAAGGGAAAGAAATCCTTAACCGGCGAGCTCGGGAAGATCGTGATGGACCCCCTGAGGCGAAAAGGAGGACCGGATTATGGGGTCGACACCGAACAGCTCTTACCAGCCGTTCGGGTCGAGGCAGGCCTGATATGGTGGACTTTATTGAAGATCAACTTAGAGGTTATCGAGCGGCGGGTTATCCCGAGAGGGGATCGATTCGGAGTGATCGCGACCCAAGTGGTGATAACGAGCATGACAAGGCGATAAAGATCTTCATGGCGGGGAGATTCGCCGAGGATCAAGAGGAGCTTTTGGCTCATTGCGACCTCGATGTATTAGGTCGATTCTGCCGAGCGTTCCATACGGTAAGAGCCCTTTGCAACGGTTATAACTGTTTAGGCCTTTGAGCAAAATATTAATTATCCTGTCATTGCAGATGGGAGACTGCTTTCTCACTGAACTAAATCGCACCTCGATGCTAGAAGATGAGTCCGACCGAGTTCATATGGCTTATCGAAATTTACTCGAGGAAGAGTCCAAACTTCGCGATCAATTCATCTCCGTTCAGAAAGAATTGGAGTCCACTAAGGCTAAGTACACCCCGGCCGTTGAGGAAGACTTGGTGAAGGTCGTGGCTGAGAAGAGCTTGCTCGAGGAAAAAGTCAAGAAACTTGAAGAGGAACTCGCGCAGACCAAAGCTGATTCTGAGTTATCCTATCAACGCGGCAAGGAAGACTCACGCCTAAGCTCGATAAGAGAGTTTTTGGAGTCACCCGCGCTAGATGCCATAGCTCGGAAAAGGGTAGATGAAATCCTCCAGACTACTTTCTATAAAGGCGTTCGACAACTGGTCTCCGCGAAAGTGATTCCCAACAACATAGATGAGTACTTAAAGCACATGAATATCTTCAAGAATATGGACGGGGAAAACTATGGAGTCTCATCTTCGAGCTCCGTAGACTGGGAAAAACACGAGTTCTCTCCATTCGTGAGAGAGTTCGGGGTTCCAATGCCCAATCCCGACATGCTGGATTTGGAGACGTCCAGCACGAGCTCAAGTTCAGACAGTTCTGAGGACGGAGACAGCCAAGATAGTTCCGGAGATGAGGATGATCGAGAGGCTTCCGGACACGAAGAGGTCGACGTCGTGGACGGTTCCGAGAACGAGGGCAATGAGGCGGAGCAAGATTCTTAGGAAGAATCTTTGTAACAGACTAGGATTTTTCTTTTCGTCGTATGTATTGTAATCTTCTCGATCATCTATAAAACTTCCATTCTTTTCTTGCAAGATTTACCAAGTCCTGATGTTTAAAGTTCGTGGGAATTTAAAATAAATCTTTGTAATACAATCTTTGTAAGTTGTAAGGAGCTCGGAATATTACGTCGATAATGAGTTAGGTACCATTGATCAAGCGTACGGGAAACGATCGATCTCCGTATATTTGCACGGGAAAACTTGAAATTCGCGACTGTTGGGTCCCCCATAGGCAACGTTTCTTCTTCTTATAAATAGAAGGGAGAACTTTAGATTTGCAATACAAAACCATAATTCTTTTCACGTCGGAGCTCCTAGACCGATAGAATAAATCGAGCACTCTTCTTTACTTGAAAAACAAAATCGATCATGGAGGGAATGGTGAGCTCGAAGCTTGACCCAAAACAACTGTTAAAAGTCAAAAAGGAAAAAGGACCCAAGTCCAAAGTCAGAGATTCAAAGTCCTCCACGGAGGCAGGGAAAAACTCTAAGGGCGATCGAGGCAAAAGTAAGGTCGACTCCTCTTCAAATCCCGAGCCCCAACAATTCGAGATTCCTAAGGGTGATCTTGCCAAAATCGAGGTCAACTCTTCACCAAACTCCGTGCCCATTCGCTCCGAGAAAAGGTCGGTTATACAAATTGCTGACTCCCCTCCCCGATCCAAGAATATCTCCGAGGGGAGCAAGCAGGTTGTCATCCCTGATAAGCAAGTCACATCTGGTGGCTCCGAGCCTGCCCCCAACAAAAGGGGGCGGGTGGACGATTTGATTCCGACCTCAGCCTTAATCCAAATGACTGGGGAAACTGAGACCTTGGCTGGAAGTATATTGGCTCTGGAGGCTAACAAGAGCCTTACAAATGACCCTCGTAATAAAAAGGTCAAAATAAATGACCCTTCCGTCGACCAGAAGAAACCTCCTCCGTTGGGTGAGAATCCCCAGGTCGAGAGTTCGGTCTCCTGCATTGATCGCACACTCGCCGCCTACTTTGAAGAGGTTAAAAATAAGGCAGTAGCTGCAGGAGCTGCCCCGAGCAGTTGGGAGATCCTCCTCAGCAGTATTCAGGTGGCCGAGCAAGAACGGTTGAGGGGAAAAAGTGCTCGGGAAATAGTGCAATCGAGCGCGGATTTGCTTACCCAAGTGAGTCTCCAACTTTAACACTCCAATTTTGACACTCCAACTTTTCTTTTTCTTTTTTTTTTTTTTTTATGACACTCCAACTTTATGCATTGAAGGTTAGACAACTGCTATTCAACCTCGGGCTGCAGATCGAGCAAGAAGCCGAGCGGCGTGCTGTGGCTGTCCTCGAGTTGGAGGAGAAGAAGGTTGCACTGGCAAAGTCTCTTGAAGAAACTAGAGCTATCGAGCTGAGAGTGGCCTCTGAAACGAAGAAAGCTGTGAAGCAGAAAGAGAGCCAGGTTCACGAGGAGTTGAACAAGGAGTTGGATAGGCTGAAGTCCCTTGTCGAACAGGAGAAGAAAAATGCCGAGCTGCGGGAGCAAGAGGCTTACAAGAAAGGTTATGACGCGGGGTACGAGGCCCGCAATGTCGAACTCCGCAGACTCTTATTCAAGGAATAAAGTGTAGAGATTTCGTGTGTAACTTTACTGCTTTCTGCTCGATCGAATGTTGTACTCTTTATCTTTCTCCTTATTGTACTGTTATTCTTATTGGAATAATAAATCTTTCCTTTTAATCGGCGTCGTTGTGTGCTCAGGAAGTCTTATTGTAGAAACAATTTATACTCGAGCTAAGAGTGATCGAAATTCCGACCTTAAAGTGAAAACGGAAAGTTTCTGCACCGCGCATATGACCAAGTCATAGTATTCCCATATTTTTAGCAAAAATCCAAGGAAACTCTGACCAAACAGTACCTAATTATCGGGAAACGGAACCGTCACCCGTGATAAATGCCTTGATCTGGGCCGTTGGCCTCGTTGTATACGGACCGTTGATCAGATTTTTGTTTTAGTATATAAAGGGCTTTTTATTCATCTAAAAATCTTTACCTTGCACAACCAAAATGTTTTATCCGAGGACTAAGCTCGGATCCTTCCTTCTTCCTGTTCAAGCCTTTGAGATTTGGCTTCGAACGTACTTCCGATCTTACAGACAAGATTGATACCTCTTTGGTATGGGCGGAATCGGAAAAGAGGGGCCCCTCGATCATCTGGGGGTCTTTGATCCCTGAAAATGGGATCTCCCCTTGGAATACCAGTAAGTGACTGACCCTTGCTCGGGTATTTTGGGAAGGGTTAGCATTGCGGATTTCGAGGGGTATCCCCGAGGGCGGAAAGCTGGTCAGAAAATTAAAAGGAAGTTTGACCTCGAGTACCAATTTCTTCTTTTCTTCCTTGAAGAATGGTGACTTTGGGTCGAGCTTCTCGATCATAAAATGATGACCGGCTGGCTTAGGTTGCAATTACGGATCTTAAAATGAGGAATTGCAACCTTAGACGCCAACTCGGGGAAGTGATCGGGATCGGCTGGTAGCAAGAATGCTGGGGACTGTATGGAGATCAGAAACAATAATCTGCGATCCATATTGTCCAATTTCAAAACCAGATATCATAAGACGATAAACATATACAGCTCGATCACTTTACAAGTCTACCGGACAACCGATTGGTTACACGAAGCGAGGTGCACTCATCGGATGTTCTTCCCTGCTCGACGTCGGGGACACAAGCGGAAAGCTCGAAGACCATAGAATTTGGCGTAGTAGTTGTAATAGGACTTTGTGTAATGTACTCCATAACTTTGTAATCTGTTCGATGAATATCAATAAAGCCGTAATTTTCATATTCTACTGATCTCTTGTATCTTGCTCGGAATTTATAAATGATAAGACCTTTGTGTTTTCACAAAGTATTTGCTACTTCTCTTTTCCATCGTCTTACCATTAATTACTTGCTCGCAATATCCAATCCGACGACGAATTAATAATCTGATGTGAGTTTAAAAAACTGAACGGTCATAACCCACGTTTGGAATACTTATTGATCGATAAAATCTTCTCGGATAGATTATCCGATAATCATTCAAATGAATAATAACTGAAATCAGAGAAGTTTTTCTCGAGCATAACTGAACTAAGAGAATAATCCCTACTTGAGGAAAATGAAGTCCTCGAAAAATCTTCAAATTTCGAGCAGAGCTACTTCAAAATATCATTTCAAGCCTCAGTTGATTTTATCCAACAATAAATCTTTTGACTTCATTATTTGAGCACTGTTTTCCGAGCTAGATAGTCGCGTTATTTTTTGAACAAGTCTTTTTCGAGGAAGGGTCATAGCCACAGCTTGCACCCTCGGTCGATTTTTATTTTTTAAACATGATTATATCGAGGATGGGTCATAGCAACAGCTTTCACCCTCGGTCGATTATTTATTTTTGAACAAGTCTTTATCGAGGAAGGGTCATAGAACAGCTTTCACCCTCGGTCGAGACTTTATTTTTTAAACATGATTTTATCGAGGAAGGGTCATAGCTACAGCTTGCACCCTCGGTCGATTTTTATTTTTTAAACATGATTATATCGAGGAAGGGTCATAGCAACAGCTTTCACCCTCAGTCGATTATTTATTTTTGAACAAGTCTTTATCGAGGAAGGGTCATAGCAACAGCTTTCACCCTCGGTCGAGACTTTATTTTTTTAAACATGATTTTATCGAGGAAGGGTCATAGCTACAGCTTGCACCCTCGGTCGATTTTTATTTTTTAAACATGATTATATCGAGGAAGGGTCATAGCTACAGCTTGCACCCTCGGTCGATACATGTTGCTCTGTCTTCGTCCTGGTACTCGGAATACAAATTGAGCTTAAGGAGAGGATTTCATTGATTGTGCTTACACTTGAAGTAAAAATAGAGAATTGTTAAAACAGTAAATTACAAGTAAACTTAAGGTGATTGCAATTATCTTCCGTAATATTTCCTCAGGTTAACTGCATTCCAAGTTCTTGGCAAGACTTCACCTTTGAGGTGAGCAATTTTATAGGACCCCTTCTTTCCGACCTCCTGCACGACATAAGGTCCATCCCAGTTCGGTTGAAGCTTTCCGACGTGCTTAGATACCTCCACCTTTTTGAGGACCAAATCCCCAATTTTGAATGTTCTTATCCTGACTTTCTTGTCATAAGCTCTTTCCATGCTAGACTTGGTGGCTTGGATCTTTATGCATGCTCGGTCGCGTTTGCCATCTGCATGGTCGACATTCATTTCTCTCAACAACTGGTTCTGATCGCGATCATAAGATTCAACCCTCGGCGATGGCACTAATGTCTCGACCGGAATTACAGCCTCCGAACCGTATACTAGTGAGAAAGGAGTCTCTCCAGTAGCTGACTTAACCGAGGTCCTGTTCGCCCAAATTACTCCAGGAAGCTCGTCCAACCAATTTCCTTTTGCTTCGGCCAAGCGTTTTTCAAGAGATCGTACAATCTCCCTGTTGGTGACCTCGGTCTGTCCGTTTGCCTGGGGATGCCCGACCGAGGTGAAATTCTGCTGGATTCGAAATTTTTCGCACCATTTCGAAATTTGGTTTCCCGCAAATTGAGTTCCGTTGTCGGAGATCAGGATCCTGGGTATCCCGAACCTGCAAACAATAAATTTCCAGAGAAAATTTATAACCTGAAACTGAGTAATCTTGGTTAATGCAATGCATTCGACCCATTGACTGAAATATTCAACAGCAACCAGGACATAGTTTTTTCTCGATCTAGCTGTTGGGAAGGGTCCCACGATATCGATCCCCCATTTGTCGAATGGCCAACAGATTGGAATAGAGTGCAACTGTTCAGCGGGCTGATGAATCAAATTTGAATAAATTTGGCAATAATGACATTTCTTAACATAGTCGATGGAATCTGTAATCATAGTAGGCCAATAATATCCAGTCCTTGAGCACTTCAATGCTAATGCTCTCGCACCGCAATGACTTCCAGCTTCACCTTCGTGCATTTCTTTTAAAACAAGCTCGAATTGATTCTCCGGAACGCATTTCAACAAAATTCCCGAGCTCAACCTCTTATAAAGCTGGTCCTCGATCAAAACGTACATTGGAGATCGATATTTAATTCGTCGGGCTTCGTTTGTGTCCTCTGGCAAAGTACCATTTCTAAGATAAGTTTTCAATGGCTCCATCCATGAAGGCCCTTGAGCATCTATCTCCATTATCTCCGAACTCGGAGTTACGTTTAAATCTATAGCTGGAGAATTGGACATCAACCAAGTTATTACCCTCTCTTTACGTCCATCCATCGACCCCGTAAACTTTGAAAGCAAATCCGCCCAAGAGTTTTCTTCTCGAGGGATAGCTTGTATATCGAACTTATTCAGCTTTGCCACCAGATCCTTCACCCTTTTTCAGATATGTCATCATGTTAAACTCTTTTGCTTCATAAATCCCCTTCACTTGCCTGTGTATGAGCTCGGAGTCGGTCAACACGGTGAGGGACTTTATGTTCGCTTTAACTGCCATTTCTAATCCCGCAACTAAGGCCTCGTACTCTGCTTCATTGTTCGTGACCACAAAGTCTAAGGTGATTGCATAACTGAGATCCTCTCCCTCGGGACCCTGAAAATGAATTCCGGCCCCACCTCCTTCTCTGGTCGACGATCCATCGACGTGCATCAACCAAACTTTCTCCTGAACATCTATCACTAGGTTTACCTCGGGAATTTGTGGCTCTTTCGAACCGGATCCTGTCGACTCCGCAATGAAATCAGCCAGGACCTGGGCTTTTATCGCTGTTCGGGGTTGGTATTCGATTTCGAACTGTCCAAGTTCCACTGACCATTTAATCAATCTTCCGGACGTCTCTGGTCTTGACAGAACTTGCCTTAGAGGCTGGTTTGTCAAAACAATAATTTTGTAAGTCTGAAAATAAGGTCGGAGTCTCCGTGTGGCGATAATTAAAGCAAGCGCAAACTTCTCGATTTCCAAGTAATTCTTCTCTGCCCCTTGAAGCAACTTACTCAGATAATACACCGGTTTGTGCTCGGAATCCTGAACTCTTACCAAAACTGAACTTACTGCTTCCGTCGATACTGCTATGTATAAATACAAAGGCTCCCCCTCGACCGGTTTTGCCAACATTGGTGGGGAGACCAAGTATTTTTTAAGCTCTTCGAAAGCTTTGTCGCACTCCTCATTCCATTCGAAGCTTTTCGACTTCCTTAACAATTTGAAGAAAGGCAAACTCTTGTCTGCTGAGCGGGATATAAATTTGTTCAACGATATTATTTTTCCGATCAGACTCTGTACTTCAGATAACTTCGTTGGTGGTTTTAGCTCGGCTATGGCTCTGATTTTCTCAGGGTTTGCCTCGATTCCACGCTCGTTGACCAAATAGCCGAGGAATTTTCCTGATCTCACCCCAAAAGTGCATTTGGCAGGATTCAGTTTCATTCTGTACTTCCTTAAAATCGCGAAACATTTGTCAAGGTGCTTTATATGATCTTCCTCGGTCATGCTCTTCACGAGCATATCATCAACATGAACTTCCATAATCTCACCGATGAGATCCTTGAACATCATATTTACGAGCCTCTGATAAGTCGCTCCAGCATTCCTCAGTCCGAAAGGCATTACAATGAAACAGTACACTCCTCGTTCAGTGATAAAGGCGGTTTTGTCTTGATCCCTTTCATTCATAAATATTTGATAGAACCCTTGGAAAGCATCCATCATACTGAAAAAGATGAAACCAGCGGTAGAGTCAACCAGCATATCGATCCGTGGTAAGGGATAGGGGTCTCTTGGACACAATTTGTTCAGGTCGGTGAAGTCATTACACATTCTCCATTTGTTGTCCACCTTTTCTCCCTTTGATACCAATACCACGTTACAGAGCCACTCGGTAAAAGTTATTTCCTTAATCTGCCCAGCAGCTAACAATCTGTCGACCTCAGCATTAATGATTTTATCTTTTTCCCGACCATGATTCCTCTTCTTTTGCCTAACTGTCTTCGCTTTCGGATCGATATTCAACAAGTGAGTAATCACCCTCGGGTCGATCCCTACAATGTCATCGGAGCTCCAAGCAAAGACATCGGCGTTGTTTCTAAGAAATTCGATCAGCATAGTCTCCATCCCTTGGCTTAGCTCAGTCCCGATCCTGGTGAACTTCTCAGGTGAGCCCGGAACTAATGTTACCTGTTTATGGTTTGGGGGTTCGACGCTCATATCGATCTCTTTTCCTTTCTTACTTTGGAGTTTTTCACAATCTGGCAAAGGGAGGTCGGATACTGAGAATACCTTTTCATCCTCTAACTTTCTCTTCGAGGGCAATATTGGCTCGAATTGCTTCTTCATGTTCAAGGACGTGCTATAGCATTCCCATGCCATGCATTGGTCATTCCTTATTTCTCCGACCCCCGCCAAAGTGGGAACTTGACCATCTGATGGTAAGTCGACACGACTGCTTTGAAAACGTTTAAAGCTGGTCTTCCCAAAATAGCATTATAAGCAAAAGGGGTACTCACGACCAAAAACTTAACCATCTTTGTTACATCTTTAGGTTTCTTGCCCATAGTAGTACTCAGGAGGATGGTTCCGAGAGGAACAATTTCCGATCCACCGAACCCAATGAGCGGGGTGGATACTCGATCCAGACGTGGATGCTGTAGATTCATTCTATCGAGAGCTTCTATAGAGATTATGTTCGCTGAACTACCATTATCGATCAACACCCTCTTAACTTCAAAGTTAGCAATTCTCAAGGTTAAGACCACCGAAAAATCAGGGTCGTCTTCATTAGTATCCCATGTTATTTCACTTCGTCTGTCAGCCTCGGTAAAACTAATGACTTGATTTATCGAGGACGCTGACCTTAAGGTCAAGACCTCACTCCTGGTCGAGATACCCGTCTTTATCGACCTAGCTGTCCTTTTCCTTGCATTCCTGCTATCTCCCCCAGCAGGTCCACCAGCTATTACATTTATCACCCCGTTTGTCTGTTCTTCGGCTTGATGTGGATCAAAACGGTGCTGTTCGGAAAACCTCTGTGGACTTCTAGATCGAAAACGGTTGTTAGGATTCTCCTTTCTAACGTACTCCTTTAATTTTCCCTGGGCAATCAACTTCTCAATTTCCTGTTTCAATTGAAAACAATCCTCGGTACTGTGCCCTCGGGTCCTGTGGTATCTGCAATATTTATCGTTATTTGTAGCCCCTGGTCTGGACTGAGTGATACGCCTGCCTTCAGGGACCAAATTCCTTTCCTCGAGCACAGTTAAAATCTCGTCCCTTGAGGCATTTAGCCTTGTAAAACTACTTTTTTCCGGTTCTCTTCTCTGGGCCCTTTCTGGAGATGCAGGTCGACCGTAGACGTTAGATCTGTGGGTCGGAGCCTGAGGTTTATAGACCTTAAGTCTCTGCCAAACCGAGCCTCTTTGCTGTGCGTTCGACCCTCCATAGTCGCTTGGCTTTGGGATAGGGGCCCGATCAGGTTTCTTTCCGATCGGGGGCCTAGGATTCTGAGCATTCTTTAATTTATTCATTTTCTCCTGAAGCATGTATTTCTCGGCTATTTCCATGATTCGCTCGAAAGACTTCGGTTGCTTTCGGCAGAGAGCATTCCCGAACTGGCTGTTACGCGTTAACTCGAACATCAATGATGACAGAAATTCAATCTGTGGGGTATCAACTTTTAAAAGTTCAATACTAAACCTTGCCAGCCATTGCCTTAGTGTTTCTCCTTCCAGTTGCTTCACCGTTCCCAAATGATTGGCCGGTAATCTTTGTTTCCTTTGGCTGGCAAATTGGTGTTTTAGTTTATCGCACAACTCATCAAAAGAGAAGATAGAGTTCGAAGGTAGCTTTCCGAACCAATCCAAAGCAATTCCTTCGAACGTGGTGACCATAATTTTGCAACAAAAATCTTCTGAATGCCCATACAAGTTCAACACATTTATGAAACTGTTAATATGTTCCCCCGGGTCGGAGGTTCCATTATATCTTGGCAACCTAGTAGGGACGGTCTCGGTACCTCGAGCTTCTCTAATTTCTTGGCAAAAGGGTGAACATCGCATGATATTCGTACTCAATTCCTTGTCTCGCCCATCCTCGAGGAACACGCCCCCCCCCCCCCCCCCCTCTTTGGCCTCAGTTCTTCGAGCGCTGACACCAGCAGGTCGGGTTTCCTTTACCAGCATTTCCCTCTTTAACTCCTTAACAACCCTTTCCTGCACAATCGTTTCCAAGTCAGCCTCGGTCACCTTTCTGTAGACCGGTTTCTTTACCCTATCCGCGGCTTCGGGTTGATCTCCCCGACCATTGAATCTTCCAAGTCCCGTACGGCTCTATAAGGTTGCCCTGAGCGGACCACGGTCCTAGTTCGAGGTGCTCTGGGTCGAACATCGGACGGTTCACCCAAAGCAGATCGACGGATACTTCCTTCCCTCTGCCTGTTAGAAATGGGACCCCGAGCAGTAGGTTGATCGACCGGGGGCTGTTGGCCCAGCAAAGTTTCACGATCAGCTCTCCCTGTGTTCAGGAATTCTCTACACATAGTTCCAATAATAGAACGCAGATCAGCCACTGTCGTATGAATAGGTAAATCGTTCGGTGGGTCGAGCGGCGGCACCTCAGACTGGTGGGCCGCTCGGGATTGGTTACTTGGTTCGTTGTTTACCGACTGTTGAGCTCCGACAGCTTGTGAAGGCTCGCCACGTTGGTACGTAAATCGCCTAGTAGTAGGCATTTTTCGATCTAATACTCGGGTAGGCCCCACGGTGGGCGCCAATTGATTATGCTCTTTTTCGATCGTGTCAAATAAGGAAAGTTGAGCAAAATAATAAAAGTATCGAGCATGCAAATGTGTATATTAATATCGAGATCCAGTTACAAGTTACAAAGTAGGTCTATCCGAGCATTACAGGATGCCGTACCACTAGCTAGATAAATATAGAGAAAAGCAAGCTTAGCCTATTTCGAGCTCTAAGTCCGAGCAGAAGAGTTTCTTGGGAATTGTGTCGTCCCTGATGTCATAAATGCGCCCCGTATATATAGGAACAGTATTGAGCTAGGTAAACCCTCCGCATGGGAATACGTCTCGCCAGCTGTCCAAAGCTGTAGGTCGGCCCCACAGTAATTCCGAGGATAGGAGTAGATTGGAAAGTTGGATCTTGCACTATCATTCTGATTTGATCGGGGAACCATGTTCTTCTGGTCGGAGAAAGCCTTTCCTGATCGGGATCTAGGTCGATCTCGAGCAGAGGTATTTCCTAAGATAAAGCATGCGAAATATCCCTCATCAATGTGACCGGAATACTCAGTCATCTTGTCGGGAATGACCTTTGCGGCAATCAGCTGTTGAACCCCTTTGTAGAATGTGGTTTGAAGAATTCCACCAACCCTTTTCCGAGCAGTGGTGTCTAGCGCGGGAGATTCCAGAAAATCCTTATCGAGCTCATACGTGATTCCTCTTTACCACGCTGGTAAGACTGCTCAGAATTCGCCTTGGTATGATCGAGTTCCTCTTCGAGCCTTTTTACCTTATCCTCGAGCAGGCTCTTCTCCGCAACTACCTTCACCAAGCTCTCCTCGACCGCGGGAGTGTACTTCGCTTTGGAGTCAGCCAGCTCCTTCTTAACCTCGGCAAGCTCTCTGTTAATTTTCTCAACTTGAGCTCGAAGTTTGCTTCTTCGATAAGAGACTTTTGGAAGGCCACATGCACCCAATCTGATTTATCTTCCAAAAGAGAGGTCCGATATAGTTGATTGAGAAAGTAATCTCCGACCTGTAAGGGGACAGTGAAAACAGTGAACATTCTATGTAAAAGACAAAAGTTACTAATCCAGGGAAAAGTGCAGTACCCCTTGATGTGCTCGAGAGAACTGTCCTAGAATATCGAGGTCACTGTGAGCCAAAAGCCCGTCCTGGTCCTCGGCAAAGCATCCCGCCATAAAAACCTTCATCGATTTATCGTAGACATTTTCTCCGCCGGGGCCGCGGTCGCTCAAGATAGACCCATCCTTGGGATAACCACCCGCTCTACGACCCTTGAGGTGCTCCTCAATGAAAAACACCATATCAGGCGAGGTTCGGCCTTCACGACGGGAAAGAGGTCTATTATTTCGACCTAATAAGTCCCTTTTCCTCTTCGCTTTGGGGGCCCCGCCGTTATGATCTTCCTTGTCCCGTTTTTGACGAATCTCCTTCCCCTTCATTTTCTTCATGGTAAACAGGATGTACCCTAGTCCCGATGACGAGGAGCGGCCTCCTTGATCCGTGGGATGAACCATTTGCAGTGGCTTGGCATTTTTGGGCTCTTCTTCTGCATCGGATCGGGCCCCTTGCGAGAGATTCTCTCGAGGAGGAACGACGTTTCGACTGGTTTGTGTCTGGTGGGGTTAACCTGCCTCCTCGGTTGATCCAGCGTCTTCTTCGAGGTGGACGCAACGATTCTGCCAACTTTGGAATATCGGTAACTTTCTACCATCTCACCTAAGGAAAGGAAAACATTGTGTGAAGGAACGAAAGCTTTTAAAGAATGATATGTTTGAAGTAGAAAATATCTTACAAGGATTGGGGATCTTCTGCGACCCCGAGGTCGAACGTGGCATGGCTTAGCCCCGCTTTCCTCAGAACTGGCTACAAGATAAGGAAAGCCGATTGATATAGGTCGGAATGCATAGAGGCAACAAAAGGTTCGCGAAGACCCCACTTGATGTGGCCCACGATTTCGCATTTCCCATACATCCAATCGAGCTGACATTTCCACCGGTGCGGGACAGTTTCCGATCTTCCCTCAGAAGTCGGTACATCCGAGCCTTTAACGAAGAAAAACCGTCTTTTCCAGTCCAGGGAATTACTGGAGACGATCATCGATAAAACGGATTGGTTCGGGCGTTGGGAAAAATACACAAACCCCGCATTAGAAGTGGGGGAGTTACTGATTTTGAAAATCTGCCAAAAATTTTGGAAGTTGGCGAGTTTATTTTTAGCCTTCATCAGGACACTGAAGGCGATCAGGTACCCAATGGAGTTCGGGAGAATCTGTGCGGGGGCTAAAGAAAATAAATTCAAAACTTCCTCGAGCAATGGGATGAAAGGGATCCGCAGCCCATAGGAAAATTGTTTAGCATAGAAGGCTTGACATCCTTCCGGGGGTGCATCGACCCGTTGAGAAGAGGTCGGGATAACCAACGAATAGCCTTCTGGGAGAAATTTTCCTAACTCTGCCTCAAGTTCGGCTCGGCTCTCAATCGGATCATAAGAACAGACAATTTCGTCAACCCATTTTTCAGTCTTCTGAAGCCGCCCCGTGGCGTTCCACTTCTTACAGATGGCGTCCAGATCGAGAATTCTCATATAGGCATTATTCCCTATTGAGTATCTCTTTAATTCATGCTCTCCCAGCATTTCAGGCGAACCGTCATCACTACTGGCCTCCGCATTTTGTCCTCCATCTCCCTCACGCTCGATATTAAGCTCCGCGTTCTGCTCTCCATCCCCTCCGGGCTCGGCGTTCTGCTTTCCTGAAGTTCCCTCGCCATCTTTCGACTCTAAGAAGACCAACGCAGCATCGATAACTCTATTCACCTCATTCGACGAATCTCCCGTCAGTTCGTACGTATTTATAAGATGACTAGTAGATCCAGGATCGGACTCCGATCTCGGGGAAACTACCATCTGGCATTCTACGTTTTCTGTGTTAAACATTCTGAGAAGAATTACTGTGCTGATCTATGAATAAGAAATGTTTTTCTCGATGTGAGCACTCCGATCTGTGGTAATTTAAAAAGAAGCAATGCTCGTCTCGTCAGGTCAACGCATATATATAAAGGTTAAAGGGGTAAATTGCAAATCAAACCCCAAGTAACTGCGACGGTTAAGCTTCCACTCAGTAAATTCAAAATTTATCTTCCCATTATTGGCATTTCCGGTCCACAAAGTTTTGAAACATGATCTTTTGAGCTCGAAAATTGCAGGTTAACACCATCATCTTCCGGGGATATGCACTATTTTTCCCTCGCTCAATTTTTATCCCTCTGGATTTTTCCGAACAAGGTTTTTAACGAGGTATATCGGACAAAAGATCGTTCATCACCTGTTCTTTATTATCTATTTCTCCGACCTTCAGATATCGTAGCGCCAGATTGGATGATCGAAGTAAAACTCTCAGGTCGGAAACTTCATCCTTCTATTATTGAAGCATTTTGGCATTCCAGGGCACCTCCAAAGAAGACGTGCACTCTTTTTCCCTAGCTCGGATTTTGTCCCACTGGGTTTTTTCCGGACTAGGTTTTGAACGAGGCATATTCAAGTTTTTTACCATGAAGCTGTGTTTACTTCTCCGAGCTTCAGCTTCACTTACGCTCGAGAAGTGGGGGAGTATTGATGGGGGATATTTCGCATGCTCTATTCTAGGAAATACCCTGCTCGAGATCGACCTGATTTCGACCAAGAAGGCTTATTTTCCGACCTGCGGAACACAGTTTCTGATCGAGTCAGTTTGATAGCACCAGGCCATATTTCCAATCTACCCCTCTCCTCGAATTCACTGTTGGGCCAACCCATGGACCTGGACTGCGGAACGAGACGTGTTCTTGTTGGATGAAGATGAAGATAGAGACTTAAAAGTGAAGGGAGGTTTTGATGATTTCCAAAACATCATCATCAGCTAAGTAATGGAAACTTAGCCAATCCCTTAGAAGATTTTTTGACCAAGGAAGAAGCCAAATCAGAAGGGTCAAATCTTATGGTCCAGAAGACTACTGATCTGTTGCTGCATTCGGATCAGACTGGTGAATTTTCAGCAGACTCAAATCAGATGAGTTCGGTTTGGATCAACAGAGTGTTCATCAGACGAGTGGATTCGATCAGCAGAGTGGAAGTGATCAGAAGTTATTACAACGGTAATAAATGCACCTGAAGTAATAAATGATGTCTAAGAAGGGTATTAAATACAAATGATTGAAGAGAAACCTCAGATCAGCAGAGTGCATTAAATGCAACTGACAGAAAGTACAGCAGAGTGTACAATGTTCAGTCGCAGGTAGCCGTTTCTGAAAACAGGACCAGTACTCGAGGATTTGAACACCAGTCGATCTCTCAACGGGCAGATTTTCAAACCTCAAGTATAAATAGTTCAAGTTCAAGAGTTAGTGAAGAATCTGAAGAAGCAACACAATTGAGAGCAAATTTCGAAGCAGAACTCTTCTAAGTCTCAAAACTCAACAACAGAACACTCATCAGCTTAGTCATATGTTGACGAAAGCAGAAGCGAGAGATAAAAGAATATACACATAAATCAGAGTGATTTTGTAAGAGAAGTGTTGTGAGAAGTAGATATCCATCTTAGTGAGTGATATTACTTCAGAGGATAGGTTTTCTTTTTGATTTCTGATTATGCTCTTTTTCGTACTAGAATAAAATAGAAAGTAGAGCAAACACAATAATAAGTTCGAGAGTAAAAATGGTGTGTATTGATATTCCGATGCACTTACAACATAAAGTAGGTCAATTCGAGCATTACAGGATGCCGTACAACTAGTTAGACAAATACAAAAGAACAAGCTAGTCCTAATCCGATCTATACGTCCGAGCTGAGGAGCACCTGGGGAAACGTGTCGTCGTTGATGTCATAAATGCACTGGGTATTTATAGGAACAGTGATGAGCTAGCTAGACCCTCCGCAGGGGAACATGTCTTAGCCGGCAGGCCAGGCCTATGGATCGGCCCTACAGTGATTCCAAGAAGAGAAGTAGATCAGAGAGAGAGGGCCTTGCGCTATTGAACTGGCTTGATCGGGAACTGAGATCATCAGGTCGAAAAATAGCTTTCCTGGTCGGGATAGAGATCGATCTCGAGCTGAGGTATTTCCTAAAATAGCACATGCGAAATATCCCTCATCACTCCCCCACTTCTCGAGCATAAGTGGAGCTGAAGCTCGGAGAATATGCCTCGTTAAAAACCTTTCTCGGAAAAACCCAGTGGGACAAAATCTGAGCTAGGGAAAAAGAGCGCACATTTTCTCTGGAGGAGCCCTGAGATGCTTCGAATAATAAAAGGACGACGTTCTCGATCTGAGAGTTTTACTTCGATGATTCATCGTGGCATTATGATATGTGATTCTCGGAGAAATAAATAATAGAGAACAGGTGCTGTACGATCTTGCGTTGGATATACCTCATTAAAAACCTTACTCGGAAAAACCCAGGGGGATAAAAACCGAGCGAGGGAAAAAGAGTGCATATCCTCGGAAGATGATGGTGTTAACCTGACAATTTCGAGCTCAAAGACCACCTTTCAAAACTTTTGGACCGGAAATGCCATTAATGGAAAGATAATTTTTGAATTTACTGAGTGGAAGCTTAACCGTCGCGGTTACTCGGGGTTTAATTTTTAATTTACCCTTTTAACCTTCATATATATGCGTTGACCTGACGAGACGAGCACTGCTTCAGAGATTACTACAGATCGGAGTACTCACATCGATAAAAACTTTTCTTATTCATCGACCAGCACAGTAATCCTTTTCAGAATGTCTAACACAGAAAACACAGAGAACCAGATGATAATTCTTTCGAGATCAGAGTCCGATCTAGGATCCACCAGCCATCTCATAAATACGTACGAACCTACGGGAGATTCCATGGACGAAGTAAATAATGTCATCGACGAAACTATAAAGTTCTTGGAGTCGGATAAGGGCGAGGAAACTTAGGGGAACAAAATACCGGGCCCAAAGGGGATGGAGAGCAGAACACGGAGCATAATACCGAGCGAGAGGGAGATGGGGAACATAGTGCAGAGGCCAGTGGTGACGACGGTTCGGTCGAGATGCTAGGAGAGCACGAGATAATGAGATACTCGATAGGAAATAACGCCTATATGAGAATCCTCGATCTGGACGCCATCTCGAAGAAGTCGAACGCCACGGGGCGGCTTCGGAAAACTAAAAAACGGGTCGAGGAGATTGTCTGTTCTTATGATCCGATCGAGAGTAGAGCTGAACTTGAGGCAGTAATTGGAAAATTTCTGCCAGAAGGCTATTCGTTGGTTATCCCGACCTCTTCTCAATGGGTCAATGAGACCCTAGAAGGATGCCAAGCCTTCTACACTAAACAATTCTCTTATGGGTTGCAGATTCCTTTCGCCCCATTGCTCGAGGACATTTTGGATATATTCTCCCTAGCTCCTGCACAGATTCTTCCGAACTCCATTGGGTACCTGATCGCTTTCAGTGTCCTGATGAAAGCTAAGGACAAACTTGCCAATTTCTAGAATTTTTGGCAGTTTTTCAAAATCAGCAACTCCCCAGCTTCTAACGCGGGATTTGTGTATTTTTCCCAACGCCCGAACCATTCCGTACTATCGACGATCGTCTCCAGTAACTCCCTGGACTGGAAAAGATGGTTTTTCTTTGTTAAAGAACCGGATAAGCCGGCCTCTGAGGGGAGCTTGGAAATGATCTCGCACCAGTGGAAAGGTCAGCGCGATTGGATATACGGCAAACGGGAGATCGTGGGCCATATTAAGTGGGGTCTCCGCGAACATATTGTTGCTTCAATGCATTCCGACCTCTACCAGTCGGCATTCCTTATCTTAGAGCCAGTTATGAGGAAAGCGGGGCTTAGCAAGGCGACGTTCGATCTCGGGGTCGCTGCAGATCCCCGATCCTTGAGTGAGATATTTCCCTACTTCAAACATATTATTTCATTTTAAAACTTTTTGTTCCTTGACATTAGGTGAGATGGTAGAGAGTTACCGAGCTTTCATAGTCGGTAGAATTGTTGCTTCTACCTCGAAGAAGACGTCGGGCCAACCGAGGAGGCAAGTTAAACCCCATCAGGCACAAACTAGTCGAACTGCCGTTCCTCCACATGATAACCCTTCTCAAGGTGCTCGATCCGAAGTAGATGAAGAGCCCGAAGATGCCGAGCCGCTGCAAATGGCTCCTCCCATAGATCATGCAGACTCTTCCTCGTCATCGGGGTTAGGGTATAGCTTGTTTACTATGAAGAAAATGAAGGGGAAGGAGATCCGTCTGAGGCGAGCCAGGGAAAATCATGATGGCGGGGCCCCCGAAGAGAAAAGGAAGAAGGAACTGTGGGGTCGAAACAATAGATCTCTCTCCCATCGCAAAGGTCGATCCAAGCCTGATATGGTGGATTTTATCGAGGACCAGCTCAAGGGTCTCAGAGCGGCAGGTTATCCCGAGGAAGGATCTATTTGAGCCACCGCAGGAAGTGCTTTTGGCTCACGATGACCTCTATATTCTAGGCCGCTTCGCTCGAGCACATCAGGCGGTATAGCATTTTTCACTGGAATAATAACTTTGTATTTTATACAGGATATTCACTGTTTCCTGTTATCCCTTTACAGACTGGAGACTACTTCCTCACTCATCTAAATCGTACCTCACTTTTGGAGGATGAGTCAGATCGAATTCATAAGGCCTTCCAAAATTCTCTCTTCGAAGAAGCCAGACTTCGAACTCAACTCGCCGCGGTTCAGAAGGAATTGGCTGATTCCAAAGCTAAGTATAAGCCCGTGGTTGAGGAGAGCTTAGTGAAAGTAGTTGAGGAGAAGAGCCTGCTCGAGGATAAGGTCAAAAGGCTCGAAGAGGAACTCGCACAGACCAAGGCGGATTCTGAGCAGTCTTACCAGCGCGGTAAAGAGGAATCACGCCTGAGCTCGATAAGGGAGTTTCTGGAATCTCCCGCATTAGATGCCACTGCTCGGAAAAGGGTTTATGGGATTCTTCAAACCACTTTCTACAAAGGGGTTCAACAGCTGATCGCTGCAAAGGTCATTCCTGACAAGATAGCTGAGTATGTGAATCACATGAACATTCTGAAGAATATGGATGGAGAAGACTATCAAGCTTCCTCCTTGAGTTCCAAAGCTTGGGAGACACACGAGTTCGCCCCTTTCATGGAAGAGTTCGGGGTTCCTATGCCAAATCCTGACCTGTTGGAACTAGAAGCATCTAGCACGAGCTCAAGTTCAGAAGACGATGACCAAGAGAGTTCTGAAGATCAAGAGAGTTCTGAAGAGAGTTCTGAAGATGACAAAGTCGATATCGAGAACAGCTCCGAGAGCGAGGATGACGAGGAGAATCCAGACCCTTAGATAAATTTTGTAATAGGTAGACATAGGATTTTCTTTTATTATCACTGTAAACATTTTGCTTGTTTATAAACCATCTTTTCTCTGTGACAAGTGCCAAATCTTGACGTTAAATTCACATCGAACACTGCCGTATAACTTAACTTAGACAATAATCTTTGTAAGTTGCACGCAGCTCGGAAGGAACATCGATAACAAATGACGCAACGTAGGGGAATTCAATTTTCTTAGTAGATAAATTATACCAATAATCGATCTTCAGCAAATAGCTCGGAAAAACTGGAAATTCGCGACTGTTGGGTCCCCAAAAGCAACTTTTCTCTTTCTTATAAATACACGAGAAACCAATACAATTTGTATCATTGAATCCCAAATCTCTCACATCGGAGCTCACAAGTCGATAATTTAATTCGAGCCATTTCTTCTCTAAGTACTCTACCATGGAAGATTTAATAGGTTCCAAGCTCGATCCTACCCAACTTTATAAGGCCAAGAAAGACAAGGCTCCTAAATCTAAGTCTAAGGATCCCAAGGCCTCTAAAGCATAGCGTGGCAAAACTAAGGTTGTTTCTTCATCGAACTCCGAACCATCCCGGCTCGAGAAAGAGCCAGTTATACAAATAGCGAACTCCCCGTCTGGAGCGAAAACTAGTTCCGATGCTAAAAAGCTTGCCGATAAAGGTCCTAGCGAGCAGGTCGAATCTGGTGATTCTGTGCTTGCCTTGAACAAGAGACCTCGTCCGGTGGATCTGATTCCGACCCAGACTTTAATCAAGATGGCCGGAGAGAAGAAGTTGTTGGGTAAAAACATTTTGGCTTCCGAGGCTGCCAAGAGCGTCAATCTCGAGCCTCCTCATAAAAAGGTCAAACTAAATGAGCCTTCCGAAAAAGTCAAAATAAATGACCCTTCCGTCGATGGAAAGATGCCTCATCCTTCGGGTAAGAGTCCTGAAGCTTCCAGCTCCGTCTTCGATGTTACTCGCACATTGACTGCGATTTTTGGGGAGCTGAAAAATAAGGCCGTGGTTGGGGGCGTGCCTCAGAACTGTTGGGATATTGCCCTGAGTAGTATTCAGGTAGCCGAGCAGGAACGGCTAGGAGGAAAAAGTGCTCGGGAGATTGTGCAAACGAGCTCCGACCTACTTACTCAAGTGAGCCTTACACTCATATATATATTTTCTTCTCCTTTTTTTTTTTTTTGTTACAATCTTTCTTTTGTAATCCCACGTAGGTCGGACAACATATTTTCAATCTCGGACTGCAAGTTGAGCTCGAGGCCGAGCAGCGTGCTGCCGTAATCCTCGATTTGGAGAAACAAAAGGTCGCCTTGGAGAGGTCTCTCGAGGAAGCTAGAGCTATCGAGCAGAAGCTGGCCTCTGAGAAAGAGAAGGTTGTAAAGCAGAAGGAGAGCCAAGTTCATGAGGAGTTGAGCAAGGAGTTGGACAAGCTGAGGTCCATCGTCGAGCAGGAGAAGAAAAATTCATAGCGCCGGGAGCAGGAGGCCTATAATAAAGGGTATGAAGCCTGCAGCGCCGAGCTCCGCAAGATTCTAGTTGAGAAAAAGTTGATCTAGGGACTTTAGCTTTCGTTGTAATTTTATTCTTCCTGCTCGTTCAATTGTTGTAACTTTATCTTTCCCTTTCTGTATCGTTATTTGTTGAGGACAAATAAAATCTATCTTCCTTTAAATAATGCTGTGTTCTGCTCGGAAATTTTATATTTGCTTAAAACTTCTTTAAGCCCATGCTGTTATATATTTTCGCACGCACGCACATATCTCATCGTGAAAAATAGGAAAACCCAAACTTTTCCACTCGAGTTGCCTTTTTTTGAATTTCCAATCTAAACGGAAAGATGGACAATTTCTTGCATCAAAGATCTGACCGAGTCATAGTATTCCCCCATTTTCAGCAAAATTCCAAAGTCATTCTGACCAAACAGTACCTAAGCCTTGGGAAGCGGAACAGTCACCCTTGATAAATGCCTTAATCTGGGCCATTAAATCCTGTTGAATAATGACCGTCGATCTTCCAATCCTCTTAGGCCCCGTTTGGTTGCCAAGACCCGATTAGCCTGGATTGGGCAGTTTATCCGGCCCACCCCACTAATTTCGCAATCTTGGACTGAATTTTGAACTACAATCATGTGTTTGGTGATTTATTTGGCCCATGACTAAGAAATAAAACCCAACCCATTAAATATCCCATTTTAATGAAATAGTCGATTATGCCCCTAAAAAAAAAATTGTATCTCACTTTCACACACACAACATTTTCAGCAGCAGCATACTTCCATCTCGCGACCTGCTGCCTCTCTTCCTCACGCGACTTGCTCCCCCAGTCGATCCTTGGCCAAAGCAAAATGATTCACAGGGGGAGGTTGTTCAAGGAATTTCTAAAATATCAGCTTGTTGAAATAATGCAGAAAATGCCATTCGTATTTGTTTATGTTTGCTTGGTATGTAGTAAAATTGTACTAGTATGAGTTTTAATTACTTACCAAAATAAACGGGTCTTTTCTTGGAACAAATAAAGTGAACATATCAAGAAACCTACTATCAAAGGTGCAACACTAGTAATTAATCACAAGTCTAAATCACATACACATAACTATCAAATCCTAAAATAAAATTATCAAATCATGCATTAATTGGATATCTCCAAGATTGACATAGGCAATACAGAACTAAGTTCAAAATATTAATTCTTTCCATAGTAATAGCAATCCAAAGTATTTTGCTCCTCAAAATAAAATTACCAAACCATGCATTAATTGGATATCTCACACCACTTTCCCCCCTATGATTGATTGGATGAAGTTGAATTGGTCGTTCTCCGGCATAGATAGAAACAAGTCCGTGTAGTACGGGTTAGATCCGATTTTGGTTATGACAAAAAAACGTGTATCGGATGGCTCAATGTTGAACTTGACAACATTCTCATACACTTGCTTAGCCAATGTGGACGCTTGGGGACCCGATGAAGTAGGTGGAATTGAAGAATCTCCCTCTTTGTCAAACTTGGTAAGCAAGGTGGTAAACGTAGACTCCGAGCTATTGATAAAGCGCTCTAAGTAGATGTTATCATCCCGGGAGGATTCTCCACTTTTCCTCTTGCGTCCAACCAAACTCTTTGATTTTGGACCCACCATCTTTGGGGCACAATTCATTCGATCAACCGGTGTTATACACGGATCTTCATCACCGTCCGTGAATAAATTGACATAATCGTTCATGTCTTCATAGATTGTTTCATGGGCCGATTTCTTTCCCTTATTCCGTGGTGTAGTGTAACGATCATCATCCGTAACATCTTCAACAACCGCATCTACAAAGCTTGTTGCACCTTCCCCGGTGGCCCTATCTTTCCCAAATATTTCAATCCAATCTTCGTAGAACGGCCAACTTTTCCCCTTAAAAGCTTTGGCTTCGGGATGAACCTACAAAATAAAGAAACAATACAAACTCAAAATCACTTGCAATAATGTTTTTGTAATCATTAAATATAACAATGGGTAAATTGTAATATTCAATACCTTCACGTAGTTATCCCACACGTCGGCATCATCAATGAGAATCTTTTTAGCATCATCATCCCATCCAATCCCACTTGTTCCTAGTATCCCAACAAGAATGGCATACCATTTTTTCCACACGGTTAGCTTTGAGCTAATATGACGTTGATTTAGATCACCACCGGGGCACCTAACGGCCAACAATTTCTCCAAAGCACCAACATAACCGGGCTTGAAGGAATTATCCGCCCTCCAACCATTAGTAACTAGTTCCCTCAATGAAATTATCAAGGCATCCTCTTCACGACGTGACCAAGTCCTTCGTGATTGGGTTGTCAATTCCATTTTTTCCTAATAAGAAAAATGAGTAATGCAACACATTAATATACTTTTGCCAAGTAAAATCTTCATAGCCAACATAATTGTAGTTCAAACAACATCACATCGCAACAACTAAATTAATTACAAATCATTGCAACACGTTAACAAACATATCACATTCAACACAACATTCGTCCAAACAAGCTTTGATACAATCCCATAAGACAAACATTATAAAAAAATAATCCAATTAACAACATTAATAGGTAATAAATATCCGCTCATAAAAGTACACATAAAAAACACAACACATAATCCAAGATAAGAGCATCCTTAACGGCGGGCAAGTCTCCAATATTGGTACATTTCCCTTGCTAAACGGTCACGGAATCTTGACCAAGCATTAGAAGGCTCCACCGTTTCCACATATGCGGTGGTATCAATATCATCCTCACCATCACTTTGATATTGATCCTCCAACTCAATAGGATCAAATGCCATTTCACTCCTAATAAAATTGTTGATTAGGCAACAAGCAAGGATAATATGATTTTGTATCTTGAGAGGGTAAAAGGAAGGACTTCGCAATATTGCCCAACGAGTTTTAATGTTTCCGAATGTACGCTCTATAACATTTCTTGCACGCGAATGGCGCATGTTAAAATACTCGCGGTAGTCTTGGGGAGCTTGTTGACCTTGTCCCCATTCTTTGAGATGGTAGCGAACACCTCGGTATGGTGTGAGAAAACCTTCTCCATTTGTATATCCATTATCCGCCAAGTAATACGTGCCTACAACATATTTTAATAACAATGTCAATGAAATCTTGTGAAATATTGGTATGTATTAATTTTTTTATTATACATACACAAAACATACCTTTGGCCACCTTTAACCCATCGGGTCTTGTGATAGCATCTCGCAATATTCTACCATCGGCGGCAGATCCTTCCCAACCAGTCAATACATAGGTAAATAACATATCCTTATTGCAACATGCCAATGCATTTGTAGCTATCTCACCTTTGCGACATCTATAACGCGGTCTATCAACCGCCAATGTATTAACCTTTATGTAACTCCCATCCAATGCACCAACACAACCCTAAACAAAAAATACCATTATTAACACTTAAAAAGAGATACATGCTTGGCCATAATTTTATTATTTACATCACAAGCATACCTGAAAACATTTCCAAGTGTAAATGTCACAATCGGGCCCAATAGGCTCAGGTGCAGCTACGAGGAGAGGATGAAGTCGTAAAACTGCCATCAACACCCTATTGAAGCATTTGCTTACAGTTTCCCCAGATCTCTTGTAGTCGTGGCCAATTATTCTATTTTTCTTGTGATGGGACAACACAGCTAAGAACATGGCTAATTGTTCGTGAACACTAACATATTTTGTAGGACTTAATCCACCTTTAGCTTCAAGCAAAGCAGAAAGTTTAAAGAATGTGGCCCTATCCATCCGTAAATTCTTGAAACAATCGACGTCATCACTTCCTATTAAACTTTCTAAATTCTCCGTAGTTCGAGACATCCTATCTATTATACTATAACGGACTCTCCTCCTATTTGATCTAATACGTTCATCCCTAATTCTTTGCTCACGTGAACGTAAGTACATATAAAGAAGAATGCAATATCGATATAAAAATTGATGAATTATAATTATAAGTAGTAACTTCTGACGACGGTTCATTTTCAGATTCTGTAAAACAAAAATGATATCAAAGTATTAATTTTTAAATTTAAAAATAAAAAGGCTAAATTATAAATAAAAAACAGTAAGAAAGTGGCATAAACTTATAAACCACTTTACACAACAAACACCACAAATCAAGCAAACACTTCACAAATAAGCTTAATCATCTCAAAATTCCAAAAAATTATTAGGGTTCTCATATATACTATGTACCCATAAATAAATAACTAAATATTACAAATCAAACGAGGCCTAACTTTACACATCTACCATAAGAACCACGAATGAAGCATACATTTTACAAAATTTCAACATTTGCAAAAAAATTAGGGTTCTTACTTTAGATTGATATCCCCTTCAAAATGATATGAAATTCTTCAGCTACAAAGAAAGAGGAGAAAGGGAAGAGTGTTGATTAATACAACATCAATTTCTCATGCTTTAGTAAAGAATTGAATTGGGGAAAAAAAAAAGGGAGAAAAAAATCATACCTGGGTCGTGAAGAAGAAAGTGGAGAAAGGAAAATGATTTGATATATTTTAATTAAGAAAAGGGCAATTCATGTAAATACAATAAAAGTGCAAGGACAAGAAGGTCAAAATAAAAATTGTCATCCCCCACTTATTTTAATCGCTGGGTTGAAGGTAGGACAAGAATGGTGGGATTAAGCTGACGTGGCACCTTAATCCCGGGCAGCCCACCTTTTCAATTTTGGCAACCAAACACCCAATTAAACTTGCCACATCACAATCCAGGCCCCTAATCTTGTCTAATCTTGGCAACCAAACGGGGCCTTAGTATATAAGGAGCACTTTAGTCAGTTAAATTTTTTCACTCTGCTGTATGAAAATGGGTAATTCGAGTACCATGGTCGGGGCCTCCCTTCTTTCTGTTCAAGTCTTCGAAATTCGACTTCGAACTTTCTTTCGAGCTCACAAAAAATTTACTTCTTTCTTTGGTATGGGTGGAATCGGAAAAAAGGGGCCCCTCAAATATCGAGGGGTCTCCGATCCCTGAAAATGGGATCTCCCCTTGAAATACCGACAAGTGGCCGACCCTTGCTTGGAAATTTTGGGCAGGGTTAGCATTGCGGATTTCGAGGGGTCTTTTAGAGGGCAGAAAGCTGGACAGTCGATTAAAAGGAAGGTCGATCTCGAGCACCATGTTCTTTAAGGATCTTGAAGTGTGGTGGCTCTAGGTTGAGCTTTCGGATCTTAAAATGAGGAATGTCCGCTTTACCTGCTGCCTCGGGGAAGTGATCGGGCTCAGCTGGTGGCAAGAAGGCTGGAAAACGTATGAAGAGGTTCTTTGGCTCTTAGGCCCTTTGCCTAACTGCTTTTCAGCTGTAGCTAAGAATTCTTTAAACTTATCAAAAGTTTCAGATTTTATTTGCATTAGGTATAAATAACCATATCGTGAATAATCATCAATAAAAATGACGAAATATTCATAACCTCCTGGAGCTTCCACATTTAAGGGACCACAAAGGTCACTGTGTACCAACTCAAGAGGTTCTTTGGCTCTTAGGCCCTTTGCAGAGAAAGGTCTTCTAGTCATCTTTCTTTCAATGCAGGATTCACAAACAAGAAGAGTGCCAACTTTTAACTCTCTTAAAGGACCTTCCTTTACAAGCCTGTTTATCCTTTCGAGGATAATATGTCCTAACCTTAGATGTGTCACTTTCGGATATTTTAAAACGTTTATTAGACCTAGGATTTGCTACCTTAAATAATTCAGAAATAAGTATCTTATTATTAGAAAATGAAATATTAAATTTTTGTTCATGCAACATAGAAAGAGAAATCAAATTTCTCGAAAATCCAGGAACAAAACAAACATTGTTCAAAACAAGAAATTTACTCCTAAAATTTAAACGGACTGTTCCTATGGCCTTTGCTGAAACGAATGCTCCATTTCCAACTCTCATGGTCACTTCCCCTTCAGCAAGCTCCTTGAAGAATTAAGCATCTGAATAGAAGAATAAATATGGTTAGTGGCTCCTGAATCAATTATCCAGGTTGAATAATCATCAACCACTAAGCAAGTTTCTAAAACTAGTAAATCGAATTTACCTTTCTTTTGCTCTTTCTTTTCGGCGAGATATCTTTTATAGTTTCTCTTCCAATGCCCATCTATCCCACAACGAAAACATTTTCCTTTGGGTTCTTTCTTCTTTGAATTGTTCTTGCCTTTTCCTTTTAAGTGCTTCTTGGCTTTGGGCTCAGATTCAGACCCACCATTTGCCTTCTTCTTCTTGTTCTTAACAGCAGAGGAAGACTGACCTTGCTCGATAACATTTACCTCTAGCTCTTGAGACCTTATCTTTGATATGGCCTCAAAAGTTTGCACGTTCAATAACTGAGTCATGTTATACTCCAACTTGTTCATTATATAGTTGGTAGTAAACGGAACAAAGCCAGGCGTTAGTGACCCAAGTATGATGCTAACTTGAGTTTTCTCATCTATGGTGGCCCCATGTATTTCTGCCTCATGCACAGTGTTGATCATGTCCAGCACATGATCTCTTACTGGAGCACCTTTCTTCATCCTTGCGTTCATGAATCTACGAGTAGCTTCATGTCGGCTTTGATCAGAAAGTTGTCCAAACATTGCGTGCAGTGATTCCCATATCTCATATGAAGATTCCATGTTTTCATGTTTCTGCCTGAGAACATCACTCATGGATGCAAGCATGTAGCATTTCACTTTGTTGTTGGTTGAATCCAACTATCATTTTTTTTTTTGTACAGTACGAGTGGCAGTAGCAGGGGGTTCATGATGACATTCCTCTGTGAGAACGAACTTTTGGTTCTCACAAACCATCATAACATTCATATTAGATTTCCATTTTGCATAATTGTCCCCAATCAATTTTTTGTTTGAAAGTAAAGCAATAATTGGGTTTGAAGAAGACATGATTGCTGAAAATAATAAATTTAAAATTTCAATCATACATTCAACATAATTATCATAATTCAGAATAGTAAACGTGATCCATGAATGCAACTCTAAAGAAAAACACATAAAACATTTTACTAATCCGCGATAAAATAATGTAGCTATTAATATGATGCCGTAGGGTCGATCACATTAATACTAAATTAAGTTCGAGACAATCTCAAATTAATGAATGAACTAAAATATCTCATATTTATCTTTCATTATTAATTACCGCTATTTTTAGTCAATATGTATTATTAAAAGGTTGATGGCACTCTTTACAAACAGATTGTGGGAAGCTTAATGTATTTAACTGCAACAAGGCCGGATATAATGTATTCAGTGAGTCTCATCAGCAGATATATGGAAAATCCGACAGAGATGCATCTACTTGCTGCCAAAAGGATACTTCGTTACTTGCAAGGTACTAAGGAATGTGGGATATTCTACAAGAAAGGAGAAATTTCAGACTTAATTGGTTTTACCGACAGCGATTTTGCTGGGGATCGAGATGATGGGAAAAGTACTTCGGGCTATGTTTTTATCTTTGGTTCAGGGGCTGTTTCATGGTCATCAAAGAAACAACCAATTGTCACTTTATCAACCACTGAAGCTGAATTTGTTGCTGCAACTTCATGTGCTTGTCAAGCCCTATGGTTGAAGAGAATTCTTGAACAACTGCATTTCAAGAGACAAGGGCCTACTACTATATTTTGTGACAACAATTCAGCTATCAAACTCTCCAAAAATCCGGTTTTACATGGGAGAAGTAAACACATAGATGTGAAGTTTCATTTCTTAAGAGATCTTACGAAGTCGGAAAAAATTGAGCTCATCTATTGTAGGAGTGAAGATCAACTTGCAGATATATTCACGAAGCCTCTCAAATTGCCTTCATTTTTGAAGTTACGAGAATTGTTGGGTGTTTGTAAGTTGGACTCTTGAGGGACTAAGAAGCTGTCTTTTCTGAAATTTGTAGTAAACTGAATGTCTGTAGACATCAGTTTAAGGGAGGGTTTGTTATGAATTTGTCAAATTATATTTTCCTACGTGGGTGATAGGTGGGTATTTTGCTAGTCAGATTTAGTATTATAAGTCATAAGTTAGTGGTCAAAGGTTGTTAAGGTTGTTCCTATTTTTTCTGTCTTATTGTTGCTGTAGTGCCTATTTAAAAAGTCCATGATGATTGAATTTGAAATGTCTGATCTTGGAATGTTGCATTATTTTCTGGGCATTGAAGTTGTTCAATCAGCTACTGGAATCTAAAATTTCTCGTACATACTTCTTTTGAGAAATAAAGATTCCAGTAGCTGATTGAACAACTTCAATGCCCAGAAAATAATGCAACATTCCAAGATCAGACATTTCAAATTCAATCATCATGGACTTTTTAAACTTTTCAAACATGACCCTATCATTTCCAGTGTAAATTAGATCATCTACATATAAGCATATAAAAAGTATCTTCCCTCCATCTTCAGTTTTGATAAAAAAGTGTATGCTCATATGTGCATCTTGTAAAACCTTCCTTCAAAAAATAAGCTTCTATACGGCTGTACCAAGCTCGAGGAGCTTGTTTCAGCCCATATAGAGCCTTTTTCAGCTTATACTTTATGCTCATTACCCAATTTCACATAACCAGGAGGTTGATCAACGAATACCTGTTCGTGTAAATCTCCTTGTAGAAATGCTGATTTAACATCCAACTGGAATATAGGCCATGTGTTTTGAGCTGCCAATGCGATCACCAATCTGATTGTATCATGTCTTGCAACAGGAGCAAAAACTTCTTTGTAATCAACGCCAAATTCTTGCTTATAGCCCTTTGCCACCAAACGAGCCTTATACTTGTCAACTTCACCGGTTTCCTGTCAACTCCCAAGTGTTGTTTCTCTCGATGACCTCAATTTCAGCATCCATAGCTTTTTGCCATTTCGATTCTTTGATAGCCTCTTCGAAAGTCACTGGATCACAGTCTGAAAACAAGGCAAAATGAGTAAGTGGATCCTCACAATGATCAATTCCTGTTACCTCATAGTCTCGCATCCACGCTGGTCTTCGTCTAGCACGTTGAGGGTGACCTGCTACAGCATCATAATGTTCCGCTTCAGCGGGTAAAGTTGATGTTGTAGTAACTTCATTTTCAGAATTTCCAAGAGTAGAAGCTGGTAGATTTTGTTGCTGATTAGGTTGTGTTTCTTCTTCATTTACACCATCAAAATTCACTGGTATTATATGTCCAACACCACTACTGCTCCATGACCAGTTTCTATCTTCGTCAAATACAACATCGCGACTGATGACAACTTTCTTGGTAAGAGGATTGTACAATTTGTACGCTTTTGATTGATCACTAACACCGAGAAAAATGCATTTTTCTCCTTTGTCATCCAACTTTCTTCTCTTTGCATCCGGAATGCGAGCATAAGCAATACACCCAAAAATTCGGAAATAATCTACAACCAGTTTACGTCCACTCCAAGCTTCCTCCGGTGTCATATTTTGAACAGCAAGTGTGGGGCTTCTATTCAATATATGAACGCTCCAATTAACTGCTTCAGGCCAGAAATTTTTTGGAATGCCGCTCCTTGTCAAAAGACTTCGAACCATATTCAAAATAGTGCGATTTTTCCTCTCGCAAACTCCATTTTGTTGCGGCGAGTACGCAGCTGTAAGTTGCCTTTTGATTCCATAAAACTCACAAAAATTTGCAAATTCGGGAGAGTTGTATTCACCACCACGGTCGGTACGAAGAACTTTTATTGGAAATCCAACTTCTTTCTCAGTATACGCTTTGAAGTTCTTAAAAGTCATAAAAGCTTCAGATTTATTCTGCAAAAAATATGTCCAAGATTTCCGACTATAATCGTCAATGAAAGTAATTATATATCTTTTACCTCCATTAGAAGATGGATTTATTGGTCCACAAAGGTCGGAATGCACCAGCTCAAGTGGTTTCTTCGCTCTCCATGTATTCCCTTTCGGAAAAGGATCTCGGTGTTGTTTGATAACAACACATTCTTCACAAACTTGCGAAGGAATTGAGAATTCGGGAAGGCCTGCTACCATATTTTTCTGCTGCAGTGTTTTTAATCCATTAAAATTCAGATGTCCATACCGAAAATGCCATAGCCAAGCTTCCTCATTTAATCTTGTAGAGAAGCATGAAGGTGTCATGTTGTTGAGATACATTGGAAACATTCGATTGGCCGTCATGTTGACTTGAGCAATTAAACCCAATTTTGCATCTTCAATTCTACATACTCCGTCTTTGATAGAGATTTCATACCCCTTTTCTTGAAGTTGGCCAACACTAAGTAAATTTGTTCTCAAATCTGGAACAAAAAGAACATTAGAGATTGTCTGAATAGAGTTTGCCTTGGTTTGGATAGTTACCTTCCCTTTCCCCATAACAGAGATTCTAGAATCGTCACCAAACTTCACACTATCACGAAAAGATTCATCTAAATAAGAGAATGCAGACTTATCGCCACACATATGATTGCTACAACCAGTGTCTAAGTACCACAAATTGTTATGAGTTTCCTCCTTGGCATGACAAACCATCAATAAAGACACTTCTTCTTCATTCTCTACAAAATTAGATTTTTCTACACGATTTTTATTTAAATTTGTACGACATTCAGATTTGTAATGGCCATACCTATGACATCTGAAGCACTCAACGTTACTTTTGTCTCCCGACTTTGATCTGTTCGTAGTTGAGTGATGGCCTCCACGACCTCTTCCCCTGCCTTGAGAGTCATGGAACTGATTATCTTCAGAGGTCTGATGCAGATTTTTGTGATTGCTATTTCCTCGTCCTCTACCTCGTCCTCTATTTGGTGCAGAAGAACGATTATCAGTTGAGGTCTTCAAAGCTTGCTCCTCTTTCTCTTGCTGGTTAATTTTTTGTTCATGAACCAACAATGAGCCTTGTAGTTCATCAATTGAAAGTGCATCAATATCCTTAGATTCCTCTATCGAACAGACAACAAAATTGAATTTTGGTGTCATGGAGCGTAGAATCTTCTCAACAATGGTTACATCCTCCATCTTATCTCCATGAATCCGCATCTTGTTTACAATTGCCATGGTCCGAGAAAAATATTCAGCAACTAGTTCTCCTGATTTCATTCGAAGCATTTCAAACTCAGATCGAAGTGCTTGAAGTTGTTATCTTTTTGTTCTTGCTGACCCTTGATACTTCTTCTTCATAGAATCCCAAATTTCCTTGGATGTATCTTTGCAAAGAATTGTCTCCAAGATTGAACGATCAATTGCTTGGAAAAGATAGTTTTTCGCCTTCAAATCTTTCAATTTCAGCGCTTCTAACTCTTTCGTCTGCACTTCTGTTAACACGGTATCGACTGTTGGTTCTGTTATCCCAGAAACAATCACCTGCCAATACTCTTTAGAGCGCATAAAATTCTCCATTAACATGCTCCAATGATCATAGTGACCATCAAAGCGTGGAATCGATGGTTGCACAAAGTTTTCAGAGGCCATTATTATCCTCTAATGCTGCTGCAAATAGATGTGAAATAGAAATAAAGCTGCTGCTATCTACTCTCTATATCACTCAATTTCTTTTCTTACTTTGGCAACTTTTTTTGTTTTTTTGAACCTCACTCTGGTACCACTGTTAGAAACTAATTGAATAATATGCACTTGAAGTTTTATTCTTCTTTCAGTTTCTAACAGTTTAATCTTGTTATTGACATAAGTTAGACACCTTCTGTAATGCCCCAAAAATTTCGGAACCTTTTGATTGGATTTTTTTAACCCAATTTTATGTGCCACATTTTATTTTTGAAGTTAAGCATTATTTGAACTAAAATATACAATTTAATTAAATCTTGTGACCTTATGAACTTTGAAATAATTCAAAAATATAAGGTTACTTTAGAATAATATTAAGACCTTTTTTAAATTTTTGGGCTTGGTTGCGCGAAAATTTTATTTTTGGGGGCAAAAATGCACTTTCTCAAAACTTCTGGGGGCAAAGTGCAAATTTGCCCCAAGTTGCAGATTTTCTGCAGGAGAGTAATCATTTTCTCTCCTTGCACACTCCTAGGGCTGTCAAGCATGCCCTTGGGTAGATAAACTCATCCACCCAAGGTTGACATGCATTGGTGGAAAATGTGGAGTAATAATACTCCTATATTCTCATATTGTATGTATATGTGTATATACATTAAAAATCTGATTTTATAGTATAATAAATATCTCCCTCAAACCCACATTATCTTCTTTACAACTTAAAATACTTAGATATAGAGAGGGAAAGAGAAAACACATTTAGAAAGAGGATTTTCGGATATACACAGCACAGCCTCGGGTTTTTGCTCATTAAATCTTCATACACCGTTGGATCATGCCCAAATTTTTCGTGAAGGTCCTACACACATGGGGCTACATATTGACCGTTCGGATCGTCGTTTGGATCTCCCGGAGTGAATCAGCAGTCGTCAAAAATTGGTTGAAAGTAAGGATTTGAGGGCTTTTGTTATGAACCACCACCGGAGCCGCCACCACTGCCATCGGAGACGCCGCCACCACCTTCGGAGGTCTGGAAATGAAGAGAGCTTCATCCTCTTCGTTGCTTTGGGTAAAAATTCGTCTATGCATGTCTTCTTTAATCTTTGTGATTTTACTTTCTTCTATTTAAAGTATATATTGAAGAACTTTAGTTTATCCATGTAGTTTTTGTGAAAAGTTGTTTAGTTTAATTTTATATAAGATATTTAATGTGACTTCACTTTGGTTTTGTTTAGATATTGCTTATATGTTTGGATCTTGATTTATTTTTGTAAGAAAGTTAATTTTGTTAAATTTCAAAACTTTGGGGGTATTTTTGAAAGGTTTTAAAAGTTTAAGGGTTAGGGCTGTGATATTTTTTTTTAAGAGTAAAAATGGACTGAAAATCTCTATTTTTGTTTGATATTTGGTATGAGTTTACTTAAAAATTATTTGTTTTAAAGTTGCTCCGAGTTTGTTTGCAAAAAGGGAGTTTTTGAAACTTTTGGGGTTATTTTTATAAATCCAAAAATAAGGGGGCAAAGCCGCTGTTTTGTCGCTGTTTTTATAGTTACTTTATAAACTTTTGATTTGTTGATTTGATGTAGAGCTTTGTTCACTTTGGTTTTAAGATTGAAAATTTGTAAATTTTTCCGAAGAAAAATTATGATTAAAGAACTTTTTGTTTCTCAATGTTAGTTGGTGAAAAGTTATTAAAACTTATTTTTAATCTCAGTTTTATAGTGAAATTATGCTTAATTATTTTTAAATATTGCTTAGATGCTTGGACCTTGAATTATTTTTCAAGAAAGTTGATTTTCTTAAGTTTTCAAAATTATAAGGGTATTTTTGAAAAAATTTAAACTTGTGGAATTTTTAAAGCTTTGATTTTTGAAGTAACAAGATACTTAATACTCTGTTTTTATTTGATTTACGATATGTGTTTAGTTAAAAATCATTTGATTTAAAGTTTGTTCTAAATTTTTGCAAAAATGGATGTTTTTAAAAGTTTAGGGGCTGTTTTGTAAATATGAAAAATGAAGGGAAAAATTTGCTGTTTTGGCGCTGTTTTAGGTAATTAGTATTTTGAGTTTTGAAAATAATTAATCTTAATTGAAGTGATGTCGTAAGTTCTAAGCACTTTTGTGCGATGTATTAGTTTAGGAAATCCTTGTATAGGATTTTCATTAAGGTTGTTAGATACATTCTAAGTCGTATACGTACTTGCTCAGGTTTCGGATACGCTTCATTTGTGGAGTTTTAGTCGCTATACTAAGCGACAAAGGTGAGCGTTGTGTGTTGAATTTGTAGTCGGTCCGATGTGCTAGTAGATCGAGTCAACATTTACTTATGCTCTTAATAATCAAAGCATGTGTTATATTATAATTTCTATTGCATGTTGTTAGAAAGAGATTGGACTTGTTACGTCGACATCACTCGCATGAAATCCTTAGTATATCAACATGATAATCCAATGCATGCTACATCAAAATCTACTAGTTGCGAATATATTTTGCTAAATTATCATGATACCCAAAATTTGCATTTGATAAGTTGTTAAATGTTGATAATATGTTAAATATGTTTGATATGTTATGTTTCCGATTTTGTGTTTCCGTTTGTTTCCGATTTTGTGTGGGCCCCTTTTGATTGGTATATGGACCAGATGCCAACCTGGCCGGCAAGGGCCGGCAGGATTGTCACGGTTACCCGTAGGCCTGGCCTTACAATCCAAGTGGGGAGGAACACTTGGGGAGTAAGGACAAACTTTGGCAAAGATATGTCGATGCACTTCAGATAGTAAGGTCGATCCTTACTCGGTGTGTTTGGATGGACATCAGACTGAGGATGGAGGGTAAGTGGAGGACGGCATCAACAAATTCTTGATTATGTGAATTCCGTGTTTCTTCCGTCTTGAATATATGCTTAATTTGCTTGATAACATGCTTACGTTATATAATATGTTGCATCCACACATCACCATGCAAATTCACACATAACCTCACTAAGTTGGACGATCAACTTATGCGTTCCATGTTTCATTCTTTTCAGTTTCAGGTGTTCTGAAAAATAATAGTCGGGTTGCAGTTAGGTCATCACGGTTGCGGTCCCACCATAGTATTTGGGAGAGTAGTTATATTTTGTTGCCGATTTAGGTTCTTTCTCGATTTTGTTTAAAACCTTGCTTAGAAAATTTGAATCGTCAAAGTTGATTTATATTTTCGCAAAAGATACAAGATTTTCATAAATTACTTATTTATCTCTCTCAGTTGATTTTGTTCAAATCTTTTGATATGTTGGGATTAGATGCTTCCGCTTTAAACCTCTACTATAGAAATTGATTTTATTTTCGTCAAAAAAAAAAAAACTTAGTAATTTAAATTGTTCTTATTTTATTTTAAACCGCTTCCGCTTTAAACCTTTTGATTTATCGTTTCTGTTTAAAAAAAAAAAAAAGTTTCGATATTTTAACTCTTTTTCAAAATAATAATAATTTTTTGACTATTATTAGACGGACCCACGGAGCCGGGCCGTCACACCTTCCGTAGGGAGGATGCAAACTAGGCATCTCGAGGTGCTACCCGTATCTCACTATATTAAACTAATAATAGAGACTGTAGGATATATCCATATATGTCCTTCTCCCACTCAATATTTATAAAACATATGTTTTATTTTTAAATAAACATCTTATGTTTAATTAATCTACATTAATTTCACTAGGTTTCTAATCTCTTAGCTAATTAAGGATTAAAATTAGAATCCAATCTTATTTGGACCTAGATTGTTACGTAGATTATGAATCCAATCTAATTGGGTAATAGGTAATTTTAGACATTCTATATTTGAGGTGAGTCAAATTAATATTTAACCAATCTAATTTGGTCAATGTTCAATTAGACATTCTAATATACAAAAAGTCATAACTTTTAGTTGAACTTGCTATTATCAATTTTTCGTAACTCAACTTATCACCTAAATAAATAATTGCTTATTTAACTATTAAATCAAACAATTATTTAGTTTATCTTAGTTTTCCAAAAACTAGTAAAATTACATAAACAAAACATATATATCACATATATCTATATGTATGCATGAATAAATAAAATTGTGGGTAATATGAATGACAAAATATTTGCATGCACATATTATCGACATAATATAAACAAGCAAATAGGAGCGGGTCGGCTGTCCTGGGTTACAAAAATAATAAAAACTATTTATATTACATAACAAGCTTCCAATACGAATCTTCATCTTCATGTACTTTGTAAAAAAAAATCTCCACTACTCCCAAAACAATTTTGGTACTTTCCTAACAATTCAAAATTTTAATTATACCATCATCCCACCGTTAATTACGAGACGGAAATTATGCATGTGTCCGTTACATTGCCACATGACAGCTTACGTGTCATGACGTGGCAAATTTTAGCATAAACAATTATACAATATTGCAGAATTCGTCCCAAACTAATTACAAGATTGAACCGTCATTTTCATTAAATTTGAAAATTTAATATCGGGACTAAATTCACGCAAAATGGTAAATTACGGGACGAAATTCGACGAGTTGATATAGTTTGGGACGAAAAACTAAACTTAGTAATAGTTTGTGACAATATTCCAAAAAAATATTAAATTACGGGATGAAATTCAGTGAGGTGATATAGTTCAGGACGAAAATCCAAAATCACTAATTAATTTGTGACGTTTCTGCAATTTTACCACCTTTCACATAGGGTACTTTTAATTGATCACTGGGCGTGGATAGTGACCCGACTGACCTAGATTTTCTTTTAATTAAAAAGGCAAATTATGTTTCCATTATGATATATACTTGAGCAAAAATTCATTTTTGGTACTATAGAATTAAGCGTTTTCAATTTTTGTACCATGGTATCAATTTTTGTACCAATTCTGACTGCCGTTTTCAATTTTGGTACTTCCGTCAGTTGTCAATTTTGGCACTAGTTCTGACTGACTTTTCAGTTTTGGTACTTCCGTCAGTTGTCAATTTTGGCACTAGTTCTGACTGACTTTTCAGTTTTGGTACTTCCGTCAGTTGACCGTTCAACTGACGGAAGTACCAAAACTGAAAAGTCAGTCAGAACTAGTGCCAAAATTGACACAATGGTACCAAAATTGAAAAATACTTAGTTCTATGGTGCCAAAAATGAATTTTTGCCATTGCATCATTCATAAGGTGATTTATTAAAAAAATATATAATTTATTCATAAGTTTCATATAACGAAAAAAGAAAACTAAGATCAACTCCAAAGGCTAAATATAAATTTGGGAATATAAATATATTATTCTCATATAAAAGTTTGCATACTTGTATTTTATTTTAACTATGAGTATATAAAATTAATTTCTATATTTTTATTCAAATTTTTTTATATAGCACATCAATGCAGTCTATTGATTTGTTCATTTATTATTTCGACCTGACTTTAAAATATGGTTTAAAAGGTGTTTATATAATTTCGAAAGATTTAAAATGAATCAACAAAGAATCGCTTCTAACTCTTCAAAATGAGAAGAAATAATGCATCTAAGCAACGTCTCCATTGTTGAAATAATAAAGAGAAGAAGAGAAAGAATAAAATGAGAAGGAGGCAACTTACAATTGAAAGAATGATACAACTGATAAGCAAAAGTTCAAATTAGAAGATAATCGTATCTTTATTCAGCCAAGTGATTTTCATCTTTGAGTGAAGACCAAACTGAGGACTTAGAAGACGTTCTTAGTTGAACGTTTTTTCATCATAAAAAAGAGGGCAATTGTTGGATGAAGTTGAGTCAATGAGTTAATAAGGAGTGATTTGATGATAGGTTTTGATGATAACATGTGTAGCAAAAAAAATATTATTATTACAACTCTTATTATTATTGTGTACCCAAATATTTTTTTTAATATAATTTTTTTTACTATTTTATTAATATTATTCTTATTCTTAAAAAAAATATTTATGGCTGACGGAAGTGCCAAAATTGAAAACGCCAGTCAGACTTGGTACTAAAATTGACACCATGGTACCAAAATTGAAAATTTATATGGTGTCAAAAATGAATTTTGCCTATTTACTTGACTGCAATAACATAATTAGAAATAAGGAATTATTATTTTTTAGTGAATTGAATTATATACTGTATAATACATTTTTTAAGTAAATTTCAAATTTAACATTCCATTTTAAAAAGTATTAGTGTGAAATAATTAACTTATAGGATTTAAGATTCATATAAAATGAAAACGAAAATGTTCCTAACATGTGTTTGATTTTAAGATTTTAGACTAGAATAAATTGATCCCTGTTTTTCGACTGAGATCAAAATCCTAGATTATTTTTAGGAGATTTCCCGTATACAGCGAAAATATGTGTTGAAATATAACTTTTCTTAAATTTAAACATTCTTAATTTAACTAGCAAAATTAAGGAGTATAAGAAGAATGATTATTAATTCCTTTCCATCTAGAGAGCGAACTTTGCAGTTAATCTAAGGGGACATATAATTCCAATACGCAGAGTTTGTACGCTCGAGATTTACAAAATATTATTGCAAGAATGAATGAAAGTTTCATATGTATTAATGTACAATTGACGGATATACAACCATTTACTCTTACACCAATAACTATAAGTTAATTAAAATGAATTTATTTGAGAACATCATTAATTTAATTCAATTCTGTAATACTGATAAATTTTATTAGGGTGAAAATATATATAACTAGTTAACTTCGTAAATTTTTTCTAAGAAAACCATAACAATTGATATTTAGGAGGTCAAAATTACCAAAAAAATTTAGCTACAAGCTATTCCTAAATTAGTTATAGAAGTAGTTTCCACTTAAAAAAAAAAAAGATACTGAATAAGATATTAGTTCGATCTTTATGCAAAACTAGTATATGCCAATATTCTTTAGGAAAAGATTATGAGAATGGTTATTATACACATTATTTAAATTTGTCATTTTTATGGACACGTCTATATTAAGTTTATTAGGTCAATCCATTTGAATATTTATATAGTATTAATTAATATGAAAAGAGATCCAGGCTTGCTTTCTTTTTCTTTTTTTCCTTTTTCGGGATTAAAAGAAAATAACATCCATTACGACATATATAAACCTTGCTCCTTATAATAAAAATACTACCTATTCATATATTAATTTTTGGTGGTTTGATAAATAAAAATTTAAAATGGAGGATATAAAATTAATAGTGTTGCCATTGGTCGGAGAAAGCAATTTTAAACTAGAGAAAGTTGTTTGCAATCATGGATTCTTTATGATGGCTCCAAATCTCTGGATGCCTTCCAACAAAACCCTAGTTCGTCCACTCCGAATATCATCATCCGTGATAACGTCGAATAATGTTACTGTATCCATCTCTCAACCTTCCAACAAAATTCTTCTAATTCAACCAATTACTACTACTAGTAATAATCAACCAATTGAGTCTCCTCAACTACGCCAAGCAATTCGCGTAAGTACCTAGCTAGGTTAATGTATATATTAATTAATAATTTGTCGATCATTAATTAATTTCATGATGTACATGTATGCAGGATCAGGTTGCACGAATGCTGCGAATTTCTGTCAGAGACGAAATGCATGTTAAAGAGTTTCACAGGATACATCCAAAAGCAAAGATGAATGGATTTGGTCGTCTTTTCCGTTCTCCCACCTTATTCGAAGATATTATTAAGTCTATTCTCCTCTGCAATTGTCAGTATGTCCTCGATCCTAGAAATTATTAACTAAGTATATAATATAGATTGATTTCTTTTCCTTTTTCTTCAATTCTCTGCAGCTTAATTAATTACTCTATTTCCTAAAGCTATATTTATATATAGTACGTAAATCTTTTAATTTCTTGTTGATCTAGGAAGAATGTATTCCATATATATGACAATTATGACATCATATCTAATCGGAAAATTCTTGCATAGACCTGGTCTATGAGCTTTTCATAGACCTTGTGGTTGAAATTGCACCACATCATACATTGTGAGAGCATGACATCATCAAAATGTATTATGTGGTGCATTTACAACCACAAGGTCTACCACTAAGCTCTTAGACCTGGTCTATGTAAGAATTTTCCTATCTAATCTCAATATATGTATGAAGGGTCGTTGACTTGGAATTTAAAAAGTTTCAATATATATATTGATTAATAACAAGTGTTTTAAGTAAGAAATGTTATTATATTAGTATATAATTATAAGGTGCAAGAATATACATATATAATTACTACCTTAATTTGCCTTTACATATACTTGCTCACATGCACGCATGAATTGAAATCTTAATTATTTTGGGAATTGATCAGTATATACTTATTATGGAATTAATTACTTTTGTTTTATGTTTAGATGGGCGAGGTCTTTAGAAATGGCTCAATCTCTTTGTGATCTTCAGTTGAAATTGTGTAATCGTCCATATAAGCGAAAACGATCTACAAAATGTGCATCGACTATTTCAGGAAACTTTCCGAGTTCAAAAGAATTAGCTTCTCTAGATGTGGAGACTTTAAATAAACTCTGCAACTTGGGATATAGAGCATCCATTATTCTACAAATAGCAAGAGGCATTGAAAAGGGTACCATTAATCTGGAGGAATTCGATAAAGCAGAATTAACATTTGATATTATTTTTCGAAAATTAACCAATATTAAAGGTTTTGGCCCCTTCACCGTTGCAAATATTATGATGTGCATTGGGTTTTACCAATATATTCCTGTCGATACTGAAACCATTAAACATTTAGAAGAGGTATGTACTCTGCTCATCATCTCTAGCTATTAATCACCGGCCTACTTATATAAATTAGCTAATTATTATTAATATAACACAATATTAATTAATTTCAGGTACATGGAAAGACAAACGTGAACAAGAAAAACATGGAAACTATTGTTGCACAAATTTATGACAAATACGCACCATATCAATGTTTGGTATACTGGTAATTAATTTATTTTGGAATTACCATTTGTAAATAATTAATTAGTATATTAACTATGGAACATCATAATGATCATTTTGAGAGGTTGATTTCAATTTATTAATTACCTGCAGGTTGGAGCATGTTGATTACTATGAGAAAACATTAGGGAAGTTAAGTGAGTTGCCACACTCACAATATTATAGTGTGACCACACACAACATGAAAACTTTGGCGGGTTGATTTGATTTGAATCATATCCTTCCTTCGAAAGTTTATGTACAAGTATTAGTCTCTCCTTTACAACTTTAATTAATGCACCAAGCCAAATTTATCCATGTAATTGGGGTTTTGTAGAATTTCTTGCAACTTTAATTATCCATTATTGTCTAACTTTTTTTTTTCTAATAATGAGATTGGAAAGAAAGAGAACAGTAAGTATTGCATTTGACATCATGACGGTGTAAATTATTCAAATAGTGTTGAGTAACATATTGTTAAAGTTTGGTTTAAAATGTTTTTCTTAAGCTTGAAATTGTATGTGTTAAATGAATTGATTTCAAACGAGCATTAACTAAGCAAAGCACAAGGGAAACTCGAATAGATTGATATTTTTATTTTTATTTGTTATTTTTAGCTTATTGAGTCGAACTAAAATTGAGCTTTAAAAGTTATAAAATGAAGAATATTGTTCAAATTTTCTTGATATATATAATGAATCGAGCTCGAACGATTTTTTTTTTCTGAATATCGCTTATTATGACTCATTTTCAGCCTTACAAGTAGGCTGATATTTCCAAATTGTTTGTACTCTTAATTTTTTTTTTGCCAATATCGGAGGATAAAAGACGAGTTGGGGCCTCGATATTTAAAACGAATTGATAGACAAGGTTGTTGATAGAAGTTTTAAATCTTCAAATTTGCTGACAATTTTGAAATTAGGCAGCAATGTGGACTAAATTGCCAGTAAATTTAAAGATGTGGGGTTATTTTGCCAGCCCAAATGTTATGGGGTACAATTGTCAGTCAACATAAGTAATTGCATCAATGTTACAATAATTCAAATTGACTTAACGGCCATGTCACCCACTTAACGGTGATTTTTAAAGACGGTATTGAATATGGAACAATTTGTTAAATTATAATACTAAATGTGTTGACCTAATTTTGTTTAATAGCATAAGTGGAAATAGATAGAATGTTTGATACAAAAAGTTGCAAATCTCTCATTTTAAAATATATAGTTGAAAAGAAATCTCGATAAATTTTAAAACAAAAGAAAAGAAAACTTGTCTTTCTCTATTTATAATTTACTACTGAAAAATGCATTTTTAATTTTTAATACCGTATTAGATTTTAAATATACAATATTGCCAGTAAATTTGAAGATGTGGTGCTATTTTGCCAGCCCAAAATGTTATGAGGTAGAATTGTCAGTCAACATGAGTAATTGCATCAATTTTACAATAATTCAAATTGACTTAACGGCCATGTCACCCACTTGACAGTGATTTTTAAAGACGATATTGAATATGGAACAAATTTTTTAATAGCATAAGTGGAAATAGATAGAAAGTTTGATACAAAAAATTGCAAATCTGTCATTTTAAAATATATAGTTGAAAAGAAATCTCGATAAATTTTAAAACAAAAGAAAAGAAAACATGTCTTTCTCTTTATAATTTACTACTGAAAAATGCATTTCTAATTTTTAATACCGTATTAGAAGATAACTTGATTCCATAGATAATAAGTCCATAACAGTCATTTCCATCTATTAGATTTTAAATATACAATATTTCAATAAAATAACCACTTGGTTATAGGTTTAATGACTTGATATTATGACCACGGAGGTTATAGTTTAAAATCCCCATAAATTACATCTTATTCACTTAAAAAAAAGTAATAATTTTTTAAAAGTAAAGTAAAAATATGAAGCTTGGATTCGTTGGTTTAACCAGTTGGCTGGTGTTCATTAATTAAATCGGTCATCGATAGATTTGGACCGATCCCTGAGACCACTACACTACTAGAAAAATTTAAAATTGCAATCGAATTTTAGTTTTTTTTAATAGTGCTAGTTTATAGGGTACGTTCGGTTCATAGTTGAACCGGTCCGACTAGCCGATTCCATTCAATTTTCAAAACTCAGGTCATGGGCTCTCAAGCTGTCTCCCCAAAAGACAATCAACTGACTAAAAGTGTTAATTTAACAAATAGCTCCCTAGAGATAAAAAAAAATACCACGGTTTCAGAATGGCTTTTTTCTTTGAGGAAAAAATATTTTTGAGACCAAAATTTAGTCCAAAAAATACATTTGGTACCAAACTTTTGGAAAAAACACATTTAATACAATGATTCACACTCTCTTGACACATTTAGTTTTCCCGTCAATTTTCGGACGCGATTCAACATGTGCCACTTATGTGCCTATTAAGTTGACAATAAGAGGCAAAACAAACATGAGTTTTAAAGACCCGCCACTGTTAACTTTGTTAGATTGAAACGGGTCCACCCAATTCGGACTAACCCAACCCGATCCAATCCGAATTGGATTATTTGAGTGAGGAGAAAATTGGAGGGAGTAGTTAATTAACTACTCCCCACTGAGTTAACCTCCCACTTAGTGGGAGATTAACTCCCACTCATTAAATGGGAGGAAAGCACACAGCTTTCCCACCCCTTTCCCTCGGTTCAACAGAGAAGTCCCTAGACTTCTCAATTCAACAGAGGAGCAGCATACGGCTGCTCCTCCCTTTTTGGACATGGAAGTGGGACTTCCTCTTTTTCTCTTCTCCCACGATGTTAAGCATAATTGGGTATTATTCGGGTGATTTATTGGCACGTATTATCATATTATTTTTGGTATTTAGATCATGAAATTTAGGCTACGTCGTACGTGATTTAGTCTCAACCGGGAGCATCAAAACGTGAGTTTTCGAAGATGAAGAAGTCGGTGATTTAACCACGGTGTTCGGTCAAAATGGCGTTTGAATTCTTGCGGGTGATCCATGGAGATTCCGAGTAAGAATTCGGGATTCGTATCCTTCGAATTCAAACATTGGTATCAGAGCCATTGTTGGTTAAATTCTGACTTTAATTTCTTTTATTGGATATGAAATTATGATAAAACCGTATGATTCTATGCTTCATCTTGAATGGCATGATTTTTTTTATGATGTTATAAATTATGCGTTTACATCATAAATTTGCATGATTTGTGAAATATAATAATTGCAAAAGTGATGACTTTTCATTCTTTATTTCCAACAATTGTTCTCTGCCATTTGCAATTGAGACATGCGGCCTCTAAACTATTTATGCAGTTTCTTTTTTTGTTTGACGAAGTTTTTGGTGGGGACTTATGTTTCTGAAACAAAAAAATGAGAGACGTGTGATGCTCTAAATTTAACTGCATTGTGAGTGAGGAGTTAATTGTCCTCTAATGGCTTAAAATTTTGAATTGTTTGAATCATGTTTTTAAGTTCTGTTATTGACATGCTTATGCTTCAATGCATGATTTGGTGAATCTATAAGTTTGTTATTGAGCATGTTAGTAAATTCAAGCCCAATTATTGAATATACATGAAAACCGTATGTAGTTCTCTTGTTTGGCCGTTAATGGTGAAGTTTAGCATGCTTAATATTTTGCTCCAAAAATTTTATGATAGCATGCTTATATGTTGAATATCATATCTGAAATTTTTTATGATGTTATTCCTTGCGGATTTGGAGATGTGAATTTATTCTGATTAAATAACCGAAAATTTGATAATTTTCTGGTAATAATCTATTGCGTTTTGGGAACTGAAATTTGTACCATTAGAAAGCTCTCGTCAAGAGCTTTCCAACCATATAAAGATCACTGAATTTGGCCTTGTAACGAAGAAGTTGTGGCCAAATGAAGTTAGGTTCGAAAAAGTAAACTTCTTCTTATTGGAGAAGATGATGAATATTGATTTATTTACTTACCCACTCTCGCCTTTGCTGTCCGTTGCACACTAATTTGGAATCAGAAGACCCAAAAACCTAGGGGTAGTCGGAAGGACGTCGCCGAAAAACGAAGGCAAGGCAGCGCGTGACTTGCACGCGCCACCTCACGCGCATGGACTGGTAGCCACACCAGTAGCCCAATCAGCCACTCTGCAAAAGCCATGTCAGCAGCCTTTGCTGACTAGTGTTGCCACATGCGCCGCACACGCCCACACGTGTTGGTGGCGCGTGAAGTGTCTTCCGGTGACCCATTTTGGTCAGAAAAATTCCTACGTGCTCAGAATTTTATTTCTGAATTTTTTTTGGTGAATTAAATTAATTTTCAGAGTGTTAAAATATTTTTCTTGATTTTCATGCCTTGAAACTATTTGAAAAATTGTGGTAAATTATTTTTCGACTTTAGAAAATTCTGGAATCTTTTTTATAAAAGCTTGAACAAATATTTTGAAGAAATGTCTAGCAAGTGGGAGTGTTTGGCATCTCCCACGTGTCAATTTCAATTTTCATTGCATGAAGAAAATAATTTAAAAATATTTTGGATCAAAAAAATTTATGAAATTTCTTTTGGGAAACTCTGAAATTATTTTAAAATATGGGACCACCTATGAAAGTGTTGGAAAACTTATAAAATTATCGTCCTAATTTTTCTTTATAAACTTGAAGAAGTTTTATTTAAAGATTTTTGTGAGATTAGGACATGTTTTTGCTTATGGACAATTTTAATTTTTTAAATGAGAAAATTCTTTATGAAAAGAATTAATAATATTTCAACTTGGCTTTTAAGCGCAATAAAATATTTAACTCATTTTTTGAAATTGCGGTGCATGTCAGACCTAGTGGGAGGGCAACTATCACTAAAGAATCTGAACCTATTTTGCAATTGTTGTATGTTGCAAAAGTTAGAAATTCTAATGAAAGTGTTTTGCACACCTATCGAGTTTTACGGTAATGAACCTAAACGGTGAAAGTTGATGCAATTGAGACACTTCTTTAGTTGAGAGCTAAAAGAAAAATACTGAAAGATTAATTTTCATTTTAATGGAATGAATATGTTGTTTATACGATATGTTAGAAAACAACTTACTGAATTTAGAATTCAGTTAGTCTTATTTGAATTACAGGGTAAAATGAATAATTTGATGATTTATTCTATCGCTACCCTCATAGTTCTAAACGTTCACGTATCTTCGAGATTTATCTCCATCACGGGAAAGAACTATGATAAGTTAAGACGAATCATGTCAGTATTTGTCTCCTAAGACTTGGTCATTAGAATCTTCTAAGGAGATTATCAATGGACACATGATTGTGTTTATGTAAACATGACTCTTCGTATGTCTCGTTGCATTATTGTGTTTGATGCATACATATCTCCTTATATGTGGTACATGACGTGTTCTTGTGAAACACATATGTTTAACCCTCTAAAGTACTTAGAAATAAGTATTTAAGTGGGAGTTCGAAGTTGGTAGAATTTAAATAATTCCCACCTAGAACTATTTAATTTCATATTGGGAATTAAATGAGTGATGATGAACATTTGGATATGGGAGATGATTGGGAACATTGCGTGAACTTTCGATGCTGTACCTTATGGGATTCAAAACAAGTTTGATTTGTTGTGTACGGAATTTAGATATAGATGGGCGATTATGATATCTCATTAATCGACTGGTCATGGAGTATTGTACGAGTACTCATTGACAAATGTTGTAACATTTTGTCTCTATAGATTCCGTATATGAGTAGGATTGGATGATTTTGTAGAAAACATCTATCAAGTCTTTAAAGACCTGTTGTGGTCTTATTACTCGACAAAGAGACCAAAGATTTATCAAACGTCATTTGAGATGATTCCGCTGCTTTAACTGTTCTGATAAGTCTTCTAATTATGACTTTGTATGAAGTTCACCTAAAAGAGTAGTATGAGAATACAACTCTAACAAGGTAAACGCAATTGACTTTAAAGTTTGACCATCGAAAACTATGTTGCTTAGTATGTTGATACTTGGAAGGATATGGTCAAACTTAATGACAGATTAAAGTCAATTAGTCATAATTTTTCTCTTTTGAGTTACTAATTCAAGTTAAATCAGTCTCGATCCATTTGAAAGACCATTCAAATGTCATGTTAATTCACATAACTGAGAAGAGATTTTCCCAAATGGTAATTATTTCGTTGTGCTTCCCAATTAGTTATCTGGTGTTATTGAGACCAAAAGCTCAAGTCTTTGTGACTATATTTAATTTAATAAAGCTTAAGCTCTAGGAGCTGAAACTAGATTTTAGAAGCAAAATGAACGAAAGAAGACTGAAGATAATTCTAATTAGAAGAATACAAACCGCCGGATTATGGAAGTCCAAATCGGTATGGGACTAAAAGTGCTATAACTTCCATGTGGTTAGTTCTTTTCACTCGTTTATGGACGAAGTTGAAAAGATAGCACTTAATAACACTTGTGTAGTTATTGTTTGTTTCCTAGAACAATATGTTACTAATCTTGTCCTATGTGGACTGTAGCTTTAGTAATTAATAACTAGAAGTGTTCACGTCCCTATCAAGTTTATTAGGGTACATTGGAGTACCTTTGGAATCTAAAATTAACCTTTTGATTTATTCTTCTTACATTAGATTTGTACTTGAATTTAATATTGACTTGACAAGTATCACTTTTGGGGTGATACTGAGTGTGATACTAGACTTTTGACAATAGTTCGGAGTGTCAAACATTGACCTAACGTTTCAGTTACATTAATGATTGTCGTTGCACTGGCAACACGAGACATTAAAACAACAGAAACATTAAATATGTTGAAGACATATTTGCTTAGGTCATATTGGGCAGTGGAAACACTAACCCAATGAGAAGACTTTTCGAAGTCAACTCTGTAAAATGGTTTGCCTTTATTTCGATCCGTAACGGAAACAAGATACTCAAACTATTTTTGTAAGGCCGTTAGAGTTAAACTTCCATTATAATTAACTCTAGTGATTTAATTTGAGTGAAGGGTTAATTCATTCTTTCATTACATTTATGAAGATATGGTGTATCTTGATCGTTTTGATTTGATCTCTTGTGAAATTAAAACACATCAGTGTTTTGAAATTTCTTAAAGCAATCAAATGTATCGAGGAACATGGGTTCTGATACTAGATTAGGGATACGAATATCTATACGATCATTTTGGTGATCCATGTAATGAAATTATCCAAAATTAGTTATTTCTAACACTATTACTTATATAATTGTGTTAAGAGAATTAACTTGAGTTTTGGATAGAATGAGATTCATTGCATCTTAAGTTAACCTTTTATTTCCTTGAGGAAATGTTCCTTTTTTTTTTGTTAACTTTTAATGCATAACAAGACAACCTTCAACTTCAATAACTTTCACTTTACACAAGCCAAGGTTAGATGTTGGTTTGACCTTAGCTATCTTAGACAAAGTGATCAAATAGTTGAGTTTGTCTTGACTATGTTTCTAATGTATTTAAGAAATATGATCACATGAGAAATTTGATATATCTTTTGGGGATATATATAAAGTCTAAAGCGTTGTGTTCTTGTATGAACAATGAGGTGAAAGTGTACATGCTATTAAATAGGAAAATACAATCTTTATAGATGTATTTACTAGATGAACTGGTTTTAGAGTATTTGAGTTTGTTCGTGTAAATCGGTTTAAAGAGTAGTCATTCATTTGACATATCACTTGGATGTGATTATCCAAATTGCTTCCTATTTTCGAGTGGGAGCAATTTATGTTCTACCGGATTCATTCAAATGAAAGGACCACACATGAACCGTAACTTATTTCAAATACTGAGAAGATGTTCAATTATCTCATGAGTGAGACACGTTACCAAATGGAAGAAAACTTAGTACTAGCCTGTACGATTCACCTGTACAATCGAACCAAGTTTCGAATTTGGTTATTTTCAAAGAGACACATAGTTTATTACCTCTGACTTACTATAGTGAATATATTAGACCTGGAATATGAAAGCACCATTTTCTTGAAAATGGTTATCCCCAATTTTGAATTGAGGAATTAAAGGTAGAAATTTGGTGAAGAAATTCATTGAATTATTTACGTGGTCAGCAAACTAATGGAATGATTCTTAAAAGTGAATTTTAGTATTTACCAATACTTCTATAGTAAGAGGTAAATTTTCTAAAACTTGTAATGTGTGCTTTGAATGAAAAGTCTAGATCATTGAATCCAATCTTATTGGAATATCAATTGGTTCGTAATCAATTACCTACTCTAATCTATGTTATGCCATGGATCTGGTCTACAGTTCTAAGTCAAATCATAACTATGATTTTGGACTTCAATGAAAAGGTTATTGACAACTTTTAGAATACTGCATTTATTTCCTTAGATGCTAAGGAACTTTTACTAGCTATTGATGTGGTAAAAAGCAAACATATGTATCGATGTGCACACAAATTATGAAATTTGTAGCACAAGGATATGCAGTATAAATAAATATTTGGTCTTGAGGCATTTTGTAATCGTTACAAATAGTACGGACTGTGATGGTATGTTATGTCTGAAGCACCATCGTACATTACAATAGAAATATTTCTATTGTCAGACCAAATAGTTACACAATTGAATATTTTGTGGAGATATCATAAGCCAAATTCAATGAGAACTTTACATTTAGTTGTCTACGTACAATATCATGGCAAGTTTTGTACTAAGCCCAGAACTAGAGATTTTTTTTTAGGGTTGTGTAAGTCTCTAGAATTACGTAGATTTCTGATCTAATTGAACTTGGAAGTTCATAAGATCAAGCCCATAAATTTGAGACATTGGAATAATTTAGTACATGCTTCAGAAAGCATACAATGTCGTAGAATGTCGAACAAGTAGAGATTGACTCTCTCACACGAGCAATCACCTCTGACATTGAGAATGTGCAGAGATGAGATAATTTTATCTTGCAAAGAGCGCAAGATAAAATTAGTATCGCCTTAATTAAAAATCAATTTAGATTACTATGATGACTAAAGTAATCATTGAGAATAGACAATCTTGTATGAGTACAAGATATGAATGTCGATTGATTGATCAATTACGATGAGATTACTATAATGAACGTAAGTAATCGAAAATGGATTCCCACTATCCATTGAACTTGTCTAATGGCCAGATGTGAATTTGTCTCGACTTTGTTGTTTTTGAGGACTAAAGAGAAAATTCAGGTTAAGTGTAGACGATCACTTAGACCAAGATCTGTATTGTGCTAATGAAATGACATAGACTTCATAGAATGAAGTATAACACAATAGCACGTGTTTCATACCAAGTGTGCTTTTGTGACCATTGGGAAATGAGTGAAAGATCCCTGCTCACTCATTGTGTGAGACTTAGAGGTTTGTGAAAATCTCAATGTGTACCCTTAAGACTTTAGACTGTTTCTCGAGATTTTACATAGATGTTGCTACTTTAGCACGCTACTAATAACCATGAATCATACGGTGATGCGGTACGTGTCTAGGAAAGCAGCTGAAGTAAGATCGAAAGATTCTAGTAGGAAAGGAAGACCTCTTGCAACTAACACACGCTACTTGTATTCAAAGTTGCGCAGCCAATATGTCAAACTTAAGTGTTTAGGACAATGATTGTGGATACATGTGAGTGGTGGAGTGAAGTATGCTCTTTTATCATTGGGGGATCAGAGATACTTCGGTTAGTGAAAAAGATGTTTGGGGTGCAGCGAGTTCTAACGTCCTCATGTTTTGTGAGAAAGAGTTGTTGCATATCATAACAGGTATGCAACTCTTAGTGCTCTTTAGCTCGTTGGTCGCACGATCTATTTACCTGTATGAATTGATGTATATGTTGCCATAGTAACTTTAAACTCGGGTATGGCCCTCATGTGCGAGTAGGAGATACTGGATTGAAACGGGTCCGCCCAATTCGGACTAACCCAACCCGATCCAATCTGAACTGGATTATTTGAGTGAGGAGAAAATTGGAGGGAGTAGTTAATTAACTACTCCCCACTAAGGAGTTAACCTCCCACTTAGTGGGAGATTAACTCCCACTCATTAAATGGGAGGAAAGCACACGGCTTTCCCACCCCTTTCCCTCGGTTCAACAGAGAAGTCTCAATTCAACAGAGGAGCAGCATACGGCTGCTCCTCCCTTTTGGACATGGAAGTCCCTTTGTGGGACTTCCTCTTTTTCTCTTCTCCCACGTATATATATTTACACATATATATATACATGTTAAGCATAATTGGGTATAATTCGGGTGATTTATGGGCACGTATTATCATACTATTTTTGGTATTTAGATCGTGGAATTTACGCTACGTCCGTAGGTGATTTAGTCTCAACCGGGCGCACCAAAACGTGAGTTTTCGAAGATGAAGAAGTCGGTGATTTAACCACGACGTTCGGTCAAAATAGCGTTTGAATTCTTGCGGGTGATCCATGGAGATTCCGAGTAAGATTTTTCAGGATTCGTATCCTTCGAATTCCAATAAACTTAACACTTAACAGGCACGTACTAAATTCCGTTCGAAAATTAACGACAAAACTAAATGTGTCAAGAGGATGTTAATCATGGTATGCAATGTATTTTTTTGAAAAGCTTAGTACCAAATGTGTTTTTTGGGTCAAAGTTTGGTATCAAAAGTGGTTTTCCTTCTTTTTCTTTAGGTAATAATATTGGATATATGATAATTGGTTTAAAAGAGGAAAAAACACTTTTATGTAAGATCTAAAAAAATAAAAAAAGTTATTGGTCTTGCTTCTTCATAAGGAATATCTATGTGTTTGTATGGAAATTCTTCTTCAAAACACACACAAAAAGATCTGAAAAGATCTTCTACCTTTTTTATTTATTTGTTATTGATGACCATTGAGCTTCCCAACCTAAATGTACGAAAAGGGCAAAATTGAAAAAAAATTGCATTGAAAAATCAGATGTGCCAATTAATTTGAAACATAGAAATTTGACAAATGTGCCAATTAATTTGAAACGGAAGGAGTATTATATTGTGTAATAATTGAGTTAATGATTAAAAAATTAATATTTTAAGTTGAAACAACTAAAAGATAATTGAATAGATATTTTTTTTACAAGATAAGAATTAGTATGAAAAAAATTAAATCTGTAGTAAATATATATACATGTATATATGTATTTGTATACATACAATATAGTAATATTTGTTTTTAAATAACTAATTAATCAATTAATTAAATTGTTGGTCCCAAATGGTCAGATGAGGTCTAGAGGGAGGGGAGGGGAAGGGGTGAATAGACCTCTGAACTTTAAAATTTTTCTCTAACTTTTCTTATCAGCAGACTAAGCTGATCCTACTCGTGAGACTACTCTGCTGATTTTGCACTCAGCTGTTTCAGCAAGGTTGACCACTAGTCTGATTTAACTTATCTGTTTCAAATGAAATTAGAGTTTCAAAACTTGTATGTAGCGGATTTTATCAAGTATGTTTTTCAAACAAGTTTATCTTCAAAGTTTTACCCTAGTTTTATAAATTCCTCTTTTAAAAGTTTTGTCTTTTAAACGTTTGTTCACTTAAGAAAGTATACAACTTAAAAACAAGTAATCAAACACATGAATTTTTATAGTGGTTATATAGACACAAAGTCTTTTAGTCCACTCTTCTAAATCAAGAAGATTTAGGTTCCACTAGAAACACAAAGTAACTAGCACACTACTTGCGCTTTTACAACAAATGATAAAGCAACAAGCTCACACTTAGCTCCCAGGTACATCACTCAGAAAAACCTATTCTAAAGCACTCAGCAAATAGAACACTTAAAGCTTTACAACAAATGATAAGCATTAAGTAAGAGTACTAAGCTCACAATATAGGGAATCACTCAGAAGACCTATACTACGAAATTATATCACTCCCAAAGATGGATATACATTTCTCTTTTTTTACAGTTGAATGTCACTCAAACAGGCAAATGTTTGATCTTTGTTCTTCAACAAAAAGCTTCGTCAACAGGTGACTTCGCTTGTGATCAGACGACTCAACTGATGGATCTTGCTATAAAGATATGATCTTGAATTGTGCAAGTCTCTCTTCAATCTTCAGTCCCTGGTCTATTTATACTCTCGGATTTGAAATTCTGCCCGTTGATGGTAGGCGAAATTACATTTTAATCCTGAGCAACGGTCTTCTTTCTGACGGCATCTTTTGCAGACTGTTCACTGTACACTCTACTGTACGGATATCTACTTTATGTCAGTCGTATTTAATGCACTCAGTTAGTTACCGTTGATGAGCTTACTAAATGACTTCACTTCACTGATGGGATTACTCTGCTGATGATCACTCTACTGATGATCACTCTGCTGATGGCTACTCTGCTAATTCAAGAATGAACACATCTATCTTGACTCGGTGATGATAACAAATCTGATCTTTACTGATCTCATATCCCACTCTGCTGATTCGGTCACATAGCTTCCAGACCGTGAGAGAGGTTTCACTAAGCTTTTCAGTTCTTAGTTGATGACTTCTCTTTTGACCTTTTTAATCTTCAAACCATTTTGGCCTTTTTGTCATCTTCCAAACATTTTCCAATACCAACCAACAATTTCCCCCTTTTTGATGATGACAAAACCTTCAACTAAGAACGTCTTCCAAGTCTTTAGTTTTAGTATTCATACTCTGAGATGGAAATTATTTGCTCTGATACAACTGTTTTAAAAAAAACACCAATTGATGGTTATTTTCCCTTTTTGATTTTCTTCTGTTTAAAGGGTTCTTAGTTGCATCTCATTCTTCTCCCTTTTTGTCATCAACACCAATACTTAGTTGTATCTCTTTCTTCCCATTTTTCCTTTTATAAAATTGCAAACTTAGTAAGCTGAAGACAAGTAGGTGAGTACTTAGCTGTTCGACGTAGCCTTCTTTGCTGTTTATCAGTCCAGCTAGAATAACTGTTCCCCCTGATTTCAAGAACTAATACAACTTGTGGTTTGATTCCACTTGTAGTCTGATACTACTTGTATGAGTGTATATCAGATTAGTCAGCTGATATCACTTGTTGAATTACATTCTTGAATATCACTTGGATGTTGAGTTCCAGTCGGCTGATGAGAAGCAATCTTCTGATAAACTTCATTTGACTTATTGAGAACTTCATCTCTGATCAGGAGTATCGCTAGTGCTACACGTTCCCCCTGAATTCAAGAATCTGTGGTCAAGTAGTCTTATGAGAGTTACTCTTAAAAGACACTCAGCCGTTGAATTACCGTAAGCTGTTAAGATAAGTCTTCTGATATGTTCCCCCTCAGCTTATGAATCCAAATTCAACAAACCCGATTTCAACTCTTGAGAGCTGAAATACTATTGTCACATGGTTGACTGACACCACTTGTTGCGAGCAGTTGATGGTCTCTAATACCAATTGTTATCCTTTGATACCAATTGTTGTTCTGTGATAAGCTTCAACTTCCAACAATCTTGCTTTCCTTGTAATCTCCTAATATAGAGTTTACCACTTGTTGAATTATACCAATTACTAATACACACACTTGTTGGTAAGACCACTTGTTGAAATTTACAAGGACAGTCAACTCATCTTTGTCATCTCACATGTGCTTCACCTACAAAACAGATGACTGATTTTGGTACCCCTTGTTTATTGGGTCCAGCAGGGTTAGTATGACATGTAATGATCTAGTGACTTTAGTTTCATCATGAAACGGTGCTCATAATAAAATAGTGCTCATAAGCAAGGTAAGATGCATGAAGTACGTGATAAGCATGCATTTTATAATGAGGATGGCAATCAGCACAGTGAACATGGTCAGCATGATAATATGATAGGCATAGTGCATGTCATAATAATAATTATCATAATGTGATTCAAATTCTTGCCAATTTTTTCATTTTTGCCTCAATTTCTTACCTGAGTTTTCTAATAACTCTCCATAGATTTAGCAGACTTAACATTTTTAATTTTACTCTTATCAGCAGCCAATTTCAGCTTACTCGGCTGATGAGCTTTACTAGTCTGTTTAGTCTTAGGTAGCGTACTAGGTTTCCTAACCTTTTGAGTATAAGTAGACTTCTTCATTTAAGCCTCTGATTTCCTTTTTAGAGAATGATGCAATTACTTCTTTCAAGTTCATTTGTATTTTCTATATGAATTGCATACTCAGCTTTTAGAGTTTCATTCTCATGCTCAAGCTTTTTGTAATCAGCTGATTCTTGAGGTTTTTCAACCTGAAGTTTCAGTGATCTGATTTGCTCTTCTCAGCAGAGTCGTCTCTTCATTAAGCTTGGCAAATGCACCAACAATATTTGAATTTGTAATTTAGCATTTATTCAAACAATTCAAATAGTGCATTTTACAGTAGAAGTTACCTTATATTCAGAATCATTAGATTCTATGAAAATTAAGCATAGAGTTTCGGGTACTTCTTCAAATTCTTTATCAGACGACTGGTTGTCTGAATAAGATGTGCAGGAGTTTATTAGCTTTGCTGCATTAGCTAACTTTGTTTTGCTCTTACTAAGCTTACGCTCCTTTTTGGCACGCTTTTCCTTTTCAGCAGACTTCTTAAATGATGAGTGTGGATGATATTTGATCAAGAGTCCATACTCCTTGTCAGTGTTGTCTCTAAGTTTTGCTTTTGAGGAACCCCTGTTTTCCTTAAAATGATCAGAAGAAGATGAAATAGCATTTTTATATTTTAATTTCATTTTCTTTTTATACAACTTCTTGAAATCATTCAGAAGAAGGATAACGTCGTCAGCATTGTATGCTTTTTCGGAATTCAGCAGAGTCTTCTGTTTTGACTTGTCTACTGATTTTCTTGACTTGTCTGACGCGATAAGTGCAGCAGTAGGGTCTGAACTGGTTGACACATCTAATCCCATTCTTGGCATCTTATAGTCGTACGCTTTGAGAGATGAGAACAGTTCGGAAAGAGAAATCTTCTCTAAATCCCTTGATTCTTCCATGACTGTCACCTTCATGTTGAATTTAGGTGAAAGAGCCTTGAGAACCTTCATGGTGATCTCCTTGTTTGAAAATTCTTTACCAGGCCTTAGAATTTCATTCAGAGTTTTGGTAAATCTGGTATCCATTTGATCAATCGTTTCACCAGACTTCATTTTGAAATTTTTAAACTCCTCAAGAGCCACACTGAGCTTATGTTGTTTGATGGCGTCGTTTCCTTCGCTTAGCTCACAGACTTTATCCCACATCTCTTTTGCAGTTTTGAAATGTTTGATCTTCTGGAATCTGTCTTCGTCTACAGCTTTGAACATAATGAACTTTGCCTTTTTGTCAAGATTTACTAACTTGATTTCTTCGAGTGTCAGTTCATCCTGCACTTTGTCAACAATCTGATCAGGCTGGTCAACAACCTTCACAGTCATCTTAAATCTGAATGGTCCTTTTTTAATACATGTAAACATGTTGTCATTGTAAGCAGCAAGAAGGATTTTAATTCTGATTTTCCAATCTTCAAAGTCCATACGGCCAATGTAAGGAACATGGCTTATGCACTCCATTTTTCAAAAAGTTTTGATTTTTAAAAATATGCTCTTTTTGAAAAATTTGAAAAACACACCTTGGATCAAGCTCGTTTATCAGACAAATGATTCAAATGAACCACATGCTCTGATACCACTTGTTGGTCCCAAGTGGTCAGATGAGGTCTAGAGGGGGGAGGGGGGGGGGGGGGGATTTGGATAGAACTCTTAACTTTAAAATTTTTCTCTAACTTTTCTTATCAGCAGACTAAGCTGATCCTACTCGTGAGACTAATCTGCTGATTTTGCACTCAGCTGTTTCAGCAAGGTTGACCACTAGTCTGATTTAACTTATCTGTTTCAAATGAAATCAGAGTTTCAAAACTTGTATGCAGCGGATTTCATCAAGTATGTTTTTCAAACAAGTTTATCTTCAAAGTTTTACCCCAGTTTTATAAATTCCTCTTTTAAAAGTTTTGCCTTTTAAACGTTTGTTTACTTAAGAAAGTATGCAAGTTAAAAACAAGTAATCAAACATATGAATTTTTATAGTGGTTATATAGACACCAAGTCTTTTAGTCCACTCTTCTAAATTACGAAGATTTAGGTTCCACTAGAAACACACAGTAACTAGCACACTACTTGCGCTTTTACAACAGATGATAAAGCAACAAGCTCACACTTAGCTCCCAGGTAGATCACTCAGAAAAACCTATTCTAAAGCACTCAGCAAATAGAACACTTAAGCTTTACAACAAATGATAAGCATTAAGTAAGAGTACTAAGCTCACAATATTGGAAATCACTCCGAATACCTATACTACGAAGTTATATCACTCACAAAGATGGATATGCACTTCTCTCTTTTTACAGTTGAATGTCACTCAGACAGACAAAGGTTTGATCTTTGTTCTTCGTCAACAGATGACTTCGCTTGTGATCAGACGACTCAACTGATGGATGTTGCTCTAAAGATATGATCTTGAATTGTGCAAGTCTCTCTTCAATCTTCAGTCCTTGGTCTATTTATACTCTCGGATTTGAAATTCTGCCCGTTGAAGATAGTCGAAATTACATTTTAATCCTGAGCAACGGTCTTCTTTCTGACGGCAGCTTTTGCAGACTGTTCACTGTACACTCTGCTGTATGGATATCTACTTTATGTCAGTCGCATTTAATGCACTCAGCTTGTTACCATTGATGAGCTTACTAACCGACTTCACTTCACTGATGGGATTACTCTGTTGATGATCACTCGGCTGATGGCTACTCTGCTGATTCAAGAATGAACACATCTATCTTGACTCGGTTGATGATAACCAATCTGATCTTTACTGATCTGATATCCCATTATGCTGATTCGATCACATAGCTTCCACACCGTGGGAGAGATTTCACTAAGCTTTTCAGTTCTTAATTGATGAATTCTCTTTTGACCTTTTTAATCTTCAAAACCATTTTGGCATTTTTGTCATCTTCAAAACCTTCTCCAATACCAACCAACATAAATACAAGAAGTGGAGAACATTTTAGCAAAAACTGGCTGCGCAGAGAAAAATTGCAAGTGGTCTGTACTTTTTGTACAAGTGGGGTTAGTAGGGATTGGATTGTTAGATACCTATTTTAGAGAGTTAGGCCGAGAAAAGGAAAGTCACAAAAGTATGATGTTGCCAGATCAATCTTTTGCAATATATAAACATATCGATTCGAGGTGAGGGGTATGGATCCCGGGATACAATTTGTTCAAGTCTGTAAAATCGTTACATATCCTCCACTTGCCAAAACCCTTTGAAACGAGCACGACATTACATAACCATTCCGTGAATTTATTTCTCTCATATGGCCGGCCTCCAAGAGTTTGTCGACCTCTGATCGCACTTATTTCCGGCACATGGTTCCTCTTTTTTCGCCTCTCTGATCGATATTGAGTGTGTGAGTAATGACCTCAGGGTTTTTTCCACTAAGCCGGTAGCACTCCATGCGAAGATACCAGCGTTTTCTTCAAGGCACCCAATTAACAACGATTTGGCCTCTGTGTCCAAATAGAGCCAATCCTAGTTATCCTTGAATTATCACTTGGATACAATTCGATCTCCGATGTGATGTTCTCCCAGGCGGAAGTATTCTCAGACTCTCAGTTTTTTGCTTTTTGTTCCATCCTCACGACATTGGGTAATTTGACCACAGCCTTCCTGGTCGATTCCACTGTCGGGTATACCTTATTTAGTCTTATGGACACTATCCAAGGTTTCTATCAGATATTTATGACTGAGCACGATCAAGAAAAAATAGCCTTTGTTACAGACCGTAGGGTATACTGTTTTAAGGTTATGCCTTTTGGATTGAAAAATGCGGGTGCGACTTATCAGTGTCTTATGAATCTAATGTTCAAGGAACAAATTGGTAAAACCATGGAAGTTTATGCCGATGATGTGTTGGTTAAGAGTATGCACGACCTGGATCATATTGCATATCTCGACCGTGCTTTTAAAATCATGAGGCGTTAAGGAATGAGGCTCAATCCGAGCAAATGCCCTTTTGGGGTTCGATCCGAAAAATTTCTGGGATATAAACGAGCGGGTTATTGAGGTTAATCTAGATAAGATTGATGTAATCATGAGGCTCAACCCTCCTAGATCTATTGTGGAGGTGCAGAGTTTGGTCGGGAAGATCATATCTTTGAATAGGTACATTTCATGATCCACTGACAAGAGTCTACGTTTCTTTAAGTGCTTAGGAATTGTTGGATGAAGATGAAGAAGTGAAGGGAGATTTTGGTCCAGAAGACTACTGATCTGATGCTGAGTACGGAATTAGACTGGTGGATTTCAGCAGAGTCAAATCAAATGTATTCGATTTGAATCAGCAGAGTGTTCACCAGCAGAGTGGATTCGATAAGCAGAGTGGAAGTGATCAGGAAGTTATTACAACGGTAATAAATGCACTTGGTGTAATAATTGCTGTAAGAAGAGGGTATTAAAGACAAATGATTGAAGAGAAAACTCGGATCAGCAAGGTGCATTAAATGCGACTTGACAGAAAGTACAGCAGAAATGTACAGTGAACAGTTTCAGAAGCCGTTCTGAAACAAGGACCACTGTTCGAGGAAGATCTGAAAATCTGTCATACTTTAACGGACAGAAATTCAAATTCACGAGTATAAATAGATCTGAATTCAAGAGTTAGAGACAACCACATCAAGAACTCAACAACTGAGAGAGCAATCAAAGATCAAAATCTTCTAAGTCTAAAAAATTCAAGTACAGATCACTATCAGCTGAGTCATCTGTTGACAAAGCCGAGTTGAAGAAACAAAGCTAAAACATAAATCTGAGTGATTTCTATAAATTGTGAGTGTTGTGCGAAGTGTATATCCATCTTTGTGAGTGATATAACTTCATAGTATAGGTTTTCTTTGTGATCTCCTATAGCGAACTTGTGGCTTTATCATTTGTTGTAAAAGCACAAGAAGAGTGTATTAGGTTGCAGTGTTTCTAGTATAACCCAAAATTTCGTGATTTGGAAGAGTGGACTAAAAGACATCCTTGTCTATATAACCACTATAAAAATTCTGTGTGTTTGATTACTTGCATACAAACACTTTGAGCAAACTAAAAGATTTTAAAATGAGTTTAAAACTGGGGATAAAAGTCTTTTAAGTAAGAAAAGAACTTGTATGAAAAACACTTGATAAATCCGCTGCACACAAGTTTCAAACTCTGATTTAATTTGAAACAGATAAGTAAATCAGAAGAGTGGTCAACTTCGCTGTTTAAGCTGAGTGCGCAATCAGCTATGTCATCTCACTAGTTCGATCAGCTTACTCTGCTGATAAAGAAACTTAGAGAAATTTGAAAAAGTTAAGAGGCCTATTCACACCAACCCCCCCCCCCCCCCCCCCCTCCTCCTCTAGACCTCATCTGACCACTTGGGACCAACAAGTGGTATCAGAGCAGGTGGTTCAACTGAATCATCTGACTGATCAACGAGCTTGATCCAAGAGTGTTTTTTTCGAAAACTTTCAAAAGAGCATATTTTTGAAAATAAAATCTTTTGAAAATGGATTGTATTAGCCATGTACCCCACATTGGCGGGATGAGTTTTGAGGACTGGAAAATCCACATGGAAATTTTCCTTGCTGCTTACAATGACAATATGTATAGATGCATAACCAAAGGTCCGATCAGAATCACCAAAACAATCAAAGTTAATGACTAGGAGGTGGTTGTTCACAAAGAACCTGAAGAAATGACAGCTGAAGAAATAAAGCTGAGCAATCTTGACAAGGTTGGAATATTCATCATGACAATAGCCCTCGACAATGACAGGTTTGACAAAGAACAAGTGTTGGGAAATTTGATAAGAATGCAAAGTGTCTAGTTTTTATGCATTATTATTTACTATTTAATATTTATTTGCCACACCACACTCACTATTCTTATATTTTGATCTAGGATGCAACTGGAGGCATTAAGTGCAAAAGAAGTTAAGTAGACAATTTCTTGACAGTTTTGTCACTACTTCGTATTATGGGCGTAAAATTCTCAAACGATATTGGAATGAGATGACTCAAGATGCTATATATTTGCAAGAGAAATGTCTACAACTTTCATCTTTGGGGATTTCCGAGATTATGATGGGATTCTAGACGAAATCGGATTTAAAGTCGATATACCTATTTTATGGAAAGTTTCCTAAATATCAAGTCTGATATTGGGGCAATCCTTGATGGGCGAATTTGGAAGGATGAAATCAACACTCTCCTATTTAAATTGAGATACTATTCTAATTTTTATATTATTCTTATAATATAAAGATAAGATATCAATTTTAGAAATATTTTTTTAGGGTTGTGTGGTTTTTTTTTATAAATAGGGCTTTAGAAGACTACATCATCTCTTCTCCCCCACTTATACTTAGAGTTATTAATGGCCTTACGTGGCTAAATCTTTTTATTTGGTCAAAGAAAATTGAAGCTTCGAAAACAATAAAACTGTGAAATCTACTTTGTTTTATTATACGATTTATATTTTGAATATCGATAGCTCTTCTGTATTAATTAATATGGTTATTTTGTTTAATTTCTAGGAGGCCTACTAGCATATTACTCTTTTCAATCTATTGCTTGATTAGATATCAAATCCATAATTGTTTGATCCATCTAATTTTGTGAAGCATATAAGATTCAATAATTTGCTGCGTTAGAAATTATTAATCTTAAGAAGACAAATCGATTAAATTAAATCCAACCGCTTGTGTTTGAATTGTTTAGTTTCATTGATCTCTCTAATTCTTAAAGCATTTGTTATATTAAACATTTAGTGCTTATCTTGGGTTATTTAGTAGTTAGGATTAATTCGATCACTTTTTCTGATTAATTAAAACTAAGGAGAGATAGGAGATTTCCAACGATGAATATTCAAAGTGTGAATTGCTATATATTTGCATCGATGATCAGTTTTATGATTCCGACAGTGGATGTTGACTTAGACCAATATTTATTACTTTGATTAAATTTAATTTGCATTACACCTTAATTATTGAAATCCGTCACATTTAAACCCCCATTTGTTTTCATCCATTTAGCATAAAATTAGACTAGATACTCTACGTGGGATCGACCCTTATTCGCTCTACTACATTATTAGAAGGAGTATAAGTTTTATTTTTGGTTGCGTACGACAGCACACCAGTACTTTCGAAAATTGTACTATATGTCAAACCGAACAATTCGTAGCTTGACCAGAAAATCAAAAAGTGTACTTTTGAGTCTTTTTTATAAATTTCCTGTAAATTATTTTTTTTAATTTGTAGCTTGACATAAACTCATTGAATCAAGTTATATATCAAACCTAAGGTGATCCTAAATATTGGCACCTCCATGCCCAATTAATTTTCATTGTATGCCTCGAGATTCTAAAATCGGTATTATGGGTTCATTTCGTAAATCTATCGCTAATACTGAAATCGAAAAGGAATAAGGTTTGATAATTAGCTTCGATTTCGGTACGATTTATTGAACTGCATAGTCATACTTTTAGACTAAAACTCAAATAAAATTAATCAATATTTGATTCAAGTTAATTTGAAAGTTAAAATCTATCTTAATGTCACGCTCTGACCATACGCCCGACACAACTAAACCAGCATATGACGCATTAAGGCAAATAATTGTCCCAACATTTCTTGACCAATTAAGTTTAACCCAATAAATTAGCTCAAGTTATGCGTGAAGGTTTCTATGGCAGGTATTTTGATTGTACATGGTTCTAGATTCTCAAAATTCCGTGTAGATAATTCTAGTAGGTAACTATATATATTCAGAATGATACATTTTAGATAGGTCCATACAAATATCTAATAGAATTTTGTAGAGCATTATTCTTAGTCATTATATCAAGTTTATCTTCACTATTCGTTCGATAATGTGATTATATAAATAGGGAAAAACCTCATTTTTAAATTATATAACTTTGCTAACAATAAATTAATTTGAAGTTTTCCTACAACCTTCTTACTTTCTTCCACAACTCACATTCTTGTTCATATTTACAAATACTAATATCTTTTCTGGGGAGACTCCCTCCCCTCGAAAATAATGCATTTATAGGATATTATTATTGAGTATTTGTGATCGATAAATATTTTCTGTGATGGATTTTTCTTAAACGGAAAATCCATTAACAACTAATTATGTGACAGACTTTATTTCCTTCAAAGACTATCTTTATTGTGACCAATCCATAAATATCTACAACTTTTTCAAGTAAATGTGTGTGTAAAATTGCATGCATAATTTCCTTAAAATGTCACAGAATAAGCATCGATTATAACTTGGATGGAAAATTTAACATACATGATCCACCATCTATTTATTCAAAAACATTGTTGGGTTGGTCTACGACTTTTTAGAAGACAAAACGTACATAAGACCTTGCACAAAACATCAAGCCTTTTTGGATTTCTTCGTAGCATGGTAAACAGCCCCACCACTCTTTTTAGCAATTTCTTCATGCCAAAATCCAAACCAAACTCCATTAAATATTATTGACACCTATTTTCTTTTAATGAGAAAAACAAATTGCAAAATTAAATTAAAAGCATTACATTGATATGTAACATCTCTCACCCGGTATCCGGTCCCAAGCAAACTGAAAAATTAAAAAGTCAGTGGTTAGGTTTTTGTTAAGGTTGGTTGAGCTCCCAGGTTCGATATCTTAGTGTGACATTATTTATTTTTTATGTTTTGATGGAAATTCAAGTTACTTTGGGCACTATGTAGTCATTATATAGTCATTTTCCTTTTTTTTTTTTGTGATATTCTTTTGGATGTTATGTAGTCAAATGCATAATTCAAGTGAACAAATTAGCATCGGTAGGTTCAAGAAGATAATAATTTCTTTTATTTAAACAAATATGTCACCATTATTGACAAATTTGAAATTATTATGAACATATCTTTGTCATATGATAATGAATATGATATGCATTATATATATACTAGTATAATCATTGTGTTTGATACAACTTTAGGATCAGATTTTAAATGCATGATAAATTAAATATCAATCATACATTTCGGTTAATTATGTATTTTATAGTAATAAATAAATACTATTAATCATTTCCAAACACCAGAAGCATTCAATTTTGGTACTTCTATTTTTTTTCATTTCATCAAAACATCAAAAAAATTATCGAGTTTGTTACTATAAAATTTTTTGACCCCCTAACAAAAGACATCTAAGTCCGCCCCTGTTCACCGCTTATATTAACAAGCAATCGAAAAATCACAAACTATAAAAATGCAACATTGGAACTATACCACCCATTATCAAACCATAATAAATGCATAGAACAACCATGCTCAATCATACTCCCAGGGGCGGACCTAGACCAAACATTTTGGGGGGGACAATATTTCCTTTTGTAACAAACTCGGTATTCGATGTTCTGATAGATTGACAAAAAATAAATTAAGTTAAACTAATACTATAATTTTATCAACAAACATTAAAAAATGTACGGACAATTTTTTTCCAAAAGTATGTATTCTTAAACATTCAAAATAGAATGTTCAACACGCAATTCGATTGGAGTGAAAACAAATAAATGCTACCTAGGCAAGAATGTATCACTAATATGTCAAGACACAATATATCTAGCATAAGTTAAGATTTTTGAAGTTTGCATAAATGACAAGTTCATGAGAAACATCCATTGTCGAACATTGTAAAAAAGACGAGCTAAATGAAATTGATGGTGAAATGGAGAAAAATTTAAATACCTCAACTTTAAAACAGGGTAAAAACTTTGAACTAAATTCCAACTTTATTCAGCAACATCACACTCTAAAATTCAACAACGAAATAAATGGTTCGAGAAATTAAAATTTAATTGAGAAAACATAGAAACATTTTACCTAGATCCTTAAAGAAATAATGTTATAAAAATAAGTATAAAAAATGAATGCTCGAAGTATTATTTAGTAATTTATAATATACATTTATCTTTAAAAAATATGAAAAATTTGTGTTATTATTTTTAAATTTATCATACATTTAAAATAGTATTGTTAAGTTGTGTATAAATCCTTTTATTATTAATGCATATCAGATTAGGGAAGACTAATAAGTTAATAATAATCTAAATTTGTCAATAATTATCATTTTTCCGCTGCCCTGAATGAGAAATTGGACCTCCAATGCAAAATCCTAAATGAGAAATTGGACCTCCAATGCAAAATAAAAAGTTAAGTTACAGCAGAATTGGGGAATCGAACACTGGACGTCACTCGTCTTCTTTGAGAAGCTTACCACTATGCCAAATGGTCCCCTTTTTTCTGGGGGGACCATGGCCCCGCCAGTCCCTCTTATGGTCCGCCCCTGCATACTCCAAAGATTATTGCAAATAAATATTATAAAATGTCCAAAGTACCCAGATCTAAAATATTATTCAACGACATGCTTTGAAGTCATTCAACAAAAGAAGTCCTTTCATAAAAATCACAAAAAATGAAACCTCGAACAGAGTTCTTTTTTGCTTCCTTATTAATAGTACTCCTAAATAATCAGCAAAAACAACTCAATCTCTTAATCATTTTAGCAAATATATTCATGACTTGGAAAAAGATCAAGTTAAACTAGATAGAAAAAATAGATATACATTTTACCATGACGGGTCAAACAAATCAGATCAAGAAAACATAATGAATCAGCGGTTACCTTGTTTTTGTTACAAAAAGTACGTTCCTTATATATTTGATATGACAAACATGTACAGGTTTTAATGTGATCTTATTTAAAATATATGTTAAGTAGTTAAATTCTATGTTGCACATGTTTACACTTTTTTAACTCATTTTTTGCCTTTTTTTATTTTATTTTATCAATTTATACGTTTTTAACCAATTTAACTCATTTTCAATTGAATCTTACTTAAGGGGGATATCCGTAATATATCCTAAATTTTATAATTAAGTAGAATCCCATCACCCCATGGATTAAAATTTTGTTTCGAGTGAATGTTTTGGTCGCTTAAAATATTGAAAACTTTTCGAAATTTTTTCGTAAGCGTATAAAAAATACTAGGAAAAAATGTGAAAAATTGCTAAAATAAGAAAAATAACATGAGTTCCAACAAATAACCTTAAGAGAATAAACCAAAACTAGTGAACACAAATTTGGAGCTGTTATACATAGGGAGATTATTGACAGAAAAGAAAACGATGCGGAAAAATCTGATCCACCAAACAACACCTTAATTAATCCTGCCAAATAAAAAATACATATCTTTCAAAAATTTATTCGAAAGAATAATCAGTGAAATTCGTACTACGTCCATCTCTTGCTCTAAGTAATTATGAAATTAGTACCATGTTGATTTCTGCTTCAAATCGCGAGTCTCTTGCTCTAAGTAATTATGAAATTAGTACAATTAGGGCGGATCCAGAAATGAAAGGTCGAGGGGACCGAACTATGCCACTTGTTATTTTCTTCTTCTTTTGTAATAGTATTAAGTTTATTTTATTTTCATAAGCCCAAGAAAGTAGGAATACTAAAAATAGGAAAAGTGTTAAAAACAATAAATAAACTAGTAACAATGTACACATATTTTAACTATAAACAAAATATTGGAATTGAATCTCTTTTTGCTTTACAACTTAGAGAATAAATATTGCACTAAAAAAGTTAGATAATTTTCTAAATGATTATATAATTATTCAATTTGGGATTGTGCTTCTTGAATATTAAGTTTAAGCACATTTTCATGCAACCTAACTACATGCATCACTAAACTACCTAAGATTCTCTATTAAATTAGTATATAAAACTAATAATTAACAAAAATAAATGTATCAGTTTATTCAAATTGAATGAGATAAGAGATAAATCTTATTATTTCTAATTTTGTAAAATAAGGTCAAAGTTTGTAATTGAGTTATATATATAATTATTTAATGATAATATAATATTTGATTGGATTATATACAGTTTTTATTATCAAAATTTTGTACTCAAAGGTGAAGAATAATTATAAAGAAACACTATACATATATGCAGCATATAGATATATAACATAAGAAACAAAAAAAAAAAATCTTGGGTTATGTAGATCCGTCCATGAGTACCATGTTGATTTCTTGCTTCAAATCGCGAGGGTTCTTATTGATAGGATACCCAGCAAGCCAATCTAAATTAGCTTGTAAGTAGACTATCTTCTTATGGTTTAATAATTAATACGCCCGTTTATTTATAGTACGTAAATTAAACAATGGCCAACTTCATCTCTCGCGAACGTATCTAAGCGATTGGATGAAATCCTAAGATCACATTCGACTATGGGACAATTCACTTCAGTATGAGTGCAATCATGAAACAGTCTCTAAGGTCGTGATCTTAATACACGTTCCAAGTCATAGATTCCGAACGAGAAGGGGTATCGAAGGAATCGCTAAGACTTGTACGAGTATGCATGATTCACATGGAGTGAACTTGAAGCTTTTCATGAGCAAGGCATTTGATGCTAGTGCATATGACTAGGTGGTTCGATAGGGGATCGAACGCATCGAACGACCCGAACAGAGAAACCCATTGTGGAAGCGCGTGTCGCATATCGGTGATGGGATGTTTCTCAAGGCTTATAATAGTGTACGATTTAGTCCTTGGACTTGAGGTGCTAGGGCGAATTCGGTGCATGGGTGTACGTACTTTGATCTAGGTGCCGGTCACGTAGCCTGACCATTGTGTGCCTAAGTTGGGTGCGTATAGTCGTGTACGCGAGTGGTTAGTACTAAGAAAGGATCTATCGACTCATCCTGATAAGGTGGGAGAATTTCCTGTACGTTCTTAGATAATAGATTCCGAGAAACCCACGACCGTGGTCAGTGACGGATTTGGAAAGGGGTTTCCAAATTTAGCAGTCACACTGGAATTATTATCCAGAATTAGAAAGTACAGAATCGAGATAATTAGAGGTGCCGATCAATTAACACACCCTAGGTCTCGGTTGGGAAATTAGTCGTTGGAAGGACCGTATGTACATGGCAATTATAAGAGGTGAGGTTCACAAGATCAATTCACCTGAAGTTGGGCCTTATGGGCTTGTGGCTAGACATCGACCATGAGGTGTGGGTACTCCTGAATTAATAAGGAGATTAATTCTGGAGTGGTCAATTAAAAGTGTTTAATTGATCGGAGCAATTAATTGCTCATTAATTAAATCACGAAAGTCGTGGGCCTGCTGCCAATTGATGGTGAACCCAGAGGGTCACACACAATACAGTTGGACAGTGACAGTCATAAAAGGAAATAGTTGATTTAAGGAAGTTAAATCAAAGCTGATTAATTAAAGTGTTAATTCAAAGTAGAGAGTTATTAATTAGAATGTCTAATTAATTAAATTATTAGAATGTCTAATTAATTAATTAGATTGTCTAATTAATTATAATATTAATTAAAGAGTTAATTAATAAAGATGGAAGAATAAATAATTAAGCAATTTTCGGATTGCATAATTAATGGGCATAGGGGGCGATTTTTGTAGATAATTAATTGGAAGAGTTTGTTATCTTGTACGACAAGAAAGAAGGAAGAGATTTATACAAATCTTGTTTCCTATTGTGATAAGGAAAGGATTCTAGTAAATCTTGATGAGATATCTATTAAGAGAAGAACTCTTCTCTTATATATATATAACTCATCACAAATCTTCCCTAAGCAAGAATTAAGAATTCAAGTAATCAAGAAACCAAGAGAAAAACAAGAGCTGAAAATCGCCCTACCCTAGCCACAAAACCCTGTGGCCGCCGCCCCTTCCTCTTCCTCTCTCTCATCTGGATCTAGTTCAAGAGCTGGATCCAGTTCTGCCTCTTCCTCCATTGACAATCTCCAAGATCTAGTTCGTAGCCTGTGACTTGGAGGTGTTGCTACAATCCAACTGGTGTGGATACATTCTGGAGGCGAGACACTTGGATCGCTTACGTGAATCAGACAAGAAGACCGGAGGTTACCACCACCGAACCTGTGGTGAGGTAAATCACAAATTACCCCTCTAGTTTACTTTATGTTTTGATTATTGGTTTAATCAACCTTCTTCGCATAATGAATGTGGAGATCGAATCCTTGGGCTGATGGGGTGCCTCGGAAAAATTTTAAATTCCGCACCCTCGTTGTTCTGACAACCGAGGTATCCCAACACTTATCTTATTCAATACAAGCAAAATCAGAATACATTCTTCTTTCTCTATCGACAATGCGAAAAACTCACAACATTATATCAAGAATTTGTTCAAAAATTTTGATATAGTGCCATGGAATTTTCATATTGATGATGGTAAAAGAATGTATACTCTAATTTTGATCGGATTAAATAAGAGAAACAATAGAAGAACAATGTAACTTCAAGAAACAATCTTGATAGTAATAATGATGAAGCGGCCGTTTGGCCTCACGTTGCTACAACCCAAATCAACGTTTGGAGCCCAAACGTGAAATTGAGACTGTTTGGCCGAAAAATAAATCACAGCCACGTTTTCTCTACATGGTATGAAACTCACGGTACAAAAAAGTAACAAAGTAGTTGCTTCTTTCAACGTGACTTTGATATATGTGGAAAACGTCTAATTTGCCCATAATATTATTATAATCATTTCTTTTTCATCAGCTGTATCTATCTCAATTTCAATGACAAAAAGTTAGGCATATATATATTTTTTTTTAATTCTTGAAATATTATGATTGTTATGTTTTTTTGACTCTATTTATTTAATTTTTTTTTTTATCACAGTCTTAAGTTACTTGAAAATAAAACGAAAATTTGAATTAACTAACTTTTCTTAATAATTTTAATATCTTTTTTTTAAACGAATATTATATTATGTGGTAGTTAAAGAATATTGTTGGATAAACGGATATTGTTCCTTTTTTTTCCAAAAGAATGGATACTATTTTTTAGCATACAAATAATGTTAGTTATTAGTTATGACATATAAAAAATAAGGTGAATTCTGCAAATTATAAGAAAAACCACATTTTCATAATAGATTTTGAAAAATTGAAACCAAACGCTAAATCAATTATAATAAAAGTAATTCTCTTAAAAGTAATTGTATTATAATCAATTATTTTAAAAGCAATTATGCAATCGCTAGGCTAAACTAACCCAAAGAGAATATATACAAGATGAGTTGAAGAAGTATTTTATGAAAAAATATTGAATTTCGTGAATATGAGACGGTCACCGGTAGTATATATAGAATAGATCCGGTGCACAAGTGTAAATCTCAAAGTTATAATATTTATTAAAAAAAAAAATCTCAAAAATGATATATATGTCAATTATTAATTATTAAAGCTTATATCTCAAGCACATCATATCTATAGATGGACATACATATCCTTATGGTAACCATAAAGCTTATATCACAAGCACAATTTATATACTAGACTGTGTATTTACAATTCATATATATGGACATACATATCTTTATTTCAACAAAATCCTAAATTTAAGGTAACTAACTTCTCCTTATTATTTACTCCCTCCATTCCACATTACATGATGGTTAAGGTTTTTTCACAAGGATTAAGGAAATAATTAATACCCTATATTTTAGTAAAATAAAAGTGTAGTTGGACAAAATTATCCTGAAGAATCAATTAATTTTTTTGTAACTCCCCATAATCCATCTCTTTATTTCCCATACATCTTTCTTCTCTCTCTTTTTAATGAAGAAGGGTAAAAATATCAAAATAGCATTTAAGTTTATCTTGAATTCCTAAAGTGACATGTATTGTGAAAAAAAAAATCTCTAAAAAGACATATATTGTGGAATGGAGGGAGTATCTCATCCTTTCTCACTTCTCCCTCACGATTCCTTCATGAATTTCGAGAAAGAAAACTCATAACTTTTTCTTCTATAATAATAAAATTAATGTTTTAATTGGTTGGAACATGATTCAAATTCATAAAATGTTTTTGACTAGTTAATAAAGTCAACCTCATCCTCTTTTTATTCTATTTTACTTTTACTTTCCTCTTCCTTATTACTCCTTTTGTTTTCTCTTTCACCACTTTTTCATTTCATCAATTATCTTCAAAAACTTTTATTATCAAGAAGACAAGAAGTATGAAACCCAACCATTTTTTCGTCAATTATCGATGACACTTTCTAAGAGGACTTCTATTATCAAGAATATATGATAAAAATTTATATGCTTTAGTCGTATTTTCTTTAGTTTCACGAGGATATTCAGATCTTAGACTTAATTTAATCCCTTTTAAGGCACGTCATATATCATATGGGAACCTCTCCCAACATGAATTTTAAATTTAATTCGCTACATTATAGTGATTAGTAATATTATATTGTTGTTTAAGTATAGGAATTTGGAAGCAGGTCTTTGAAGGTAAACAATTTGATCTTAAAAGTCAAGTTTGTGAAATTTGGAGGGAATCGTGGTCTACCTTAACTGATTGATCTGATTATATTCTTTTAATTGTAAATTCTAAGAAGAAGATTTCAAGGAAGAATGTGTTGGGCTTTTCCACTCATAGTGGGGCCCGACCCATTACTTAAACAAAGAAAAAGAAAAATAGGTTATAGTAGTTGCTTTGTAACACAGCAACATTGGAATATATATATATTGGTATAAGCCCTACATAGGTTGTCGTGCATCACATGAGAAAAGAAAATAGTCATAATAAGAGAAGAAAAGGCGACAACCATTGAGATTTATTTTGGGGTTTGTGAAAGAGATCGAGGTACTACAAGTAATTGGTTTCGTCTCAGATTCAGTCAGAGATTCTTCACAAAGTGCTCAATCGTCCAATTGGTCCGGGTTTTTATTCTTGTTCTTTAGTTTGGTGATTTATTTGTTCTCTGTGTTATTCAAGTTAGTGACTTGAGGTTTTCCACCTTGTTGGTGAGATTATTACTATTGTGATCCAAGAGTGTTCTCTTGAGGATTTGTTTACCCCCTAGTGGTTTTAGGGAGGATTTTGTAAACCCATTATCATTATAGTGGTTGAGTTAGATCGGTTTTCGATCTCGTGGTTTTTTCCCGGTTTGGGTTTCCACGTAAAAATTGTCTTTTGCATATTTACTTTTCTTGCACCTTAATTCTTGTTTAGTTCAGTGAATTAGTGCTTGGGTTTAATTTGATCCTATTATTCTCAATTTCAATCCGTGGATATTTTTGGGAAAGAACGAATTGCTTCCGTTGTGATATTAGTTGTTACTAATTTGGTATTCTTTCCCTAACAAGTGGCATCAGAGCCGTGGTTAGGATACATTTGGGGAATAAAATGGATGACACTATTGGAGGGATGATCAAATTGAATGGATCAAATTATTCGTTTTGGAAATCAAGTATGGAGGACTTTTTGTATTGCAAGGATTTGTATTTGAAATTGCACGGAGATGAAGCCAAACCGAAGGATATGACAGTGTCTTTTTGAAGAAGCTAGGAGGAAGGAGAGAAATTTTAGTTCTGATATAGAGACTAAGATTCTGGTCGCGCGAACTGATAACAGAGACAACAATAAAGGTTCTAATGAGACGTCCAAGTTAAAGAAAAATGTGAAGTGTCCTAGGTCACTATATGAGAAACTGTAGAAAGAAGAAAAGAGATCAAGAGAAGGGGACTACGGATAATAAGAAAGACGACAAAAGCACTGCAGCAGTTGCATATGATGGTGATTTAATCACTGTTGCTGATTATGCAGTGTTAGTTCAGCATGCCGACGAATGGATTGGATCGTCGATTCGGGAGCTTCGTATCACATCACTCCATATAAAGATATGTTTTCATCATACTCTAGTGGCAGTTTTGGTAAAGTAAGAATGGCGAATTTGGATGCTAGCGAGATTGTTGGCATAGGGAATGTTGTTTTGGAGACAGACACAGGTTGCAGACTTCTTTTGAGAGATTCCAGACATGTCCCAGATATCCGACTCAATATTATTTCTACAGGCAAGCTTGATGACGATGGTTATGCTTATCACACTGGTGAAGGAAAATGGAAAATCACCAAAGATACTCTCACTATTGCAAACGGTAAGAAACATAATTCACTATACCTGATGCATGCACAATTATCGAATGGAGAAGTGAATGCAGTTGGCAAGGATTACTCCATTGATTTGTGGCACAAAAGACTTGGACACATGAGTCAGAATGGTTTGCAGCTTCTGGCCAAGCAGAAACTCCTCCCTGATGTGACAGGTACTCCCTTACAGACTTGTGTTGATTGTTCGGCTGTAAAACAACATAAGTTTCCTATTCAAAATCTATCATCCCGTAGAAAATCTTATCCACTAGATTTGGTGCATACGAATTTATGTTGGATGAAAGATAGAACATTTGGTGGTGCATTATACTTTATTTCTTTCATTGATGATTTCTCGAGAAAAGTTTGGTGTTTTGCTTTGAAATCTAAAAATCAGGTACTTGAGGTTTTTAAGGATTTTCATGCAAAAGTTGAAAGAGAAACAAGAAGGAAGTTGAAGTGTATTCGTGCAGATAATGGTGATGATTATCGGGGTCCGTTTGAACAATATTGCAATAATCATGGTATCAAGTTTGAGAAGAGTTTTCCTCAACACAGTGGTGTGGCTGAGAGAATGAATGTGACAATTTGCGAGCGAACAAGGTGTATGCTTTCACACTCGAAATTGTCTAAATCCTTTTGGGGTGAAGCAATGAGAACTGCAGTTGATTTAATTAACCTTTCTCCGTCAGTACCTTTGGATGGTGACATTCCAGATAAAGTTTGGACAGGGAAAGAAGTTTCGTATGAGCATTTAGGAGTATTTGGTTCCAGAGCTTATGTTCACGTTCCAAAAGATGAAATATCCAAGCTTGATGATAATAATAAACTATGTATCTTCTTGGGATATGGCCATGAAGAGTTTGGTTACAGGCTATGGGATCCGGTAAATCGAAATGTTGTCAGAAGCAAGGATGTTGTATTCCTTGAGGACCAGATTGTTGCTGATTCAGAGCAAAGTCAGAGATCAAAATTCAGTCAAGAAATTCCTGTCAACTTTCCAGTTCCTACACCGATAGTTCAGGATTACGGGGGAGATGTACGAGACGTTCATGATGAGTATGTTATGCCTTCTGATGGGGGAGATCCCGAAGGTTCTACACGAACTATATCAAAGAAGCAGTTCGAAGCTTTCACTCATAGGGTAGGCTTGGTTGAACCCCACGCATGAGCTGGTGGGGGAGAATTGTTAGGCTTTTCCACTCATAGTGGGGCTCAACCCATTACTTAAAAAAATAAAAGAAAAATAGGTTATAGTAGTTGCTTTGTAACTCAGCAACATTGGAATATATATATATTGGCATAAGCCCTACATAGGCTGCCGTGCATCACATGAGAAAAGAAAATAGTCATAATAAGAAAAGAAAAGGCGAGAACTATTGAGATTTATTTTGGGGTTTGTGAAAGAGATCGAGGTACTACAAGTAATTGGTTTCGTCTCAGATTCAGTTAGAGATTCTTCACAAAGTGCTCAATCTTCCAATTGGTTCGAGTTTTTATTCTTGTTCTTTAGTTTGGTGATTTATTTGTTCTCTGTGTTATTCAAGTTAGTGACTCGAGGTTTTCCACTTTGTTGGTGAGATTATTACTATTGTGATCCAAGAGTGTTCTCTTGAGGATTTGGTTAGCCCCTAGTGGTTTTAGGGAGGATTTTGTAAACCCATTATCATTATAGTGGTTGAGTTAGATCGATTTTCGATCTCGTGGTTTTTTCCCGGTTTCGGTTTCCACATAAAAATTGTCCTGTGCATATTTACTTTTCTTGCACCTTAATTCTTGTTTAGTTCAGTGAATTAGTGCTTGGGTTTAATTTGATCCTGTTATTCTCAATTTCAATCCGTGAATATTTTTGGGAAAGAACGAATTGCTTCCGTTGTGATATTAGTTGTTACTAATTTGGTATTCTTTCCCTAACAGAATGTTTGCCAGCTTTGTCCAATACTAAGCTTTATGTTTCATCTCCAAACCAAATTAATTACCAATACTTTTACTTATAATATATATACTAGGGGTTCTGCTCCGCACTATGCATAGTGTTGTTGCCATGTGTAATTGTGTATCTATTTTTATGTAATAATTATTCAGTCGAGTAATGATGACGATTAATATAACTTCAACATATTTAAGTGAAAACAAAAAATAAAGACAAAGATAAACAGAGTTCAAGGTCAAATTGCTCACTACAAGTTTAACATTATGAAAACACAAGGTTCAAATGTGAGGACCACGACTGGAGACCCAAATAAAAAGATCGAAATATCTATCATGAAAGAGGGAGCCATTTGAGTGTATGGTACAAAAATATAAATCTGTGTCAAGGATCAATATCCAAATTCTACCAGGGGACCAAAATATGACTGTATTGAATGTGGCCTTAAGTCGGCAAAATCAATACAGGTAGAATCTGCTTGAGACGATGCAGGAGCAGGAAACAATGTGGAAGGAGTGATCATTCAAGAATCTGATAATAAATTATTTTAATACAAGAGAAAAGGCAAGGCGGAGCTCGAAACTTAAGTCGAGGGGGGCGAGATTAAAACAAAAAGTTATTTATATATTTAAAAAATATTAAAAATATAGTTATTTTCGAAATGAATTTCTAACATGTCGATCATAGTGATGATTGATGTAAATAATGTATATAATCAAATAAGATAATTACAAATCAATCACGAAATAAATAAATAATATATGAAATAACCAATCATTAGATACGAGAAAAATATAAATTAATTTGGAAAGAGAGTTGGACATATACATGAATGAGATCAGTAATTAAAATTTTATTTTGGCATCTTAAATTGTGTTCTATGCTTTCTCATGGCAAGACATCAAAATCTTCTATGATTAAACTAATATAAAAACTTTGGGCAATTTCTTTCTCAATACATTATTTATATAAAAACATTGAGCAATTTCTTTCTCAATACATTATTACTGAAAGAGATGAGCATCTTGAGGACAACATTTTTTGAAATAAAATCGATCATCTTCTTATCATGGTAAACCTACTTGTTAATAAAAAATATTATTTTACAATTTTTTGAAAGGGTATAGCCTACCCCCAAATGTTTTTTGCAAAACTAGCCTTTTCTTTTTTCTTTTTCTTTTTTCTTGATTTTAAAACAATTAAATCTAATTAAACTCAATTAAGTCTAATTAATCAATTAACCTAATAATAATAATACAAAACATCAATAAAAATTCATTTTCACTCTCAATTCAAATTTCTTTCACTACAAAAAATTCTCCAAAAAATCCATCCCAAATTTTTGTCACTTGTCACTTGGGCGTTCAAGTGACCCGGCGGCATTTTCAGGTTTTTTTTGTAATTTTTTATTTAATTTAAAGTTATTAATAGCCTAATCTAAGTAAGGCTAGTTTTGCAAATAAAAAAATGAAAAAGCTAGTTTTACAAATTAACTTTCGATAAGGCCGTATATACAAATGACTCTTTTTGAAATATGTTAAAATAATATAAAGAAAACATGCAAATATAAAAAAAAAAAAAAAACTTATATTTATAATTATTTCTAAAACAATATAATTGAATCACCTAACAGAATTACCAATTGGAAGTGAAAAAGTACAAATTGAAGAAATTGATTGACATCTCAGTTCATAAGCAAATGACCGTTTGCAATTTCATAGGCAAGGGCGTGGGAAGAAGCGGCTTTTTGATAGTTACGTTTTTATTATATGTAATATAATAGTCATTAGCGTGTTCTATTATATGTAATTGTCATTAGTGCTTAATTAGTTAGTTAGCAGTATTGATTAGGATTTCTGTTATAAATAGGTGTACGTAGGTGCTATTGTAGATATCATTTCATATTTTTCTTCTCTATAAATTCACTCTCTTTTATTTCAATGAAAGTTTTTCTCTTTTCCTTTTCAAATATATCAAGATTACAAGTTTAACATGGTATCAGCAGTAACAAATGCTTCCGCAATTCAGATCTTGTGATTACAGTATAATTCCTCTATCAAGATTTTTTTTTTCTCTTCTCTCCTCTCTGAATGTCTTCAAAATTCTTCTGGATTGTTTTATTCCTTTATACATTCTGGAATCACCATCCAGCACTACTACTTGTTTTCTTGATCACATTCCATAGTTCTTCTTCCATTCTTCATCAATTCACTATGTCACCCTCTTCTTCCCTTTTAGATACAAATAACCCCTCCACATCTTCTTCAAGAAACCAAATTGAGGACCCTACGAGTCCATACTTTCTCCATCTTGCAGATGGACCAGGTCTAAAACTAGTTTCCAATACACTTACAGAACACAATTATCAATCATGGAGTCGTGCAATGCAAATGGGCTTAAAAGTGAAAAACAAATTGGGGTTCATTGATGGATCTTTACCTAAACCCACCACTGACACCCATCATGATTAACACATGGAAAAGGAACAACACCATAGTTGTGGCATGGATCTTCAACGCAATTTCTCAAGAAATAAATGACAGTATCTTGAATCACTCAATCGCATCAAATTTGTGGCAAGAACTGCAAGAGAGATTCATGCATGGAAGTGGCCCTAGATTGTTTGCTCTACGAAGGGACATCATCCATCTACAACAAGGATTAGATACAGTCAGTACATATTATACTAAACTCAAGAAATATCATGATGAAATTGTTGGGATTCGGTAAGATAAACAGCCCTTAACGCAGCGAAAATTAAAATTTTTAGGACCTCTTACGGAATCTTGCCAGGATATTAAACTGGTTGTATATATATGAATAATAAAACGACTGGAATAATTCAGATCTAAATTACACCTATCTCCTTGCAAATCCAAACTGTCAGAAAAAGTCGTTGTGATTCTCCCTCGACTGGCTCGATCCCGAGCTCCTAGTAGCGCCCCACGTGTTGCGCCTCTACGGGTTGATACACCACAATATCACGAAAATTAATATATCCTAATCGGCTAGAACATAAGATATATTGAAATCTAGGACTAGAGAACAATATGGAGCAAGAATCGAAAAACGAAAATCTCTTCCAAGTGGAAAAGAGGTTCGGCCGATTTGGTGTGAGAGAGAGAGGGAGAGAGTTTTTCTTGACTTAGTATTTTGGCTCTTGAATGGTGTATATTAGATATGACATCAAGTCTCCTATTTATAGGTATCTCCTTCTCCTAATCCTCCTAGGATTAGAGGATTAGGACTCGTAAGTCTTCTAACTCTCCTACATGGGCCATGACCCTTTTAATTGGAAGATCAAGTCTTCTAATTAATTCATGGTCCATACTTGATTTAATTAATTGGGTCTTTATTTAATTTCTCAATTAAATAGCCCAATTAATTTATTTCTCTCTTATTTAATTAAATTAGACTCTAAGTCTATTTAATTAAATATTCTCATAATTAATTAAATCCAATTTAATTAATTAACTCACAAATTAAATTTCAATTTAATTTACAGTCTTGATCCAATTTCAATTGGATAACTTTCGCTCCAATCGGGTCGACTCAGTTGACCCAGTCGACCCAGTCAACCCAATCGACCCAGTCGATCCAGTCGACTCAGTTGTTCTCCATTTTCTTGCTTTCGCTTCATGTGTATTGTGTATGCCCCCGTAGGTTCACATAATTGGCCGTGGGTTATAATTAAATATTTATTTAATTACTCGAGTATTAAATACTCTAAATCAATCGAACACTCTGTCGACTGATCATTCCAAAATTAGCACCCCTGCCAATTTGGGAATTCTCTCACACTCCACGGTCGATGTCTGGCCACAAGCCCATGGAGCCCAATCACTGGTGAATTAATTCAGTGAACCTTTTAATCATTTACAATTTCCATATACGCTATAATCTCTCCATCGATCGATCTCCCAGTCAAAACTTAAGGGCATGGATTTTTCATCGGTTCCCTTTTAATTCGTTTTGGCCTTATGCATTCTGATCTCGAAATAATTCTCTTTGACTTAATCTTTATGAGCTACTTTCATAAAGCCGTCAGATACCTTGGCCAAGAATTTTACCAGAATTAATTTCTCACAGAAATCCATAGGAGAATTTCCCAACCTATCAAGTTGGGTCAATGGATCCTTTGTTGATGATATGAACCTGCATACGAGTCCCTCTATACCCAACGTGAATCCACAGAGACTTTCAGGTAATCTCCAGTCGGTCAAAACTCACATCTAAGTATAGACGTTCTCGCACTAGATAAACCCTATCACCTCGAGTATTTAGGGATCATTCCTCTTATACTATTGGAAATTGGAATAACTTCAACTCCGATATGCGACTACCGCTTCCATGGTGAGTTATTTCCTAATTTGGGTATTCAGTGCACTTGCCATCCCAGCAAGTCACCCACTTATGTGTATCGACTATCCCAGTCACGCTCGTGAACCCCAGCGTTCTCCAGTTCATTGGAGTATACACATTAGTGAGAGTCTAACCGAATCCAACGATGTCCTATCTCGATTGGATTCTACGACTCTTGAATATGTTCTAGATCACGGCCTTGGAGATCAGTCCACGGGTTGTCCCATAGCCCTGTGATCTAAGGACTTCTATCCTTATGCGTAGATAATTATTACATAAGATAAAGTTGACCATATAATAAAAAATACATTTATTAATCTAAATTGAATAGTTCCTTAATTTATTACAATAAATGACAGCCATACAGTTGGCTTGCCGGACACTATTCTATCAGAAATCCAGAACTGTAGGCCTGACTGCACCTGTGGAAAATTAGAGACATATTTTCAGCATGAACATTTAATGAGTTTTCTTACTGGTCTCCAAGATACATACTCTCACATCCGCAGTCAAATCTTGACTATGGATCATTTGCCCACCATAAACAAAGCCTCATCTCTAATTACTCAAGAAGAACATCAGATCATCTTAAAGGCCAACATCAAAGCCACAAATCCTCTCAATTCAATGGCTTTTGCCATCAAGAATCCACAACCTCTTCAGTCCTATAGACCATCTATTCATCCCTATCCAAGACCAAACAACACCTGCTCTAATCCAAGATCCACTTTCCAACCAAACACCCAAAACCCCACACATTATACCACTACTCAATCAACACCTAATTTCATACCAGGTTTCAACCCTCAATTAAAAAGGAAAGAAAGACCTTATTGCACCCACTGCAATATGGCAGGACACACTGTGGAAACATGTTTTAAAATTCATGGTTTTCCTCCAGGCTATAGGTCAAACTATCCAAGACGAAAAAACCCAGCAGCTAACCAATTTCTTACAAATGTTCCTGATAACCCTCTTCAACCAGGCCTTAATGACTTTGTCAAGAATCTACCTCCAGAACAATACTCCTACTTATCAAATCTATTTTCTACAGTCACACAAACCCAACCCACAACACCATACAGGTGATTCAAACACCACCACATTCAATGTCAATACACTTTCATGTACAATTACACTCTTTACAATTTCCCAACAATTGTTGGATCATAGATTATGGAGCATCAAATCATATATGCACTAACATTAAGATGTTTCATTCAATCAAAATTGCACATAATACAATTGTCTCTTTACCCAACAATACCATCATTACAGTTTATTTCATTGGGAATATTCATTTAAATACAGACATCACTTTAACAAATGCTCTATATGTCCCATCTTTCAAATTCAATTTGTTATCCATCAGTGCATTATTACATGATATGAGTTATAATGTCAGTTTTCAGCATACTAACCTTTACATACAGGACAACAACTCCAAGAGGATGATTGGTCAGGGTAGCTTAATCAATGGTCTTTACATTCTGCATTCAAAGATTCAGTCAACACCTAATATTAATTCAATCTGTAATAAAATTTCAATACATGTATGGCACAATAAGTTAGGACATCCATCTTTTAAGAGGTTATATGTACGTAAAGATACTCTTCAATTTTCAGATGTAAATATTGATATTGATACACACTGTCATATTTGTCCATTGGCCAAAAAAAAGAGACTCCCTTTTCCTTCTGAAAATAACTTTTCATCTCATGCATTTGACTTGATACATTGTGACATTTGGGGGCTTCCACATTCAATCTCATTCTGGTTTTAAGTATTTCATTACACTTGGATATACTTAATAGCTAATAAATCTGAAACCTCTACAATTATTCCTAAATTCATCAAGATGGTTCAAACTCAATTTTCGAAGACCATTAAAGAATTCAAATCTGACAATGCTAAAGAATTTATGTTCACTGACTTATTTTCTAAACTTGGTATTCTTCACCAATTTTCATGTGTTCAAACACCTCAACAGAATTCAGTGGTTGAAAGGAAACATCAACACTTGCTTAATATAGCTAGGTCTTTGATGTTTCAATCTCTTTTACCAATTGAATTCTGGTCTGAGAGTATTTTAACCTCTGCATATCTCATGAATAGAATTCCATTACCTTTGCCAAATAATCAATGTACTTATACCTTGCTTTATGGTAAATCTGTGAATTATAATTTTTTAAGAAGCTTTGGTTTTTTAGCATATGCCTCTATTCTTCATGAGCATAGAAACCTAGAGCTAGAAGATGTGTTTTCATTGGTTATGCACCATGCATTAAGGGATATAAACTCTATGATGATTTGAAAAATGAATTTTTTATTTCTAGAGATGTAACTTTCCATGAATATACATTTCCATTCAAAGATAAAGATCATGTCCAGTCTAATTCTCAATCTGACTCTATGTTTCATGACAATAACATTCATGACAGTGGTATTTTTCCTTATCCTCATAAATCTCATTCTTTCACTTCTATTGATCCCTTACCTACCCAAACAGCATCACCTACTGTTGACACTACTCTTCCACAATCTAGTGAACTTTTAAGAAGATCATCCAGACATATCAAACCCCTTTGTAGCAAATAATATTTCAAGTTTAAAAATATATTAAACACTAGGTTTAATGTAAATGAGTACAATCTCTAATAACCCTCTGATTCTAATCTCCAAATAATGTATTTGTTGAAGCTTGATCTTTGAAGGTAATGGTTTGGTCTTCTTTGGATCAACTTCGGTATTTGACAAACATTGTTTGATCTTGAATCTAATTGGCTTAAATTTGAGTTTGTGAAGAACGGGTCGAACTTCGTCTTGAAACACCTTGATTTAGTTGAACTTTGATTTTGTTTGGAACGTCAAATATATCCAATAATGCTAATTTGAGGGCGATTTAGCTTGAACTAAAATTAAAAGTTGGATTGTTCTTTAATTTTGGAAGAACACCTTGATTTGAGGAATGCCTTGAAGAAACGCCTTGTTGGTCCCAAAGTGGTCAGATGAGGTCTAGAGGGAGAGGGGGAAGGGTGAATATACCTCTAAACTTTTCTCTAACTTTTCTGTCAGCAGACTAAGCTGATCTGATTCGTGAGACTATTATGCTGATTTAGCACTTAGCAGATTCAGCGGGGTTGACCACTCATCTGATTCAGATATACTCAGAGTTTCAAAACTTGTATGCAGCGGATTTTATCAAGTATGTTTTTCAAACAAGTTCCTCTTTAAAATTTTACCCCGGTTTGTAAATTCCTCAATTTAAATGATTGTTCTTTTAAATACAGTTTGTTTACTTATGAAAATATGCAAGTTAAAAACAAGTAATCAAACACAGGAATTTGTATAGAGGTTACATAGACCTAACGTCTTTTAGTCCACTCTTCTAAATCACACAGATTTAGGTTCCACTAGAAACACAAAGTAACTAGTACTTGAGCTTTTACAACAAATGACAAGCCTCAAGTAGAACACTCAGCTCTCAGGTAGATCACTTAGAAAAACCTATTCTAAAGCACTCAGCAACTAGAACACTTATGCTTTACAACAAATGATAAGCCACAAGTAAGAACTCTCTGTTCACTCTCGGAAAATCACACAGATTAACCTTGCTCACTCAGTACAGACCGTGAGATAGGTTTTACTAAGCTTTTCAGTTCTTAGTTGATGACATCCTTTTTAATCTTCAAAATCGTTCTGGCCTTTTTGTCATCTTCAAAACCTTCTCCAATACCAACCAACACGCCTTGATTTGAAGAAACGCCTCGATTTTGAAGAACACCTTGAGAGGATTTACTTCTTTCTTCTTGAATTCCTTTGTGATTTTTGAATTACGTTTTGAGTTGTGATTTTCTTCTTGGAGGTGAACCCTATTTATAGGTGGGATTTGAAGATCTTGTGAAATTCTCTCTAGGACGTGGCACAATTTGATTGGCTCTTCATATCTTGTATGACAAGAAAAATAGTTCATTTTATATTATTGTCATATAAAAGATATTTCATGCACATATTGCATCGTATAGAAAATTCCTAGGCAATCTTTCCTTGCTTGTAAATTTCCTACACAAACTTGCCTTCTATGTAGAGATTTGGTTTAATTTTCAATATTTTGTAAATCTGGCAATATTTAATTAGGCAACAAATTTTACTCTTCTACAAATGCCCCCTCGAGACTTGTTTACGAAATGCATTTGCTTTGAGTAGATAAGTCTCGACTTTCCTCACGCCTTCGTCAAATTTGAAGCCAACATTAGTTTTCTTTTTAAGGAATTTGACTGGGCTCAAAATTGTTTCAAGCTGCCTACGTATCCCAAAAAGGGAATCAAGTCATAACGTAGTTCAAAGCATCAAATTTGATGAGATGGATGTTGTTCACATTTATACTCATGTGAGTAACATATATTTTAGGCTCGTGTGTCAAGAAGCATTTTAAATTTGAAATTTGGTAGACCCTTTTGACTCGTGTTTAGGAGAAGTTGACTTAAAATTTGAAAACATTTTCGTCTCGTCTACTGGAGGCTTTTAACTTGAGATTTGTAAACAGTTTATACTCATATTAAGGAGTGATGAATTTGATTTGTAAACAGTTTATCCTCGTGTTAAGGAATGATAGATTTGATTTGTAAATAGTTTATCCTCGTTTTAAGGAGTGATGAATTTGACTTGTAAACAGTTTATACTCGTGTTAAGTAGCTTTCACTTGAACTTTGGAGATTTTATAGACAGTTTTGACTCGTGTCAAGGAGATTTCAACTTGAAGATTTGTAGACAGTTTTAACTCGTATCAAGGAGTTATATTGGCAGTTTAAGCTCTTATCAATGAACAATATATAAAGATCTTATTTGAAGATCTTAGATAGTTTAAGCTCATATCTAGGAGCATTGAAAAGATCTTAATTTGAAGATCCCAGATAGTTTTAACTCGTTGAAGATCCCATATAGTTTTAGCTCGTATCTAGGAGCGTTGCTATGTTTTCAGATGGATTCTTCATTTGGAGCTTAATCAAAGAGTTTGCTCCTCTATTTGGTAGTGGAATCGTCTTGAACTTTGTTAGGAGAATGCACATGCGTCTCATCAATTTGACTTCTAGACATGCATAATTTCATATTATAGGCTCGAGTGGCTAACTCTTCAAAAGTTTTTGGCTTTATTCCTTGGAGAATGTATCGAAGACCCCAATGCATTCCTTGGATACACATCTCAGTGGATGAAGCTTCAGACAATCGATCTTTACAATTGAGACTTAAATTTTTTTAGCGGTTTATATAGTCAATGACAGACTCCTCCTTCCATTGGCGAGTGTTAATGAGTTCGACCATTCGCACAGTTCCTTGAGTGCTATAAAAGCGATTGAGAAACTCTTGCTCCAGTTGGTCCCATCCATCAATGGAATTTGCCCCCAAGTCAGTATACCAGTCAAATGCATTGTCCTTCAATGAACATTCGAATTGCTTGACAAGTTGATCTCCATGAAGTTGTCAATTATTTGAGTGTAAGGCTTGGTGTATTTGATGGAAGACTTCGAGCTCCCATGCAGTTTGTTTTTTATGGCCTCCAAAATGAACTCCTTCAGTTGGCTACCTTGGATTATACCATCACACGATACTTGAATCTCATTGGTCGAAGATTTTTCCTTTGAATTTGATTGTTTTCTTATGGACGTCTCGCCATCATCAAACTCCTTGGACAATTTCCATCAGGTGGTTCGCCTCGGCATGACCTCTTTTGGTAGAAGACTTGTCTTTTGCATTTGACTGTTGCTTTATGGGTGCTTCGCCATCATCGAGCTCCTTGGACAACTTTTCCATCAGGTTCTTCGCCTCGGCATGACCTCCTTTGCTAATTAGTTGATTTGCGGATTTATCGCCTTCTTCAAGCTCCCCAAGTTCTTTCCCCTCCTCGTTGATGGCCTCAATATTGCCCCATTTGTTAAATAGTTCATCGAGCTTAGCATCTCGTTGTTGGATGTGCTTTGTGAGATTCTCCAAACCTTAGTCAACATCAAAAGTTGTTCTTCCATGGTTGTATTGTTTGTCGTCATAACTGGCGCACTAAATGGAGAAAAGAGATGAGAGGTAGAGATTGTCCCATTGGGCATGCCAGAAATTTGTAGCAAATAAAATTTCAAGTTTAAAAATATATTAAACACAAAATAATTGTACAGATTCGAGGTTTAATGTAAATGAGTACAATCTCTAATAACCCTCTGATTCTAATCTCCAAATAATGTATTTGTTGAAGCTTGATCTTTGAAGGTAATGATTTGGTCTTCTTTGGATCAACTTCGGTATTTCATAAACATTTGTCCAAGATCAAAATTGTTTGATCTTGAATCAAATTGGCTTAAATTTGAGTTTGTGAAGAACGGTTCGAACTTCGTCTTGAAACACCTTGATTTAGTTGAACTTTGATTTAGTTTTGAACGTCAAATATCTCCAATAACGCTAATTTGAGGGCGATTTAGCTTGATCTCAAATTAAAAGTCGGATTTTTCTTTAATTTTGGAAGAACGCCTTGATTTGAGGAATGCCTTGAAGAAACACCTTGATTTGAAGAAACGACTTGATTTGAAGAACACCTTAAAGAAACGCCTCGATTTTGAAGAACACCTTGAGAGGATTTACTTCTTTCTTCTTGAACTCCTTTGTGATTTTTGAATTGTGTTTTGAGTTGTGATTTTCTTCTTGGAGATTTATAGGTGGGATTTGAAGATCTTGTAAAATTCTCTCTAGGACGTGGCACGATTTGATTGGCTTTTCATATCTTGTATGACAAGAAAAACAATTGATTTTATATTATTGTCATATAAAAGATATTTCATGCACATATTGCATTGTATAGAAAATTCCTAGGCAATCTTTCCTTGCTTGTAAATTTTCTATACAAACTTGCCTTCTATGTAGAGATTTGGTTTAATTTTCAATATTTTGTAAATCTGGCAATATTTAATTAGGCAACAAATTTTACTCTTCTACACCCCTACTTATCTCCATGATTATCATTGTAACACTTTTAATAAGACACCCCTATCCAATTCTAAATATCCCCTTGCCTCTGTCTTGGATTATAAACACCTATCCAAGTCCTATAGTTCTTTCATTGCCAATATTTCTCAAATTTCAGAACCTCAAACATACAAATAGGCTATTAAATTCCCTGAATGGGCTAAGGCCATTCAAGAGGAACTTCAGGCCATGGAAGCCAATTCTACTTAGCAAGTAACTTCTTTACCACCCAATAAACAACCCATTGGTTGTAAATGAGTTTTCAAAGCCAAAAGGAATCCAGATGGTACAATTGAAAGGTATAAAGCCAGACTTATGGCAAAGGGATTCAACCAGCAGGAAGGTGTTGACTATATAGACACTTTTTCACCAGTTGCAAAACTGGTTACAGTAAGAGTTTTGCTTGCATCTATGGCTCAGAACTGGATTCTACATCAATTAGATATCAACAATGCTTTTTTGAATGGAGATTTAACTGAGGATGTCTACATGGAGCTCCCTAAAGGTTACATTCTACCTTCTTCTAATTCTTCTACTTCAACCACACAGGTATGGAAACTTCTTAAATCCATCTATGGTTTAAAACAAACCAGTAGGCAGTGGAACCTTAAACTAAAAGAGGTTCTTACTATTATGGGATTCAATCAATCACTTTCTGATTATTCTCTGTTTATTAAAGGTAATGCTCATTCTTTTATTGCTCTTCTGGTTTATGTAGGTGATATTATCCTTGCTAGTCCTAATTTGGATCTTATTTCTGAAACTAAAATTTTGTTAAGTAAAAACTTCGAACTTAGGGACTTAGGGGTGCTCAAATATTTTTTAGGGATTGAATTGGCCTATTCTCACAAGGGGTTGGTGATATCTCAAAGAAATTATACTTTACAACTTCTACAAGACACGGGCCACTTAGCTAGTAAACCAGTTTCTTTGCCTATGGATCCTAACACAAAATTAACTTTGGATAACAATGATCTTCTACATGATTCCTCTTCATACCGTAGGTTAATTGGTAGATTATTATACTTAACTATCACTAGGACTGACATATCCTTCACTGTGCATAAGCTCAGTCAATTTCTATCTAAGCCTTCCATCTACCATTTGGAAGCTGCTCACCACCTCCTAAAATACTTAAAGGGTAAGCCTGGCCAAGGAATATTTTACTCTAAATCACCTAATTTGTGTCTATTCACCTTTTGTGATTCAGATTGGGGTAATTGCTTGGTTACAAGACGATCAACAACCGGATTTTGCACATTTTTAGGAGATTCATTAATTTCTTGGAAATCAAAAAGACAACATAATGTTTCTAAGTCCTCAGCAGAAGCTGAGTATAGATCAATAGCAAGAGTTACGAGTGAGTTATTGTGGCTTACCCAATTACTGAAGAATTTACGAGTAACAAATCAATCCTATCTTTCATGAACGGACGAAGCACATAGAGATTGATTGCCACTTCGTTCGCGAACATATAACTCGCAGAAACATCAAACTTCTCCCCATCAATTAGGCGGCTCAACTGGCAGATATCTTCACCAAACCATTATCCAGACCTCCGTTTCAGCGCATTCTCTACAAGATGGGAGTGAAGGATATTCACTCTCCATCTTGTGGGGGAGTAACAGAATTACCAATTGGAAGTGAAAAAGTACAGATTGATTAACATCTCAGTTCATAAGCAAATGATTGTTTGCAATTTCGTATGGCAAGGGCTTGGGAAGAAGCGGCTTTTTGATAGTTACGTTTTTATTATATGTAATGTAATAGTCATTAGCGTGTTCTTAAAGAAAATTAGAGTGTAAAAATATTCATTCTTCTTAATTAAACGTTTGTTTGTGATGTACATATTTATATACAAGAGATACACATCTATACAAGGTAAAAATATGATAAGCCTTAGAATTAGCAGCACATGTGATTTTCTATGATCTTGACAAATCTCTTATAATATTGTTTTGCCTTGACTCTTGCTATTGGTTTTTGTGTCTTCAATATTCCCCCGCAAACGAGGCTGCGGTGTAGAGCACAAGCCGAGTTTGTTGTTCAAAGCATCAAGTCTGTTACGAGGCAGAGGTTTTGTAAAAATATCAGCTACTTGCTCATTTGATGGAACGAAACGTGGAATAAGGTCTCCTTTTGCTACCTTTTCACGGACAAAGTGATAGTCAAGCTCAATATGTTTTGTCCTTGCATGAAACACTGGATTATGTGTCATGTGTAAAGCAGATATGTTATCACAAAATAAGACAGGGGGTTGAGAGAGAGCAACTCCTATGTCTCGCAGAATATAGACAATCCAAGTAACTTCAGCTGTTGTTGATGCAAGAGCTCGATATTCAGCTTCGGCACTAGAGCGCGAAACAGTCGGTTGCTTTTTTGCACTCCAAGATACGCAAGTGCCTCCAAGGTATATGCAAAACCCTGTTGTTGATCTTCGTGTCAGTGGACAGCCTGCCCAGTCGGCATCTGAGAAGGCATACAAATTTAGAGGATTGGACTTAAGAATTTGAATCCCATGAGAGACTGTTCCTTGGACATACCGCAAGATGCGTTTCACTAATTGAAAGTGATAAGTAGTTGGACTTTGCATAAATTGTGCTACAAAATTAACACTAAACGCAATATCTGGTCGTGTGAGTTTTAGGTATTGCAATCCTCCAACAAGGCTACGGTATATTTCTGCATTTGCATATGCTTCATTGTTAATCTCACCTTGTTTCTTTGTAGTCATTGGTGTTGAAACAGGTTTACAATCAGTCATTTGGGCTCTAGTCAACAATTCCTTGGCATATTTCATTTGATTAAGAAATATACCACCAGAAAAATGTTCTACAGAAATACCAAGGAAGTAATGAAGTTGTCCTAGATCTTTCATTGCAAATTCTTTGCCCAATTGAGATATAAACTCTCGAAGTAGCTGAGAGTTTGATCCTGTCAAAACTATATCATCAACATACAATAGTAGAATCAATGTACCTTGCTTAGAATGCCGAACAAACAATGAAGAGTCTGCTAAGCTACAGAAAAATCCCATGGAAATCAAAAATGCACTGAACCTAGAAAACCAAGCTCTTGGTGCTTGACGAAGGCCATATAGTGCTTTTCGAAGATGGCAAACATAATTCGCATACTTGGAGTCGACAAAACCAGGAGGTTGCTCCATGAAGACATTTTCAGATAACATTCCATGCAGAAATGCATTTCTTACATCAAGCTGTCGAACCTCCCAATTGTTATGCATTGCAACAGTGAGGACAAGACGAACGGTTGCCGGTTTCACAACTGGAGAAAATGTTTCAGAAAAATCAAGTCCAGGTACTTGATTATAGCCCTTAGCAACAAGACGTGCTTTTAATCTCTCCAAGGAACCATCAGCCTTTGTTTTGGTCTTGAAGACCCATTTACAACCAATAACATTCATCCCGGGTTGACGAGGAACTAGATGCCATGTGTTATTTGAATAAAGGGCGGATAGCTCCTCAAGCATAGCCTCTTTCCATGCAGGGTCTTTTAATGCTACTCGAATATTTTTAGGCTCACATGGAAGTTTAGAGGTGGTGAAACAAAAATCTGGACCACAATACTTTGCATTTGGTTTTGTGATGCCCAAACTACTTCGAGTAACCATAGAATGATTGCGAGCATTATTTTGAGGCAATAAATGAGAAGTATTCTTCATACTTACAGAAGCTGATGTGCTAGGATCTTGTTCAGATTCTTGAACTTCATCTGGAAGTGAGGAATGCAGCGGAAATGAGTCAGAATTTGACGGAATAGCTTCTATGTCCTCGGCAGCATGAGTAGTAGTGTGTGATGGAATTGGAGTTGCTGTAAAGTCTTGAGGATCCCAAACGTCTGGTAGATTACAGTGGAAGGCTGGAGAATTTGCTGATTTTTCTTGTAAACCTGAAAACCATTCTTCAAAGGAACATAAATCATTTGTAGCAGACTGGGAAAATAATGTTCCTGGATCATGGAATGGGTAAGATTGTTCATCAAAAACCACATGTCTTGAGATATATATACGACCAGTTGGTGGGTAGTAACACCGATAGCCTTTATGAAATTCACTATATCCCAAGAAAACACAAGGTAGAGATCGTGGATCAAGTTTAGTTTTAGCATAGCTTCTCAAGAGAGGGAAACACTTGCTACCGAAAACACGCAAACATGTATAATCTGGTGATTTCTGAAAAAGCATTTCAAATGGACTCTTCCAGTCAAGAACTCTTGCGGGTTGTCGATTAATGAGCCAAACAGCTGTAGCAAATGCTTCGACCCAAAATCTTTTTGGCACATTACCATGAAAAAGCATGGTAAGACCTAATTCAGTAATGTTTCTATGCTTTCGTTCAGCAAGACCATTCTGTTCTGGTGTTTTTGGACAAGCAAGCTGAAGTTTTATTCCACAATTTTTTAAATGTTGTCGAAATCTGCCACTGGAAAATTCTCCTCCTTCATCACATTGAAAATTTTTAATTTTAAGTTCAAACTGATTTTCCACATATTTTTGGAACTCATAAAAACATTGGAGAAAATCAGATTTTTGTTTTATTGGAAAATACCATGTACAAGAGACTGGTGAAGGACCCCATAAATCACAATGTATTACTTCAAAAGGATGCTTACAGACTTCTTGTGACATAATAAACGGGAGACGACAAGACTTTGCCATTTGACAACTACTACAGAGGTTGCTGACTTTATTTTTATTAGAACTTGAAATAAGTTTATTCATTTTCAGAACTTCTACTACTTTCATATGTGGATGACCTAACCTTTGATGCCAAATCTCATCCGACGTAATCCGAAATCTTGTTGAAAAAAGTGCAGAGGAACAAAGTTTTAAATTTAAGGCATATAGTCCACCACACCTATTTCCTGATGCTATCACTGTTCTTGTGTTCCTGTCCTTAATCACAAAGCCACTTGATGAGAATTCCACAGTATAAGGATATTCAGAAGTTAATTGGCTAATAGATAGTAAATCCTTTTTAATTTCAGGTACAACCAGAACATTTTTTAGTTTTAAGCTCTTATTCCCCAAAGGTATTGAAGCAGTTCCGATATGCGAAATATCCAAAAGTGCTCCGTTACCGACATAAACCTTATCAGTCCCATGATATGGAGTAAGAGAAGTAAGCTTACCAACATTAGATGTCATATGGGAAGTCGCTCCTGTGTCGGGAAACCAAGATGGGTCTTGAATTTCATCAAGTTTAATAGCTGCCAGGGCTTCACGTTGGTAAGCTTGGTTGAAGCGATGCCAACAATCAAATGCAGTATGACCTGCTTTGTTACAAATCTGACAAACATCATTAGTTTTAGTAATTCTCTGTTGAGATTGATTACCTTGACCATTGGAATAGCCTTTCTTTTGCCAATTGTTCTGATTTCCTTGCGTCGAATGTTTTGCTTTGTAAGAGGAACCATTTTGTTGTTTCCCTTTCTGATTGCTCCAGCTATTGCGTGACCCTTGTGAACGTTGTTGGCTTAGGAACGCTGAATTTTGACTTGATATGCCCAATTCATTAGCACCGTGGATAAGCTTCATTGTCTCGTGACCTTGTAGCAAAGGTATGAGTTCACGATAAGTTGGAGTCGGAGGCTTAAGCATGGAAGTAACAACAGCCTCATAACCAGATCCAAGCCCTTTAAGTACTCCGAAAACTTTATCACGATCATTAACAGCCCTGCCAATTGCTGCCAAGTCGTCACAAATATTCTTGTGAGTTTGTATGTATTCATCCATGGTATGTGAATCTTTTACAAGATATTGGAGGCGCTGCAGTAAATAAAACTCTCTTTCTTGAGTGTCTTGTGCAAAGGCATCGAGTAGTGCCTTCCAAACTTCTGCCGAAGTTGTGAGTCCCACAACCAGACGCAAGACTTCTTCAGATAGAGTGCCGGAGATCCACCCGCGAAGAAGACTATCGGAAGTTTTCCAAGAGATAAATTCTGGATTTATTTGTTTAACAACACTCTCGCCTGCATCTTCAGCAGATGATGAGATAACAATATCTTTGTTGGGCATTGGGAATCCACCATCTATAAAGCCAATCATGTTTTGGCTTTCAAAAAGACCCATCATTTGAGTCTTCCACAGAAGAAAATTATTATTTGTCAATTTGATGGAGACAAAATTTCCTACATTGAGAGTTGCTGGGTAAGGATACTTAACAATGGAAGATTGTTTCACAGCCATTGAAAAAAGGTTAAAGGAATAGTGATTTGGTTTTTAATGTAAAAGAGGAATTTAAGTGAGATAAAAATATTGTAGCTGTTAAGCTTTCTGGCTCTTTGATACCATAAAGAAAATTAGAGTGTAAAAATATTCATTCTTCTTAATTAAACGTTTGTTTGTGATGTACATATTTATATACAAGAGATACACATCTATACAAGGTAAAAATATGATAAGCCTTAGAATTAGCAGCACATGTGATTTTCTATGATCTTGACAAATCTCTTATAATATTGTTTTGCCTTGACTCTTGCTATTGGTTTTTGTGTCTTCAATAGTTCTGTTATATGTAATTGTCATTAGTGCTTAATTAGTTAGTTAGCAGTATTGATTAGGATTTCTGTTATAAATAGGTTTACATAGGTGCTCTTGTAGATATCACTTCATATTTTTTTTCTCTGTAAATTCACTCTCTTTTATTTCAATGAAAGTTGTTCTCTTTCCCTTTTCAAATATATCATGATTACAAGTTTAACATCACAAATATAATTATCAAGAAATTAAAACAAACAAGAATCAACCAAGTCATTCAAGTAATACCTTTTCTTAATACCGTTGATTAAATACCCACGCACTCAGTGAAGAAAAAATCAAAGAAGAAATTCAAATTGAAAATTACTTTGAAGTGTAGGAATTTAGTTTTCCTATTCAATTAAATTTAGTTCTCGTGTAGGAACAAAGTTTTCATGTTCAATGTCTACTTGAATATCTAACCCAATATTGACGGGCTCTATTCCCATTATCAGTCTTACTTAGTTTTGGTACTGTTAATATATTATTAGGGTAAAAGTGGATCCTTCTTATTATTAATTTTTTTTATAAAGTGGTCCCTCTTATATTTTTTTTCTCACTTTAGTCCCTACTATGAATTATTTGTTTCACTTTAATCCTTTTCAGGTGGTCCAAGGCGGTTCACGTAACATGTGATATGCACATGAGGGCAATATTTCATCATTTCAAGTAAACTAACAGGGATATTTCCGTCTTTCTAATTTTTTTTTTAAAACTAAATATCTAATCTCTTCCAAACTAGGCTTTTATTCCAATCCAACTTAATCATCCATTCCGCTCCAAACCAAGTTTTCTCCCAAAATCTTCTTCAAACACCAAAATTGCTCACCCATTAAACAACATCTCACATAGTCTCAATAGTGAACGGACGAAAATGCCCTAAAAAATATTCATGTGCATGTCACGTGTTATCAGAATCACCGATAAGGACTAAATTGAAACACATAATTCATAGTAGGGACTAAAATGAAACAAATAATTCATAGTAGGGACTATAGCGGAAAAAAAAACATAAGATGAACCACTCTGTAAAAAATTAATGATAAGAGGGACCAAAAGTGGTATTTACCCATATTATTATTCTTTCTACTGGGAAAGAATGTAGTTCTAAAAAACTACAAGTGGTGCTAAAAAAAATTCATTTGGTTGGCGGGCCGCACCCCATACGCCTCCGTCACTGAAAAAATGAATCAAACTCTTCCCAAAACCTTGCATTAAAGCTTTAACGCTTTGTGCTATTGTCAAGCCAAATTTTAGTCATCCATTTGACACATAGCGTCGTAGATATTATCATCAATGTAATGTTGATTGAACAACATTATACTTCAAAATTTTATTTGCTTCTTGTCCCGACAAAATTATGGATATCGATAATACATAGTAAGTAGCTACCACCTTATGAGATTTGTCCAAAACAGAACAAAAACATCATTTTATATCAAAAATATTTCATGTACCAGTATTAAAAGCAAATGGACCAGTTTTTATGTTAACAGAGAAATTTAAAAAATGAAAGGCACTGCAATATTGTCAAATAATCTCGGTGTTATTTCTAATTGTCGGATAATCTTGTGCGTTGTTTTATTAGAGAAAACTCTCTATGTCAATATTTTATTAGCGAAAAATTCTTGTGTCATCATTTTATAATCTATCTGCAGCAGTTTGAAAATCGAGAGGATATTGCCAAGTTTTTAAGTTTACAGTGGATTATTGCTAATTTTATAAAGTGAACAATTGTGTTTTATTTTATTTTATTCCAGCTATTGAAAAGCTTCATTAAACATAAACTAAACCAGAAAAAAAAAAAAAAAAAAGCAGATTCATTTCCCATAGAAAGCAGGAAACTGAGAAAACATTTCATTACATAGTTCTATTTTGGGAACTCGTACATTTCCAATTGAAAAACTATTATTATTATTATCCTAATTCGGAAAATATATAATTTTGTGGATGATTTTGGAATTGTTCTGAATTATTTAACATGACAACATTCTTCAAGTCCCTGGAAAGATAACTGAATCGCGTGCTTGGTTTAGGCTGGGACAGATCCATGATTGAAGAATCGGGGGGCCGAGTTTAACTATCGATGAAACTAATTGACATTTATATTTAGTATATTTTATTTACATAATGAGAACCATATTGAATTAAAAAAATGCTATAAAATTAATAAAAAAATCATCAAAATTGCACATGATATTCTTTCATATCATAGTTTTCATCTATATAATAGAATCAATAACAAATTTCTCAGAAAAAAAAAATTCTCAATGTAAATAATCAATCAATCTGCAAGGTATAGATCTTTCATGTTTCTAAGTCTATTTTTCATCAACTTCATTGTTGAAAGTGATCCCTCAATTTTTACGGTAGTAATATGAAAATATCAAGATAATCAAATGAACTATTAAACATACATTTTAGATTTTCTTGTATCCTTCAATTGTAAATATAACTCAAAATTATAATTCTTTGAACTTCAAGTGGTGGCCCTATTTTTTGTTATTACTAATTATAATTAAGTCTATGTAGTGACTTTATTTGGATTTAGTACAGTGTAATTGTTAATTTAGGATTGGAAGAGACAAAGTTTTTATAGTAATTTTCTTGGGCCGGTAAATATAAGAAAAAGAAGCCTTGAGCTTGGAATTGGGTGTGGCTCAATTGTGGATATATAATATATAATAGTACTTGTAAAAATATTCCAAAATTCTTATATATTATATTAGTACTAAAATAAAAATCCAAAATTCTTGGGGGGACTTGGGCTGGATCCGTCCATGGCTTTTGGGAAAATGGTCTATGTGTAGTTACGGGATCAATTCCCATATATAGCAGATAGTTTTTTTCTTAGTTTACTGTTCCATAAGACTTACATCATTGTCACTTCTTCCGGGGAGTTGTGCTATTATACGCAACCTATAACGAAAAAGACATGAAAAACGAGAGCGCTTTAGTAGCTAATCGCGAATTAAGGTTGTCATAACATGTGCACAAAGTATGTTACATCTAACATATACAAAAAGTAGTGTAAAAATGAATGATATAACTACATTTCATTGTCAAATTCGACTCGATTCTAATCATAATATTAATCTATGCAGTTATGTTTTTTGTTTTTTGTTTTTTGTTTTTTCAGACTTAGAATCAAATAGTTACCAACCTGCTACCTATTGCTGCATGTAGCTTAATAACCAATTCTTCCTCTTGAGGTGTGAAGCTCTTGTGTTTCTTCATATTATTATTATTATTATTCCACCTCTGTTTGCTGCATTTTCCACTTTTTCTCAGCCCTGCTAATTACATGCTATTTCCATTAGTCTTCTTAGTTGTACTGAAATTGTTAAAAAAACAAGAGTGGAATGCAAAAACACCCCTTGTATTATTGTTAATTGGCAGAAAATCCCTAAATTATTTTTATTAGCGAAAAACCAATTATACACTTCTGAGGTCTGTGTTAACAAGTCAAAGGCATATATATCCATCCCTCTGAGGCCGAAATGTGTTTTACTCGCTTTAAGTGAGAGTATTCTTCATGATTTGCAAAGAAACGAACAAATATTCCCTTATATGTTATTTTGTCTTTCAAATCAAATGTGGAAAACCAATTATACACTTAAAAAAAAGACACTAACCCCCTCTAAACTTAAAAAATGGCAATAAACCCACCTTTAACTTTAAAAAAATTGGCAATATTTCTCTTTGTGGCAAACTCTTAATTCCAAATGGATGTGGTGAACTAATAAAATGAAAACACGGTGGTTTTTGTTAATAGAATATTTACACTAAGAGTTTTTCGCCAATTAAAAATAACACCGGCGGTGTTAATTAATTAATCCACATAAAATAACACATGGGCCAGGGGGTCAACCGATCCTTATAAAATAACAGATGGGATAGACTATTTCATGTAAAATAATATAGGGGGAAACTAGGTTTAGGTCGATACTATTAAAACGAGGGCAATATGTCATTACATATTTTCTTGAGGTATTTAAAACTGGAAAGCGGCAAATAATCGTCTTAATAAAAAATTACAAATTTAGTTTACTAACTATAGCTCGCTAACAGTCTAGTTCTTTGGAAAGGCGAACAATTTTCGACTTCAATCAAACCAATAAAGGTTAAAGATTTAAGGTTAGAGTTGGACCAAGCAAACCCATCATATGCGATCATCCGTGTTAAAGTTACAACACCAACTAGCATATGGTCTTTATTTGACTAAGTCCATCATTTGTTTTATTTAGCTTATTGTTAAAATAAATGTTAAAGTTAATTTCCTGTTTATTAGGAGTTTGTTAGGGACCTGTTAGTGGATAAATCAGTAGCAGAAAAATAGGGAATGTAGTTTTGTTTACGTTGACTATGTATGCCTACATAAGGCAGCTCCTTTTTTTTATCTACTAGTGAATTATCCCCAGCAGTTTGTACTTCATATTTTTTGTGCTATCTTTCATTAAGTGCATCCATTATTATTCAACAATCCGTAATTCCATTGAAAAGAATGTCATCAAATCTGAGTAGAATCAAATTCGTTAGTATTTTTTGTATCATGTAAGGGTATATCAAAAATAAATTGGATTCAATATGGATAATTTTTGGGTTTACAAAATGGGTTGGGTACGTTGCGTCGACTCGACCATTGTCTTTTAAAAAAAAAAAAGTTGCAAAACATATATATACACCATAATTATAAGAAAACACCTAACAAAAAATTGAAGAAAAATGAGATACATGAATAAAAGAAAATTTTAAATTACTACTAATCATAGGTTTTCTTAATTACAATGGAAAATGTGTTGTGTGATTGGGGTTCATATTCTAATTAAAGTTTTTTGAAGAGCTTTTGCAATTCGAGGAGGTTTTCTTTAACCAAGCTTAAATGGTTATTAGTCCCCGAATAAACATTATCGTGTAGATATACGTCAGATACCTTTGTCAATGTGGGGAAAAATGGAATGTAAGGACACATGAAATTCGACCATCCGGGCACCATTCCTATCATCATCCACCTATTATTGGACCCATCAAACATGTAGATATCTTCATATTTTGTGTGCCTTTGAAAATATATGCGTTGGCCATCGTAGAACACCGGAAAACCACGATATGGAATGTCCTTAAGAACACATGATGCATGCACATATTTATGCTGAATTTGCCACTTATCATTCACATAATCGTAAGTAGATACTACAATTTCTGTCGGCAATGCTCGAACGAATGAAAGGGAGCCACGAGCAACTCCGAACCACGCGCGAAGTCTAGCACGAGATATATTATCAATTGCAGGTCCATTTATAACTCTAGCCCTTTTAGTTTATATGTTGAACAAAAGAACTTTTTGTCCAAACTTATCAATCCAATATAGACACCCATCTACATAAACCGGTTTATGGTTGCTATTTAAAGCAAGCCCACTGAATCCGAGGACAGGAAAATCCCAAGTGGTTTTGAGATAATTACCATCTTTACAAGGGACAACAACATTAAATCTCACATCATCTGATTCGTCGTTTCTACGTAATACCTCTACCAACTTGAAAGGACGAGAAGAAGTTATGTCCACGTCTTCAACAATCAAGCACGTGGGTCCGTATAGCCAAGGACTCGTGTATTGCCTATCGGTTAATACAGTTGCTATCCCACCTGTGATTGGATTGAAAACTAAGTAGTCTTTGACAAGGTTCCTAATTTGGAGAAGAAGGATGCCATTGCATGAGTCTATGAGCGAAATCGCACCATTTACATTGCAGTGCAGTTTATATCAATTATACTGAAAATAGGGTTGTCAATCGAGAAGCGGAGGGCGTTCTTAACAAGGTGGATCTGATTATTATTACTAGAAGTATATAGTTTCTTTATGAAACTTGGATCGGAGATGCACTCATAAAAGAATTTGTTTAAACACTTGCACTGAAATAAATTTCTTGGCGGCAACTTTGAGATGATCTCAAGAATCAAATCATCATTCAACTCCGCTACTGAAAATTTTGGTTTCTTTTGGGGTTGGATGGACATTAAATATGAAGTACTTTTTGTAATTAATTCAAGTTAAGTATATGATTATGTGAATAATGAGATTCGAAAAGTGAGAACAATTGGTTATATAAGGCCGGGAGTGTCCTAGTACTTGTAGACTTCTAGTCCAAGTCAACATAGGTAAGAGTTTAATTTCCAAGTCAATTTTTAAGAATGAATAGCAAATTAACTCCCTGTGTTATTCTAAATAGGTAATTTAACTCCATGTGATAAAGAAAAGGGCAAAATACCTCCCTGTGATATCCGAAATAGGCAATTTAATTTCTTGTGATAAGAAAAAGGGCAAAATACCTTCTTGTGTTTTTATAAAACAAGCACATTGCCTCCCTCTAAATTGTTCATTAATTCATATCACAGGGAGGTAAATTGCTTATTATTTCATTTCACAAGAAGGTAAATTACCTATTTTTATATCACGGGGAGGTAAATTGCTCATTATTTCATTTTAAAGGGAGCTAAATTGCCTAGTTTGATTTCACAGGGGGTAAATTGCCCATTAGACATATCACAGGGAGTTAACTTGCAAAAAAAACCCTCAATTTTTAATGATAAAAAACTTAAATGCTCATTTAAATAGTTGATTTTTAAATTTTGTACTAATGTTAACAAATTCATTTTTAATTCCGTCATCGTTTAACCGAAACCCAGAACCCAATTTGCTTTCACTTCATTGATTAAAGCCGATTGGTTAGATTTAGTTTTTTTACAAAATTCATAATGAATTCAACTCCTTGTGGTCCATATGCAAGTAGTTGATTCGTTGCATGCACTTGATATACCAAATATTCAATCATGACATGGCACGTTACACGTCAGAATAAAGTCAAACTAAGACTAAAATCTGCTCTTATTCGACATAGACCAAAATCTGGACCTGTTCGACATATACCAGACTGGACATGTTCGACATACACCAGACTGGACCTATTCGACATACACCAGACTGGACATGTTCGACATACACCAAAATCGATATACATGTACTTGATCTCCAAATTGCCTTGAAAACATGTCACTCGACATCCAAGCATGGCTATTCGACATGCCCACATACATATCGATATATATGGGCTTTATTTCGACATAACCACTAAAGATCCGACCCGAAAGATCCGACCTATCCGAAAGATCCGATTTCCCCACCTATAAATACTCCGCCATTTGATACATTTAAAGGTAGATTCTGCTCGACTTAACTACTACTTTTCTGCTATATTCTGCTATGCTTTGAATAGATCTGACTTAGGCATCGGAGGGTCAGCATCGGGTTAACCACCGGCACAACCTGACGAGTTTCTTTGAGCACAGGGTTAGGAACCTTGAAGCTGGACTAGATCTGACCGGCTTAGGATTCCATACTGTGGAGCGGAAAACATCATTACGTGGCACATTAGACGTGGACCAGACACATAGACGAAAATTTCCTTCATCAGTTGACGCCGTCTGTGGGAACCTCTAACCAATGCTCGAACAAGAACGACGATCAGATCAAGGATTGTAGCATCAACGCTAGAGTATGATCAGATTGGAGACAACATTTAAGTTGATCGAATAAGCATATGCGATGAGGAACAACCAAATATAAAGACCTTCAGTACCAGAACGAGGTTTTACCAAGTTACTCGACCGGAATTGAAGGAACTCACCGATGACACTTATGTATAATTGATGAAAATGAAAGCAAAAGGTGATGAATCAACCATAAAGGTCTTGAACTACCACATCGATGAACAAGCAAATTTGATGAGGAAAAGGTCTTCTTTGACATAAATGTGTTGTTCGACGTATAAAGCCTTGTTCGACATCAACAATCATAAAGGATCATAAAGGCGTTGTTCGACATCATCGATGATCAAATCAATGAAGAGCATAGCAGAATGTCACAAGCAGCTTCAAAGCCTTGTTCGACATAAGTAGCTTTGAAAAGCATTCGATCGACTCCATCAATGACCAAATCAATGAAGAGGAGCAAAATGTCATGTTCTTCGACATATCAAGGAAGAGGAGCAAAATCTCATGTTCTTCGACATATCAAGGAAGAGGAGCAAAATCTCATGTTCTTCGACATAAACAAAATCAATGAAGAGCAGAGCAGAATGTCACAAGCAGCTTCAAAGCCTTGTATGACATAAGTAGCTTTGAAAAGCATTCGATCGACTCCATCAACGATCAAATCAATGAAAAGTGGAGAAGAATGTCATGTTCTTCGACATATCAAGGAAGAGGAGCAAAATCTCATGTTCTTCGAAATAAACAAAATCAATGAAGAGCAGAGCAGAATGTCACAAGCAGCTTGAAAGCCTTGTTCGACATAAGTAGCTTTGAAAAGCATTCGATCGACTCCATCAATGACCAAATCAATGAAGAGGAGCAAAATGTCATGTTCTTCGACATATCAAGGAAGAGGAGCAAAATCTCATGTTCTTCGACATAAACAAATTCAATGAAGAGTGGAGCAGAATGTCATGTTCTTCGACATATCAAGGAAGAGGAGCAAAATGTCACAAGTAGATTTTGAAAGTCTTGTTCGACATCAAAAAAGCTTTGAATGTCTTGTTCGACATTAACAACCATAAAGGGGTTGTTCGATATCATCGATGACCAAATCAATGAAGATGAGAGCAAAAAGTAACAATCAGCTTTGAATGCCTTGTTCGACAACAACGACCATAAAGGTGTTGTTCGACATCATCGATGATCAAATCAATGAAGATGAGAGCAAAAATGTCACAAGCAGTTTTGAAAGCTTTGTTCGACATCATTGATGATCAAATCAATGAAGAGGAGAGCAAAAAGTCACAAGTAGCTTTGAAAGCTTTGTACGACATCGATGACCATAAAAGCGTTGTTCGACATCATCAATGATCAAATTCATCAAATGCTATGGAGGTGTTGTTCGACATCATCAAATGCAAGTTTGATGATCAATAGGCAAAATGTCAGTCATTACTTGCCTCTAAGCCCTGATCTACCTACTTAAGAGGAGCTAGACGATAATCTTCGACAAGAAAGCAAAAACTGATCGACAACTGAAAGCTTCGATCAACCACATCGATAAACGAGTTGATAAAATGCAGCTACAAGTTATTTATTTGATAAACTTTCTAGAAATACTAATTCGATAGCAAAAAGAAGAAAAAAGTAAATCGATCATCACTCAATAATCGAAAAGGAGAATCAATCTTTCATCGACAAACACTAAGATAAACTGATCTACGCCCTTCAAAGCTTCAATTCCTTACACTATAAAAGTGATAAGTTGAACAGTTGATAACTTTCAAAGCATCAGTCATTTCGACAGCTTTCAAAGCATCGAATCCTTACACTATAAAAGTGATAAGTCGACAAATCAAAAGCTTCAAAGCTTCAATTCCTTACACTATAAAAGTGATAAATTGAACAGTTGATAGCTTTCAAAGCATCAATCATTTCGACAGCTTTCAAAGCATCCAATCCTTACACTATAAAAGTGATAAGTCGACAAATCAAAAGCTTTAAAGCTTCAAATTCCTTACACCATAAAAGTGATAAGTTGAAACAACTGATAGCTTTCAAAGCATCAATCTTTTCGACAGCTTTCAAAGCATCGAATCCTGAACAGTTGATAGCTTTCAAAGCATCATCCTTTCGACAACTTTCAAAGCATCGACTAAAAACACTACAAGAGTGTTAATAAAGAATCTGGTCAACATCAAAGCATCGACCAGAAAGATTAGGTCGAATAGCTTTAAAAGCATCGACCAGAAAGATTTAGGTCGAATAGCTTTAAAAGCATCGACCAAAAACACTACAAGAGTGTTAATAAAGAATCTGGTCGACATCAAAGCATCGACCAGAAAGATCTAGGTCAAATAGCTTTAGAAGCATCGACCAAAAACACTACAAAAGTGTTAATGAAGAATCTGGTCGACATCAAAGCATCGACCAGAAAGATTTAGGTCGAATAGCTTTAAAAGCGTCGACCAGAAAGACGTCGATAACATTAAAGTATCGACAAATTAGGTTGATATCATCCAATAACATGTTCGATCAAGAAAGTAAAATTGTACACCCATTGAATTGACAATTACATCATAAAGTTCAAAATCATAACTTCCAGACTTCGATCTACTATCGAACTCTAGAACATGGGGGACTATTGATATACTAGGAATTCGAAAATTCAAAGTTACAAACTTCAAAACTTCGATTTACAATCGAACTCTCGAACTTGGGGGACTATTGATATACCAAATATTCAATCAATGACATGGCAAGTTACACGTCAGAATAAAGTCAAACTAAGACTAAAATCTGCTCTTATTCGACATAGACCAAAATTTGGACATGTTCGACATAGACCAAAATCTGGACTTGTTCGACATACACCAGACTGGACATGTTCGACATAAAGTCAGAAAAGACAAAAGCTCCCTATGAGCTACTTGGGAACTATCACCCAGCAGGAAGGAGAACCCCTAAGAAGTTGGTTGGCGAGGTTCAATGTCGAGTTGTTAAAGATAGACTCCCCAAATATTGACTATATCATATTGATTTTGTTCTAACTTACAAAAAATAGGCAATTTGGCAATGCATTAAGTCGCAAGCAACCTCGAACCTTCGCTGAAATTATGACATTCGCCTCCAAGTATATGACTCAAGAGGAAATGAATTCGTTCAAGGATAAGAACAAGAATAAGGATTCCACATCAGGGTCGAGAAAGCCTGACAAAGCCCCAATGCTGAAAACCATGGACTACGATCATTTTTCCCGAAAAGGGAATGTTTTTCAAAGATTGGAATATAGCGGAAGCAACCCTGAGAAAAGACCTAATGTCTACCTCAGGCCTAGATCTCCTGAAAGGAATGTCAGAGATCGGATCAGTTATGTAGAGTATACAAAACTAAATACTCCCAGAGAGGATATTTTGGTGATACTGGAAAGAAACAACTGGATTCCTCTAGCGAAGAGGATTACACAAGCAAACCCTGGGGCGAAAAACTACGACCTCTATTGTAGATATCATCGAGCACACGGTCATAGGACAGAGGATTGTTATCACTTGAATGAAGCAGGAGATCGAAAAGTTGATCCAAGAAGACAAGTTGAATGAATTTGTGGAAAGAACAGATCGAAGGAGACAGCGGGCACGCAGTCCTAGAAGAAGGGAGGGGAATAGAAGCCCACTCAGGAGGTCCCCAGGCAACAACGCGCCCCGAAGAGATGACACCGACAACGATCACGTAAATGGTACTATTCATGTGATCTCTGGTGGTCCGGCGGGGGGTGATAGTTGAAACGCGAGACGGAAAATGGCTCGATCTTTGGAAAAGAAAGTTGTAATCCCTAAAGAAATATGGGCACTCGAGAATAAGAGCTCCGATAAGCAGATAATCAGTTTCGACGAGACTGAAGTCCCGAGGAATTTGAATTGGGACGTTAACGAAGACCACCCTGATTTTCCAATGGTGGTTTTGCTAAATATCTCCGACTTTAATGTCAAAATAATTTTAATCGATAATGGTAGCTCGGCTAATATAATAGCCATTGAAGCTCCGAATCAAATGAATCTAGGGAAGATAACTTTACAAAGGGTAGCTACACCACTGATAGGGTTTGGAGGGTCGGAGATAGTTCCAGCCGGAACTATCAATCTAAGTGTCACCCTTGGAAGTAAATCTTAGCGGATTGTAAAAATGATAAAGTTCCTGGTAGTGGAGACGCCGTTTACCTATAATGCCATTCTAGGTAGACCGGCCTTAAATCAATTCCGAGCCGTAGTTTCGACCTACCATCAGAAGATAAAATTCCCTACTATTTCAGGGGTAGGGAAAATAGTTAACGACCACTGCATGGCATGGGATTGTTATAACACGGCACTTTCCTTAAAAAGGAACATTGACCCATTGACACCATCGAAAAGAAAGGCGATAGGATCGTCGGTGGAAAAGTCCCAAGAACCGGAGCTACCTAGCACAGAAAGGATCGATAAAAAGCGAAAAGAACCTATCGATCTGACTCTTCGTGCGCCTGAGCATAAGGATGTTCAACTTATTGAGAACGACCCAAGCAAGATCACTAGAATTGGAACGGAGTTGTCTGCGCAGGGAGAAATCATGTTGATTGATTTCTTAAGAAGGAATATGGACGTGTTTTCCTGGAGCTCGGAGGATATAGTGGGAATTGATCCGAGAATAATAACCCACTCTTTGAAAATTGATCCGACCGCAAAACCAGTCAGGTAGAAGAAAAGGAATCACGGCCCAGTGAAAGACAAGATAATAAAAGCAGAGGTCGAGAGTTTATTAATGTCTAAGTAGATAAGAGAAATACACTTTACTGAGTGGTTGTGTAATGTTGTATTGGTATCAAAGGGTGACAAGAAGGATAATAAATGGAGGATGTGCAATGATTTCACGGACTTAAACAAATTATGTCCAAGAGATCCATACCCGCTCCAAAGAATCGACCTTTTAGTCGACTCTACAGCTGGTTTTGCTATTTTTAGCATGATGGACGCTTTCCAAGGTTTTTACCAGATTTTCATGGACGAAAAGGATCAAGAAAAAACTGCCTTTGTTACTGAACAAGGAGTATATTGCTTCGTGGTAATGCCCTTCGGATTGAGGAATGCTGGAGCAACTTATCAACGTTTAGTGAACTTAATGTTTAAAGAATTGATCGGAGAAATAATGGAAGTATATATGGATGACATGTTGGTCAAAAGCATGAGCGAGAAGGACCACATCGAACATCTAGATCGTTGCTTCAGAATTTTAAGGAAGTATGGAATGAAGCTCAACCCTTTGAAATGCACCTTTGGAGTAAGATCGGGAAAATTTCTGGGTTACTTAGTCCATCAGAGAGGCATCGAAGCAAATCCTGAAAAGATACGCGCTATCACGGAGATGAAGCCTCCAAGGAATATTACGCAAGTACAAAGCCTGGTTGGTAAAATTGTAGCCCTCAACAGGTTAATATCAAGATCGGAGGATAAAAGTCTGTCATTCTTTCAGACTTTAAGGAAATCTAAAACATTTGAATGGACCGAAGCCTGTGACCAGGCATTCGACCAACTGAAAGAATACCTGACTTCACCGCCACTGCTCGCCAAACCCACCTGAAGGACAGCCTCTTTACATGTACATTGCAATCTCTGGGGCAGCCATAAGCTCGGTATTAGTCAAGATAGAGGGTTCGGAACATAAGCCAGTCTATTACTTAAGTAAACTACTGCAAGGAGCTGAGAAGAATTACTTGGAAATAAAAATTGGCCTTAGCTCTGGTATAAATCCGACAAAAGATACATTATGTAAAATCTAAAATTTATATAATAGTATTAATATATTTAATATTTAATAAAATAATAAAGTTATATGTTATTATAAATTTTTATAAATTTTATAAAAGGAAAAAAAACCATCCCATCCCTCCCAACACACCCCCCTCCAAAATCCAAGTCCGTCGGCGAACTGGGATCGTACGTCCCAGACCGATGGCTTGGGATCGAAGAACACAGGCCACCGTGATCTGTGACCAGAGATTCCAGTCCATCCTAGGCCGCCGGTGACCTGGGATTTGAATGGGGGTGGGGGTGGGAGATATGGGATGGTGTTTTCCTTTTTAAAAAAAAATTAGAAATATTTATTAATTATATAAAATTTATTATAATAGGAGATCTTAGTCGGGCATCATGCTCTTCTATGTCCTCATGGTCGCAAATACTTATATGAGCTCGGAAATTGTGAATGACTCATATTATTATTTTGCTTCAGATCGTACTAGAGCTTCCACACAGATATATGTTTCCACATCAGGGATAGAATATTCAATTCAATAATTTTTTTTTCAAATGGTGAGTACATCGTTACATCAAAATTATATCGAATGAATCTATTACATTGTTATCAACTTAACTATTGTGTACATTTTCTTATAATATAGAGTTTTAAGATGTTCAAACGTAGTTAGTGTATGTTGTGCTAACAACCAAACAAAATTAATATGTACGGCAATAAACGAATCGGGGAAGTTTGGGTCGGGTGGGAGGTGAAAAAAGTGAAGCTTAAAGAGTAATAGCCTTGTAGGTGTTAATTTGATTTAGAGTAATATACAAGAATACCCATGTGTTTTTTCTATTATTATTTTTTTTACAAAATTGTTGTTACTATATTATTTTTATTAGTAAAAGAGCCAAAGATAAAGACTCTCCTTCTCCTCCCAAACCAATGTGAGCTTCAAGCGTTTTTACAAAAGTTCATAAGATTATCACGCAATCATGAAAAAAATTATAATGATACTTTTTATTCTTCGAAACCTAATTGTTGTGCATGTATTTAACCCATCGTTTACTTAACAAAAAAGTTGAAATAATTCTTCTATGTATTTAAAATTTCTTATAGACCCTTTCTTTACTAGAAAATCTTATAACAACTCAATCCTCTATTTACTTGAAAAATTAGCGTTTAAAAAATTTGACAAACCCTCCTATTTACTCAAATAATTCCGGTATATATTTTTTATTTTACGACGGAAAAATTATATAGGAAGAAATGAAAAATATCCCCTAAAAAGAGTATAATTCTTAGACGCATACTTAATGTTTATGTTATTATCATTAGTCGTTTTAATTTAGCCTACATGCATATATAGTTGTCTAGCGCCTAATTCTTAGACGCATACTTAATGTTTATGTAATTTCAACTTTTGAGAAGACTTAAGTAATGTAAATATGATAACTAATGGTTTGAAATTTTCGTATATGGATATGTTTATAAATCGCAAAAATTCAATTTTCATACCATAAAATAGGCCAAATTCCATTTTTCATACCAATCGAACGAAAATCATACCGTAGAATAAACGGACGTTTCAAAAATCATACTTCCGTCAAGGTTTTTAACGGAATTGCCATGTGGTCTGTTAAGTCACCTTGAGCGGGAAAAAAACTCACGCGCGAGGCACGTGTGGTATGAAAAATGAAAATTGTCATGTTCTATGGTATGAAAAATGATTTTTTGCCATACATTTCATTTAATTAGACATAGATATATAATTCAATTTCTTTTATTAACCACTCAAACATTTGTTGTCCAGTCTCACCAAGTAAAATTATTTGATTGAGAAATATTTTTCTACCTTTTTTTGGGTAAAAAAGTTAAGGATAATTTGACTTGGATTATAAATCGACCCAATTTGAAGTCAGTTATTTTACCTCCTATAATGGTATCAAATTTACATTTCAAATTACTCAACTAATCATGTATTACACTTTTAATATGATCCAACGTAAACATTGAATGGTCTTTGCTAGGATCAACTTTGACAAGCCCTAATAGTTTTTTTCCCATCACACCCATTTGCTAGCTAGTAATGTTGATCGATTACATAGATCAAAACTCCATTCTAATGTGAGAACTACACGTAAAAGTTCATTGGTAATTATCTACTTCCATGAAGTAATCCATCATTAATATTGGACACATACCCTAATTAGTAACTATAAACACAACCTATATAGCTATACACGAATATAATTTAATACACCAAACAGAGTAAAGTTGTGCAGGTCTTTGTATGACCTCGAATATATAACTATGCAACATTATTTTAGTAGATAAACAAAACCGCCTAGAATTAGTTTAAGGTAGTGGAGAAGTAGTCGTATTTTTTAGCTATCCGTATCGGAGTATTTTGATACTAAAAGTAAAATATAATGCCTACTAAAGGTTATATGTCCCATTTGTTCATATACATTGCAATATTTGTTTAGATGAAAAGGTATGGTAAAGAACTAACAAATTAAAGTTGATTACAGTTAAAATTGAAAGTGAGGCAAAAATTCAATTTTAATACCATAGAATAAGCCAAAGTCAATTTTTCATACCATCGATCGAAAATCATACTTCCGTTTCAAGTCAACATAACGGACACGTGGCACTTCCGTTAAAAAACAGACGGAAGTGTGGCTTGGTATTATTTTCGTTCGATTGGTATGAAAAATGGACTTTGGCCTATTCTATAGTATGAAAATTGAATTTTTGCCGTTTATAAATGGTTTTATTTAGTCATATATTCTTACACCATCTCTGCGATTTGAAATCCAGAATCAATAATATCTCTAGGAGTACAAGTCGTAGGTGGGTACATCCCACTAAGAAAAGTGCTTCACTTGGGGTGTTATAATATTACTGAATCTCAAATTAAATGTATTTACATAAGAATTACTTATACAATAGGTCGAGGGGCACTAGTGGAAAACTAATTCGGAATCCCAAATGACTTAAATTATTTATTTAAATTAGGATAAAAACTAGAACAGAACTTTAATGATAATTAGAAATTAAAAATAAAAATAAATCCAGGACTTATCCTTTTATATATCTCCAAATCATCATCCTCATATGGTCCCCAAAATTACATGGGTGAATAATATTTTATATACAAAATTATTTAGTTTGTATATTATATATATATATATATATATAATCTAAATAGTTTAAGAGATTTAATAATACTAATATATAAAATTTAGAAATAAGATTTATAATTTTATTTTATTTGAATTTAGACTGAAATGCTTAAAATTTGTGATTTAAGAGGTAAATTTGTCAGCCAGAACATATGTGAGATAAACTTTGGCATTAATCCATAACTATAGTACTAATTATGCAAATTTTCCATCAAAAAATTGACAGAAGTACAAAATGTGTCGAAGGTAGTTAACATGTTGTACAAAACGTATATGTTTTTTAAGTTATAGTACCGTAACCATAAAGTAGAGTTACTTGTGATACCAAAAGTAAAATTCTCTCCAATAAATTGGGAATCCCAAAAAGATTCAACTAACTCTAATCAACTTTCTAAATATAGCAAGAAAATAAGGATATTCTACGAGAATATTTTGTTTAACAAAACATCCACGTAATACATGCAGCAGAAACATATAAACATTAATTACTTTAAAATTAATCTACATATTAATTACCAGCTAATTAGATGTTAATTAACTAGTATTTAATTAAGTCATTGAGGCATCTTCCCAGTTGAGGGCTTCGGGCGTGTCAATTATTAGCCATTCAACTCAATATCCAATATTATTTTCGTCATGCCATTGATCTTCATTCAACCATTTTCCTAAATAAAGATTATATAGTTAATTAGTATCAAATTATATAGTTTCAGAATGAAGATAGATTAAATATTCGTTGCAATTAATGTTTAAAAGAATAAATTATTGTTATTAGAGTAAAATGCAAAAACAATCCTTGGATTTTCTTTAACTGCCAGAGAACTTTTGTATTATTTTTATTAGCAAAAAGCTTCATGCATTAACAAGTCAAATATATTTACCCCTCAAAGACCACAATGTGTCTTAGTCGCGCTCTAATTTCAATTATTTTTCGTGATTTATATGAGAAGCGATAAATATACACCTAGATGTTATTTTTTCTTCGTTGCAATAAAATGCGACAAACTATTTTTCACTAAAAATTGCATTTGACCCTCCCCCAAAACTTTTTAAATCGACAGTAACTCTCTTGTTCTATAATAATACTATCAATAATCCACATAATCAACTATTCATTTTCAAATGGGTACAACTAGCTAATAAAATGATTTTTATCAATAAAATGTCAATAAAGTATAACACATGTGGTATATTCATATTTTATTCTATTAATTCAAAAGGAAGAGAGGCTAATATATATTCCCTCCGTTTTTTTTAATTCACTTTTCAGTTTTCATTTTGGAGGATTACATTACATTTAAAAAACTGAGGGAGTATAAATTATAATTAATGATTTTGTGAGTGCCATGTAGTGAACTTTGTTTGCTACAACATTTGCCTGGGATTTCCGTACTAGGTTCGCATTTCCTGCAATATGAGAAAATTACCATAAATATATGTAAGAATTAATTACTTGTAATTGGGGCGGCTCCATTCATTCAGATAAGGTGTGAAAAACATAAAAACAAGCACCAATATTAGCTTAATAAAACTACACCCAGCCATTTATACAAATTAAGTAACATAATAGTATGAAATTTGCAATTAAGTGTTGGATATATACATTCAAATGCATTTACAGATATAGTCATATCTTGGTTGGGGCATATGTCCAGAAAGTCTGGTATAAAAGTAAAAAGAATTAAATTTACAGTGAATTCCTAAAACGACAAATAAAAGTGTAAAAAAAAAAAATTCTGCCAAACTGACGAATAAAAAAATTGAGGGAGTATAAATTATAATTAGTGATTTTGTGAGTAATAGGTAGGATTATCTTGGATTTCTTGTCATGATAAGGGCATTCTTAAGTAATTAATCCCAAATTATCTTCATAATTAATGGCTTATTTTTTGTCATGATTGTGTCACAACTCTTTGATAACAGTCCAATTTAGGAGATATTAGACTGGTATCATGCTCTTCTATGTCCTAATGGTAGCTAATACTTATATGAGATTGAAAACTATGATAGACTCATGTTGTCATCTTGCTTCAGATCGTATTAGAGCTCCTACACACTTAGATGATTCCATATCAGGGGTATAATATTCAATGAGAGAATTGCAATTGTGGTACCAAACTATATACCGATTCTCACTTGTGGTACCATAAAAATCGAGACCGACACATTTGGTACCACAATTTAAGAAATCAATCACTTTTGGTGCCACCGTTAAAATTGGACGTTAACTGATGACGTGGCAGTTAAGTTTTATTGCAAAATTGATACCATTATTTATGTTGACTGACAATTATACCCATAACTTTTCAGGCTGTCAAAATAACCCCACATCTTCAAATTTACTGACAATTTTAGTCCACATTGTTGCCCAATTTCAAAATTGGTTCGAATAAGACACGTGCGGACCAATTTAGAGATTTTACTTATTATATTTACATGTTTATTTAACTAATATAGTTTTATAAATAATATCAGACCAAATAATACTTTAACATAAATTCGAAAAAATATTAATTAAATCTAAAATTTATATAATAATATTAATATATTTAATATTTATTAAAAAAATAAAGTTATATATTATTAATAAAATAATTATAATTTAAAAAAAAAAAAAAAAAAAACCCACCCCTACCCCCAACCCCAATCCCCCCCGTAACCACCCCCCCCCCCCCCCCATCCAAATCCTAGGCCGCCGGCTGCCTGGGATTTGGGTGGGGGGGTGGTTACGGGGGGGATTGGGGTTGGGGGTAGGGGTGGGTTTTTTTTTTTTTTTAAATTATAATTATTTTATTAATAATATATAACTTTATTTTTTTTAATAAATATTAAATATATTAATATTATTATATAAATTTTAGATTTAATTAATATTTTGTCGAATTTATGTTAAAGTATTATTTGGTCTGATATTATTTATAAAACTAAATTAGTTAAATAAATATGTAAATATAATAAGTAAAATCTCTAAATTGGTCCGCACGTGTCTTATTCGAACCAATTTTGAAATTGGGAAACAATGTAGACTAAAGTTGTCAGTAAATTTGAAGATGTGGGGTTATTTTGACAACCTGAAAAGTTATGGGTATAATTGTCAGTCAACATAAGTAATGGTATCAATTTTGCAATAAAACTTAACTGCCACGTCATCAGTTAACGTCCAAATTTAACGGTGGTACCAAAAGTGATTGATTTCTTAAATTGTGGTATCAAATGTGTCGGCCTCGATTTTTATGGTACCACAAGTGAGAATCGGTATATAGTTTGGTACCACAATTGCAATTCTCTCAATATTCAATTCAATAAAAAAAAATTCAAATGGTAAATATATCGTTACATCAAAATTATATCGAATGAATTTATTACATTGGTAATGAACTTAACTATTTGTTGGTAGCGTTTAACAATCTGTCTAATAGAAATACTCAACTATATTCGGGCTGCTTACGGTGCACACAATCGATCCTCGGTAGTCTTCCAAGATACAACAATCTGATGCTCCTTGTTTGCACGAACAAAGAACCCACGACGAACTTGAACAAACAGAACTTCGACGAATATTTAAAATGAAGAATGGAAGAAAGGAAAGAGAGAATTTATGCTTATATTTTTATAAAAATTCGGAGTAAAGAATTTATTCTCCTATTTATAGCAATTGAAAGGCTGGATTTGAAGGTATGTTTATTCGGATAAACCATTTTGTCTGAACAGGTGCAAACGGTTCGGTTTGAACAGAACCGACACACCTTTTCTCTTAAAAAAGAGGTGCACGGATCTTCAGATGAACCGGGATGTCCGTGGATCCTATCCGGTTGGTGGATCTATAATGTTGAATTTTGAACTTTTTAGTTAATTGGACTTTAGTATTTGGGTTCAGATATTAATTGATTTTTCTCTAAAAAATTAAATCTTTTGAAATATTATTGAGTTTTAGTGAAAAGCTTTTCTTTTGCATTAAATATTTAATATATAGAACATTGAGCTTCATTCAATTTCATTTTTATATTTTTTTATTGACTTTATTAGTAACGTATCTGCCAATTGATCTATCCGTGTCTAAGTTAACAAAAATCAGAAATCGCTACAAAATAGGGTTATTCAAACCGAGCATGACCACATTTATCCAATCACAAGGCATATGTATTGAACATATCATTTGATTAAAGAATGAAAAAATTGCAATATTGGTCCTGTGACTATTGCTCGCTGGTTAAAAGATCCTGTAATTTTTCGAGCTGGCAATTTAGTCCTATTCGAATTGATTTGGTTACAAGATCCTGTAGCTTTTATTGTTTCTTGAACTTGCATTATAGATATATAGAAGAAAAAAAAATGATGTCATAATTAATGTTCTCTCATAATAAAAAAAAAATGAAACATAAAATAAAGAAAAAAAATTGAAACAGAAATAAAGAAAAAAGTGAGATGAAAATAAAGAAAAATTTGAGACCATAAAACCGAAGGAAACCAATATAATTAAGAATTTAAAACATAATGTTGTTTGGTGGATGAATGGATTCATAATTAAAAAAGAGACAAATTTATTTTAATAAAGAAATTTATTATTTATGTAAAGGGGCGGGGGTATTATTGGAATAAAACCAACAAAACTATAACAAAGGGGGGTAAGTGTTACAATTGATACTTTAGGGGGGCAACTGATACCGTCCCCATACTTTAAGGGGGGAAACTATATTTCACCCTAAAATTATTGTTCCTATATTTTTTTTATTACTAAAAGATTATAAATGTTAATTAGCCAAAGATAACTACTCTCCTTCTCTTTCCACACGAGCGTGTACTTCAAGCGCTTTCACAAAAGTTCATCAGATTATCAAGCAATAACGAAAACAATGATAATGATAATTTTTATTCTTCGAAACCTGATTTTACATGCATTTAACCCATCGTTTACTTAAACAAAATTGAAATAATTCCTCTATATATTTAAAATTTGTTATAGCACTCTTCTTTACTAGAAAAATTAAATGAAAAAAAATCAAAATAAAAATTTCCTATAATTAATCAAACTTGTTAATAAAAAAACTTAATCTATTGAGAATTAGACAATTGCATTTGTTGTACCAAACTATATGGCGATTCTCACTTGTGGTACCACAAAAATCGAGGTCGACACATTTGGTACCACAATTTAATAAATCAATCACTTTTGGTACCAACATTAAAAATGGACGTTGACTGATGACGTGACAGTTAAATGTTATTGCAAAATTGATACCATTACTTATGTTGACAGACAATTTTGCCTTATAACATTTCAGGTTGTCAAATTAACTCCACATCTTCAAATTTACTAATAATTTTAGTCCATATTGTTGCTCAATTTCAGAAAAGGTTCGAATACGACACATGTTGATCAATTTAGAGATTTTACTTATTATATTTACATATTTATATAATTAATTTAGTTCAATTTAGCTATGATATGAATTAATAAGCAATTTAGAGAGATGCAATGTGCTTCTTTTATAAAAACATACGGAGGTATTTTGCCCTTTTTCTTATCACAGGGAGTTAAATTGCCTATTTAGGATATCACAGGGAGTTAATTTGCCCTTTTATTTATCACAGGGAGTTAAATTGCCTATTTAGAATAACACAGGGAGTTAATTTGCTATTCACTCAAATTATTATTCCTATATTATTTTTATAAGTAAAAGAGCTAAAGATAACTACTCTTTTTTTTTTTTTTTTTTTTTTTTTTTTGTTAACCCAGGTTTAGTCCTGGACCACCCATCACTTACCTCTCAGCAATGTGCGGAAGTAAATCGCGGGATGTGCCTGAATTGGTCAGGGTTTGTTCACTCTTTATACTCCTGGCCCCCAAGGGAGCCTACTACCATGGAACTTACAACATCAAGCTGCTCCATCCTCCCTCAAAGATTTTACAACACTTGGCTGCTCCTCCCAGGATTCGAACTCCCCACCCTGGGGGAGTGAGCCCCGCAGTTCACCTCCTTTACCAACTGAGCTGTGCCCCGGGAGGCACTACTCTTTTTTCCTCCCACACGAATGTGAGCTTCAAGCGCTTTTGCAAAAGTTCATAAGATTATCACGCAATAATAAAAAAAATGATAATGATACGTTTTCTTCTTCGAAACTTAATTGTGCATGCATTTAACCTTCTTCGAAACTTAATTGTGCATGCATTTAACCCGTCGTTTAATTACTAAACAAAACGTTGAAATAATTCCTATATGTATTTAAAATTTGTTATAGTCCCCTTCTTTACTAGAAAAACTAACAACAACTCAATCCTCTATTTGTTTAAAAATTTGGCGTTTAAAAAATTTGTAAAACCCTCCTATATACTCAAATAATTTTGGTATATATATTTTTTTTCCGACGGAAAATTTCATAGGAAAAAATGTAAAGAAAAAAATCATGATACTTTTTCTTCTTCGAAACCTAATTGTGCATGCATTTAACACGTCATTTACTTAACAAAACGTTGAAATAATTCATGTATTTAAAATTTGTTATAGTCCCCTTCTTTACAAGAAAAATTTAACAATAACTCAACCCTCTATTTACTTGAAAATTTGGCATTTAAAAAATTTGTAAAATTCGCATGTTTTCTCTCTAGCTCTACCCTTTCAATATTATTTGTATTCTTGTTTGTGTTGGGATTCGGTAAGATAAACAGCCCTTAACGCAGCGGAAATTAAAATTTTTAGGACCTCTTACGGAATCTTGCCAGGATATTAAACTGGTTGTATATATATGAATAATAAAACGACTGGAATAATTCGAATCTAAATTATACCTGTCTCCTTGCAAATCCAAACTGTCAGAAAAAGTCGTTGTGATTCTCCCTCGACTGGCTCGATCCCAAGCTCCTAGTAGCGCCCCACGTGTTGCGCCTCTACGGGTTGATACACCACAATATCACGAAAATTAATATATCCTAATCGGCTAGAACATAGGATATATTAAAATCTAGGACTAGAGAACAATAGGGAGCAAGAATCGAAAAACGAAAATCTCTTCCAAGTGGAAAAGAGGTTCGGCCGATTTGGTGTGAGAGAGAGAGGGAGAGAGTTTTTCTTGACTTAGTATTTTGGCTCTTGAATTGTGTATTTGAGATATGACATCAAGTCTCGTATTTATAAGTATCTCATTCTCCTAATCCTCCTAGGATTTGAGGATTAGGACTCCTAAGTCTTCTAACTCTCCTACATGGGCCATGGCCCTTTTAATTGGAAGATCAAGTCTTCTAATTAATTCATGGCCCATACTTGATTTAATTAATTGGGTCTTTATTTAATTTCTCAATTAGATAGCCTAATTAATTTATTTCTCTCTTATTTAATTAAATTAGACTCTAAGTCTATTTAATTAAATATTCCCATAATTAATTAAATCCAATTTAGTTAATTAACTCACAAATTAAATTCCAATTTAATTTACAGTCTTGATCCAATTTCAATTGGATCACTTTCGCTCCAATTGGGTCGACACAGTTGACCCAGTTGACCCAGTCGACCCAGTCAACCCAATCGACCCAGTCGATCCAGTCGACTCAGTTGTTCTCCATTTCCTTGCTTTCGATTCATGTGTATTGTGTATGCCCCCGTAGGTTCACCACATAATTGGCCGTGGGTTATAATTAAATATTTATTTAATTACTCGAGTATTAAATACTCTAAATCAATCGAACACTCTGTCGACTGATCATTCCAAAATTAGCACCCCTGCCAATTTGGGAATTCTCCCACACTCCACGGTCGATGTCTGGCCACAAGCCCATGGAGCCCAATCACTGGTGAATAAATTTAGTGAACCTTTTAATCATTTACAATTTCCATATACGCTATAATCTCTCCATCGATCGATCTCCCAGTCAAAACTTAAGGGCATGGATTTTTCATCGGTTCCCTTTTAATTCGTTTTGGCCTTATGCATTCTGATCTCGAAATAATTCTCTTTGACTTAATCTTTATGAGCTACTTTCATAAAGCCGTCAGATACCTTGGCCAAGGATTTTACCAGAATTAATTTCTCACAGAAATCCATAGGAGAATTTCCCAACCTATCAAGTTGGGTCAATGGATCCTTTGTTGATGATATGAACCTGCATACGAGTCCCTCTATACCCAACGTGAATCCACAGAGACTTTCTGGTAATCTCCAGTCAGTCGGAACTCACATCTAAGTATAGACGTTCTCGCACCAGATTAACCCTATCACCTCAAATATTTAGGGATCATTCCTCGTATACTATTGCAAATTGGAATAACTTCAACTCCGATATGCGACTACCGCTTCCATGGTGAGTTATTTCCTAATTGGGGTATTCGGTGCACTTGCCATCCCAGCAAGTCACCCACTTATGTGTATCGACTATCCCAGTCACGCTCGTGGACCCCAGCGTTCTCCAGTTCATCGGAGTATACACATTAGTGAGAGTCTAACCGAATCCAACGATGTCCTATCTCGATTGGATTCTACGACTCTTGAATATGTTCTAGATCACGGCCTTGGAGATCAGTCCACGGGTTGTCCCATAGCCCTGTGATCTAAGGACTTCTATCCTTATGCATTTATTAATCTAAATTGAATAGTTCCTTTATTTATTACAATAAATGACAGCCATACAGTTGGCTTGCCGGACACTATTCTATCAGTTTGTTAATTAGTTCTATAACCTCATAATTTTTTACCTTTTTTTATGTCAGGATCATTCTCTACTTAATTTATATATATTTTCTACCTTGTTATTTATTGTTTTAAAAGAAGTTTTATCCATTCATGAAGTAAATACTTGATAATCATTAATTTTTCAGTTATATGGAATTCAATAAAATGCAATGTTTAAACAACATTTGATGCATAGTTGATATGTATACAAACTTTTCTTACCTTACATATACACACAAAAAAAAAAAAAAAAACAATCAAGTTAAATGTATTGTTTCTTGAACTCGAGTTATAGATATATAGAAAAAAAAAATGATGTCACAATTAATGTTCTTTCACAGTTTTAAACCATATATATTTGGGTTCGCAAAATTATTCATGCGTACTTAATTGCTGCAACTGTAGTCCAAATTAAGTCCAACTAAAAAAATAACATTGGCCCAAATTTTAGCACTTTTGGACCTCTTGACTTTTTTTTTTTTTTTTTATAGAGAAACAAATTACATTAATATCATCAAATTACAAACCTATTCCGATAAAAGAAAAACAACTTCTACTAAAAATTAAGAAAAAATTTAAAAAAATTACTTTCGCAAAAGTGGATATATTTTTTTTCTTTTCAAATTAATGAGAATATTTGAGGAATCTATACAAAACAACTAAAGTGTATGTTTACTCGAACACAAAACAAAAAGTTATTTACATATTTATTAACAATTTAAATTGTATAACAATAAATTAAATAGAATTTTTATAATAATGTTTTATATATATTAAAAATTGTTTACTCATTTATTTAAATGAATTATTTTCTAAATCAGTAAACTTAATAAAAGTTAACACCACTAAGATTTAAAAAAAGAACACTAGGTAGCTTATGAGCTACTTTATTTCAGTTTGTTTATTTAACAGTTAAAAAAAATTAATCTCTAAGCATTTTTATATTTTTATTTAAGTTATTATTTTTGTATCTATTAATTTCTAATATGTAAAATCTTTTGATTTTATCTAAATATCAATCTCTAGATTAATTGTGACTATCCTATGAAACTATATTTGGTTCATGAGTTTTAGTGAAAATCTTTTCTTTTACATCGAATAATTAATATACAGAACATTGAGCTTCATCCAGTTTCATTTTATATTTTTGATTGACTTTGTTAGTAACGTAACTGCCAATTGGTAATTCCGAGTCTAAGTAAACAAAAATAAAAAATCGCTACAAAATAGGGTTACTCAAACCGAGCTTGACCACATTCAGCATATGTATTGCACATGTCATTTGATTAAAGAATGACAAAATTACAATATTGGCCCTATGACTATTGCTCACTGGTAAAAGAGATCCTGTAACTTTTCGAGTTAGCAATTTAGTCCAATTCGGGATTGATTTGGTTACAAGACTAAATTGCCAGCTTGAGAAGTTACATGACTTTTTTGGCAGCAAACAATAGTTATGGGATCAATTTTGCAATTTTTTCAATTCAACAATTGACTTCAATTTTCCGTGTTGAAGGATTGGGTTACAAGGCAAATTGATGGCGAAAATTCCTAATAAGGCCAAAATAGAACTAAAATTGCAAAAATATTTTATTTATAGGACCATAATATCAACTCGAAAAGTTATAGAAAATTCTTCCCAGCAAGCAATAGTTGTAGGACCAATTTTACAATTTTTCCTCAAAGAATATTACTCAATCTCAAATTAAATGTATTTACATAAGAATTACTTATACAATAGGTAGAGGGGCACTAGTGAAAAATTAATTTAGAATCCCAACTGACTTAAATTATTTATTTAAATTAGGATAAAACCTACAACATTACTTTAATAATGGAATAAAAAACTAAATCCAGGACTCCTTTTGTATATCTCCAAACCATCATCCTTATATGGTCACCAAAATTAAATGGGTGAATAATACAAGTTTCTCAAGTCACCTAGATGAGCTACTATAATTTTTCTATAAATTGGAGAGAATTTCGGGTAATACCTGGAGTAGCTCTTTATGATAAAGTTACCATAACTTTAAGAACATACACATTTGGTATTTCCATAATTTTTTGAAAGAAAAATTGATATATAGACCATTTGCAGAAGTATAGATTGCTGCCAAACTTTGCCCCACATATTTTATAGCCGATAAATTTACCGCTGAATTCACAAATTTGATGCATTTTAGTCCGATTTTCAAATATAATTAATTATAAATCCTATTTGTAGATTTTATATATTATTATAATTAAATCTCTTACACTAATTAGATTTTATATATAATATATATAAACTAAATAATATTTTCTATAAAATCCAAAAAAATATATCTCAATTAAATTTATTGGATAGATATTTCATTGGATAAATTTAATTGATATTTTTTAAGATTTTATATAAAATATAATATATATATATATATATAATCTAAATAGTTTTAAGAGATTTAATAATAATAATATATAAAATTTATAAATCAGATTTATAATTTTATTTTATTTGAATTGAAATTGAAATGCTTCAAACTTGTGAATTAAGAGGTAAATTTGTCAGCCAGAATATATGTGAGACAAACTTTGGCAGCAATCCATAACTATAGGACCAATTATGCAGATTTTCCATTAATTTTCCATCCAAAAATTGACGGAATACAAAATGTGTCGATGGCAGTTAACATGTGTTACCAAACATGTATGTTTTTAAAGTTATGGTACTGTAACCATAAAGTAGAGTTACTTGTGGTACCAAAAGTGAAATTTTCTCCAATAAATTGGGAAGCCCAAAAAATACAACTAACTCTAATCATCTTTCTAAATATAGCAGGTACTTAAGGATATTCTACCAGAATGTTTTGTTTAACAAAACATCCACAAAATACATGCAGCTGAAACACATAAACATTAATTACTCTATATATTAATTACTAACTAATTAGATGTTAATTAGCTAGATAGTCACTCAAATCAATATCAAATATTATTTTCCTCATGCCATTGATCTTCATCCAACAATTTTCCTAAACAAAGACGATATAGTTAATTAAAATCAAATTATATATTTTCAGACCGAAGATAGATTAAATATTCGTTGCAATTAATGTTTAAAACAATAAATATTGTAATTAGAGGAAAATGCAAAAACAATCCCTGGATTATTCTTAAGTGTCAGAGAACACTTGTATTATTTTTATTAGTAAAAGGTCAAATATATTTAGTCCTCGATTACCATAGTGTGTTTTAATCACGTGCTCTAAGTTCAAGTATTTTTCATGATTTATATGAGAAGTGACAAATATACTCCTAGATGTTATTTTATTTCGTTGCAATAAAATGCGACAACACTATTTTTCATTAAAAAATGCCGATGACCCTCCCCCAAATCTTTGCAATAATCCCCATAGTCAAATCTTCATTTTCAAATGGGTACAACGAGTTAATAAAATAATTTTTTCCAATACGTGGAGTTTTTTGTTAATAAAAATAACATAGAGAATTTTTTGGCAATAAAATACAACACACGTGGTACATTCATATTTTTCTCTATTAATTCATTGGAAGAGAGGCTAATGTATATTTCCTCCATTTTTTTAAAATTCATTTTTCATTTTGGAGGATTGTATTACGTTTAAAAAACTGAGGGATTATAACTTATAATTAATAATTTTTTGAGTGCCATGTAGTGAACTTTGTTTGCTACAACATTTGCCTGGAATTAATTTCTTGTAACTGGGGCGGCACCATTCGTGAAAAACATAAAACAAGCACCAATATTAGCTTAATAAAAGTATGCCCAGCCATTTATACAAATTAAGTACATCCGTCCGTTTTTTTTATTTGTCGTTATGGATGATTGCACACGAATTAAGGAATGTCATAAATAACCACTTTTTTGAAGCAAAAATTTCTAAATATCATTTTAATCAAATAATCTTAACATTAATTAGCATTAATGACAAGTATTAGTAAAAAGGTAAAATTGGTAAAAAGAACATTAAGTTTACATTGAAATCCTAAAATGATAAATAAAAGTAAAACAAAAAAATTTTGCCAAAGCGACAAAAAAAAAAAAAAATTAAAAATCATTGACAAAAATAGTTATATGATAAGGGCATTCTTAAGTAATTAATCCCAAATTATCCCCATAATTAATGGACTATTTTTTGTCATGATTCTGTCACAACTCTTTGATAACCGTCTAATTTAGAAGATCTTAGTCGGGTATCATGCTCTTCTATGTCCATGGTCGCAAATACTTAATGAGATTGAAAATTGTGAAAGACTAGTATTATCATCTTGCTTCAGATCGTATTAGAGTTCTCACACACTTAGATGCTTCCACATCAGGGGTAGAATATTCAATTCAATAAAAAAAAAAAAATTCAAATTGCAAAATGTCGTTACATCAAAACTATATCTAATGAATCTATTACATTGATATCAACTGAACTATTTATTGGTGGCGTTTAACAATTTGCGTAATAGAATATACAACTATATTTCTTATAATTATAGTAATTAATAACTATAGTTCAATTAAATAACAAAATAGTATATAGTATAAAACTATATATACAGAAACTTGAAATACTCAAAGTAGTGGAGAATTTAATTTTCGTAAGTTTGTTTCAATTTAAAAATAAAATTATTTTATTTGAATAAAAAAGAAAAACAATGACTTATTTTTAAGCTAAATAAATGAATTCAATTTATTTGAATAAAATAATTAAAGTTCTTAGACTTAAAATACAATCAGAATCCGATTATTATTTTATATGAAAATTCTCGAAACTTAAATAGAAAAAATTGGCTTAATTTTAAAAGAAACAGATTAAATTTTATTTATTCGAGAAGATTTTTAAACTATATTTATATGTTTTAAAAACATAATCAAGTAAGTAAAAATGTAAATTAACACACTGAATTGATAGCGGAAAAGAGGAGATAAAATGAATAAGACTAAGGTTGCGGATGCAATCTCCTTAAGAATTAGCCAGATTCTTCTCCTATTTATAGCAATTGAAAGGCTGGATTTGAAGGGGTATGTTTATTCGGATAGACCATTTGGTCCGAACAGGTGCAAACGGTTCAGTTTGAACAGAACCGACACACCTTTTCTCTTAAAAAAGAGGCGCGCGGATCTTCTGACAATTCGGGTCATCCGTGGATCCTATCCGATTGGCGGATCTAACATGCTGGATTTTGGACTTTTAGTTAATTTTACTTTAGTATTTGGGTCCATATATTAATTGATTTTTCTCTAAAAAATTACATCTTTTGAACTATTATTGTGTTTTAGTGAAAAGTTTTTTTTTTTTTTTTTCATCAAATAATTAATATATAGAAGATTGAGCTTCATCCAATTTCATTTTTTTTTTTCGATTGACTTTGTTAGTAACGTAGCTGCCAATTGGTCTATTCGTGTTTAAGTTAACAAATATCAGAAATTGCTACAAAATAGGGTTACTCAAACCGAGCTTGACCACATTTATTCAATCACAAATCATATGTATTACGATTCTCAAAAAAAAAAAAAAAAATCATATGTATTACACATTTCATTTGATTAGAGAATGAAAAAATTGCAATATTGGCCCTGTGACTATTGCTCGTTGGTAAAAAGATCCTCTAACTTTTCGAGCTGGCAATTTAGTCCTATTCGAGATTGATTTGGTCGCAAGACTAAATTGCCAGCCTGAGAAGTTAAGGATATTTTAGAAGAATATTTTGTTTAACAAAACATCCACATAATACAATCAGCAGACACACATAAAAAATAATTACTCTAAAATTAATGTACATATTAATTACCAACTAATTAGATGTTAATTAGCTAGTATTAGTTAATAGTCAGTGCAACCTCTTTCCAGTTGAGGCCTTGGAGTGTGTCGATTATTAGCTCCAGATCCTGAATAGTCAGTCAACTCAGTATCCAATATTATTCTCGTCATGCCATTGATCTTCATCCAACCATTTTCCTGAATAAAGATTATATAGTTAATTAGAATCAAATTATATATTTTCAAATGAAGATAGGTTAAATATTAGTTGCAATTAATGTTTAAAACAATAAGTTATTGTTATTAGAGTAAAATGCAAAAACAATCCCTGGATTATTCTTAAGTGTCAGTGAACTCTTGAATCATTCTTATTAGCAATAAGCTCCATGTATTAACAAGTCAAATAAATTACCCCAAGAAAAACACAGTGTGTTTTAGTCGCGGGCTCTATGTTCAAGTATTTTTCATGATTTATTTGAGAAGTGACAAATATACTCCTAGATGTTATTTTTTTCGTTGCAATAAAATACGATAACACTATTTTTCACTAAAAAATGCCAATGACCCTCCCCCAAAACTTTAAAAATCGACAATAACTCGGTTGTTCTATTAAAATATTAGTAATAATCCCCATAGTCAACTCTTCATTTTCAAATGAGTGCAACAAGCTAATTGTGACGCCCCGTTTTTCCTAGCTATGTTTTTGGGCCGAAGACGGCCCTCGACTGGAATCGGGTCGCCAAAACAAACCAATTAACCAAACATGAAATTTAAAACTAGACTAGCAGCGGATAACATATAACTTAAAACTTGGATTAGTTTAAATATCGTAAACAATTTATCAATCAGCTTAATACATCAATATTTAAACAATTCAATTAAAAACTGGTAAACATTATCCAATCACATTTGAAATCTCCAAATTAAAATAATTAAAACATGATTTCCAAAAAAAAAAACAGGACACGACCGACTCGGATCCCGGATCACCAACTACCACACACTTCAACTGTCGAAAGTACCTGAAAATGTAATCCACGAAGAGTGGTAAGTTGATCATCCAACTTAGTGAGGCCGTGTGCAAATGTACAAGATAGCAGCAAGCAAGCAACAAAATCAGAAATCAATTCAAACACGCACACCAGAGACGAATCACACGTATGTATGCAACAGACATCTCATCCAACCGCATAGAGGGCTCGAATAAATGTGATAAAAAGACATCTCATCCAACCGCATAGAGGACTCGAATGAATGTGATCAGACCCAATGATGCAAACGATAAACGAAAACAAAACATCAACACTCGGACAACAGTAATTCACAAATTTCTAGTCACAGGCGCAGTTCAAAACTCACAAGGCAAGTAAAGCATACACATAATAGTCAATATTCATCCAATAAGCCACTTCAAGCAGCACCAGGTAAACTCGCACAAGAACACTCACCTGATTAATCGAGACGCTTGGGATAACATGATGCAAATACCGATTCATAAACCTGTAATTAACCGCGGATATAACTCAGTAATTTGAACAATTAAATACTAAAGATTCTTCCATCAAAATTAACATTTTCAATCTTATTTAAATCTAGTGATTTAGTTAAATTAAATTCCATTAAATTTGAATTGGTCCCTGACTATTGGTTTAATTTAAAGATTTCACTACATTGTTAATTAACTCACATTCCACTAGGCCCGAACCCATATTCGCTAGATTTCATCAGCCGAAACAATTGGCCTAAGTCCAGGTGCGAAAAACTAAATATCTCGGCCCGACCCGAACCCCCCGAACCCGACCGGGCCCGAACTCAACTCAACTCGGCCCAAACTCAACCCGACCAGAAGCTCCAATCCATTCCTGCCCAAACTCAACCCAATTCCTAAGCCCGAACCCGGTGCAATTGCTAACCCAAACTCGGCCCAAACTCACGACCCAGTCAACTCAGCCCAATTTTTACTGTTCATCGTCTTTTACTGTTCATCATCCTCTCCACTGCATTTTCAGCCGAAAACTAGTATTGGTCACCATTCTCCGCCTCTCCTTCGTCTTCCCCGACAAGCTCCGGACGGCCATCCTTACCCTAAAACCCGAACCCGAAACCCATGCCGAAAATCAGTCCACTCCCTCAACCCAAAATAAGTTCCACTATTCATCATCTTCCCCACTTCTTCTCCAACCTGTCATGGCCGCCTCCACCATCCCCACCTCACTAACTCTCAAAATTTCGCGACCTCTACTCCCTATTCGCACCCCGAGCCTCCATTCTCAACCTCTCCCGATCACGTCTCCCTAACCCGACCCCAACCAACACAACTAACAATTACACGTACAAAACAGAAAATTGAAACGTGAATCAGTCCCTAATCGACACGAGAATTCATACGACTTACCTTCGCGGATGGAGGAGAAGAACTCCGACTTTCTTCTCAGAACAGGGACGGCGGCAGTGAGTGTGTGAGGGAGAGTAGAAAACCTTTTCCTTTAATCTTGATAATTAATTAGGTTTTACTTAATTATGTGTTCTTAGACTTAATTTAAATTCATTAATCCATTTTAATGAGCCTTAAATTTAATTGAAGACATTTAACATAATTGGACTTAAATCATAAATTATATCGATAAAATTAGCTAACTAATTAAGTGGATTAACATTTAAATAAACTTTAGTCCCATAATTTAAATGCTTACACAAAGAGATCTAACTTTCAAAAATTACATAATAGACCCCAAATAAAAATTATGGGGTTTCACAATCTACCCCCCTTAAAAGAATTTGGTCCCCAAATTCCTTTCTAACCCTCGAACAACTCTGGATATTTGGTTTTCATCTTTTCTTCTGGTTCCCAGGTAGCTCCTTCGACACTCTGACTCTTCCAGAGTACTTTCACCAAAGGTATCCTACGGTTCCGAAGTTCCTGGAATTTTCGATCGAGAATACGAATAGGCCTTTCCACGCAAGCGAGGTTCTTTCGAAGCTGCAGTGGCTCAAGCTCGATCACATGAGACGGATCGAAAAGATACTTCCGTAGTAGGGATACATGAAACACGTCGTGAATACTTCCCAACGATGATGGTAACTCCAAACGATAAGCAACGTTCCCAATCCTCTCCAGGATTGCGAATGGTCCGATGTACCTCGGACTAAGCTTGCCACCCTTTCCACGCCGAATATGCCCCAACTGCGGAGCTATCCCAAGAAATACGCGGTCTCCAACCTTGAACTCAAGCGGTCTCCGCCGTCGATCTGCATAACTCTTTTGTCGGCTCTGAGCTGCCAACATCCTCTTCCGAATAATTGGAACCATGTCGATAGCCTCCTGCACAGGGTCGGGCACTCCCCTTGATGTCATCGACGTTGACGACCTCAACTCATCCAAATCCCAATGAATCGGAGACCTACACTTCCTACCATATAATGCCTCAAACAGAGCCATCTGTATCGACGCCTGATAGCTATTATTGTAAGCAAACTCCACTAAAGGCAAACTTTTCTCCCATTTCTCTTGGAAGTCAAGGACACAGGCTCGAAGCATGTCTTCCAAAATCTGAATGTTCCTCTCTGATTGACTATCGGTTGAGGGTGATCTGTCGTGCTGAACAGTAGACGGGTTCCAATAGCCTCTTGGACTTGCTTCCATAACCGTGACGTAAATCTCGGATCTCGATCAGAAGTAATGTCCTTGGAACTCCATGCAGTCGTACGATGTGATCCCGATATAACTCTGCCAAACGCTCCACTGTATAGTTCACTCCTACTGGAATAAAGTGAGCCACTTTAGTCAAACGATCGACTACTACCCAAATTGCATCGTGCTGTTGTTGACTTCTCGGCAATCCAGTGACGAAGTCCATGGTGATGGAATCCCATTTCCACTCAGGCACCGGTAAAGGCTGAAGTAATCCTGTCGGACGCTGATGTTCGGCCTTAACTCGCTGGCAAACTAAGCACCGAGCCACAAAGCGAGCCACATCCTTCTTCATTCCTTTCCACCAAAAGTGTGGCCTCAGATCCCGGTACATCTTCGTACCCCCGGGATGAATGCTATAACGAGAACAATGGGCCTCGTCCAAGATTCGCTCAATCAAGCTGGAATCAGAAGGTACACATAGTCTTCCCCGAAACCTCAATGCTCCCCGAGAATCGACGGTAAACTGAGAATCTGCCACCTCCGTGAGAGATTCCCGAATTCCCTTAAATTTCTCATCAAGAGACTGCGATGCCGAGATAAGTTGAAAGATGTCCGGCGATACCCTCAAGCTGGACAGATGAACCCCAAGCCGCTCTTCGGTCGGCTTCCACGAACTAACACTCTCCAATAATTCCCACCCTTTAATCATGAGGTGGGATACGCTAACCTGACGGCTCAATGCATCCGCTACTACATTAGCTTTCCCGGGATGATACTGAATTGAGCAATCGTAATCATCCAACAACTCCATCCATCTTCGCTGGCTCATGTTCAACTCCATCTGGGAGAACAAATATTTCAAACTCTTGTGGTCGGTGAAAACTACAAAAGAAACTCCATACAAGTAGTGCCTCCATTTCCCGAGGGCGAACACTACTGCCGCCAACTCCAGATCGTGTGTCGGATAGTTCAACTCGTGCGGCTTCAACTTCCATGAGGCATATGCAATCACCTTTCCTCGCTGCATTAAAACACAACCAAGGCCTTCCTTAGAAGCATCGGTATATACAACTAAATCCTCAGACCCTTCCGGAAGAGTAAGAACCGGTGCCGTCGTCAACTTCTTCTTCAACTCTACGAAACTTGCTTCACATTTCCCGTCCCACTCAAACGGGATCTTCTTCTGAGAGGCTAACTTAGAGAAACCCTGAATGAAACGGCGATAATACCCAGCTAACCCCAGGAAACTACGAATCCCAGTCACCGTCTGCGGTCTCTTCCACTCTAAAACGGCCTCTACTTTGGTCGGGTCAACAGCGACCCCTTTCCCGGAAATAATATGCCCTAAAAAGGCAACTTGATCTAACCAAAACTCGCACTTGCTGAATTTAGCAAACAACTTATGCTCTCTTAGAACTTGAAGAACCAAGCGAAGATGCTCAGCATGTTCCTCACGAGTCTTCGAGTAGATATGAATGTCATCTATGAAAACCACGACAAATCGATCTAAAAACCGTTGAAACACTCGATGCATCAGATCCATAAACACCGCAGGTGCATTCGTCAAGCCGAACGGCATCACTACGAACTCGAAATGGCCGTACCTCGAGTTTATTGCCGTCTTCGGTATGTCCTCATCTCGGATCCTCAACTGGTAATAACCCTGACGAAGATCCAACTTAGAGAAAACCCGAGATCCCTGAAGTTGATCGAATAACTCCTCAATACGCGGAAGTGGGTATTTATTCTTAACTGTGAGGTTGTCAAGCCTCGATAGTCGATACACATGCGCATAGACCCATCTTTCTTCTTAACAAAAAGAAACGGTGCTCCCCACGGGGACGAACTCGGTCTGATGAATCTCTGATTCAGCAACTCCTCGAGTTGAGCCTTGAGCTCCTTAAGTTCCGCTGGAGCCATACGGTAAGATTGTTTAGCGACCGGAGTCGCTCCCGGAATAAGGTCGATGGAAAATTCAACCTCTCGATTCGGAGGTAAGGACACTAACTCTTCGGGAAAACATCCTTAAACTCGGACACCACTGGTACCTCACTCAATTCAGCCTTCACTTTGGGCTTATTGATAAGATAAGCAACAAAGCCCATACCACCAGAATGCAACTCACGGCGAGCCTCAACGACAGATAAAAGAAGAACCTCAACCGACTTCCCAATACCTGATAAGACACGTCCGGATGACCTGGGGAAGATAAGGTGACTACTTTGTTACGACAATCTAACCGAGCTGAATGATTGGATAACCAATCCATCCCCAAGATCACATCGAAAGTCTGAATCGGTAGGACAATAAGATCGGCGGGAAAATTCCCCGCCCCAATACACACTTCACAGGCCCGATATACGGAGCCGGTCACAAAAGATGCACCCAAAGGCGTACTTACCTCTAGATCATAGGGCAGACAAGCTACACTTCCCTGCAGTCGAGAGATAAAAGTAGGGGACACAAACGAATGTGATGCACCAGAATCAAACAAAACCCTACATGCATAACCACAAATAAAAACGGTATCTTCGACCACATCGGTGTTGTTAGGTTCGACACTCAATTCACCCTCAATAGAAAATGCTCGACCCGGAATACGAGGTCTCGGTGGAACTACGCTGCTAGGTGCTCTACTAGACGGAGTGGCTGATCTTCCCGGCTTAGGACAATATTTGGCAAAATGACCCTCGCTCCCACAGTTCAAACATTTCCCGGCCTTCCTCCAACAGTTTGCAAAATCGTGGCCCATCTTCTTACAAAAAATGCATACCCTGTTGGCACTCTGAGAAGTTCCTGACTGAGTCGGTCCCGATAACCTGACCTTCTGCGATTTCCTGGTGTTCCCTTTAAACGATCCACTGTGTTGCAGAGGTCCAGACCTCTTCTCGCCGATCGAAAAACTCTCTCGTTCAAGTAAACCCTGTTCCACTCTCGAAGCCCGATCCACCGCCTCGGAGAATGACACGGTGTTAAGTGGCAGTAAGGCCTGCTGAATCTCCCACCTCAAACCACGAATAAAACGACGGGTTCGGCGGGGCTCGTCCGCTAAGAGATGTGGAGCATAACGAACCAATCTGGAGAACAACACCTCGAACTGAGGCACCCTCATCGACCCTTGTTGAAGGGCATTGAACTGCTCCTCTCGTCGCTCCCTAACAATGCGAGGTATGAACTTGTCACCGAAATCCCTAACAAAGTTCGCCCAAGTCCTGTCCACATGGGTCTCTTCCTAGACTCGTTCACGGAAAAGCCACCAAGTCCGAGCAGCATCCTCTAGTCGAAAAGTAGCCAGGGAAACCTTAATTGCATCAGTGTAGTTCAGAGTTCGAAAGATGTTCTCTATATCAGCTAGCCAGGCCTCGGCCTTCTCATCATCGGGTTCCCCATTAAACCTTGGCGGTTGAAATCGCAAAAATCGTTCTAAAGTCTGATCCAAGGCAGGCGGAGTGGGTGCTGCAACATGAATAGGACCCGGGCCCCGGAACTTGCTCTGGGGCCGGTACTGCAACTGGGGCTACTGGCTGGACATTCCCTCTCAAGGTACGGTTGATGTCAGCCAAAGCAGCCAAAATCTGTGCAGAAATATCAAGGTTAGGGCCATCAGCGAGTGTGACGGTAGGGCCAGTTGGAATAACTTCGGGAGGAGTAACGGAACTGGCTGAAGGTACGGCCCTACCATGTCCACGCCCACGCCCACGACCACGCCCACGACCACGACCACGACCACGACCACGTCCTGCCATCTGAACAACGAAAATTCATTGGTAACAAGTTTCGGACGTCAGGTAAAAATACGATAATAAATCGAAGAAGTAACTGGCAAAATCATTCAACGGGTGACCTAAAACACGACACGACATACGCTATCCGATGATCCATACCCGATGAAAGCCTAAGACTTAACAGCCTAGGCTCTGATACCAACTGTGACGCCCCGTTTTTCCCAACTATGTCCTTGGGCCGAAGACGGCCCTCGACTGGAATCGTGTCGCCAAAACAAACCAATTAACCAAACATGAAATTTAAAACTAGACTAGCAGCGGATAACATATAACTTAAAACTTGGATTAGTTTAAATATCGTAAATAATTTATCAATCAGCTTAATACATGAATATTTAAACAATTCAATTAAAAACTAGTAAACATTATCCAATCACATTTGAAATCTCCAAATTAAAATAATTAAAACATGATTTCCAAAAAAAAATAGGACACGACCGACTCGGATCCCGGATCACCAACTACCACACACTTCAACTGTCGAAACTACCTGAAAATGTAATCCACGAAGAGTGGTAAGTTGATCATCCAACTTAGTGAGGCCGTGTGCAAATGTACAAGATAGCAGCAAGCAAGCAACAAAATCGGAAATCAATTCAAACACGCACACCAGAGACGAATCACACGTATGTATGCAATAGACATCTCATCCAACCGCATAGAGGGCTCGAATGAATGTGATAAAAAGACATCTCATCCAACCGCAGAGAGGGCTCGAATGAATGTGATCAGACTCATGCAAAGACATCTCATCCAACCGCATAGAGGGTTCAAATGAATGTGATCAGACTCATGCAAAGACATCTCATCAAACAGCATAGAGGGCTCGAATGAATGTGATCAGACCCAATGATGCAAACGATAAACGAAAACAAAACATCAACACTCCCACAACAGTAATTCACAAATTTCTAGTCACAGGCGCAGTTCATAACTCACAAGGCTAGTAAAGCATACACATAATAGTCAATATTCATCCAATGAGCCACTTCAAGCAGCACCAGGTAAACTCGCACAAGAACACTCACCTGATTAATCGAGACGCTTGGGATAACAGGATGCAAATACCGATTCAGAAACCTGTAATTAACCGCGGATATAACTCAGTAATTTGAACAATTAAATACTAAAGATTCTTCCATCAAATTAACATTTTCAATCTTATTTAAACTCAGTGATTTAGTTAAATTAAATTCCATTAAATTTAAATTGGGCCCTGACTATTGGTTTAATTTAAAGATTTCACTACATTGTTAATTAACTCACATTCCACTAGGCCCGAACCCATATTCGCTAGATTTCATCAGCCGAAACAATTGGCCTAAATCCAGGTGCGAAAAACTAAATATCTCGGCCCGACCCGAACCCCCCGAACCCGGCCCGGCCCGAACTCAACTCAACTCGGCCCAAACTCAACCCGACCAGAACCTCCAACCCATTCCTGCCCAAACTCAGTCTAAAAACCTGCCCAAACTCAACCCAATTCCTAAGCCCAACCCCGGTGCAATTGCTAACCCAAACTCGGCCCAAACTCACGACCCAGTCAATTCAGCCCAGTCAACTCAGCCCAATTTTTACTGTTCATCGTCTTTTACTGTTCATCATCCTATCCATTGCATTTTCAGCCGAAAACTAGTATTGGTCACCATTCTCCGCCTCGCCTTCGTTTTCCCCGACAAGCTCCGGACAACCATCCTTACCCTAAAACCCGAATCCGAAACCCATGCCGAAAATCAGTCCACTCCCTCAACCCAAAATAAATTCCACTATTCATCATCTTCCCCACTTTTTCTCCAACCTGTCATGGCCGCCTCCACCATCCCCACCTCACTAACTCTCAAAATTTCGCGACCTCTACTCCCTATTCGCACCCCGAGCCTCCATTCTCAACCTCTCCCGATCACGTCTCCCGAACCCGACCCCAACCAACACAACTAACAATTACACGTTCAAAACAGAAAATTGAAACGGGAATCAGTCCCTAATCGGCGCGAGAATTCATACGACTTACCTTCGCGGATGGAGGAGAAGAACTCCGACTTTCTTCTCGGAACAGGGACGGCGGCAGTGAGTGTGTGAGGGAGAGTAGAAAACTTTTTCCTTTAATCTTGATAATAAATTAGGTTTTACTTAATTATGTGTTCTTAGACTTAATTTAAATTCATTAATCCATCTTAATGGGCCTTTTATTTAATTGAAGATATTTAACATAATTGGACTTAAATCATAAATTAAATCGATAAAATTAGCTAACTAATTATGTGGATTAACATTTAAATAAACTTTAGTCACATAATTTAAATGCTTACACAAAGAGATCTAATTTTGGTAAGTTTGTGTCAATATAAAAAATAAATTCTTTTATATGAATTCAAATGAAAAACAATGACTTAGTCAACTCTTCATTTTCAAATGAGTACAACAAGCTAATAAAATGATTTTTGTGGGCTTTTGCAATTTGCATTCCCGAAACATGGAAAATAGGCACTTTATACCCTCGAAAAATAAATTTAGCACTTTGCACCCCCAATATATGAACAATTTAGCACTTTGCACCCTCTTTTATTTTCTTCAAAAAAACCTAGAGACAAAATAGGTAATTCATTTTCGGATATTTGGCACTTTGCACCCCCGAAATAATCGTATTCATAATCATATTTTGCAAATTTTAAGAAAAAAGAAAAAGAACTACCAATATTGTCCGTAGGTTTTTGTCCCCGGTGGTCAACTTTGCTGAAAATAATGAGGGGTGCTAGTTATTGAGTTTTTTTTAATTTGATGTGTAAAGTGCTAATTTGGTGTTTAAGGTGTTCAAAATGTCCATTTCTCATGTTTTGGGGGTGCAAGTTGATGAGTTATTCTTAATTTGAGGGTGCTAAGTGTTAATTATATTTCGAGGGTACAAAATGCCCATTTCTCGTGTTTCGGGGGTGCAAAGTACCAAAGTTCCAAAAATGAATTACCTATTTTGTCCTTATGTTTTTTCTGAAGAAAATAAAAGAGGGTGCAAAGTGCTAAATTGTTTATACGTTGGGATGCAAAGTGCTTATTTTTCATATTTCGGGGGTGCAAAATGCAAAAACCTGATTAGATAATAACAATATGGATATTTGCACTTTTGGTACCAAATTATATGCCGATTCTTACTCATGGTACCATAAAAATCGAGGTCGACACATTTGGTACCATAATTATGAAATTGAATCACTTTTGGTACCGCCGTTAAAAATCACCGAAAAGTGATGACGTGACAGTTAAGTATTATAGTAAAATTGATGTAATTAATTATGTTGACTGACAATTCTATCCCATAACATTTCAGGTTGACAAAATAATCCCACATCTGCAAATTTATTGACGATTTTAATCCACATTGTTTTCCAATTTCAAAATTAGCTCGAATAAAATACGGACCACATTGTAGGACAATTCTACCTCATAACATTTTAGGATTGCAAAATAACCCCACATATTCAAATTTACTGACGATATTAGTCCACATTATTGCCAATTTTAAAATTGTGTCAAATAAAACACGTGCGGACATATTTGTAGATTTTACTTAATATATTTACATATCCATTTAACTAATTTAAATTAATAAATAGGATTAATAGATCAAATAATATTTTAATATAAATCCTACAAAAATATATTTTTTAAAATTTAAAATTTAAGGGAGCTTGACTGCAAGACCCACCCGTCGAGCAGGGACGAAAGTCGGCCTCTTATATGTGTATGACAATAAACGAACCGGGTAAGTTTGGGTCGGGTGGAGGTGAAAAAAGTGAAGTTTAAAGAGTAATAAAAGGAAATTATAATGTAATATATATATAAATATATATATTCTTTGACTGCTCTCTAGACTTGATCTGTACTGGTAAAACAAATTATTTCTGCAAATCATTGACAATATATATGCACATCTACGTTGCAAAGATACGGACTCGGCGACTCGGACTGGACACGATTCGAATTCGGCGACTCGTTTTCTAAAAAATCTTAAAGATACGACACGTCATGGAATACGTATATTTTAATAAAATAAATCTATATAGTTTATATAAAATTATGCATTGGAATTAATAGGCTAATAACATTGACAAGACTTACAAAAACTAATAAAAGGAAAATGCTAAGGTGTTCAAACGTAGTTAGTATATATTGTGTTAACCGCCAAACAAAATTAGTATGTATGGCAATAAACGAATCGGGTAAATTTGGGTTGGGCGGAAGGTGAAAAAAGTGAAGCTTAAAAAGTAATAGCCAAATAGTTGTTAATTTGATTTAGAGTAAAATACAAAAATATCCATGAGTTTTTTTTTTTTTTTTTTTTTTTTTTTTTTTTTATTATTACAAAATTATTGTTCCTATATTATTTTTATAAGTAAAATAGCCAAAGATAACTACTATCCTTTTCCTCCCACACGAATGTGAGCTTCAAGCGCTTTTGCAAAAGTTCATAAGATTATCACGCAATAATGAAAAAAATGGTAATGATACCTTTTCTTCTTCGGAACCTAATCGTGCATGCATTTAACACGTCGTTTACTTAACAAAACGTTGAAATAATTCCTGCATTTAAAATTTGTTATAGTCCCCTTCTTTACTAGAAATATTAACAATAACTCAACCCTCTATTTACTTGAAAAATTGGCGTTTAAAAAATTTGTAAAACCCTCCTATTCACTCAAATAATTTTGGTATATATTTTTTTTTCTGACGGAAAAATTCCATATGAAAATTGTAAAGAAAAAAATCAAAATAAAAAATATCCCCTAAAAAAAGTTTAAAAAATAAAAAAAATTGTAAATTCACATGTTTTCTCTCTAGCTCACTACCCTTTCAATATTATTTGTATTCTTGTTTTTTAATTAGTACTATAACCTCATAATTACTCAAACCGAGCTTGACCACATTCATCCAATCACAAGACATATGTATTGCACATGTCATTTGATTAAAGAATGAAAAAAATACAATGTTGGCCCTGTAACTATGGCTTACTGGTAAAAGAGATCCTATAACTTTTCGAGTTGGCAATGTAGTCCAATTCGGGATTGATTTGGTTACAAGACTAAATTACCAGCCCGAGAAGATACATGACTTTTTTGGCAGCAAACAATAGTTAAGGGATCAATTATGCAATTTTTTCAATTCAACAATTAACTTTAATTTTCCGCGTTGAAGGATTAGGTTACAAGGCAAACAGATGGCGAAAATTCCTAATAAGGCCAAAATAGAACTAAAATTGCAAAAATATTCTAGTTGTAGGACCATAATATCAACTCGAAATGTTATAGAACTTTCTTCCGAGCCAGCAATAGTTGTAGGACCAATTTTACAATTTTTCCTCAAAGAATATTACTCAATCTCAAATTAAATGTATTTACATAAGAATTACTTATACAATAGGTAGAGGGGCACTAGTGAAAAATTAATTTAGAATCCCAAATGACTTAAATTTTTTATTTAAATTAGGATAAAACCTAAAACATAACTTTAATATTAATTTGAAAATAAAAAATAAAATATAAATACAGGACTCCTCCACAAAACATCCACAAAATACATGCAGCAGAAACACATAAACATTAATTACTCTAAATATTAATTACTAACTAATTAGATGTTAATTAGCTAGTATTTAATTAACAGTCAGTACAACCTCTCCAAAGTTGAGACCTTGGGACGTGTCGATTATTAACACCCGACAATTTTCGTCATGCCATTCTTCATCCAACAATTTTCCTAAATAAAGACTATATAGTTAATTAAAATCAAATTATATATTTCAGACTATAAGATAGATTAAATATTTGTTGTAATTAATGTTTAAAACAATAAATTATTGTTATTAGAGTAAAATGCAAAAAAAATTCTGGATTATTCTTAAGTGTCAGAGAACTCTTGTTTATTTTTATTAGTAACAAATCAAATATATTTTTTTTTGTTGCAATAAAATGAGACAACACTATTTTTCACTAAAAAATGCCAATGACCCTCCCTCAAAACTTTAAAAATCGACAGTATCTGTCTTGTTCTATTAAAATATTAGTAATAATCCCCATAGTCAACTCTTCATTTTCAAATGAGTACAACAAGCTAATAAAATAATTTTTGCCAATAAAATGTTAAGATATGGAGTTTTTAGATAATAAAAATAGAGAGATTTGCATTTGTGGTACAAATCTATATACTGATTTTCTCACTTGTTGTACCATAAAAATTAAGGTCGACACATTTGGTAAAACAATTAAGAAATTGAATCACTTTTGGTACCACCGTTAAGTGATGACGTGACAATTAATTCTTACTGTAAAATTGATGCAATTAGTTATGTTGACTGACAATTGTACCCAATAACATTTCAGGTTGGCAAAATAACTCCACATCTTCAAATTTAGTGACGATATTAGTCCACATTGTTTCCCAATTTAAAAAAATTCTCGAATAAGACACGTGCAAACCAATTTGGAGATATTATTTAGGGAAATTTACATAGACACCCCCTGACTATAAGCCTAATTTCAAGAAATTACCCTCCTATTTGAAATATTACAAAGACACCCCCTCGACCAAAACAATATTACAAGAAGACCCCTTACGGCGTCAATTTTTTACGGTAGATGATGATGTCATCAGAAATATTTAATATTTTTCCAATTTTGCCCCCAAGGGGTGTATTCGTAATATATTTTGTGTTACAGGGGGTGTCTTTGTAACCGTGTAATAAATATAATAAATAAATTTATTATATTTTAAAATTATAACAACCAATTTAAAATTTAATAAATTTATTTACAATAACACAATTCGATAAATAAAGCTTTAATAACTTTACAATAACACAATTCGATAAATAAAATTTCAATAACATATATTTCCTTAAAAAATAAAATAAACCAGTTTAAAATTTAATAAATTAATTTACAATAACTCAATCTGCTAAATAAAGTTTTAATAACGTTTATTTTCATTCAAAAATCAAACAAACCAAATTAAAATTTATTAAATTTATTTACAATAACACAATTATTTAATAACGTTTATTTTCATTCAAAAATCAAACAAACCAAATTAAAATTTATTAAATTTATTCACAATAACACAATTATTTAATAACATATATTTTCTTACAAGAAAAAATCATTTTAAAATTTAATAATTTATTTACAATAACACAATTGGTAAATAAAGTTTCACTTTAATAACAAATATTTTTCATTCAAAAATTGAACAAACCAATTTAAAGTTTAATAAATTTATCTACAATAACACAATTCGAATTCTTGAAATCCAGAGAATTTTTGGGGATCTAGGGCTTGGTGATTTTGTTACGGAATTATTGCATTTTAGGTGCCACAACTTAAGCTCTCTACCATTTTTACCCCATATCTTTTTGGGATGGCACATTTGGTGCCACACCTTCAACTTTAGTGGCAATTTTGGTCCAAATTGAGGTCCAATTTTAAAATTAGCCAGAAATCGCCCATGTGCGGGCCATGTGACATGTAAATTGTGAATTTTGACCAAATCAAAGTGGATGTTTGAGTTTTTCTATAAATGTAGGGACATATTATAAAGGTGGGAAAGTACAAGGGTCAATTTGCGAATTGGGATAGAGGGGCTGATTTTACGAAGATGGAAACATCCGCCATTGACGTGAGCTTGGAAATGGGGAATCTTCAATTCAGCACCAAATTGGACAAGGTTGGTACCAAAATGACCGCCACACCAAGGGGAGTCTACGACTGAAAGGGGAGGCGGTGGGTCAAGCTCCACCGCCGACGGCGGCGTAAAATCTAAAAAAAGTAAAATTCGTAGATCTGAAAATAGAGTGACGGGATAAACTTGGAACTGATAATTAATGCTTGGGATTTGTAGAGGACGTGAAGACGAGTCTATAGCCATCAAATAGAGCTCAAACCGTGTCCGGAGTCGCCGGAAAAGTGAAAATAACGGAGGAGTGGGAGCTTGTAGCGGCGGCCATGGAGTTTTTTTTTTTTTTTGTAAATATTAAAACCAACTAGGGGGTGTTTTTGTAATATTTCAAACCGGAGGGTAATTTCTTGTAATTAGACTTATAGTCAGGGGGTGTCTATGTAAATTTCCCTATTATTTATTATATTTACATATCTATTTAACTAATTTAAATTTATAAATAAAATTAATAGATCAAATAATTCTTTAATATAAATCCGACAAAAGATACATTATGTAAAATCTAAAATTTATATAATAGTATTAATATATTTAATATTTAATAAAATAATAAAGTTATATATTATTATAAATTTTTATAAATTTTATAAAAGGAAAAAAACCATCCCATCCCGCCCAACACACCCCCCCTCCAAAATCCAAGTCCGTCGACGAACTGGGATCGTACGTCCCAGACCGATGGCTTGGGATCGAAGAACACAGGCCACCGTGATCTGGGACCGGAGACTCCAGTCCATCCTAGACCACCGGTGACCTGGGATTTGAATGGGGGGTGGGGGTGGGGGTGGGAGATATGGGATGGTGTTTTCCTTCTTAAAAAAAATTAGAAATATTTATTAATTATATAAAATTTATTATAATAGGAGATCTTAGTCGGGCATCATGCTCTTCTATGTCCTCATGGTAGCAAATACTTATATGAGCTCGGAAATTGTGAATGACTCATATTATTATTTTGCTTCAGATCGTACTAGAGCTTCCACACAAATATATGTTTCCACATCAGGGATAGAATATTCAATTCAATAATTTTTTTTTCAAATGGTGAGTACATCGGTACATCAAAATTATATCGAATGAATCTATTACATTGTTATCAACTTAAATATTGTGTACATTTTCTTATAATATAGAGTTTTAAGATGTTCAAACGTAGTTAGTGTATGTTGTGCTAACAACCAAACAAAATTAATATCTATGGCAATAAACGAATCAGGTAAGTTTGGGTCGGGTGGGAGGTGAAAAAAGTGAAGCTTAAAGAGTAATAGCCTAGTAGGTGTTAATTTGATTTAGAGTAAAATACAAGAATACCCATGTGTTTTTTCTATTATTATTTATTTTACAAAATTGTTGTTCCTATATTATTTTTATTAGTAAAAGAGCCAAAGATAACGACTCTCCTTCTCCTCCCAAACGAATGTGAGCTTCAAGCGCTTTTGCAAAAGTTCATAAGATTATCACGCAATAATGAAAAAAATTATCATGATACTTTTTATTCTTCGAAACCTATAAATAAGGATATTCTAAAGTAGAGTTACTTGTAATACCAAAAGTAAAATTCCCTCCTATAAATTGGGAAGCCCAAAAAGATTCAACTAACTCTAATCAACTTTCTAAATATAGCAAGAAAATAAGGATATTCTACGAGAATATTTTGTTTAACAAAACATCCACGTAATACATGCAGCAGAAACATATAAACATTAATTACTCTAAAATTAATCTACATATTAATTACCAGCTAATTAGATGTTAATTAACTAGTATTTCATTAAGTCATTGAGGCATCTTCCCAGTTGAGGCCTTCGGACGTGTCAATTATTAGCCATTCAACTCAATATCCAATATAATTTTCGTCATGCCATTGATCATTCAACCATTTTCCTAAATAAAGATTATATAGTTAATTAGAATCAAATTATATAGTTTCAGAATGAAGATAGATTAAATATTCGTTGCAATTAATGTTTAAAAGAATAAATTATTGTTATTAGAGTAAAATGCAAAAACAATCCCTGGATTTTCTTACTGCCAGAGAACTCTTGTATTATTTTTATTAGCAAAAAGCTTCATGCATTAATAAGTCAAATATATTTACCCCTCGAAGACCACAATGTGTCTTAGTCGCGCTCTAATTTCAATTATTTTTCCTGATTTATATGAGAAGCGATAAATACACTCCTAGATGTTATTTTTTCTTCGTTGCAATAAAATGCGACAAACTAATTTTCACTAAAAATTGCAAATGACCCTCCCCCAAAACTTTTTAAATCGACGGTAGCTCTCTTGTTCTATAATAATACTATCAATAATCCACATAGTCAACTCTTCATTTTCAAATGGGTACAACGAGCTAATAAAATATTTTTTACCAATAAAATGTCAATAAAGTATAACACATGTGGTATATTCATATTTTATTCTATTAATTCAAAAGGAAGAGAGGCTAATATATATTCCCTCCTTTTTTTTTATTCACTTTTCATTTTGGAGGATTACATTACATTTAAAAAACTGAGGGAGTATAATTATAATTAATGAATTTGTGAGTGCCATGTAGTGAACTTTGTTTGCTACAACATTTGCCTGGGATTTCCGTACTAGGTTCGCATTTCCTGCAATATGAGAAAATTACCATAAATATATGTAAGAATTAATTACTTGTAATTGGGGCGGCTCCATTCATTCAGATAAGGTGTGAAAAACATAAAAACAAGCACCAATATTAGCTTAATAAAACTACGCCCAGCCATTTATACAAATTAAGTAACATAATAGTATGAAATTTGCAATTAAGTGTTGGATATATACATTCAAATGCATTTACAGATATAGTCATATCTTGGTTGGGGCATATGTCCAGAAAGTCTGGTATAAAAGTAATAAGAATTAAATTTATATTGAATTCCTAAAACGACAAATAAAAGTGTTAAAAAAAAAAAATTCTGCCAAAGTGACGAATAAAAAAATTGAGGGAGTATAAATTATAATTAGGGATTTTGTGAGTAATAGGTAGGATTATCTCGGATTTCTTGTCATGATAAGGGCATTCTTAAATAATTAATCCCAAATTATCTTCATAATTAATGGCTTATTTTTTGTCATGATTGTGTCACAACTCTTTGATAACAGTCTAATTTAGGAGATATTAGACTGGTATCATGCTCTTCTATGTCCTAATGGTCGCTAATACTTATATGAGATTGAAAACTACGATAGACTCATGTTGTCATCATGCTTCAGATCGTATTAGAGCTCCCACACACTTAGATGATTCCATGTCAGGGGTATAATATTCAATTCAATAAAAAAAAAATTCAAATGGTAAATATATCGTTACATCAAAATTATATCTAATAAATTTATTACATTGGTAATGAACTTAACTATTTGTTGGTAGCGTTTAACAATCTGTCTAATAGAAATACTCAACTATATTCGGGCTGCTTACGTGCACACAATCGATCCTCGGTAGTAATTAGATGTTAATTAGCTAGTATTTAGTCAATAGTCAGTGCAACCTCTTTCCAGTTGAGGCCTTGGGGTGTGTCGATTATTAGCCCGAGATCCTGAATAGTCACTCAACTCAGTATCCAATATTATTCTCGTCATGCCATTGATCTTCATCCAACCATTTTCCTAAATAAAGATTATATAGTTAATTAGAATCAAATTATATATTTTCAAATGAAGATAGGTTAAAAATTAGTTGCAATTAATGTTTAAAACAATAAGTTATTGTTATTAGAGTAAAATGCAAAAACAATCCCTGGATTATTCTTAAGTGTCAGTGAACTCTTGAATTATTCTTATTAGCAAAAAGCTCCATGTATTAACAAGTCAAATATATTACCCCTCGAAAACCACAGTGTGTTTTAGTCGCGGGCTCTATGTTCAAGTATTTTTCATGATTTATATGAGAAGTGACAAATATACTCCTAGATGTTATTTTTTTCGTTGCAATAAAATACGATAACACTATTTTTCACTAAAAAATGCCAATGACCCTCCCCCAAAACTTTAAAAATCGACAATAACTCTGTTGTTCTATTAAAATATTAGTAATAATCCCCATAGTCAACTCTTCATTTTCAAATGAGTACAACAAGCTAATAAAATAATTTTTGCCAATAAAATGTTAAGATATGAAGTTTTTAGATAACAAAAATAGAGAGATTTGCACTTGTGATGCCAAACTATATACCGATTTTCTCACTTGTTGTACCATAAAAATTGAGGTCGACACATTTGGTAACACACTTACGAGATTGAATCACTTCTGCTACCGCCGTTAAAAATCACCGTTAATTGAGGACGTAACAGTATTTAAGTTGACTGATCTACCCTATAACATTTCAGATTGGCAAAATAAACCCACATCTTCATTTATTGACTATTTTACTCCACATTTTTGTCCAATTTAAAAGTTAGCTCGAATAAAATACGTGTGGAACACATTGTAGGACAATACTACCCCATAACATTTCAGGTTGACAAAATAATCTCAAATCTTTAAATTTTCGGACGATATTAGTCCACATTGTTGCCCAATTTCAAAGTTGTCTCGAATAAGACACGTGCGGACCAATTTGGAGATTTTATTTATTATATTTACATAACTATTTAGTTAATTTGAATTTATAAATAATATTAATACATAAATAATACTTTAATAAAAATCAACAATTTTTTTTTAAATCTAAAATTTATATAATTATATTAATATAATTAATATTTATTAAAATAATAAAGTTATATATTATTAAAAAATTATAATTTTTTTGAAAGGAAAAAAAAAACCTATCCCATCTTCCCCATCAACCCCCCCCCCCCCCCCCCCCCCCTTCCCTCCCCTTCCGGTCACCATCCCCCACCCAAATCCCAGGCTTTCGGCGACCTGGGATCGTTCGTACCAGGCCGTCGGCGACCTGGGATCTTTCGTCCCAGGTCGACGGCCTAGGTTCGAAGAACACAGGCCACCGTGATCTAGGACCGGAGATTCCTGTCCGTCCCAGGCCGTCAGTAACCTGAGATTTAGGTGGGGGTGGGATGGGTTTTTTAGAAAGAATTATTAATATTTATTAATAATATATAACTTTATTGTTTTAGGAGATCTTAATCGGGCATCATGCTCTTCTATGTCCTCATGGTCGCAAATACTTATATGAGCTCGGAAATTGTGACTAACTTATATTATTATCTTGTTTCTGATCTTATTTGAGCTTCCACACACATAGATGTTTCCACATTAGGGATAGAATATTCAATTCAATAATTTTTTTTCTTTCAAATGGTGGGTACATCATTGAATCAAAATTATATCGAATGAATCTATGACATTGGTATCAACTTAAATATTGTATAATTTTCTTATAATATAGAGTTTTAAGATGTTCAAACGTAGTTAGTATATATTGTGTTAACAGCGAAACAAAATTAATATTTACGGCAATAAACAAATTGGGTAAGTATGGGTCGAGAGGAGGTGAAAAGTGTGAAATTTAAAGAATAATAGCCTAATAGGTGTTAAATACAAAAATACCCATTTTTTTTTATAATTACAAAATTATTGTTCCTATATTATTTTTATCAGTAAAAGACTATATATGTCAATAAGCCAAAGATAACTACTCTTCTTCTCCTCCCACACGAACGTGAGCTTCAAGCGCTTTCGCAAAAGTTCATTAGATTATCACGCAATAATGAAAATAATTAAAATGATATTTTTTCTTCTTCGGAACCTAATTGTACATGCATTTAACCCATCGTTTACTAAACAAAAAAAAGTTGAAATAATTCCTTTATGTAATTAAAAATTGTTATAGCCCCCTTCTTTACAAGAAAAACTAACAATAACTAAATCCTATGTTTACTTGAAAAATTGGCGTTTAGAATTTTTTTTCAAACCCTCCTATTTGCTCAAATAATTCAGGTATATATTTTTGATTTTCTAATGAAAACATTCCATAGGAAAAAATGACAAAAAAAAAATTCCCAAAATTAATCAAACATGTTAATAAAAAAATCTTAATCTATTGAGAATTTTAAAATATTTTACAATTCAAAGATCATTATCGATTGACACAATTTTAACATAACTGAGAGTGTGTCATTGAGCTTTATGGAATTAAATAATGAATTGAGTTAGGAGATTTGCAAATTTCATGTCTAAAGAAACTACTAAAAAATATACTTGGACATCGTCATTAGGCGCCTTTGTTACTTAAAATATAAAAACAAGTTAGACTATTTTAGCCAATTTCCTCTGAATCAACTCCTCTTATATTTATTTGGGTGCAGTGAGCGAATCAAATTCACCTCAAATTATTATTTTCACAAGATATTCTATGAGTTCCAATTTTATGGTAGATCGATTCTGATTTAATATTATTATTAAGGTCACTTTCATGCGTTCAATTAATTGTACCAAAACAAAAACAAAAAAGAAACTAATAAAAGGGAAATGAAAGACCAACAGAGCTTTGCGACTATAACAGACCCAGTTATCCGGATAATGTGTCTTCTATCATTTAATTAATAGATGCACAGAGATCATTCATTGTGATCTCATACCCAGCTGACCGAGGCCCGTGAATGAGCATAAGTAAGTAAACATACTTTTTTACTTACAAAAAATTTCCATCCTTTTTTGAGTAAACTTGCTGGTGATATCTGCGATACTATTTTTTTTTTTTAAATGAAATTCTCATTTGTAACTACCAGTAATTACCAGTAATTGGAAATTTAGAATGCAAGAATTTGAGAAAATATATGTAAGAATTAATTACTGGTAATTGGGGCGGCACGTCCATTCATGAAGATAAGGTGTGAAAAACATAAAACAAGCACCAATATTAGCTTAATAAAAGTACGCCCAGCCATTTATACAAATTAAGTACATCCCTCCGTTTTTTTTATTTGTCGTTTTGGAGGATTGCACACAAATTAAGGAATTTCATAAATAACGATTTTTTTTAAGCAAAAATTCCAAAATACCCTTTTAATCAAATAGTCTTAGCATTAATTATAATTATTAGTAAGAAGGGTAAAATTGGCAAAAGAGCATTAATTTTACATTGAAATTCTAAAACGACAAATAAAATAAACAAATTTTTTTCCAAAGCGACAAATAAAAAAAATTCAAATGCATTTACAAATATAGTCGAATCTTGGTTGGGGCATATGTCCAAAAAGTTTGTTATAATTTGTAGGATTATCTCGGATTTCTTTTCATGATAAGGACATTCTTAAGTAATTAATCACAAATTATCTTCATAATTAATGGCCTATTTTTTTGTCATGATTGTGTCACAACTCATTGATAACCATCTAATTTAGGAGATCTTAGTCAGGTATCATTCTCTTCTATGTCCTAATGGTCGCAAATACTTATATGACAAAATTTAGGAAATTGTGACAGACTCATATTGTCATCTTGATTCAAATCATATTAGAACTTCCACACACTTAGATGCTTCCACACAAGGGATGGAATATTCAATTCAATAAAAAAAAAAAATTCAAATGATGAATAAATCGTTACATCAAAATTATATCGAATTAATATATTACATTGGTATCAATTTAACTATTTTTTGTTGACATTTAACAATCTGTGTAATAGAATTACACAACTATATTTCTTATAACTATAGTAATTAATAACTACAGTTCAATTATATAAAAAAATAGTATATAGTTTAAACTATATATACAGACACTTAAATAACTCAAAAGTAGTGGAGATTTTAATTTTGGTAAGTTTGTTTCAATATAAAAAAAAATCCTTTTATATGAATTCAAATGAAAAACAATGACTTAGTCAACTCTTCATTTTCAAATGAGTACAACAAGCTAATAAAATGATTTTTGTGGGCTTTTGCAATTTGCATTCCCGAAACATGGAAAATAGGAACTTTATACCTTCGAAATATAAATTTAGCACTTTACACCCCCAATATATGAACAATTTAGCACTTTGCACCCTCTTTTATTTTCTTCAAAAAAACCTGGGGACAAAATAGGTAATTCATTTTCGGATATTTGGCACTTTGCACCCCCGAAATAATCGTATTCATAATCGTATTTTGCAAATTTTAAGAAAAAAGAAAAAGAACTACCAATATTGTCCCTAGGTTTTTGTCCCCGGTGGTCAACTTTGCTGAAAATAATGAGGGGTGCTAGTTGTTGAGTTTTTCTTAATTTGAGGTGTAAAGTGCTAATTTGGTGTTTAAGCTGTTCAAAATGTCCATTTCTCATGTTTCGGGGGTGCAAGTTGATGAGTTATTCTTAATTTGAGGGTGCTAAGTGTTAAATATATTTCGAGGGTACAAAATGCCCATTTCTCGTGTTTCGGGGGTGCAAAGTACCAAAGTTCCAAAAATGAATTACCTATTTTGTCCTTATGTTTTTTTGAAGAAAATAAAAGAGGGTGGAAAGTGCTAAATTGTTTATACGTTGGGATGCAAAGTGCTTATATTTCATATTTCCGGGGTACAAAATGCAAAAACCTGATTAGATAATAACAATATGGAGATTTGCACTTTTGGTACCAAATCATATGCCGATTCTTACTTATGGTACCATAAAAATCGAGGTTGACACATTTGGTACCATAATTAGGAAATTGAATCACTTTTGGTACCGCCGTTAAAAATCACCGCAAAGTGATGACGTGACAGTTAAGTATTATAGTAAAATTGATGCAATTAATTATGTTGACTGACAATTCTATCCCATAACATTTCAGGTTGACAAAATAACCCCACATCTGCAAATTTATTGACGATTTTAATCCACATTGTTGTCCAATTTCAAAATTAGCTCGAATAAAATACGGACCACATTGTAGGACAATTCTACCTCATAACATTTTAGGATGGCAAAATAACCCCACATATTCAAATTTACTGACGATATTAGTCCATATTATTGCCAATTTTAAAATTGTGTCGAATAAAACACGTGCGGACATATTTGTAGATTTTATTTAATATATTTACATATCCATTTAACTACTTAGAATTTATAAATAGGATTAATAGATCAAATAATATTTTAATATAAATCCTACAAAAAATATATTTTTTAAAATTTAAAATTTAAGGGAGCTTGACTGCAAGACCCACCCGTCGAGTAGGGACGAAAGTCGGCCTCTTATTTGTGTATGACAATAAACGAATCGGGTAAGTTTGGGTCGGGTGGAGGTGAAAAAAGTGAAGTTTAAAGAGTAGTAAAAGGAAATTTTAATGTAATATATATATATATATATTCTTTGACTGCTCTCTAGACTTGATATGTACTTGTAAAACAAATTATTTCTGCAAATCATTGACAATATATATGCACATCTACGTTGCAAAGATACGGACTCGGCGACTCGGACTGGACACGATTCGGATTCGGCGATTGGTTTTCTAAAAAAACTTAAAGATACGATACGTCATGGAATACGTATATTTTAATAAAATAAATCTATATAGTTTATATAAAAGGGAGATTTACATAGACACCCCCTGACTATAAGCCTAATTTCAAGAAATTACCCTCCTATTTGAAATATTACAAAGACACCCCCTCGACCAAAACAATATTACAAGAAGACCCCTTACGGCGTCAATTTTTTACGGTAGATGATGATGTCATCAGAAATATTTAATATTTTTCCAATTTTGCCCCCAAGGGGTTTATTTTTAATATATTTTGTGTTACAGGGGGTGTCTTTGTAACCGTGTAATAAATATAATAAATAAATTTATTAAATAAATTTTAAAATTATAACAATCAATTTAAAATTTAATAAATTTATTTACAATAACACAATTCGATAAATAAAGCTTTAATAACTTTACAATAACACAATTCGATAAACAAAATTTCAATAACATATATTTCCTTCAAAAATAAAATAAACCAATTTAAAATTTAATAAATTTATTTACAATAACTCAATCTGCTAAATAAAGTTTTAATAACGTTTATTTTCATTCAAAAATCAAACAAACCAAATTAAAATTTATTAAATTTATTTACAATAACACAATTATTTAATAACGTTTATTTTCATTCAAAAATCAAACAAACCAAATTAAAATTTATTAAATTTATTCACAATAACACAATTATTTAATAACATATATTTTCTTACAAAAAAAGCCATTTTAAAATTTAATAATTTATTTACAATAACACAATTGGTAAATAAAGTTTCACTTTAATACCAAATATTTTTCATTCAAAAATAAAACAAACCAATTTAAAGTTTAATAAATTTATCTACAATAACACAATTCGAATTCTTGAAATTCAGAGAATTTTCGGGGATCTAGGGCTTGGTGATTTTGTTACGGGATTATTGCATTTTAGGTGCCACAACTTAAGCTCACTACCATTTTTACCCCATATCTTTTTGGGATGGCAGATTTGGTGCCACACCTTCAACTTTAGTGGCAATTTTGGTCCAAATTGAGGCCCAATTTTAAAATTAGCCCGAAATCGCCCATGTGCGGGCCATGTGACATGTAAATTGTGAATTTTGACCAAATCAAAGTGGAAGTTTGAGTTTTTCTAAAAATGTAGGGACATATTGTAAAGGTGGAAAAGTACAAGGGTCAATTTGCGAATTGGGATAGAGGGGCAGATTTTGCGAAGATGGAAACATCCGCCATTGACGTGAGCTTGGAAATGGGGAACCTTCAATTCCGCACCAAATTGGACAAGGTTGGTACCAAAATGACCGCCACACCTAAGGGAGTCTACGACTGTAAGGGGAGGCGGTGGGTAAAGCTCCACCGCCGACGGCGGCGTAAAATCAAAAAAAAGTAAAATTCGTAGATCTGAAAATAGAGTGACGGGATAAACTTGGAACTGATAATTAATGCTTGGGATTTGTAGAGGACGTGAAGACGAGTCTATAGCCATCAAATAGAGCTCAAACCATGTCCGGAGTCGTCGGATAAGTGAAAAAAACGGAGGAGTGGGAGCTTGTAGCGGCGGCCATGGAGTTTTTTTTTTTGTAAATATTAAAAACAACTAAGGGCATTTTGGACATTTTACGTGTTCCGTTAAAGTTGACTAATGGCCGTTAAGTCAAGGGGATGTTTTTGTAATATTTCAAACAGGAGGGTGATTTCTTGTAATTAGACTTATAGTCAGGGGGTGTCTATGTAAATTTCCCTATATAAAATTAAGCATTGGAATTAATAGGCTAATAACATTGACAAGACTTACAAAAAACTAATAAAAGGAAAATGCTAAGGTGTTCAAACGTAGTTAGTATATATTGTGTTAACAGCCAAATAAAATTAGTATGTACGGCAATAAACGAATCGGGTAAATTTGAGTCGGGCGGAAGGTGAAAAAAGTGAAGCTTAAAGAGTAATAGTCAAATAGGTGTTAATTTGATTTAGAGTAAAATACAAAAACACCCATGTGTCTTTTTTTTTTTATTACAATATTATTGTTCCTATATTATTTTTATAAGTAAAAGAGCCAAAGATAACTGTAACAAATAAAATTTCAAGTTTAATGAAATATATTAAACAAGAAATAATTGTACAAATTATAGTTTATTGATTTGAAATAGTGGTTACAATCTCTATGATTCCTCGGATTCTAATCTCCTAAGTGATAATCTTGAAAAAGGTTGATTTGATCTTCTCCAAAATAATTTTGATGCTTGAATAACGTTAATCCAAATGCAATTGTGCTTAATATTGGATTAAACGTGAAATGATTTAAATCTCCTTGATGAACGTCTCGAACTCCGTCTTGGATATTCTGGATTTTTAAGGGATTTGATCTTCGTTGAAACTTCGTGAATTTCCAATAACGTTAATTTAAGAGTTAAGTATCTTAATCTTAGATTAAACGTTGAATTTTGAAGTTCAAATAACGTTAATTTAAGAGTTAAGTATCTTAATCTTAGATTAAACGTTGGATTTTCTTCACTTTTTGAAGAACGCCTTCGAATATTGCGAAGAACGCCTTGAGAGAATTTGCAGCAGAAACACATAAACATTAATTACTCTAAAAAAATCAAAATAAAAAATATCCCCTAAAAAAAGTTTAAAAAATAAAAAAAATTGTAAATTCACATGTTTTCTCTCTAGCTCACTACCCTTTCAATATTATTTGTATTCTTGTTTTTTAATTAGTACTATAACCTCATAATTACTCAAACCGAGCTTGACCACATTCATCCAATCACAAGACATATGTATTGCACATGTCATTTGATTAAAGAATGAAAAAAATACATGTTGGCCCTGTAACTATGGCTTACTGGTAAAAGAGATCCTATAACTTTTCGAGTTGGCAATGTAGTCCAATTCGGGATTGATTTGGTTACAAGACTAAATTACCAGCCCGAGAAGATACATGACTTTTTTGGCAGCAAACAATAGTTAAGGGATCAATTATGCAATTTTTTCAATTCAACAATTAACTTTAATTTTCCGCGTTGAAGGATTAGGTTACAAGGCAAACAGATGGCGAAAATTCCTAATAAGGCCAAAATAGAACTAAAATTGCAAAAATATTCTAGTTGTAGGACCATAATATCAACTCGAAATGTTATAGAACTTTCTTCCGAGCCAGCAATAGTTGTAGGACCAATTTTACAATTTTTCCTCAAAGAATATTACTCAATCTCAAATTAAATGTATTTACATAAGAATTACTTATACAATAGGTAGAGGGGCACTAGTGAAAAATTAATTTAGAATCCCAAATGACTTAAATTTTTTATTTAAATTAGGATAAAACCTAAAACATAACTTTAATATTAATTTGAAAATAAAAAATAAAATATAAATACAGGACTCCTCCACAAAACATCCACAAAATACATGCAGCAGAAACACATAAACATTAATTACTCTAAATATTAATTACTAACTAATTAGATGTTAATTAGCTAGTATTTAATTAACAGTCAGTACAACCTCTCCCAAGTTGAGACCTTGGGACGTGTCGATTATTAGCACCCGACAATTTTCGTCATGCCATTCTTCATCCAACATTTTTCCTAAATAAAGACTATATAATTAATTAAAATCAAATTATATATTTTCAGACTATAAGATAGATTAAATATTCGTTGCAATTAATGTTTAAAACATTAAATTATTGTTGTTAGAGTAAAATGCAAAAGAAATTTCTGGATTATTCTTAAGTGTCAGAGAACTCTTGTATTATTTTTATTAGTAACAAGTCAAATATATATTTTTTTCGTTGCAATAAAACGCGACAACACTATTTTTCACTAAAAAATGCCAATGACCCTCCCTCAAAACTTTAAAATCAGTAACTGTCTTGTTCTATTAAAAGATTAGTAATAATCCCCATTGTCAACTCTTCATTTTCAAATGAGTACAACAAGCTAATAAAATGATTTTTGCCAATAAAATGTTAAGATATGGAGTTTTTAGATAATAAAAATAGAGAGATTTGTGATACCAATCTATATACTGATTTTCTCACTTGTTGTACCATAAAAATTGAGGTCGACACATTTGGTAAAACAATTAAGAAATTGAATCACTTTTGGTACCACCGTTAAGTGATGACGTGACAGTTAATTTTTACTGTAAAATTGATGCAATTAGTTATGTTGACTGACAATTATACCCCATAACATTTCAGGTTGGCAAAATAACCCCACATCTTCAAATTTAGTGACGATATTAGTCCACATTGTTGCCCAATTTAAAAAAATTCTCGAATAAGACACGTGCGGACCAATTTGAAGATTTTATTTATTATATTTACATATCTATTTAACTAATTTAAATTTATAAATAATATTAATAGATCAAATAATTCTTTAATATAAATCCGACAAAAGATACATTATGTAAAATCTAAAATTTATATAATAGTATTAATATATTTAATATTTAATAAAATAATAAAGTTATATATTATTAATAATTTTTCATAAATTTTATAAAAGGAAAAAAAACCACCCATCCCTCCCAACACACACCCCTCCAAAATCCAAGTCCGTCGGCGAACTGGGATCGTACGTCCCAGACCGACGGCTTGGGATCGAAGAACACAGGCCACCATGATCTGGTACCGGAGATTCCAGTCCATCCTAGGCCGTCGGTGACCTGGGATTTGAATGGGGGGTGGGGGTGGGAGATATGGGATGGTGTTTTCCTTTTTAAAAAAATTATAAATATTTATTAATTAATTATATAAAATTTATTATAGTAATTAATAATTATAGTTCAATTAAATAAAAAAATAGTATATACTATATACTTTATATACAGGCACTTGTATAACTCAAAGTAGTGGAGATTTTAATTTTGGTAAGTTTGTTTCAATATAAAAATAAAATTATTTTCTATGAATTAAAAAGAAAAACAATGAACTTTTCATTTTCAAATCAGTACAACAAGCTAATAAAATATTTTTTGGGGGTTTTTACACTTTGCATCCCCGAAACATGGAAAATAGATATTTTGCACCCTCAAAATATAAATTTAGCACTTTGCTCCTCCAATATATGAACAATTCAGCACTTTGCACCCTCTTTTATTTTCTTCAAATACCCTAGGGACAAAATAGGTAATTAATTTCTGGATATTTTGCACTTTGCACCCCCGAAATAGAATTAACACTTAGCACCCTCGAATTAAGAACAAGCCATTAACTTGCGCCCCCAAAACACGAGAAATTGACACTTTGAACCCCCTAAACACAAAATTAGCACTTAGCACATCAAATTAAAAAAACTTAACAACTAGCACCCCCTCGTTTTTTTGGGCAAAGTTGACCATCAGGGGTAAAAAACCTATTTTTTGTCATAAATTAAACATTATGAATATCACTTTTATCGGATTGGAATAGTGTGCTCAAGCTGCAGGTATATATATATATATATATATACGAGTATATAGTTTAAATTAATTAGTTCATTTGATAACAATATGAATTAGTTTCAATTTGTCGGAAATTAATCTTCTTTGGTACTCATCATCCTATCCCTTTTGACTTTGATTGGATTTTAAAATAGAATATTGAAACTTTTAGGTACCATTACAATTTTTTGCCCTAGTTAGTAGTGGTTGGAATTAGTAGGGGATTATTGCATTTTTGTGCCACAATTATTGTTCGCTGACGTTTCTACCATGTATTTTTTATGACTGAGCAACTTCAACATTGGTAGTAATTATGGTGCCGATTGAGGCCCAATTTCAAAATTTGCCCGAATTCCCCCACGTAAGGATCAATTTTCATGTCATGTAGTGGTGTCAAATCATTACTTTATGTGAGATGGTACTTTTGATTTTAAAAAAAAATCCATTTATAGATAGCAGTGTATTTTAGCACATCCCAAAATGAAAATAGTAAACTGATAAAATATTTATTTAAGATCGATGACACACGTTATTAATTACTCCCTCCGTCCCATTTATTTTGCTCCATTTGCTAAAGTACTAGGTCAAACTTTTCAATCTTTTAAATGGCTTATCATATTAAATTATTTACATTTGTGGTGTATTAAACCTTTTAAATATTAATATATATGGTGTCATATAATCAACTTATTAGTGAAATATATTAATTAAATAATTTATTATAATTTTTATAAATTTAGTCAAGTTAACTGATCAATTGTACCAAAGGATAAAGATAAATGCCACGGATGAAGTAGAATTTTCTATAATATTTTGAGGTTGTCTCACAACTATTCAGCCGTCATAAGCCTTTATACAAGATTTTGTCTTTTTGTATGAATTCCATTTATATTGTTTTTTAAAAAATAAAATAAATTTTTGTTGTTTAAGGCTGGGCTGTTGGGCTTGAAAAGAAGATCACTTCAAAGATATCTCAACAGAATTGCTGAAACTTCAGATACATCCACCCCAGAGGGTCTACACTATGTATTAATGTATTAACTGGTGACATGCTTGTCTTAAATTATTAATTCATGTGTAATAATATATATATATAAGAAAATAGCCTTTTTTAAAAAGGATGCAACTGTCCAATGTTTAGAAAAAATTATCGATTATTATTGTAATTTGGATATATAGATTTGAAGTAGTCAGTTAAATATATTATGAAGTCACCATAAGTCAACTTCCACAATCTGTTGTTGAAAATCTTATAATAAATATTAGTCCAATAAATTTCTGAAATATCTTATTGTCTGGTGTCACATGTTTATGTCATATATATGGATCTATCGATAAATATATTTTTTTTAAATTTTGTGTGGATCCTCACATACACTTGAATGTTGAATTTATAACGTGACACAAAAGTGTGACAGGGGATCTAGCCTACCCGATTTAACTGTTTAATTTAATTTTGTTACAGAGACAATTAATGCATTGCTTCAGCATCCTGATTTTGGCATCTACGTCGATTCACATGTGAGTTTTTTTTTTTTTTTTTTTAAAAAAAGAAAAACTATTTCCCCTTTCTTTTATATATGTGTTGTTGATTGGGGTGCGTATAAATATTTTAATTAACGAGTTAATGGTAATTATTCTCTGTGATTTGCATAATATTTAATTTATTTCTCAGTAATTTAAAAAATATCAATTTATTTACGAATTGATAAAACTACCCATCTTATATGTGACACTTTATTCCCTTACATTATGATAAATGTGAAACTTTACCCCTGTATTATGATAATAAATATTGTAATTTACCCCCTGTGATATGATAAATGTTGTACTTTACCCCGTATGTTACAAAAATATTTTTTATGCCCACTCTCAATTTCGACGAGTGAATTAGGACATTATGCATTTCACAGGAGTAAAGTGCTATTTTTCAAATGATCATAGGGAGGTAAACATTAGTTCTTTAATTAACAGTATCATGAATTCTAACATTTTACAATAAGGACACAATATCCCCAAATTTATTTATGGATTTCATTAAAATTTCTTAATATTGACGACATAAAACAAAACACTATGTTTCAGGTTGAGGTAAAGTACATGAACGGGGACAGAAGATTTGATGAACTTTCTTTAGAAGAACGTAGCAAGTTTGATAAAGAAAAACTTGTGAACATCAACAACATAAAGGAGAAGCAAAGCTCAACAAAACTAACAACAAGTACTACAATTGGAATTACAAATGAGTACATTGTGGTATATAATTAAGACTCCAAATTTGATTTTATTTATGTAATATTATTATGAACATTTAATTAAAATTATTAAAAAACAATAAAATTCAGGTCACAATCTTGGTGGCTGCTAATGGAGTACACAAGCTGCCTTCTATTAAGGCCATCTCCATTGAGGTGGGGGGAGGGGAAATCCTAGGGGAAGGGGGTGAAGAAATGGAGTTTTATGGGGAGGGGGGTGGGTGAGGGATGGTGGCTGACCCACCGCCCAGGTGTGTGGGGCGGTGGGTCCCACACACCTCATTTGGGGCTGGGCGCGTTTCTTGTTTTTTTTTTTTTTTTTTTTTTTTATAGTTTAATTGGGCTGGGCACGTTGCCCAGCCCCATTTCTTGTTTTTTTATTTTTTTATTTTTTTTTGGTTAAAGCCCAGCCCCATATACTATTTTTTTTTTATTTTTTTATTTAAATAGTAACATATATTATTTATTAACATTTAAATATTTAAAAATGTATTCTTTTAATATGTTAACATTAATTTATTTTTATTACTTGTGCATTTTGTACTTTTATAACTTGTAATATTGTAATTATATGTACAATGTTTATTAATTGTTATTATTATTTAGCTCTATTATTATTAATTTTATTAAGTGAGAGTGGAAAAATATGAGAATTAGAATTTTGTGGAATAAATGGTAATAATGTTAACATTAATAAATATATTTTATTACTTGTAATATCATAACTTTTATGTAATAAACCCAACATTAATTTATTTTTTCGTTTGAAATTTAATCACATTGTTAAAGAATTTTTTTTATGGAAATTAAATACGACTAGTGGATTAAAAATAGAATAGTGGTTACATAATTTAAATACGATAAATTAAATTAGAAACGACATAACCCTATCAAATATATATTGGGATTATTACACTTGACCACCATTTGGACCGTGTGTTGACCACGCATGTTCGACTAAGTCGGCTTGAAGTTGGCGATTGACTTCTACTGATCGTATCTGGTGACGACGGAACATATATTTTTCTAGGGATATAGGACTTATTATTAATGACAATGCTAAATTAGTGATTATTAATGCCAATGTTTACTTATTATTAATGCCAATGTTTAATTTACTATTGACTTAATTATTAATTATTATTATTATTATTTTATTATTATTATTATTATTACCATGAAACCAATTATGAGCAATATAAAAAGAGTGGGAAGATTAAGTGAGAGTGGGGAAGTATGAGAATTGGAATTAAATAGAATTGGAAGATTGAATCACTGAAGATGACTATGAAAAGAGGAGTCTGAAGGGGAAGGGGAGTCTGAGGGGAAGGGAAGTCTGAGGGGAAGGGGAGTCCATACCCACTGGAGATGGCCTAAGAACATTGAAGACTTGAAGGAAGCTTTGGAAAAGCTTGCATCCATCCCTTCAACTAGGATTTTGGTAAAATTTTAATTAACTAATTAAATTTATTTTATAATTTTGTGCATTATTTTCCATTGTCAAATTTCTGTTAATGTCTCAATATTATGTAGGGAGTTGAGGTTTTGTGGACTCCTCAAGAAGAAGATGACACGTTGTCGGAAGAAGAATTTGTGGAAGATTACCCCTTATTGCGACCATTGTCAGGCGCGGAGCCAGAAATTTAGATCGAGGGGGGTGAGATTAAAGTGAACATTATTTATATTTATAAATTGATTATTTACAAAAAAAAATATGATTAAATAGTTATTATCAAAATTTGGGTATCATTAGTATTTGTATCGTCATATTGATTTGGACCTTTATAGACTCTTCAAAATTTTGTTCACGAAGAATTTGAACTCGTAGTTTGAAGAGGGGCCACAAGTATTTGCAGAAAACCCAGGATTAGGAGAACTAGTCACTACAAAGTAACGAACTCAATTCGAATCCCTGTTGAGAGATGTTTCCACTTAATGTGCTCGACGCGCCTCAAAATGGATTAAACCCTTAAAAAATCAAACTATATATACTACTTATTTGTTGCTGAATTCGTTTCCACAGTCTCTAGATTATGACTACTTACATATTCCGAGTTAAGTTAAAACACCTCTTGTGCTTTGTCTGACTAACAAAAAAAAAATCTGTGTTATTTTAACTAACAAAAATTTCTTTGTGTTATTTTTTTATTAGCAAAAAAACCCTCTCAAACTGAAGTGACAATTATATACCCATCAAATGATACAAAAACACCCCTCTTAACCTAAAAAAAATCAATAAACCTCTACTAACTTTGAAAATTGACAATAACCCTATGTTTGCTTAAACAATTAAAAAAAATTATAGCTCAAGTGTATGTATATATTATCTATTTGAAGGGTAAATTACATCAGGATCTCCTGAGTTTAAGTCTTATTACAAGAACCAACCCTTTTATTGGAAACATTACAAGAATCAACCTTCTAATTTACACGTTTCTTCGAGTTTAACTAGTAATGGACATAAAAAAAATCAAAATATGTAATGTTATTTCAAAATTATCCTTTAATCATAATTGAAATGTTTTCAATATTAAAAGGGTGAGAATGTAATACCTATATAATTCTTAATTCTTATTAATCACAAAAATGAAAGAACATCAATATCAATTTCAATAAATAAATAAATAAAGCACATGCGTTCGATCATCGATATAAGTTCTATCAATTTCAACTGGCCTTTCTTTGCTAGTTATTACCAGATATCAAATTGATTGAAGAAACAAAGAAATCAGAAGAAGAAGAAATTGAAGATGAAGAATAAAATTGGGAATTAGGTTTAATTATTATTTAACCCGTATAAGTTTATTTGTATCCGGTCCGGTTGTATCCGGTCCGGTTGTATCCGGTTTATATTTATCCGACCGGTTCAGATTAGTTAAGTTAGTTAGGCTTTTTTTTTTACCTTTTTGCCCCTGTATCTTCTCTATTTAAAGGAGCCTTTAGCTGCTCCATTTGTACACTTTAACAGATTAATAAACATACACAATTATTCAGCTTTCTATTCCATTTCTCTGTTTTCATATACGCAGTCCAGATTACATATTGCAATTCATTCATAAATATTGCCATAATTTCCTATTACATTCAGTTCATATTTTCATTCCTATCATCTTCTATTTCATATCACATCTACGCACTACAAATCTACAGAGTTAACATTCACATTCCGCTGCCAAATTCATTAGATTTCAACCATTTTCATCATCTGCTTACGAATTCTTCCAGATCTGCTTCAGGTACTCTTTTTTCTTCTATTTTTTGTCATTTCTATCTCCATCACAATATCCACTCTTGTTCTGTCCACTCCCATTCATCCCCTTCACAGTTCATCAGATCTTGGTTCCAAATTCTAGTCCAGAAACTACTTTTCCATCCCTTTCTTTTTCAAGAACCACTTTCTTGAAAAATGGCCTCTTCCTCATCAGCCACTGATTCCACCATATCTTCCTCTATCTCTTCAAGATTAAGACCTGAGATTGAAGATCCTTCAAGTCCGTTTTATCTCCACCCAGCTGATGGCCCTGGGGTTATCCTAGTCTCAGAAAAACTCAATGAACCAATTACCAAACATGGTCAAAAGCAATGGTTTGTGCCCTTACAGTTAAAAATAAAATAGGCTTTATAGATGGATCTATACCTCAGCCTGTTGACAACATCATCATCTGCAATTATTGGGAGCGCAACAATACAATTGTCATTTCTGGGATCTTGAACTCCCTTTCCCCTGTCATCAACCACACTATCCAGTACCATACCATTGTTGGGAATGCCTCGGTTGTCAGAACAACGAGAGTTTAAAATTTTTCCGAGGCACCCCATCAGTCCCAAGAAATCGATCTCCATATTATTTATGTGGAATAGGTTGAATCAAACAGTAACAGAAAACAAAGGAGGTGTTTAGCGAAATACCTCTCCACAGATTTGGTGGTGATAACCTCCGGCTTTCTAGTTTGATTCACGATGTAGTGATCCAATTGTCTCACCTCCAGAACGTATCCACACCAGATGGATTGTAGCAACGTCTCCAAGTCACAGGCTACGAACTAGACCTTGGAGATTTGTCAGTGAAGGAAGAGTTGGAATTGGATCCAGCTCTTTGAACTAGATCCAGATGAAGAAGAGAGCAGGAAGAGGGCGGCGGCGGCACAGAACTTTTCTGTCTAGGGTGGGGCGATTTTTCCTTCTCAATTTTCAGCTATATTTTTCTTTCTTAGTTGGTTGATTTTTTTTTTTTTATGGAAGATATGATGAGTTATATTTATAAGAGAAGAGTCCTTCTCTTATTAGATATCTCATCAAGATTTGGTGAATCTTTCCTTATCACAATAGGAAACAAAATTCAACCAAATCTCTTATTTGTCACTTGTCAAACAAGAAACAAACTCTTCCACTTATCTCCTAGCCAAAATCGCCCCTCATGCCTTATCCATGCAAATCCGAAAATTGCATGCTAAATTCTTCTTCCATTTAATTAATTAACCACTTTAGTTAATATTATAATTAATTAGATAATCCAATTAATTAATTAGACACTCTAATAAATTAATTAGATATTCTAATTAATAATTCTTCTTCTTGAATTAACACTTTAATTCATTAACTTTGATTTAACTTCCTTAAATCAACTATTTCCCTTTTTGACTGTCACTGTCCAACTGTATTGTGTGTGACCCTCTGGGTTCACCATCAATTGGCAGCAGGCCCACGAACCCTTCGTGATTTAATTTATGAGCAATTAAATGTTCCGATCAATTAAACACTTTTAATTGACCACTCCAGAATTAATCTCCCTTATTAATTCAGGAGTACCCACACTTCATGGTCGATGTCTAGCCACAAGCCCATGAAGCCCAACTTCAGGTGAATTGATCTTGTGAACCTCACCTCTTATAATTGCCATGTACATACGGTCCTTCCAAAGACTGATTTCCCGACCGAGACCTAGGGTGTGTGAATTGACCGGCACCTCTAATTATCTCGATAACTATACTTTCTAATTCCGGATAATAATTCCAGTGTGACTGCTAAATTTGGAAACCCCTTTCTAAATCCGTCACCGACTGCGGCCGCAGGTTCCTCGGAACATATTATCTAAGAACGTATAGGAAATTCTCCCACCTTATCAGGATGAGTCGATAGATCCTTTCTTAGTACTAACCACTCGCGTACACGACTATACGCACCCAACTTAGGCACATTAAGGTCAGGTTACGTGACCAGTACCTAAATCTAAATACGTATACCCATGCACCGAATTCGCCCTAGTACCTCAAGTCTAAGGACTAAATCGTACACTATTATAAGCCTTGAGAAACTTCCCATCACCGATATGCGTCATGCGCTTCCACAATGGGTTTCTCTGTTCGGGTCGTTCGATGCGTTCGATCCCCTATCGAACCACCTAGTCATATGCACTGACATCAAATGTCTTGTTCATGAAACTCTACAAATTCACTCCGTGTGAATCATGCATACTCGTACAAGTCCTAGAAATTCCTTCTATACCCCGTCTCGTTCGGAATCTATGACTTGGAACGTGTTTTAAGATCACGACCTTAGAGACTGTTTCATGATTGCACTCAATACCGAAGTGAATCGTCCCATAGTCGATTGTGACCTTAGGATTTCATCCAATCGCTTAGATAAGTTCGCGAGAGATGAAGTTGGCCATTGTTTAATTTACGTACTATAAATAAACGGTCGTATTTATTATTAAAACCATAAGAAGATAGTCCTCTTACAAGCTAACTATCATTGGCTTGCTGGGCACTATCCTATCAATCTCCCACTTGCCCTAAAGCCAATCACAACATTTCTAAGACCCATCTTATCAAGATGTCCTTCGAACCCTTTTGCGATAATGGCTTTACTAGTGGATCTGCTAAGTTGTCTATTGAGATGACGTAACCCTTCTACGTGTCTCAACTATCTATGATTCATCCAATCATATGGTTTTGTGTTCAGATCGTTGGTGTGATCTCGATTCCCTTTCATTTAGCAATTGCCCTATTTTATCAGTGAAGATAACGATAGGCTTTTGCTATGCTAGGTATTACATCCAACTATTAGATGAGTTTACTTATCCAAACACTTTCTTCTGCTGCATCCCATGATGCGTCATATATTCTGTTTGACTTGGCAGTGGTATACTATTGGGGTTTATTCCAATTTACCTCTGCTCCATCGAGACAGAATAAATCATCCACATCAGACTTGAACAACTCGAATCACTAAATCCTTCGAGTCTTAATCCTCCATTACTACCGCAGACCAGCAATATATCCTTTAATTATCTTCGAGGATTGCTTTACGGCAGTCCAGTGTCCCTTACTGGTGTTTGACTAACAGTAGCTAGTGAAAATCACATCATGTGTTAAGTCAGGTCTAGTACAAGACATTGCATGCTACATGCAATCAAATGCCAAGGCATAAGACTTTTGAGACATCCTCTTCTTTACTTATCATATGTAGGGCTCATAGAGTAAGAAAGAGAGATTTTGTATCTCATTGGAACTAATCCTTTCTTGGATTCTTCCATATTGATTTTATTCAACATTTTAGTCTATGTACTTAGATTTGGAGAATTCCAACATCTTCTTCGCTCTATCTCTATAGATACGTATTGCCAATACGTGAGATGTAATTTCCAAATCTTATCATGGAGAAATTGCGTGAAAGACACGCTTTTGTCTGCGCTTGATATTCTGATATCGTCCTTGATAATCAGAACGTCGTCATGTTTTATTACGAACTTTACTATGCTCCCACTGATTCTTTTGCACAATTGGAATCCATATGTCTTTTGACAAAGTCAACTGTCTTGATCATCATATCAAGTCGCATATTCCAAGTATGGGATTTCTGTTAAAAAGTCATAGATTGACCTTTGGATTTGAATAAAGATCTTCTCATCAATTTCCAAAATTGCGAAAGGCAGGATTCATATCCAATAGTCATATTTTGGCAGCCAAACTACTCTTCTATGGCTAATAGTTTCGAAATGGATTTTGACGTTCAAAAATGGATAGAAGGTATTTTCATTAGTCTTTAAAAAAAACTTTTGAAGAATAACCTTCCGCCATTTAAGCGAGTCAAACAGGTTGAACCTTTCCATTTCGGATCTTATGGCCTCATGCCATATCCCTGAGTCTATGTCAAACATAGTTTCTTTGTAATCTTGGATCAATATCCAATTTATCAATTTCGTAAAATGGAATTTTGAGTTCCTTACGAATTTGATTTGAATCACGAAGTGTTTGTGCGTAATTTGGTTCAGTAGGTTTAGGATTTGCTCCCACTATTTGTGGGGATGGGTCCAAAACTCGGACTTCATCAAGTTCCACGACATTTCCTATTTCCTTTGACGAAGAATTCATCAACAGAGGAATGGGTACTTGTGAGAAACGATTGACCTATTGTTTCTCATTGTCGTAGAACAGGTATCCAATGGATTTCGTTGGATATCCCACAAATTTGCGCAAATTGGATCTACCATCCAATTTGTCGTGCAAGGGTATTATGCCATATCGTATATGGTATGGTGGTGTAAGGACTTACTTCGAAAGGTACTAGCCTAAGTATCCTTTTGAAGAGTCAGGGGAGGCTATCCCCAAAAGTGAACAAGGAAGTTCAGCGAAGTCTTATCATGAAATGAACTAAGTCTAACCAAGTTCAATTCCTACTTAATTCGCTTCGTGAGAATCCTATTCTCGTTTAGATAATCGAGGAATTTATAGCTTATGATTCGGCCAATTTGATTAGATCAAATGGTTTCAACATTATGCTCTTAATTACTTCATTTCCAAAAACTTCTTTGAACATTTCAACAGTTTTGGAACTGTACTTCACAAAGTACACATATACTTTGATTAAAAATCGTAGGTATACATGAAGTAACGTCCTTTTGAACTAACCCTTTAGTTCTCCACGTTAGTCCTTATGGATTAAATCCATTCGGTTGATATGCTTAGAATGCCTAGCAAACTTTATTTCGGTCATTATTCCTTTGAAACAAGATTCATAAGTTACGAGTTCATCTAAGTTCTATGTTTCAAGAATCTCAAATGAAATCAATCTTTCAAATCCTTCTTTGGAAATATGTCCAAAATATGTATGTGGATGATTATCTTGTTGTTTTACCTTTCTCGATTTAGCATACAATTTACTTCAAGTTTTAATTGTTTATCATTGATTCATTTCTATGCTTTAAAGACATTCCATTCATAATGGTAAAGCATCAATATTTTGTACAAAGAAAAAGCTTTAGATAAATAATATCCCATTCATAATGGTAAAGCAATGCTATCTTGTACAAAAATTCGAAATAATGCTCAAAAACAAAATAAAACTAAAACTCATGCTAAGACGAAAAACTAAGCAAAACTCTTTGCTAAAAAGTGAAGTCTAGATTCTTCTCGACCCAACTCCTGAAGCATTTTTCCCTTATATATTGTTGCAACTCTTGCCTCCTCTTTCCAAGGAATGCCCTTCTTCCCAAGGGCAAGGGAATGCCGTCATCACCTGCAAACACTTTACAGATATGAGGGTCTACGAGATGTCATACATCAAAAAGAAATAACTAGGTCATACCGTTGTTAATTCTCTTCAGGAATTTCTTTCCAGCAAGCATCCTTAGTTGCTTATCTTTCTTACACATGGGGCAATCCTTTCCTTCACTCAGACCCAAACCCTGTAGATGGGCTTTCTCATATTTGTCCAACAACTTGCGCAAATCATTTGTCTTAATCCCGTCACATGGAATTTCCAAATGACGCACAAAATGAGAAAATGAGTCAGACAAGCCAGTGAGAATAATTTCTATCTCATCATTCTGATCCAAATCAGCGCCTAGCTTTTTGATTCGTTTCATCATCTTGATTAGGTAAGAACAATATTCTCTAACATTGTCGAACCCAACCATGCTTGTCTCGTAGAGTGATAAACTCATGATTTGTCCCAAAGTTTGTTCGTACATGATTGTGGATTTTGAATGGCTATATATAGACAATTTAAAAGACAACAATAAGCAGACAGGTTTAATAAAATACTTATAATTAACGAAAATTGGACTTTTTATCGAAAAAGTTCTCCCACTATTTTTATCGAAACAATAACCCCTTTAATTGTTCGGGAAATCCTATTTCCTAGTAGGTCTTGACGTCCCGGCAGACATTAACTGCACCCACGACTCGTGGCCATACAATTAACTCCCTAGGTAGGTATACTTTTACCAATTGTGTCCCTACACAACCTTCAAGCTATTTTGCCTCGGTTTTCACATTTATCTACCACTGCTACATCATAAATGTTACTACTCGTTAAGTCTAACCCATTAATCATGATGAGCAACGGGCCCGGTCATGAAATCCCCGTAACTGGTTATCGGTCGATGTACATGTCCCGACCAGTCCCCACCCTTGTCGAGTTTTAAGAAAAACAAGAATCAAGGAATTTCGCGTATTGTCCCTTTCTTCGCCTCGGGTGCCAGACTCTGGATCACCTTAATCGATAAGTAGACAACTTACGCTAGTTCCTATTAATGGAAGGCTTGGATTTATAAAACTTCCTTTTATAGTTAACCCAATATGACTTAATATTTATTCAAGAGGGGATTTTCGGTTTTTGAAAGTTTGAAGAAACTCTTCTCGAGATCTCACCGTATTTAATTATGCTTTATCTTTTTATTTACGATCTAATTACTAGCGCGCATCACATACAAGCCATAAATAAATCGACAAATAAAAAAAAAACATTCACACCTAGCATGCATGCTATCACAGTATGTTTTCGATCGGGAGCCTCCTATGCGGGCCAGCATCGAGCCATGATGTTGGCCCAATTGGTCAATCTAATTGGGTTCTTAATGGACCTAGGCTATTACATTAATAACCATGCATACATGGCCTTCAACTTTTCTTGGGCCTCCACCTTGCTTGTAATGGGCCTCCATCCTAAACTATTTAAAACAGTAAAGCCCTATTCTATTACAAAGCCTCAAAGTGGCCAAAAACTTAAGGCTCGCAGGCCCAATAAAAACAACACAATTAAAATTAAACCAATCACATCTACCCTAGGGTCAAGGCTCGGCACGATCGAAAAACCACGTAAACAGTTCACGTAGAGCAAGAAACAAGCAAACAATTTTTACGTATTTCTTATCTTCCTTATTTTAAAACTCCTTTTAAAATAATCCATGATCCTTACTTTAGTCTCTACTAATTATGATAAAATTAATTTTCGGATAAACAAAAACATCTTTTATGCACAAATACAGATTCTGTTTTACAACTTTTGAAAATTACAGTTTGGTCCCTCAACTTTCGAAAATTATATTTTGACCCCTCAAGTTTCGGAAATTAACAAATTAACCCCGAAATTTTTGACAGCTGCAAATCGGTCCAGAAAACAGAAACTTACAGATTCTACCCAGAAATTTTCGTTAATTGCAAACAGACCCCTGAACTTTACGTAAATTACAAAAACAGCCCCAACTTACGGAAATTGCAAAAACGAACCAGTTTTTCAAAAATCCAGAAAATTATAATTTCAGTCCAGAAATATGCAGAAAACGAAATTTTCAATTTTGGTCCAGTTTTTCGAAAATCGCTATTTGCAAAAACAGTCCACTAATTTTCGGAAATTCAAAATCGGCCCAAACTAATTCATGCAAATTTATCCGAGCATACATAATATCATAACAAGCAAGAATCATCACACAGAACATAATAATCACCAATATCATATATTAAATTATGTTCAGACCTTTTTCACATAATAATGGAGTTGGCACTGATACCACTGTTGGGAATGCCTCGGTTGTCAGAACAACGAGAGTGCGGAATTAAAAAATTTTCCGAGGCACCCCATCAGTCCCAAGAAATCGATCTCCATATTATTTATGTGGAATAGGTTGAATCAAACAGTAACAGAAAACAAAGGAGGTGTTTAGCGAAATACCTCTCCACAGATTTGGTGGTGATAACCTCCGGCTTTCTAGTTTGATTCACGATGTAGTGATCCAATTGTCTCACCTCCAGAACGTATCCACACCAGATGGATTGTAGCAACGTCTCCAAGTCACAGGCTACGAACTAGACCTTGGAGATTTGTCAGTGAAGGAAGAGTTGGAATTGGATCCAGCTCTTTGAACTAGATCCAGATGAAGAAGAGAGCAGGAAGAGGGCGGCGGCGGCACAGAACTTTTCTGTCTAGGGTGGGGCGATTTTTCCTTCTCAATTTTCAGCTATATTTTTCTTTCTTAGTTGGTTGATTTTTTTTTTTTTATGGAAGATATGATGAGTTATATTTATAAGAGAAGAGTCCTTCTCTTATTAGATATCTCATCAAGATTTGGTGAATCTTTCCTTATCACAATAGGAAACAAAATTCAACCAAATCTCTTATTTGTCACTTGTCAAACAAGAAACAAACTCTTCCACTTATCTCCTAGCCAAAATCGCCCCTCATGCCTTATCCATGCAAATCCGAAAATTGCATGCTAAATTCTTTTTCCATAACCACTTTAATTAATATTATAATTAATTAGATAATCCAATTAATTAATTGGACACTCTAATAAATTAATTAGATATTCTAATTAAAAATTCTTCTTCTTGAATTAACACTTTAATTCATTAACTTTGATTTAACTTCCTTAAATCAACTATTTCCCTTTTTGACTGTCACTGTCCAACTGTATTGTGTGTGACCCTCTGGCTTCACCATCAATTGGAAGCAGGCCCACGAACCCTTCGTGATTTAATTTATGAGCAATTAAATGCTCCGATCAATTAAACACTTTTAATTGACCACTCCAGAATTAATCTCCCTTATTAATTCAGGAGTACCCACACTTCATGGTCGATGTCTAGCCACAAGCCCATGAAGCCCAACTTCAGGTGAATTGATCTTGTGAACCTCACCTCTTATAATTGCCATGTACATACGGTCCTTCCAAAGACTGATTTCCCGACCGAGACCTAGGGTGTGTGAATTGACCGGCACCTCTAATTATCTCGATAACTATACTTTCTAATTCCGGATAATATTTCCAGTGTGACTGCTAAATTTGGAAACCCCTTTCCAAATCCGTCACCGACTGCGGCCGCAGGTTCCTCGGAACATATTATCTAAGAACGTATAGGAAATTCTCCCACCTTATCAGGATGAGTCGATAGATCCTTTCTTAGTACTAACCACTCGCGTACACGACTATACGCACCCAACTTAGGCACATTAAGGTCAGGTTACGTGACCAATACCTAAATCTAAATACGTATACCCATGCACCGAATTCGCCCTAGTACCTCAAGTCTAAGGACTAAATCGTACACTATTATAAGCCTTGAGAAACTTCCCATCACCGATATGCGTCATGCGCTTCCACAATGGGTTTCTCTGTTCGGGTCGTTCGATGCGTTCGATCCCCTATCGAACCACCTAGTCATATGCACTGACATCAAATGTCTTGTTCATGAAACTCTACAAATTCACTCCGTGTGAAATCATGCATACTCGTACAAGTCTTAGCGATTCCTTCGATACCCCGTCTCGTTCGGAATCTATGACTTGGAACGTGTTTTAAGATCACGACCTTAGAGACTGTTTCATGATTGCACTCAATACCGAAGTGAATCGTCCCATAGTCGATTGTGACCTTAGGATTTCATCCAATCGCTTAGATAAGTTCGCGAGAGATGAAGTTGGCCATTGTTTAATTTACGTACTATAAATAAACGGTCATATTTATTATTAAAACCATAAGAAGATAGTACTCTTACAAGCTAACTATCATTGGCTTGCTGGGCACTATCCTATCAACCCTTGCTACTGCTCTTTGGAAAGAATTGAAACAGAGGTTCCAACAAGCTAATGGTCCAAGGATGTTCCAGCTTCATAGGGATTTATTCACCCTGCACCAACAATCATTATCAGTTAATGCATATTATTCTAAATTGAAGGTTATTTGGCATGAAATATGTAATTTCAGGCCAAAGTGTACTTGTGGGAATCTAGAACAATATTTTGAAAACGAATATTTACTGATTTTTCTAATGGGCCTTCAAGAATCACTTTCACATACACGCAGCCAACTACTTTTGATGGAACCTTTACCAGATGTTACTAAGGCCTACTCCTTGGTCAAACCTCCATCCTCCCCTCCAAGCCAGGAGCTGCCAAATCCTTTGCCCAAGCACCCTTTAGAAATCCAGCACCTAACTCCTACAGACCTACTTCCAGACCCCCCCTACAATAACTCTTTCCCAAGACCAGGCATACCTTATTGTACTAACTACCAAATGCCTGGTCACACTGTAACTACCTGCTTCAAGTTGCATGGATGTCCTCCTGGGTACAGGGCCCCTGCCCCAAGATTTACATCACCTACCACACCAAGGATCAACACCATGTCTGCAGAATCAACTACTTCAGCTCCTACCCCATCTCTACAGAATTTTATCCACATACTGTCACCAGATCAATTCACTGAGTTATCCAAACTCTTTACATCTCAAATAAATGGTACATCAACAAAAACAGATACAAAGGACCAACCTACATCTTATAACACATGCACTGTTAATGTGCAATCAGGTACTTGTTCATCCACTTTATCCTTATTATCTACTGCTTACAAAGATTCTTGGATCATAGACTCAGGAGCATCAAACCATATTTGCAATAACATTCATTATTTTTCAAAACTCATTCCTGCCATTAACACTACAATTACTCTTCCTAATAATTTCATGATTCCTGCATTCTTTAAAGGTTCAATCATTTTAAACAACAAATTTACATTACATGATGTGCTTTATGTTCCTCACTTCAAATTCAACTTATTATCTGTCATTGCACTCTTAGAATCATCTCATTTTAGCATAACCTTTGAACCTAAACATTTTACCATTCAGGACATGACCTCTTTGGAGAGGATTGGCAAGGGTGACCTAATTGATGGCTTATACATCCTTCAGCACCTAACACCAACTCATTCTTCCCTTTGTAATAAAATTTATGTGGAAACTTGGCATAATAGACTAGGACACCCTGCTATGGATAGGTTACATTTACTTCATTCTGTTATTGATTTACCTTCTTTACATATTCTCAATAAACATGTATGTGACATTTGTCCAGTTGCTAAACAGAAAACTCTCCCTTTTAATTCAAGTTCTACTGTTTCTTCTCATTATTTTGATATTGTTCACTGTGATATATGGGGTCCCTTTAAAATTACTTCTCACAATGGCTTTAGGTACTTTGTCACTCTTGTTGATGATTTATCTAGATTCACTTGGGTTTTCTTAATGCAATCTAAATCTGATGTTCATTTTCTCATACCTAAATTCATTAACATGATTTCTAATCAATTTCAAACATCTACAAAACCTTTAGAAGTGATAATGCTAAGGAACTCACTTTTTCTGATTTATTCAATAAACTAGGCATTCTACATCAATTTTCATGCGTAGAAACTCCACAACAAAATGCTATAGTAGAAAGGAAGCATCAGCATATTCTAAATATTGCTAGATCATTAATGTTTCACTCTAACTTACCTCTTACTTACTGGAATGAGAGTATATTAACTTCAGTTTATCTCATGAATAGAACTCCAACTCCTCTCTTAAATAATATCAGTCCTTATACCAAATTATTTCAAAAACCAGTGGACTACTTTCTTCTTAAAGTTTTTGGTTGTTTATCTTTTGCTTCCACTATTAAAGATCACAGATCAAAATTTGATCCTAGAGCAGTTAAATGTATTTTTTTAGGATATACACCTGGGATTAAAGGCCATAAGCTCTTAAACTTAAACACTCATGCTACTTTCCACTCCAGAAATGTTGTATTTCATGAAAACATTTTCCCTTTTAAAGACATTTCCTTTTATAATCAATTCACATGGACTACTCCACCTAATACTGATCCTAATAATCCAAGTTTTCATATTTTTGATCCCCTAAATTCTGTTGATACATGTTTGATCTTGATTATCAACCTACCAGTTCTACTTCACCTCAATCTACTCAATCTTTGCCTATTCACTCAGAGGTTAGAAGATCATCTAGGTCTACTAAACCACCATCTTATTTGCAGGATTATCCCTGCAACCTAACTAAACATACAGCTTCTAGATACCCTCTTAATTCTGTGTTGGACTACTCATCCACATCTACATCTCATCAGGCTTTCATAGCAAATATATCTAGCATTTCTGAACCACACATATAATCAAGCAATCAAAAATCCTGAATGGGTTAAAGCAATAAATGAAGAACTTCAAGCAATGGAAAATAATAAAACTTGGTCACTACAATATTTACCTCCTAATAAAGTACCTATTGGTTGAAATTGATCTTTAAAATAAAAAGACATTCAGATTGATCAGTTGAAAGGTTTAAAGCTAGACTGATAGCACAAGGGTTTACTCAACAGGAGGGGGTTGACTATACTGCCACATTCTCACCTGTGGCCAAATTAGTTTCTGTTAGAGTTATTTTAGCTTTAGCCATGGCTCAGCAATGGGATATTACAAATGCATTTCTTAATGGTGATCTAGAAGAGGATGTTTACATGACTTTACCTAAAGGATACAATCCATCACCTCTCAATCAGCTACAGGTATGTCTACATCTTTAGCTTGTAAATTACAGAAATCTATCTATGGCCTTAAACAGGCCAATAGACAATGGAATCATAAGTTGACAGAGGTCCTTCTGTTAGCCGAATGATTAATGATTAACAAACAACTTGATATTTGAGCTTGTTTCTTGAGTTTAATCTTAACAGGAATTATTGAAAAGCTCATAATTTGAAGAAACGTGCATTTACGAGAAATTGATCAATCAAGATTAAACTAGCCCATCAATGAAGGCCCATTAATGAAATGGTATATAAAGAAACAAAGGCCATTGAAAAAGTATCAAGCTCATCCATGAAGAAAGGCCAAGTCGAAGAATAGTTTGAAGGCCCACGCACCCTTGGAAGGGCCCAATTTTCGACACAAGAAAATTACGGTCTCATAGGTATCGAATGTCTCAAAATATTAAGAGCAAGAAAATTCCTTTGGACCAAATATTTTTTAATCCAAGCTTTTTAAAGAAAAATCATGATTTTATGTTATTCATGGATTAAAATAATTGTTGGTTAATATTGGAGAAGGTTTTGAAGATGACAAAAAGGGCATAATAGTCAAGAAGGCTAAATTCGAAGTCATCAACTAAGAACTAAACAGCTTAGTGAAACCTATCTCATGGTCTGGAAGCTAAGTGACCGAATCAGCCGAGTGGGATATCAGATGGGTATTATCAGCCGAGTGAAGATAGATGTCTTCATTCTTGAATCAGCCGAGAAGCCATCAGCCGAGTGATCATCAGAGTGATCATCAGCAGAGTATTTCCATCAGCAGAGTGAAGACGGTCAAGTAAGCTTATCAACGCAACGAGCTAAGAGCTGAGTGCATTAAATGCGACTGACATAAAGCAAACATCCGTACAGCAGAGTGTACAGTGCAACAGTTGCAGGGAGCCGTTCCGCGTGTCAGGACCAGTACTCGAGGACTGCAGCTTTCTGTCAACCTTCAACGGGCAGAAAATTCAAATCCGAGGAGTATAAATAGAAGGCAAAACTGAAGATCTTAAGAGAGCTTGCATTATTCAAGATAATATCCTAAGAGCGAGATCCATCAGTTGAGTCGTCTGATCTTGAGCGAAGTCATCTGTTGACGAAGCTTCTTGTTGAAGAACAGAGATCATACGCTGTCTGTCTTAGTGATTTTCAACTGAGAATAGAAGGAGTGTATATCCATCTTTGTGAATGATATAGCTTCTTAGTATAGGTTTTCTGAGTGATTACTTGTACTGAAAACAGCGTGAGAAGTGTAGGTCCATCTTAGTGAGTGATCTAGCTTCAGAGTGTAGGATCTCTGTGTGATTTCTTACAGCGCACTTGTGGCTCTTCATTTGTTGAATTGCGCAAAAAGAGTATATTGTAAACTGTGTGTTTATAGTATAACCCAAGATCTTCGTGACTTGGAAGAGTGGACTAAAAGACGATTGTCTATATAACCACTATAAAAATTATGTGTGTTTGAATTATTTACTACTACTTTGCATATTTATCAAAGAACTCAAACATACGATTTAACCAAAAGATTTTAAAAGGAGTTGTAAAAACTGGGGACAAAATCTTTTGAGTGAGAAAACTTAAAGAGGAACAGCTTGGTGAAAACACTTTGAATATCCGCTGCCAACTAGTTTCTAAAAACTCTGATTTAACATATGAAATCAGCTTTGTTAAAATCAGATGAGTGGTCAACTCTGCTGATAAAGCTTTGTGCGCATCAGCTTAGTAGTCTTACAAATCTCGATCAGTTTAGTCTGCTGATTTGAAAAGTTAGAGAAAAAGGTTTAAAGTTTTCAGAGGTCTATTCATCCCCCCCCCCCCCCCCCTCTAGACCTCATTGACCACTTTTAGGACCAACAAGTGGTATCAGAGCAGGTTGCTCTGGTAATTTACCTGATACCATCAAGTAGCATCAGGGTAAGTGGTTTATCTTGAATCAGCTGCCTGATCAACAAGCTTGATCCAAAGTGTGTTTTTCAAATTTTTCAAAAAGAGAGCATATTTTGAAAATCAAAACTTTTTGAAAAATGGATGCCATAAACCATGTTCCTCACATTGGTCTTATGAGTTTTGAAAACTGGAAAATCGGAATGGAAATCTTTCTTGCTGCTTATAATGATGACATGTTTACATGTATTACAAAAGGACCATTCAGATTCCAGAAGATTGTGACGGTTGCTGGTCAACCAGATCAGATAGTTGACAAAGAGCTGGATGAGCTGACACCTAAAGAAAACAAGTTGGTAAATCTTGATAAAAAGGCGAAGTTCATCATGTTCAGAGCTGTAGACGAAGACAATTTCCAAAAAATCAAGCATCTTAAAACTGCCAAAGAGATGTGGGATAAAGTCTGCGAGCTAAGCGAAGGAAACAACGCTATCAAAGAACACAAGCTCAGTGTGGCTCTTGAGGAGTTTGAAAATTTCAAAATGAAGTCTGGTGAAACGATTGATCAGATGGATACCAGATTTACCAAAGCCCTGAATGAAATTCTAAGATTTGGTAAAGAATTTTCGAACAAGGAGATCACAACAAAGGTTCTCAAGGCCTTGCCACCTAAATTCAACATGAAGGTGACAGCCATGGAAGAATCAAGGGATTTAGAGAAGATTTCCCTTTCCGAACTGTTCTCATCTCTCAAAGCGTATGAGTATCATTTGCCAAGATTGGGATTAGAAGTGTCAACCAGTTCAGACCCTACTGCTGCTCTAATGGCGTCAGACAAGTCAAGAAAATCAGCAGACAAGTCAAAACAGAAGACTGTGCTGAGTTCAGAAAAGGGATACACTGCTGACGACGTTACCCTGCTGCTAAATGATTTCAAGAAGTTCTACAAGAAGAAAATGAAATTAAAATATAAAAATGCTACTTCATCTTCTTCTGATCATTTTCAGGAAAACAGGGATTCCTACAAAGCAAAACTTAGAGACTACCATGAAGAGGAGTATGGGCTCTTGATCAAAGACCATCCAACCTCATCATCTGAGAAGTTTGCTGAAAAGGAAAAGCGTGCTAAAAAGGAGCGTAAGCTTAGTAAGAGCAAATCAAAGTTAGCCGATGCAGCAAAGCTAATAAACTCCCGCACATCTTATTCAGACCGCAAGTCGTCTGATAAAGAATTTGAAGAAGTACCTGAAACCTTATGCTTAACTGCCATAGGATCTGATGATTCTGAAAATTGAGGTAACTTCTACCTATAAATGAAATGCACTATTTGAATCGATTGAATAAATGCTGAATTTCAAATTCAAATATTGTTTGTGCACTTGCCAAGCTTAATGAAGAGATGACTCTGCTGAAAAGAGCAAATCGGATCACTGAAACTTCAGGTTGAAAAACCTCAAGAATCAGCTGACTACCAAAAAGCTTGAGCATGAGAATGAAACTCTAAAAGCTGAGTATGCAATTTGTTTTGAAAATATAAATAAACCTGAAAGAAGTAATTGCATCATTCTCTAAAAAGAAAATCAGAGGCTTAAGAGAACAAGTCTACCGATGCTCAATAGGTTAGAAAACCTAGTAAGCTACCTAAGACAAATCAGACTACTAAAACTCACCAGCGAGTAAGCTGAAATAGGCTGCTGATAGGAGTAAAATTAAAGTGGTATCAAGTCTGTTGAATCTAAGGAGAGTTATTAAATAACTCAGGTAAGAAATTGAGGTTAAAATGAATTATTTGGCAAGAATTTGAATCACATTATGATAATTGTTATTTCAACATGCTTTATGCATATTCATATTATAATGCTGATCATGTTCACTGTGCTGATTGCCATCCTCATTTCAATATGCATGCTTATCACATATTTCATGCATCTTACCTTGCTTATGAGCTATGTTTTAATCATGACCAAAAAATGTTGAAAAACAACAAGTGGTATTATCATGATAAAACATAAGTCACTAGATCATCACATGTTAAAGGCTACACTAACCATGCTGGACCCAATAAACAAGGGGTACCAAAAACAGTCATTTGTTTTGCAGGTGAAACACATGTGAGATGACAAAGATGAGTTGACTGCCTTGCAAATTTCGCCAAGTTCAACAAGTGGTATCACCAACTATTCAAGTGGTATCAGTCAACCATGTGACAACATAAATTGGTTTTTTGATTTTGGATTCATAAGTTGAGGGGGAACTTATCAGAAGACTAACCTAGAACAGCTTACTGGAATTCAACGGCTGAGTGTCTTTAAAGAGAAACTCTCATCAGACTACTTGACCACAAATTCTTGAACTTAGGTGGAACGTGTACGACTAGCGGTACTCCTAAATAAAAGATGAAGTTGTCAATAAGTCAAAATGAAGCTATCAGAAAACTGCTTCTTATTAGCTGACTGGAACTCAACAGCCAAGTGATTTTCAAGAATGTACTACACCAAGTGGTATCAACAAGTGCTATCACATCAACAAGTGGTATCAGCTGACTAATCTGATTTACATTCATACAAGTAGCATCATACTACAAGTGGAATCAGACCACAAGTGGTATCAAGTGGTAAAAATTCTTGAAGTTAAGGGGAAATTTTCTAGCTGGAGTGATAAACGGCAACGAAGACTACCTCGATCAGCCAAGTGCTTACCTACCTATCTTCAGCATACTAGTTTGCAATCTTATGGAAAAGAAGTTATCACAAATCCTAAAAAGGGGGAAGGATAAAAAGGAGAAGAAAATATGCAACTAAAGGTTTGGTGTTGATGACAAAAAGGGGGAAGATGGATGCAACTAAGAACCCTTTAAGCAGAAGATCAGAAAGGGAAAAAGAACCATCCCATGCAAGTGGTACTTTTTTTTAAAAAAAAAAGTTGTATCGGACCAAAAGAATTTCCATCTCAAGGCATGAAGACTAAATCTGAAGACTTAAGATTGGTTCTTAGTTAAAGGTTTTGTCATCATCAAAAACAGGGACATTGTTGGTTAATATTGGAGAAGGTTTTGAAGATAACAAAAAGGGCATAATAGTCAAGAAGGCTAAATTGGAAGTCATCAACTAAAACTAAACAGCTTAGTGAAACCTATCTCATGGTTTGGAAGCTAAGTGACCGAATCAGCCGAGTGGGATATCAGATGGGTATTATCAACCGAGTCAAGATAGATGTCTTCATTCTTGAATCAGCCGAGAAGCCATCAGCCGAGTGATCATCAGCAGAGTATTTCCATCAGCAGAGTGAAGACGGTCAAGTAAGCTTATCAACGCAACGAGCTAAGAGCTGAGTGCATTAAATGCGACTGACATAAAGCAAACATCCGTACAGCAGAGTGTACAGTGCAACAATTGTAGGGAGCCGTTCCGCGTGTCAGGACCAGTACTCGAGGACTGTAGCTTTCTGTCAACCTTCAACGGGCAGAAAATTCAAATCCGAGGAGTATAAATAGAAGGCAAAACTGAAGATCTTAAGAGAGCTTGCATTATTCAAGATCATATCCTAAGAGCGAGATCCATCAGTTGAGTCGTCTGATCTTGAGCGAAGTCATCTGTTGACGAAGCTTCTTGTTGAAGAACAGAGATCATACGCTGTCTGTCTTAGTGATTTTCAACTGAGAATAGAAGGAGTGTATATCCATCTTTGTGAATGATATAGCTTCTTAGTATAGGTTTTCTGAGTGATTACTTGTACTGAAAACAGCGTGAGAAGTGTAGGTCCATCTTAGTGAGTGATCTAGCTTCAGAGTGTAGGATCTCTGTGTGATTTCTTACAGCGCACTTGTGGCTCTTCATTTGTTGAATTGCGCAAAAAGAGTATATTGTAAACTGTGTGTTTATAGTATAACCCAAGATCTTCGTGACTTGGAAGAGTGGACTAAAAGACGATTGTCTATATAACCACTATAAAAATTATGTGTGTTTGAATTATTTACTACTACTTTGCATATTTATCAAAGAACTCAAACATACGATTTAACCAAAAGATTTTAAAAGGAGTTGTAAAAACTGGGGACAAAATCTTTTGAGTGAGAAAACTTAAAGAGGAACAGCTTGGTGAAAAACACTTTGAATATCCGCTGCCAACTAGTTTCTAAAAACTCTGATTTAACATATGAAATCAGCTGAGTGAAAATCAGATGAGTGGTCAACTCTGCTGATAAAGCTTTGTGCGCATCAGCTTAGTAGTCTTACAAATCTCGATCAGCTTAGTCTGCTGATTTGAAAAGTTAGAGAAAAAGGTTTAAAGTTTTCAGAGGTCTATTCACCCCCCCCCCCCCCCCCTCTAGACCTCATTGACCACTTTTAGGACCAACAAGTGGTATCAGAGCAGGTTGCTCTGGTAATTTACCTGATACCATCAAGTAGCATCAGGGTAAGTGGTTTATCTTGAATCAGCTGCCTGATCAACGAGCTTGATCCAAAGTGTGTTTTTCAAATTTTTCAAAAAGAGAGCATATTTTGAAAATCAAAACTTTTTGAAAAATGGATGCCATAATCCATGTTCCTCACATTGGTCTTATGAGTTTTGAAAACTGGAAAATCAGAATGAAAATCTTTCTTACTGCTTATAATGATGACATGTTTACATGTATTACAAAAGGACCATTCAGATTCCAGAAGATTGTGACGGTTGCTGGTCAACCAGATCAGATAGTTGACAAAGAGCTGGATGAGCTGACACATAAAGAAAACAAGTTGGTAAATCTTGATAAAAAGGCGAAGTTCATCATGTTCAGAGCTGTAGACGAAGACAATTTCCAAAAAATCAAGCATCTTAAAACTGCCAAAGAGATGTGGGATAAAGTCTGCGAGCTAAGCGAAGGAAACAACGCTAACAAAGAACACAAGCTCAGTGTTGCTCTTGAGGAGTTTGAAAATTTCAAAATGAAGTCTGGTGAAACGATTGATAAGATGGATACCAGATTTACCAAAGCCCTGAATGAAGTTCTAAGATTTGGTAAAGAATTTTCGAACAAGGAGATCACAACAAAGGTTCTCAAGGCCTTGCCACCTAAATTCAACATGAAGGTGACAGCCATGGAAGAATCAAGGGATTTAGAGAAGATTTCCCTTTCCGAACTGTTCTCATCTCTCAAAGCGTATGAGTATCATTTGCCAAGATTGGGATTAGAAGTGTCAACCAGTTCAGACCCTACTGCTGCTCTAATGGCGTCAGACAAGTCAAGAAAATCAGCAGACAAGTCAAAACAGAAGACTGTGCTGAGTTCAGAAAAGGGATACATTGCAGACGACGTTACCCTGCTGCTAAATGATTTCAAGAAGTTCTACAAGAAGAAAATAAAATTAAAATATAAAAATGCTAATTCATCTTCTTCTGATCATTTTCAGGAAAACAGGGATTCCTACAAAGCAAAACTTAGAGACTACCATGAAGAGGAGTATGGGCTCTTGATCAAAGACCATCCAACCTCATCATCTGAGAAGTTTGCTGAAAAGGAAAAGCGTGCTAAAAAGGAGCGTAAGCTTAGTAAGAGCAAATCAAAGTTAGCCGATGCAGCAAAGCTAATAAACTCCCGCACATCTTATTCAGACTGCAAGTCGTCTGATAAATAATTTGAAGAAGTACCTGAAACCTTATGCTTAACTGCCATAGGATCTGATGATTCTGAAAATTGAGGTAACTTCTACCTATAAATGAAATGCACTATTTGAATCGATTGAATAAATGCTGAATTTCAAATTCAAATATTGTGTGTGCACTTGCCAAGCTTAATGAAGAGATGACTCTGCAGAAAAGAGCAAATCAGATCACTGAAACTTCAGGTTGAAAAACCTCAAGAATCAGCTGACTACCAAAAAGCTTGAGCATGAGAATGAAACTCTAAAAGCTGAGTATGCAATTTGTTTTGAAAATATAAATAAACCTGAAAGAAGTAATTGCATCATTCTCTAAAAAGAAAATCAGAGGCTTAAGAGAACAAGTCTACTGATGCTCAATAGGTTAGAAAACCTAGTAAGCTACCTAAGACAAATCAGACTACTAAAACTCACCAGCGAGTAAGCCGAAATAGGCTGCTGATAGGAGTAAAATTAAAGTGGTATCAAGTCTGTTGAATCTAAGGAGAGTTATTAAATAACTCAGGTAAGAAATTGAGGTTAAAATGAATTATTTGGCAAGAATTTGAATCACATTATGATAATTGTTATTTCAACATGCTTTATGCATATTCATATTATAATGCTGATCATGTTCACTGTGCTGATTGCCATCCTCATTTCAATATGCATGCTTATCACATATTTCATGCATCTTACCTTGCTTATGAGCTATGTTTTAATCATGACCAACAAATGTTGAAAAACAACAAGTGGTATTATCATGATAAAACATAAGTCACTAGATCATCACATGTTAAAGGTTACACTAACCATGCTGGACCCAATAAACAAGGGGTACCAAAAACAGTCATCTGTTTTGCAGGTGAAACACATGTGAGATGACAAAGATGAGTTGACTGCCTTGCAAATTTCGCCAAGTTCAACAAGTGGTATCACCAACTATTCAAGTGGTATCAGTCAACCATGTGACAACATAAATTGGTTTTTTGATTTTGGATTCATAAGTTGAGGGGGAACTTATCAGAAGACTAACCTAGAACAGCTTACTGGAATTCAACGGCTGAGTGTCTTTAAAGAGAAACTCTCATCAGACTACTTGACCACGAATTCTTGAACTTAGGTGGAACGTGTACGACTAGCGGTACTCCTAAATAAAAGATGAAGTTGTCAATAAGTCAAAATGAAGCTATCAGAAGACTGCTTCTTATTAGCTGACTGGAACTCAACAGCCAAGGTGGTTGGGGCAAGTGGTAGTGACTTGCGACCCCCAGAGGCGAGACTCAAGTTCGAATCCTACTGGAGACATCACACTGGGGAGGACCTATACCCTTTGCACTCTTCGGTCCGAGCTGTAAATACACAGTCTAGTAGATCAAAAAAAAAAACATGCTTTATGCCTATTCATATTATAATGCTGATCATGTTCACTGTGCTGATTGCCATCCTCATTTCAATATGCATGCTTATCACATATTTCATGCATCTTACCTTGCTTATGAGCTTTTAATCATGACCAACAAATGTTGAAAAACAACAAGTGGTATTATCATGATAAAACATAAGTCACTAGATCATCACATGTTAAAGGTTACACTAACCATGCTGGACCCAATAAACAAGGGGTACCAAAAACAGGCATCTGTTTTGCAGGTGAAACACATGTGAGATGACAGAGATGAGTTGACTGCCTTGCAAATTTCGCCAAGTTCAACAAGTGGTATCACCAACTATTCAAGTGGTATCAGTCAACCATGTGACAACTTGCTTTATTCCAGCTCCTTCGCACTCGAATTAATCACAGGTATCATCAATTTCAAGTGTACCGGGTTTATTTTTGTTGAAATGAAGCTATTTGTTCACCCCAAACTCTTCTTCAATGGCAACAACTTCTTATTCGGGTTTTGGGCTGGCCCAACCCGTTTGGGTGTAGGGGTGTGGGGGTGGGTGTTTGGTTATGCGTGTGTGTGGTGGGTGGTTTGGAGTAAACTTACAAGTAATTTTGAAGATATGGGTTTATTTTGCCAAATCAAAATGTTATGGGGTAGATTTATTAATCTACATAAGTAATGACATCAATTTTGTAATAATTCAAATTGACTTAACTGCCACGTCACCTACTTAACGGTAATTTTTAACGGCGGTACCAAATGTGAATGAATTTATTAAATTATTGTACCAAATATGTCGGCCTGAATTTTTATAGTACCACAAGTGAGAATCACTACATAAAAAGGGGGCTTCACCTACGACTCGATTCCAACGAAAATAAATTTGTCGCTATTAGTGACAGATTAGTAACCAAATACCAACATAATTTCAATTAAAAAATCTACCTTCAATAACAGCGACAAATTACCGACGGAATGTCGAAAAAAAAATTTGTAGAAATTCGGTTGTTAAGTTGTAGGTAAAAGTTATCCATAGCGACGAAATCATTCCAATGGAAAATTATCTGTCGCTATTTAGATTTTAATAACTGAACAGCGACGGAACTATCAACACAAATTTGTTCTGCCAATAATAACGATAAATTACCAACAAAAAATTGGGAAAAAATATTTTTCATAGGAATTCGGTTGTTAAGTTGTAGGAAAAAGTTATCCATAGCGATGAAATTGTTCCAACGGAAAATTTTCGTTGCTAATTAACTCTAGTAACAAATGTGTAACTGAACAGCAACAAAACCAGCGATAGAAATATGTTTCACGAATAATAACAACAAATTACCAAAGAAATTTTGAAATAAAAAAATATTATATGTATGACATTTGTTATTAAGTTGTCGGGAAAGATAATCCACAGTAGTGAAATCATTTCGATGAAAAAAATACGTCACCACTTCTCTTTCATAACACACAAAGGTTTAAGTGATTTTATATCTAAGCACTATGAAACAAGAACCGATAAATTAGATTTTCTTGAAGTAAGATATTTCTCCCCAATCCAAAGATAATAATTATATCCAACTAATCAAATTTCTAGGAACGTAGAGTAAATGCAATTACACTTAATCAATTACATCGTAACTAAGATCATTAATAAATCAGCTCGGCATAGAGCTGGTATTATGGATTGATCTGTTGGATCTGATCCATATGGGATCCACTAAATTTTCAACATGATCAAATCTGCTGGATCCGATCCACTATGGATCCATAAATGAAAATTGTGGAAACATACTGGATCAACTTAAAAAAAAAAATATTTGTAAAACTTCAATTGTCCAATCTCCCCCACCCTGCCACCACCCCCATCCTCCGCCACCTCCCAACCATCCCCACACCCGGGCACCAACCACCCTTCACACGGATCACCCTTATGTGTTGGATCCATATTCAAATTGGACCCAATCAAACTCACGTTAATTTTGACCCATTTTTTCGTCGTTTTAACTTTTTTTTACCAATTTCACCGTTATATCCCATTTTAAACCGATATTATCGATTTCCTCATTTTTAATCAGTTTAACCCGTTTTTACTTCGATTTCATCGATTATTTCACCAATTTCACTAGTTTAACCATTTTTAACGATTTAACACGTTTTTCATCGAATTTTTAACCAATTTAACTCATTTTTTACCGACTTCACTCATTTTCTTCACTAATTTTATCAGGTATACTCATTTTAATCAGTTTAACATATTTTTCACGAATTTCAACATTTTTTCAATAATTTCACCAATTTCATCAATTTTTAAACTAATTTCATCGTTTTATAACACTTTTAACCGATTTTATAAAATCGATGTTTTCACTCGTTCACCTATAAAACTCGTTCTCAATCGATTTAACCAGATTTTTCATTGATTAAATTCATTTTCCAATGGATTAACCAATTTTTTCTCGATTCATAAATTCCATATATTTTCACTGATTTTACACTTCGCTAAAATTAGTGAAAAAACAAGTTATTCGGTGAAAAAACGTGTAAATCTGTAAATTGATGGAAAAAATGGTGAAGATGGTTTAAGTCATTGAAAACAGATGATTTTATTATATTGAAGAAAAAAATTTGATGAATTCGATTTAAAATGGGTTTAACCTATCAGGAACATGTAAAACTGATGAAGTATTCGTAAAAACGAATGAAATCAGTAAAAAAAAAAAAAAGACTTTGATTATTTTGAAACATGTTGAATCAGCTAACTTAGTTAAAAACAAGTGAAGTCGGTGAAAAATGGGTGAATACGGTTAAATCGGTCAAACAAATCAAGTTGATGAAATTTGTGGAAAAAAAAACAATTGACGAAAATGGCGAAAATCGATGAAAATGGGTGAAAACGATGAAAAAGGGTTCTATTGGTCAAAATATTTTAAATCGATAAAATTGATGAAAAATGGGTGAAATCGATGAAAAAATGGGTAAATTGATGAAACTAGTTAAAAGCATGTGAGATTGGCGAAAAATTGAGTTAAATCAGACCATACCGTTTTAAATCGGTGAAATTGATGATAAAATAGGTTGAATCGGTCAAAATATGTTTAGATCGACGAGTCAAATTGGCAGAACAATTATATAAATTGATGAAATTAGTGAGAAAAACTAGTGATAATTAAAAAATATTGGTTAAGTCGACGAAATTAGTGATAACGATGATTAAACGAGTTAAATCGATCAAAAATAATTTAAATCGATAAAACTAGTAAAAAGAGGATGAAAACGGTGGAAAAATAGTTAAATTGGTCAAAATGATTTAAATTGATGAAATTGAGGGGAAAACTAGTTATATCGATAAAAAAAAATTAAATCAATGAATTCGTGAAAAAAATGGGTGAGGGAAAAATGGGTTCAATCATGAAATTGAAAAAAAAAATATGAGATTGGTGAAAAAACGAGTTAAATTGGTCCAAAATAGTTTAAATCGTTGAAATTTGTGAACAAAATTGGTTAAATCAATCAAAAAATATTTACAATCGATGAAATTAATGAAAAACTGATGAAATCGGAGGGAAATGGGTCAAACGATTAAAAATGGTTTAAATCGATGAAAAATTGGTGAAAATAATTTAAATCGATCAAAACGATGCAACTCGATGAAATTATTGAAAAAAAAAAGATGAAATCGATGAAAATTAGGTTAAATCGATCATAATCGTATAACTCGATGAAAAATAGTGAAAAAAATGGGTTAAATCGATCAATAATATTTTAATTCGATAAATTAGCGCAAAGACAAATGATATCGGTGAATAATCGGATACCTCAGTCAGAAACGGTCTAAATCGATGAAAATGGTGAAAAATGAGTTGAACCGGTGAAAAATGAGTTGAACCAGTAAAAAATAGCTTACATTTATTAAATTAGGGAAAAATATGTGAGATTGGTCAAAAAGGGGGTTAAACTGGTGAAAACGGTGAGTAAACATGTTAGATAGGTAAAAAAATGTTCAAATCAACGAAATTAGTGAAAAAAATTGATGAAAACCGTGGGAAAGTTCAAAATTATTTAAATCGATCAAACTAATTAAAAATGAGTTAAATCATTGAAAAAATTGATGAAATAAACTTTTAGGTGACTCATATATATAATCGTTTAATGAAAATACAACAAAGTTGTCCAACTCAACTGGTTTAATCCTTTAATATGTATATATATGAGGTCAGGGTTCAAATCCTACATCCAACAAGTTAATTAAAAATACATTGCCTAGTCGCTCGGGCGTACATTGCCTAGGCCAAGCCCGAGGTAACCCCATGAGTGGCCCCGGCGCCCAGGCTAGAACCAGGCGTGGCATTAGCGCCTAGGCCAAGCCCAGGCGATACCGAGGCGCCCAAGGCAGCTCCATGAGTGGCCCGGGCGCCTGGGCTGGAACCAAGCATGGTCTAGGCGCCTCAGCCAAGCCAGGCAAGACCTAGGGGCCCGAAACAGGCTCAGGTACGCCCAGGAACGATCAATCAACGCTAAGTTGAGGTTCAATTTTTTGCTCCGACCCGATTTCTAGTAATGGAATCAGCAACAAAAACCAAACATGGCCTAGGCGCCTCAACCAAGCCCAGGCGAGACCTGGGCGCCCGGGTCATAGGCTTAGGCGTGCCCAGGAACGACTAAGTCAATGCTAAGTCGAGGTTCAATTTTTTGCTCCGACCCGATTGCTAGTAATGGAATCAACAACAAAAAAGTTGTCACTAGGTTCCAACTGATTTCCTACAAATTAGTGACAAAAATAAGCTAACGGAAATATTTTGATGCTAAATCCGTCGGAATGATTCCAACCGATTGGCGACAAAATACCGACAGATTTTAGTCAACGGAATATTTTGATGCTATATTCCGTCACAATGTTTCCAACGGATTGGCGACAGAACACCAACAAATTTATGCTGTTGAAAATCAGTTAGTAATTTTCCTACGCATTTCCAACAACAAAAATTGTCGCAAAGATATTCGGGCCCGATCGTTCATCCGACGCTTTTTCCAACAAAATTACCAACAAAAATGAACCGTCGCAACATTTACCAACAGAAAAAAAAAATACGTTGCTGCATTTACCTACGAGGCCTTCACCTACGAATCAACTAACGGAAAAAATCCATCACTACGCATGAATACCAACGGAAATCAAGGCTTCACCAACAGAATATGTCGTAGGTGAAGCCTAGTTTTCTTGTAGTGAATCGATATAAAATTTGGTACCACAAGTGCAATTCTCTCATAATATATATAAATTAAATAATATTTTATATAAAATCTGAAAAAATAAATATCAATTAAACTTATTAGATTTTTTAAATTTCAAAAAGAAATCTTTTAAACTAGTTAGATTTTACATATAATATATATAAATTAAATAATATATCTAATAAAAAAAATCTGAAAAAATAAATCTTTTTAATTTTGTAGTAGCAAACATGGTTCATACTGCAAATTCTTCACCAATATAATAATTTTTAATTCTTATTAATCATAAAAATGAAAGAAAATCAAGTTTAATAAAATAAATAAATAAATTTCTTATTTTGACATAGATAACGAGGGAATTGCTCTTTTCATACCAAATATTTATTTTCTGTATACATTTGTATCATTCATTCTGAAAAAAAAGATTTAATACCATGATTTAACGACACCCTACATATTTGCATTCACCGTGAAGTCGTGAAAAATGACACGTTTTTTGCACATGACTTGGACTTGCACGGGCGGGAAAAATAGAAAGGCCAGATTCAATTTTTTCCCCCAATTGTAAACCCTAATTCTTTTCCCAAAATGTTAGAGACAAACCAAGCACATGCGTTCGATGTAAGTTCTATCAATTTCATCTGGGGCTTTCTTTGCTTGTAGCAATGAGGTGTCAATTAGACAATTATAATGGTTGAAAAAAGAGATATCAAACAATAAATGAATTATTTTCATTCAAATTTATTCCAATGTTCTTTCTTTTGTTAATTTGTTATATTTTGAATGGTCAAAGAGCAACTAGATGTAAAACTCAATTATTTTGCACGATAGTCTAATCTATTTTTTACGTACTTATTTTATAAATGTATAGAAAAAAATAAAACACCAAATCGTTTAATTAAAGAACTACTTACTTATTTTTCAATTATACAATCGCCTATATATGAGATAAAATTTATATTTATTATTTAAAAAAAGCGTAAAATTGCATTGTAACATAAGGAATGTATTGGTATGGTATTGAGAAGTCTGATTAGAAACTAGAATTTGAAAATCACATTAATAGGGGTAATAATTTAATTAAAACTGTACTTTGGTAAGTGTATCATAAAATTTCCTTTTCAATTTATGTTCCTTTAATTCCCAATTTTCAAATGTTCCTCGAAAACTATAAAAAAAATACAAAATAATTATAATATATAATTGTTCGATACATAAAAAAAAAAAAGAAATATCTTAATCGATGTTTAATCTCATTTTATTCTCCATTGGCTATTTGCATGGATAAACATATTTTTTTTCGTAAAAAGGGAATAAAAAGCTTGTAAGGCCAAACCCAATGCTGGGGGTAGGGGGAGCTCCCCAACTGCCCCTGCCTCCAGCTCCAACCCTTGCTTATTCAAATCCAATCCTGGGACTTCCTACTCCATTTAATTTCAATTTAATTCTTCTCCACTCTCACCATTATAATAATTATATAATAATAATACTAATAATAATAACAAATACAATAATAATAATAATAATAATAATATAATTAAATTAATAATAATATTAAAATATATAAATTAAGAATAATAAAAATAAAAACATTCATTAAATTTCCAGAGTACAACACGAAAATAATCAAATCCAATCGTATTTTTCGAATTATTTTTCATTGCAAGTTATTAAAATTCATGTTAGGTGATTTACTATAATAAATATATTAACAAAAATTTCAACACAAAAATATGTTTACAAAAATATACCTAATAAAGTATGAATTTGAATTTTTTTGTCTAAGTGTTTAAATTATATTTTCGAAGTACTTTAAAAAGTATATTGTTCAAATATATTTATAACCACCTATATTCTATTTAAATGATTTAGTTTTAATTATCATTTTTTTAAATGAATTTAAAATGTCATAAAAAATTTGAACAATAAAAGTTAAACAAAAAAATTTAAACTAAAAACTATATCATAAATTACATAAATATACTACACTATGAAATAATAATACACACTAAAAACTAAACTAAAAAACAAAACAAAAAAAAAGAATTTTTTAATCAGGGGACGCCAAGTGGAGTCCCCTGATTGCGTGCGCCCAGGCAGCTGGGTTGTTGGGGAGCTCCAAGGAGCTCCCCAACTACCCCCAACCCCCCCTCCAGCCCCACCCCTCCATTAATTATTAGCACTCCCACCCCTCCCCCTAGCACCCCCCATTGGGTTTGGCTTAAAATGTTTTACATCTTAGAGCGTGTGAGAGAGAGAGAGAGTTTAAACGTGTGTTTCTTAGCACTGTGTGAGCGCGCGTGAAAAAGAGAGTTTGAATGTCATTTCCTACAAATCTACTAAAGTGGTTGTACTCTCTAATCTGTATGTTAGAGAAATAATGGAATGTTTGATACTATAGGGGTGTTTGCAATTGTTTTTGGAAAGTCAAAAGCAGTTGCTTAAAGCAAAAATAAAAAATAAGTACTTTTATTTAAAAGTAATGAGTGTTTGCAAATAAGTGAAAAAAGCAACTTTAAGCAGTTTTTTTAATGTTTGCATTTAAAACAAGGACTCTTGTGTTTCTAGTATTTGTAACTATTCAATTACATATTTACCCTCATTTTTGTCCAATATCAAATAGCAAGTTGATTGTTTTGGAAGAAACTTATTCCCACAAAATATGACTTCTATACCTATATAGTTCAAGGAAAATCCATATTTCACCAAAAACCCGTATCGTGGAATAATTTTTTTCAAAATATTGCAAACAATACAAAAGAGGTGTTAAAATAAGATAACGAAAAAAGAATTTAAATTACCTTACAAAAATACTTGGGTTAATTGGAATGGATTCTCCCAAAGTGAGAGGAGCGTACAAGTAGATATAAATGAGAATCGAAAAATGATATATATATATATATATATATATATATATATATATATATATATATGTATGGATATACCTGGAAATAGAATAATTTACTGAGGACAAAATTGTCACAAACTAATTATGAAATATTACAAAAATGCCACCACACTAAAAAAGCACCTCCTTAGGTGATTCTTCTTAAAGTGCTTTTATCTGCTTTTCAGTTGAAGAAGCAATAGAAGAAGCACTATTTGCAAACACTTTCAAAGTGCTTTAAGCACAAAAAAAAGCAAAAAAGTACTTCTAAAAGCTCTTGCAAACACCCCTTACATGTTGGGAATTGCATGACATTAAAATAGGGACACAGTTACGTTTAAATTTAAATATCAAAATAATTAAAACAATAAAAAAAATTGAACTATTAAAATTTATTTGTTGTACATAAAAACATTGATGAACATAGTTTATATTTTGGAATTGATTATAATTCCTCGATTATCTAAATACAATTCAATATATAAATTATATTACATAGTGATATTTACTAGTTTAAAATTCAGTCGAGTTCAATTTTAAATTCAAACTAAGAGCAAGTATAATTCGAAAATCTATACCATGTATGTCCGAAAACAATGGATCCCACAATAACAAAATGTCACTTTTTTTTTTCATCTATTCTATTCTATTATATTATACTATTATAAAAGCATGAATATTTCTTAACTTTTTTGAGCGGACTAAACTATCCTTATATAATTTTAAAAAGCAAAAGAAACTCGAAGAAGTATAGTTAAATTAGGAGACATTACAAGTTAATTATACAATACTAACTAAAATATTTTCATAGGAAAAATAAACTAAAAAATAATAGTTAGATTGGAAATCATAAGGTATACCTAGATTATAGTTTTTGATAAAGTCTAAAATGAATTTTATAAAAATAAATAGGCTTTTGGCACTTTGCACCCTGAAAATACAATTTTGTTGGCAATTTGCACCCTGTTGTGTGTTTTGAAGGAAAAAATTCATTGATTGAAGGGTATAATAGTTATTTTCGAATATTTTTGGCACTTTCCACCCTAAAAGTATAGATTTAACACTTTGCACTCTAAAGTATAGAATATTGGCACTTTGCACACAAAAAATATAGTTTCTGGCATTTTCAACCCCGACTTAATATGATAATCTAGCTAAATAATCTAAATAATATGCGATATAATAATATGTTAGATATGTAAACGTGTATTTTAAATATGATGTAAATAATCTAAAGGATACTTGAAATCAAAATGAAGAAAATGTCTTTTTTTTTTAATCTAAATTTTACTGAGAGAAAATGTTAAAATAAGTTATTATAAAGTAAAATAAATTTAGAATAACAAGTTTATGAATGTTGTGCATAGAAATGACCATTTTATTTCTACATCGCCAACATTCATTAGTTTTTTTTTAAGAAAAATACAATAGGGTGGAAAATGTCATACAAATTATTTTTTTAGGGAGCAGAGTGCCAAAAAAATTTATATCGGGGTGAAAAATACTAATATTTTATAATTTTGGAGTGCAAAATCTATATTGCCAAGGTGCAAAGTGAAAAAAAAAATTAAAAATAACTATTCTACCCTTCTACCAATGAATTTTCTCACTAAAACACACACTAGGGTGCAAAGCGCCAAATAAATTATATTTTCGGGGTGCAAAGTGCCAAAACTTTTAAGTCGGGGTACAAAGTGCCAAAACCCTATAATTTCAGGGTGCAAAATGCCAAAAACCCAAAAATAAATCTATGTATAATACTTTATAGTTATAATAATATTTCTATTTATATAATTTTGTGATACATTAGTTAATATGTGCATCGTATTATATGAAAAAATTCAGTGGTAATTCCCTGAACACGCGCAACTCGTGTACATTTTCCTAGTTTTACAATATGGTCCAAATAATTTGAAACTCAACCTAATTTGTTAATTGTTATTGGAAATGAGGGTCAAATTTGAAAGAAAGAAAAATTAATAAAGCATTTTCCAATTTTAACATCACAATTACACTTAGTAAAGTTGTAGCACAATGTCTATTTTTTCACCATTTTTACATGTTTTTAACCTTCCACCTTAAATCATCAAATCACCATTTCATAAAAAATTATAAAGAATTTTTTAGCATCCCATGTTGTTGGACCAAAAAATCACCATTTCACTAAGTCCTATTTCTACACCAAAAAATTTGGTGAAGAAATTTGCATCAAAGGGGGTAATATGCTTTTTTCATATTACATATGGTAAACTGAATATAATGTATTTTATAGGAGATAAATTGCCATTAAATCCAGAGAAAATTTAACAAAAAGGCAAATTTCCCCAAAATAATCATACTCAAGTAAGACATGATCATATTCGAATTAAATTATTTTACACTTTTACTTTAAAAAAATCATCCATTCATTTCACTAGAAAAATTAATTATTTTTTTCAACAATCAGTCGACAATAAAAAAAATAGTATGAAAAATAAAACATTTTAAGAACAAGCGAAATCGTATAGTACTGTACCGTACCGAAATTGAATTGTAACCAGTTTGATATTACATATTAAAAATGGCAACAATTAATACTACTAAGTACTAACAACACCTTAATTTACTTAATTTTTTTTCGTCGTCATTTCCTGTTGTTTTACCTTGCAACTGATTTTTCGAAACTTCAAAACAGAAAATTAGAGGTGCAAAAGAGAATGATGGAGAATACTACTGACCAATAATTAAGGTTAGCTTTTGTATTAATTCATTCTTGACTTTTATTGTTAAATTCATTTTTTGTCAATATTACATTATATATATATATATATATATATATATATATAGGGGATATTAGGTCATATTATATGAGTTAATATGGCCTAATACAACATTTGGTAGCATTGCTCTAATACCGGGTCAAATGGATTAAATCCTTACGACCTGGTATTAAGACTAGATTATAATCCGCCCATGTCTGGGTGGATTAGTTAATCCGGGTGAATACGGATTAGGTAAAATATCACTAATAACCTCAAATTTACATGAAATTAATGCTCAAATACATTTCTATAACTTATTATATAAAAGATTTTTTGTTTCTTGTTGATTTTGTTTCATTCAAAGTGAAAACTAGAAGAAAATATGTTAAAGTGTTTGTGAAGTTTAAAGGCCGCGGAAGAGAAGTAAAAATCCATTGCATAAACTTTTTCTTTTTATAGTTGTTCAATTGGTTAACTGGTTCATTGGTTTTACCGGTTTTTGACCGATTTTTTCCTTTCGAACTGGACATTTACAAAGCTGGTTTTGGAGGGTTAACCGGACGGGATTGGCAACCAGTCATCGGTTAAACCAATCGAACTAGTGCGGTCTGGTCCAATTTTTAAAACATTGGGTAAAATGCCCATTATGCAACGTCACAGAGAGTTAGATGAATATGTTGTCAAGGGTAAGGTTAAATTGGTAATTCAAAAAAGTGTAAGTTATTAACACAAACACGAACAAAAAAAAATGCTTGATTTTAATGAATTAGTCCAAGTTGAGTGGTTAATAGACCAACAATTAGGACTGTCAATCGGGCCCTGTGAGCCTAGCTTTAAATAGCTCGAACTCAAATACTGTCGGGCTTCATAGCTATAGGCTCAAACTCGGCCCATAAATTTTCTAATTTATCTGGCTCAAACTCGGTTCATGTAATTTTTCGGGTATCGGTTCTAAATCGGGCTTATATCGGGTTTGTTGATATAGGCAAAAATAGCTTGACATATAAAATATTTAGATTACCGAAACACATATGAATAGACTACAATTACTTAATACACGAGTACATATCATTAAATAATAATTTAACTGAAAGACTGAATTATTTGCCCACATTTTTTTAGATAAGGTTGATCTATTTGAACATGCAGTAGAGTTTTAAAGTCTTGACTCCAATTTATTGACGTTTTGTGTTAACTTTTGTCTTTTTTGTTTTGTTTTTTTAATCTTTGATTAAACTTTTTTCCTTTGGGTTTTGTCCTTCAGTACATAATTGATATGCTAACATATATGTGAGTTGACATTATAACTTTTTGTAAAGTTTACTTGTTCCAAAATAAAAATAGTAATTAGTAACTATAACTACAATATAAATATTAATCATAATATTTAAAACAATTCTATGTTCGGACTTTATTTGGGCTGAGCCGAGTTGGGCTCAAGCTCAACTCATAAATTGACCGGGTTTAATATAATGTCTCAAACTCGACCGGGCTCACAAATATTTGGGTTCGAACCAATTTTACTCGAGTTGAGCCATCGGGCATCGGATAGGACTGACTCAATTGATAGTCCTGCCAACAATGTATTATTTATTTATTTTTATTTTTTTGGTTACACAATGTATTATTTATAGACCAAAGTTCGGATATGTGAATTTATAACAGGAAAAAAAGAAAAAGTTGAAACTTTCCAAGTTCTCAAAAATAGAGTAATTCCTTAATTGTTTTCATTTATTTTATTTGTGAAAGAAATAAAACTGACAAATGGAAAAATTAATTAAAAAAAAAAACTTTAAAAATGGATTTACAATATAGATTTTTATCCAATACACCCTCCAAGGCAATCGGCCCAGTGGCTACGGCCGTTGGCTACGATATTATTTTATTCTTATTTAGAAATTTAGAATCCTCGATGACGTAAATGAAATTAATTGCATAAAACTCAAGTCAATAATTCGATCATAAGAAGTTAAATCATATTCCTTAATATTATCAATCATTGATCTACTTCACTCTTAGCCATTAGTTTAGTTAGTTTAATTATTTACTATTCCATTGCTTGATTAGCAGTTAATAAACAATTTCCCCAATCAATCAATCAAATTTAATTTTGGAATTTGGTTAGCGATAATTTGATCTAACCTGAGTTAAAACCTTGAAAAATCCCACTGGGTATGATATCTGATCCTAGATCATACTATATTATTATTTTATTCGTGCACTTAAGTTTATTTACGTTATTGTTGTGCGAACAATAGTTTCCTGAAAATGAAAACCTATCGTTTGTCTTTTGAGAAACGGAGTGATTGTGTTATTTCCTCAAACGGAAAAATGTGTGTGTTTAATATAGATTTTTTCACTTGTTTGAATTATCTGTATACATCTAGCATTATCGTTATAAGTAAACAAATTCTACCTAGTAGGTAGCTTTAGAATAAATTTGACGGTATGTGGTGTATTTTTTTTTTTTTTTTTTGTCTTTGTTATTTAAATGAAAATTATTTACTTACATAAAGTGGAAAAAGTTGGGTCAAGCCCACACATATTTTTTTTTCCAAAAAGGAAAAATTTTACATTTTCCCAGTGGCTACGGATGTTATTGCGTTTCACAAAAGTGATCGTGGATGGGCCCGGAGGAGTCTTGGCCCATGCTTATGCACCAACTTATGGGAGGTTCATTATGATGCAGACGAGCCATTGTCTAAAAGTTTCATTAAAATGTTCAAAAAAATGAAACTTTTCGGGGCACGAAAGTCCAGTCCTGAAAAATGACGTCTAAAAATCAACAAAATCAGAGTCCGAAAAAAAATTCAAATGTATTCTAAGTGCTTAATATATTATATTTTGACTTCCAAAAACTTGAAATTTCAAAACAAATGAAACTTTTCGAGGCACGAAAATCGAGCCCTGAAAAATGAAGTCTAAAAATCAGCAAAATCAAAGGCCGAAAAACAAAACAAATTGGTCCTAAGTGCTTCATATATTATTTTTTGACTTCCCAAAACTTAAAATGTCAAAAAATTTAAACTTTTCGGGGCACGAAAATCGAGCCCTGAAAAATGACGTCTTAAAATCAGCTAAATTAGAGTCCGAAAAACAAAACAAATTGCACCTAAGTGCTTAATATATTATTTTTTGACTTCCCAAAACTTAAAATGTCAAAAAAAATTAAACTTTTCGGGGCACGAAAGTCGAGCCCTGAAAAATGACGTCTAAAAATCAGCAAAATCAGAGTCTGAAAAACAATACAAATGTATCCTAAGTGCTTAATATATTATACTTTGAATTCCCAAAACTTGAAATTTCAAAAAAAATGAAACTTTTCGGGGCACGAAATTCGAGCCCTGAAAAATGAAGTCTAAAAATTAGCAAAATCAAAGTCCGAAAAACAAAACAAATTGGTCCTAAGTGCTTCATATATTATTTTTTGACTTCCCAAAACTTAAAATGTCAAAAAAAATGAAACTTTTTGGGGCACGAAAATCGAGCCCTGAAAAATGACGTCTTAAAATAAGCTAAATCAGAATCCGAAAAACAAAACAAATTGCACCTAAGTGCTTAATATATTATTATTTGACTTTCCAAAACTTAAAATGTCCAAACAGATGAAACTTTTCGGGGCACGAAAATCGAGCCTTGAAAAATGACGTCTAAAAGTTAGGAAAATCAGAGTCTGAAAAACAATACAAATGTATCCTAAGTGCTTAATATATTATACTTTGACTTCCCAAAACTTGAAATTTCAAAAAAAATGAAACTTTTCGGTGCACGAAAATCGAGCACTGAAAAATGATGTCTAAAAATCAGCAAAATTAAAGTCAGAAAAATAAAACAAATTGGTCCTAAGTGCTTCATATAATATTTTTTGACTTCCCAAATCTTAAAATGTCAAAAAAAATGAAACTTTTCGGGGCACGAAAATCGAGCCCTGAAAAATGACGTCATAAAATCAGCTAAATCAGAGTCCGAAAAACAAAACAAATTGCACCTAAGTGCTTAATATATTATTTTTGACTTCCCAAAACTTAAAATGTCAAAAAAATTTAAACTTTTTGGGGCACGAAAGTCGAGCCCTGAAAAATGACGTCTAAAAATCAGCAAAATCAGAGTCTGAAAAACAATGCAAATGTATCCTAAGTGCTTAATATATTATACTTTGACTTCCCAAAACTTGAAATTTCAAAAAGAATGAAACTTTTCGGGGTACGAAAATCGAGCCCTGAAAAATGAAGTCTAAAAATCAGCAAAATCAAAGTCCGAAAAACAAAACAAATTGGTCCTAAGTGCTTCATATATTATTTTTTGACTTCCCAAATCTTAAAATGTCAAATTAAATGAAACTTTTCGGGGCATTAAAATCGAGCCCTGAAAAATGACGTCTTAAAATCAGCTAAATCAGTGTCCGAAAAACAAAACAAATTGCACCTAAGTGCTTAATATATTATTTTTTGACTTCCCAAAACTTAAAATGTCCAAAAAAATGAAACTTTTCGGGGCACGAAAGTCGAGCCCTGAAAAATGACGTCTAAAAATCAGAAAAATCAGAGTCCGAAAAACAATACAAATGTATCATAAGTGCTTAATATATTATACTTTGACTTCCAAAAACTTGAAATTTCAAAAAAAAATGAAACTTTTCGGGGAACGAAAATCGAGTCTTGAAAAATGAAGTCTAAAAATCAGCAAAATCAAAGTCCGAAAAACTAAACAAATTGGTCCTAAGTGCTTCTTATATTATTTTTTGAATTCCCAAAACTTGAAATTTCAAAAAAAATGAAAATTTTAGATGCACGAAAATCGAGCCCTGAAAAATGACGTTTTAAAATCAGCTAAATCAGAGTCCGAAAAACAAAACAAATGGCACCTAAGTGCTTAATATATTAATTTTTGACTTCCCTAAACTTAAAATGTGAAAAAAAATGAAACTTTTCGGGGCGCGGAAATTGATCCCTGAAAAATGACGTCTTAAAATCATCAAAATCAGAGTCCGAAAAACAAAGCAAATGTCTCTTAAGTGCTTAATATAAATTTTTTTGATTTCCCAAAACTTAAAATGTCAAAAAAAATGAAACTTTTCGGGGCGCGAAAGTCGAGCCCTGAAAAATGACATCTAAAAATCAGCAAAATCAGAGTCCGAAAAACAATACAAATGTCTCCTAAGTTCTTAATATATTATATTTTGACTTACCAAAACTTGAAATTTCAAAAAAAATGAAACATTTCGGGGCACGAAAATCGAGCCCTGAAAAATGAAGTCTAAAAATCAGCAAAATCAAAGGCCGAAAAACAAAACAAATTGGTCCTAAGTGCTTCATATATTATTTTTTGACTTCCCAAAACTTAATATATGAAGAAAAAAAAATGAAACTTTTCGGGGCACGAAAATCGAGTAATGAAAAAAGACGTCTTAAAATAAGCAAAATCAGAGTCCGAAAAACAAATCAAATGGCTGGTAAATGATTAATATATTATTTGTCAACTTCCCAAAACTTAAAATGTCAAAAAAAATGAAACTTTTCGGGGCACAAAAATTGAGCCCTGAAAAATGACGTCTAAAAATCAGCAAAATTAGAGTCCGAAAAATAATTCAAATGTCTTCTAAGTGCTTCTTATATCATTTTTTGACATCCCAAAACTTAAGATGTCAAAAAAAATGAAACTTTTCGGGGCACGAAAGTCGAGCCCTGAAAAATGACGTCTAAAAATCAGCAAAATCAGAGTCCGATAAATAATACAAATGTATCCTAAGTGCTTAATATATTACACTTTGACTTCCCAAAACTTGTAATTTCAAAAAAAATGAAACTTTTCGGGACACGAAAATCGAGCCCCGGAAAATGAAGTCTAAAAATCAGCAAAATCAATGTCCGAGAAACAAAACAAATTGGTCCTAAGTGCTTCATATAATATTTTTTGACTTCCCAAATCTGAAAATGTCAAAAAAAAATGAAACTTTCGGGGCACGAAAATCGAGCCCTGAAAAATGACGTCATAAAATCAGCTAAATCAGAGTCCGAAAAACATAAAAAATTGCACCTAAGTGCTTTATATATTATTTTTTGAATTCCCAAAACATAAAATGCCCAAAAAAATGAAACTTTTCGGGGCACGAAAGTCGAGCCCTGAAAAATGACGTCTAAAAATCAACAAAATCAGAGTCAGAAAAACAATACAAATGTATCCTAAGTGCTAAATATATTATACTTTGACTTCCCAAAACTTGAAATTTCAAAAAAAATGAAACTTTTCGGGGAACGAAAATCGAGCCCTGAAAAATGAAGTCTAAAAATCAGTAAAATTAAAGTCCGAAAAACAAAACAAATTGGTCCTAAGGACTTCTAATATTATTTTTTGACTTCCCAAAACTTGAAATTTCAAAAAAAATGAAACTTTTCGGGGCACGAAAATCGAGTCCTGAAAAATGACGTCTTAAAATCAGCTAAATCAGAGTCCGAAAAACAAAACAAATTGCACCTAAGTGCTTAATATATTATTTTTTGACTTCCCAAACTTAAAATGTCCAAAAAAATGAATCTTTTCGGGGCACGGAAATTGATCCCTGAAAAATGACGTCTTAAAATCAGCAAAATCAGACTCCGAAAAACAAAGAAAATGGCTCCTAAGTGCTTAATATAAATTTTTTTGATTTCCCAAAACTTAAAATTTCAAAAAAAATGAAACTTTTCGGGGAACGAAAATTGAGCCTTGAAAAATGAAGTCTAAAAATCAGTAAAATCAAAGTCCGAAAAACAAAACAAATTGGTCCTAAGGACTTCTAATATTATTTTTTGACTTCCCAAAACTTGAAATTTAAAAAAAAATGAAACTTTTTGGGACACGAAAATCGAGTCCTAAAAAATGACGTCTTAAAATCAGCTAAATCAGAGTCCGAAAAACAAAACAAATTGCACCTAAGTGCTTGATATATTATTTTTTGACTTCCCAAACTTAAAATGTACAAAAAAATGAAACTTTTCGGGGCACGGAAATTGATTCCTGAAAAATGACGTCTTAAAATCAGCAAAATCAGACTCCGAAAAACAAAGAAAATGGCTCCTAAGTGCTTAATATAAATTTTTTTGATTTCCCAAAACTTAAAATGTCAAAAAAAATGAAACTTTTCGGGGCACGAAAGTCGATCCCTGAAAAATGACATCTAAAAATCAGCAAAATCAGAGTCCGAAAAACAATACAAATGTCTACTAAGTTCTTAATATATTATATTTTGACTTCCCAAAACTTGAAATTTCAAAAAAAATGAAACATTTCAGGGCACGAAAATCGAGCCCTGATAAATGAAGTCTAAAAATAAGCAAAATCAAAGGCCGAAAAATAAAACAAATTGGTCCTAAGTGTTTCATATATTATTTTTTGAAATCCCAAAACTTAAAATGTAAAAAAAATGAAACTTTTCGGGGCACGAAAATCGAGCACTGAAAAACGACATCTTAAAATCAGCTAAATCAGAGTCCGAAAAATAATTCAAATGTCTTCTAAGTGCTTCTTATATCATTTTTTGACATCCCAAAACTTAAAATGTCAAAAAAAATGAAACTTTTCGGGGCACGAAAGTCGAGCCCTGAAAAATTACGTCTAAAAATCAGCAAAATCAGAGTCCGAAAAATAATACAAATGTGTCCTAAGTGCTTAATATATTACACTTTGACTTCCCAAAACTTGTAATTTAAAAAAAAAATGAAACTTTTCGAAGCACGAAAATCGAGCCCTGAAAAATGAAGTCTAAAAATCAGCAATATCAATGTCCGAAAAACAAAACAAATTGGTCCTAAGTGCTTCATATAATATTTTTTGACTTCCCAAAACTGAAAATGTCAAAAAAAATGAAACTTTCGGGGCACGAAAATCGAGCCCTGAAAAATGACGTCATAAAATCAGCTAAATCAGAGTCCGAAAAACAAAACAAATTGCACCTAAGTGCTTAATATATTATTTTTTGACTTCCCAAAACATAAAATGTCCAAAAAAATGAAACTTTTCGGGGCACGAAAGTCGAGCCCTGAAAAATGATGTCTAAAAATCAACAAAATCAGAGTCAGAAAAACAATACAAATGTATCATAAGTGCTTAATATATTATACTTTGACTTCCCAAAACATGAAATTTCAAAAAAAAATGAAACTTTTCGGGGAACGAAAATCGATTCTTGAAAAATGAAGTCTAAAAATCAGTAAAATCAAAGTCCGAAAAACAAAACAAATTGGTCCTAAGTGCTTCTAATATTATTTTTTGACTTCACAAAACTTGAAATTTCAAAAAAAATGAAACTTTTCGGGACACGAAAATCGAGTCCTGAAAAATGACGTCTTAAAATCAGCTAAATCAGAGTCCGAAAAACAAAACAAATTGCACCTTAGTGCTTAATATATTATTTTTTGACTTCCCTAAACTTAAAATGTCAAAAAAAAATGAAACTTTTTGGGGCACCAAAATCGATGCTTGAAAAATGACGTCTTAAAATCAGCAAAATCAAAGTCCGAAAAACAAATCAAATGGCTCCTAAATGATTAAAATGTCAAAGAAAATGAAACTTTTCGGGGCACGAAAGTCGAGCCCTGAAAAATGACGTTTAAAAATCAGCAAAATCAGAGTCCGAAAAAAAATACAAATGCATCCTAAGTGCTTAATATATTACACTTTGACTTCCCAAAACATGAAATTTAAAAAAAAATGAAACTTTTCTGGGCACGAAAATCGAGCCCTGGAAAATGAAGTCTAAAAATCAGCAAAATCACAGTCCCAAAAACAAAACAAATTGGTCCTAAGTGCTTCTTATAATATTTTTTTACTTCCCAAATCTTAAAATGTCAAAAAAAAAATGAAACTTTCGGGAAACGAAAATCGAGCCCTGAAAAATGACGTCATTTAATCAGCTAAATCAGAGTCCGAAAAACAAAACAAATTGCACCTAAGTGCTTAATATATTATTTTTTGACTTCCCAAAACATAAAATGTCCAAAAAAATGAAACTTTTCGGGGCACGAAAGTCGAGCCCTGAAAAATGACGTCTAAAAATCAGCAAAATCAGAGTCCGAAAAACAATACAGATATATCCTAAGTGCTTAATATATCATACTTTGACTTCCCAAAACTTGAAATTTCAAAAAAAATGAAACTTTTCGGGGAACGAAAATCGAGCCTTGAAAAATGAAGTCTAAAAATCAGTAAAATAAAAGTCCGAAAAACAAAACAAATCGGTCCTAAGTGCTTCTAATATTATTTTTTGACTTCCCAAAACTTGAAATTTCAAAAAAAATGAAACTTTTCGGGACACTAAAATCGAGTCCTGAAAAATGACGTCTTAAAATCAGCTAAATCAGAGTCCGAAAAACTAAACATATTGCACCTAAGTGCTTAATATATTATTTTTTGACTTCCCAAAACTTAAAATATCCAAAAAAATGAAATTTTCGGGGCACGGAAATTGATCCCTGAAAAATGACGTCTTAAAATCAGCAAAATAAGACTTCGAAAAACAAAGAAAATGGCTCCTAAGTGCTTAATATAAATTTTTTTGATTTCCCAAAACATAAAATGTCAAAAAAAATGAACTTTTCGGGGCACGAAAGTCGAGCCTTGAAAAATGACATCTAAAAATCAGCAAAATCCGAGTCCGAAAAACAATACAAATGTCTCCTAAGTGCTTAATATATTATATTTTGACTTCCCATAACTTGAAATTTCAAAAAAAATTAAACATTTCGTGGCACGAGAATCGAGCCCTGAAAAATGAAGTCTAAAAATCAGCAAAATCAAAGGCCGAAAAACAAAACAAATTGGTCCTAAGTGTTTCATATATTATTTTTTGAAATCCCAAAACTTAAAATGTAAAACAAAATGAAACTTTTCGGGGCACGAAAATCGAGCACTGAAAAATGACATCTTAAAATCAGCTAAATCAGAGTCCGAAAAACAAAACAAATTGCACCTAAGTGCTTAATATATTATTTTTTGACTTCCCTAAACTTAAAATGTAAAAAAAAATGAAACTTTTTGGGGCACCAAAATCGATGCCTGAAAAATGACGTCTTAAAATTAGCAAAATCAGAGTCCAAAAAACAATACAAATGTCTTCTAAGTGCTTCTTATATCATTTTTTGACATCCCAAAACTTAAAATGTCAAAGAAAATGAAACTTTTCGGGGCATGAAAATCGAGCCCTGAAAAATGACTTCTAAAAATCTGCAAAATCAGAGTCCGAAAAACAATACAAATGTATCCTAAGTTCTTAATATATTATATTTTGACTTCCCAAAACTTGAAATTTCAAAAAAAATGAAACATTTCGGGGCACGAAAATCGAGCCCTGAAAAATGAAGTCTAAAAATCAGCAAAATCAAAGGCCGAAAAACAAAACAAATTGGTCCTAAGTGCTTCATATATTATTTTTTGACTTCCCAAAACTTAAAATATCAAAAAAAATGAAACTTTTCAGGGCACAAAAATCGAGCAATGAAAAACGACGTCTTTAAATCAGCAAAATTAGAGTCCGAAAAACAAATCAAATGGCTGCTAAATGATTAATATATTATTTTTTGACTTCCCAAAATTTAAAATGTCAAAAAAAATGAAACTTTTCAGGGCACGAAAATTGAGCCCTGAAAAATGACGTCTAACAATCAGCAAAATCAGAGTCCGAAAAATAATTCAAATGTCTTCTAAGTGCTTCTTATATCATTTTTTGACATCCCAAAACCTAAAATGTCAAAAAAAATGAAACTTTTCGGGGCACGAAAGTCGAGCCCTGAAAAATGACATCTAAAAATCAGCAAAATCAGAGTCCGAAAAACAATACAAATGTCTCCTAAGTTCTTAATATATTATATTTTGACTTCCCAAAACTTGAAATTTCAAAAAAAATGAAACATTTCGGGGCACGAAAATCGAGCCCTGAAAAATGAAGTCTAAAAATCATTAAAATTAAAGGCCGAAAAACAAAACAAATTGGTCCTAAGTGCTTCATATATTATTTTTTGACTTCCCAAAACTTAAAATATCAAAAAAAAATGAAACTTTTCGGGCCACGAAAATCGAGCAATGAAAAATGACGTCTTAAAATCAGCTAAATCAGAGTCCGACAAACAAAACAAATTGCACCTAAGTGCTTAATATATTATTTTTTGACTTCCCTAAACTTAAAATGTCAAATAAAAAATGAAACTTTTTGGGGCACCAAAATAGATCCCTGAAAAATAACGTCTTAAAATCAGAAAAATCAGAGTCCGAAAAACAAATCAAATGGCTGCTAAATGATTAATATATTATTTTTTAACTTCCCAAAACTTAAAATGCCAAAAATAATGAAACTTTTCGGGGCACGAAAATTGAGCCCTGAAAAATGACGTCTAAAAATCAGCAAAATCAGAGTCCGAAAAATAATTCAAATGTCTTCTAAGTGCTTCTTATATAATTTTTTGACATCCCAAAACTTAAAATGTCAAAAAAAAATGAAACTTTTCGGGGCACGAAAGTCGATCCCTGAAAACTGACGTATAAAAATCAGCAAAATCAGAGTCCGAAAAATAATACAAATGTATCCTAAGTGCTTAATATATTACACTTTGACTTCCCAAAACTTGTAATTTCAAAAAAAATGAAACTTTTCGGGGCACGAAAATCGAGCCCTGGAAAATGAAGACTAAAAATCAGCAAAATCAATGTCCGAAAAATAAAACAAATTGGTCCTAAGTGCTTCATATAATATTTTTTGACTTCACAAATATGAAAATGTCAAAAAAAATGAAATTTTCGGGGCACGAAAATCGAGCCCTGAAAAATGACGTCATTTATTCAGCTAAATCAGAGTCCGAAAAACAAAACAAATTGCACCTAAGTGCTTAATATATTATTTTTTGACTTCCCAAAACATAAAATGTCCAAAAAAATGAAACTTTTCGGGGAACGAAAATCGAGCCTTGAAAAATGAAGTCTAAAAATCAGTAAAATCAAAGTCCGAAAAACAAAACAAATCGGTCCTAAGTGCTTCTAATATTATTTTTTGACTTCCCAAAACTTGAAATTTCAAAAAAATGAAACTTTTCGGGACACTAAAATCGAGTCCTGAAAAATGACGTCTTAAAATCAGCTAAATCAGAGTCCGAAAAACAAAGAAAATGGCTCCTAAGTGCTTAATATAAATTTTTTTGATTTCCCAAAACTTAAAATGTCAAAAAAAATGAACTTTTCAGGGCACGAAAGTCGAGCCTTGAAAAATGACATCTAAAATCAGCAAAATCAGAGTCCGAAAAACAATACAAATGTCTCCTAAGTGCTTAATATATTATATTTTGACTTCCCAAAACTTGAAATTTCAAAAAAAATTAAACATTTCGGGGCACGAAAATCGATCCCTGAAAAATGAAATCTAAAAATCAGCAAAATCAAAGGCCGAAAAACAAAACAAATTGGTCCTAAGTGTTTCATATATTATTTTTTGAAATCCCAAAACTTAAAATGTAAAAAAAAATGAAACTTTTCGGGGGCACGAAAATCGAGCACTGAAAAATGACATCTTAAAATCAGCTAAATCAGAGTCCGAAAAACAAAACAAATTGCACCTAAGTGCTTAATATAATATTTTTTGACTTCCCTAAACTTAAAATGTTAAAAAAAAATTAAACTTTTTGGGGCACCAAAATCGATGCCTGAAAAATGACGTCTTAAAATTAGCAAAATAAGAGTCCAAAAAACAATACAAATGTCTTCCAAGTGCTTCTTATATCATTTTTTGACATCCCAAAACTCAAAATGTCAAAGAAAATGAAACTTTTCGGGGCACTAAAATCGAGCCCTGAAAAATGACGTCTAAAAATCAGCAAAATCAGAGTCCGAAAAACAATACAAATGTCTCCTAAGTGCTTAATATATTATATTTTGACTTCCCAAAACTTGAAATTTCAAAAAAAATTAAACATTTCGGGGCACGAAAATCGAGCCCTGAAAAATGAAGTCTAAAAATCAGCAAAATCAAAGGCCGAAAAACAAACCAAATTGGTCCTAAGTGCTTCATATATTATTTTTTGACTTCCCAAAACTTAAAATATCAAAAAAAATGAAACTTTTCGGGGCACGAAAATCGAGCAATGAAAAATGACGTCTTAAAATCAGCTAAATCAGAGTCCGACAAACAAAACAAATTGCACATAAGTGCTTACTATATTATTTTTTGACTTCCCTAAACTTAAATTGTCAAAAAAAAAAAAAAAACTTTTTGGGGCACCAAAATCGATCCCTGAAAAATAACGTCTTTAAATCAGCAAAATTAGAGCACGAAAAACAAATCAAATGGCTGCTAAATGATTAATATATTATTTTTTGACTTCCCAAAACTTAAAATGTCAAAAAAAATGAAACTTTTCGGGGCACGAAAATTGAACCCTGAAAAATGACGTCTAAAAATCAGCAAAATCAGAGTCCGAAAAATAATTCAAATGTCTTCTAAGTGCTTCTTATATCATTTTTTGACATCCCAAAACTTAAAATGTCAAAAAAAATGAAACTTTTCGGGGAACGAAAGTCGAGCCCTGAAAAATGACATCTAAAAATCAGCAAAATCAGAGTCCGAAAAACAATACAAATGTCTCCTAAGTTCTTAATATATTATATTTTGACTTCCCAAAACTTGAAATTTCAAAAAAAATGAAACATTTCGGGGCACGAAAATCGAGCCCTGAAAAATGAAGTCTAAAAATCAGCAAAATCAATGGCCGAAAAACAAAAAAAATTGGTCCTAAGTGCTTCATAAATTATTTTTTGACTTCCCAAAACTTAAAATATCAAAAAAAATGAAACTTTTCGGGGCACGAAAATCGAGCAATGAAAAATGACGTCTTAAAATCAGCTAAATCAGAGTCCGACAAACAAAACAAATTGCACCTAATTGCTTAAAATATTATTTTTTGACTTCCCTAAACTTAAAATGTCAAATAAAAAATGAAACTTTTTGGGGCACCAAAATAGATCCCTGAAAAATAACGTCTTAAAATCAGCAAAATCAGAGTCCGAAAAACAAATCAAATGGCTGCTAAATTATTAATATATTATTTTTTGACTTCCCAAAACTTAAAATGTCAAAAATAATGAAACTTTTCGGGGACCGAAAATTGAGCCCTGAAAAATGACGTCTAAAAATCAGCAAAATCAGAGTCCGAAAAATAATTCAAATGTCTTCTAAGTGCTTCTTATATAATTTTTTGACATCCCAAAACTTAAAATGTCAAAAAAAAATGAAACTTTTCGGGGCACGAAAGTCGAGCCCTAAAAAATGACGTCTAAAAATCAGCAAAATCAGAGTCCGAAAAATAATACAAATGTATCCTAAGTGCTTAATATATTACACTTTGACTTCCCAAAACTTGTAATTTCAAAAAAAATGAAACTTTTCGGGGCACGAAAATCGAGCCCTGGAAAATGAAGTCTAAAAATCAGCAAAATCAATGTCCGAAAAACAAAACAATTGGTCCTAAGTGCTTCATATAATATTTTTTGACTTCCCAAATATGAAAATGTCAAAAAAAATGAAACTTTCGGGGCACGAAAATCGAGCCCTGAAAAATGACGTCATAAAATCAGCTAAATCAGAGTCCGAAAAACAAAACAAATTGCACCTAAGTGCTTAATATATTATTTTTTGACTTCCCAAAACATAAAATGTCCAAAAAAATGAAATTTTTCGGGGCACGAAAGTCGGCCCTGAAAAATGAAGTCTAAAAATCAACAAAATCAGAGTCAGAAAAACAAATCAAATGGCTCCTAAATAATTAATATATTATTTTTTTACTTCCCAAAACTTGAAATGTCAAAAAAAATGAAACTTTTCGGGGCACGAAAATTGAGCCTTGAAAAATGACGTCTAAAAATAAGCAAATTCAGAGTCCGAAAAACAATACAAATGTCTTCTAAGTGCTTCATATATTATTTTTTGACATCCAAAAACTTAAAATATCAAAAAAAAATGAAACTTTTCGGGGCACGAAAGTCGAGCCCTGAACAATGACGTCTAAAAATCAGCAAAATCAAAGTCCGAAAAACAATACAAATGTATCCTAAGTGCTTAATATATTAGACTTTGACTTCCCCAAACTTGAAATTTCAAAAAAAATGAAACTTTTCGTGCAACGAAAATCGAGCCCTGAAAAATGAAGTCTAAAAATCAGCAAAATAAAAGTCCGAAATACAAAGCAAATTGGTCCTAAGTGCTTCTTATATTACTTTTTGACTTCCCAAAACTTAAAAATTCAAAAAAAATTAAACTTTTCGGGGCACGAAAATCGAGCCCTGAAAAATGACGTCTTAAAATCAGCTAAATCAGAGTCCGAAAAACAAAACAAATGGCACCTAAGTGCTTAATATATTATTTTTTGACTTCCCTAAACTTAAAATGTCAAAAAAAATGAAACTTTTCGAGGCACGAAAGTCGAGCCCCGAAAAATGACGTCTAAAAATCAGGAAAACCAGAGTCCGAAAAACAATACAAATGTATCATAAGTGCTTAATATATTATACTTTGACTTCCCAAAACTTGAAATTTCAAAAAAAAATGAAACTTTTCGGGGAACGGAAATCGAGCCCTGAAAAATGAAGTCTAAAAATCAGCAAAATCAAAGTCCGAAAAATAAAACAAATTTGTCCTAAGTACTTCTTATATTATTTTTTGACTTCCCAAAACTTTAAATTTCAAAAAAAATGAAACTTTTCGGGCCACGAAAATCGAGCCCTGAAAGATGACGTCTTAAAATAACCTAAATCAGAGTCCGAAAAACAAAACAAATTGAACCTAAGTGCTTAATATTTTATTTTTTGACTTCCCTAAACACAAAATGTCAAGAAAAACGAAACTTTTTGGGGCTCGAAAATCGATCCCTGAAAAATGACGTCTTAAAATCAGCAAAATCAGAGTCCGAAAAACAAATCAAATGGCTCCTAAATAATTAATATATTATTTTTTGACTTCCCAAAACTTAAAATGTCAAAAAAAATGAAACTTTTCGAGGCACGAAAATTGAGCCCTGAAAAATGACGTCTAAAAATTCGCAAAATCAGAGTCCGAAAAACAATACAAATGTCTTCTAAGTGCTTCATATATTATTTTTTGACATCCAAAAACTTAAAATGTCAAAAAAAAAAAAAATGAAACTTTTCGGGGCACGAAAGTCGAGCCCTTAAAAATGACGTCTAAAAATCAGCAAAATCAGAGTCCGAAAAACAATACAAATGTATACTAAGTGCTTAATATATTCTATTTTGACTTCCCAAAACTTGAAATTTCAAAAAAAATGAAACATTTCGGGGCACGAAAATCGAGCCCTGAAAAATGAAGTCTAAAAATCATTAAAATTAAAGGCCGAAAAACAAAACAAATTGGTCCTAAGTGCTTCATATATTATTTTTTGACTTCCCAAAACTTAAAATATCAAAAAAAAATGAAACTTTTCGGGCCACGAAAATCGAGCCATGAAAAATGACGTCTTAAAATCAGCTAAATCAGAGTCCGACAAACAAAACAAATTGCACCTAAGTGCTTAATATATTATTTTTTGACTTCCCTAAACTTAAAATGTCAAATAAAAAATGAAACTTTTTGGGGCACCAAAATAGATCCCTGAAAAATAACGTCTTAAAATCAGAAAAATCAGAGTCCGAAAAACAAATCAAATGGCTGCTAAATGATTAATATATTATTTTTTGACTTCCCAAAACTTAAAATGCCAAAAATAATGAAACTTTTCGGGGCACGAAAATTGAGCCCTGAAAAATGACGTCTAAAAATCAGCAAAATCAGAGTCCGAAAAATAATTCAAATGTCTTCTAAGTGCTTCTTATATAATTTTTTGACATCCCAAAACTTAAAATGTCAAAAAAAAATGAAACTTTTCGGGGCACGAAAGTCGAGCCCTGAAAACTGACGTATAAAAATCAGCAAAATCAGAGTCCGAAAAATAATACAAATGTATCCTAAGTGCTTAATATATTACACTTTGACTTCCCAAAACTTGTAATTTCAAAAAAAATGAAACTTTTCGGGGCACGAAAATCGAGCCCTGGAAAATGAAGACTAAAAATCAGCAAAATCAATGTCCGAAAAATAAAACAAATTGGTCCTAAGTGCTTCATATAATATTTTTTGACTTCACAAATATGAAAATGTCAAAAAAAATGAAATTTTCGGGGCACGAAAATCGAGCCCTGAAAAATGACGTCATTTATTCAGCTAAATCAGAGTCCGAAAAACAAAACAAATTGCACCTAAGTGCTTAATATATTATTTTTTGACTTCCCAAAACATAAAATGTCCAAAAAAATGAAACTTTTCGGGGAACGAAAATCGAGCCTTGAAAAATGAAGTCTAAAAATCAGTAAAATCAAAGTCCGAAAAACAAAACAAATCGGTCCTAAGTGCTTCTAATATTATTTTTTGACTTCCCAAAACTTGAAATTTCAAAAAAATGAAACTTTTCGGGACACTAAAATCGAGTCCTGAAAAATGACGTCTTAAAATCAGCTAAATCAGAGTCCGAAAAACAAAGAAAATGGCTCCTAAGTGCTTAATATAAATTTTTTTGATTTCCCAAAACTTAAAATGTCAAAAAAAATGAACTTTTCAGGGCACGAAAGTCGAGCCTTGAAAAATGACATCTAAAATCAGCAAAATCAGAGTCCGAAAAACAATACAAATGTCTCCTAAGTGCTTAATATATTATATTTTGACTTCCCAAAACTTGAAATTTCAAAAAAAATTAAACATTTCGGGGCACGAAAATCGATCCCTGAAAAATGAAATCTAAAAATCAGCAAAATCAAAGGCCGAAAAACAAAACAAATTGGTCCTAAGTGTTTCATATATTATTTTTTGAAATCCCAAAACTTAAAATGTAAAAAAAAATGAAACTTTTCGGGGGCACGAAAATCGAGCACTGAAAAATGACATCTTAAAATCAAATAAATCAGAGTCCGAAAAACAAAACAAATTGCACCTAAGTGCTTAATATAATATTTTTTGACTTCCCTAAACTTAAAATGTTAAAAAAAAATTAAACTTTTTAGGGCACCAAAATCGATGCCTGAAAAATGACGTCTTAAAATTAGCAAAATCAGAGTCCAAAAAACAATACAAATGTCTTCCAAGTGCTTCTTATATCATTTTTTGACATCCCAAAACTCAAAATGTCAAAGAAAATGAAACTTTTCGGGGCACTAAAATCGAGCCCTGAAAAATGACGTCTAAAAATCAGCAAAATCAGAGTCCGAAAAACAATACAAATGTCTCCTAAGTGCTTAATATATTACATTTTGACTTCCCAAAACTTGAAATTTCAAAAAAAATTAAACATTTCGGGGCACGAAAATCGAGCCCTGAAAAATGAAGTCTAAAAATCAGCAAAATCAAAGGCCGAAAAACAAAACAAATTGGTCCTAAGTGCTTCATATATTATTTTTTGACTTCCCAAAACTTAAAATATCAAAAAAAATGAAACTTTTCGGGGCACGAAAATCGAGCAATGAAAAATGACGTCTTAAAATCAGCTAAATCAGAGTCCGACAAACAAAACAAATTGCACATAAGTGCTTACTATATTATTTTTTGACTTCCCTAAACTTAAATTGTCAAAAAAAAAAAAAAACTTTTTGGGGCACCAAAATCGATCCCTGAAAAATAACGTCTTTAAATCAGCAAAATTAGAGCACGAAAAACAAATCAAATGGCTGCTAAATGATTAATATATTATTTTTTGACTTCCCAAAACTTAAAATGTCAAAAAAAATGAAACTTTTCGGGGCACGAAAATTGAGCCCTGAAAAATGACGTCTAAAAATCAGCAAAATCAGAGTCCGAAAAATAATTCAAATGTCTTCTAAGTGCTTCTTATATCATTTTTTGACATCCCAAAACTTAAAATGTCAAAAAAAATGAAACTTTTCGGGGAACGAAAATCGAGCCCTGAAAAATGACATCTAAAAATCAGCAAAATCAGAGTCCGAAAAACAATACAAATGTCTCCTAAGTTCTTAATATATTATATTTTGACTTCCCAAAACTTGAAATTTCAAAAAAAATGAAACATTTCGGGGCACGAAAATCGAGCCCTGAAAAATGAAGTCTAAAAATCAGCAAAATCAATGGCCGAAAAACAAAAAAAATTGGTCCTAAGTGCTTCATAAATTATTTTTTGACTTCCCAAAACTTAAAATATCAAAAAAAATGAAACTTTTCGGGGCACGAAAATCGAGCAATGAAAAATGACGTCTTAAAATCAGCTAAATCAGAGTCCGACAAACAAAACAAATTGCACCTAATTGCTTAAAATATTATTTTTTGACTTCCCTAAACTTAAAATGTCAAATAAAAAATGAAACTTTTTGGGGCACCAAAATAGATCCCTGAAAAATAACGTCTTAAAATCAGCAAAATCAGAGTCCGAAAAACAAATCAAATGGCTGCTAAATGATTAATATATTATTTTTTGACTTCCCAAAACTTAAAATGTCAAAAATAATGAAACTTTTCGGGGACCGAAAATTGAGCCCTGAAAAATGACGTCTAAAAATCAGCAAAATCAGAGTCCGAAAAATAATTCAAATGTCTTCTAAGTGCTTCTTATATAATTTTTTGACATCCCAAAACTTAAAATGTCAAAAAAAATGAAACTTTTCGGGGCACGAAAGTCGAGCCCTGAAAAATGACGTCTAAAAATCAGCAAAATCAGAGTCCGAAAAATAATACAAATGTATCCTAAGTGCTTAATATATTACACTTTGACTTCCCAAAACTTGTAATTTCAAAAAAAATGAAACTTTTCGGGGCACGAAAATCGAGCCCTGGAAAATGAAGTCTAAAAATCAGCAAAATCAATGTCCGAAAAACAAAACAATTGGTCCTAAGTGCTTCATATAATATTTTTTGACTTCCCAAATATGAAAATGTCAAAAAAAATGAAACTTTCGGGGCACGAAAATCGAGCCCTGAAAAATGACGTCATAAAATCAGCTAAATCAGAGTCCGAAAAACAAAACAAATTGCACCTAAGTGCTTAATATATTATTTTTTGACTTCCCAAAACATAAAATGTCCAAAAAAATGAAATTTTTCGGGGCACGAAAGTCGGCCCTGAAAAATGAAGGCTAAAAATCAACAAAATCAGAGTCAGAAAAACAAATCAAATGGCTCCTAAATAATTAATATATTATTTTTTTACTTCCCAAAACTTGAAATGTCAAAAAAAATGAAACTTTTCGGGGCACGAAAATTGAGCCTTGAAAAATGACGTCTAAAAATAAGCAAATTCAGAGTCCGAAAAACAATACAAATGTCTTCTAAGTGCTTCATATATTATTTTTTGACATCCAAAAACTTAAAATATCAAAAAAAAATGAAACTTTTCGGGGCACGAAAGTCGAGCCCTGAACAATGACGTCTAAAAATCAGCAAAATCAAAGTCCGAAAAACAATACAAATGTATCCTAAGTGCTTAATATATTAGACTTTGACTTCCCCAAACTTGAAATTTCAAAAAAAATGAAACTTTTCGTGCAACGAAAATCGAGCCCTGAAAAATGAAGTCTAAAAATCAGCAAAATAAAAGTCCGAAATACAAAGCAAATTGGTCCTAAGTGCTTCTTATATTACTTTTTGACTTCCCAAAACTTAAAAATTCAAAAAAAATTAAACTTTTCGGGGCACGAAAATCGAGCCCTGAAAAATGACGTCTTAAAATCAGCTAAATCAGAGTCCGAAAAACAAAACAAATGGCACCTAAGTGCTTAATATATTATTTTTTGACTTCCCTAAACTTAAAATGTCAAAAAAAATGAAACTTTTCGAGGCACGAAAGTCGAGCCCCGAAAAATGACGTCTAAAAATCAGGAAAACCAGAGTCCGAAAAACAATACAAATGTATCATAAGTGCTTAATATATTATACTTTGACTTCCCAAAACTTGAAATTTCAAAAAAAAATGAAACTTTTCGGGGAACGGAAATCGAGCCCTGAAAAATGAAGTCTAAAAATCAGCAAAATCAAAGTCCGAAAAATAAAACAAATTGGTCCTAAGTACTTCTTATATTATTTTTTGACTTCCCAAAACTTTAAATTTCAAAAAAAATGAAACTTTTCGGGCCACGAAAATCGAGCCCTGAAAGATGACGTCTTAAAATAACCTAAATCAGAGTCCGAAAAACAAAACAAATTGAACCTAAGTGCTTAATATTTTATTTTTTGACTTCCCTAAACACAAAATGTCAAGAAAAACGAAACTTTTTGGGGCTCGAAAATCGATCCCTGAAAAATGACGTCTTAAAATCAGCAAAATCAGAGTCCGAAAAACAAATCAAATGGCTCCTAAATAATTAATATATTATTTTTTGACTTCCCAAAACTTAAAATGTCAAAAAAAATGAAACTTTTCGAGGCACGAAAATTGAGCCCTGAAAAATGACGTCTAAAAATTCGCAAAATCAGAGTCCGAAAAACAATACAAATGTCTTCTAAGTGCTTCATATATTATTTTTTGACATCCAAAAACTTAAAATGTCAAAAAAAAAAAAAATGAAACTTTTCGGGGCACGAAAGTCGAGCCCTTAAAAATGACGTCTAAAAATCAGCAAAATCAGAGTCCGAAAAACAATACAAATGTATACTAAGTGCTTAATATATTCTATTTTGACTTCCCAAAACTTGAAATTTCAAAAAAAATGAAACATTTCGGGGCACGAAAATCGAGCCCTGAAAAATGAAGTCTAAAAATCATTAAAATTAAAGGCCGAAAAACAAAACAAATTGGTCCTAAGTGCTTCATATATTATTTTTTGACTTCCCAAAACTTAAAATATCAAAAAAAAAATGAAACTTTTCGGGCCACGAAAATCGAGCAATGAAAAATGACGTCTTAAAATAAGCTAAATCAGAGTCCGACAAACAAAACAAATTGCACCTAAGTGCTTAATATATTATTTTTTGACTTCCCTAAACTTAAAATGTCAAATAAAAAATGAAACTTTTTGGGGCACCAAAATAGATCCCTGAAAAATAACGTCTTAAAATCAGAAAAATCAGAGTCCGAAAAACAAATCAAATGGCTGCTAAATGATTAATATATTATTTTTTGACTTCCCAAAACTTAAAATGCCAAAAATAATGAAACTTTTCGGGGCACGAAAATTGAGCCCTGAAAAATGACGTCTAAAAATCAGCAAAATCAGAGTCCGAAAAATAATTCAAATGTCTTCTAAGTGCTTCTTATATAATTTTTTGACATCCCAAAACTTAAAATGTCAAAAAAAAATGAAACTTTTCGGGGCACGAAAGTCGAGCCCTGAAAACTGACGTATAAAAATCAGCAAAATCAGAGTCCGAAAAATAATACAAATGTATCCTAAGTGCTTAATATATTACACTTTGACTTCCCAAAACTTGTAATTTCAAAAAAAATGAAACTTTTCGGGGCACGAAAATCGAGCCCTGGAAAATGAAGACTAAAAATCAGCAAAATCAATGTCCGAAAAATAAAACAAATTGGTCCTAAGTGCTTCATATAATATTTTTTGACTTCACAAATATGAAAATGTCAAAAAAAATGAAATTTTCGGGGCACGAAAATCGAGCCCTGAAAAATGACGTCATTTATTCAGCTAAATCAGAGTCCGAAAAACAAAACAAATTGCACCTAAGTGCTTAATATATTATTTTTTGACTTCCCAAAACATAAAATGTCCAAAAAAATGAAACTTTTCGGGGAACGAAAATCGAGCCTTGAAAAATGAAGTCTAAAAATCAGTAAAATCAAAGTCCGAAAAACAAAACAAATCGGTCCTAAGTGCTTCTAATATTATTTTTTGACTTCCCAAAACTTGAAATTTCAAAAAAATGAAACTTTTCGGGACACTAAAATCGAGTCCTGAAAAATGACGTCTTAAAATCAGCTAAATCAGAGTCCGAAAAACAAAGAAAATGGCTCCTAAGTGCTTAATATAAATTTTTTTGATTTCCCAAAACTTAAAATGTCAAAAAAAATGAACTTTTCAGGGCACTAAAGTCGAGCCTTGAAAAATGACATCTAAAATCAGCAAAATCAGAGTCCGAAAAACAATACAAATGTCTCCTAAGTGCTTAATATATTATATTTTGACTTCCCAAAACTTGAAATTTCAAAAAAAATTAAACATTTCGGGGCACGAAAATCGATCCCTGAAAAATGAAATCTAAAAATCAGCAAAATCAAAGGCCGAAAAACAAAACAAATTGGTCCTAAGTGTTTCATATATTATTTTTTGAAATCCCAAAACTTAAAATGTAAAAAAAAATGAAACTTTTCGGGGGCACGAAAATCGAGCACTGAAAAATGACATCTTAAAATCAGCTAAATCAGAGTCCGAAAAACAAAACAAATTGCACCTAAGTGCTTAATATAATATTTTTTGACTTCCCTAAACTTAAAATGTTAAAAAAAAATTAAACTTTTTGGGGCACCAAAATCGATGCCTGAAAAATGACGTCTTAAAATTAGCAAAATCAGAGTCCAAAAAACAATACAAATGTCTTCCAAGTGCTTCTTATATCATTTTTTGACATCCCAAAACTCAAAATGTCAAAGAAAATGAAACTTTTCGGGGCACTAAAATCGAGCCCTGAAAAATGACGTCTAAAAATCAGCAAAATCAGAGTCCGAAAAACAATACAAATGTCTCCTAAGTGCTTAATATATTATATTTTGACTTCCCAAAACTTGAAATTTCAAAAAAAATTAAACATTTCGGGGCACGAAAATCGAGCCCTGAAAAATGAAGTCTAAAAATCAGCAAAATCAAAGGCCGAAAAACAAAACAAATTGGTCCTAAGTGCTTCATATATTATTTTTTGACTTCCCAAAACTTAAAATATCAAAAAAAATGAAACTTTTCGGGGCACGAAAATCGAGCAATGAAAAATGACGTCTTAAAATCAGCTAAATCAGAGTCCGACAAACAAAACAAATTGCACATAAGTGCTTACTATATTATTTTTTGACTTCCCTAAACTTAAATTGTCAAAAAAAAAAAAAAACTTTTTGGGGCACCAAAATCGATCCCTGAAAAATAACGTCTTTAAATCAGCAAAATTAGAGCACGAAAAACAAATCAAATGGCTGCTAAATGATTAATATATTATTTTTTGACTTCCCAAAACTTAAAATGTCAAAAAAAATGAAACTTTTCGGGGCACGAAAATTGAGCCCTGAAAAATGACGTCTAAAAATCAGCAAAATCAGAGTCCGAAAAATAATTCAAATGTCTTCTAAGTGCTTCTTATATCATTTTTTGACATCCCAAAACTTAAAATGTCAAAAAAAATGAAACTTTTCGGGGAACGAAAGTCGAGCCCTGAAAAATGACATCTAAAAATCAGCAAAATCAGAGTCCGAAAAACAATACAAATGTCTCCTAAGTTCTTAATATATTATATTTTGACTTCCCAAAACTTGAAATTTCAAAAAAAATGAAACATTTCGGGGCACGAAAATCGAGCCCTGAAAAATGAAGTCTAAAAATCAGCAAAATCAATGGCCGAAAAACAAAAAAAATTGGTCCTAAGTGCTTCATAAATTATTTTTTGACTTCCCAAAACTTAAAATATCAAAAAAAATGAAACTTTTCGGGGCACGAAAATCGAGCAATGAAAAATGACGTCTTAAAATCAGCTAAATCAGAGTCCGACAAACAAAACAAATTGCACCTAATTGCTTAAAATATTATTTTTTGACTTCCCTAAACTTAAAATGTCAAATAAAAAATGAAACTTTTTGGGGCACCAAAATAGATCCCTGAAAAATAACGTCTTAAAATCAGCAAAATCAGAGTCCGAAAAACAAATCAAATGGCTGCTAAATGATTAATATATTATTTTTTGACTTCCCAAAACTTAAAATGTCAAAAATAATGAAACTTTTCGGGGACCGAAAATTGAGCCCTGAAAAATGACGTCTAAAAATCAGCAAAATCAGAGTCCGAAAAATAATTCAAATGTCTTCTAAGTGCTTCTTATATAATTTTTTGACATCCCAAAACTTAAAATGTCAAAAAAAATGAAACTTTTCGGGGCACGAAAGTCGAGCCCTGAAAAATGACGTCTAAAAATCAGCAAAATCAGAGTCCGAAAAATAATACAAATGTATCCTAAGTGCTTAATATATTACACTTTGACTTCCCAAAACTTGTAATTTCAAAAAAAATGAAACTTTTCGGGGCACGAAAATCGAGCCCTGGAAAATGAAGTCTAAAAATCAGCAAAATCAATGTCCGAAAAACAAAACAATTGGTCCTAAGTGCTTCATATAATATTTTTTGACTTCCCAAATATGAAAATGTCAAAAAAAATGAAACTTTCGGGGCACGAAAATCGAGCCCTGAAAAATGACGTCATAAAATCAGCTAAATCAGAGTCCGAAAAACAAAACAAATTGCACCTAAGTGCTTAATATATTATTTTTTGACTTCCCAAAACATAAAATGTCCAAAAAAATGAAATTTTTCGGGGCACGAAAGTCGGCCCTGAAAAATGAAGTCTAAAAATCAACAAAATCAGAGTCAGAAAAACAAATCAAATGGCTCCTAAATAATTAATATATTATTTTTTTACTTCCCAAAACTTGAAATGTCAAAAAAAATGAAACTTTTCGGGGCACGAAAATTGAGCCTTGAAAAATGACGTCTAAAAATAAGCAAATTCAGAGTCCGAAAAACAATACAAATGTCTTCTAAGTGCTTCATATATTATTTTTTGACATCCAAAAACTTAAAATATCAAAAAAAAATGAAACTTTTCGGGGCACGAAAGTCGAGCCCTGAACAATGACGTCTAAAAATCAGCAAAATCAAAGTCCGAAAAACAATACAAATGTATCCTAAGTGCTTAATATATTAGACTTTGACTTCCCCAAACTTGAAATTTCAAAAAAAATGAAACTTTTCGTGCAACGAAAATCGAGCCCTGAAAAATGAAGTCTAAAAATCAGCAAAATAAAAGTCCGAAATACAAAGCAAATTGGTCCTAAGTGCTTCTTATATTACTTTTTGACTTCCCAAAACTTAAAAATTCAAAAAAAATTAAACTTTTCGGGGCACGAAAATCGAGCCCTGAAAAATGACGTCTTAAAATCAGCTAAATCAGAGTCCGAAAAACAAAACAAATGGCACCTAAGTGCTTAATATATTATTTTTTGACTTCCCTAAACTTAAAATGTAAAAAAAAATGAAACTTTTCGAGGCACGAAAGTCGAGCCCCGAAAAATGACGTCTAAAAATCAGGAAAACCAGAGTCCGAAAAACAATACAAATGTATCATAAGTGCTTAATATATTATACTTTGACTTCCCAAAACTTGAAATTTCAAAAAAAAATGAAACTTTTCGGGGAACGGAAATCGAGCCCTGAAAAATGAAGTCTAAAAATCAGCAAAATCAAAGTCCGAAAAATAAAACAAATTGGTCCTAAGTACTTCTTATATTATTTTTTGACTTCCCAAAACTTTAAATTTCAAAAAAAATGAAACTTTTCGGGCCACGAAAATCGAGCCCTGAAAGATGACGTCTTAAAATAACCTAAATCAGAGTCCGAAAAACAAAACAAATTGAACCTAAGTGCTTAATATTTTATTTTTTGACTTCCCTAAACACAAAATGTCAAGAAAAACGAAACTTTTTGGGGCTCGAAAATCGATCCCTGAAAAATGACGTCTTAAAATCAGCAAAATCAGAGTCCGAAAAACAAATCAAATGGCTCCTAAATAATTAATATATTATTTTTTGACTTCCCAAAACTTAAAATGTCAAAAAAAATGAAACTTTTCGAGGCACGAAAATTGAGCCCTGAAAAATGACGTCTAAAAATTCGCAAAATCAGAGTCCGAAAAACAATACAAATGTCTTCTAAGTGCTTCATATATTATTTTTTGACATCCAAAAACTTAAAATGTCAAAAAAAAAAAAATGAAACTTTTCGGGGCACGAAAGTCGAGCCCTTAAAAATGACGTCTAAAAATCAGCAAAATCAGAGTCCGAAAAACAATACAAATGTATACTAAGTGCTTAATATATTATACTTTGACTTCCCAAAACTTGAAATTTCAAAAATAATTAAACTTTTCGGGGAACGAAAATCGAGCCTTGAAAAATGAAGTCTAAAAATCAGCAAAATCCAAGTCCGAAAAACAAAACAAATTGATCCTAAGTGCTTCTTATATTATTTTTTGACTTTCCAAAACTTGAAATTTCAAAAAAAATGAAACTTTTCGGGACACGAAAATTGAGCCCTGAAAGATGACGTCTTAAAATAACCTAAATCAGAGTCCGAAAAACAAAGCAAATGGCTCCTAAGTACTTAATATAAAATTTTTTGATTTCCCAAAACTTAAGATGTCAAAAAAAATGAAACTTTTCGGGCACGAAAGTCGAGCCCTGAAAAATGACGTCTAAAAATCCGCAAAATCAGAGTCCGAAAAACAATACAAATGTCTCCTAAGTGCTTAATATATTATATTTTGACTTCCCAAAACTTGAAATTTGAAAAAAAATGAAACTTTTCGGGGCACGAAAATCGATCCCTAAAAAATGAAGTCTAAAATTTAGCAAAATCAAAGGCCGAAAAACAAAACAAATTGGTCCTAAGTGTTTCATATATTATTTTTTGACTTCCCAAAACTTAAAGTGTCAATAAAAATGAAACATTTCGAGGCACGAAAATCGAGCCCTTAAAAATGGCGTCTTAAAATAACTTAAATCAGAGTCCGAAAACAAAACAAAATGCACCTACGTGCTTAATATATTATTTTTTGACTTCCCTAAAATGTCAAAAAAAACGAAACTTTTTATGGCACGAAAATCAATCTCTGAAAAATGACGTCTTAAAATCAGCAAAATCAAATTCCGAAAAACAAATCAAATGGCTCCTAAATGATTAATATATTATTTTTTGACTTCCCAAAACTTAAAATGTCAAAAAAAAATAAAAATTTTCGGGGCACGAAAATTGAGCCCTGAAAAATGACGTCTAAAAATCAGCAAAATCAGAGTCCGAAAAACAATACAAATGTCTTCTAAGTGCTTCATATATTATTTTTTGACATCCCAAAACTTAAAATGTCAAAAAAAAAATGATACTTTTCGGGGCACGAAATTCAAGCCCTGAAAAATGACGTCTAAAAATCAGCAAAATCAGAGTCCGAAAAACAATACAAATGTATCCTAAGTGCTTAATATATTATACTTTGACATCCCAAAACTTAAAATTTCAAAAAAAATGAAACTTTTCGGGGAACGAAAATCGAGCCCTGAAAAATGAAGTCTAAAAATCAACAAAATCAAAGTCCTAAAAACAACACAAATGTCCCCTAAGTGCTTAATATATTATATTTTGACTTCCCAAAACTTGAAATTTCAAAAAAAATGAAACTTTTCGGGGCACGAAAATCGAGCCCTGAAAAATGAAGTCTAAAAATCAGCAAAATCAAAGGCCGAAAAACAAAACAAATTGGTCCTAAGTGCTTCATATATTATTTTTTGACTTCCCAAAACTTAAAATGTCACAAAAAATGAAACTTTTCAGGGCACGAAAATCGAGCCCTGAAAAATGACGTCTTATAATCAGCTAAATCATAGTCCGAAAAACAAAACAAATTGCACCTAAGTGCTTAATATATTATTTTTTGACTTCCCAAAACATAAAATGTCAAAAAAAATGAAACTTTTATGGGCACGAAAGTCGAGCCCTGAAAAATTACGTCTAAAAATCAGCAAAATCAGAGTCCGAAAAACAATACAAATGTATCCTAAGTGCTTAATATATTATACTTTAACTTCCCAAAACTTGAAATTTCAAAAAAAATGAAACTTTTCAGGGAACGAAAATCGAGCTCTGAAAAATGAAGTCCAAAAATAAGCAAAATCAAAGTCCGAAAAACAAAACAAATTGGTCCTAAGTGCTTCTTATATTATATTTTGACTTCCCAAAACTTGAAATTTCAAAAAAAATGAAACTTTTCGGGGCACGAAAATCGAGCCCTAAAAAATGACGTCTTAAAATAACCTAAATCAGACTCCGAAAAACAAAACAAATTGCACCTAAGTTCTTAATATATTAATTTTTTACTTCCCTAAACTTAAAATGTCAAAAAAACGAAACTTTTTGGGTCACGAAAATCGATCCCTGAAAAATGACTTCTTAAAATCAGCAAAATCAGAGTCCGAAAAATAAATCAAATGGCTCCTAAATGATTAATATATTATTTTTTGACTTCCCAAAACTTAAAATGTCAAAAAAAATGAAACTTTTCGGGGCACGAAAATTGAGTACTGAAAAATGACGTCTAAAAATCAGCAAAATCAGAGTCCGAAAAACAATACAAATATCTTCTAAGTGCTTCATATATTATTTTTTGACATCCAAAAACTTAAAATGTAAAAAAAAAATGAAACTTTTCGGGGCACTAAAGTCGAGCCCAGAAAAATGACGTCTAAAAATCAGTAAAATCAGAGTCCGAAAAACAATACAAATGTATCAGTGCTTAATATATTATACTTTGACTTCCCAAAACTTGAAATTTCAAAAAAAATGAAACTTTTCGTGGAACGAAAATCGAGTCCTAAAAAAGGAAGTCTAAAAATCAGCAAAACTAAAGTCCGAAAAACAAAGCAAATTTGTCCTAAGTGCTTCTTATATTACTTTTTGACTTCCCAAAACTTGAAAATTCAAAAAAAATGAAACTTTTCGGGGCACGAAAATCGAGCCAAGAAAAATGACGTCTTAAAATCAGCTAAATCAGAGTTCGAAAAACAAAACAAATGGCACCTAAGTGCTTAATATATTAATTTTTGACTTCCCTAAACTTAAAATGTCAAAAAAAATGAAACTTTTCGGGGCACGAAAGTCGAGCCTTGAAAAATGACGTCTAAAAATCAGCAAAATCAGAGTCCGAAAAACAATACAAATATCTCCTAAGTGCTTAATATATTATATTTTGACTTCCCGAAACTTGAAATTTCAAACAAAATGAAACTTTTCGGGGCACGAAAATCGAGCCCTGAAAAATGACGTCTAAAAATCAGAAAAAATCAAAGGCCAAAAAATAAAACAAATTGGTCCTAAGTGCTTCATATATTATTTTTTGAATTCCCAAAACTTAAAATGTCAAAAAAAATGAAACTTTTCGGGGCACGAAAATCGAGCCCTGAAAAATGACGTCTTAAAATCAGAGTCCGAAAAACAAAACAAATTGCACATAAGTGCTTAATATATTATTTTTTGACTTCCCTAAACTTAAAATGTCAAAAAAAACGAAACTTTTTGGGGCACGAAAATCGATCCCTGAAAAATGACGTCTTAAAATCAGCAAATCAAATGGCTCCAAAATGATTAATATATTATTTTTTGACTTCCCAAAACTTAAAATGTCAAAAAAAATGAAACTTTTCGGGGCACGAAAGTCGAGCCCTGAAAAATGACGTCTAAAAATCAGCAAAATAAGAGTCCGAAAAACAATACAAATGTATCCTAAGTGCTTAATATATTATACTTTGACATCCCAAAACATGAAATTTCAAAAAAAATGAAACTTTTCGGGCAACGAAAATCGAGCCCTGAAAAATGAAGTCTAAAAATCAGCAAAATAAAAGTCCGAAAAACAAAGCAAATTGATCCTAAGTGCTTCTTATATTATTTTTTGACTTCCCAAAACTTAAAATGTCAAAAAAAATGAAACTTTTCGGGGCACGAAAATTGAGTACTGAAAAATGACGTCTAAAATTCAGCAAAATCAGAGTCCGAAAAACAATACAAATGTCTTCTAAGTGCTTCATATATTATTTTTTGACATCCAAAAACTTAAAATGTCAAAACAAAATGAAACTTTTCGGGGCACTAAAGTCTAGCCCAGAAAAATGACGTCTAAAAATCAGCAAAATCTGAGTCCGAAAAACAATACAAATGTATCCTAAGTGCTTAATATATTATAATTTGACTTCCCAAAACTTGAAATTTCAAAAAAAATGAAACTTTTCGTGGAACGAAAATCGAGTCCTGAAAAATGAAGTCTAAAAATAAGCAAAATTAAAGTCCGAAAAACAAAGCAAATTTGTCCTAAGTGCTTCTTATATTACTTTTTGACTACCCAAAACTTGAAAATTCAAAAAAAAATGAAACTTTTCGGGGCACGAAAATCGAGCCAAGAAAAGTGACGTCTTAAAAATCAGCTAAATCAGAGTTCGAAAAACAAAACAAATAGCACCTAAGTGCTTAATATATTAATTTTTGACTTCCCTAAACTTAAAATGTCAAAAAAAATGAAACTTTTCGGGGCACGAAAGTCGAGCCCTGAAAAATGACGTCTAAAAATCAGCAAAATCAGAGTCCGAAAAACAATACAAATATCTCCTAAGTGCTTAATATATTATATTTTGACTTCCCAAAACTTGAAATTTCAAAAAGAATGAAACTTTTCGGGGCACAAAAATCGAGCCCTGAAAAATGACGTCTAAAAATCAGCAAAATCAAAGGCCAAAAAACAAAACAAAACAAATTGTTCCTAAGTGCTTCATATATTATTTTTTGACTTCCCAAAACTTAAAATGTCAAAAAAAATGAAGCTTTTCGGGGCACGAAAATCGAGCCCTGAAAAATGATGTCTTAAAATCAGCTAAATCAGAGTCCGAAAAACAAAACAAATTGCACCTAAGTGCTTAATATATTATTTTTTGACTTCCCTAAACTTAAAATGTCAAAAAAAACGAAACTTTTTGGGGCACGAAAATCGATCCCTGAGAAATGACGTCTTAAAATCAGCAAATCAAATGGCTCCAAAATGATTAATATATTATTTTTTGACTTCCCAAAACTTAAAATGTCAAAAAAAATGAAACTTTTCGGGGCACGAAAGTCGAGCCCTGAAAAATGACGTCTAAAAATCAGCAAAATCAGAATCCTAAAAACAATACAAATGTATCCTAAGTGCTTAATATATTATACTTTGACATCCCAAAACATGAAATTTCAAAAAAAATGAAACTTTTCGGGCAACGAAAATCGAACCCTGAAAAATGAAGTCTAAAAATCAGCAAAATAAAAGTCCGAAAAACAAAGCAAATTGATCCTAAGTGCTTCTTATATTACTTTTTGACTTCCCAAAACTTGAAAATTCAAAAAAAATGAAACTTTTCGGGGCACGAAAATTGAGCCTTGAAAAATGACGTCTAAAAATCAGCAAAATCAGAGTCCGAAAAACAATACAAATGTATCATAAGTGCTTAATATATTATACTTTGACTTCCCAAAACTTGAAATTTCAAAAAAAATAAAACTTTTCGGGGAACGGAAATCGAGCCCTGAAAAATGAAATCTAAAAATCTGCAAAACCAAAGTCCGAAAAATAAAACAAATTGGTCTTAAGTGATTCTTATATTATTTTTTGACTTCCCAAAACTTGAAATTTCAAAAAAAATGAAACTTTTCGGGTCACGAAAATCGAGCCCTGAAAAATGACGTCTTAAAATAACCTAAATCAGAGTCCCAAAAATAAAACAAATTGCACCTATGTACTTAATATTTTATTTTTTGACTTCCCTAAACTTAAAATGTAAAAAAAAAAACTAAATTTTTTGGGGCTTGAAAATCGATCCCTGAAAACTGACGTCTTAAAATCAGCAAAATCAGAGTCCGAAAAACAAATCAAATGGCTCCTAAAGGATTAATATATTATTTTTTGACTTCCCAAAACTTAAAATGTCAAAAAAAATGAAACTTTTCGGGGCACGAAAATTGAGCCTTGAAAAATGACGTCTAAAAATAAGCAAAATCAGAGTCCGAAAAACAATACAAATGTCTTCTAAGTGCTTCATATATTATTTTTTGACATCCAAAAACTTAAAATGTCAAAAAAAAAAATGAAACTTTTCGGGGCACGAAAGTCGAGCCCTGAAAAATGACGTCTAAAAATCAGCAAAATCAGAGTCCGAAAAACAATACAAATGTATACTAAGTGCTTAATATATTATACTTTGACTTCCCAAAACTTGAAATTTCCAAAAAAATTAAACTTTTCGGGTAACGAAAATCGAGCATTGAAAAATGAAGTCTAAAAATCAGCAAAATCAAAGTCCGAAAAACAAAAAAAATTGGTTCTAAGTGCTTCTTATATTATTTTTTGACTTCCCAAAACTTGAAATTTGAAAAAAAATGAAACTTTTCGGGACACGAAAATCGAGTCCTGAAAAATGACGTCTTAAAATCAGCTAAATCACAGTCCGAAAAACAAAACAAATGGCACCTAAGTGCTTAATATATTAATTTTTGACTTCCCTAAACTTAAAATGTCAAAAAAAATGAAAATTTTCGGGGCACCGAAATTGATCCTTTAAAAATGACGTCTTAAAATAAGCAAAATCAGAGTCCGAAAATCAAAGCAAATGGCTCCTAAGTGCTTAATATAAAATATTTTGATTTCCCAAAACTTAAAATGTCAAAAAAAAAAATGAAACTTTTCGGGGCACGAAAGTAGAGCCTTGAAAAATGACGTCAACAAATCAGCAAAATCATAGTCCGAAAAACAATACAAATGTCACCTAAGTGCTTAATATATTATATTTTGACTTCCCAAAACTTGAAATTTCAAAAAAAATGAAACTTTTCGGGGCACGAAAATCAAGCCTTGAAAAATGAAGTCTAAAAATCAGCATAATCAAAGGCCGAAAAACAAAACAAATTGGTACTAAGTGCTTCATATATTATTTTTTGACTTCCCAAAACTTAAAATGTCAATAAAAATGAAACATTTCGAGGCACTAAAATCGAGCCCTTAAAAATGACGTCTTAAAATAACATAAATCAGAGTCCGAAAAACAAAACAAATTGCACCTACGTGCTTAATATATTATTTTTTGACTTCCCTAAACTTAAATTAAAAAAAACGAAACTTTTTGGGGCACGAAAATCGATCCTTGAAAAATGACGTCTTAAAATCAGCAAAATCAGAGTCCCAAAAAAAAAATCAAATGGCTCCTAAATGATTAATATATTATTTTTTGATTTCCCAAAACTTAAAATTTCAAAAAAAAATGAAATTTCTCGGGGCACGAAAATTGAGCCAGAAAAATGACTCCTAAAAATCAGCAAAATCAGAGTCCGAAAAACAATACAAATGTTTTCTAAGTGCTTCATATATTATTTTTTGACATCCCAAAACTTAAAATGTCAAAAAAAAAATGAAACTTTTCGGGGCACGAAAGTCAAGCTCTGAAAAATGACGTCTAAAAATCAGCAAAATCGGAGTCCGAAAAACAATACAAATGTATCCTAAGTGCTTAATATATTATACTTTGACATCCCAAAACTTAAAATTTAAAAAAAAATGAAACTTTTCGGGGAACGAAAATCGAGCCCCGAAAAATGAAGTCTAAAAATCATCAAAATCAAAGTCCGAAAAATAATACAAATGTCTCCTAAGTGCTTAATATATTATATTTTGACTTCCCAAAACTTGAAATTTCAAAAAAAATGAAACTTTTCGGGGCACGAAAATCGAGCCCTGAAAAACGAAGTCTAAAAATCAGCAAAATCAAAGGCCGAAAAACAAAACAAATTGGTCCTAAGTGCTTCATATATTATTTTTTGACTTCCCAAAACTTAAAAAGTCAAAAAAAATGAAACTTTTCGGGGCACGAAAATCGAGCCTTGAAAAATTACGTCTTAAAATCAGCTAAATCAGAGTCCGAAAAACAAAACAAATTGCACCTAAGTGCTTAATATATTATTTTTTGACTTCCCAAAACATAAAATGTCCAAAAAAATAAAACTTTTCGGGGCACGAAAGTCGAGCCCTGAAAAATGACATCTAAAAATCAGCAAAATCAGAGTCCGAAAAACAATACAAATGTATCCTAAGTGCTTAATATATTATACTTTGACATCCCAAAACATGAAATTTCAAAAAAAATGAAACTTTTCGGGCAACGAAAATCGAGCCCTGAAAAATGAAGTCTAAAAATCAGCAAAATAAAAGTCCGAAAAACAAAGCAAATTGATCCTAAGTGCTTCTTATATTACTTTTTGACTTCCCAAAACTTGAAAATTAAAAAAAAATGAAACTTTTCGGGGCACGAAAATCGAGCCCTGAAAAATGACGTCTTAAAATCAGCAAAATCAGAGTCCGAAAAATAAAACAAATGGCACCTAAGTGCTTAATATATTAATTTTTGACTTCCCTAAACTTAAAATGTCAAAAAAAATGAAACTTTTCGTGGCACGAAAGTCGAGCCCTGAAAAATGACGTCTAAAAATCTGCAAAACCAGAGTCCGAAAAACAATACTAATGTCTCCTAAGTGCTTAATATATTATATTTTGACTTCCCAAAACTTGAAATTTCAAAAAAAATGAAACTTTTCGGGGCACGAAAATAGAGCCCTGAAAAATGACGTCCTAAAATCAGCAAAATCAGAGTCCGAAAAATAAAACAAATGGCACCTAAGTGCTTAATATATTACTTTTTGACTTCCCTAAACTTAAAATATCAAAAAAAATGAAACTTTTCGTGGCACGAAAGTCGAGCCCTGAAAAATGACGTCTAAAAATCTGCAAAACCAGAGTCCGAAAAACAATACTAATGTCTCCTAAGTGCTTAATATATTATATTTTGACTTCCCAAAACTTGAAATTTCAAAAAAAATCAAACTTTTCGGGGCACGAAAATAGAGCCCTGAAAAATGAAGTCTAAAAATCAGCAAAATCAAAGGCCGAAAAACAAAACAAATTGGTCCTAAGTGCTTCATATATTATTTTTTGACTTCCCAAAACTTAAAAAGTCAAAAAAAATGAAACTTTTCGCGGCACGAAAATCGAGCTCTGAAAAATTACGTCTTAAAATCAGCTAAATCAGAGTCCGAAAAACAAAACAAATGGCACCTAAGTGTTTAATATATTATTTATTGACTTCCCTAAACTTATAATGTCAAAAAAAATGAAACTTTTCGAGGCACGAAAGTCGAGCCCCGAAAAATGACGTCTAAAAATCAGGAAAACCAGAGTCCGAAAAACAATACAAATGTATCATAAGTGCTTAATATATTATACTTTGACTTCCCAAAACTTGAAATTTCAAAAAAAATAAAACTTTTCGGGGAACGGAAATCGAGCCCTGAAAAATGAAATCTAAAAATCTGCAAAACCAAAGTCCGAAAAATAAAACAAATTGGTCTTAAGTGATTCTTATATTATTTTTTGACTTCCCAAAACTTGAAATTTCAAAAAAAATGAAACTTTTCGGTTCACGAAAATCGAGCCCTGAAAAATGACGTCTTAAAATAACCTAAATCAGAGTCCCAAAAATAAAACAAATTGCACCTATGTACTTAATATTTTATTTTTTGACTTCCCTAAACTTAAAATGTAAAAAAAAAAACTAAATTTTTTGGGGCTCGAAAATCGATCCCTGAAAACTGACGTCTTAAAATCAGCAAAATCAGAGTCCGAAAAACAAATCAAATGGCTCCTAAAGGATTAATATATTATTTTTTGACTTCCCAAAACTTAAAATGTCAAAAAAATGAAACTTTTCGAGGCACGAAAATTGAGCCCTGAAAAATGACGTCTAAAAATCAGCAAAATCAGAGTCCGAAAAACAATACAAATGTCTTCTAAGTGCTTCATATATTATTTTTTGACATCCAAAAACTTAAAATGTCAAAAAAAAAATGAAACTTTTCGGGGCACGAAAGTCGAGCCCTGAAAAATGACGTCTAAAAATCAGCAAAATCAAAGGCCGAAAAACAAAACAAATTGGTCCTAAGTGCTTCATATATTATTTTTTGACTTCCCAAAACTTAAAAAGTCAAAAAAAATGAAACTTTTCGGGGCACGAAAATCGAGCCCTGAAAAATTACGTCTTAAAATCAGCTAAATCAGAGTCCGAAAAACAAAACAAATTGCACCTAAGTGCTTAATATATTATTTTTTGACTTCCCAAAACATAAAATATCCAAAAAAATAAAACTTTTCGGGGCACGAAAGTCGAGCCCTGAAAAATGACATCTAAAAATCAGCAAAATCAGAGTCCGAAAAACAATACAAATGTATCCTAAGTGCTTAATATATTATACTTTGACATCCCAAAACATGAAATTTCAAAAAAAATGAAACTTTTCGGGCAACGAAAATCGAGCCTTGAAAAATGAAGTCTAAAAATCAGCAAAATAAAAGTCCGAAAAACAAAGCAAATTGATCCTAAGTGCTTCTTATATTACTTTTTGACTTCCCAAAACTTGAAAATTCAAAAAAAATGAAACTTTTCGGGGCACGAAAATCGAGCCCTGAAAAATGACGTCTTAAAATCAGCAAAATCAGAGTCCGAAAAATAAAACAAATGGCACCTAAGTGCTTAATATATTAATTTTTGACTTCCCTAAACTTAAAATGTCAAAAAAAATGAAACTTTTCGTGGCACGAAAGTCGAGCCCTGAAAAATGACGTCTAAAAATCTGCAAAACCAGAGTCCGAAAAACAATACTAATGTCTCCTAAGTGCTTAATATATTATATTTTGACTTCCCAAAACTTGAAATTTAAAAAAAAATGAAACTTTTCGGGGCACGAAAATCGAGCCTGAAAAATGACGTCTTAAAATCAGCAAAATCAGAGTCCGAAAAATAAAACAAATGGCACCTAAGTGCTTAATATATTACTTTTTGACTTCCCTAAACTTAAAATATCAAAAAAAATGAAACTTTTCGTGGCACGAAAGTCGAGCCCAGAAAAATGACGTCTAAAAATCTGCAAAACCAGAGTCCGAAAAACAATACTAATGTCTCCTAAGTGCTTAATATATTATATTTTGACTTCCCAAAACTTGAAATTTCAAAAAAAATCAAACTTTTCGGGGAACGAAAATAGAGCCCTGAAAAATGAAGTCTAAAAATCAGCAAAATCAAAGGCCGAAAAACAAAACAAATTGGTCCTAAGTGCTTCATATATTATTTTTTGACTTCCCAAAACTTAAAAAGTCAAAAAAAATGAAACTTTTCGCGGCACGAAAATCGAGCCCTGAAAAATTACGTCTTAAAATCAGCTAAATTAGAGTCCGAAAAATAAAACAAATGGCACCTAAGTGCTTAATATATTATTTTTTGACTTCCCTAAACTTAAAATGTCAAAAAAAATGAAACTTTTCGAGGCACGAAAGTCGAGCCCCGAAAAATGACGTCTAAAAATCAGGAAAACCAGAGTCCGAAAAACAATACAAATGTATCATAAGTGCTTAATATATTATACTTTGACTTCCCAAAACTTGAAATTTCAAAAAAAATAAAACTTTTCGGGGAACGGAAATCGAGCCCTGAAAAATGAAATCTAAAAATCTGCAAAACCAAAGTCCGAAAAATAAAACAAATTGGTCTTAAGTGATTCTTATATTATTTTTTGACTTCCCAAAACTTGAAATTTCAAAAAAAATGAAACTTTTCGGGTCACGAAAATCGAGCCCTGAAAAATGACGTCTTAAAATAACCTAAATCAGAGTCCCAAAAATAAAACAAATTGCACCTATGTACTTAATATTTTATTTTTTGACTTCTCTAAACTTAAAATGTAAAAAAAAAACTAAATTTTTTGGGGCTCGAAAATCGATCCCTGAAAACTGACGTCTTAAAATCAGCAAAATCAGAGTCCGAAAAACAAATCAAATGGCTCCTAAAGGATTAATATATTATTTTTTGACTTCCCAAAACTTAAAATGTCAAAAAAATGAAACTTTTCGGGGCACGAAAATTGAGCCCTGAAAAATTACGTCTAAAAATCAGCAAAATCAGAGTCCGAAAAACAATACAAATGTCTTCTAAGTGCTTCATATATTATTTTTTGACATCCAAAAACTTAAAATGTCAAAAAAAAAATGAAACTTTTCGGGGCACGAAAGTCGAGCCCTGAAAAATGACGTCTAAAAATCAGCAAAATCAAAGGCCGAAAAACAAAACAAATTGGTCCTAAGTGCTTCATATATTATTTTTTGACTTCCCAAAACTTAAAAAGTCAAAAAAAATGAAACTTTTCGGGGCACGAAAATCGAGCCCTGAAAAATTACGTCTTAAAATCAGCTAAATCAGAGTCCGAAAAACAAAACAAATTGCACCTAAGTGCTTAATATATTATTTTTTGACTTCCCAAAACATAAAATGTCCAAACAAATAAAACTTTTCGGGGCACGAAAGTCGAGCCCTGAAAAATGACATCTAAAAATCAGCAAAATCAGAGTCCGAAAAACAATACAAATGTATCCTAAGTGCTTAATATATTATACTTTGACATCCCAAAACATGAAATTTCAAAAAAAATGAAACTTTTCGGGCAACGAAAATCGAGCCCTGAAAAATGAAGTCTAAAAATCAGCAAAATAAAAGTCCGAAAAACAAAGCAAATTGATCCTAAGTGCTTCTTATATTACTTTTTGACTTCCCAAAACTTGAAAATTCAAAAAAAATGAAACTTTTCGGGGCACGAAAATCGAGCCCTGAAAAATGACGTCTTAAAATCAGCAAAATCAGAGTCCGAAAAATAAAACAAATGGCACCTAAGTGCTTAATATATTAATTTTTGACTTCCCTAAACTTAAAATGTCAAAAAAATGAAACTTTTCGTGGCACGAAAGTCGAGCCCTGAAAAATGACGTCTAAAAATCTGCAAAACCAGAGTCCGAAAAACAATACTAATGTCTCCTAAGTGCTTAATATATTATATTTTGACTTCCCAAAACTTGAAATTTCAAAAAAAATGAAACTTTTCGGGGCACGAAAATCGAGCCCTGAAAAATGACGTCTTAAAATCAGCAAAATCAGAGTCCGAAAAACAAATCAAATGGCTCCTAAAGGATTAATATATTATTTTTTGACTTCCCAAAACTTAAAATGTCAAAAAAATGAAACTTTTCGGGGCACGAAAATTGAGCCCTGAAAAATGACGTCTAAAAATCAGCAAAATCAGAGTCCGAAAAACAATACAAATGTCTTCTAAGTGCTTCATATATTATTTTTTGACATCCAAAAACTTAAAATGTCAAAAAAAAAATGAAACTTTTCGGGGCACGAAAGTCGAGCCCTGAAAAATGACGTCTAAAAATCAGCAAAATCAAAGGCCGAAAAACAAAACAAATTGGTCCTAAGTGCTCCATATATTATTTTTTGACTTCCCAAAACTTAAAAAGTTAAAAAAAATGAAACTTTTCGCGGCACGAAAATCGAGCCCTGAAAAATTACGTCTTAAAATCAGCTAAATCAGAGTCCGAAAAACAAAACAAATGGCACCTAAGTGCTTAATATATTATTTTTTGACTTCCCTAAACTTAAAATGTCAAAAAAAATGAAACTTTTCGAGGCACGAAAGTCGAGCCCCGAAAAATGACGTCTAAAAATCAGGAAAACCAGAGTCCGAAAAACAATACAAATGTATCATAAGTGCTTAATATATTATACTTTGACTTACCAAAACTTGAAATTTCAAAAAAAATGAAACTTTTCGGGGAACGGAAATCGAGCCCTGAAAAATGAAATCTAAAAATCTGCAAAACCAAAGTCCGAAAAATAAAACAAATTGGTCTTAAGTGATTCTTATATTATTTTTTGACTTCCCAAAACTTGAAATTTCAAAAAAAATGAAACTTTTCGGGTCACGAAAATCGAGCCCTGAAAAATGACGTCTTAAAATAACCTAAATCAGAGTCCCAAAAATAAAACAAATTGCACCTATGTACTTAATATTTTATTTTTTGACTTCCCTAAACTTAAAATGTAAAAAAAAAACTAAATTTTTTGGGGCTCGAAAATCGATCCCTGAAAACTGACGTCTTAAAATCAGCAAAATCAGAGTCCGAAAAACAAATCAAATGGCTCCTAAAGGATTAATATATTATTTTTTGACTTCCCAAAACTTAAAATGTCAAAAAAATGAAACTTTTCGGGGCACGAAAATTGAGCCCTGAAAAATGACGTCTAAAAATCAGCAAAATCAGAGTCCGAAAAACAATACAAATGTCTTCTAAGTGCTTCATATATTATTTTTTGACATCCAAAAACTTAAAATGTCAAAAAAAAAAATGAAACTTTTCGGGGCACGAAAGTCGAGCCCTGAAAAATGACGTCTAAAAATCAGCAAAATCAGAGTCCGAAAAACAATACAAATGTATACTAAGTGCTTAATATATTATACTTTGACTTCCCAAAACTTGAAATTTCCAAAAAAATTAAACTTTTCGGGTAACGAAAATCGAGCATTGAAAAATGAAGTCTAAAAATCAGCAAAATCAAAGTCCGAAAAACAAAACAAATTGGTTCTAAGTGCTTCTTATATTATTTTTTGACTTCCCAAAACTTGAAATTTCAAAAAAAATGAAACTTTTCGGGACACGAAAATCGAGTCCTGAAAAATGACGTCTTAAAATCAGCTAAATCACAGTCCGAAAAACAAAAAAAATGGCACCTAAGTGCTTAATATATTAATTTTTGACTTCCCTAAACTTAAAATGTCAAAAAAAATGAAAATTTTCGGGGCACCGAAATTGATCCCTGAAAAATGACGTCTTAAAATAAGCAAAATCAAAGTCCGAAAAACAAAGCAAATGGCTCCTAAGTGCTTAATATAAAATATTTTGATTTCCCAAAACTTAAAATGTCCAAAAAAAATGAAACTTTTCGGGGCACGAAAGTAGAGCCTTGAAAAATGACGTCAAAAAATCAGCAAAATCAGAGTCCGAAAAACAATACAAATGTCACCTAAGTGCTTAATATATTATATTTTGACTTCCCAAAACTTGAAATTTCAAAAAAAATGAAACTTTTCGGGGCACGAAAATCAAGCCTTGAAAAATGAAGTCTAAAAATCAGCATAATCAAAGGCCCAAAAACAAAACAAATTGGTCCTAAGTGCTTCATATATTATTTTTTAACTTCCCAAAACTTAAAATGTCAATAAAAATGAAACATTTCGAGGCACTAAAATCGAGCCCTTAAAAATGACGTCTTAAAATAACATAAATCAGAGTCCGAAAAACAAAACAAAATGCACCTACGTGCTTAATATATTATTTTTTGACTTCCCTAAACTTAAATTAAAAAAAACGAAACTTTTTGGGGCACGAAAATCGATCCTTGAAAAATGACGTCTTAAAATCTGCAAAATCAGAGTCCGAAAAAAAAATCAAATGGCTCCTAAATGATTAATATATTATTTTTTGATTTCCCAAAACTTAAAATTTCAAAAAAAAATGAAATTTATCGGGGCACGAAAATTGAGCCAGAAAAATGACTCCTAAAAATCAGCAAAATCAGAGTCCGAAAAACAATACAAATGTTTTCTAAGTGCTTCATATATTATTTTTTGACATCCCAAAACTTAAAATGTCAAAAAAAAAAATGAAACTTTTCGGGGCACGAAAGTCAAGCTCTGAAAAATGACGTCTAAAAATCAGCAAAATCAGAGTCCGAATAACAATACAAATGTATCCTAAGTGCTTAATATATTATACTTTGACATCCCAAAACTTAAAATTTCAAAAAAAATGAAACTTTTCGGGGAACGAAAATCGAACCCCGAAAAATGAAGTCTAAAAATCATCAAAATCAAAGTCCGAAAAACAATACAAATGTCTCCTAAGTGCTTAATATATTATATTTTGACTTCCTAAAACTTGAAATTTCAAAAAAAATGAAACTTTTCGGGGCACGAAAATCGATCCCTTAAAAATGAAGTCTAAAAATCAGAAAAATCAAAGGCCGAAAAACAAAACAAATTGGTCCTAAGTGCTTCATATATTATTTTTTGACTTCCCAAAACTTAAAATGTCCAAAAAAATGAAACTTTTCGGGGCACGAAAATCGAGCCCTGAAAAATGACGTCTTATAATCAGCTAAATCAGAGTCCGAAAAACAAAACAAATTGCACCTAAGTGCTTAATATATTATTTTTTGACTTCCCAAAACATAAAATGTCCAAAAAAATAAAATTTTCGGGGCACGAAAGTCGAGCCCTGAAAAATGACATCTAAAAATCAGCAAAATCAGAGTCCGAAAAAGAATACAAATGTATCCTAAGTGCTTAATATATTATACTTTGACATCCCAAAACATGAAATTTCAAAAAAAAATGAAACTTTTCGGGCAACGAAAATCGAGCCCTGAAAAATGAAGTCTAAAAATAAGCAAAATAAAAGTCCGAAAAACAAAGCAAATTGATCCTAAGTGCTTCTTATATTACTTTTTGACTTCCCAAAACTTGAAAATTCAAAAAAAAATGAAACTTTTCGGGGCACGAAAATCGAGCCCTGAAAAATGACGTCTTAAAATCAGCAAAATCAGAGTCCGAAAAATAAAACAAATGGCACCTAAGTGCTTAATATATTAATTTTTGACTTCCCTAAACTTAAAATGTCAAAAAAAATGAAACTTTTCGTGGCACGAAAGTCGAGCCCTGAAAAATGACGTCTAAAAATCTGCAAAACCAGAGTCCGAAAAACAATACTAATGTCTCCTAAGTGCTTAATATATTATATTTTGTCTTCCCAAAACTTGAAATTTCAAAAAAAATGAAACTTTTCGGGGCACGAAAATTGAGCCCTGAAAAATGAAGTCTAAAAATCAGCAAAATCAAAGGCCGAAAAACAAAACAAATTGGTCCTAAGTGTTTCATATATTATTTTTTGACTTCCCAAAACTTAAAAAGTCAAAAAAAATGAAACTTTTCGGGGCACGAAAATCGAGCCCTGAAAAATGACGTCTTAAAATCAGCTAAATCAGAGTCCGAAAAACAAAACAAATGTCACCTAAGTGCTTAATATATTATTTTTTGACTTCCCTAAACTTAAAATGTCAAAAAAAAATGAAACTTTTCGAGGCACGAAAGTCGAGCCCCGAAAAATGACGTCTAAAAATCAGGAAAACCAGAGTCCGAAAAACAATACAAATGTATCATAAGTGCTTAATATATTATACTTTGACTTTCCAAAACTTGAAATTTCAAAAAAAATGAAACTTTTCGGGGAACGGAAATCAAGCCCTGAAAAATGAAGTCTAAAAATCTGCAAAATCAAAGTCCGAAAAATAAAACAAATTGGTCTTAAGTGATTCTTATATTATTTTTTGACTTCCCAAATCTTGAAATTTCAAAAAAAATGAAACTTTTCTGGTCACGAAAATCGAGCCCTGAAAAATGACGTCTTAAAATAACCTAAATCAGAGTCCGAAAAATAAAACAAATTGCACCTATGTGCTTAATATTTTATTTTTTGACTTCCCTAAACTTAAAATGTAAAAAAAAAACTAAACTTTTTGGGGCTCGAAAATCGATCCCTGAAAACTGACGTCTTAAAATCAGCAAAATCAGAGTCCGAAAAACAAATCAAATGGCTCCTAATTGATTAATATATTATTTTTTGACTTCCCAAAACTTAAAATGTCAAAAAAAATGAAACTTTTCGGGGCACAAAAATTGAGCCCTGAAAAATGACGTCTAAAAATCAGCAAAATCAGAGTCCGAAAAACAATACAAATGTCTTCTAAGTGCTTCATATATTATTTTTTGACATCCAAAAACTTAAAATGTCAAAAAAAAAAAATGAAACTTTTCGGGGCACGAAAGTCGATCCCTGAAAAATGACGTCTAAAAATCATCAAAATCAGAGTCCGAAAAACAATACAAATGTATACTAAGTGATTAATATATTATACTTTGACTTCCCAAAACTTGAAATTTCCAAAAAAATTAAACTTTTCGGGTAACGAAAATCGAGCCTTGAAAAATGAAGTCTAAAAATTAGCAAAATCAAAGTCCGAAAAACAAAACAAATTGGTTCTAAGTGCTTCTTATATTATTTTTTGACTTCCCAAAACTTGAAATTTCAAAAAAAATGAAACTTTTCGGGACACGAAAATCGAGTCCTGAAAAATGACGTCTTAAAATCAGCTAATTCACAGTCCGAAAAACAAAACAAATGGCACCTAAGTGCTTAATATATTAATTTTTGACTTCCCTAAACTTAAAATGTCAAAAAAAATGAAAATTTTCGGGGCACCGAAATTGATCCCTGAAAAATGACGTCTTAAAATAAGCAAAATCAGAGTCCGAAAAACAAAGCAAATGGCTCCTAAGTGCTTAATATAAAATATTTTGATTTCCCAAAACTTAAAATGTAAAAAAAAAATGAAACTTTTCGGGGCACGAAAGTAGAGCCTTTAAAAATGACGTCAAAAAATCAACAAAATCAGAGTCCGAAAAACAATACAAATGTCACCTAAGTGCTTAATATATTATATTTTGACTTCCCAAAACTTGAAATTTCAAAAAAAATGAAACTTTTCGGGGCACGAAAATCAAGCCTTGAAAAATGAAATCTAAAAATCAGCATAATCAAAGGCCGAAAAACAAAACAAATTGGTCCTAAGTGCTTCATATATTATTTTTTGACATCCCAAAACTTAAAATGTCAATAAAAATGAAACATTTCGAGGCACTAAAATCGAGCCCTTAAAAATGACGTCTTAAAATAACATAAATCAGAGTCCGAAAAACAAAACAAATTGCACCTACGTGCTTAATATATTATTTTTGACTTCCCTAAACTTAAATTAAAAAAAACGAAACTTTTTGGGGCACGAAAATCGATCCTTGAAAAATGACGTCTTAAAATCAGCAAAATCAGAGTCCGAAAAAAAAATCAAATGGCTCCTAAATGATTAATATATTATTTTTTGATTTCCCAAAACTTAAAATTTCAAAAAAAAAATGAAATTTATCGGAGCACGAAAATTGAGCCAGAAAAATGACTCCTAAAAATCAGCAAAATCAGAGTCCGAAAAACAATACAAATGTTTTCTAAGTGCTTCATATATTATTTTTTGACATCACAAAACATAAAATGTCAAAAAAAAAATGAAACTTTTCGGGGCACGAAAGTCAAGCTCTGAAAAATGACGTCTAAAAATCAGCAAAATCAGAGTCCGAAAAACAATACAAATGTATCCTAAGTGCTTAATATATTATACTTTGACATCCCAAAACTTAAAATTTCAAAAAAAATAAAACATTTCGGGGAACGAAAATCGAGCCCCGAAAAATGAAGTCTAAAAATCATCAAAATCAAAGTCCGAAAAACAATACAAATGTCTCCTAAGTGCTTAATATATTATATTTTGACTTCCCAAAACTTGAAATTTCAAAAAAAATGAAACTTTTCGGGGCACGAAAATCGAGCCCTGAAAAATGAAGTCTAAAAATCAGCAAAATCAAAGGCCGAAAAACAAAACAAATTGGTCCTAAGTGCTTCATATATTATTTTTTGACTTCCCAAAACTTAAAATGTCCAAAAAAATTAAACTTTTCGGGGCACGAAAATCGAGCCCTGAAAAATGACGTCTTATAATCAGCTAAATCAGAGTCCGAAAAACAAAACAAATTGCACCTAAGTGCTTAATATATTATTTTTTGACTTCCCAAAACATAAAATGTCCAAAAAAATAAAACTTTTCGGGGCACGAAAGTCGAGCCCTGAAAAATGACATCTAAAAATCAGTAAAATCAGAGTCCGAAAAACAATACAAATGTATCCTAAGTGCTTAATATATTATACTTTGACATCCCAAAACATGAAATTTCAAAAAAAATGAAACTTTTCGGGCAACGAAAATCGAGCCCTGAAAAATGAAGTCTAAAAATCAACAAAATAAAAGTCCGAAAAACAAAGCAAATTGATCCTAAGTGCTTCTTATATTAATTTTTGACTTCCCAAAACATGAAAATTCAAAAAAAATGAAATTTTTCGGAGCACGAAAATCGAGCCCTGAAAAATGACGTCTTAAAATCAGCAAAATCAGAGTCCGAAAAATAAAACAAATGGCACCTAAGTGCTTAATATATTAATTTTTGACTTCCCTAAACTTAAAATGTCAAAAAAAATGAAACTTTTCGTGGCACGAAAGTCGAGCCCTGAAAAATGACGTCTAAAAATCTGCAAAACCAGAGTCCGAAAAACAATACTAATGTCTCCTAAGTGCTTAATATATTATATTTTGACTTCCCAAAACTTGAAATTTCAAAAAAAATGAAACTTTTCGGGGCACGAAAATCGAGTCCTGAAAAATGACGTCTTAAAATCAGCTAAATCACAGTCCGAAAAACAAAACAAATGGCACCTAAGTGCTTAATATATTAATTTTTGACTTCCCTAAACTTAAAATGTCAAAAAAAATGAAAATTTTCGGGGCACCGAAATTAATCCCTGAAAAATGACGTCTTAAAATAAGCAAAATCAGAGTCCCAAAAACAAAGCAAATGGCTACTAAGTGCTTAATATAAAATATTTTGATTTCCCAAAACTTAAAATGTCAAAAAAAAAATGAAACTTTTCGGGGCACGAAAGTAGAGCCTTGAAAAATGACGTCAAAAAATCAGCAAAATCAGAGTCCGAAAAACAATACAAATGTCACCTAAGTGCTTAATATATTATATTTTGACTTCCCAAAACTTGAAATTTCAAAAAAAATGAAACTTTTCGGGGCACGAAAATCAAGCCTTGAAAAATGAAGTCTAAAAATCAGCATAATCAAAGGCCCAAAAACAAAACAAATTGGTCCTAAGTGCTTCATATATTATTTTTTAACTTCCCAAAACTTAAAATGTCAATAAAAATGAAACATTTCGAGGCACTAAAATCGAGCCCTTAAAAATGACGTCTTAAAATAACATAAATCAGAGTCCGAAAAACAAAACAAAATGCACCTACGTGCTTAATATATTATTTTTTGACTTCCCTAAACTTAAATTAAAAAAAACGAAACTTTTTGGGGCACGAAAATCGATCCTTGAAAAATGACGTCTTAAAATCTGCAAAATCAGAGTCCGAAAAAAAAATCAAATGGCTCCTAAATGATTAATATATTATTTTTTGATTTCCCAAAACTTAAAATTTCAAAAAAAAATGAAATTTATCGGGGCACGAAAATTGAGCCAGAAAAATGACTCCTAAAAATCAGCAAAATCAGAGTCCGAAAAACAATACAAATGTTTTCTAAGTGCTTCATATATTATTTTTTGACATCCCAAAACTTAAAATGTCAAAAAAAAAAATGAAACTTTTCGGGGCACGAAAGTCAAGCTCTGAAAAATGACGTCTAAAAATCAGCAAAATCAGAGTCCGAATAACAATACAAATGTATCCTAAGTGCTTAATATATTATACTTTGACATCCCAAAACTTAAAATTTCAAAAAAAATGAAACTTTTCGGGGAACGAAAATCGAACCCCGAAAAATGAAGTCTAAAAATCATCAAAATCAAAGTCCGAAAAACAATACAAATGTCTCCTAAGTGCTTAATATATTATATTTTGACTTCCTAAAACTTGAAATTTCAAAAAAAATGAAACTTTTCGGGGCACGAAAATCGATCCCTTAAAAATGAAGTCTAAAAATCAGAAAAATCAAAGGCCGAAAAACAAAACAAATTGGTCCTAAGTGCTTCATATATTATTTTTTGACTTCCCAAAACTTAAAATGTCCAAAAAAATGAAACTTTTCGGGGCACGAAAATCGAGCCCTGAAAAATGACGTCTTATAATCAGCTAAATCAGAGTCCGAAAAACAAAACAAATTGCACCTAAGTGCTTAATATATTATTTTTTGACTTCCCAAAACATAAAATGTCCAAAAAAATAAAATTTTCGGGGCACGAAAGTCGAGCCCTGAAAAATGACATCTAAAAATCAGCAAAATCAGAGTCCGAAAAAGAATACAAATGTATCCTAAGTGCTTAATATATTATACTTTGACATCCCAAAACATGAAATTTCAAAAAAAAATGAAACTTTTCGGGCAACGAAAATCGAGCCCTGAAAAATGAAGTCTAAAAATAAGCAAAATAAAAGTCCGAAAAACAAAGCAAATTGATCCTAAGTGCTTCTTATATTACTTTTTGACTTCCCAAAACTTGAAAATTCAAAAAAAAATGAAACTTTTCGGGGCACGAAAATCGAGCCCTGAAAAATGACGTCTTAAAATCAGCAAAATCAGAGTCCGAAAAATAAAACAAATGGCACCTAAGTGCTTAATATATTAATTTTTGACTTCCCTAAACTTAAAATGTCAAAAAAAATGAAACTTTTCGTGGCACGAAAGTCGAGCCCTGAAAAATGACGTCTAAAAATCTGCAAAACCAGAGTCCGAAAAACAATACTAATGTCTCCTAAGTGCTTAATATATTATATTTTGTCTTCCCAAAACTTGAAATTTCAAAAAAAATGAAACTTTTCGGGGCACGAAAATTGAGCCCTGAAAAATGAAGTCTAAAAATCAGCAAAATCAAAGGCCGAAAAACAAAACAAATTGGTCCTAAGTGTTTCATATATTATTTTTTGACTTCCCAAAACTTAAAAAGTCAAAAAAAATGAAACTTTTCGGGGCACGAAAATCGAGCCCTGAAAAATGACGTCTTAAAATCAGCTAAATCAGAGTCCGAAAAACAAAACAAATGTCACCTAAGTGCTTAATATATTATTTTTTGACTTCCCTAAACTTAAAATGTCAAAAAAAAATGAAACTTTTCGAGGCACGAAAGTCGAGCCCCGAAAAATGACGTCTAAAAATCAGGAAAACCAGAGTCCGAAAAACAATACAAATGTATCATAAGTGCTTAATATATTATACTTTGACTTTCCAAAACTTGAAATTTCAAAAAAAATGAAACTTTTCGGGGAACGGAAATCAAGCCCTGAAAAATGAAGTCTAAAAATCTGCAAAATCAAAGTCCGAAAAATAAAACAAATTGGTCTTAAGTGATTCTTATATTATTTTTTGACTTCCCAAATCTTGAAATTTCAAAAAAAATGAAACTTTTCTGGTCACGAAAATCGAGCCCTGAAAAATGACGTCTTAAAATAACCTAAATCAGAGTCCGAAAAATAAAACAAATTGCACCTATGTGCTTAATATTTTATTTTTTGACTTCCCTAAACTTAAAATGTAAAAAAAAAACTAAACTTTTTGGGGCTCGAAAATCGATCCCTGAAAACTGACGTCTTAAAATCAGCAAAATCAGAGTCCGAAAAACAAATCAAATGGCTCCTAATTGATTAATATATTATTTTTTGACTTCCCAAAACTTAAAATGTCAAAAAAAATGAAACTTTTCGGGGCACAAAAATTGAGCCCTGAAAAATGACGTCTAAAAATCAGCAAAATCAGAGTCCGAAAAACAATACAAATGTCTTCTAAGTGCTTCATATATTATTTTTTGACATCCAAAAACTTAAAATGTCAAAAAAAAAAAATGAAACTTTTCGGGGCACGAAAGTCGATCCCTGAAAAATGACGTCTAAAAATCATCAAAATCAGAGTCCGAAAAACAATACAAATGTATACTAAGTGATTAATATATTATACTTTGACTTCCCAAAACTTGAAATTTCCAAAAAAATTAAACTTTTCGGGTAACGAAAATCGAGCCTTGAAAAATGAAGTCTAAAAATTAGCAAAATCAAAGTCCGAAAAACAAAACAAATTGGTTCTAAGTGCTTCTTATATTATTTTTTGACTTCCCAAAACTTGAAATTTCAAAAAAAATGAAACTTTTCGGGACACGAAAATCGAGTCCTGAAAAATGACGTCTTAAAATCAGCTAATTCACAGTCCGAAAAACAAAACAAATGGCACCTAAGTGCTTAATATATTAATTTTTGACTTCCCTAAACTTAAAATGTCAAAAAAAATGAAAATTTTCGGGGCACCGAAATTGATCCCTGAAAAATGACGTCTTAAAATAAGCAAAATCAGAGTCCGAAAAACAAAGCAAATGGCTCCTAAGTGCTTAATATAAAATATTTTGATTTCCCAAAACTTAAAATGTAAAAAAAAAATGAAACTTTTCGGGGCACGAAAGTAGAGCCTTTAAAAATGACGTCAAAAAATCAACAAAATCAGAGTCCGAAAAACAATACAAATGTCACCTAAGTGCTTAATATATTATATTTTGACTTCCCAAAACTTGAAATTTCAAAAAAAATGAAACTTTTCGGGGCACGAAAATCAAGCCTTGAAAAATGAAATCTAAAAATCAGCATAATCAAAGGCCGAAAAAAAAACAAATTGGTCCTAAGTGCTTCATATATTATTTTTTGACATCCCAAAACTTAAAATGTCAATAAAAATGAAACATTTCGAGGCACTAAAATCGAGCCCTTAAAAATGACGTCTTAAAATAACATAAATCAGAGTCCGAAAAACAAAACAAATTGCACCTACGTGCTTAATATATTATTTTTGACTTCCCTAAACTTAAATTAAAAAAAACGAAACTTTTTGGGGCACGAAAATCGATCCTTGAAAAATGACGTCTTAAAATCAGCAAAATCAGAGTCCGAAAAAAAAATCAAATGGCTCCTAAATGATTAATATATTATTTTTTGATTTCCCAAAACTTAAAATTTCAAAAAAAAAATGAAATTTATCGGAGCACGAAAATTGAGCCAGAAAAATGACTCCTAAAAATCAGCAAAATCAGAGTCCGAAAAACAATACAAATGTTTTCTAAGTGCTTCATATATTATTTTTTGACATCACAAAACATAAAATGTCAAAAAAAAAATGAAACTTTTCGGGGCACGAAAGTCAAGCTCTGAAAAATGACGTCTAAAAATCAGCAAAATCAGAGTCCGAAAAACAATACAAATGTATCCTAAGTGCTTAATATATTATACTTTGACATCCCAAAACTTAAAATTTCAAAAAAAATAAAACATTTCGGGGAACGAAAATCGAGCCCCGAAAAATGAAGTCTAAAAATCATCAAAATCAAAGTCCGAAAAACAATACAAATGTCTCCTAAGTGCTTAATATATTATATTTTGACTTCCCAAAACTTGAAATTTCAAAAAAAATGAAACTTTTCGGGGCACGAAAATCGAGCCCTGAAAAATGAAGTCTAAAAATCAGCAAAATCAAAGGCCGAAAAACAAAACAAATTGGTCCTAAGTGCTTCATATATTATTTTTTGACTTCCCAAAACTTAAAATGTCCAAAAAAATTAAACTTTTCGGGGCACGAAAATCGAGCCCTGAAAAATGACGTCTTATAATCAGCTAAATCAGAGTCCGAAAAACAAAACAAATTGCACCTAAGTGCTTAATATATTATTTTTTGACTTCCCAAAACATAAAATGTCCAAAAAAATAAAACTTTTCGGGGCACGAAAGTCGAGCCCTGAAAAATGACATCTAAAAATCAGTAAAATCAGAGTCCGAAAAACAATACAAATGTATCCTAAGTGCTTAATATATTATACTTTGACATCCCAAAACATGAAATTTCAAAAAAAATGAAACTTTTCGGGCAACGAAAATCGAGCCCTGAAAAATGAAGTCTAAAAATCAACAAAATAAAAGTCCGAAAAACAAAGCAAATTGATCCTAAGTGCTTCTTATATTAATTTTTGACTTCCCAAAACATGAAAATTCAAAAAAAATGAAATTTTTCGGAGCACGAAAATCGAGCCCTGAAAAATGACGTCTTAAAATCAGCAAAATCAGAGTCCGAAAAATAAAACAAATGGCACCTAAGTGCTTAATATATTAATTTTTGACTTCCCTAAACTTAAAATGTCAAAAAAAATGAAACTTTTCGTGGCACGAAAGTCGAGCCCTGAAAAATGACGTCTAAAAATCTGCAAAACCAGAGTCCGAAAAACAATACTAATGTCTCCTAAGTGCTTAATATATTATATTTTGACTTCCCAAAACTTGAAATTTCAAAAAAAATGAAACTTTTCGGGGCACGAAAATCGAGTCCTGAAAAATGACGTCTTAAAATCAGCTAAATCACAGTCCGAAAAACAAAACAAATGGCACCTAAGTGCTTAATATATTAATTTTTGACTTCCCTAAACTTAAAATGTCAAAAAAAATGAAAATTTTCGGGGCACCGAAATTAATCCCTGAAAAATGACGTCTTAAAATAAGCAAAATCAGAGTCCCAAAAACAAAGCAAATGGCTACTAAGTGCTTAATATAAAATATTTTGATTTCCCAAAACTTAAAATGTCAAAAAAAAAATGAAACTTTTCGGGGCACGAAAGTAGAGCCTTGAAAAATGACGTCAAAAAATCAGCAAAATCAGAGTCCGAAAAACAATACAAATGTCACCTAAGTGCTTAATATATTATATTTTGACTTCCCAAAACTTGAAATTTCAAAAAAAATGAAACTTTTCGGGGCACGAAAATCAAGCCTTGAAAAATGAAGTCTAAAAATCAGCATAATCAAAGGCCGAAAAACAAAACAAATTGGTCCTAAGTGCTTCATATATTATTTTTTGACTTCCCAAAACTTAAAATGTCAATAAAAATGAAACATTTCGAGGCACTAAAATCGAGCCCTTAAAAATAACGTCTTAAAATAACATAAATCAGAGTCCGAAAAACAAAACAAATTGCACCTACGTGCTTAATATATTATTTTTTGACTTCCCTAAACTTAAATTAAAAAAAACGAAACTTTTTGGGGCACGAAAATCGATCCTTGAAAAATGACGTCTTAAAATCTGCAAAATCAGAGTCCGAAAAAAAAATCAAATGGCTCCTAAATGATTAATATATTATTTTTTGATTTCCCAAAACTTAAAATTTCAAAAAAAAATGAAATTTATCGGGGCACGAAAATTGAGCCAGAAAAATGACTCCTAAAAATCAGCAAAATCAGAGTCCGAAAAACAATACAAATGTTTTCTAAGTGCTTCATATATTATTTTTTGACATCCCAAAACTTAAAATGTCAAAAAAAAAATGAAACTTTTCGGGGCACGAAAGTCAAGCTCTGAAAAATGACGTCTAAAAATCAGCAAAATCAGAGTCCGAAAAACAATACAAATGTATCCTAAGTGCTTAATATATTATACTTTGACATCCCAAAACTTAAAATTTCAAAAAAAATGAAACTTTTCGGGGAACGAAAATCGAGCCCCGAAAAATGAAGTCTAAAAATCATCAAAATCAAAGTCCGAAAAACAATACAAATGTCTCCTAAGTGCTTAATATATTATATTTTGACTTCCCAAAACTTGAAATTTCAAAAAAAATGAAACTTTTCGGGGCACGAAAATCGAGCCCTGAAAAATGAAGTCTAAAAATCAGCAAAATCAAAGGCCGAAAAACAAAAAAAAATTGGTCCTAAGTGATTCATATATTATTTTTTGACTTCCCAAAACTTAAAATGTCCAAAAAAATGAAACTTTTCGGGGCACGAAAATCGAGCCCTGAAAAATGACGTCTTATAATCAGCTAAATCAGAGTCCGAAAAACAAATTGCACCTAAGTGCTTAATATATTATTTTTTGACTTCCCAAAACATAAAATGTCCAAAAAAATTAAACTTTTCGGGGCACGAAAGTCGAGTCCTGAAAAATGACATCTAAAAATCAGCAAAATCAGAGTCCGAAAAACAATACAAATGTATCCTAAGTGCTTAATATATTATACTTTGACATCCCAAAACATGAAATTTCAAAAAAAATGAAACTTTTCGGGCAACGAAAATCGAGCCCTGAAAAATGAAGTCTAAAAATCAGCAAAATAAAAGTCCGAAAAACAAAGCAAATTGATCCTAAGTGCTTCTTATATTACTTTTTGACTTCCCAAAACTTGAAAATTCAAAAAAAATGAAACTTTTCGGGGCACGAAAATCGAGCCCTGAAAAATGACGTCTTAAAATCAGTAAAATCAGAGTCCGAAAAATAAAACAAATGGCACCTAAGTGCTTAATATATTAATTTTTGACTTCCCTAAACTTAAAATGTCAAAAAAAATGAAACTTTTTATGGCACGAAAGTCGAGCCCTGAAAAATGACGTCTAAAAATCTGCAAAACCAGAGTCCGAAAAACAATACTAATGTCTCCTAAGTGCATAATATATTATATTTTGACTTCCCAAAACTTGAAATTTCAAGAAAAATGAAACTTTTCGGGGAACGAAAATCGAGCCCTGAAAAATGAAGTCTAAAAATCAGCAAAATCAAAGGCCGAAAAACAAAACAAATTGGTCCTAAGTGCTTCATATATTATTTTTTGACTTCCCAAAACTTAAAAAGTCAAAAAAAATGAAACTTTTCGGGGCACGAAAATCGAGCCCTGAAAAATGACGTCTTAAAATCAGCTAAATCAGAGTCCGAAAAACAAAACAAATGGCACCTAAGTGCTTAATATATTATTTTTTGACTTCCCTAAACTTAAAATGTCAAAAAAAAATGAAACTTTTCGAGGCACCAAAGTCGAGCCCCGAAAAATGACGTCTAAAAATCAGGAAAACCAGAGTCCGAAAAACAATACAAATGTATCATAAGTGCTTAATATATTATACTTTGACTTCCCAAAACTTGAAATTTCCAAAAAAATTAAACTTTTCGGGTAACGAAAATCGAGCCTTGAAAAATGAAGTCTAAAAATCAACAAAATCAAAGTCCGAAAAACAAAACAAATTGGTTCTAAGTGCTTCTTATATTATTTTTTGACTTCCTAAAACTTGAAATTTCAAAAAAATGAAACTTTTCGGGACACAAAAATCGAGTCCTGAAACATGACGTCTTAAAATCAGCTAAATCACAGTCCGAAAAACAAAACAAATGGCACCTAAGTTCTTAATATATTAATTTTTGATTTCCCTAAACTTAAAATGTCAAAAAAAATTAAAATTTTCGGGGCACCGAAATTGATCCCTGAAAAATGACGTCTTAAAATAAGCAAAATCAGAGTCCGAAAAACAATACAAATGTCTTCTAAGTGCTTCATATATTATTTTTTGACATCCAAAAACTTAAAATGTCAAAAAAAAAATGAAACTTTTCGGGGCACGAAAGTCGAGCCCTGAAAAATGACGTCTAAAAATCAGCAAAATCAGAGTCCGAAAAACAATACAAATGTATACTAAGTGCTTAATATATTATACTTTGACTTCCCAAAACTTGAAATTTCCAAAAAAATTAAACTTTTCGGGTAACGAAAATCGAGCATTGAAAAATGAAGTCTAAAAATCAGCAAAATCAAAGTCCGAAAAACAAAACAAATTGGTTCTAAGTGCTTCTTATATTATTTTTTGACTTCCCAAAACTTGAAATTTCAAAAAAAATGAAACTTTTCGGGACACGAAAATCGAGTCCTGAAAAATGACGTCTTAAAATTAGCTAAATCACAGTCCGAAAAACAAAACAAATGGCACCTAAGTGCTTAATATATTAATTTTTGACTTCCCTAAACTTAAAATGTCAAAAAAAAATGAAAATTTTCGGGGCACCGAAATTGATCCCTGAAAAATGACGTCTTAAAATAAGCAAAATCAGAGTCCGAAAAACAAAGCAAATGGCTCCTAAGTGCTTAATATAAAATATTTTGATTTCCCAAAACTTAAAATGTCAAAAAAAAATGAAACTTTTTGGGGCACGAAAGTAGAGCCTTGAAAAATGACGTCAAAAAATCAGCAAAATCAGAGTCCGAAAAACAATACAAATGTCACCTAAGTGCTTAATATATTATATTTTGACTTCCCAAAACTTGAAATTTCAAAAAAAATGAAACTTTTCGGGGCACGAAAATCAAGCCTTGAAAAATGAAGTCTAAAAATCAGATAATCAAAGGCCGAAAAACAAAACAAATTGGTCCTAAGTGCTTCATATATTATTTTTTGACTTCCCAAAACTTAAAATGTCAATAAAAATGAAACATTTCGAGGCATTAAAATCGAGCACTTAAAAATGACGTCTTAAAATAACATAAATCAGAGTCCGAAAAACAAAACAAATTGCACCTACGTGCTTAATATATTATTTTTTGACTTCCCTAAACTTAAATTAAAAAAAACTAAACTTTTTGGGGCACGAAAATCGATCCTTGAAAAATGACGTCTTAAAATCTTCAAAATCAGAGTCCGAAAAAAAAATCAAATGGCTCCTAAATGATTAATATATTATTTTTTGATTTCCTAAAACTTAAAATTTCAAAAAAAAATGAAATTTATCGGGGCACGAAAATTGAGCCAGAAAAATGACTCCTAAAAATCAGCAAAATCAGAGTCCGAAAAACAATACAAATGTCTCCTAAGTGCTTAATATATTATATTTTGACTTCCCAAAACTTGAAATTTCAAAAAAAATGAAACTTTTCGGGGCACGAAAATCGAGCCCTGAAAAATGAAGTCTAAAAATCAGCAAAATCAAAGGCCGAAAAACAAAACAAATTGGTCCTAAGTGCTTCATATATTATTTTTTGACTTCCCAAAACTTAAAATGTCCAAAAAAATGAAACTTTTCGGGGCACGAAAATCGAGCCCTGAAAAATGACGTCTTATAATCAGCTAAATCAGAGTCTGAAAAACAATACAAATGTATCCTAAGTGCTTAATATATTATACTTTGACATCCCAAAACATGAAATTTCAAAAAACAATGAAACTTTTCGGGCAACGAAAATCGAGCCCTGAAAAATGAAGTCTAAAAATCAGCAAAATAAAAGTCCGAAAAACAAAGCAAATCTATCCTAAGTGCTTCTTATATTACTTTTTGACTTCCCAAAACTTGAAAATTCAAAAAAAATGAAACTTTTCGGGGCACGAAAATCGAGCACTGAAAAATGACGTCTTAAAATCAGCAAAATCAGAGTCCGAAAAATAAAACAAATGGCACCTAAGTGCTTAATATATTAATTTTTGACTTCCCTAAACTTAAAATGTCAAAAAAAATGAAACTTTTCGTGGCACGAAAGTCGAGCCCTGAAAAATGACGTTTTAAAATCTGCAAAACCAGAGTCCGAAAAACAATACTAATGTCTCCTAAGTGCTTAATATATTATATTTTGACTTCCCAAAACTTGAAATTTCAAAAAAAATGAAACTTTTCGGGGCACGAAAATTGAGCCCTGAAAAATGAAGTCTAAAAATCAGCAAAATCAAAGGCCGAAAAACAAAACAAATTGGTCCTAAGTGCTTCATATATTATTTTTTGACTTCCCAAAACTTAAAAAGTCAAAAAAAATGAAACTTTTCGGGGCACGAAAATCGAGCCCTGAAAAATGACGTCTTAAAATCAGCTAAATCAGAGTCCGAAAAACAAAACAAATGGCACCTAAGTGCTTAATATATTATTTTTTGACTTCCCTAAACTTAAAATGTCAAAAAAAATGAAACTTTTCGAGGCACGAAAGTCGGGCCCCGAAAAATGACGTTTAAAAATCAGGAAAACTAGAGTCCTAAAAACAATACAAATGTATCATAAGTGCTTAATATATTATACTTTGACTTCCCAAAACTTGAAATTTCAAAAAAAATGAAACTTTTCGGGGAACGGAAATCAAGCCCTGAAAAATGAAGTCTAAAAATCTGCAAAATCAAAGTCCGAAAAATAAAACAAATTGGTCTTAAGTGATTCTTATATTATTTTTTGACTTCCCAAAACTTGAAATTTCAAAAAAAATGAAACTTTTCTGGTCACGAAAATCGAGCCCTGAAAAATTACGTCTTAAAATAACATAAATCAGAGTCCTAAAAATAAAACAAATTGCACCTATGTGCTTAATATTTTATTTGTTTGACTTGACTAAACTTAAAATGTAAAAAAAAAACTAAACTTTTTGGGGCTCGAGAATCGATCCCTGAAAACTGACGTCTTAAAATCAGCAAAATCAGAGTCCGAAAAACAAATCAAATGGCTCCTAAATGACTAATATATTATTTTTTGACTTCCCAAAACTTAAAATGTCAAAAAAAATGAAACTTTTCGGGGCACGGAAATTGAGCCCTGAAAAATGACGTCTAAAAATCAGCAAAATCAGAGTCCGAAAAACAATACAAATGTCTTCTAAGTGCTTCATATATTATTTTTTGACATCCAAAAACTTAAAATGTCAAAAAAAAAAATGAAACTTTTCGGGGCACGAAAGTCGATCCCTGAAAAATGACGTCTAAAAATCAGCAAAATCAGAGTCCGAAAAACAATACAAATGTATACTAAGTGCTTAATATATTATACTTTGACTTCCCAAAACTTGAAATTTCCAAAAAAATTAAACTTTTCGGGTAACGAAAATCGAGCCTTGAAAAATGAAGTCTAAAAATCAGCAAAATCAAAGTCCGAAAAACAAAACAAATTGGTTCTAAGTGCTTCTTATATTATTTTTTGACTTCCCAAAACTTGAAATTTCAAAAAAAATGAAAATTTTCGGGGCACCGAAATTGATCCTTGAAAAATGACGTCTTAAAATAAGCAAAATCAGAGTCCGAAAAACAAAGCAAATGGCTCCTTAGGGCTTAATATAAAATATTTTGATTTCCCAAAACTTAAAATGTAAAAAAAAAAATGAAACTTTTCGGGGCACGAAAGTAGAGCCTTGAAAAATGACGTCAAAAAATCAACAAAATCAGAGTCCGAAAAACAATACAAATGTCACCTAAGTGCTTAATATATTATATTTTGACTTCCCAAAACTTGAAATTTCAAAAAAAATGAAACTTTTCGGGGCACGAAAATCAAGCCTTGAAAAATGAAATCTAAAAATCAGCATAATCAAAGGCCGAAAAACAAAACAAATTCGTCCTAAATGCTTCATATATTATTTTTTGACTTCCCAAAACTTAAAATGTCAATAAAAATGAAACATTTCGAGGCACTAAAATCGAGCCCTTAAAAATGACGTCTTAAAATAACATAAATCAGAGTCCGAAAAACAAAACAAATTGCACCTACGTGCTTAATATATTATTTTTGACTTCCCTAAACTTAAATTAAAAAGAACGAAACTTTTTGGGGCACGAAAATCGATCCTTGAAAAATGACGTCTTAAAATCAGCAAAATCAGAGTCCGAAAAAAAAATCAAATGGCTCCTAAATGATTAATATATTATTTTTAGATTTCCCAAAACTTAAAATTTCAAAAAAAAATGAAATTTATCGGAGCACGAAAATTGAGCCAGAAAAATGACTCCTAAAAATCAGCAAAATCAGAGTCCGAAAAACAATACAAATGTTTTCTAAGTGCTTCATATATTATTTTTTGACATCCCAAAACTTAAAATGTCAAAAAAAAAATGAAACTTTTCGGGGCACGAAAGTCAAGCTCTGAAAAATGACGTCTAAAAATCAGCAAAATCAGAGTCCGAAAAACAATACAAATGTATCCTAAGTGCTTAATATATTATACTTTGACATCCCAAAACTTAAAATTTCAAAAAAAATAAAACTTTTCGGGGAACGAAAATCGAGCCCCGAAAAATGAAGTCTAAAAATCATCAAAATCAAAGTCCGAAAAACAATACAAATGTCTCCTAAGTGCTTAATATATTATATTTTGACTTCCCAAAACTTGAAATTTCAAAAAAAATGAAACTTTTCGGGGCACGAAAATCGAGCCCTGAAAAATGAAGTCTAAAAATCAACAAAATCAAAGGCCGAAAAACAAAACAAATTGGTCCTAAGTGCTTCATATATTATTTTTTGACTTCCCAAAACTTAAAATGTCCAAAAAAATGAAACTTTTCGGGGCACGAAAATCGAGCCCTGAAAAATGACGTCTTATAATCAGCTAAATCAGAGTCCGAAAAACAAAACAAATTGCACCTAAGTGCTTAATATATTATTTTTTGACTTCCCAAAACATAAAATGTCCAAAAAAATAAAACTTTTCGGGGCACGAAAGTCGAGCCCTGAAAAATGACATCTAAAAATCAGCAAAATCAGAGTCCGAAAAACAATACAAATGTATCCTAAGTGCTTAATATATTATACTTTGACATCCCAAAACATGAAATTTCAAAAAAAATGAAACTTTTCGGGCAACGAAAATCGAGCCCTGAAAAATTAAGTCTAAAAATCAACAAAATAAAAGTCCTAAAAACAAAGCAAATTGATCCTAAGTGCTTCTTATATTAATTTTTGACTTCCCAAAACTTGAAAATTCAAAAAAAATGAAACTTTTCGGGGCACGAAAATCGAGCCCTGAAAAATGACGTCTTAAAATCAGCAAAATCAGAGTCCGAAAAATAAAACAAATGGCACCTAAGTGCTTAATATATTAATTTTTGACTTCCCTAAACTTAAAATGTCAAAAAAAATGAAACTTTTCGTGGCACGAAAGTCGAGCCCTGAAAAATGACGTCTAAAAATATGCAAAACCAGAGTCCGAAAAACAATACTAATGTCTCCTAAGTGCTTAATATATTATATTTTGACTTCCCAAAACTTGAAATTTCAAAAAAAAATGAAACTTTTCGGGGCACGAAAATTGAGCCCTGAAAAATGAAGTCTAAAAATCAGCAAAATCAAAGGCCGATAAACAAAACAAATTGGTCCTAAGTGCTTCATATATTATTTTTTGACTTCCCAAAACTTAAAAAGTCAAAAAAAATAAACTTTTCGGGGCACGAAAATCGAGCCCTGAAAAATGACGTCTTAAAATCAGCTAAATCAGAGTCCGAAAAACAAAACAAATTGGTCCTAAGTGCTTCATATATTATTTTTTGACTTCCCAAAACTTAAAATGTCAATAAAAATGAAACATTTCGAGGCACTAAGATCGAGCCCTTAAAAATGAAGTCCTAAAATAACATAAATCAGAGTCCGAAAAACAAAACAAATTGCACCTACGTGCTTAATATATTATTTTTTGACTTCCCTAAACTTAAATTAAAAAAAACGAAACTTTTTGGGGCACGAAAATCGATCCTTGAAAAATGACGTCTTAAAATCAGCAAAATCAGAGTCCGAAAAAAAAATCAAATGGCTCCTAAATGATTAATATATTATTTTTTGATTTCCCAAAACTTAAAATTTCAAAAAAAAATGAAATTTATCGGGGCACGAAAATTGAGCCAGAAAAATGACTCCTAAAAATCAGCAAAATCAGAGTCCGAAAAACAATACAAATGTTTTCTAAGTGCTTCATATATTATTTTTTGACATCCCAAAACTTAAAATGTCAAAAAAAAAATGAAACTTTTCGGGGCACGAAAGTCAAGCTCTGAAAAATGACGTCTAAAAATCAGCAAAATCAGAGTCCGAAAAATAATACAAATGTATCCTAAGTGCTTAATATATTATACTTTGACATCCCAAAACTTAAAATTTCAAAAAAAATGAAACTTTTCGGGGAACGAAAATCGAGCCCCGAAAAATGAAGTCTAAAAATCATCAAAATCAAAGTCCGAAAAACAATACAAATGTCTCCTAAGTGCTTAATATATTATATTTTGACTTCCCAAAACTTGAAATTTCAAAAAAAATGAAACTTTTCGGGGCACGAAAATCGAGTCCTGAAAAATGAAGTCTAAAAATCAGCAAAATCAAAGGCCGAAAAACAAAAAAAAATTGGTCCTAAGTGATTAATATATTATTTTTTGACTTCCCAAAACTTAAAATGTCCAAAAAAATGAAACTTTTCGGGGCACGAAAATCGAGCCCTGAAAAATGACGTCTTATAATGAGCTAAATCAGAGTCCGAAAAACAAATTGCACCTAAGTGCTTAATATATTATATTTTGACTTCCCAAAACATAAAATGTCCAAAAAAATAAAACTTTTCGGGGCACGAAAGTCGAGTCCTGAAAAATGACATCTAAAAATCAGCAAAATCAGAGTCCGAAAAACAATACAAATGTATCCTAAGTGCTTAATATATTATACTTTGACATCCCAAAACATGAAATTTCAAAAAAAATTAAACTTTTCGGGCAACGAAAATCGAGCCCTGAAAAATGAAGTCTAAAAATCAGCAAAATAAAAGTCCGAAAAACAAAGCAAATTGATCCTAAGTGCTTCTTATATTACTTTTTGACTTCCCAAAACTTGAAAATTCAAAAAAAATGAAACTTTTCGGGGCACGAAAATCGAGCCCTGAAAAATGACGTCTTAAAATCAGCAAAATCAGAGTCCGAAAAATAAAACAAATGGCACCTAAGTGCTTAATATATTAATTTTTGACTTCCATAAACTTAAAATGTCAAAAAAAATGAAACTTTTTGTGGCACGAAAGTCGAGCCCTGAAAAATGACGTCTAAAAATCTGCAAAACCAGAGTCCGAAAAACAATACTAATGTCTCCTAAGTGCTTAATATATTATATTTTGACTTCCCAAAACTTGAAATTTCAAAAAAAATGAAACTTTTCGGGTAACGAAAATCGAGCATTGAAAAATGAAGTCTAAAAATCAGCAAAATCAAAGTCCGAAAAACAAAACAAATTGGTTCTAAGTGCTTCTTATATTATTTTTTGACTTCCCAAAACTTGAAATTTCAAAAAAAATGAAACTTTTCGGGACACGAAAATCGAGTCCTGAAAAATGACGTCTTAAAATCAGCTAAATCACAGTCCGAAAAACAAAACAAATGGCACCTAAGTTCTTAATATATTAATTTTTGACTTCCCTAAACTTAAAATGTCAAAAAAAATGAAAATTTTCGGGGCACCGAAATTGATCCCTGAAAAATGACGTCTTAAAATAAGCAAAATCAGAGTCCGAAAAACAAAGCAAATGGCTCCTAAGTGCTTAATATAAAATATTTTGATTTCCCAAAACTTAAAATGTCAAAAAAAAATGAAACCTTTTCGGGGCACGAAAGTAGAGCCTTCAAAAATGACGTCAAAAAATCAGCAAAATCAGAGTCCGAAAAACAATACAAATGTCACCTAAGTGCTTAATATATTATATTTTGACTTCCCAAAACTTGAAATTTCAAAAAAAATTAAACTTTTCGGGGCACGAAAATCAAGCCTTGAAAAATGAAATCTAAAAATCAGCATAATCAAAGGCCGAAAAACAAAACAAATTCGTCCTAAGTGCTTCATATATTATTTTTTGACTTCCCAAAACTTAAAATGTCAATAAAAATGAAACATTTCGAGGCACTAAAATCGAGCCCTTAAAAATGACGTCTTAAAATAACATAAATAAGAGTCCGAAAAACAAAACAAATTGCACCTACGTGCTTAATATATTATTTTTTGACTTCCCTAAACTTAAATTAAAAAAAACGAAACTTTTTGGGGCACGAAAATCGATCCTTGAAAAATGACGTCTTAAAATCAGCAAAATCAGAGTCCGAAAAAAAAATCAAATGGCTCCTAAATGATTAATATATTATTTTTTGATTTCCCAAAACTTAAAATTTCAAAAAAAAATGAAATTTATCGGGGCACGAAAATTGAGCCAGAAAAATGACTGCTAAAAATCAGCAAAATCAGATTCCGAAAAACAATACAAATGTTTTCTAAGTGCTTCATATATTATTTTTTGACATCCCAAAACTTAAAATGTCAAAAAAAAAATGAAACTTTTCGGGGCACGAAAGTCAAGCTCTGAAAAATGACGTCTAAAAAAATCAGCAAAATCAGAGTCCGAAAAACAATACAAATGTATCCTAAGTGCTTAATATATTATACTTTGACATCCCAAAACTTAAAATTTCAAAAAAAACGAAACTTTTGGGGGAACGAAAATCGAGCCCCGAAAAATGAAGTCTAAAAATCATCAAAATCAAAGTCCGAAAAACAATACAAACGTCTCCTAAGTGCTTAATATATTATATTTTGACTTCCCAAAACTTGAAATTTCAAAAAAAATGAAACTTTTCGGGGCACGAAAATCGAGCCCTGAAAAATGAAGTCTAAAAATCAGCAAACTCAAAGGCCGAAAAACAAAACAAATTGGTCCTAAGTGATTCATATATTATTTTTTGACTTCCCAAAACTTAAAATGTCCAAAAAAATGAAACTTTTCGGGGCACGAAAATCGAGCCCTGAAAAATGACGTCTTATAATCAGCTAAATCAGAGTCCGAAAAACAAAACAAATTGCACCTAAGTGCTTAATATATTATTTTTTGACTTCCCAAAACATAAAATGTCCAAAAAAATAAAACTTTTCTGGGCACGAAAGTCGAGCCCTGAAAAATGACATCTAAAAATCAGCAAAATCAGAGTCCGAAAAACAATACAAATGTATCCTAAGTGCTTAATATATTATACTTTGACATCCCAAAACATGAAATTTCAAAAAAAATGAAACTTTTCGGGCAACGAAAATCGAGCCCTGAAAAATGAAGTCTAAAAATCAGCAAAATAAAAGTCCGAAAAACAAAGCAAATTGATCCTAAGTGCTTCTTATATTACTTTTTGACTTCCCAAAACTTGAAAATTCAAAAAAAATGAAACTTTTCGGGGCACGAAAATAGAGCCCTGAAAAATGACTTCTTAAAATCAGCAAAATCAGAGTCCGAAAAATAAAACAAATGGCACCTAAGTGCTTAATATATTAATTTTTAACTTCCCTAAACTTAAAATGTCAAAAAAAATGAAACTTTTCGTGGCACGAAAGTCGAGCCCTGAAAAATGACGTCTAAAAATCTGCAAAACCAGAGTCCGAAAAACAATACTAATGTCTCCTAAGTGCTTAATATATTATATTTTGACTTCCCAAAACTTGAAATTTCAAAAAAAATGAAACTTTTTGGGGCACGAAAATCGAGCCCTGAAAAATGAAGTCTAAAAATCAGCAAAATCAAAGGCCGAAAAACAAAACAAATTGGTCCTAAGTGCATCATATATTATTTTTTGACTTCCCAAAACTTAAAAAGTCAAAAAAAATGAAACTTTTCGGGGCACGAAAATCGAGCCCTGAAAAATGACGTCTTAAAATCAGCTAAATCAGAGTCCGAAAAACAAAACAAATGGCACCTAAGTGCTTAATATATTATTTTTTGACTTCCCTAAACTTAAAATGTCAAAAAAAAATGAAAGTTTTCGAGGCACGAAAGTCGAGTCCCGAAAAATGACGTCTAATAATCAGGAAAACCAGAGTCCGAAAAACAATACAAATGTATCATAAGTGCTTAATATATTATACTTTGACTTCCCAAAACTTGGAATTTCAAAAAAAATGAAACTTTTCGGGGAACGGAAATCGAGCCCTGAAAAATGAAGTCTAAAAATCTGCAAAATCAAAGTCCGAAAAATAAAACAAATTGGTCCTAAGTGATTCTTATATTATTTTTTGACTTCCCAAAACTTGAAATTTCAAAAAAAATGAAACTTTTCTGGTCACGAAAATCGAGCCCTGAAAAATGACGTCTTAAAATAACCTAAATCAGAGTCCGAAAAATAAAACAAATTGCACCTATGTGCTTAATATTTTATTTTTTGACTTCCCTAAACTTAAAATGTAAAAAAAAAAATAAACTTTTTGGGGCTCGAAAATCGATCCCTGAAAACTGACGTCTTAAAATCAGCAAAATCAGAGTCCTAAAAACAAATCAAATGGCTCCTAAATGATTAATATATTATTTTTTGACTTCCCAAAACTTTAAATGTCAAAAAAATGAAACTTTTCGGGGACGAAAATTGAGCCCTCAAAAATGACGTCTAAAAATCAGCAAAATCAGAGTCCGAAAAACAATACAAATGTCTTCTAAGTGCTTCATATATTATTTTTTGACATCCAAAAACTTAAAATGTCAAAAAAAAAAATGAAACTTTTCGGAGCACGAAAGTCGAGCCCTGAAAAATGACGTATAAAAATAAGCAAAATCAGAGTCCGAAAAACAATACAAATGTATACTAAGTGCTTAATATATTATACTTTGACTTCCCAAAACTTGAAATTTCCAAAAAAATTAAACTTTTCGGGTAACGAAAATCGAGCCTTGAAAAATGAAGTCTAAAAATCAGCAAAATCAAAGTCCGAAAAACAAAACAAATTGGTTCTAAGTGCTTCTTATATTATTTTTTGACTTCCCAAAACTTGAAATTTCAAAAAAAATGAAACATTTCGAGACACGAAAATCGAGTCCTGAAAAATGACGTCTTAAAATCAGCTAAATCACAGTCCGAAAAACAAAACAAATGGCACCTAATTGCTTAATATATAAATTTTTGACTTCCCTAAACTTAAAATGTCAAAAAAAATGAAAATTTTCGGGGCACCGAAATTGATCCCTGAAAAATGACGTCTTAAAATAAGCAAAATCAGAGTCCGAAAAACAAAGCAAATGGCTCCTAAGTGCTTAATATAAAATATTTTGATTTCCCAAAACTTAAAATGTCAAAAAAAATGAAAATTTTCGGGGCACGAAAATCGAGCCCTGAAAAATGAAGTCTAAAAATCAGCAAAATCAAAGGCCGAAAAACAAAACAAATTGGTCCTAAATGCTTCATATATTATTTTTTGACTTCCCAAAACATAAAATGTCCAAAAAAATGAAACTTTTCGGGGCACGAAAATCGAGCCCTGAAAAATGACGTCTTATAATCAGCTAAATCAGAGTCCGAAAAACAAAACAAATTGCACCTAAGTGCTAAATGGAGCCCTGAAAAATGACTCCTAAAAATCAGCAAAATCAGAGTCCGAAAAACAATACAAATGTCTTCTAAGTGCTTCATATATTATTTTTTGACATTCCAAAACTTAAAATGTCAAAAAAAAAAATGAAACTTTTCGGGGGCACGAAAGTCAAGCTCTGAAAAATGACGTCTAAAAATCAGCAAAATCATAGTCCGAAAAACAATAAAAATGTATCCTAAGTGCTTAATATATTATACTTTGACATCCCAAAACTTAAAATTTCAAAAAAAATGAAACTTTTCGGGGAACGAAAATCGAGCCCCGAAAAATGAAATCTAAAAATCATCAAAATCAAAGTCCGAAAAACAATACAAATGTCTCCTAAGTGCTTAATATATTATATTTTGACTTCCCAAAACTTGAAATTTCAAAAAAAATGAAACTTTTCGGGGCACGAAAATCGAGTCCTGAAAAATGAAGTCTAAAAATCAGCAAAATCAAAGGCCGAAAAACAAAACAAATTGGTCCTAAGTGCTTCATATATTATTTTTTGACTTCCCAAAACATAAAATGTCCAAAAAAATGAAACTTTTCGGGGCACGAAAATCGAGCCCTGAAAAATGACGTCTTATAATCAGCTAAATCAGAGTCCGAAAAACAAAACAAATTGCACCTAAGTGCTTAATATATTATTTTTTGACTTCCCAAAACATAAAATGTCCAAAAAAATGAAACTTTTCGGGGCACGAAAGTCGAGCCCTGAAAAATGACGTCTAAAAATCAGAGTCCGAAAAACAATACAAATGTATCCTAAGTGCTTAATATATTATACTTTGACTTCCTAAAACTTGAAATTTCTAAAAAAATGAAACTTTTCGGGGAACGAAAATCGAGCTCTGAAAAATGAATTCTAAAAATCAGCAAAATCAAAGTCCGAAAAACAAAACAAATTGGTCCTAAGTGCTTCTTATATTATTTTTTGACTTCCCAAAACTTGTAATTTCAAAAAAAATGAAACTTTTTGGGACACGAAAATTGAGACCAGAAAAATGACGTCTTAAAATAACCTAAATCAGAGTCCGAAAAACAAAACAAATTGCACCTAAGTGTTTAATATATTATTTTTTTACTTCCCTAAACTTAAAATGTCAAAAAAACGAAACTTTTTGGGGCACGAAAATCGATCCATAAAAAATGACGTCTTAAAATCAGAGTCCGAAAAACAAATCAAATGGCTCCTAAATGATTAATATATTATTTTTTGACTTCCCAAAACTTGAAATGTCAAAAAAAATGAAACTTTTCGGGGCACGAAAGTCGAGCCCTGAAAAATGACGTCTAAAAATCAGCAAAATCAGAGTCCGAAAAACAATACAAATGTATACTAAGTGCTTAATATATTATACTTTGACTTCCCAAAACTTGAAATTTCAAAAAAAATTAAACTTTTCGGGTAAGGAAAATCGAGCCTTGAAAAATGAAGTCTAAAAATAAGCAAAATCAAAGTCCGAAAAACAAAACAAATTGGTCCTAAGTGCTTCTTATATTATTTTTTGACTTCCCAAAACTTGAAATTTCAAAAAAAAATGAAACTTTTCGGGACACGAAAATCGAGTCCTAAAAAATGACGTCTTAAAATCAGCTAAATCACAGTCCGAAAAACAAAACAAATGGCACCTAAGTGCTTAATATATTAATTTTTGACTTCCCTAAACTTAAAATGTCAAAAAAAAATGAAAATTTTCGGGGAACCAAAATTGATCCCTGAAAAATGACGTTTTAAAATAAGCAAAATCAGAGTCCGAAAAATAAAGCAAATGGCTCCTAAGTGCTTAATATAAAATATTTTGATTTCTCAAAACTTAAAATGTCAAAAAAAATGAAACTTTTCGGGGCACGAAAGTAGAGCCCTGAAAAATCACGTCAAAAAATCAGCAAAATCAGAGTCCGAAAAACAATACAAATGTCACCTAAGTGCTTAATATATTATATTTTGACTTCCCAAAACTTGAAATTTCAAAAAAAATGAAACTTTCCGGGGCACGAAAATCGAGCCCTGAAAAATGAAGTCTAAAAATCAGCATAATCAAAGGCCGAAAAACAAAACAAATTGGTCCTAAGTGCTTCATATATTATTTTTTGACTTCCCAAAACTTAAAATGTCAATAAAAATGAAACATTTCGAGGCAAGAAAATCGAGCCCTTAAAAATGACGTCTTAAAATAACCTAATTCAGAGTCCGAAAAACAAAACAAATTGCACCTACGTGCTTAATATATTATTTTTTGACTTCCCCAAACTTAAAGTAAAAAAAAACGAAACTTTTTGGGGCACGAAAATCGATCCCTGAAAAATGACGTCTTAAAATCAGCAAAATCAGAGTCCGAAAAACAATTCAAATGGCTCCTAAATGATTAATATATTATTTTTTGACTTCCCAAAACTTAAAATGTCAAAAAAAAATGAAACTTTTCGGGGCACGAAAATCGAGCCCTGAAAAATGACGTCTTATAATCAGCTAAATCAGAGTCCGAAAAACAAAACAAATTGCACCTAAGTGCTAAATGGAGCCCAGAAAAATGACTTCTAAAAATCAGCAAAATCAGAGTCCGAAAAACAATACAAATGTCTTCTAAGTGCTTCATATATTATTTTTTGACATCCCAAAACTTAAAATGTCAAAAGAAAAATGAAACTTTTCGGGGCACGAAAATCAAGCTCTGAAAAATGACGTCTAAAAATCCGCAAAATCAGATTCCGAAAAACAATACAAATGTATCCTAAGTGCTTAATATATTATACTTTGAAATCCCAAAACTTAAAATTTCAAAAAAAATGAAACTTTTCGTGGAACGAAAATCGAGCCCCGAAAAATGAAGTCTAAAAATCATCAAAATCAAAGTCCGAAAAACAATACAAATGTCTCCTAAGTGCTTAATATATTATATTTTGACTTCCCAAAACTTGAAATTTCAAAAAAAATGAAACTTTTCGGAGCACGAATATCGAGCCCTAAAAAATGAAGTCTAAAAATCAGCAAAATCAAAGGCCGAAAAACAAAACAAATTGGTCCTAAGTGCTTCATATATTATTTTTTGACTTCCCAAAACTTAAAATGTCCAAAAAAATGATACTTTTCGGGGCACGAAAATCGAGCCCTAAAAATTGACGTCTTATAATCAGCTAAATCAGAGTCCGAAAAACAAAACAAATTGCACCTAAATGCTTAATATATTATTTTTTGACTTCCCAAAACATAAAATGTCCAAAAAAATAAAACTTTTCGGGGCACGAAAGTCGAGCCCTGAAAAATGACATCTAAAAATCAGCAAAATCAGAGTCCGAAAAACAATACAAATGTATCCTAAGTGATTAATATATTATACTTTGACTTCCCAAAACTTGAAATTTCAAAAAAAATGAAACTTTTCGGGGAACGAAAATCGAGCTCTGAATAATGAAGTCTAAAAATCCGCAAAATCAAAGTCCGAAAAACAAAACAAATTGGTCCTAAGTGCTTCTTATATTATTTTTTGACTTACCAAAACTTGAAATTTAAAAAAAAATGAAACTTTTCGGGACACGAAAATCGAGTCCTAAAAAATGACGTCTTAAAATCAGCCAAATCACAGTCCGAAAAACAAAACAAATGGCACCTAAGTGCTTAATATATTAATTTTTGACTTCCCTTAACTTAAAATGTCAAAAAAAATGAAAATTTTCGGGGCACCGAAATTGATCCCTGAAAAATGACGTCTTAAAATAAGCAAAATCAGAGTCCGAAAAACAAAGCAAATGGCTCCTAAGTGCTTAATATAAAATATTTTGATTTCCCAAAACTTAAAATGTCAAAAAAAAATGAAACTTTTCGGGGCACGAAAGTAGAGCCTTGAAAAATGACGTAAAAAAATAAGCAAAATCAGAGTCCGAAAAACAATACAAATGTCACCTAAGTGCTTAATATATTATATTTTGACTTCCCAAAACTTGAAATTTCAAAAAAAATGAAACTTTTCGGGGCACGAAAATCAAGCCTTGAAAAATGAAGTCTAAAAATCAGCATAATCAAAGGCCGAAAAACAAAACAAATTGGTCCTAAGTGCTTCATATATTATTTTTTGACTTCCCAAAACATAAAATGTCAATAAAAATGAAAAATTTCGAGGCACTAAAATCGAGCCCTTAAAAATGACGTCTTAAAATAACATAAATTAGAGTCCGAAAAACAAAACAAATTGCACCTACGTGCTTAATATATTATTTTTTGACTTCCCTAAACTTAAATTAAAAAAAACGAAACTTTTTGGGGCACGAAAATCGATCCTTGAGAAATGACGTCTTAAAATCAGCAAAATCATAGTCCGAAAAAAAAATCAATTGGCTCCTAAATGATTAATATATTATTTTTTGATTTCCCAAAACTTAAAATTTCAAAAAAAAATGAAATTAATCGGGGCACGAAAATCGAGCCCTGAAAAATGAAGTCTAAAAATCAGCAAAATCAAAGGCCGAAAAACAAAACAAATTGGTCCTAAGTGCTTCATATATTATTTTTTGACTTCCCAAAACTTAAAATGTCCAAAAAAATGAAACTTTTCGGGGCACGAAAATCGAGCCCTAAAAATGACGTCTTATAATCAGCTAAATCAGAGTCCGAAAAACAAAACAAATTGCACCTAAGTGCTTAATATATTATTTTTTGACTTCCCAAAACATAAAATGTCCCAAAAAATGAAACTTTTCGGGGCACGAAAGTCGAGCTCTGAAAAATGACGTCTAAAAATCAGCAAAATCAGAGTCCGAAAAACAATACAAATGTATCCTAAGTGCTTAATATATTATACTTTGACTTCCCAAAACTTGAAATTTCAAAAAAAATGAAACTTTTCGGGGAACGAAAATCGAGTCTGAAAAATGAAGTCCAAAAATAACCAAAATCAAAGTCCGAAAAACAAAACAAATTGGTCCTAAGTGCTTCTTATATTATTTTTTGACTTCCCAAAACTTGAAATTTCAAAAAAAATGAAACTTTTCGGGGCACGAAAATCGAGCCCTATAAAATGACGTCTTAAAATAACCTAAATCAGAGTCATAAAAACAAAACAAATTGCACCTAAGTGCTTAATATATTATTTTTTTACTTCCCTAAACTTAAAATGTCAAAAAAACGAAACTTTTTGGGGCACGAAAATCGATCCCTGAAAAATGACGTCTTAAAATCAACAAAATCAGAGTCCGAAAAACAAATCAAATGGCTCCTAAATGATTAATATATTATTTTTTGACTTCCCAGAACTTAACATGTCAAAAACAAAATGAAACTTTTCGGGGCACGAAAATTGAGTACTTAATAATGACGTCTAAAAATCAGCAAAATCAGAGTCCGAAAAACAATACAAATGTCTTCTAAGTGCTTCATATATTATTTTTTGACATCCAAAAACTTAAAATGTCAAAAAAAAAATGAAACTTTTCGGGGCACTAAAGTCGAGCCCAGAAAAATGACGTCTAAAAATCAGCAAAATCAGAGTCCGAAAAACAATACAAATATCTCCTAAGTGCTTAATATATTATATTTTGACTTCCCAAAACTTGAAATTTCAAAAAAAATGAAACTTTTCGGGGCACGAAAATCGAGCCCTGAAAAATGACGTCTAAAAATCAGCAAAATCAAAGGCCAAAAAACAAAACAAATTGGTCCTAAGTGCTTCATATATTATTTTTTGACTTCCCAAAACTTAAAATGTCAAAAAAAATGAAACTTTTCGGGGCACGAAAATTTAGCCCTGAAAAATGACGTCTTAAAATAAGCTAAATTAGAGTCCGAAAAACAAAACAAATTGCACCTAAGTGCTTAATATATTATTTTTTGACTTTCCTAAACTTAAAATGTCAAAAAAAACGAAACTTTTTCGGGCACGAAAATCGATCACTGAAAAATGACGTCTTAAAATCAGCAAATCAAATGGCTCCAAAATGATTAATATATTATTTTTTGACTTCCCAAAACTTAAAATGTCAAAATAAATGAAACTTTTCGGGGCACGAAAGTCGAGCCCTGAAAAATGACGTCTAAAAATCAGCAAAATCAGAGTGTGAAAAACAATACAAATGTATCCTAAGTGCTTAATATATTATACTTTGACTTCCAAAAACTTGAAACTTCAAAAAAAATGAAACTTTTAGGGCAACGAAAATCGAGCCCTGAAAAATGAAGTCTAAAAATCAGCAAAATAAAAGTCCAAAAAACAAACAAATTGATCCTAAGTGCTTCTTATATTACTTTTTGACTTCCCAAAACTTGAAAATTCAAAAAAAATGAAACTATTCGGGGCACGAAAATCGAGCCCTGAAAAATGACGTCTTAAAATCAGCAAAATCAGAGTCCGAAAAAAAAAAAACAAATGGCACCTAAGTGCTTAATATATTAATTTTTGACTTCCCTAAACTTAAAATGTAAAAAAAAATGAAACTTTTCGTGCATGAAAGTCGGGCCCTGAAAATGACATCTAAAAATCAGCAAAACCAGAGTCCGAAAAACAATACAAATGTCTCCTAAGTGCTTAATATATTATATTTTGACTTCCCAAAACTTGAAATTTCAAAAAAAATGAAACTTTTCGGGGCACGAAAATCGAGCCCTGAAAAATGAAGTCTAAAAATCAGCAAAATCAAAGGACGAAAAACAAAACAAATTGGTCCTAAGTGCTTCATATATTATTTTTTGACTTCCCAAAACTTAAAATGTCAAAAAAAATGAAACTTTTCTGGGCAGGAAAGTCGAGCCGCGAAAAATGACGTCTAAAAATCAGGAAAACCAGAGTCCGAAAAACAATACAAATGTGTCCTTAGTGCTTAATATATTATATTTTGACTTCCCAAAACTTGAAAATTCAAAAAAAATGAAACTATTTGGGGCACGAAAATCGAGCCCTGAAAAATGACGTCTTAAAATCAGCAAAATCAGAGTCCGAAAAAAAAAAAACAAATGGCACCTAAGTGCTTAATATATTAATTTTTGACTTCCCTAAACTTAAAATGTAAAAAAAAATGAAACTTCTCGTGCATGAAAGTCGGGCCCTGAAAATGACATCTAAAAATCAGCAAAACCAGAGTCCGAAAAACAATACAAATGTCTCCTAAGTGCTTAATATATTATATTTTGACTTCCCAAAACTTGAAATTTCAAAAAAAATGAAACTTTTCGGGGCACGAAAATCGAGCCCTGAAAAATGAAGTCTAAAAATCAGCAAAATAAAAGGCCGAAAAACAAAAGAAATTGGTCCTAAGTGCTTCCTATATTATTTTTTGACTTCCCAAAACTTAAAAAGTCAAAAAAAATGAAACTTTTCGGGGCACGAAAATCGAGCCCTGAAAAATGACGTCTTAAAATAAGTTATATCAGAGTCCGAAAAATAAAACAAATTTCACCTAAGTGCTTTATATATTATTATTTGACTTCCTAAAACATAAAATGTCCAAAAAAATGAAACTTTTCGGGGCACGAAAGTCGAGCCCTGAAAAATGACGTCTAAGAATCAGCAAAATCTGAGTCCTAAAATCAATACAAATGTATCATAAGTGCTTAATATATTATACTTTGACTTCCCAAAACTTGAAATTTCAAAAAAAATGAAACTTTTCAGGGAACGGAAATCGAGCCCTGAAAAATGAAGTCTAAAAATCTGCAAAATCAAAGTCCGAAAAATAAAACAAATTGGTCCTAAGTGATTCTTATATTATTTTTTGACTTCCCAAAACTTGAAATTTCAAAAAAAATGAAACTTTTCGGGTCATGAAAATCGAGCCCTGAAAAATGACGTCTTAAAATAACCTAAATCAGAGTCCGAAAAATAAAACAAATTGCACCTATGTGCTTAATATTTTATTTTTTGACTTCCCTAAACTTAAAATGTAAAAAAAAAACTAAACTTTTTGGGGCTCGAAAATCGATCCCTGAAAACTGACGTCTTAAAATCAGCAAAATAAGAGTCCGAAAAACAAATCAAATGGCTCCTAAATGATTAATATATTATTTTTTGACTTCCCAAAACTTAAAATGTCAAAAAAATGAAATTTTCGGGGCACGAAAATTGAGCCCTGAAAAATGACGTCTAAAAATCAGCAAAATCAGAGTCCGAAAAACAATACAAATGTCTTCTAAGTGCTTCATATATTATTTTTTGACATCCAAAAACATAAAATGTAAAAAAAAAAATGAAACTTTTCGGGGCACGAAAGTCGAGCCCTGAAAAATGACGTCTAAAAATCAGCAAAATCAGAGTCCGAAAAACAATACAAATGTATACTAAGTGCTTAATATATTATACTTTGACTTCCCAAAACTTGAAATTTCCAAAAAAATTAAACTTTTCGGGTAACGAAAATCAAGCCTTGAAAAATGAAGTCTAAAAATCAGCAAAATCAAAGTCCGAAAAACAAAACAAATTGGTCCTAAGTGCTTCTTATATTATTTTTTGACTTCCCAAAACTTGAAATTTCAAAAAAAATGAAACATTTCGGGACACGAAAATCGAGTCCTGAAAAATGACGTCTTAAAATCAGCTAAATCACAGTCCGAAAAACAAAACAAATGGCACCTATGTGCTTAATATTTTATTTTTTGACTTCCCTAAACTTAAAATGTAAAAAAAAAACTAAACTTTTTGGGGCTCGAAAATCGATCCCTGAAAACTGACGTCTTAAAATCAGCAAAATCAGAGTCCGAAAAACAAATCAAATGGCTCCTAAATGATTAATATATTATTTTTTGACTTCCCAAAACTTAAAATGTCAAAAAAATGAAATTTTCGGGGCACGAAAATTGAGCCCTGAAAAATGACGTCTAAAAATCAGCAAAATCAGAGTCCGAAAAACAATACAAATGTCTTCTAAGTGCTTCATATATTATTTTTTGACATCCAAAAACTTAAAATGTAAAAAAAAAAATGAAACATTTCGGGGCACGAAAGTCGAGCCCTGAAAAATGACGTCTAAAAATCAGCAAAATCAGAGTCCGAAAAACAATACAAATGTATACTAAGTGCTTAATATATTATACTTTGACTTCCCAAAACTTGAAATTTCCAAAAAAATTAAACTTTTCGGGTAACGAAAATCAAGCCTTGAAAAATGAAGTCTAAAAATCAGCAAAATCAAAGTCCGAAAAACAAAACAAATTGGTTCTAAGTGCTTCTTATATTATTTTTTTACTTCCCAAAACTTGAAATTTCAAAAAAAATGAAACATTTCGGGACACGAAAATCGAGTCCTGAAAAATGACGTCTTAAAATCAGCTAAATCACAGTCCGAAAAACAAAACAAATGGCACCTAAGTGCTTAATATATAAATTTTTGACTTCCCTAAACTTAAAATGTCAAAAAAAATGAAAATTTTCGGGGCACCGAAATTGATCCCTGAAAAATGACGTCTTAAAATAAGCAAAATCAGAGTCCGAAAAACAAAGCAAATGGCTCCTAAGGGCTTAATATAAAATATTTTGATTTCCCAAAACTTAAAATGTCAAAAAAAATGAAAATTTTCGGGGCACGAAAGTAGAGCCCTGAAAAATGACGTCAAAAAATCAGCAAAATCAGAGTCCGAAAAACAATACAAATGTCACCTAAGTGCTTAATATATTATATTTTGACTTTCCAAAACTTGAAATTTCAAAAAAAAATGAAACTTTTCGGGGCACAAAAATCAAGCCCTGAAAAATGAAGTCTAAAAATCAGCATAATCAAAGGCCGAAAAACAAAACAAATTGGACCTAAGTGCTTCATATATTATTTTTTGACTTCCCAAAACTTAAAATGTCAATAAAAATGAAACATTTCGAGGCACTAAAATCGAGCCCTTAAAAATGACGTCTTAAAATAACCTAAATAAGAGTCCGAAAAACAAAACAAATTGCACCTACGTGCTTAATATATTATTTTTTGACTTCCCTAAACTTAAAGTAAAAAAAAAACGAAACTTTTTGGGGCACGAAAATCAATCCCTGAAAAATGACGTCTTAAAATCAGCAAAATCAGAGTCCGAAAAAAAAATCAAATGGCTCTTAAATGATTAATATATTATTTTTTGATTTCCCAAAACTTAAAATGTCAAAAAAAAAATGAAATTTATCGGGGCACGAAAATTGAGCCAGAAAAATGACTCCTGAAAATCAGCAAAATCAGAGTACGAAAAACAATACAAATGTCTTCTAAGTGCTTCATATATTATTTTTTGACATTCCAAAACTTAAAATGTCAAAAAAAAAATGAAACTTTTCGGGGGCACGAAAGTCAAGCTCTGAAAAATGACGTCTAAAAATCAGCAAAATCATAGTCCGAAAAACAATAAAAATGTATCCTAAGTGCTTAATATATTATACTTTGACATCCCAAAACTTAAAATTTCAAAAAAAATGAAACTTTTCGGGGAACGAAAATCGAGCCCCGAAAAATGAAATCTAAAAATCATCAAAATCAAAGTCCGAAAAACAATACAAATGTCTCCTAAGTGCTTAATATGTTATATTTTGACTTCTCAAAACTTGAAATTTCAAAAAAAATGAAAATTTTCGGGGCACGAAAATCGAGCCCTGAAAAATGAAGTCTAAAAATCAGCAAAATCAAAGGCCGAAAAACAAAACAAATTGGTCCTAAGTGCTTCATATATTATTTTTTGACTTCCCAAAACTTAAAATGTCCAAAAAAATGAAACTTTTCGGGGCACGAAAATCGAGCCCTGAAAAATGACGTCTTATAATCAGCTAAATCAGAGTCCGAAAAACAAAACAAATTGCACCTAAGTGCTTAATATATTATTTTTTGACTTCCCAAAACATAAAATGTCCAAAAAAATGAAACTTTTCGGGGCTCGAAAGTCGAGCCCTGAAAAATGTCGTCTAAAAATCAGAAAAATTAGAGTCCGAAAAACAATACAAATGTATCCTAAGTGCTTAATATATTATACTTTGACTTCCTAAAACTTGAAATTTCAAAAAAAATGAAACTTTTCGGGGAACGAAAATCGAGCTCTGAAAAATGAAGTCTAAAAATCAGCAAAATCAAAGTCCGAAAAACAAAACAAATTGGTCCTAAGTGCTTCTTTTATTATTTTTTGACTTCCCAAAACTTGTAATTTCAAAAAAAATGAAACTTTTTGGGACACGAAAATTGAGCCCTGAAAAATGACGTCTTAAAATAACATAAATCAGAGTCCGAAAAACAAAACAAATTGCACCTAAGTGTTTAATATATTATTTTTTTACTTCCATAAACTTAAAATGTCAAAAAAACGAAACTTTTTGGGGCACGAAAATCGATCCATAAAAAATGACGTCTTAAAATCAGCAAAATCAGAGTCCGAAAAACAAATCAAATGGCTCCTAAATGATTAATATATTATTTTTTGACTTCGCAAAACTTAAAATGTCAAAAAAAATGAAACTTTTCGGGGCACGAAAGTCGAGCCCTGAAAAATGACGTCTAAAAATCAGCAAAATCAGAGTCCGAAAAACAATACAAATGTATACTAAGTGCTTAATATATTATACTTTGACTTCCCAAAACTTGAAATTTCAAAAAAAATTAAACTTTTCGGGTAAGGAAAATCGAGCCTTGAAAAATGAAGTCTAAAAATCAGCAAAATCAAAGTCCGAAAAACAAAAAAAATTGGTCCTAAGTGCTTCTTATATTATTTTTTGACTTCCCAAAACTTGAAATTTCCAAAAAAAATGAAACTTTTCGGGACACGAAAATCGAGTCCTAAAAAATGACGTCTTAAAATCAGCTAAATCACAGTCCGAAAAACAAAACAAATGGCACCTAAGTGCTTAATATATTAATTTTTGACTTCCCTAAACTTAAAATGTCAAAAAAAAATGAAAATTTTAGGGGAACCAAAATTGATCCCTGAAAAATGACGTCTTAAAATAAGCAAAATCAGAGTCCGAAAAATAAAGCAAATGGCTCCTAAGTGCTTAATATAAAATATTTTGATTTCTCAAAACTTAAAATGTCAAAAAAAATGAAACTTTTCGGGGCACGAAAGTAGAGCCATGAAAAATCACGTCAAAAAATCAGCAAAATCAGAGTCCGAAAAACAATACAAATGTCACCTAAGTGCTTAATATATTATATTTTGACTTCCCAAAACTTGAAATTTCAAAAAAAATGAAACTTTTCGGGGCACGAAAATCGAGCCCTGAAAAATGAAGTCTAAAAATCAGCATAATCAAAGGCCGAAAAACAAAACAAATTGGTCCTAAGTGCTTCATATATTATTTTTTGACTTCCCAAAACTTAAAATGTCAATAAAAATGAAACATTTCGAGGCAAGAAAATCGAGCCCTTAAAAATGACGTCTTAAAATAACCTAAATCAGAGTCCGAAAAACAAAACAAATTGCACCTACGTGCTTAATATATTATTTTTTGACTTCCCCAAACTTAAAGTAAAAAAAAACGAAACTTTTTGGGGCACGAAAATCGATCCCTGAAAAATGACGTCTTAAAATCAGCAAAATCAGAGTCCGAAAAACAAATCAAATGGCTCCTAAATGATTAATATATTATTTTTTGACTTCCGAAAACTAAAAATGTAAAAAAAAAATGAAATTTTTCGGGGCACGAAAATTGAGCCCAGAAAAATGACTTCTAAAAATCAGCAAAATCAGAGTCCGAAAAACAATACAAATGTCTTCTAAGTGCTTCATATATTATTTTTTGACATCCCAAAACTTAAAATGTCAAAAAAAAAAAATGAAACTTTTCGGGGCACGAAAATCAAGCTCTGAAAAATGACGTCTAAAAATCCGCAAAATCAAAGTCCGAAAAACAATACAAATGTCTCCTAAGTGCTTAATATATTATATTTTGACTTCCCAAAACTTGAAATTTCAAAAAAAATGAAACTTTTCGGAGCACGAAAATCGAGCCCTGAAAAATGAAGTCTAAAAATCAGCAAAATCAAAGGCCGAAAAACAAAACAAATTGGTCCTAAGTGCTTCATATATTATTTTTTGACTTCCGAAAACTTAAAATGTCCAAAAAAATGATACTTTTCGGGGCACGAAAATCGAGCCCTGAAAAATGACGTCTTATAATCAGCTAAATCAGAGTCCGAAAAACAAAACAAATTGCACCTAAATGCTTAATATATTATTTTTTGACTTCCCAAAACATAAAATGTCCAAAAAAATAAAACTTTTCGGGGCACGAAAGTCGAGCCCTGAAAAATGACATCTAAAAATCAGCAAAATCAGAGTCCGAAAAACAATACAATTGTATCCTAAGTGATTAATATATTATACTTTGACTTCCCAAAACTTGAAATTTCAAAAAAAATGAAACTTTTCGGGGAACGAAAATCGAGCTCTGAATAATGAAGTCTAAAAATCAGCAAAATCAAAGTCCGAAAAACAAAACAAATTGGTCCTAAGTGCTTCTTATATTATTTTTTGACTTCCCAAAACTTGAAATTTAAAAAAAAATGAAACTTTTCGGGACACGAAAATCGAGTCCTAAAAAATTACGTCTTAAAATCAGCCAAATCACAGTCCGAAAAACAAAACAAATGGCACCTAAGTGCTTAATATATTAATTTTTGACTTCCCTAAACTTAAAATGTCAAAAAAAAATGAAAATTTTCGGGGCACCTAAATTGATCCCTGAAAAATGACGTCTTAAAAAAAGCAAAATCAGAGTCCAAAAAACAAAGCAAATGGCTCCTAAGTGCTTAATATAAAATATTTTGATTTCCCAAAACTTAAAATGTCAAAAAAAATGAAACTTTTCGGGGCACGAAAGTAGAGCCCTGAAAAATGACGTCAAAAAATCAGCAAAATCAGAGTCCGAAAAACAATACAAATGTCACCTAAGTGCTTAATATATTATATTTTGACTTCCCAAAACTTGAAATTTCAAAAAAAATGAAACTTTTCGGGGCACGAAAATCGAGCCCTGAAAAATGAAGTCTAAAAATCAGCATAATAAAAGGCCGAAAAACAAAACAAATTGGTCCTAAGTGCTTCATATATTATTTTTTGACTTCCCAAAACTTAAAATGTCAATAAAAATGAAACATTTCGAGGCACGAAAATAGAGCCCTTAAAAATGACGTCTTAAAATAACCTAAATCAGAGTCCGAAAAACAAAACAAATTGCACCTACGTGCTTAATATTGATAGGATAGTGCCCAGCAAGCCAATTCTCTTTAGCTTGTAATAGGTTTATTCTGTAATAAACAATCTTTGATTATTATGAATAATACGCACGTTTATTTATAACTGTATAGAATAAACAATGGCCAAATTCATCTCTCGCGAATTCATTTAAGCGATTGGATGAAATCCTTAGATCACATTCGACTATGGGACGATTCACTTCGGTATTGAGTGCAATCATGAAACTGTCTCTAAGGTCGTGATCTTAAAACACGTTCCAAGTCATAGATTCCGAACGAGACGGGGTATCGAAGGAATCGCCAAGACTTGTACGAATATGCATGATTCACATGTAGTGAATTTGTAGAGTTTCATGAACAAGACATTTGATGTCAGTGCATATGAGTAGGTGGTTCGATAGGGGATCGAACGCATCGAACGACCCGAACAGAGAAACCCATTGTGGAAGCGCATGACGCATATCGGTGATGGGACGTTTCTCAAGACTTATAATAGTGTACGATTTAGTCCTTAGACTTGAGGTGCTAGGGCGAATTCGGTGAATAGGTATATGTACTTAGATTTAGGTACTGGTCACGTAGCCTGACCATAATGTGCCTAAGTTGGGTGCCTATAGTTGTGTACGCGAATGGTTAGTACCAAGATGGAATCTACCGACTCATCGTAATGGATGAGAGAATTTCCTATGCGATTCTTAGATAATAGATCCAAGAAACCCGTGGCCACGGTCAGTGACGGATTTGGAAAGGGGTTTCCAAATTTAGCAGTCACACTGGATTATTATCCCGAATTAGAAAGTATAGTTATTGAGATAATTAGAGGTGCCGATCAATTCACACACCCTAGGTCTCAATCGGGAAATTAAGTCGATAGAGGGACCGTATGTACATGGCAGTTATAAGAGGTGAGGTTCACAAATATCAATTCACCTGAAGTTGGGCTTCATGGGCTTGTGGCTAGACATCGACCATGAAGTGTGGGTACTCCTGAATTAATAAGGGAGATTAATTCTGGAGTGGTCAATTAAAAGGGTTTAATTGATCGGAGCATTTAATTGCTCATAAATTAAATCACGAAGGGTTCGTGGGCCTGCTGCCAATTGATGGTGAACCTATAGGGTAACACACAATACAATTGGACAGTGACAGTCAAAGAAGGAAATATTTGATTTAAGGGAGTTAAATCAATTAAATGAATTAAAGTGTTAATTCAATTGGAAGGATAATTAATTAGATGGTCTAGTTAATTAAATATTAATTAAAGTGTTAATTAATTTAGAGAGAATAATTAATTGGATTAATTGGGCTGATTTAATTAATGGTTAAATAAATTAAGTTGCAAGACGTGGGCCTTTTAATTAAAAGCCCAGAAGAAGTCTTGCAAGACATGGGTGGTGCGATTTCTAGCTAGGGATAAGAAGGGAGAGTTTGTTTCCATGTGAAACAAGGAGGATCTAAGAAGATATATGTGTATATCTCATTTCCTTATAAGATAAGGAAAAGATCTTGAAGAGATATCTACAAAGAGAAGGTTTCTTCTCTTATAAATAGATATCTCCTCACAAACTCCAAGAAGACAACTTAACACTTGAAAACCAAGAGCTGAAAATTAACCCTAGCCGCCCCCTACACCCTAGCCGCCCCCTTGCAGTGCCGCCGCTGTCTCTCTCTCTGTCTTCCATAGCTGGATCTAGATCTGAATCTAGATCTGTTCTTCCTCCATTGACAACCTTCTATCTCTAGTTCGTAGCCTGTGAATAGAAGGTGTTGCTACCATCCAATTGGTGTGGATACACTCTGGAGGTGAGACAATTGGATCACTTGTTGTGAATCAGCAAAAGCCGGAGATTGCCGCCACCTTGCCTGCAGTAAGGTAAATCGCATATCTCTATCTTTTAATCTATTGTAGATTTGTTTGATTCAACCTTTTCGCATACATAAGTTGGAAATATATCTTGGGTCTGCTGGGGTGCCTCGGAAAAATTTTAAATTCCGCACTCTCGTTGTTTTGACAACCGGGGCATTCCCAACAGTGGTATCAGAGCCAATTCCATTACTATTTTGCGAAAAGGCCTGAACATAAAATAAATATATGGATATTTGTGATTGTTATGTTCTGTGTGATGATTCTTGCTTGTTATGATATGATCTTTAATTGGGTAAAATCGCATATTAAGATTTGGGGCAAATTTATAGTTTTTGAAACTTCAGGACTTTTTATGCAAATCGCGATTTTCGGAAATAAAGGGCTGGAAATTTATTTTCTGTTTTCTGGAAATATTTGAAAAATCTGGACTGTTTTTGCAAATCAGGTCTGTACGTATTTTTGGGTCGTTTTTGTAATTTCCGAAAATTAAAGGACTGTTTTGTAATTTCTGAAAGTTCAGGGGTCTGTTTGCAAAACTGAATATTTTCTGGATTCAAATTTTAATTTTCTGTCCTCTGGCCGATTTGTAAATTGGGGCTGTTTTGCAATTTTCAAATCTTTGAGGTTAAAAGTGTAATTTCCGTGAGTTGAGGGACCGAACTGCAATTTTCAAAAGTTGAAAATCCGAATCTGATTTTATGCGGAAAAATTGTTTTGTTTACCCGAAAATTGATTTTTTCATAATTAGTAGTGACTAAGATATTATTTTTAAAAGGTGTTTTAAAAGTAAGAAAGAAATACGTAAAAAGTTGTTTGCTTGTTTCTTGCTCTACGTGAACTGTTTACGTGGTTTTCGATCGTGCCGAGCCTTGACCCTAGGGTAGATGTGATTGGTTTAATTTATTGTTTGGTTTTTATTGGGCCTGCGAGCCTTAAGTTTTTGGGCCACTTTGAGCCTTTGTAATAGATAGGGCTTTACTGTTTTAAATAGTTTAGGATGGAGGCCCGTTACAAGCAAGGTGGGAGCCCAAGAAGGAATGAAGGCCATGTATGCATGGTTATTTTTGTAATAGCCTAGGTCCATTAAGAACCCTTTAGATTGACCAATTGGGCCAACATCATGGCTCGATGATGGCCCACATAGGAGGCTCCCGATCGAAAATATATTGTGGTAGTATGCATGCTAGGCTTGTATGTTTTAATTTATTTATCGATTTATTTATTTAGCTTGTATGTGATGTGCGCTAGAATCTAGATCGTAAATAAAAGATAAAGCATAACTTATGCGGTGAGATCTCGAGGAGAGTTACTTTGAACTTTCAAACCCGAAAACCCCCTCTCGAATTAAATATTAAGTCATATTGGGTACATTTAAAATGAAGTTTTAAAGATCCAAGCCTTCCATCAATAGGAACTAGCGTGAGTTGTCTACTTATTGACGGAGGTGATCCAGAGTCTGGCACCCGAGTCGAAGAAAGGGACAATACGCAAAATTCCTCGACTCCTGTTTTTAACTAAACTAGACAAGGGTGAGGACTCGTCGGGATGTGAATATCGACCGATAACCAGTTACGGGGATTTCACGACCGGGCCTGTTGCTCATCAAGATTGATGGGCTAGACTTAACGATTAGTAACACTTATGATGTAGCAGTGCTAGATAAGTGAGAAAACCGAGGCAAAATAGCTTGAAGGTTGTGTAGTGACACAATTGGTAAAAGTATACCTACCTGGAGAATTAACTGTATGGCCACGAGTCGTGGGTACAATTAATGTCTGCTGGGACGTCAAGACCTACTAGGAAATAAGATTTCCCGAGCAATCAAAGGGGTGATTGTTTCGACAAAATAGTGGGAGAACTTTTTCGAAACCAAGACCAAAATTCGTTAATTATAAGTATTAGGCATAGATCAGTCAGCTAAACGTTGTCTTCTTTCCATTTGTAGATATTTACTGAACAATGTCTAAAAATCCATTATCTGTCATCCTCGACGCTAATAAACTAAATGTGTCAAACTTTGTCGACTGGCTGAGAAACTTGAGGATAGTCCTCGACTCCGAACGTCGGAGCTATGTACTCGACACGCCTATGCCTGCTGCACCCGCAGCACGAGCTACTGAGGAACAACGAACCGCCCATGCTAAAAGGGTTGATGATGATCTTCAGGTTCGCTGCCTCATGTTAGCTTCAATGTCAAATGAGCTGCAGAAACAGCATGCTGGTATACCGCTTGCTAGAGATATACTTCTCCACCTCCAACAGATGTTTGGAGAAAGGTCTCGTACCGAAAGGTTCGCAGCCACTAAGGAGTTGTTTAGTCTCAAGATGGCTGAGGGAAGCAGTGTCAAGGATCACTGTCTGCGTTTCATCAACTTGGTTGAAAAACTGGGGCGATTAGACGTGGAATTGCACGCTGATCTTAGCACCGACCTCCTTCTCCATACTCTGCCTCGCTCGTTCGACCAGTTCGTGTTGAATTTCAACATGGAAGACAAAAACCTTGCTCTTCACGAACTGACCAATCTGTTGGTTACGGCAGAAGCCACTCTCAAGAAAGAGAAACCCGTGATGATTGCTCACCAATCGAAGGCTGCAAAGCCCAAGAAAGGTAAAAAGAAGAAGAAGGTGTTCTCTTCTAAAGCAGTCACCAAGGTTGTCGAGAAGAAGCGCAAAAGCCCAGAAGACGAATGCTTCCACTGCAAGAAAGCAGGGCACTGGAAAAGGAACTGCCCAGACTACCTGAAAATGGTAGCCAAAGGTATTTTCTTGGTTGAAGTTAATATTTCTATTAACTGTGCATCTTGGGTGTTAGACACCGCAGCAGGTTCTCATATCTGCAATGATTTGCAGGTGATGGGAGCAATAAGAACACTTAAGCCCGTACGCTAGTGGTACTCTGATGGATGGTCTATATTCCCTTGAACCTACAAACTCCAACGTTTTGCACATACAATCAAGAAAAAGAAAATATGATAATCACACTCCAAAACTTTGGCACGCTAGACTTGGACATATCTCCAAGAGTAGGATCCAAAGGTTGGTTTCCTCTAAGGCTCTTGAAATACAGAACTTAGATGAACTTCCGACTTGCGAATCTTGTCTCAAAGGAAAGATGACCAAATCACCCTTCACCGGGAATCCTGAGCGAACTAAACAAACATTGGATTTGATCCATACTGATGTTTGTGGACCACTGAGTGTCAGTGCAAGAGGAGGATACTCCTACTTCGTCACATTCACTGACGACTTCAGTCGTTATGGATACGTGTACTTGATGAAGTACAAATCCGAAACTTTTGAAAAGTTCAAGGAGTTTCGAATGGAAATAGAGAATCAACTTGGACATAGTATTAAAGCACTTCGATCTGATCGAGGAGGAGAATACTTGAGTCAAGAATTCCTCGATTATCTAAAAGAGAATGGAAATCTCGCTCAGCGAACTCCCCCTAGGACGCCCCAACTCAATGGAGTGTCTGAAAGGAGGAATCGAACTTTGTTGGACATGGTTCGTTCCATGATGAGCTTCGCTGAACTTCCCTTTTCATTTTGGGGCTTAGCCCTATGAACTGCTTCGAAGATACTGAACATAGTACCTTCAAAGTCAGTGCCAACTACACCACATCAAGAATGGTATGGTAAAGCACCCGTATATTCGTATCTACGAGTATGGGGATCTCCTGCCTATGTTAAGAACAAGAAAGGAGATAAGCTGGATAGTAGATCTAGTTTGTGCAAATTTGTGGGGTATCCAAAGAAATCCATTGGATACTTGTTTTACGATCCTAAAGAACGTAATACGGTCGTGTCTAGGAATGCCCACTTCTTAGAGGATGATTTCCTCACCAACAGAAATGGGACAATCGTAGAACTCGATGAAGTCCAAGAATCGGACCCATCCTCACAAACAGTGGGAGCTGATCCTGATTTTACTGAACCTACTAGTACACCTATACTTCGAAGGTCTGATCGAGTTCGTAAAGAACCAGAGAAGTTTGGTTTCATTCACGAAAACGATAAGTTGGATATTAATCCAAGGACTTATGAAGAAGCTATGTCTGACATAGAATCGGGTGCGTGGCTCGAAGCCATGCAATCCGAAATGGATTCCATGTATTCCAACAAGGTTTGGACCTTGGTCGATCCACCTGAGGGAACTATCCCTGTAGGATGCAAATGGATCTTCAAGCGTAAGCTTGGAATGAATGGAGAGGTAATAACCCATAAGGCTCGCCTAGTGGCGAAAGGTTATTCTCAAAGGCCTGGAATAGACTATGAGGAAACCTTTTCTCCAGTAGCGATGTCGAAATACATTCGGATACTATTAGCAATAGCCGCGTGGTACGACTACGAAATATGGCAAATGGACGTAAAGACCGCCTTTCTCAATGGAGACATTGACAAGGAGATCTTTATGCAACAGCCCGAAGGCTTTGCGTCCAAAGGAAGCGAGCACAAGGTGTGCAAACTTCAAAGGTCAATTTATGGCCTCAAACAGGCGTCCCGAACCTGGAACATACGATTTGATGAGACAGTCAAAGCTTTTGGCTTCATCAAAAACGTATTTGAACCTTGTGTGTACAAGAAGAATAGTGGGAGTTCGGTCCAATTCATAGTTTTATATGTCGATGATATTCTGTTGATCGGGGACGATATCAGAATGTTAGCGCAGACGAAAGCGTGGTTATCCGCGCAGTTCTCCATGAAAGATTTAGGAGAGGCATCTTACGTATTGGGGATACGTATCTATAGGGATAGATCGAAGAAGATGTTGGGACTCTCCCAATCTCAGTATATCAACACGATATTGAAGAGATTCAATATGGAAGAATCCAAGAGAGGATTGCTTCCAATGAGACATGAAATCTCTCTTTCCAAGTCAATGTGCCCTACAAATGACGAAGAAAAGAAGAGAATGTCTCTCATACCTTATGCCTCTGCTATAGGAAGCATAATGTATGCGATGTTGTGTACTAGACCAGACGTAGCACATGCTCTTAGTGTAACGAGCCGCTATCAGTCGAATCCAGGCGAAGAGCACTGGACTGCCGTTAAAGCAATCCTTAAGTACTTGCGAAGGACTAAGGATATGTTTTTGGTCTACGGTGGTAGTGGAGAATTGAAGCTTGAAGGATTCACTGATTCAAGTTTCCAGTCTGACGTGGATGATTACAAGTCCAATTCTGGATACATATTCCGCCTCAATGGCGCAGCGGTGAGTTGGAAAAGTTCCAAGCAATCCACCGCTGCCGACTCAACCACTAACGAAGAATATATTGCAGCATCGGATGCGGCAAAAGAGAATGTTTGGATGAGAAACTTCATCCAAGAGTTGGATGTAGTTCCTAGCATTGCAGAGCCTGTAGTAGTCTTCTGTGACAACAACGGGGCGATAGCTCAAGCGAAGGAGCCGAGATCACACCACCAATCTAAACACGTAATGAGGAAATACCATGTGATCAGGGAGATCATTGGTAGAGGAGACATACACGTGGATCGTGTCAACTCCGAAGACAACATAGCTGACCCACTAACAAAGCCACTTTCGCAAAAAGCGTTCGAGGGACATCTTGTAAAGATGGGTCTTAGAAATGTTTGTGAATGGCTTTAGGGCAAGTGGGAGATTGATAGGATAGTGCCCAGCAAGCCAATTCTCTTTAGCTTGTAATAGGTCTATTCTGTAATAAACAATCTTTGATTCTTATGAATAATACGCACGTTTATTTATAACTGTATAGAATAAACAATGGCCAAATTCATCTCTCGCGAATACATTTAAGCGATTGGATGAAATCCTTAGATCACATTCGACTATGGGACGATTCACTTCGGTATTGAGTGCAATCATGAAACAATCTCTAAGGTCATGATCTTAAAACACGTTCCAAGTCATAGATTCCGAACGAGACGGGGTATCGAAGGAATCGCCAAGACTTGTACGAATATGCATGATTCACATGTAGTGAATTTGTAGAGTTTCATGAACAAGACATTTGATGTCAGTGCATATGAGTAGGTGGTTCGATAGGGGATCGAACGCATCGAACGACCCGAACAGAGAAACCCATTGTGGAAGCGCATGACGCATATCGGTGATGGGACGTTTCTCAAGACTTATAATAGTGTACGATTTAGTCCTTAGACTTGAGGTGCTAGGGCGAATTCGGTGCATAGGTATATGTACTTAGATTTAGGTACTGGTCACGTAGCCTGACCATAATGTGCCTAAGTTGGGTGCCTATAGTTGTGTACGCGAATGGTTAGTACCAAGATGGAATCTACCGACTCATCGTAATGGATGAGAGAATTTCCTATACGATTCTTAGATAATAGATCCAAGAAACCCGTGGCCACGGTCAGTGACGGATTTGGAAAGGGGTTTCCAAATTTAGCAGTCACACTGGATTATTATCCCGAATAAAGTATAGTTATTGAGATAATTAGAGGTGCCGATCAATTCACACACCCTAGGTCTCAATCGGGAAATTAAGTCGATAGAAGGACCGTATGTACATGGCAGTTATAAGAGGTGAGGTTCACAAATATCAATTCACCTGAAGTTGGGCTTCATAGGGTTGTGGCTAGACATCGACCATGAAGTGTGGGTACTCCTGAATTAATAAGGGAGATTAATTCTGGAGTGGTCAATTAAAAGGGTTTAATTGATCGGAGCATTTAATTGCTCATAAATTAAATCACGAAGGGTTCGTGGGCCTGCTGCCAATTGATGGTGAACCTAGAGGGTCACACACAATACAATTGGACAGTGACAGTCAAAGAAGGAAATATTTGATTTAAGGGAGTTAAATCAATTAAATGAATTAAAGTGTTAATTCAATTGGAAGGATAATTAATTAGATGGTCTAATTAATTAAATATTAATTAAAGTGTTAATTAATTGAGAGAGAATAATTAATTGGATTAATTGGGCTGATTTAATTAATGTTTAATTAAATTAAGTTGCAAGACATGGGCCTTTTAATTAAAAGCCCAGAAGAAGTCTTGCAAGACATGGGTGGGGCGATTTCTAGCTAGGGATAAGAAGGGAGAGTTTGTTTCCATGTGAAACAAGGAGGATCTAAGAAGATATATGTGTATATCTCATTTCCTTATAAGATAAGGAAAAGATCTTGAAAAGATATCTACAAAGAGAAGGTTTCTTCTCTTATAAATAGATATCTCCTCACAAACTCCAAGAAGACAACTTAACACTTGAAAACCAAGAGCTGAAAATTAACCCTAGCCGCCCCCTACACCCTAGCCGCCCCTTGCAGTGCCGCCGTTGTCTCTCTCTCTGTCTTCCATAGCTGGATCTAGATCTGAATCTAGATCTGTTCTTCCTCCATTGACAACCTTCTATCTCTAGTTCGTAGCCTGTGAATAGAAGGTGTTGCTACCATCCAATTGGTGTGGATACACTCTGGAGGTGAGACAATTGGATCACTTGTTGTGAATCAGCAAAAGCCGGAGATTGCCGCCACCTTGCCTGCAGTAAGGTAAATCGCATATCTCTATCTTTTAATCTATTGTAGATTTGTTTGATTCAACCTTTTCGCATACATAAGATGGAAATATATCTTGGGTCTGCTGGGGTGCCTCGGAAAAATTTTAAATTCCGCACTCTCGTTGTTTTGACAACCGGGGCATTCCCAACAAATATATTATTTTTTGACTTCCCTAAACTTAAAGTAAAAAAAAAACGAAACTTTTTGGGGCACAAAAATCGATCCCTGAAAAATGACGTCTTAAAATCAGCAAAATCAGAGTCCGAAAAACAAATCAAATGGCTCCTAAATGATTAATATATTATTTTTTGACTTCCCAAAACTTAAAATGTCAAAAAAAAAATGAAATTTTTCGGGGCCAAAAATTGAGCCCAGAAAAATGACTTCTAAAAATCAGCAAAATCAGAGTCCGAAAAACAATACAAATGTCTTCTAAGTGCTTCATATATTATTTTTTGACATCTCAAAACTTAAAATGTCAATAAAAAAATGACGTCTAAAAATAATCAAAATCAAAGTCCGAAAAAAATACAAATGTCTCCTAAATGCTTAATATATTATATTTTGACTTCCCAAAACTTGAAATTTCAAAAAAAAATGAAACTTTTCGGGGCACGAAAATCGAGCCCTGAAAAATGAAGTCTAAAAATCAGCAAAATCAAAGGCCGAAAAACAAAACAAATTGGTCCTAAGTGCTTCATATATTATTTTTTGACTTCCCAAAACTTAAAATGTCAAAAAAAAATGAAACTTTTCGCGGCACGAAAATCGAGCCCTGAAAAATGACGTCTTATAATCAGCTAAATAAGAGTCCGAAAAACAAAACAAATTGCACCTAAGTGCTTAATATATTATTTTTTGACTTCCCAAAACATAAAATGTCCAAAAAAATGAAACTTTTCGGGGCATGAAAGTCGAGCCCTGAAAAATGACGTCTAAAAATCAGCAAAATCAGAGTCCGAAAAACAATACAAATGTATCCTAAGTGCTTAATATATTATACTTTGACTTCCCAGAACTTGAAATTTCAAAAAATATGAAACTTTTCGGGGAACGAAAATCGAGCTCTGAAAAATGAAGTCTAAAAATCAGCAAAATCAAAGTTCGAAAAACAAAACAAATTGGTCCTAAGTGCTTCTCATATTATTTTTTGACTTCCCAAAACTTGTAATTTCAAAAAAAAATGAAACTTTTTGGGGCACGAAAATCGAGCCCTGAAAAATGACGTCTTAAAATAAACTAAATCAGAGTCCGAAAAACAAAACAAATGGCACCTAAGTGCTTAATATATTATTTTTTGACTTCCCAAAACATAAAATGTCCAAAAAAATGATACTTTTCGGGGCATGAAAGTCGAGCCCTGAAAAATGACGTCTAAAAATCAGCAAAATCAGAGTCCGAAAAACAATACAAATGTATCCTAAGTGCTTAATATATTATACTTTGACTTCCCAGAACTTGAAATTTCAAAAAATATGAAACTTTTCGGGGAACGAAAATCGAGCTCTGAAAAATGAAGTCTAAAAATCAGCAAAATCAAAGTTCGAAAAACAAAACAAATTGGTCCTAAGTGCTTCTCATATTATTTTTTGACTTCCCAAAACTTGTAATTTCAAAAAAAAATGAAACTTTTTGGGGCACGAAAATCGAGCCCTGAAAAATTACGTCTTAAAATAAACTAAATCAGAGTCCGAAAAACAAAACAAATTGCACCTAAGTGCTTAATATATTATTTTTTTACTTCCCTAAACTTAAAATGTCAAAAAAACGAAACTTTTTGGGGCACGAATATCGATCCATGAAAAATGACGTCTTAAAATCATCAAAATCAGAGTCCGAAAAACAAATCAAATGGCTCCTAAATGATTATTATATTATTTTTTGACTTCCAAAAACTTAAAATGTCAAAAAAAATGAAATTTTTCGGGGCACGAAAATTGAGCCCAGAAAAATGACTTGTAAAAATCAGCAAAATCAGAGTCCGAAAAACAATACAAATGTCTTCTAAGTGCTTCATATATTATTTTTTGACATCCCAAAACTTAAAATGTCAAAAAAAAAAATGAAACTTTTCGGGGAACGAAAATCGAGCTCTGAAAAATGAAGTCTAAAAATCAGCAAAATCAAAGTCCGAAAAACAAAACAAATTGGTCCTAAGTGCTTCTTATATTATTTTTTGACTTCCCAAAACTTGTAATTTCAAAAAAAAATGAAATTTTTTGGGGCACGAAAATCGAGCCCTGAAAAATGACGTCTTAAAATAACCTAAATTAGAGTCCGAAAAACAAAACAAATTGCACTTAATTGCTTAATATATTATTTTTTTACTTCTCTAAACTTAAAATGTCAAAAAAACGAAACTTTTTGGGGCACGAAAATCGATCCATGAAAAATGACGTCTTAAAATCAGCAAAATCAGAGTCCGAAAAACAAATCAAATGGCTCCTAAATGATTAATATATTATTTTTTGACTTCCCAAAACATAAAATGTCAAAAAAAATGAAACTTTTCGAGGCACGAAAATTGAGCCCTGAAAAATGACGTCTAAAAATCAGCAAAATCAGAGTCCGAAAAACAATACAAATGTCTTCTAAGTGCTTCATATATTATTTTTTGACATCCAAAAACTTAAAATGTGAAAAAAAAAATGAAACTTTTCGGGGCACGAAAGTCGAGCCCTGAAAAATGACGTCTAAAAATCAGCAAAATCAGAGTACGAAAAACAATACAAATGTATACTAAGTGCTTAATATATTATACTTTGACTTACCAAAACTTGAAATTTCAAAAAAAATTAAACTTTTCGCGTTACGAAAATCGAGCCTTGAAAAATGAAATCTAAAAATCAGCAAAATCAAAGTCCGAAAAACAAAACAAATTGGTCCTAAGTGCTTCTTATATTATTTTTTGACTTCCCAGAACTTGAAATTTCAAAAAAAATGAAACTTTTCGGGACACGAAAATCGAGTCCTAAAAAATGACGTCTTAAAATCAGCTAAATCACAGTCCGAAAAACAAAACAAATGGCTCCTAAGTGCTTAATATATTAATTTTTGACTTCCCTAAACTTAAAATGTCAAAAAAAAATGAAAATTTTCGGGTCACCGAAATTGATCCCTGAAAAATGACGTCTTAAAATAACAAAATCAGAGTCCGAAAAACAAAGCAAATGGCTCCTAAGTGCTTAATGTAAAATATTTTGATTTACCAAAACTTAAAATGTCAAAATAAATGAAACTTTTCGGGGCACGAAAGTAGAGCCCTGAAAAATCACGTCAAAAAATCAGCAAAATCAGAGTCCGAAAAACAATACAAATGTCACCTAAGTGCTTAATATATTATATTTTGACTTCCCAAAACTTGAAATTTCAAAAAAAATGAAACTTTTCGGGGCACGAAAATCGAGCCCTGAAAAATGAAGTCTAAAAATCAGCATAATCAAAGGCCGAAAAACAAAACAAATTGGTCCTAAGTGCTTCATATATTATTTTTTGACTTCCCAAAACTTAAAATGTCAATAAAAATGAAACATTTCGAGGCACGAAAATCGAGCCCTTAAAAATGACGTCTTAAAATAACCTAAATCAGAGTCCGAAAAACAAAACAAATTGCACCTACGTGCTTAATATATTATTTTTTTACTTCCCTAAACTTAAAGTAAAAAAAAAACGAAACTTTTTGGGGCACGAAAATCGATCCCTGAAAAATGACGTCTTAAAATCAGCAAAATCAGAGTCCGAAAAACAAATCAAATGTCTCCTAAATGATTATTTTTTGACTTCCCAAAACTTAAAATGTCAAAAAAAAATGAAATTTTTCGGGGGCACGAAAATTGAGCCCAGAAAAATGACTTCTAAAAATCAGCAAAATAAGAGTCCGAAAAACAATACAAATGTCTTCTAAGTGCTTCATATATTATTTTTTGACATCCCAAAACTTAAAATGTCAAAAAAAAAATGACGTCTAAAAATCAGCAAAATCAGAGTCCGAAAAACAATACAAATGTATCTTAAGTGCTTAATATATTATACTTTGACATCCCAAAACTTAAAATTTAAAAACAAATGAAACTTTTCGGGGAACGAAAATCGACCCCTGAAAAATGAAGTCTAAAAATCATCAAAATCAAAGTCCGAAAAACAATACAAATGTCTCCTAAGTGCTTAATATATTATATTTTGACTTCCCAAAACTTGAAATTTCAAAAAAAATGAAACTTTTCGGGGCACAAAAATCGAGCCCTGAAAAATGAAGTCTAAAAATCAGCAAAATCAAAGGCCGAAAAACAAAACAAATTGGTCCTAAGTGCTTCATATATTATATTTGGACTTTCCAAAACTTAAAATGTCAAAAAAAATAAAACTTTTCGAGGCACGAAAATCGAGCCCTGAAAAAATGACGTCTTATAATCAGCTAAATCAGAGTCCGAAAAACAATACAAATTGCACCTAAGTGCTTAATATATTATTTTTTGACTTCCCTAAACTTAAAATGTCAAAAAAAATGAAACTTTTTTAGGCTCGAAAATCGATCCCTGAAAAATGACGTCTTAAAATCAGCAAAATCAGATTCCGAAAACAAATCAAATGGCTCCTAAATGATTAATATATTATTTTTTGACTTCCCAAAACTTGGAATTTAGAAAAAAATGAAAATTTTCGGGGGCACGAAAATCAAGCCCTGAAAAATGACGTCTTAAAATCAGCTAAATCAGAGTCCGAATAACAAAACAAATGGCACATGAGTGCTTAATATATTAATTTTTGACTTCCCTAAACTTAAAATGTCAAAAAAAATGATACTTTTCGGGGCACGAAAGTAGAGACCTGAAAAATGACGTCTAAAAATCAGCAAAATCAGAGTCCGAAAAATAATACAAATGTCTCCTAAGTGCTTAATATATTATATTTTAACTTCCCAAAACTTGAAATTTCAAAAAAAATGAAACTTTTCGGGTCACGAAAATCAAGCCCTGAAAAATCAAGTTTAAAAATCAGCAAAATCAAAGGCCGAATAACAAAACAAATTGGTCCTAAGTGCTTCATATATTATTTTTTGACTTCCCTAAACTTAAAATGTCAAAAAAAATGAAACTTTTTGGGGCACGAAAATTGAGCCCAGAAAAATGACGTCTAAAAATCAGCAAAATCAGAGTCTGAAAAACAATACAAATGTCTTCTAAGTTCTTCATAAATTATTTTTTGACATCCAAAAACTTAAAATGTCAAAACAAAAATGAAACTTTTCGGGGCACGAAAGTCGAGCCCTTAAAAATGACGTCTAAAAATCAGCAAAATCCGAGTCCTAAAAACAATACAAATGTATTCTAAGTGCTTAATATATTATACTTTGACTTCCCAAAACTTGAAATTTCAAAAAAAATGAAACTTTTCGGGCAACAAAAATCGAGCCCTGAAAAATGAAGTCTAAAAATCAGCAAAATAAAAGTCCGAAAACAAAGCAAATTGGTCCTAAGTGCTTCTTATATTATTTTTTGACTTCCCAAAACTTGAAATTTAAAAAAAAATGAAACTTTTCGGGGCACGAAAATCGAGCCCTGAAAAATGACTTCTTAAAATAACGTAAATCAGAGTCCGAAAAACAAAACAAATTGGTCCTAAGTGCTTCATATATTATTTTTTGACTTCCCAAAACTTGAAATTTCAAAAAAAATGAAACTTTTCGGGGCACGAAAATCGAGCCCTGAAAAATGACTTCTTAAAATAACGTAAATCAGAGTCCGAAAAACAAAACAAATTGCACCTAAGTGCTTAATATATTATTTTTTTACTTCCCTAAACTTAATATGTCAAAAAAACGAAACTTTTTGGGGCTCGAAAATCGATCCATGAAAAATGATGTCTTAAAATCAGCAAAATCAGAGTCCGAAAAACAAGTCAAATGTCTCCTAAATGATTAATATATTATTTTTTGACTTCTCAAAACTTAGAATGTCAAAAAAAATGAAACTTTTTGGGGCACGAAAATTGAGCCCAGAAAAATGACGTCTAAAAATCAGCAAAATCAGAGTCCGAAAAACAATACAAATGTCTTCTAAGTGCTTCATATATTATTTTATGACATCAAAAAACTTAAAATGTCAAAAAAAAATGAAACTTTTCGGGGCACGAAAATCGAGCCCTGAAAAATGACGTCTAAAAATCAGCAAAATCAGAGTCCGAAAAACAATACAAATGTATCCTAAGTGCTTAATATATTATACTTTAACTTTCCAAAACTTGAAATTTCAAAAAAAATTAAACTTTTCGGGCAACGAAAATCGAGCCCTGAAAAATGAAGTCTAAAAATCAGCAAAATAAAAGTCCGAAAAACAAAGCAAATTGGTCCTAAGTGCTTCTTATATTATTTTTTGACTTCCCAAAACTTGAAATTTCAAAAAAAATGAAACTTTTCGGGGCACGAAAATCGAGCCCTGAAAAATGACGTCTTAAAATCAGCTAAATCAGAGTCCGAAAAACTAAGTGCTTAATATATTATGTTTTTACTTCCCTAAACTTAAAATGTCAAAAAAACGTAACTTTTTTGGGCACGAAATCGATCCATGAAAAATGACGTCTTAAAATCAGCAAAATCAGAGTCCGAAAAACAAGTCAAATGGCTCCTAAATGATTAATATATTATTTTTTGACTTCCCAAAACTTAAAATGTCAAAAAAAATGAAACTTTTTGGGGCACGCAAATTGAGCCCAGAAAAATGACGTCTTAAAATCAGCTAAATCAGAGTCCGAAAAACAAAACAAATGGCACCTAAGTGCTTAATAAATTAATTTTTGACTTCCCTAAACTTAAAATGTCAAAAAAAATGAAACTTTTCGGCGCACGAAAATCGAGCCCCGAAAAATGACGTCTTAAAATAACCTAAATAAGAGTCCGAAAAACAAAACAAATTGCCCCTAAGTGCTTAATATATTATGTTTTGACTTCCCTAAACTAAAAATGTCAAAAAAAATGAAACTTTTCGGGCAACGAAAATCGAGCCCTGAAAAATGAAGTCTAAAAATCAGCAAAATAAAAGTCCGAAAAACAAAGCAAATTGGTCCTAAGTGCTTCTTATATTATTTTTTGACTTCCCAAAACTTGAAATTTCAAAAAAAATGAAACTTTTCGGGGCACGAAAATCGAGTCCTGAAAAAGAAAGTCTAAAAATCAGCAAAATCAAAGGCCGAAAAACAAAACAAATTGGTCCTAAGTGCTTCATATATTATTTTTTGACTTCCCAAAACTTAAAATGTCAAAAAAAATTAAACTTTTTGGGGCACGAAAATTGAGCCCAGAAAAATGACGTCGAAAAATCTGCAAAATCAGAGTCCGAAAAACAATACAAATGTCTTCTAAGTGCTTCATATTTTATTTTTTGACATCCAAAAACTTAAAATGTCAAAAAAAAAATGAAACTTTTCGGGGCACGAAAGTCGAGCCCTGAAAAATGATGTCTAAAAATCAGCAAAATCAGAGTCCGAAAAACAATATAAATATATCCTAAGTGTTGAATATATTATACTTTGACTTCCCAAAACTTGAAATTTCAAAAAAAATGAAACTTTTCGGGCAACAAAAATCGAGCCTTGAAAAATGAAGTCTAAAAATCAGCAAAAATAAAAGTCCGAAAACAAAGCCAATTGGTCCTAAGTGCTTCTTATATTATTTTTTGACTTCCCAAAACTTGAAATTTCAAAAAAAATGAAACTTTTCGGGGCACGAAAATCGAGCCCTGAAAAATGACTTCTTAAAATAACCTAAATTAGAGTCCGAAAAACAAAACAAATTGCACCTAAGTGCTTAATATATTATTTTTTTACTTCCCTAAACTTAAAATGTCAAAAAAACGAAACTTTTTGGGCCACGAAAATCGATCCATGAAAAATGATGTCTTAAAATCAGCAAAATCAGAGTCCGAAAAACAAGTCAAATGGCTCCTAAATGATTAATATATTATTTTTTGACTTCCCAAAACTTAAAATGTCAAAGAAAATGAAACTTTTTGGGGCACGAAAATTGAGCCCAGAAAAATGACGTTTAAAAATCAGCAAAATCAGAGTCCGAAAAACAATACAAATGTCTTCTCAGTGCTACATATATTATTTTTTGATATCCAAAAACGTAAAATGTCAAAAAAAAATGAAACTTTTCGGGGCACGAAAGTCGAGCCCTGAAAAATGACGTCTAAAAATCAGCAAAATCAGAGTCCGAAAAACAATACAAATGTCTCCTAAGTGCTTAATATATTATATTTTGACTTCCCAAAACTTGAAATTTCAAAAAAAATGAAACTTTTGGGGCAACGAAAATCGAGCCCTGAAAAATGAAGTCTAAAAATCAGCAAAATAAAAGTCCGAAAAACAAAGCAAATTGGTCCTAAGTGCTTCTTATATTATTTTTTGACTTCCCAAAACTTGAAATTTCAAAAAAAATGAAACTTTTCGGGGCACGAAAATCGAGCCCTGAAAAATGACGTCTTAAAATCAGCTAAATCAGAGTCCGAAAAACAAAACAAATGGCACCTAAGTGCTTAATAAATTAATATATTATTTTTTGACTTCCCAAAACTTGGAATTTCAAAAAAAATGAAACTTTTCGGGGCACGAAAATCAAGCCCTGAAAAATGACGTCTTAAAATCAGCTAAACCAAAGTCCGAATAACAAAACAAATGGCACATGAGTGCTTAATATATTAATTTTTGACTTCCCTAAACTTAAAATGTCAAAAAAAATGAAACTTTTCGGGGCATGAAAGTCGAGCCCTGAAAAATGACGTCTAAAAACCAGCAAAATCAGAGTCCAAAAAATAATACAAATGTCTCCTAAGTGCTTAATATATTATATTTTGACTTCCCAAAACTTGAAATTTCAAAAAAATTGAAACTTTTCGGGTCACGAAAATCGAGCCCTGAAAAATCAAGTCTAAAAATCAGCAAAATCAAAGGCCGAAAAACAAAACAAATTGGTCATAAGTGCTTCATATATTATTTTTTGACTTCCCAAAACTTAAAATGTCAAAAAAAATGAAACTTTTGGGGGCACGAAAATTGAGCCCAGAAAAATGACGTCTAAAAATCAGCAAAATCAGAGTCCGAAAAACAAGACAAATGTCTTCTAAGTGCTTCATATATTATTTTTTGACATCCAAAAACTTAAAATGTCAAAAAAAAATGAAACTTTTCGGGGCACGAAAGTCGAGCCCTTAAAAATGACGTCTAAAAATCAGCAAAATCAGAGTCCGAAAAACAATACAAATGTCTTCTAAGTGCTTCATATATTATTTTTTGACATCCAAAAACTTAAAATGTCAAAAAAAAATGAAACTTTTCGGGGCACGAAAGTCGAGCCCTGTAAAATTATGTCTAAAAATCAGCAAAATCAGAGTCCGAAAAACAATATAAATGTATCCTAAGTGCTGAATATATTATACTTTGACTTCCCAAAACTTGAAATTTCAAAAAAAATGAAACTTTTCGGGCAACAAAAATCGAGCCCTGAAAAATGAAGTCTAAAAATCAGCAAAAATAAAAGTCCGAAAAACAAAGCAAATTGGTCCTAAGTGCTTCTTATATTATTTTTTGACTTCCCAAAACTTGTAATTTCAAAAAAAATGAAACTTTTCGGGGCACGAAAATCGAGCCCTGAAAAATGACTTCTTAAAATAACCTAAATCAGAGTCCGAAAAACAAAACAAATGGCACCTAAGTGCTTAATAAATTAATTTTTGACTTCCCTAAACTTAAAATGTCAAAAAAAATGAAACTTTTCGGCGAACGAACATCGAGCCCCGAAAAATGACGTCTTAAAATAACCTAAATAAGAGTCCGAAAAACAAAACAAATTGCACCTAAGTGCTTAATATATTATGTTTTGACTTCCCTAAACTAAAAATGTCAAAAAAAATGAAACTTTTCGGGCAACGAAAATCGAGCCCTAAAAAATGAAGTCTAAAAATCAGCAAAATAAAAGTCCGAAAAACAAAGCAAATTGGTCCTAAGTGCTTCTTATATTATTTTTTGACTTCCCAAAACTTGAAATTTCAAAAAAAATGAAACTTTTCGGGGCACGAAAGTCGAGCCCTGAAAAATGACGTATAAAAATCAGCAAAACCAGAGTCCGAAAAACAATGCAAATGTCTCCTAAGTGCTTAATATATTATATTTTGACTTCCCAAAACTTGAAATTTCAAAAAAAATGAAACTTTTCGGGGCACGAAAATCGAGTCCTGAAAAAGGAAGTCTAAAAATCAGCAAAATCAAAGGCCGAAAAACAAAACAAATTGGTCCTAAGTGCTTCATATATTATTTTTTGACTTCCCAAAACTTAAAATGTCAAAAAAAATTAAACTTTTTGGGGCACGAAAATTGAGCCCAGAAAAATGACGTCGAAAAATCTGCAAAATCAGAGTCCGAAAAACAATACAAATGTCTTCTAAGTGCTTCATATATTATTTTTTGACATCCAAAAACTTAAAATGTCAAAAAAAAATGAAACTTTTCGGGGCACGAAAGTCGAGCCCTGAAAAATGATGTCTAAAAATCAGCAAAATCAGAGTCCGAAAAACAATATAAATGTATCCTAAGTGTTGAATATATTATACTTTGACTTCCCAAAACTTGAAATTTCAAAAAAAATGAAACTTTTCGGGCAACAAAAATCGAGCCCTGAAAAATGAAGTCTAAAAATCAGCAAAAATAAAAGTCCGAAAAACAAAGCAAATTGGTCCTAAGTGCTTCTTATATTATTTTTTGACTTCCCAAAACTTGAAATTTCAAAAAAAATGAAACTTTTCGGGGCACGAAAATCGAGCCCTGAAAAATGACTTCTTAAAATAACCTAAATCAGAGTCCGAAAAACAAAACAAATTGCACCTAAGTGCTTAATATATTATTTTTTTATTTCCCTAAACTTAAAATGTCAAAAAAAGGAAACTTTTTGGGGCACGAAAATCGATCCATGAAAAATGATGTCTTAAAATCAGCAAAATCAGAGTCCGAAAAACAAGTCAAATGGGTCCTAAATGATTAATATATTATTTTTTGACTTCCCAAAACTTAAAATGTCAAAGAAAATGAAAATTTTTGGGGCACGAAAATTGAGCCCAGAAAAATGTCGTTTAAAAATCAGCAAAATCAGAGTCCGAAAAACAATACAAATGTCTTCTCAGTGCTACATATATTATTTTTTGATATCCAAAAACGTAAAATGTCAAAAAAAAAATGAAACTTTTCGGGGCACGAAAATCGAGCCCTGAAAAATGACTTCTTAAAATAACCTAAATCAGAGTCCGAAATACAAAACAAATTGGTCCTAAGTGCTTCTTATATTATTTTTTGACTTCCCAAAACTTGAAATTTCAAAAAAAATGAAACTTTTCGGGGCACAAAAGTCGAGCCCTGAAAAATGACGTCTAAAAATCAGCAAAACCAGAGTCCGAAAAACAATGCAAATGTCTCCTAAGTGCTTAATATATTATATTTTGACTTCCCAAAACTTGAAATTTCAAAAAAAATGAAACTTTTCGGGGCACGAAAATCGAGTCCTGAAAAATGAAGTCTAAAAATCAGCAAAATCAAAGGCCGAAAAACAAAACAAATTGGTCCTAAGTGCTTCATATATTATTTTTTGACTTCCCAAAACTTAAAATGTCAAAAAAAATTAAACTTTTTGGGGCACGAAAATTGAGCCTAGAAAAATGACGTCTAAAAATCAGCAAAATCAGAGTCCGAAAAACAAGACAAATGTCTTCTAAGTGCTTCATATATTATTTTTTGACATCCAAAAACTTAAAATGTCAAAAAAAAATGAAACTTTTCGGGGCACGAAAGTCGAGCCCTTAAAAATGACGTCTAAAAATCAGCAAAATCAGAGTCCGAAAAACAATACAAATGTCTTCTAAGTGCTTCATATATTATTTTTTGACATCCAAAAACTTAAAATGTCAAAAATAAATGAAACTTTTCGGGGCACGAAAGTCGAGCCCTGTAAAATTATGTCTAAAAATCAGCAAAATCAAAGTCCGAAAAACAATATAAATGTATCCTAAGTGCTGAATATATTATACTTTGACTTCCCAAAACTTGAAATTTCAAAAAAAATGAAACTTTTCGGGCAACAAAAATCGAGCCCTGAAAAATGAAGTCTAAAAATCAGCAAAAATAAAAGTCCGAAAAACAAAGCAAATTGGTCCTAAGTGCTTCTTATATTATTTTTTGACTTCCCAAAACTTGAAATTTCAAAAAAAATGAAACTTTTCGGGGCACGAAAATCGAGCCCTGAAAAATGACTTCTTAAAATAACCTAAATCAGAGTCCGAAAAACAAAACAAATTGCACCTAAGTGCTTAATATATTATTTTTTTACTTCCCTAAACTTAAAATGTCAAAAAAACGAAACTTTTTGGGGCACGAAAATCGATCCATGAAAAGTGATGTCTTAAAATCAGCAAAATCAGAGTCCGAAAAAAAAGTCAAATGGCTCCTAAATGATTAAAATATTATTTTTTAACTTCCCAAAACTTAAAATGTCAAAAAAAATGAAACTTTTTGGGGCACGCAAATTGAGCCCAGAAAAATGACGTCTTAAAATCAGCTAAATCAGAGTCCGAAAAACAAAAGCCATTAATTAAATTGGCCCATGTCTTGCATTAATTTAATTAAACCCTTTAATTAAATTAACCCAATTAATCCAATTAATTTTTTCCCACTTTAATTAACTCATTAATTAGCATTTAATTAATTAGACTATCTAATTAATTATTTCTCTCTCAGAATTAACTCTTTAATTCTTTTATTTGATTTAACCCTTTAAATTAAACCTTTCCTTAATTGACTGTCACTGTCCAACTGTATTGTGTGTGACCCTCTAGGTTCACCATCAATTGGCCGTAGGCCCACGACTTTCGTGATTTAATTAATGAGCAATTAATATTCAGTTAATTTCTCCGATCAATAAACTCCTTTAATTGACCACTACAGAATTAATCTCCCATTAATTCAGGAGTACCCACACCTCATGGTCGATGTCTAGCCACAAGCCCATGAGGCCCAACTTCAGGTGAATTGACATTAGTGAACCTCACCTCTTATAAGTACCATGTACATACGGTCCCTCTAACGACTAATTTCCCGATCGAGACCTAGGGTGTGTGAATTAGTCAGCACCTCTAATTATCTCGATTCTGTACTTTCTAATTCTGGATAATAATTCCAGTGTGACTGCTAAATTTGGAAACCCCTTTCCAAATCCGTCACCGACCATGGCCATGGATTTCTAGGAATGTATTATCTAAGAACGCACAGGAAATTTTCTCATTCATTACAATGAGTCGCTAGATCTCATCTTGATGCTAACCACCTGCGTATACGACTGTACGTACCCTATGTAGGCGCACAATGGTCAGGCTACGTGACCGGCTCCTAAATCACAGCACGCACACCCGTATACCGAATTCGCCCTAGCACCTCAAGTCTAAGGACTAAATCGTACACTGTTATAAGTCCTGAGAAACATCCCATCACTGATATGCTTTACGCACTTCCACAATGGGTTTCTCTGTTCGAGTCGTTCGATGCGTTCGATCCCCTATCGAACCACCTAGTCATATGCACTGACATCAAATGTCTTGTTCACGAAACTCCACAAATTCAATCCATGTGAATCATGCATAATCCTACAAGTCTTGACGATTCCTTCGATACCCCGTCTCGACAGGAATCTATGACTTGGAATACTTTTGAGATCACGACATTAGAGACTGTTTCATGATTGCACTCAATACTGAAGTGAATCGTCCCATAGTCATGAGTGATCTCAGGGTTTCAACCAATCGCTTAAATGTGTTCGCGAAAGATGAAGTTGGCCATTAGTTTATCTTATGAAATAAATAAACTTTGCGTATTAATTAATAAATTAAAGATTCATTCAAGATAAAATAGTCCTATTACAAGCTATTGAGTTGGCTTGCTGGGCACTATCCTATCATCACTTAGACGGATCTATACTCCTCACGCTATTTTCAGTATAGGAGGTCACAAAGAAAACCTACACTAAGAAGCTATATCACTTCACACAGATGGATATACACTCCTCTCTCTTTTCAGTTGACAGTCACTTAGACAGACAACGTTTGATCTCTGTTCTTCAACAAAGAGCTTCGTCAACAAATGACTGGGCTTACGATCAGACGACTCCACTGATGGATCTTGCTCTATAGATGTGATCTTGATTTGTGCAAGTCTCTCTTCAGATCTTCAGTCAGTCTTCTATTTATACTCCCGGATTTGAATTTCTGCCCGTTGAAGGAAGGCGAAATTACTCTTTAACCCTGAGCAACGGTCTTATTCTCTGGCGGCAGCTTTTGCTTTTGCAGACTGTCTTTTGTACACTCTGCTGTACGGATGTTCACTTTTTGTCCAGTCGCATTTAATGCACTCAGCTGGTTACCGTTGATAAGCTTACTTCACCAACTTCACTTCACTGATAGGAATGCTCGGCTGATGATCATTCTCCTGATGATCACTCGGCTGATTCAAGAATGAACACATCTATCTTGACTCGGCTGATGATAACCAATCTGATATCCCACTCGGCTGATTCGGTTACTTCGCTTCAAGACCTTGAGATAGGTTAACTAAGCTGTTCTTAGTTGATGACTTAATCTTCTAATCTTCAAAACCATTATGGCATTTTTGCCATCTTCAAAACCTTCACTAATTTATACCAACACGAGCCCTGAAAAATGACGTCTACGAATCAGCGAAATCAAAGTCCCAAAAACAAAACAAATGGCTCCTAATTGCTTAATATATTATTTTTTTACTTACCAAAACTTAAAATTTCAAAAAAAATAGAAACTTTTCGTTGCACGAAAATCGTGCCCCTGAAAAATGACGTCTAAAAATCAGCAAAATCATACTCCCAAAAACAAAACAAATGGCTCCTAAGTGCTTAATATATTTTTATTGACTTCCCAAAACTTAAAATTTGAAAAAAAAATGAATTTTTTCGGAGCGTGGAAATCAAGCCCTGAAAAATGAAGTTTAAAAATCAACAAAATCAGAGTCCGGAAAAACAAAAAAACATGGCTCCTAAGTGCTTCATATATTATTTTTTGACATCCCAAAACATAAAATTTTAAACCAAATGAAACTTTTCGGGGCACGAAAATCGAGCTCTGAAAAATGACGTCTAAAAATCTGCAAAATCAGAGTCCGAAAAACAAAACAAATGGCTCCTAAGTGCTTCATATATTATTTTTTGATTTCCCTAAACTTAAAATTTCAAAAAAAATGAAACTTTTCGGGGCATGAAAATCGAGCCCTGGAAAATGACGTCTAAGAATCAGCAAAATCAGAGTTCGAAAAACCAAACAAATGGCTCCTAAGTGCTAATATATTTTTTTTTTACTTCCCAAATATTAAAATTTAAAAAAAAAATAAAACATTTCGGGTTACGAAATCGAGCTTTGAAAAATGACGTCTAAGAATAAGCAAAATCAGAATCCAAAAAACAAAACAAATGGCTCCTAAGTGCTTAATATATTACTTTTTGATTGCCCAAAACATAAAATTTAAAAAAAAATGTAACTTTTCGATGCACGAAAATCGAGCCCTAAAAAATGACGTCTAAGAATCAGCAAAATCAGAGTCCAAAAAACAAAACAAATGGCTCCTAAGTACTTAATATATTATTTTTTGACTTCCAAAAACATAAAATTTCACAAATAATGGAAACTTTTCGTTGCACGATAATCGAGCCCTGAAAAATGACGTCTAAAAATCAACAAAATCATACTCCGAAAAACAAAACAAATGGTTCCTAAGTGCTTGATATATTGTTTTTTGACTTCACAAAACATAGAATTTCAAAAAAAAAAAGAAAAACTTTTCGTGGCACGAGAATCGAGACCTGAAAATGATGAAATAAGAGTCCGAAAAACAAAACAAATGGCTCCTAAGTGCTTAATATATTAATTTTTGACTTCTAAAAACTTAAAATTTCAAAAAAAATGGAAACTTTTAATTTCCCTAAACTTAAAATTTAAAAAAAAAATGAAACTTTTTTGGGGTACGAAAATCGAGCTATGAAAAAGGACGTCTAAAAATTAGCAAAATCAGAGTCCGAAAAACAAAATAACTGGCTCCTAAGTTCTTCATATATTATTTTTAGACATCCTAAAATTTAAAATCTAAAAAAATGAAACTTTTTGAGGTACGAAAATCGAGCACTGAAATATGACTTCTAAAAATCAGCAAATCAGAGTCCGAAAAACAAAACAAATGGCACCTAATTGCTTAATATATTATTTTTTGACTTCCCAAAACTTAAAATTTCAAAAAAAATGAAAACTTTTCGTGGCACGAAAATCGAGCCCTGAAAAATGACGTCTAAGAATCAGCAAAATCAGAGTCTGAAAAATAAAATATGTGGCTCCTAAGTGCTTAATATATTATTTTTTGACTTCCGAAAACTTAAAATTTCAAAAAACATTGAACTTTTCGAGGTACGAAAATCGAGCCCTGAAAAATAACGTCTTAAAATCAGCTAAATCAGTGTCTGAAAAACAAAACAAATGCCTCCTAAATGCTTAATATATTATTTTTTGATCTCCCAAAACATAAAATGTCAAAAAAATGAAACATTTCGGGGCACAGAAATCCGGCCCTGAAAAATTACGTCTAAAAATCAGCAAAACCAGAATCCGAAAAATAAAACAAATGGTTCCTAAGTGCTTCATATATTTTTTTTTGACATCCCAAAACTTCGAATTTCAAGAAAATCGAAACTTTTCGGGGGCACGAAAGTCGAACCGTGAAAAATAACATCTAAAAATAAACAAAATCAGATTCCGAAAAACAAAACAAATGTCTCATAAGTGCACAATATATTATTTATTGACTTCCCAAAACTTAAAATTTCAAAAAAAAAAAAAACTTTTCGGATCACGAAAATCGAGCACCGAAAATGATGTCTAAAAATCAGCTAAATAAGAGTCTGAAAAACAAAACAAATGGCTCCTAAGTGCTTCATATATTATTTTTTGACATCCCAAAACTTAAAATTTTAAAAAATAAATGAAACTTTTCTTGGCACGGAAATCGATCCCCGAAAAATGACATCTAAAAATCAGCAAATCTGAGTCCGAAAAACAAAACAAATTGATCCTAAGTGCTTCATATATTATTTTTTGTTTTCCCTAAACTTAAAATTTCGAAAAAATTAAAATTTTCGGGGCATGAAAATCGAGCCCTGAAAAATGACGTCTATGAATCAGCAAAATCAGAGTCCTATAAACAAAACAAATGGCTCCTAAGTGCTAATATATTATTTTTTGATTTCCCAAATCTTAAAATTTTAAAAAAATGAAACTTTTCGGGTTACAAAAATCGAGCTTTGATAAATGACGTCTAAGAATCAGCAAAATCAGAATCCAAAAAACAAAAGAAATGGCTCATAAGTGCTTCATATATTATTTTTTGACTTCCCTAAACTTAAAATTTAAAAAAAAAATGAAACTTTTCGTGCACGAAAATCGATCCCTGAAAAATAACGTTTAAAAATCAGCAAAGTGAGAGTCCGAAAAAAAAAAACAAATAGCTCATAAGTGCTTAATATATTAATTTTTGACTTCCCTAAACTTAAAATTTCAAAAAAAATGAAACTTTTCGGGGTACGGAAATCGATCCATGAAAAATAACGTTTAAAAATCAGCAAAATGAGAGTCCCAAAAAAAAAAACAAATAGCTCCTAAGTGCTTAATATATTATTTTTTGACTTTCCTAAACTAAAAATTTAAAAAAAAATGAAACTTTTCGGCGCACGAAAATCGATCCCTGAAAAATGACGTCTAAGAATCAGCAAAATCAGAGTAAAAAAAACAAAACAAATGGCTCCTAAGTGCTTAATATATTATTTTTTGACTTCCAAAAACTTAAAATTTCAAAAAAAATGAAAACTTTTCGTTACACGAAAAACGAGCCCTGAAAATGACGTCTAAAAATCAGCTCCGAAAAACAAAACAAATGGCTCCTAAGTGCTTGATATATTGTTTTTTGAATTCCGAAAACTTGAAATTTGAAAAAAAAAATTAAAATTTTCGGGGCACGAAAGTCGAGCACTGAAAAATAACGTCTGAAAATCAGCAAAATCAGATTCCGAAAAACAAAACAAAACAAATGTCTCCTAAGTGCTTAATATATTATTTTTTGACTTCACAAAACTTAGAATTTCAGGAAAAAAAAAAAATTCGGGGCACGAGAATCGAGCCTTATAAATGATGTCTAAAAATCAGCTAAATAAGAGTCCGAAAAACAAAACAAATGGCTCCTAAGTGCTTTATATATTATTTTGACTTCCATAAACTTAAAATTTCAAAAAATGAAACTTTTCGGGGCACGAAAATCGAGCCTTGAAAAATGACGTCTAAGAATCAGCGAAATGATAGTCTCAAAAATAAAACAAATGGTTCCTAATTGCTTAATATATTATTTTTTGACTTACCAAACTTAAAATTTCAAAAAAAATTCAAACATTTCGTTGCACGAAAATCGAGCACTGAAAAATGACGTCTAAAAATCAGCAAAATCATACTCCGAAAAACAAAACAAATGGTTCCTAAGTTCTTAATATGTTGTTTTTTGACTTCCCAAACTTGAAATTTAAAAAAAATGAAACTTTTCGGGGCACGAAAATCGAGCGCTGAAAAATGACATCTAAGAATCAGCGAAATCAGAGTCCCAAAAACAAAACAAATGGCTCCTAATTGCTTAATATATTATTTTTTGACTTACCAAAACTTAAAATTTCAAAAAAATGGAAACTTTTCGTTGCACGAAAATCGAGCCCAGAAAAATGATGTCTAAAAATCAGCAAAATCATACTCCCAAAAACAAAACAAGTGGCTCCTAAGTGCTTAATATGTTGCTTTTTGACTTCACAAACTTGAAATTTAAAAAAAAAATGAAACTTTTTGGGGAACGAAAATCGAGCCCCGAAATATGACGTCTAAGAATCATCGTAATCGGAGTCCCAAAAACAAAACAAATGGCTCCTAATTGCTTAATATATTATTTTTTGACTTACCAAAACTTAAAATTTAAAAAAAAAAAATGGAAACTTTTCGTTGCCCGAAAATCGAGCCCTGAAAAATGACGTCTAAAAATCAGCAAAATTATACTCCGAAAAACATAACAAATGGCTCCTAAGTGCTTCATGTATTATTTTTTGATTTCACTAAACTTAAAATTTCAAAAAAAAATGAAACTTTTTGGGGTACGAAAATCGAGCTATGAAAAAGGACGTCTAAAAATCACCAAAATCAGAGTCCGAAAAACAAAATAACTGGCTCCTAAGTGCTTCATATATTATTTTTAGACATCCTAAAATTTAAAATCTAAAAAAAATGAAACTTTTTGAGGTACGAAAATCGAGCACGGAAATATGACTTCTAAAAATCAGCAAATCAGAGTCCGAAAAACAAAACAAATGGCACCTAAGTTCTTAATATATTATTTTTTTGACTTCCCAAAATTTAAAATTTCAAAAAAACGAAAACTTTTCAGGGCAAGGAAATCGAGCCCTGAAAAATGACGTCTAAGAATCAGCAAAATCAGAGTCTGAAAAACAAAATGAGTGGCTCCTAAGTGCTTAATATATTATTTTGTGACTTCCGAAAACTTAAAATTTCAAAAAAAATTGAACTTTCGGGGTACGAAAATCGAGCCCTGAAAAATAACGTCTTAAAATCAACTAAATCAGTGTCCTAAAAACAAAACAAATGCCTCCTAAATGCTTAATATATTATTTTTTGATCTCCCAAATCATAAAATGTCAAAAAAAATGAAACTTTTCGGGGCACAGAAATCCGGCCCTGAAAAATGACGTCTAAAAATCAGCAAAACCAGAATCCGAAAAACAAAACAAATGGTTCCTAAGTGCTTCATATATTATTTTTTGACATCCCAAAACTTAGAATTTCAAGAAATTCGAAACTTTTCGGGGGCACGAAAGTCGAGCCGTGAAAAATAACATCTAAAAATAAACAAAATCAGATTCCGAAAAACAAAAGAAATGTCTCATAAGTGCTTAATATATTATTTATTGACTTCCAAAAACTTAAAATTTCAAAAAAAAAAACAAACTTTTCGGGTCACGAAAATCGAGCACCGAAAATGATGTCTAAAAATCAGCTAAATAAGAGTCCGAAAAACAAAACAAATGGCTCCTAAGTGCTTCATATATTATTTTTTGACATCCCAAAACTTAGAATTTTAAAAAAAAAATGAAACTTTTCGGGGCACGAAAATCGATCCCCGAAAAATGACATCTAAAAATCAGCAAATCTAAGTCCGAAAAACAAAACAAATTGCTCCTAAGTGCTTCATATATTATTTTTTGATTTCCCTAAACTTAAAATTTCGAAAAAAATGAAAATTTTCGGGACATGAAAATCGAGCCCTGAAAAATGACGTCTAAGAATCAGCAAAATCAGAGTCCGAAAAATAAAACAAATGGCTCCTAAGTGCTAATATATTATTTTTTGATTTCCCAATCTTATAATTTTAAAAAAATTAACTTTTCGAGTTACGGAAATCGAGCTTTGAAAAATGACGTCTAAGAATCAGCAAAATCAGAATCCAAAAAACAAAAGAAATGGCTCCTAAGTGCTTCATATATTATTTTTTGACTTCCCTAAACTTAAAATTTTAAAAAAAAAAATGAAACTTTTTGGGGCACGAAAATCGAGACCTGAAAAATGACGTCTAAAAATCAGCAAAATTATAGTCCGAAAAACAAAACAAATGGCTCCTAAGTGCTTCATATATTATTTTTACTTCCCAAAACTTAAAATTTAAAAGAAAATGAAACTTTTCGGGGCACGAAAATCGAGACCAAAACATTGATTTCTACAAATCAGCAAAATCAGAGTTCGAAAACCAAAACAAATGGCTCCTAAGTGCTTCATAGATTATTTTTTGACTTCCATAAACTTAAAATTTCAATTAAATGAAACTTTTCGGGGCACGAAAATCGAGCCCTGAAAAATGACGTCTTAAAATCAGCTAAATCAAAGTCCGAAAAATAAAACAAATGGCACCTAAGTCCTTAGTATATTACTTTTTGACTTCTAAAAACTTAAAATGTCAAAAAAAATGAAACTTTTCGGGGTACGAAAATCGATCCCTGAAAAATAACGTTTAAAAATCAGCAAAATAAGAGTCCAAAAAAAAACAAATATCTCCTAAGTGCTTAATATATTAATTTTTGACTTCCTTAAACTTAAAATTTCAAAAAAACTGAAACTTTTCGGGGAAAGGAAATCGATCCATGAAAAATAACGTTTAAAAATCAGCAAAATGAGAGTCCGAAAAAAAAAATAGCTCCTAAGTGCTTTATATATTATTTTTTGACTTCCCTAAACTTAAAATTTCAAAAAAAAAAAAACTTTTCGGCGCAGGAAAATCGAGCCCAGAAAAATGACGTCTAAGAATCAGCAAAATCAGAATAAAAAAAACAAAAGAAATGGCTCCTAAGTGCTTAATATATTATTTTTTGACTTCCAAAAACTTAAAATTTCAAAAAAAATGGAAACTTTTCGTTGCACGACAAACGAGCCCTGAAAAATGACGTCTAAAAATGAGCTCCGAAAAACTAAACAAATGGCTCCTAAGTGCTTGATATATTGTTTTTTGACTTCCCAGAACTTAAAATTTGAAAGAAAGTGAAACTTTTCGGGGCACGAAAATCGAGACCAAAACATTGACTTCTACAAATCAGCAAAATCAGAGTTCCAAAAACAAAACAAATGGCTCTTAAGTGCTTCATAGATTATTTTTTGACTTCCATAAACTTAAAATTTCAATTAAATGAAACTTTTCGGGGCACGAAAATCGAGCCCTGAAAAATGACGTCTTAAAATCAGCTAAATCAGAGTCCGAAAAATAAAATAAATGGCACCTAAGTGCTTAGTATATTACTTTTTGATTTGTAAAAACTTAAAATGTCAAAAAAAATGAAACTTTTCGGGGTACGGAAATCGATCCCTGAAAAATAACGTTTAAAAATCAGCAAAATGAGAGTCCGAAAAAAAAAAAATAGCTCCTAAGTGTTTTATATATTATTTTTGGACTTCCTTAAACTTAAAATTTCAAAAAAAATGAAACTTTTCGGCGCACGAAAATCGAGCCCTGAAAAATGACGTCTAAGAATCAGAAAAATCAGAGTAAAAAAAACAAAACAAATGGCTCCTAAGTGCTTAATATATTATTTTTTGACTTCCAAAAACTTAAAATTTAAAATAAAAATGGAAACTTTTCGTTGCACGAAAAACGAGCCCTGAAAAATGACGTCTAAAAATCAGCTCCGAAAAACAAAACAAATGGCTCCTAAGTGCTTGATATATTGTTTTTTGACTTCCCAGAACTTAAAATTTGAAAAAAAAATGAAAAATTTCGGGGCACGAAAGTCGAGCCCTGAAAAATAACTTCTGAAAATCAGCAAAATCAGATTCCGAAAAACAAAACAATTGTCTCCTAAGTGCTTAATATATTATTTTTGGACTTCACAATACTTAGAATTTCAAAAAAAAAAAAAAACTTTTCGGGGCACGAGAATCGAGCCTTAAAAATGATGTCTAAAAATCAGCTAACTAAGAGTCCGAAAAACAAAACAAATGGCTCCTAAGTGCTTCATGTATTATTTTTTGATTTCACTAAACTTAAAATTTCAAAAAAAAATGAAACTTTTTGGGGTACGAAAATCGAGCTGTGAAAAAGGACGTCTAAAAATCACCAAAATCAGAGTCCGAAAAACAAAATAACTGGCTCCTAAGTGCTTCATATATTATTTTTAGACATCCTAAAATTTAAAATCTAAAAAAAATGAAACTTTTTGAGGTACGAAAATCGAGCACGGAAATATGACTTCTAAAAATCAGCAAATCAGAGTCCGAAAAACAAAACAAATGGCACCTAAGTGCTTAATATATTATTTTTTCTACTTCCCAAAATTTAAAATTTCAAAAAAACGAAAACTTTTCAGGGCAAGGAAATCGAGCCCTGAAAAATGACGTCTAAGAATCAGCAAAATCAGAGTCTGAAAAACAAAATGAGTGGCTCCTAAGTGCTTAATATATTATTTTGTGACTTCCGAAAACTTAAAATTTCAAAAAAAATTGAACTTTCGGGGTACGAAAATCGAGCCCTGAAAAATAACGTCTTAAAATCAACTAAATCAGTGTCCTAAAAACAAAACAAATGCCTCCTAAATGCTTAATATATTATTTTTTGATCTCCCAAATCATAAAATGTCAAAAAAAATGAAACTTTTCGGGGCACAGAAATCCGGCCCTGAAAAATGACGTCTAAAAATCAGCAAAACCAGAATCCGAAAAACAAAACAAATGGTTCCTAAGTGCTTCATATATTATTTTTTGACATCCCAAAACTTAGAATTTCAAGAAATTCGAAACTTTTCGGGGGCACGAAAGTCGAGCCGTGAAAAATAACATCTAAAAATAAACAAAATCAGATTCCGAAAAACAAAAGAAATGTCTCATAAGTGCTTAATATATTATTTATTGACTTCCAAAAACTTAAAATTTCAAAAACAAAAAACAAACTTTTCGGGTCACGAAAATCAAGCACCGAAAATGATGTCTAAAAATCAGCTAAATAAGAGTACGAAAAACAAAACAAATGGCTCCTAAGTGCTTCATATATTATTTTTTGACATCCCAAAACTTAGAATTTTAAAAAAAAATGAAACTTTTCGGGGCACGAAAATCGATCCCCGAAAAATGACATCTAAAAATCAGCAAATCTAAGTCCGAAAAACAAAACAAATTGCTCCTAAGTGCTTCATATATTATTTTTTGATTTCCCTAAACTTAAAATTTCGAAAAAAATGAAAATTTTCGGGACATGAAAATCGAGCCCTGAAAAATGACGTCTAAGAATCAGCAAAATCAGAGTCCGAAAAATAAAACAAATGGCTCCTAAGTGCTAATATATTATTTTTTGATTTCCCAATCTTATAATTTTAAAAAAATTAACTTTTCGAGTTACGGAAATCGAGCTTTGAAAAATGACGTCTAAGAATCAGCAAAATCAGAATCCAAAAAATAAAAGAAATGGCTCCTAAGTGCTTCATATATTATTTTTTGACTTCCCTAAACTTAAAATTTTAAAAAAAAAATGAAACTTTTTGGGGCACGAAAATCGAGACCTGAAAAATGACGTCTAAAAATCAGCAAAATTATAGTCCGAAAAACAAAACAAATGGCTCCTAAGTGCTTCATATATTATTTTTACTTCCCAAAACTTAAAATTTAAAAGAAAATGAAACTTTTCGGGGCACGAAAATCGAGACCAAAACATTGATTTCTACAAATCAGCAAAATCAGAGTTCGAAAACCAAAACAAATGGCTCCTAAGTGCTTCATAGATTATTTTTTGACTTCCATAAACTTAAAATTTCAATTAAATGAAACTTTTAGGGGCACTAAAATCGAGCCCTGAAAAATGACGTCTTAAAATCAGCTAAATCAAAGTCCGAAAAATAAAACAAATGGCACCTAAGTCCTTAGTATATTACTTTTTGACTTCTAAAAACTTAAAATGTCAAAAAAAATGAAACTTTTCGGGGTACGAAAATCGATCCCTGAAAAATAACGTTTAAAAATCAGCAAAATGAGAGTCCAAAAAAAAACAAATATCTCCTAAGTGCTTAATATATTAATTTTTGACTTCCTTAAACTTAAAATTTCAAAAAAACTGAAACTTTTCGGGGAAAGGAAATCGATCCATGAAAAATAACGTTTAAAAATCAGCAAAATGAGAGTCCGAAAAAAAAAATAGCTCCTAAGTGCTTTATATATTATTTTTTGACTTCCCTAAACTTAAAATTTCAAAAAAAAAAAAACTTTTCGGCGCAGGAAAATCGAGCCCTGAAAAATGACGTCTAAGAATCAGCAAAATCAGAATAAAAAAAACAAAAGAAATGGCTCCTAAGTGCTTAATATATTATTTTTTGACTTCCAAAAACTTAAAATTTCAAAAAAAATGGAAACTTTTCGTTGCACGACAAACGAGCCCTGAAAAATGACGTCTAAAAATGAGCTCCGAAAAACTAAACAAATGGCTCCTAAGTGCTTGATATATTGTTTTTTGACTTCCCAGAACTTAAAATTTGAAAGAAAGTGAAACTTTTCGGGGCACGAAAATCGAGACCAAAACATTGACTTCTACAAATCAGCAAAATCAGAGTTCCAAAAACAAAACAAATGGCTCTTAAGTGCTTCATAGATTATTTTTTGACTTCCATAAACTTAAAATTTCAATTAAATGAAACTTTTCGGGGCACGAAAATCGAGCCCTGAAAAATGACGTCTTAAAATCAGCTAAATCAGAGTCCGAAAAATAAAATAAATGGCACCTAAGTGCTTAGTATATTACTTTTTGATTTGTAAAAACTTAAAATGTCAAAAAAAATGAAACTTTTCGGGGTACGGAAATCGATCCCTGAAAAATAACGTTTAAAAATCAGCAAAATGAGATTCCGAAAAAAAAAAATAGCTCCTAAGTGCTTTATATATTATTTTTGGACTTCCTTAAACTTAAAACTTCAAAAAAAATGAAACTTTTCGGCGCACGAAAATCGAGCCCTGAAAAATGACGTCTAAGAATCAGAAAAATCAGAGTAAAAAAAACAAAACAAATGGCTCCTAAGTGCTTAATATATTATTTTTTGACTTCCAAAAACTTAAAATTTAAAATAAAAATGGAAACTTTTCGTTGCACGAAAAACGAGCCCTGAAAAATGACGTCTAAAAATCAGCTCCGAAAAACAAAACAAATTGCTCCTAAGTGCTTGATATATTGTTTTTTGACTTCCCAGAACTTAAAATTTGAAAAAAAAATGAAAAATTTCGGGGCACGAAAGTCGAGCCCTGAAAAATAACTTCTGAAAATCAGCAAAATCAGATTCCGAAAAACAAAACAAATGTCTCCTAAGTGCTTAATATATTATTTTTGGACTTCACAATATTTAGAATTTCAAAAAAAAAAAAAAACTTTTCGGGGCACGAGAATCGAGCCCTAAAAATGATGTCTAAAAATCAGCTAACTAAGAGTCCGAAAAACAAAACAAATGGCCCCTAAGTGCTTTATATATTATTTTGAATTCCGTAAACTTAAAATTTCAAAAAATGAAACTTTTCGGGGCACGAAAATCGAGCCTTGAAAAATGACGTCTAAGAATCGGCGAAATCAGAGTCCCACAAACAAAACAAATGGCTCCTAATTGCTTAATATATTATTTTTTGACTTACCAAACTTAAAATTTCAAAAAAAATTGAAACATTTCGTTGCACGAAAATCGAGCACTGAAAAATGACATCTAAAAATCAGCAAAATCATACTCCGAAAAACAAAATAAATGGCTCCTAAGTGCTTAATATGTTGTTTTTTGACTTCCCAAACTTGAAATTTAAAAAAAAATGAAACTTTTCGGGGCACGAAAATCGTGCCCTGAAAAATGACGTCTAAGAATCATCGAAATCAGAGTCCCAAAAACAAAACAAATGGCTCCTAATTGCTTAATATATTATTTTTTGACATACCAACACTTAAAATTTCAAACAAAATGGAAACTTTTCGTTGCACGAAAATCGAGCCCTATAAATGACCTCTAAAAATCAGCAAAATCATACTCCGAAAAACAAAACAAATGGCTCATAAGTGCTTAATATGTTGTTTTATGACTTCCCAAAACTTGAAATTTAAAAAAAAATGAAACTTTTCGGGGCACGAAAACGAGCCCTGAAAAATGACGTCTTAAAATCAGCTAAATCAGAGTTCGAAAAATATAACAAATGGCACCTAATTGCTAAATATATTAATTTTTTACTTCTAAAAACTAAAAATTTCAAAAAAAAATGGAAACTTTTCGTTGCACGATTCAGCAAATCAGAGTACGAAAAACAAAACAAATGGCTCATAAGTGCTTCATATATTATTTTTTGATTTCCCTAAGTGCTTCATATATTGTTTTTAGACATCCTAAAATCAGCAAAATCAGAGTCCGAAAAAAAAAAATGGCTCCTAAGTGCTTCATATATTATTTTTAGACATCCTAGAATTTAAAATCTAAAAAAAATTAAACTTTTTGAGGTACGAAAATCGAGCACTGAAATATGACTTCTAAAAATCAGCAAATCAGAGTCCGAAAAACAAAACAAATGGCACCTAATTGCTTAATATATTATTTTTTGACTTCCAAAAACTTAAAATTTCAAAAAAAATGAAAACTTTTCGGGGCTAGGAAATCGAGCCCTGAGAAATGACGTCTAAGAATCAGCAAAATCAGAGTCTGAAAAACAAAATAAATGGCTCCAAAGAGCTTAATATATTATTTTTTGCATTCCGAAAACTTAAAATTTCAAAAAGAATTGAACTTTTCGGGGTACGAAAATCGAGCCCTGAAAAATAACGTCTTAATATCAGCTAAATCGGTGTCCGAAAAACAAAACAAATGCCTCCTAAGTGCTTCATATATTATTTTTTGATTTCCCTAAACTTAAAATTTCAAAAAAAATGAAACTTTTTGGGGTACGAAAATCGAGCTATGAAAAAGGACGTCTAAAAATCAGCAATATCAGAGTCCGAAAAACAAAATAACTGGCTTCTAAGTGCTTCATATATTATTTTTAGACATCCTAAAATTTAAAATCTAAAAAAATGAAACTTTTTGAGGTACGAAAATCGAGCACTGAAATATGACTTCTAAAAATCAAAAAATCAGAGTCCGAAAAACAAAACAAATGGCACCTAAGTGCTTAATATATTATTTTTTGACTTCCCAAAACTTAAAATTTCAAAAAAAATGAAAACCTTTCGGGGCACGGAAATCGAGCCCTGAAAAATGACGTCTAAGAATCAGCAAAATCAGAGTCTGAAAAACAAAATAAGTGGCTCCTAAGTGCTTAATATATTATTTTTTGACTTCCGAAAACTTAAAATTTCAAAAAACATTGAACTTTTCGGGGTACGAAAATCAAGCCCTGAAAAATAACGTCTTAAAATCAGCTAAATCAGTGTCCGAAAAACAAAACAAATGCCTCCTAAATGCGTAATATATTATTTTTTGATCTCCCAAAACATAAAATGTCAAAAAAAATGAAACATTTCGAAGCACAGAAATCCGGCCCAGAAAAATGACGTCTAAAAATCAGCAAAACCAGAATCCGAAAAACAAAACAAATGGTTCCTAAGTGCTTCATATATTATTTTTTGACATCCTAAAACTAGGAATTTCAAGAAAATCGAAACTTTTCGGGGGCACGAAAGTCAAGCCGTGAAAAATAACATCTAAAAATCAACAAAATCAGATTCCGAAAAACAAAACAAATGTCTCATAAGTGCTCAATATATTATTTATTGACTTCCCAAAACTTAAAATTTCAAAAAAAAAAAACAAACTTTTCGGGTCACGAAAATCGAGCACCGAAAATGATGTCTAAAAATCAGCTAAATAAGAGTCCGAAAAACAAAACAAATGGCTCCTAAGTGCTTCATATATTATTTTTTGACATCCCAAAACTTAAAATTTTAAAAAACAATTTAAACTTTTCGGGGCACGAAAATCGACCCCCGAAAAATGACATCTAAAATCAGCAAATCTGAGTCCGAAAAACAAAACAAATTGCTCCTAAGTTCTTCATATTATTTTTTGATTTCCCTAAACTTAAAATTTCCAAAAAATGAAAATTTTCGGGGCATGAAAATCGAGCCCTGGAAAATAACGTCTAAGAATCAGCAAAATCAGAGTCCGATAAACAAAACAAATGGCTCCTGAGTGCTAATATATTATTTTTTTATTTCCCAAATCTTAATATTTTAAAAAAATGAAACTTTTCGGGTTACGGAAATCGAGCTTTGAAAAATGACGTCTAAGAATCAGCAAAATCAGAATCCAAAAAACAAAAGAAATGGCTCCTAAGTGCTTCATATATTATTTTTTGACTTCCCTAAACTTAAAATTTAAAAAAAAAACGAAACTTTTCGGGGCACGAAAATCGAGACCTGAAAAATGACGTCTAAAATTCAGCAAAATTATAGTCCGAAAAACAAAACAAATGGCTTCGAAGTGCTTCATATATTATTTTTTACTTCCCAAAACCTAAAATTTAAAAGAAAATGAAACTTTTCGGGGCACTAAAATCGAGACCAAAACATTGACTTCTACAAATCAGCAAAATCAGAGTTCGAAAAACAAAACAAATGGCTCCTAAGTGCTTCATAGATTATTTTTTGACATCCATAAACTTAAAATTTCAATTAAAAGAAACTTTTCGGGGGCACGAAAATCGAGCCCTGAAAAATGAAGTCTTAAAATCAGCTAAATCAGAGTCCGAAAAATAAAATAAATGGCACCTAAGTGCTTAGTATATTACTTTTTGACTTCTAAAAACTTAAAATGTCAAAAAAAAAAATGAAACTTTTCGGGGTACGGAAATCGATCCCTGAAAAATAACGTTTAAAAATCAGCAAAATGAAAGTCCGAAAAAAAAACAAATAGCTCCTAAGTGCTTAATATATTAATTTTTGACTTCCTTAAACTTAAAATTTCAAAAAAATTGAAACTTTTCGGGGTAAGGAAATCGATCCCTGAAAAATAACGTTTAAAAATCAACAAAATGAAAGTCCGAAAAAAAAAATAGCTCCTAAGTGCTTTATATATTATTTTTTGACTTCCCTAAACTTAAAATTTCAAAAAAAATGAAACTTTTCGGCGCACGAAAATCGAGCCCTGAAAAATGACGTCTAAGAATCAGAAAAATCAGAGTAAAAAAAACAAAACAAATGGCTCCTAAATGCTTAATATATTATTTTTTGACTTCCAAAAACTTAAAATTTCAAAAAAAAAATGGAAACTTTTCGTTGCACGAAAAACGAGCCCTGAAAAATGACGTCTAAAAATCAGCTCCGAAAAACAAAGCAAATGGCTCCTAAGTGCTTGATATATTGTTTTTTGACTTCCCAGAACTTAAAATTTGAAAAAAAAAATGAAAAAAAAATGAAAAATATCGTCTGAAAATCAGCAAAATCAGATTCCGAAAAACAAAACAAATGTCTCCGAAGTGCTTAATATATTTTTTTTGGACTTCACAATACTTAGAATTTCAAAAAAAAAAAAAACTTTTCGGGGCACGAGAATCGAGCCCTAAAAATGATGTCTAAAAATCAGCTAAATAAGAGTCCGAAAAACAAAACAAATGGCTCCTAAGTGCTTTATATATTATTTTGAATTCCGTAAACTTAGAATTTCAAAAAATGAAACTTTTCGGGGCACGAAAATCGAGCCTTGAAAAATGACGTCTAAGAATCGGCGAAATCAGAGTCCCACAAACAAAACAAATGGCTCCTAATTGCTTAATATATTATTTTTTGACTTACCAAACTTAAAATTTCAAAAAAAATTGAAACATTTCGTTGCATGAAAATCGAGCACTGAAAAATGACATCTAAAAATCAACAAAATCATACTCCGAAAAACAAAACAAATGGCTCCTAAGTGCTTAATATGTTGTTTTTTGACTTCCCAAACTTGAAATTTAAAAAAAAATGAAACTTTTCAGGGCACGAAAATCGAGCCCTGAAAAATGACGTCTAAGAATCAGCGAAATCAGAGTCCCAAAAACAAAACAAATGGCTCCTAATTGCTTAATATATTATTTTTTGACTTACCAAAACTTAAAATTTCAAAAAAATGGAAACTTTTCGTTGCACGAAAATCGAGCCTTGAAAAATGACGTCTAAAAATCAGCAAAATCATACTCCCAAAAACAAAACAAATGGCTCCTAAGTGCTTAATCTGTTGTTTTTTGACTTCCCAAAACTTGAAATTTAAAAAAAAATGAAACTTTTTGGGGCACGGAGATCGAGCCCTGAAATATGACGTCTAAAAATCAGCAAAAATCAGAGTCCCAAAAACAAAACAAATGGCTCCTAATTGCTTAATAAATTATTTTTTGACTTACCAAAATTAAAATTTCAAACAAAATGGAAACTTTTCGTTGCACGAAAATCGAGCCCTAAAAATGACGTCTAAGAATCATCGAAATCGGAGTCCCAAAAACAAAACAAATGGTTCCTAATTGCTTAATATATTATTTTTTGACTTCCCAAAACTTAAAATTTAAAAAAAAAGAAAAACTTTTCGGGGCATGAAAATCGAGACATGAAAAATGACGTCTCAAAATCAGCAAAATTATAGTCCGAAAAACAAAACAAATGGCTCCTAATAAGTGCTTCATATATTATTTTTTGACTTCCCAAAACTTAAAATTTCAATTAAATGAAACTTTTCGGGGCGCGAATATCGAGCCCTGAAAAATGACGTCTTAAAATCAGCTAAATCAGAGTTCGAAAAATATAACAAATGGCACCTAAGTGCTTAATATATTAATTTTTTACTTCTAAAAACTTAAAATTTCAAAAAAAATGGAAACTTTTCGTTGCACGATTTAGCAAATCAGAGTACGTAAAACAAAACAAATGGCTCATAAGTGATTCATATATTATTTTTTGATTTCCCTAAACTTAAAATTTCAAAAAAAATGAAACTTTTTCGGGTACGAAAATCGAGCTATGAAAAAGGACGTCTAAAAATCAGCAAAATCAGAGTCCGAAAAACAAAATATCTGGCTCCTAAGTGCTTCATATATTATTTTTAGACATCCTAGAATTTAAAATCTAAAAAAAAGGAAACTTTTTGAGGTACGAAAATCGAGCACCGAAATATGACTTCTAAAAATCAGCAAATCAGAGTCCGAAAAACAAAACAAATGGCACCTAATTGCTTAATATATTATTTTTTGACTTCCAAAAACTTAAAATTTCAAAAAAAATGAAAACTTTTCGGGGCACGGAAATCGAGCCCTGAAAAATGACGTCTAAGAATCAGCAAAATCAGAGTCTGAAAAACAAAATAAGTGGCTCCTAAGTGCTTAATATATTATTTTTTGCATTCCTAAAACTTAGAATTTCAAAAAAAATTGAACTTTTCGGGGTACGAAAATCGAGCCCTGAAAAATAACGTCTTAAAATCAGCTAAATCAGTGTCCGAAAAACAAAACAAATGCCTCCTAAGTGCTTCATATATTATTTTTTGATTTCCCTAAACTTAAAATTTCAAAAAAAATGAAACTTTTTCGGGTACGAAAATCGAGCTATGAAAAAGGACGTCTAAAAATCAGCAAAATCAGAGTCCGAAAAACAAAATATCTGGCTCCTAAGTGCTTCATATATTATTTTTAGACATCCTAGAATTTAAAATCTAAAAAAAAGGAAACTTTTTGAGGTACGAAAATCGAGCACCGAAATATGACTTCTAAAAATCAGCAAATCAGAGTCCGAAAAACAAAACAAATGGCACCTAATTGCTTAATATATTATTTTTTGACTTCCAAAAACTTAAAATTTCAAAAAAAATGAAAACTTTTCGGGGCACGGAAATCGAGCCCTGAAAAATGACGTCTAAGAATCAGCAAAATCAGAGTCTGAAAAACAAAATAAGTGGCTCCTAAGTGCTTAATATATTATTTTTTGCATTCCTAAAACTTAGAATTTCAAAAAAAATTGAACTTTTCGGGGTACGAAAATCGAGCCCTGAAAAATAACGTCTTAAAATCAGCTAAATCAGTGTCCGAAAAACAAAACAAATGCCTCCTAAGTGCTTCATATATTATTTTTTGATTTCCCTAAACTTAAAATTTCAAAAAAAATGAAACTTTTTCGGGTACGAAAATCGAGCTATGAAAAAGGACGTCTAAAAATCAGCAAAATCAGAGTCCGAAAAACAAAATATCTGGCTCCTAAGTGCTTCATATATTATTTTTAGACATCCTAGAATTTAAAATCTAAAAAAAATGAAACTTTTTGAGGTACGAAAATCGAGCACCGAAATATGACTTCTAAAAATCAGCAAATCAGAGTCCGAAAAACAAAACAAATGGCACCTAATTGCTTAATATATTATTTTTTGACTTCCAAAAACTTAAAATTTCAAAAAAAATGAAAACTTTTCGGGGCACGGAAATCGAGCCCTGAAAAATGACGTCTAAGAATCAGCAAAATCAGAGTCTGAAAAACAAAATAAGTGGCTCCTAAGTGCTTAATATATTATTTTTTGCATTCCTAAAACTTAAAATTTCAAAAAAAATTGAACTTTTCGGGGTACGAAAATCGAGCCCTGAAAAATAACGTCTTAAAATCAGCTAAATCAGTGTCCGAAAAACAAAACAAATGCCTCCTAAGTGCTTCATATATTATTTTTTTACTTCCCAAATCTTAAAATTTCAAAAAAAATGAAAACCTTTCGGAGCACGGAAATCGAGCCCTGAAAAATGACGTCTAAGAATCAGCAAAATCAGAGTCTGAAAAACAAAATAAGTGGCTCCTAAGTGCTTAATATATTATTTTTTGACTTCCGAAAACTTAAAATTTCAAAAAACATTGAACTTTTTGGGGTACGAAAATCAAGCCCTGAAAAATAACGTCTTAAAATCAGCTAAATCAGTGTCCGAAAAACAAAACAAATGCCTCCTAAATGCTTAATATATTATTTTTTGATCTCCCAAAACATAAAATGTCAAAAAAAATGAAACATTTCGGGGGCACAGAAATCCGGCCATGAAAAATGACGTCTAAAAATCTGCAAAACCAGAATCCGAAAAACAAAACAAATGGTTCCTAAGTGCTTCATATATTATTTTTTGACATCCCAAAACTAGGAATTTCAAGAAAATCGAAACTTTTCGGGGGCACGAAAGTCAATCTGTGAAAAATAACAACTAAAAATCAACAAAATCAGATTCCGAAAAACAAAACAAATGTCTCATAAGTGCTCAATATATTATTTATTGACTTCCCAAAACTTAAAATTTCAAAAAAAAAAACAAACTTTTCGGGTCACGAAAATCGAGCACCGAAAATGATGTCTAAATATCAGCTAAATAAGAGTCCGAAAAACAAAACAAATGGCTCCTAAGTGCTTCATATATAATTTTTTGACATCCCAAAACTTAAAATTTTAAAAACAAATGAAACTTTTCGGGGCACGGAAATCGACACCCGAAAAATGACATCTAAAAATCAGCAAATCTGAGTCCGAAAAACAAAACAAATTGCTCCTAAGTGCTTCATATTATATTTTGATTTCCCTAAACTTAAAATTTCAAAAAAAATGAAAATTTTCGGGGCATGAAAATCGAGCCCTGAAAAATAATGTCTAAGAATCATACTTCGAAAAACAAAACAAATGGTTCCTAAGTTCTTAATATGTTGTTTTCTGACTTCCCAAACTTGAGATTTAAAAAAAATGAAACTTTTCGGGGCACGAAAATCGAGCGCTGAAAAATGACATCTAAGAATCAGCGAAATCAGAGTCCCAAAAACAAAACAAATGGCTCCTAATTGCTTAATATATTATTTTTTGACTTACCAAAACTTAAAATTTCAAAAAAAATGGAAACTTTTCGTTGCACGAAAATCGAGCCCTGAAAAATGACGTCTAAAAATCAGCAAAATCATACTCCCAAAAACAAAACAAGTGGCTCCTAAGTGCTTAATATGTTGTTTTTTGACTTCCCAAACTTGAAATTTAAAAAAAAAATGAAACTTTTTGGGGCACGAAAATCGAGCCCCGAAATATTACGACTAAGAATCATCGAAATCGGAGTCCCAAAAACAAAACAAATGGCTCCTAATTGCTTAATATATTATTTTTTGACTTACCAAAACTTAAAATTTCAAAAAAAAAAAATGGAAAATTTTCGTTGTCCGAAAATCGAGCCCTGAAAAATGACGTCTAAAAATCAGCAAAATCATACTCCGAAAAACATAACAAATGGCTCCTAAGTGCTTCATGTATTATTTTTTGATTTCCCTAATCTTAAAATTTCAAAAAAAATGAAACTTTTTGGGGTACGAAAATCGAGCTATGAAAAAGGACGTCTAAAAATCACCAAAATCAGAGTCCGAAAAACAAAATAACTGGCTCCTAAGTGCTTCATATATTATTTTTAGACATCCTAAAATTTAAAATCTAAAAAAAATGAAACTTTTTGAGGTACGAAAATCGAGCACGGAAATATGACTTCTAAAAATCAGCAAATCAGAGTCCGAAAAACAAAACAAATGGCACCTAAGTGCTTAATATATTATTTTTTTGACTTCCCAAAATTTAAAATTTCAAAAAAATTAAAACTTTTCGGGGCACGGAAATCGAGCCCCGAAAAATGACGTCGAAGAATCAGCAAAATCAGAGTCTGAAAAACAAAATGAGTGGCTCCTAAGTGCTTAATATATTATTTTTTGACTTCCGAAAACTTAAAATTTCAAAAAAATTGAACTTTCGGGGTACGAAATTCGTGCCCTGAAAAATAACGTCTTAAAATCAGCTAAATCAGTGTACTAAAAACAAAACAAATGCCTCCAAAATGCTTAATATATTATTTTTTGATCTCCCAAAACATAAAATGTCAAAAAAAATGAAACTTTTCGGGGCACAGAAATCCGGCCCTGAAAAATGACGTCTAAAAATCAGCAAAACCAGAATCCGAAAAACAAAACAAATGGTTCCTAAATGCTTCATTTATTTTTTTTGACATCCCAAAACTTAGAATTTCAAGAAATTCGAAACTTTTCGGGGGCACGAAAATCGAGCCGTGAAAAATAACATCTAAAAATAAACAAAATCAGATTCCGAAAAACAAAAGAAATGTCTCATAAGTGCTTATATATTATTTATTTACTTCCAAAAACTTAAAATTTCAAAAAAAAAAAACAAACTTTTCGGGTCACGAAAATCGAGCACCGAAAATGATGTCTAAAAATCAGCTAAATAAGAGTCCGAAAAACAAAACAAATGGCTCCTAAGTGCTTCATATATTATTTTTTGACATCCCAAAACTTAAAATTTTAAAAAACAAATGAAACTTTTCGGGGCACGGAAATCGATCCCCGAAAAATGACATCTAAAAATCAGCAAATCTAAGTCCGAAAAACAAAACAAATTGCTCCTAAGTGCTTCATATATTATTTTTTGATTTCCCTAAACTTAAAATTTCGAAAAATCGAGCCGTGAAAAATGACGTCTAAGAATCAGCAAAATCAGAGTCCGAAAAATAAAACAAATGGCTCCTGAGTGCTAATAAATTATTTTTTGATTTCCCAATCTTATAATTTTAAAAAAATTAAATTTTCGAGTTACGGAAATCGAGCTTTGAAAAATGACGTCTAAGAATCAGCAAAATCAGAATCCAAAAAACAAAAGAAATGGCTCCTAAGTGCTTCATATATTATTTTTTGACTTCCCTAAACTTAAAATTTAAAAAAAAATGAAACTTTTCGGGGTACGAAAATCGAGACCTGAAAAATGACGTCTAAAATCAGCAAAATTATAGTCCGAAAAACAAAACAAATGGCTCCTAAGTGCTTCATATATTATTTTTTACTTCCATAAACTTAAAATTTCAATTAAATGAAACTTTTCGGGGCACGAAAATCGAGCCCTGAAAAATGACGTCTTAAAATCAGCTAAATCAGAGTCCGAAAAATAAAACAAATGGCACTTAAGTGCTTAGTATATTACTTTTTGACTTCTAAAAACTTAAAATGTCAAAAAAAATGAAACTTTTCGGGGTACGAAAATCGATCCCTGAAAAATAACGTTTAAAAATCAGCAAAATGAGAGTCCAAAAAAAAAAATATCTCCTAAGTGCTTAATATATTAATTTTTGACTTCCTTAAACTTAAAATTTCAAAAAAACTGAAACTTTTCGGGGTAAGGAAATCGATCCTTGAAAAATAACGTTTAAAAATCAGCAAAATGAGAGTCCGAAAAAAAAAAAATAGCTCATAAGTGCTTTATATATTATTTTTTGACTTCCCTAAACTTAAAATTACAAAAAAAATGAAACTTTTCGGCACACGAAAATCGAGCCCTGAAAAATGACGTCTAAGAATCAGAAAAATCAGAGTAAAAAAAACAAAACAAATGGCTCCTAAGTGCTTAATATATTATTTTTTGACTTTCAAAAACTTAAAATTTAAAATAAAAATGGAAACTATTCGTTGCACGAAAAACGAGCCTTGGAAAATGACGTCTAAAAATCAGCTCCGAAAAACAAAACAAATGGCTCCTAAGTGCTTGATATATTGTTTTTTGACTTCCCAAAACTTAAAATTTGAAAAAAAAAATTAAAAATTTCGGGGCAATAAGTCGAGCCTGAAAAATAACGTCTGAAAATCAACAAAATCAGATTCCGAAAAACAAAACAAATGTCTCCTAAGTGCTTAATATATTATTTTTGGACTTCACAATACTTAGAATTTCAAAAAAAAAAAAAAATCCTTTTCGGGGCACGAGAATCGAGCCCTAAAAATGATGTCTAAAAATCAGCTAAATAAGAGTCCGAAAAACAAATCAAATGGCTCCTAAGTGCTTAATATATTATTTTTTGACTTACCAAACTTAAAATTTCAAAAAAAATTGAAACATTTCGTTGCACGAAAATCGAGCACTGAAAAATGACATCTAAAAATCAGCAAAATCATACTCCGAAAAACAAAACAAATGGCTCCTAAGTGCTTAATATGTTGTTTTTTGACTTCCCAAACTTGAAATTAAAAAAAATATGAAACTTTTCGGGGCAAGAAAATCGATCCCTGAAAAATGACTTCTAAAAATCAGCGAAATCAGAGTCCCTAAAATAAAACAAATGGCTCCTAATTGCTTAATATATTATTTTTTGACTTACCAAAACTTAAAATTTCAAAAAAAATGGGAACTTTTCGTTGCACGAAAATCGAGCCTTGAAAAATGACGTCTAAAAATCAGCAAAATCATACTCCCAAAAACAAAACAAATGGCTCCTAAGTGCTTAATATGATGTTTTTTGACTTCCCAAAACTTGAAATTTAAAAAAAAATGAAATTTTTTGGGGCACGGAGATCGAGCCCTGAAATATGACGTCTAAAAATCAGCAAAAATCAGAGTCCCAAAAACAAAACAAATGGCTCCTAATTTCTTAATATATTATTTTTTGACTTACCAAAACATAAAATTTCAAACAAAATGGAAACTTTTCTTGCACGAAAATCGAGCCCTGAAAAATGACGTCTAAAAATCAGCAAAATCATACTCCGAAAAACAAAACAAATGGCTGCTAAGTGCTTAATGTGTTGTTTTTTGACTTCCCATAACTTGAAATTTAAAAAAAAAAAAAAAAACTTTTCGGGGCACGAAAACGAGCCCTGAAAAATGACGTCTAAGATTCATAGAAATCGGAGTCCCAAAAACAAAACAAATGGCTCCTAATTGCTTAATATATTATTTTTTGACTTCCCAAAACTTAAAATTTAAAAAAAAATGAAAAACTTTTCGGGGCATGAAAATCGAGACCTGAAAAATGACGTCTACAAATCAGCAAAATCAGAGTTCGAAAAACAAAACAAATGGATCCTAAGTGCTTCATAGATTATTTTTTTACTTCCATAAACTTAAAATTTCAATTAAATGAAACTTTTCGGGGCACGAAAATCGAGCCCTGAAAAATGACGTCTAAAAATCAGCAAAATCATACTCCCAAAAACAAAACAAATTGATCCTAAGGGCTTAATTTGTTGTTTTTTGACTTCCCAAAATTTGAAATTTAAAAAAAAAAATTAAACTTTTCGTTGCACGAAAATCGAGCCCTGAAAAATGATGTCTAAAAATCAGCAAAATCATACTCCGAAAAACAAAACAAATGGCTCATAAGTGCTTCATTCATTATTTTTTGATTTCCCTAAACTTAAAATTTCAAAAAAAATGAAACTTTTTGGGGTACGAAAATCGAGCTATGAAAATGGACGTCTAAAAATCAGCAAAATCAGAGTCCGAAAAACAAAATAACTGGCTCCTTAGTGCTTCATATATTATTTTTAGACATCCTAAAATTTAAAATCTAAAAAAAATGAAACTTTTTGAGGTACGAAAATCGAGCACTGAAATATGACTTCTAAAAATCAGCAAATCAGAGTCCGAAAAACAAAACAAATGGCACCTAAGTGCTTAATATATTATTTTTTGACTTACCAAACTTAAAATTTCAAAAAAAATTGAAACATTTCGTTGCACGAAAATCGAGCCTTGAAAAATGACGTCTAAAAATCAGCAAAATCATACTCCCAAAAACAAAACAAATGGCTCCTAAGTGCTTAATCTGTTTTTTTTTACTTCCCAAAACTTGAAATTTAAAAAAAAATGAAACTTTTTGGGGCACGGAGATCGAGCCCTGAAATATGACGTCTAAAAATCAGCAAAAATCAGAGTCCCAAAAACAAAACAAATGGCTCCTAATTGCTTAATAAATTATTTTTTGACTTACCAAAACTTAAAATTTCAAACAAAATGGAAACTTTTCGTTGCACGAAAATCGAGCCCTAAAAATGACGTCTAAGAATCATCGAAATCGGAGTCCCAAAAACAAAACAAATGGCTCCTAATTGCTTAATATATTATTTTTTGACTTCCCAAAACTTAAAATTTAAAAAAAAAGAAAAACTTTTCGGGGCATGAAAATCGAGACATGAAAAATGACGTCTAAAAATCAGCAAAATTATAGTCCGAAAAACAAAACAAATGGCTCCTAAGTGCTTCATATATTATTTTTTGACTTCCCAAAACTTAAAATTTAAATTAAATGAAACTTTTCGGGGCGCGAATATCGAGCCCTGAAAAATGACGTCTTAAAATCAGCTAAATCAGAGTTCGAAAAATATAACAAATGGCACCTAAGTGCTTAATATATTAATTTTTTACTTCTAAAAACTTAAAATTTCAAAAAAAATGGAAACTTTTCGTTTCACGATTTAGCAAATCAGAGTACGAAAAACAAAACAAATGGCTCATAAGTGCTTCATATATTATTTTTTGATTTCCATAAACTTAAAATTTCAAAAAAAATGAAACTTTTTGGGGTACGAAAATCGAGCTATGAAAAAGGACGTCTAAAAATCAGCAAAATCAGAGTCCGAAAAACAAAATATCTGGCTCCTAAGTGCTTCATATATTATTTTTAGACATCCTAGAATTTAAAATCTAAAAAAAATGAAACTTTTTGAGGTACGAAAATCGAGCACCGAAATATGACTTCTAAAAATCAGCAAATCAGAGTCCGAAAAACAAAACAAATGGCACCTAATTGCTTAATATATTATTTTTTGACTTCCAAAAACTTAAAATTTCAAAAAAAATGAAAACTTTTCGGGATACGGAAATCGAGCCCAGAAAAATGACGTCTAAGAATCAGCAAAATCAGAGTCTGAAAAACAAAATAAGTGGCTCCTAAGTGCTTAATATATTATTTTTTGCATTCCTAAAACTTAAAATTTCAAAAAAAATTGAACTTTTCGGGGTACGAAAATCGAGCCCTGAAAAATAACGTCTTAAAATCAGCTAAATCAGTGTCCGAAAAACAAAACAAATGCCTCCTAAGTGCTTCATATATTATTTTTTGATTTCCCTAAACTTAAAATTTCAAAAAAAATTAAACTTTTTGGGGTACGAAAATCGAGCTATGAAAACGGACGTATAAAAATCAGCAATATCAGATTCCGAAAAACAAAATAACTGGCTCCTAAGTGCTTCATATATTATTTTTAGACATCCTAAAATTTAAAATCTAAAAAAAATGAAACTTTTTGAGGTACGAAAATCGAGCACGGAAATATGACTTCTAAAAATCAGCAAATCAGAGTCCGAAAAACAAAACAAATGGCACCTAAGTGCTTAATATATTATTTTTTTGACTTCCCAAAATTTAAAATTTCAAAAAAATTAAAACTTTTCGGGGCACGGAAATCGAGCCCCGAAAAATGACGTCGAAGAATCAGCAAAATCAGAGTCTGAAAAACAAAATGAGTGGCTCCTAAGTGCTTAATATATTATTTTTTGACTTCCGAAAACTTAAAATTTCAAAAAAATTGAACTTTCGGGGTACGAAATTCGTGCCCTGAAAAATAACGTCTTAAAATCAGCTAAATCAGTGTACTAAAAACAAAACAAATGCCTCCAAAATGCTTAATATATTATTTTTTGATCTCCCAAAACATAAAATGTCAAAAAAAATGAAACTTTTCGGGGCACAGAAATCCGGCCCTGAAAAATGACGTCTAAAAATCAGCAAAACCAGAATCCGAAAAACAAAACAAATGGTTCCTAAGTGCTTCATTTATTTTTTTTGACATCCCAAAACTTAGAATTTCAAGAAATTCGAAAATTTTCGGGGGCACGAAAATCGAGCCGTGAAAAATAACATCTAAAAATAAACAAAATCAGATTCCGAAAAACAAAAGAAATGTCTCATAAGTGCTTATATATTATTTATTGACTTCCAAAAACTTAAAATTTCAAAAAAAAAAAACAAACTTTTCGGGTCACGAAAATCGAGCACCGAAAATGATGTCTAAAAATCAGCTAAATAAGAGTCCGAAAAACAAAACAAATGGCTCCTAAGTGCTTCATATATTATTTTTTGACATCCCAAAACTTAAAATTTTAAAAAACAAATGAAACTTTTCGGGGCACGGAAATCGATCCCCGAAAAATGACATCTAAAAATCAGCAAATCTAAGTCCGAAAAACAAAACAAATTGCTCCTAAGTGCTTCATATATTATTTTTTGATTTCCCTAAACTTAAAATTTCGAAAAATCGAGCCCTGAAAAATGACGTCTAAGAATCAGCAAAATCAGAGTCCGAAAAATAAAACAAATGGCTCCTGAGTGCTAATAAATTATTTTTTGATTTCCCAATCTTATAATTTTAAAAAAATTAAATTTGCGAGTTACGGAAATCGAGCTTTGAAAAATGACGTCTAAGAATCAGCAAAATCAGAATCCAAAAAACAAAAGAAATGGCTCCTAAGTGCTTCATATATTATTTTTTGACTTCCCTAAACTTAAAATTTAAAAAAAAAATGAAATTTTCGGGGCACGAAAATCGAGACCTGAAAAATGACGTCTAAAATCAGCAAAATTATAGTCCGAAAAACAAAACAAATGGCTCCTAAGTGCTTCATATATTATTTTTTACTTCCATAAACTTAAAATTTCAATTAAATGAAACTTTTCGGGGCACGAAAATCGAGCCCTGAAAAATGACGTCTTAAAATCAGCTAAATCAGAGTCCGAAAAATAAAACAAATGGCACCTAAGTGCTTAGTATATTACTTTTTGACTTCTAAAAACTTAAAATGTCAAAAAAAATGAAACTTTTCGGGGTACGAAAATCGATCCCTGAAAAATAACGTTTAAAAATCAGCAAAATGAGAGTCCAAAAAAAAAATATCTCCTAAGTGCTTAATATATTAATTTTTGACTTCCTTAAACTTAAAATTTCAAAAAAACTGAAACTTTTCGGGGTAAGGAAATCGATCCTTGAAAAATAACGTTTAAAAATCAGCAAAATGAGAGTCCGAAAAAAAAAAAATAGCTCATAAGTGCTTTATATATTATTTTTTGACTTCCCTAAACTTAAAATTACAAAAAAAATGAAACTTTTCGGCACACGAAAATCGAGCCCTGAAAAATGACGTCTAAGAATCAGAAAAATCAGAGTAAAAAAAACAAAACAAATGGCTCCTAAGTGCTTAATATATTATTTTTTGACTTTCAAAAACTTAAAATTTAAAATAAAAATGGAAACTATTCGTTGCACGAAAAACGAGCCTTGGAAAATGACGTCTAAAAATCAGCTCCGAAAAACAAAACAAATGGCTCCTAAGTGCTTGATATATTGTTTTTTGACATCCCAAAACTTAAAATTTGAAAAAAAAAATTAAAAATTTCGGGGCAATAAGTCGAGCCTGAAAAATAACGTCTGAAAATCAACAAAATCAGATTCCGAAAAACAAAACAAATGTCTCCTAAGTGCTTAATATATTATTTTTGGACTTCACAATACTTAGAATTTCAAAAAAAAAAAAAATCCTTTTCGGGGCACGAGAATCGAGCCCTAAAAATGATGTCTAAAAATCAGCTAAATAAGAGTCCGAAAAACAAATCAAATGGCTCCTAAGTGCTTAATATATTATTTTTTGACTTACCAAACTTAAAATTTCAAAAAAAATTGAAACATTTCGTTGCACGAAAATCGAGCACTGAAAAATGACATCTAAAAATCAGCAAAATCATACTCCGAAAAACAAAACAAATGGCTCCTAAGTGCTTAATATGTTGTTTTTTGACTTCCCAAACTTGAAATTAAAAAAAATATGAAACTTTTCGGGGCAAGAAAATCGATCCCTGAAAAATGACTTCTAAAAATCAGCGAAATCAGAGTCCCTAAAATAAAACAAATGGCTCCTAATTGCTTAATATATTATTTTTTGACTTACCAAAACTTAAAATTTCAAAAAAAATGGGAACTTTTCGTTGCACGAAAATCGAGCCTTTAAAAATGACGTCTAAAAATCAGCAAAATCATACTCCCAAAAACAAAACAAATGGCTCCTAAGTGCTTAATATGATGTTTTTTGACTTCCCAAAACTTGAAATTTAAAAAAAAATGAAAATTTTTGGGGCACGGAGATCGAGCCCTGAAATATGACGTCTAAAAATCAGCAAAAATCAGAGTCCCAAAAACAAAACAAATGGCTCCTAATTTCTTAATATATTATTTTTTGACTTACCAAAACATAAAATTTCAAACAAAATGGAAACTTTTCTTGCACGAAAATCGAGCCCTGAAAAATGACGTCTAAAAATCAGCAAAATCATACTCCGAAAAACAAAACAAATGGCTGCTAAGTGCTTAATGTGTTGTTTTTTGACTTCCCATAACTTGAAATTTAAAAAAAAAAAAAAAAACTTTTCGGGGCACGAAAACGAGCCCTGAAAAATGACGTCTAAGATTCATAGAAATCGGAGTCCCAAAAACAAAACAAATGGCTCCTAATTGCTTAATATATTATTTTTTGACTTCCCAAAACTTAAAATTTTAAAAAAAATGAAAAACTTTTCGGGGCATGAAAATCGAGACCTGAAAAATGACGTCTACAAATCAGCAAAATCAGAGTTCGAAAAACAAAACAAATGGATCCTAAGTGCTTCATAGATTATTTTTTTACTTCCATAAACTTAAAATTTCAATTAAATGAAACTTTTCGGGGCACGAAAATCGAGCCCTGAAAAATGACGTCTAAAAATCAGCAAAATCATACTCCCAAAAACAAAACAAATTGATCCTAAGGGCTTAATTTGTTGTTTTTTGACTTCCCAAAATTTGAAATTTAAAAAAAAAAATTAAACTTTTCGTTGCACGAAAATCGAGCCCTGAAAAATGATGTCTAAAAATCAGCAAAATCATACTCCGAAAAACAAAACAAATGGCTCATAAGTGCTTCATTCATTATTTTTTGATTTCCCTAAACTTAAAATTTCAAAAAAAATGAAACTTTTTGGGGTACGAAAATCGAGCTATGAAAATGGACGTCTAAAAATCAGCAAAATCAGAGTCCGAAAAACAAAATAACTGGCTCCTTAGTGCTTCATATATTATTTTTAGACATCCTAAAATTTAAAATCTAAAAAAAATGAAACTTTTTGAGGTACGAAAATCGAGCACTGAAATATGACTTCTAAAAATCAGCAAATCAGAGTCCGAAAAACAAAACAAATGGCACCTAAGTGCTTAATATATTATTTTTTGACTTACCAAACTTAAAATTTCAAAAAAAATTGAAACATTTCGTTGCACGAAAATCGAGCCTTGAAAAATGACGTCTAAAAATCAGCAAAATCATACTCCCAAAAACAAAACAAATGGCTCCTAAGTGCTTAATCTGTTTTTTTTGACTTCCCAAAACTTGAAATTTAAAAAAAAAATGAAACTTTTTGGGGCACGGAGATCGAGCCCTGAAATATGACGTCTAAAAATCAGCAAAAATCAGAGTCCCAAAAACAAAACAAATGGCTCCTAATTGCTTAATAAATTATTTTTTGACTTACCAAAACTTAAAATTTCAAACAAAATGGAAACTTTTCGTTGCACGAAAATAGAGCCCTAAAAATGACGTCTAAGAATCATCGAAATCGGAGTCCCAAAAACAAAACAAATGGCTCCTAATTGCTTAATATATTATTTTTTGACTTCCCAAAACTTAAAATTTAAAAAAAAAGAAAAACTTTTCGGGGCATGAAAATCGAGCCATGAAAAATGACGTCTAAAAATCAGCAAAATTATAGTCCGAAAAACAAAACAAATGGCTCCTAAGTGCTTCAAATATTATTTTTTGACTTCCCAAAACTTAAAATTTCAATTAAATGAAACTTTTCGGGGCGCGAATATCGAGCCCTGAAAAATGACGTCTTAAAATCAGCTAAATCAGAGTTCGAAAAATATAACAAATGGCACCTAAGTGCTTAATATATTAATTTTTTACTTCTAAAAACTTAAAATTTCAAAAAAAATGGAAACTTTTCGTTTCACGATTTAGCAAATCAGAGTACGAAAAACAAAACAAATGGCTCATAAGTGCTTCATATATTATTTTTTGATTTCCATAAACTTAAAATTTCAAAAAAAATGAAACTTTTTGGGGTACGAAAATCGAGCTATGAAAAAGGACTTCTAAAAATCAGCAAAATCAGAGTCCGAAAAAATAAATATCTGGCTCCTAAGTGCTTCATATATTATTTTTAGACATCCTAGAATTTAAAATCTAAAAAAAATGAAACTTTTTGAGGTACGAAAATCGAGCACCGAAATATGACTTCTAAAAATCAGCAAATCAGAGTCCGAAAAACAAAACAAATGGCACCTAATTGCTTAATATATTATTTTTTGACTTCCAAAAACTTAAAATTTCAAAAAAAATGAAAACTTTTCGGGATACGGAAATCGAGCCCAGAAAAATGACGTCTAAGAATCAGCAAAATCAGAGTCTGAAAAACAAAATAAGTGGCTCCTAAGTGCTTAATATATTATTTTTTGCATTCCTAAAACTTAAAATTTCAAAAAAAATTGAACTTTTCGGGGTACGAAAATCGAGCCCTGAAAAATAACGTCTTAAAATCAGCTAAATCAGTGTCCGAAAAACAAAACAAATGCCTCCTAAGTGCTTCATATATTAATTTTGGATTTCCCTAAACTTAAAATTTCAAAAAAAATTAAACTTTTTGGGGTACGAAAATCGAGCTATGAAAACGGACGTATAAAAATCAGCAATATCAGAGTCCGAAAAACAAAATAACTGGCTCCTAAGTGCTTCATATATTATTTTTAGACATCCTAAAATTTAAAATCTAAAAAAAATGAAATTTTTTGAGGTACGAAAATCGAGCACTGAAATATGACTTCTAAAAATCAGCAAATCAGAGTCCGAAAAACAAAACAAATGGCACCTAAGTGCTTAATATATTATTTTTTTACTTCCCAAAACTTAAAATTTCAAAAAAAATGAAAACCTTTCGGGGCACGGAAATCGAGCCCTGAAAAATGACGTCTAAGAATCAGCAAAATCAGAGTCTGAAAAACAAAATAAGTGGCTCCTAAGTGTTTAATATATTATTTTTTGACTTCCGAAAACTTAAAATTTCAAAAAACATTGAACTTTTCGGGGTACGAAAATCAACCCTTGAAAAATAACGTCTTAAAATCAGCTAAATCAGTGTCCGAAAAACAAAACAAATGCCTCCTAAATGCTTAATATATTATTTTTTGATCTCCCAAAACATAAAATGTCAAAAAAAATGAAACATTTCGGGGCACAGAAATCCGGCCCTGAAAAATGACGTCTAAAAATCAGCAAAACCAGAATCCGAAAAACAAAACAAATGGTTCCTAAGTGCTTCATATATTATTTTTTGACATCCCAAAACTAGGAATTTCAAGAAAATCGAAACTTTTCGGGGGCACGAAAGTCAATCTGTGAAAAATAACAACTAAAATCAACAAAATCAGATTCCGAAAAACAAAACAAATGTCTCATAAGTGCTCAATATATTATTTATTGACTTCCCAAAACTTAAAATTTCAAAAAAAAAAAAAACAAACTTTTCGGGTCACGAAAATCGGGAACCGAAAATGATGTCTAAAAATCAGCTAAATAAGAGTCCGAAAAACAAAACAAATGGCTCCTAAGTGCTTCATATATAATTTTTTGACATCCCAAAACTTAGAATTTTAAAAAACAAATGAAACTTTTCGGGGCACGGAAATCGACAACCGAAAAATGACATCTAAAAATCAGCAAATCTGAGTCCGAAAAACAAAACAAATTGCTCCTAAGTGCTTCATATTATATTTTGATTTCCCTAAACTTAAAATTTCAAAAAAAATGAAAATTTTCGGGGCATGAAAATCGAGCCCTGAAAAATAATGTCTAAGAATCATACTTCGAAAAACAAAACAAATGGTTCCTAAGTTCTTAATATGTTGTTTTTTGACTTCCCAAACTTGAAATTTAAAAAAAATGAAACTTTTCGGGGCACGAAAATCGAGCGCTGAAAAATGACATCTAAGAATCAGCGAAATCAGAGTCCCAAAAACAAAACAAATGGCTCCTAATTGCTTAATATATTATTTTTTGACTTACCAAAACTTAAAATTTCAAAAAAAATGGAAACTTTTCGTTGCACGAAAATCGAGCCCTGAAAAATGACGTCTAAAAATCAGCAAAATCATACTCCCAAAAAAAAAACAAGTGGCTCCTAAGTGCTTAATATGTTGTTTTTTGACTTCCCAAACTTGAAATTTAAAAAAAAAATGAAACTTTTTGGGGCACGAAAATCGAGCCCCGAAATATGACGACTAAGAATCATCGAAATCGGAGTCCCAAAACAAAACAAATGGCTCCTAATTGCTTAATATATTATTTTTTGACTTACCAAAACTTAAAATTACAAAAAAAAAAATGGAAACTATTCGTTGTCCAAAAATCGAGCCCTGAAAAATGACGTCTAAAAATCAGCAAAATCATACTCCGAAAAACATAACAAATGGCTCCTAAGTGCTTCATGTATTATTTTTTGATTTCCCTAAACTTAAAATTTCAAAAAAAAATGAAACTTTTTGGGGTACGAAAATCGAGCTATGAAAAAGGACGTCTAAAAATCACCAAAATCAGAGTCCGAAAAACAAAATAACTGGCTCCTAAGTGCTTCATATATTATTTTTAGACATCCTAAAATTTAAAATCTAAAAAAAATGAAACTTTTTGAGGTACGAAAATCGAGCACGGAAATATGACTTCTAAAAATCAGCAAATCAGAGTCCGAAAAACAAAACAAATGGCACCTAAGTGCTTAATATATTATTTTTTTGACTTCCCAAAATTTAAAATTTCAAAAAAATGAAAACTTTTCGGGGCACGGAAATCGAGCCCCGAAAAATGACGTCTAAGAATCAGCAAAATCAGAGTATGAAAAACAAAATGAGTGGCTCCTATGTGCTTAATATATTATTTTTTGACTTCCGAAAACTTAAAATTTCAAAAAATTGAACTTTCGGGGTACGAAATTCGAGCCCTGAAAAATAACGTCTTAAAATCAGCTAAATCAGTGTCCTAAAAACAAAACAAATGCCTCCTAAATGCTAAATATATTATTTTTTGATCTCCCAAAACATAAAATGTCAAAAAAAATGAAACTTTTCGGGGCACGGAAATCCGGCCCTGAAAAATGACGTCTAAAAATCAGCAAAACCAGAATCCGAAAAACAAAACAAATGGTTCCTAAGTGCTTCATTTATTTTTTTTTGACATCCCAAAACTTAGAATTTCAAGAAATTCGAAACTTTTCGGGGGCACAAAAGTCGAGCCGTAATAAATAACATCTAAAAATAAACAAAATCAGATTCCGAAAAACAAAAGAAATGTCTCATAAGTGCTTATATATTATTTATTGACTTCCAAAAACTTAAAATTTCAAAAAAAAAACAAACTTTTCGGGTCACGAAAATCGAGCACCGAAAATGATGTCTAAAAATCAGCTAAATAAGAGTCCGAAAAACAAAACAAATGGCTCCTAAGTGCTTCATATATTATTTTTTGACATCCCAAAACTTAAAATTTTAAAAAACAAATCAAACTTTTCGGGGCACGGAAATCGATCCACGAAAAATGACATCTAAAAATCAGCAAATCTAAGTCCGAAAAACAAAACAAATTGCTCCTAAGTGCTTCATATATTATTTTTTGATTTCCCTAAACTTAAAATTTTGAAAAATCGAGCCCTGAAAAATGACGTCTAAGAATCAGCAAAATCATTGTCCGAAAAATAAAACAAATGGCTCCTAAGTGCTAATAAATTATTTTTTGATTTCCCAATCTTATAATTTTAAAAAAATTAACTTTTCGAGTTACGGAAATCGAGCTTTGAAAAATGACGTCTAAGAATCAGCAAAATCAGAATCCAAAAAACAAAAGAAATGGCTCCTAAGTGCTTCATATATTATTTGTTTACTTCCCTAAACTTAAAATTTAAAAAAAAATGAAACTTTTCGGGGCACAAAAATCGAGACCTGAAAAATGACGTCTAAAATCAGCAAAATTAGAGTCCGAAAAACAAAACAAATGGCTCCTAAGTGCTTCATATATTATTTTTTACTTCCATAAACTTAAAATTTCAATTAAATGAAACTTTTCGGGGCACGAAAATCGAGCCCTGAAAAATGACGTCTTAAAATCAGCTAAATCAGAGTCCGAAAAATAAAACAAATGGCACCTAAGTGCTTAGTATATTACTTTTTGACTTCTAAAAACTTAAAATGTCAAAAAAAATGAAACTTTTCGGGGTACGAAAATCGATCCCTGAAAAATAACGTTTAAAAATCAGCAAAATGAGAGTCCAAAAAAAAAACAAATATCTCCTAAGTGCTTAATATATTAATTTTTGACTTCCTTAAACTTAAAATTTCAAAAAAACTGAAACTTTTCGGGGTAAGGAAATCGATCCTTGAAAAATAACGTTTAAAAATCAGCAAAATGAGAGTCCGAAAAAAAAAATAGCTCCTAAGTGCTTTATATATTATTTTTTGACTTCCCTAAACTTAAAATTTCAGAAAAAATGAAACTTTTCGGCACACGAAAATCGAGCCCTGAAAAATGACGTCTAAGAATCAGAAAAATCACAGTAAAAAAAACAAAACAAATGGCTCCTAAGTGCTTAATATATTATTTTTTGACTTCCAAAAACTTAATATTTAAAATAAAAATGGAAACTATTCGTTGCACGAAAAACGAGACTTGGAAAATGACGTCTAAAAATCAGCTCCGAAAAACAAAACAAATGGCTCCTAAGTGCTTGATATATTGTTTTTTGACTTCCCAAAACTTAGAATTTGAAAAAAAAAATGAAAAATTTCGGGGCAATAAGTCGAGCCTGAAAAATAACGTCTGAAAATCAGCAAAATCAGATTCCGAAAAACAAAACAAATGTCTCCTAAGTGCTTAATATATTATTATTGGAATTCACAATACTTAGAATTTCAAAAAAAAAAAAATCCTTTTCGGGGAACGAGAATCGAGCCCTAAAAATGATGTCTAAAAATCAGCTAAATAAGAGTCCGAAAAACAAAACAAATGGCTCCTAAGTGCTTCATATATTATTTTTTGACATCCGAAATCTTAAAATTTTAAAAAACAAATGAAACTTTTCGGGGCACGGAAATCAATCCCCGAAAAATGACATCTAAAAATCTGCAAATCTAAGTCCGAAAAACAAAACAAATTGCTCCTAAGTGCTTCATATATCATTTTTTTATTTCCCTAAACTTAAAATTTCGAAAAAAATTAAAATTTTCGGGGCATGAACATCGAGCCCTGAAAAATGACGTCTAAGAATCAGCAAAATCAGAGTCCGAAAAACAAAAGAAATGGCTCCTAAGTGCTTCATATATTATTTTTTGACTTCCCTAAACTTAGAATTTTAAAAAAAAATGAAACTTTTCGGGGCACGAAAATCGAGACCTGAAAAATGACGTCTAAAATTCAGCAAAATTATAGTCCGAAAAACAAATAAAATGGCTCCTAAGTGCTTCATATATTATTTTTTACTTCCCAAAACTTAAAATTTAAAAGAAAGTGAAACTTTTCGGGGCACGAAAATCGAGACCAAAACATTGACTTCTACAAATCAGCAAAATCAGAGTTCGAAAAACAAAACAAATGGCTCTTAAGTGCTTCATAGATTATTTTTTGACTTCCATAAACTTAAAATTTCAATTAAATGAAACTTTTCGGGGCACGAAAATCGAGCCCTGAAAAATGACGTCTTAAAATCAGCTAAATCAGAGTCCGAAAAATAAAGTGCTTAGTATATTACTTTTTGACCTCTAAAAACTTAAAACGTCAAAAAAAATGAAACTTTTCGGGGTACGGAAATCGATCCCTGAAAAATAACGTTTAAAAATCAGCAAAATGAGAGTCCGAAAAATAAAACAAATGGCTCCTAAGTGCTAATATATTATTTTTTGATTTCCCAATCTTAAAATTTTAAAAAAATTAACTTTTCGGGTTACGGAAATCGAGCTTTCAAAAATGACGTCTAAGAATCAGCAAAATCAGAATCCAAAAAACAAAAGAAATGGCTCCTAAGTGCTTCATATATTATTTTTTGACTTCCCTAAACTTAGAATTTTAAAAAAAATTGAAACTTTTCGGGGCACGAAAATCGAGCCCTGAAAAATGACGTCTATAATTCAGCAAAATTATAGTCCGAAAAACAAATAAAATGGCTCCTAAGTGCTTCATATATTATTTTTTACTTCCCAAAACTTAAAATTTAAAAGAAAGTGAAACTTTTCGGGGCACGAAAATCGAGACCAAAACATTGACTTCTACAAATCAGCAAAATCAGAGTTCGAAAAACAAAACAAATGGCTCTTAAGTGCTTCATAGATTATTTTTTGACTTCCATAAACTTAAAATTTGAATTAAATGAAACTTTTCGGGGCACGAAAATCGAGCCCTGAAAAATGACGTCTTAAAATCAGCTAAATCAGAGTCCGAAAAATAAAATAAATGGCACCTAAGTGCTTAGTATATTACTTTTTTACTTCTAAAAACTTAAAATGTCAAAAAAAAAATGAAACTTTTCGGGGTACGGAAATCGATCCCTGAAAAATAACGTTTAAAAATCAGCAAAATGAAATTCCGAAAAAAAAAACAAATAGCTCCTAAGTGCTTAATATATTAATTTTGGACTTCCTTAAACTTAAAATTTCAAAAAAACTGAAACTTTTGGGGGTAAGGAAATCGATCCCTGAAAAATAACGTTTAAAAATCAACAAAATGAAAGTACGAAAAAAAAAAATAATAGCTCCTAATTGCTTTATATATTATTTTTTGACTTCCCTAAACTTAAAATTTCAAAAAAAATGAAACTTTTCGGCGCACGAAAATCGAGCCCTGAAAAATGACGTCTAAGAATCAGAAAAATCAGAGTAAAAAAAACAAAACAAATGGCTCCTAAGTGCTTAATATATTATTTTTTGACTTCCAAAAGCTTAAAATTTAAAATAAAAATGGAAACTTTTCGTTGCACGAAAAACGAGCCCTGAAAAATGACGTCTAAAAATCAGCTCCAAAAAACAAAACAAATGGCTCCTAAGTGCTTGATATATTGTTTTTTGACTTCCCAGAACTTAAAATTTGAAAAAGAAAATGAAAAATTTCGGGGCACGAAAGTCGAGCCCTGAAAAATAACGTCTGAAAATCAGTAAAATCATATTCCGAAAAACAAAACAAATGTCTCCTAAGTGCTTAATATATTATTTTTGGACTTCACAATACTTAGAATTTCAAAAAAAAAATAAAACTTTTCGGGGCACGAGAATCGAGCCCTAAAAATGATGTCTAAAAATCAGCTAAATAAGAGTCCGAAAAACAAAACAAATGGCTCGTAAGTGCTTTATATATTATTTTGAATTCCGTAAACTTAAAATTTCAAAAAATGAAACTTTTCGGGACACGAAAATCGACCCTTGAAAAATGACGTCTAAGAATCGGCGAAATCAGAGTCCCACAAACCAAACAAATGGCTCCTAATTGCTTAATATATTATTTTTTGACTTCCAAAAGCTTAAAATTTAAAATAAAAATGGAAACTTTTCGTTGCACGAAAAACGAGCCCTGAAAAATGACGTCTAAAAATCAGCTCCGAAAAACAAAACAAATGGCTCCTAAGTGCTTGATATATTGTTTTTTGACTTCCCAGAACTTAAAATTTGAAAAAGAAAATGAAAAATTTCGGGGCACGAAAGTCGAGCCCTGAAAAATAACGTCTGAAAATCAGTAAAATCAGATTCCGAAAAACAAAACAAATGTCTCCTAAGTGCTTAATATATTATTTTTGGACTTCACAATACTTAGAATTTCAAAAAAAAAATAAAACTTTTCGGGGCACGAGAATCGAGCCCTAAAAATGATGTCTAAAAATCAGCTAAATAAGAGTCCGAAAAACAAAACAAATGGCTCGTAAGTGCTTTATATATTATTTTGAATTCCGTAAACTTAAAATTTCAAAAAATGAAACTTTTCGGGACACGAAAATCGACCCTTGAAAAATGACGTCTAAGAATCGGCGAAATCAGAGTCCCACAAACCAAACAAATGGCTCCTAATTGCTTAATATATTATTTTTTGACTTACCAAACTTAAAATTTCAAAAAAAATTCAAACATTTCGTTGCACGAAAATCGAGCACTTGAAAATGACATCTAAAAATCAGCAAAATCATACTCCGAAAAACAAAACAAATGGCTCCTAAGTGCTTAATATGTTGTTTTTTGACTTCCCAAACTTGAAATTTAAAAAAATGAAACTTTACGGGGCACGAAAATCGAGCCCTGAAAAATGACGTCTAAGAATCAGCGAAATCAGAGTCCCAAAAACAAAACAAATGGCTCATAATTGCTTAATATATTATTTTTTGACTTATCAAAACTTAAAATTTCAAACAAAATGGAAACTTTTCGTTGCACGAAAATCGAGCCCTAAAAATGACCTCTAAAAATCAGCAAAATCATACTCCGAAAAACAAAACAAATGGCTCCTAAGTGCTTAATATGTTGTTTTTTGACTTCCCAAAACTTGAAATTTAAAAAAAAAATGAAACTTTTCTGGGCACGAAAACGAGCCCTGAAAAATGACATCTAAGAATCATCGAAATCGGAGACCCAAAAACAAAACAAATGGCTCCTAATTGCTTAATATATTATTTTTTGACTTCCCAAAACTTAAAATTTAAAAAAAATGAAAAACTTTTCGGGGCATGGAAATCGAGACCTGAAAAATGACGTCTAAAAATCAGCAAAATTATAGTCCGAAAAACAAAACAAATGGCTCCTAAGTGCTTCATATATTATTTTTTGACTTCCCAAAACTTCAAATTTCAATTAAATGAAACTTTTCGGGGCGCGAATATCGAGCCCTGAAAAATGACGTTTTAAAATCAGCTAAATCAGAGTTCGAAAAATATAACAAATGGCACCTAAGTGCTTAATATATTAATTTTTTACTTCCAAAAACTTAAAATTTCAAAAAAAAATGGAAACTTTTCGTTGCACGATTCAGCAAATCAGAGTACGAAAAACAAAACAAATGGCTCATAAGTGCTTCATATATTATTTTTTGATTTCCCTAAACTTAAAATTTCAAAAAAAATGAAACTTTTTGTGGTACGAAAATCGAGCTATGAAAAAGAACGTCTAAAAATCAGCAAAATCAGAGTCCGAAAAACAAAATAAATGGCTCCTAAGTGCTTCATATATTATTTTTAGACATCCTAAAATTTAAAATCTAAAAAAAATGAAACTTTTTGAGGTACGAAAATCGAGCACTGAAATATGACTTCTAAAAATCAGCAAATCAGAGTCCGAAAAACAAAACAAATGGCACCTAAGTGCTTAATATATTATTTTTTGACTTCCCAAAACTTAAAATTTCAAAAAAAATGAAAATCGGGCACGGAAATCGAGCCCTGAAAAATGACGTCTAAGAATCAGCAAAATCAGAGTCTGAAAAACAAAATAAGTTGCTCCTAAGTGCTTAATATATTATTTTTTGAATTCCGAAAACTTAAAATTTCAAAAAACATTGAACTTTTCGGGGTACGAAAATCGAGCCCTGAAAAATAACGTCTTAAAATCAGCTAAATCAGTGTCCGAAAAACAAAACAAATGCCTCCTAAATGCTTAATATATTATTTTTTGATCTCCCAAAACATAAAATGTCAAAAAAAATGAAACATTTCGAAGCACAGAAATCCGGCCCTGAAAAATGACATCTAAAAATCAGCAAAACAAGAATCCGAAAAACAAAACAAATAGTTCCTAAGTGCTTCATATATTATTTTTTGACATCCTAAAACTAGGAATTTCAAGAAAATCGAAATTTTTCGGCGGCACGAAAGTCAAACCGTGAAAAATAACATCTAAAAATCAACAAAATCAGATTCCGAAAAACAAAACAAATGTCTCATAAGTGCTCAATATATTATTTATTGACTTCCCAAATCTTAAAATTTAAAAAAAAAAAAACAAACTTTTCGGTTCATGAAAATCGAGCACCGAAAATGATGTCTAAAAATCAGCTAAATAAGAGTCCGAAAAACAAAACAAATGGGTCCTAAGTGCTTCATATATTATTTTTTGACATCCCAAAACTTAAAATTTTAAAAAACAAATGAAACTTTTCGGGGCACGTAAATCGACCCCCGAAAAATGACATCTAAAATCAGCAAATCTGAGTCCGAAAAACAAAACAAATTGCTCCTAAGTGCTTCATATTATTTTTTGATTTCACTAAACTTAAAATTTCGAAAAAAATGAAAATTTTCGGGGCATGAAAATCGAGCCCTGAAAAATAACGTCTAAGAATCAGCAAAATCAGAGTCCGATAAACAAAACAAATGGCTCCTGAGTGCTAATATATTATTTTTTGATTTCCCAAATCTTAAAATTCTAAAAAAATGAAACTTTTCGGGTTACGGAAATCGAGCTTTGAAAAATGACGTCTAAGAATCAGCAAAATCAGAATCCAAAAAACAAAAGAAATCGCTCCTAAGTGCTTCATATATTATTTTTTGACTTCCCTAAACTTAAAATTTTAAAAAAAAATGAAACTTTTCGGGGCACGAAAATCGAGACCTGAAAAATGACGTCTAAAATTCAGCAAAATTATAGTCCGAAAAACAAAACAAATGGCTTCTAAGTGCTTCATATATTATTTTTTACTTCCCAAAACTTAAAATTTAAAAGAAAATGAAACTTTTCGGGGCACGAAAATCGAGACCAAAACATTGACTTCTACAAATAAGTAAAATCAGAGTTCGAAAAACAAAACAAATGGCTCCTAAGTGCTTCATAGATTATTTTTTGACTTCCATAAACTTAAAATTTCAATTAAATGAAACTTTTCGGGGCACGAAAAACGAGCCCTGAAAAATGACGTCTTAAAATCAACTAAATCAGAGTCCGAAAAATAAAATAAATGGCACCTAAGTGCTTAGTATATTACTTTTTGACTTCTAAAAACTTAAAAGTAAAAAAAAAAATGAAACTTTTCGGGGTACGGAAATCGATCCCTGAAAAATAATGTTTAAAAATCAGCAAAATGAGAGTCCGAAAAAAAAACAAATAGCTCCTAAGTGCTTAATATATTAATTTTTGACTTCCTTAAACTTAAAATTTCAAAAAAATTGAAACTTTTCCGTGTAAGGAAATCGATCCCTGAAAAATAACGTTTAAAAATCAACAAAATGAAAGTCCGAAAAAAAAAATAGCTACTAAGTGCTTTATATATTATTTTTTGACTTCCCTAAACTTAAAATTTCAAAAAAAAATGAAACTTTTCGGCGCACGAAAATCGAGCCCTGAAAAATGAAGTCTAAGAATCAGAAAAATCAGAGTAAAAAAAACAAAACAAATGGCTCCTAAGTGCTTAATATATTATTTTTTGACTTCCAAAAACTTAAAATTTCAAAAAAAAATGGAAACTTTTCGTTGCACGAAAAACGAGCCCTGAAAAATGACGTCTAAAAATCAGCTCCGAAAAACAAAACAAATGGCTCCTAAGTGCTTGATATATTGTTTTTTGACTTCCCAGAACTTAAAATTTGGAAAAAAAAATGAAAAAAAAATGAAAAATAACGTCTGAAAATCAGCAAAATCAGATTCCGAAAAACAAAACAAATGTCTCCTAAGTGCTTAATAAATTATTTTTGGACTTCACAATACTTGGAATTTCAAAAAAATAAAAAACTTTTCGGGGCACGAGAATCGAGCCCTAAAAATGATGTCTAAAAATCAGCTAAATAAGAGTCCGAAAAACAAAACAAATGGCTCCTAAGTGCTTTATATATTATTTTGAATTCCGTAAACTTAGAATTTCAAAAAATGAAACTTTTCGGGGCACGAAAATCGAGCCTTGAAAAATGACGTCTAAGAATCATCGAAATCGGAGTCCGAAAAACAAAACAAATGGCTCCAATTGCTTAATATATTATTTTTTGACTTCCAAAAACTTAAAATTTCAAAAAAAATGAAACTTTTCGGCGCACGAAAATCGAGCCCTGAAAAATGACGTCTAAGAATAAGAAAAATCAGAGTAAAAAAAACAAAACAAATGGCTCCTAAGTGCTTAATATATTATTTTTTGACTTCCAAAAACTTAAAATTTCAAAAAAAAATGGAAACTTTTCGTTGCACGAAAAACGAGCACTGAAAAATGACGTCTAAAAATCAGCTCCGAAAAACAAAACAAATGGCTCCTAAGTGCTTGATATATTGTTTTTTGACTTCCCAGAACTTAAAATTTGAAAAAAAAAAATGAAAAATAACGTCTGAAAATCAGCAAAATCAGATTCCGAAAAACAAAACAAATGTCTCCTAAGTGCTTAATATATTATTTTTGGACTTCACAATACTTAGAATTTCAAAAAAAAAAAAAAACTTTTCGGGGCACGAGAATCGAGCCCTAAAAATGATGTCTAAAAATCAGCTAAATAAGAGTCCGAAAAACAAAACAAATGGCTCCTAAGTGCTTTATATATTATTTTGAATTCCGTAAACTTAGAATTTCAAAAAATGAAACTTTTCGGGGCACGAAAATCGAGCCTTGAAAAATGACGTCTAAGAATCGGCGAAATCAGAGTCCCACAAACAAGACAAATGGCTCCTAATTGCTTAATATATTATTTTTTGACTTACCAAACTTAAAATTTCAAAAAAAATTGAAACATTTCGTTGCACGAAAATCGAGCACTGAAAAAAGACATCTAAAAATCAGCAAAATCATACTCCGAAAATCAAAACAAATGGCTCCTAAGTGCTTAATATGTTGTTTTTTGACTTCCCAAACTTGAAATTTAAAAAAAAAATGAAACCTTTCGGGGCACGAAAATCGAGCCCTGAAAAATGACGTCTAAGAATCAGCGAAATCAAAGTCCCAAAAACAAAACAAATGGCTCCTGAGTGCTAATATATTTATTTTTGATTTCCCAAATCTTAAAATTTTTAAAAAATGAAACTTTTCGGTTTACGGAAATCGAGCCTTGAAAAATGACGTCTAAGAATCAGCAAAATCAGAATCCAAAAAACAAAACAAATGGCTCCTAAGTGCTTCATATATTATTTTTTACTTCCCAAAACTTATAATTTAAAAGAAAATGAAACTTTGCGGGGCAAGAAGATCGAGACCAAAAAACTGACTTCTACAAATCTGCAAAATCAGAGTTCGAAAAACAAAACAAATGGCTCCTAAGTGCTTCATAGATTATTTTTGACTTCCATAAACTTAAAATTTCAATTAAATGAAACTTTTCGGGGCACGAAAATCGAGCCCTGAAAAATGACGTCTTAAAATCAACTAAATCAGAGTCCGAAAAATAAAACAAATGGCACCTAAGTGCTTAGTATATTAATTTTTGACTTCTAAAAACTTAAAATGTCAAAAAAAATGAAACTTTTCGAGGTACGGAAATCGATCCCTGAAAAATAACGTTTAAAAATCAGCAAAGTGAGAGTCCGAACAAAAACAAATAGCTCCTAAGTGCTTAATATACTAATTTTTTACTTCCCTAAACTTAAAATTTCAAAAAAATGAAACTTTTCGTTGTACGGAAATCGATCCCTGAAAAATAACGTTTACAAATCAGCAAAATGATAGTCCGAAAAAAAAACAAATAGCTCTTAAGTGCTTAATATATTATTTTTTGACTTACCTAAAGTTAAAATTTAAAAAAAAATGAAACTTTTCGGTGCACGAAAATCGAGCCATGAAAAATGACGTCTAAGAATCAGCAAAATCAGAGTAAAAAAAAAAAAACAAATGGCTCCTAAGTGCTTAATATATTATTTTTTGACTTCCAAAAACTTAAAATTTCAAAAAAAATTGAAACTTTTCGTTACACGAAAAATGAGCCATGAAAATGACGTCTAAAAAGCAGCTCCGAAAAACAAAACAAATGGATCCTAAGTGCTTGATATATTGTTTTTTGACTTCCCAAAACTTAAAATTTTATAAAAAAAAATGAAAATTTTCGGGGCACGAAAGTCGAGCCCTGAAAAATAACGTCTGAAAATCAGCAGAATCAGATTCCGAAAAACAAAACAAATGTCTCCTAAGTGCTTAATATATTATTTTTTGACTTCAAAAAACTTAGAATTTCCGAAAAGAAAAAAAAAATTTCGTGGCACGAGAATCGAGCCCTAAAAATCAGCTAAATAAGAGTCCAAAAAACAAAACAAATGGCTCCTAAGTTCTTTATATATTATTTTGACTTCCGTAAACTTAAAATTTCAAAAAATGAAACTTTTCGGGGCACAAAAATCGAGCCTTGAAAAATGACGTCTAAGAATCGGCGAAATCAGTGTCCCAAAAACAAAACAAATGGCTCGTAATTGCTTAATATATTATTTTTTGACTTACCAAACTTAAAATTTCAAAAAAAATTGAAACATTTCGTTGCACGAAAATTGAGCACTGAAAAATGACGTCTAAAAATCAGCAAAATCCTACTCCGAAAAACAAAACAAATGGCTTCTAAGTGCTTAATATGTTGTTTTTTGACTTCCCAAACTTGAAATTTAAAAAAAAATGAAACTTTTCGGGGCACGAAAATCGAGCTCTGAAAAATGACATCTAAGAATTAACGAAATCAGAGTCCCAAAAACAAAACAAATGGCTCCTAATTTCTTAATATATTATTTTTCGACTTACCAAAACTTAAAATTTCAAAAAAAATAGAAACTTTTCGTTGCACGAAAATCGAGGAAAAATGACGTCTAAAAATCAGCAAAATCATACTCCCAAAAACAAAACAAATTGCTCCTAAGTTCTTAATATGTTGTTTTTTGACTACCCAAACTTGAAATTTAGAAAAAAATGAAACTTTTCGGGGCACGAAAACGAGCCCTGAAAAATGACGTCTAAGAATCATCGAAATCGGAGTCCCAAAAACAAAACAAATGGCTCCCAATTGCTTAATATATTATTTTTTGACTTCCAAAAACTTAAAATTTCAAAAAAAAAGGAAACTTTTCATTGCACGAAAAACGAGCCCTGAAAAATGACGTCTAAAAATCAGAGTCCGAAAAACAAAACAAATGGCTCCTAAGTGCTTCATATATTATTTTTTGATTTCCCTAAACTTAAAATTTCAAAAAAAATGAAACTTTTTGGGGTACAAATTTCGAGCTATGAAAAAGGACGTCTAAAAATCAGCAAAATCAGAGTCCGATAAACAAAATAACTGGTTCCTAAGTGCTTCATATATTATTTTTAGACATCCTAAAATTTAAAATCTAAAAAAAATGAAACTTTTTGAGGTACGAAAATCGAGCACTGAAATATGACTTCTAAAAATCAGCAAATCAGAGTCCGAAAAACAAAACAAATGGCACCTAGGTGCTTAATATATTATTTTTTGACTTCCCAAAACATAAAATTTCAAAAAAAATGAAAACTTTTCGGAGCACGTAAATCGAGCCCTGAAAAATGACGTTTAAGAATCAGGAAAATCAGAGTCTGAAAAACAAAATAAGTTGCTCCTAAGTGCTTAATATATTATTTTTTGACTTCCGAAAACTTAAAATTTCAAAAAAAATTGAACTTTCGGAGTACGAAAATCGAGCCCTGAAAAATAACGTCTTAAAATCAGCTAAATCAGTGTCCAAAAAACAAAAAAAATGCCTCCTAAATGCTTAATATATTATTTTTTGATCTCCCAAAACATAAAATGTCAAAAAAAATGAAACTTTTCGGGGCACAGAAATCCGGCCCTGAAAAATGACGTCTAAAAATCAGCAAAACCAGAATCCGAAAAATGACCTCTAAGAATCAGCAAAATCAGAGTAAAAAAAAACAAAACAAATGGCTCCTAAGTGCTTAATATATTATTTTTTGACTTCCAAAAACTTAAAATTTCAAAAAAAATGGAAACTTTTCGTTGCACAAAAAACGAGCCCTGAAAAATGACGTCTAAAAATCAGCTCCGAAAAACAAAACAAATGGCTCCTAAGTGCTTGATATATTGTTTTTTGACTTCCCAGAACTTAAAATTTGAAAAAAAAAATGAAAATTTTCGCGGCACGAAAGTCGAGCCCTGAAAAATAACGTCTGAAAATCTGCAAAATCAGATTCCGAAAAACAAAACAAATGTCTCCTAAGTGCATAATATATTATTTTTTGACTTCACAAAACTTAGAATTTCAAAAAAAAAAAAAAAAAATTCGGGGCACGAGAATCGAGCCCTAAAAATGATGTCTAAAAATCAGCTAAATAAGAGTCCGAAAAACAAAACAAATGGCTCCTAAGTGCTTTATATATTATTTTGACTTCCGTAAACTTAAAATTCCAAAATATTAAACTTTTCGGGGCACTAAGAATCGGCGAAATCAGAGTCCCAAAAACAAAACAAATGGCTCCTAATTGCTTAATATATTATTTTTTGACTTACCAAAACTTTAAATTTAAAAAAAATAATGAAACTTTTTGGGGCACGGAAATCGAACCCTGAAATATGACGTCTAAAAATCAGCAAAATCAGAGTCCCAAAAACAAAACAAATGGCTCCTAATTGCTTAATATATTATTTTTTGACTTACCAAACTTAAAATTTCAAAAAAAATTGAAACATTTCGTTGCACGAAAATCGAGCTCAGAAAAATGACGTCTAAAAATCAGCAAAATCATACTCCGAAAAACAAAACAAATGGCTTCTAAGTGCTTAATATGTTGTTTTTTGACTTCCCAAACTTGAAATTTAAAAAAAAATGAAATTTTTCGGGGCACGAAAATCAAGCCCTGAAAAATGACATCTAAGAATCAGCGAAATCAGAGTCCCAAAAACAAAACAAATGGCTCCTAATTGCTTAATATATTATTTTTTTACTTACCAAAACTTGAAATTTAAAAACAAAAATGAAACTTTTCGTTGCACGAAAATCGAGCCCTGAAAAATGACGTCTAAAAATCAGCAAAATCATAATCCGAAAAACAAAACAAATGGCTCCTAAGTGCTTAATATGTTGTTTTTTGACTTCCCAAAACTTGAGATTTAAAAAAAAATGAAACTTTTCGGGGCACGAAAACGAGCCCTGAAAAATGACGTCTAAGAATCATCGAAATCGGAGTCCCAAAAACAAAACAAATGGCTCCTAATTCCTTAATATATTATTTTTTGACTTACCAAAACTTAAAATTTCAAAAAAAAAAATAGAAACTTTTCGTTGCCCGAAAATCGAGCCTAGAAAAATGACGTCTAAAAATCAGCAAAATCATACTCCGAATAACAAAAACAAATGGCTCCTAAGTGCTTAATATATTATTTTTTGACTTCCCAAAACTTGAAATTTAATAAAAATGAAACTTTTCAGGGCACGAAAACGAGCCCTGAAAAATGACGTCTAAGAATCATCGAAATCGGAGTCCCAAAAACAAAACAAATGGCTCCTAATTGCTTAATATATTATTTTTTGACTTCCAAAAACTTAAAATTTCAAAAAAACTGGACACTTTTCGTTGCACGAAAAACGAGCCCTGAAAAATGACGTCTAAAAATCAGAGTCAGAAAAACAAAACAAATGGCCCCTAAGTGCTTCATATATTATTTTTTGATTTCCCTAAACTTAAAATTTCAAAAAAAATGAAACTTTTTGGGGTACGAAAATCGAGCTATGAAAAAGGACGTCTAAAAATCAGAAAAATCAGAGTCCGATAAACAAAATAACTGGCTCCTAAGTGAATATTATTTTTAGAAATCCTAAAATTAAAAATCTAAAAAAAATGAAACTTTTTGAGGTACGAAAATCGAGCACTGAAATATGACTTCTAATAATCAGCAAATCAGAGTCCGAAAAACAAAACAAATGGCTCCTAATTGCATAATATAGTATTTTTTGACTTACAAAACTTAAAATTTCAAAAAAAATTGAAACATTTCGTTGCACGAAAATCGAGCACTGAAAAATGAGGTCTAAAAATCAGCAAAATCATACTCCGAAAAACAAAACAAATGGCTTCAAAGTGCTTAATATGTTGTTTTTTGACTTCCCAAACTTGAAATTTTAAAAAAATGAAACTTTTCGGGACACGTAAATCGAGCCCTGAAAAATGACATCTAAGAATCATCGAAATAAGTGTCCCAAAAACAAAACAAATGGCTCCTAATTGCTTAATATATTATTTTTTGACTTACCAAAACTTAAAATTTCAAACAATATGGAAACTTTTCGTTGCACGAAAATCGAACCCTGAAAAATGACGTCTAAAAATCAGCAAAATCATACTCCGAAAATCAAAACAAATGGCTCCTAAGTGCTTAATATGTTGTTTTTTGACTTCCCAAAACTTGAAATTTAAAAAAAAAATGAAACTTTTCGGGGCACGAAAACGAGCCCTGAAAACTGACGTCTAAGAATCATCGAAATCGGGGTCCCAAAAGCAAAACAAATGGCTCCTAATTGCTGAATATATTATTTTTTGACTTACCAAAGCTTAAAATTTCAAAAAAAAAAATGCAAACTTTTCGTTGCCCGAAAATCGAGCCCTGAAAAATGACGTCTAAAAATCAGCAAAATCATACTCCGAAAAACAAAAACAAATGGCTCCTAAGTGCTTAATATATTATTTTTTGACTTCCCAAAACTTGAAATTTAAAAAAAAATGAAACTTTTCGGGGCACGAAAACGAGCCCTGAAAAAAATGACGTCTAAGAATCATCGAAATCGGAGTCCCAAAAATAAAACAAATGGCTCCTAATTGATTAATATATTATTTTTTGACTTCGAAAAACTTGAAATTTCAAAAAAAAATGGACACTTTTCTTAGCACGAAAAACGAGCCATTAAAAATGACGTCTAAAAATCAGAGTCCGAAAAATAAAACAAGTGGCTCCTAAGTGCTTCATATATTATTTTTTGATTTCCCTAAACTTAAAATTTCAAAAAAAATTAAACTTTTTGGGGTACGAAAATCGAGCTATGAAAAAGGACGTCTAAAAATCAGCAAAATCAGTGTACGAAAAACAAAATAACTGACTCCTAAGTGCTTCATATATTATTTTTAGACATCCTAAAATTTAAAATATAAAAAAAATGAAACTTTTTGAGGTGCGAAAATCAAGCACTGAAATATGACTTCTAAAAATCAGCAAATCAGAGTCCGAAAAACAAAATAAATGGCACATAAGTGCTTAATATATTATTTTTTGACTTCCCAAAACTTAAAATTTCAAAAAAAATGAAACTTTTCGGGGCACGAAAATCGAGCCCTGAAAAATGACATCTAAGAATTAACGAAATCAGAGTCCCAAAAACAAAACAAATGGCTCCTAATTTCTTAATATATTATTTTTCGACTTACCAAAACTTAAAATTTCAAAAAAAATAGAAACTTTTCGTTGCACGAAAATCGAGGAAAAATGACGTCTAAAAATCAGCAAAATCATACTCCCAAAAACAAAACAAATTGCTCCTAAGTTCTTAATATGTTGTTTTTTGACTACCCAAAACTTGAAATTTAGAAAAAAATGAAACTTTTCGGGGCACGAAAACGAGCCCTGAAAAATGACGTCTAAGAATCATCGAAATCGGAGTCCCAAAAACAAAACAAATGGCTCCCAATTGCTTAATATATTATTTTTTGACTTCCAAAAACTTAAAATTTCAAAAAAAAAGGAAACTTTTCATTGCACGAAAAACGAGCCCTGAAAAATGACGTCTAAAAATCAGAGTCCGAAAAACAAAACAAATGGCTCCTAAGTGCTTCATATATTATTTTTTGATTTCCCTAAACTTAAAATTTCAAAAAAAAAGAAACTTTTTGGGGTACAAAATTCGAGCTATGAAAAAGGACGTCTAAAAATCAGCAAAATCAGAGTCCGATAAACAAAATAACTGGTTCCTAAGTGCTTCATATATTATTTTTAGACATCCTAAAATTTAAAATCTAAAAAAAATGAAACTTTTTGAGGTACGAAAATCGAGCACTGAAATATGACTTCTAAAAATCAGCAAATCAGAGTCCGAAAAACAAAACAAATGGCACCTAGGTGCTTAATATATTATTTTTTGACTTCCCAAAACATAAAATTTCAAAAAAAATGAAAACTTTTCGGAGCACGTAAATCGAGCCCTGAAAAATGACGTCTAAGAATCAGGAAAATCAGAGTCTGAAAAACAAAATAAGTGGCTCCTAAGTGCTTAATATATTATTTTTTGACTTCCGAAAACTTAAAATTTCAAAAAAAATTGAACTTTCGGAGTACGAAAATCGAGCCCTGAAAAATAACGTCTTAAAATCAGCTAAATCAGTGTCCAAAAAACAAAAAAAATGCCTCCTAAATGCTTAATATATTATTTTTTGATCTCCCAAAACATAAAATGTCAAAAAAAATGAAACTTTTCGGGGCACAGAAATCCGGCCATGAAAAATGACGTCTAAAAATCAGCAAAACCAGAATCCGAAAAATGACCTCTAAGAATCAGCAAAATCAGAGTAAAAAAAAACAAAACAAATGGCTCCTAAGTGCTTAATATATTATTTTTTGACTTCCAAAAACTTAAAATTTCAAAAAAAATGGAAACTTTTCGTTGCACAAAAAACGAGCCCTGAAAAATGACGTCTAAAAATCAGCTCCGAAAAACAAAACAAATGGCTCCTAAGTGCTTGATATATTGTTTTTTGACTTCCCAGAACTTAAAATTTGAAAAAAAAAATGAAAATTTTCGCGGCACGAAAGTCGAGCCCTGAAAAATAACGTCTGAAAATCTGCAAAATCAGATTCCGAAAAACAAAACAAATGTCTCCTAAGTGCATAATATATTATTTTTTGACTTCACAAAACTTAGAATTTCAAAAAAAAAAAAAAAAATTCGGGGCACGAGAATCGAGCCCTAAAAATGATGTCTAAAAATCAGCTAAATAAGAGTCCGAAAAACAAAACAAATGGCTCCTAAGTGCTTTATATATTATTTTGACTTCCGTAAACTTAAAATTCCAAAATATTAAACTTTTCGGGGCACTAAGAATCGGCGAAATCAGAGTCCCAAAAACAAAACAAATGGCTCCTAATTGCTTAATATATTATTTTTTGACTTACCAAAACTTTAAATTTAAAAAAAATAATGAAACTTTTTGGGGCACGGAAATCGAACCCTGAAATATGACGTCTAAAAATCAGCAAAATCAGAGTCCCAAAAACAAAACAAATGGCTCCTAATTGCTTAATATATTATTTTTTGACTTACCAAACTTAAAATTTCAAAAAAAATTGAAACATTTCGTTGCACGAAAATCGAGCACAGAAAAATGACGTCTAAAAATCAGCAAAATCATACTTCGAAAAACAAAACAAATGGCTTCTAAGTGCTTAATATGTTGTTTTTTGACTTCCCAAACTTGAAAATTAAAAAAAATGAAATTTTTCGGGGCACGAAAATCAAGCCCTGAAAAATGACATCTAAGAATCAGCGAAATCAGAGTCCCAAAAACAAAACAAATGGCTCCTAATTGCTTAATATATTATTTTTTTACTTACCAAAACTTGAAATTTAAAAACAAAAATGAAACTTTTCGTTGCACGAAAATCGAGCCCTGAAAAATGACGTCTAAAAATCAGCAAAATCATACTCCGAAAAACAAAACAAATGGCTCCTAAGTGCTTAATATGTTGTTTTTTGACTTCCCAAAACTTCAGATTTAAAAAAAAATGAAACTTTTCGGGGCACGAAAACGAGCCCTGAAAAATGACGTCTAAGAATCATCGAAATCGGAGTCCCAAAAACAAAACAAATGGCTCCTAATTGCTTAATATATTATTTTTTGACTTCCAAAAACTTAAAATTTCAAAAAAACTGGACACTTTTCGTTGCACGAAAAACGAGCCCTGAAAAATGACGTCTAAAAATCAGAGTCAGAAAAACAAAACAAATGGCCCCTAAGTGCTTCATATATTATTTTTTGATTTCCCTAAACTTAAAATTTCAAAAAAAATGAAACTTTTTGGGGTACGAAAATCGAGCTATGAAAAAGGACGTCTAAAAATCAGAAAAATCAGAGTCCGATAAACAAAATAACTGGCTCCTAAGTGAATATTATTTTTAGACCTCCTAAAATAAAAAATCTAAAAAAAATGAAACTTTTTGAGGTACGAAAATCGAGCACTGAAATATGACTTCTAATAATCAGCAAATCAGAGTCCGAAAAACAAAACAAATGGCTCCTAATTGCATAATATAGTATTTTTTGACTTACAAAACTTAGAATTTCAAAAAAAATTGAAACATTTCGTTGCACGAAAATCGAGCACTGAAAAATGAGGTCTAAAAATCAGCAAAATCATACTCCGAAAAACAAAACAAATGGCTTCAAAGTGCTTAATATGTTGTTTTTTGACTTCCCAAAACTTGAAATTTAAAAAAAAAATGAAACTTTTCGGGGCACGAAAACGAGCCATGAAAAATGACGTCTAAGAATCATCGAAATCGGGGTCCCAAAAGCAAAACAAATGGCTCCTAATTGCTGAATATATTATTTTTTGACTTACCAAAGCTTAAAATTTCAAAAAAAAAAAATGCAAACTTTTCGTTGCCCGAAAATCGAGCCCTGAAAAATGACGTCTAAAAATCAGCAAAATCATACTCCGAAAAACAAAAACAAATGGCTCCTAAGTGCTTAATATATTATTTTTTGACTTCCCAAAACTTGAAATTTAAAAAAAAATGAAACTTTTCGGGGCACGAAAACGAGCCCTGAAAAAAATGACGTCTAAGAATCATCGAAATCGGAGTCCCAAAAATAAAACAAATGGCTCCTAATTGATTAATATATTATTTTTTGACTTCGAAAAACTTGAAATTTCAAAAAAAAATGGACACTTTTCTTAGCACGAAAAACGAGCCCTTAAAAATGACGTCTAAAAATCAGAGTCCGAAAAATAAAACAAGTGGCTCCTAAGTGCTTCATATATTATTTTTTGATTTCCCTAAACTTAAAATTTCAAAAAAAATTAAACTTTTTGGGGTACGAAAATCGAGCTATGAAAAAGGACGTCTAAAAATCAGCAAAATCAGTGTACGAAAAACAAAATAACTGGCTCCTAAGTGCTTCATATATTATTTTTAGACATCCTAAAATTTAAAATATAAAAAAAATGAAACTTTTTGAGGTGCGAAAATCAAGCACTGAAATATGACTTCTAAAAATCAGCAAATCAGAGTCCGAAAAACAAAATAAATGGCACATAAGTGCTTAATATATTATTTTTTGACTTACCAAAACTTAAAATTTCAAAAAAAATGAAAACTTTTCGGGGCACGGAAATCGAGCCCTGAAAAATGACGTCTAAGAATCAGCAAAATCAGAGTCTGACAAACAAAATAAGTGGCTCCTAAGTGTTTAATATATTATTTTTTGGCTTCCGAAAACTTAAAATTTCAAAAAAAATTGATCTTTTCGGGGTACGAAAACCGAGCCCTGAAAAATAACGTCTTAAAATCAGCTAAATCAGTGTCCGAAAAACAAAACAAATGCCTCCTAAATGCTTAATATATTATTTTTTGATCTCCCAAAACATAAAATGTCAAAAAAAATGAAACTTTTCGAGGCACAGAAATTCGGCCCTGAAAAATGACGTCTAAAAATCAGAAAAACCAGAATCCGAAAAACAAAACAAATGGTTCCTAAGTGCTTCATATATTATTTTTTGACATCCCAAAACTTAGAATTTCAAGAAAATCGAAACTTTTCGGGGGCACGAAAGTCGAGCAGTGAAAAATAACATCTAAAAATAAACAAAATCTGATTCCGAAAAACAAAACAAATGTCTCATAAGTGCTTAATATATTATTTATTGACTTCCCAAAACTTAAAATTTCAAAAAAAAAAAAACAAACTTTTCGGGTCACGAAAATCGAGCACCGAAAATGATGTCTAAAAATCAGCTAAATAAGAGTTCGAAAAACAAAACAAATGGCTCCTAAGTGCTTCATATATTATTTTTTGACATCCTAAAACTTGAAATTTTAAAAAACAAATGAAACTTTTCGGGGCACGGAAATCAATCCCTGAAAAATGACATCTAAAAATCAGCAAATCTAAGTCCGAAAAACAAAAAAATTGCTCATAAGTGCTTCATATATTATATTTGGATTTCCCTAAACTTAAAATTTCGAAAAAAATGGAAATTTTCGGGGCATGAAAATCGAGCCATGAAAAATGACGTCTAAGAATCAGCAAAATTAGAGTCCGAAAAACAAAATAAATGGCTCCTAAGTGCTAATATATTATTTTTTGATTTCCCAATCTTAAAATTTTAAAAAAATGAAACTTTTCGGGTTACGGAAATCGAGCTTTGAAATATGACGTCTAAGAATAAGCAAAATCAGAATCCAAAAAACATAAGAAATGGCTCCTAAGTGCTTCATATATTATTTTTTGACTTCCCTAAACTTAAAATTTAAAAAAAAATGAAACTTTTCGGGGCACGAAAATCCAGACTTGAAACATGACGCCTAAAAATCAGCAAAATTATAGTCCGAAAAACAAAACAAATGGCTCCTAAGTGCTTCATATATTATTTTTTACTTCCCTAAACTTAAAATTTAAAAGAAAATGAAACTTTTCGGGGGACGAAGATCGAGACCAAAAAATTGACTTCTACAAATCAGCAAAATCAGAGTTCGAAAAACAAAACAAATGGCTCCTAAGTGCTTCATAGATTATTTTTTGACTTCCATAAACTTAAAATTTCAATTAAATGAAACTTTTCGGGGAACGAAAATCGAGCCCTGAAAAATGTCGTCTTAAAATCGGCTAAATCAGAGTCCGAAAAATAAAACAAATGGCACCAAAGTGCTTAGTATATTAATTTTTGACTTCTAAAAACTTAAAATGTCAAAAAAAATGAAACTTTTCGGGGTACGGAAATCGATCCCTGAAAAATAACGTTTAAAAATTAGCAAAATGAGAGTCCGAAAAAAAAAACAAATAGCTCCTAAGTGCTTAATATATTAATTTTTGACTTCCTCAAACTTAAAATTTCAAAAAAATGAAACTTTTCGGGGTAAGGAAATCGATACCTGAAAAATAACGTTTAAAAATCAGCAAAATGAGAGTCCGAAAAAAAAAAACAAATAGCTCCTAAGTGCTTAATATATTATTTTTTGACTTCCCTAAATTTAAAATTTCAAAAAAAATGAAACTTTTCAGCGCACGAAAATCGAGCCCTGAAAAATGACGTCTAAGAATCAGCAAAATCAGAGTAAAAAAAACAAAACAAATGGCTCCTAAGTGCTTAATATATTATTTTTTGACTTCCAAAAACTTAAAATTTCAAAAAAAAATGGAAACTTTTCGTTGCACAAAAAACGAGCCCGGAAAAATGACGTCTAAAAATCAGCTCCGAAAAACAAAACAAATGGCTCCTAAGTGCTTGATATATTGTTTTTTGACTTCCCAGAACTTAAAATTTGAAAAAAAAAATGAAAATTTTCGGGGCACGAAAGTCGAGCCCTGAAAAATAACGTCTGAAAATCTGCAAAATCAGATTCCGAAAAACAAAACAAATGTCTCCTAAGTGCATAATATATTATTTTTTGACTTCACAAAACTTAGAATTTCAAAAAAAAAAAAAAATTTCGGGGCACAAGAATCGAGCCCTAAAAATGATGTCTAAATATCAGCTAAATAAGAGTCCGAAAAACAAAACAAATGGCTCCTAAGTGCTTTATATATTATTTTGACTTCCGTAAACTTAAAATTCCAAAAAATTAAACTTTTCGGGGCACTAAGAATCGGCGAAATAAGAGTCCCAAAAACAAAACAAATGGCTCCTAATTGCTTAATATATTATTTTTTGACTTACCAAAACTTGAAATTTAAAAAAAATAATGAAACTTTTTGGGGCACGGAAATCGAACCCTGAAATATGACGTCTAAAAATCAGCAAAATCAGAGTCCCAAAAACAAAACAAATGGCTCCTAATTGCTTAATATATTATTTTTTGACTTACCAAACTTAAAATTTCAAAAAAAATTGAAACATTTCGTTGCACGAAAATCGAGCACAGAAAAATGACGTCTAAAAATCAGCAAAATCATACTCCGAAAAACAAAACAAATGGCTTCTAAGTGCTTAATATGTTGTTTTTTGACTTCCCAAACTTGAAAATTAAAAAAAATGAAATTTTTCGGGGCACGAAAATCGAGCCCTGAAAAATGACATCTAAGAATCAGCGAAATCAGAGTCCCAAAAACAAAACAAATGGCTCCTAATTTCTTAATATATTATTTTTTGACTTACCAAAACTTAAAATTTCAAAAAAAATGAAACTTTTCGTTGCACGAAAATCGAGCCCTGAAAAATGACGTCTAAGAATCATCAAAATCATACTCCCAAAAACAAAACAAATGGCTCCTAAATGCTTAATATGTTGTTTTTTGACTTCCCAAAATTTGAAATTTAAAACAAAAATGAAACTTTTTGGGGCACGAAAATCGAGCCCTGAAATATGACTTCTAAACATCAGCAACATCAGAGTCCCAAAAACAAAACAAATGGCTCCTAATTGCTTAATATATTATTTTTTGACTTACCAAAACTTAAAATTTCAAACAAAATGGAAACTTTTCGTTGCACGAAAATCGAGCCCTGAAAAATGACGTCTAAAAATCAACAAATTCATACTCCGAAAAACAAAACAAATGGCTCCTAAGTGCTTAATATGTTGTTTTTTGACTTCCCAAAACTTGAAATTTAAAAAAAAATGAAACTTTTCGGGGCACGAAAACGAGCCCTGAAAAATGACGTCTAAGAATCATCGAAATCGGAGTCCTAAAAACAAAACAAATGGCTCCTAATTCCTTAATATATTATTTTTTGACTTACCAAAACTTAAAATTTCAAAAAAAAAAAATGGAAACTTTTCGTTGCCCGAAAATCGAGCCTTGAAAAATGACGTCTAAAAATCAGCAAAATCATACTCCGAAAAACAAAAACAAATGGCTCCTAAGTGCTTAATATATTATTTTTTGACTTCCCAAAACTTGAAATTTTAAAAAAAAATGAAACTTTTCGGGGCACGAAAACTAGCCCTGAAAAATGACGTCTAAGAATCATCGAAATCGGAGTCCCAAAAACAAAACAAATGGCTCCTAATTGCTTAATATATTATTTTTTGACTTCCAAAAACATAAAATTTCAAAAAAAATGGACACTTTTCGTTGCACGAAAAACGTCTAAAAATCAGAGTCAGAAAAACAAAACAAATGGCTCCTAGGTGCTTCATATATTATTTTTTGATTTCCCTAAACTTAAAATTTCAAAAAAAATGAAACTTTTTGGGGTACGAAAATCGAGCAATGAAAAAGGACGTCTAAAAATCAGCAAAATCAGAGTCCGAAAAACAAAATAAATGGCTCCTAAGTGAATATTATTTTTAGACATCCTAAAATTAAAAGTCTAAAAAAAATGAAACTTTTTGAGGTACGAAAATCGCGCACTGAAATATGACTTCTAAAAATCAGCAAATCAGAGTCCGAAAAACAAAACAAATGGCTCCTAATTGCATAATATAGTATTTTTTGACTTACAAAACTTAAAATTTCAAAAAAAATTGAAACATTTCGTTGCACGAAAATCGAGCACTGAAAAATGAGGTCTAAAAATCAGCAAAATCATACTCCGAAAAACAAAATAAATGGCTTCTAAGTGCTTAATATGTTGTTTTTTGACTTCCCAAACTTGAAATTTAAAAAAATTGGAACTTTTCGGGACACGAAAATCGAGCCCTGAAAAATGACATCTAAGAATCAGCGAAATCAGAGTCCCAAAAACAAAACAAATGGCTCCTAATTTCTTAATATATTATTTTTTAACTTATCAAAACTTAAAATGTCAAAAAAAATGAAACTTTTCGGGGTACGGAAATCGATCCCTGAAAAATAACGTTTAAAAATCAGCAAAATGAGAGTCCGAAAAAAAAACAAATAGCTCCTAAGTGCTTAATATATTAATTTTTGACTTCCTTAAACTTAAAATTTCAAAAAAAATGAAACTTTTCGGGGTAAGGAAATCGATACCTGAAAAATAACGTTTAAAAATCAGTAAAATGAGAGTCCGTAAAAAAAAACAAATAGCTCCTAAGTGCTTAATATATTATTTTTTGACTTCCCTAAATTTAAAATTTCAAAAAAAATGAAACTTTTCAGCGCACGAAAATCGAGCCCTGAAAAATGACGTCTAAGAATCAGCAAAATCAGAGTAAAAAAAACAAAACAAATGGCTCCTAAGTGCTTAATATATTATTTTTTGACTTCCAAAAACTTAAAATTTCAAAAAAAAATGGAAACTTTTCGTTGCACAAAAAACGAGCCCTGAAAAATGACGTCTAAAAATCAGGTCCGAAAAACAAAACAAATGGCTCCTAAGTGCTTGATATATTGTTTTTTGACTTCCCAGAACTTAAAATTTGAAAAAAAAAATGAAAATTTTCGGGGCACGAAAGTCGAGCCCTGAAAAATAACGTCTGAAAATCTGCAAAATCAGATTCCGAAAAACAAAACAAATGTCTCCTAAGTGCATAATATATTATTTTTTGACTTCACAAAACTTAGAATTTAAAAAAAAAAAAAAATTTCGGGGCACAAGAATCGAGCCCTAAAAATGATGTCTAAATATCAGCTAAATAAGAGTCCGAAAAATAAAACAAATGGCTCCTAAGTGATTTATATATTATTTTGACTTCCGTAAACTTAAAATTCCAAAAAATTAAACTTTTCGGGCCACTAAGAATCGGCGAAATCAGAGTCGCAAAAACAAAACAAATGGCTCATAATTGCTTAATATATTATTTTTTGACTTACCAAAACTTGAAATTTAAAAAAAATAATGAAACTTTTTGGGGCACGGAAATCGAACCCTGAAATATGACGTCTAAAAATCAGCAAAATCAGAGTCCCAAAAACAAAACAAATGGCTCCTAATTGCTTAATATATTATTTTTTGACTTACCAAACTTAAAATTTCAAAAAAAATTGAAACATTTCGTTGCACGAAAATCGAGAAAAATGACGTCTAAAAATCAGCAAAATCATACTCCGAAAAACAAAACCAATGGCTTCTAAGTGCTTAATATGTTGTTTTTTGACTTCCCAAACTTGAAAATTAAAAAAAAATGAAATTTTTCGGGGCACTAAAATCGAGCCCTGAAAAATGACATCTAAGAATCAGCGAAATCAGAGTCCCAAAAACAAAACAAATGGCTCCTAATTTCTTAATATATTATTTTTTGACTTACCAAAACTTAAAATTTAAAAAAAAATGAAACTTTTCGTTGCAAGAAAATCGAGCCCTGAAAAATGACGTCTAAGAATCATCAAAATCATACTCCCAAAAACAAAATAAATGGCTCCTAAGTGCTTAATATGTTGTTTTTTGACTTCCCAAAATTTTAAATTTAAAACAAAAATGAAACTTTTTGGGGCACGAAAATCGAGCCCTGAAATATGACGTCTAAACATCAGCAACATCAGAGTCCCAAAAACAAAACAAATGGCTCCTAATTGCTGAATATATTATTTTTTGACTTACCAAAGCTTAAAATTTCAAAAAAAAAAATGCAAACTTTTCGTTGCCCGAAAATCGAGCCCTGAAAAATGACGTCTAAAAATCAGCAAAATCATACTCCGAAAAACAAAAACAAATGGCTCCTAAGTGCTTAATATATTATTTTTTGACTTCCCAAAACTTGAAATTTAAAAAAAAATGAAACTTTTCGGGGCACGAAAACGAGCCCTGAAAAAAATGACGTCTAAGAATCATCGAAATCGGAATCCCAAAAATAAAACAAAGGGCTCCTAATTGATTAATATATTATTTTTTGACTTCGAAAAACTTGAAATTTCAAAAAAAAATGGACACTTTTCTTAGCACGAAAAACGAGCCCTTAAAAATGACGTCTAAAAATCAGAGTCCGAAAAATAAAACAAGTGGCTCCTAAGTGCTTCATATATTATTTTTTGATTTCCCTAAACTTAAAATTTCAAAAAAAATTAAACTTTTTGGGGTACGAAAATCGAGCTATGAAAAAGGACGTCTAAAAATCAGCAAAATCAGTGTACGAAAAACAAAATAACTGGCTCCTAAGTGCTTCATATATTATTTTTAGACATCCTAAAATTTAAAATATAAAAAAAATGAAACTTTTTGAGGTGCGAAAATCAAGCACTGAAATATGACTTCTAAAATCAGCAAATCAGAGTCCGAAAAACAAAACAAATGGCTCCTAATTGCATAATATAGTATTTTTTGACTTACAAAACTTAAAATTTCAAAAAAAATTGAAACATTTCGTTGCACGAAAATCGAGCACTGAAAAATGAGGTCTAAAAATCAGCAAAATCATACTCCGAAAAACAAAATAAATGGCTTCTAAGTGCTTAATATGTTGTTTTTTGACTTCCCAAACTTGAAATTTAAAAAAATTGGAACTTTTCGGGACACGAAAATCGAGCCCTGAAAAATGACATCTAAGAATCAGCGAAATCAGAGTCCCAAAAACAAAACAAATGGCTCCTAATTTCTTAATATATTATTTTTTAACTTATCAAAACTTAAAATGTCAAAAAAAATGAAACTTTTCGGGGTACGGAAATCGATCCCTGAAAAATAACGTTTAAAAATCAGCAAAATGAGAGTCCGAAAAAAAAAACAAATAGCTCCTAAGTGCTTAATATATTAATTTTTGACTTCCTTAAACTTAAAATTTCAAAAAAAATGAAACTTTTCGGGGTAAGGAAATCGATACCTGAAAAATAACGTTTAAAAATCAGTAAAATGAGAGTCCGTAAAAAAAAACAAATAGCTCCTAAGTGCTTAATATATTATTTTTTGACTTCCCTAAATTTAAAATTTCAAAAAAAATGAAACTTTTCAGCGCACGAAAATCGAGCCCTGAAAAATGACGTCTAAGAATCAGCAAAATCAGAGTAAAAATAACAAAACAAATGGCTCCTAAGTGCTTAATATATTATTTTTTGACTTCCAAAAACTTAAAATTTCAAAAAAAAATGGAAACTTTTCGTTGCACAAAAAACGAGCCCTGAAAAATGACGTCTAAAAATCAGGTCCGAAAAACAAAACAAATGGCTCCTAAGTGCTTGATATATTGTTTTTTGACTTCCCAGAACTTAAAATTTGAAAAAAAAAATGAAAATTTTCGGGGCACGAAAGTCGAGCCCTGAAAAATAACGTCTGAAAATCTGCAAAATCAGATTCCGAAAAACAAAACAAATGTCTCCTAAGTGCATAATATATTATTTTTTGACTTCACAAAACTTAGAATTTAAAAAAAAAAAAAAATTTCGGGGCACAAGAATCGAGCCCTAAAAATGATGTCTAAATATCAGCTAAATAAGAGTCCGAAAAATAAAACAAATGGCTCCTAAGTGATTTATATATTATTTTGACTTCCGTAAACTTAAAATTCCAAAAAATTAAACTTTTCGGGCCACTAAGAATCGGCGAAATCAGAGTCGCAAAAACAAAACAAATGGCTCCTAATTGCTTAATATATTATTTTTTGACTTACCAAAACTTGAAATTTAAAAAAAATAATGAAACTTTTTGGGGCACGGAAATCGAACCCTGAAATATGACGTCTAAAAATCAGCAAAATCAGAGTCCCAAAAACAAAACAAATGGCTCCTAATTGCTTAATATATTATTTTTTGACTTACCAAACTTAAAATTTCAAAAAAAATTGAAACATTTCGTTGCACGAAAATCGAGAAAAATGACGTCTAAAAATCAGCAAAATCATACTCCGAAAAACAAAACCAATGGCTTCTAAGTGCTTAATATGTTGTTTTTTTACTTCCCAAACTTGAAAATTAAAAAAAAATGAAATTTTTCGGGGCACTAAAATCGAGCCCTGAAAAATGACATCTAAGAATCAGCGAAATAAGAGTCCCAAAAACAAAACAAATGGCTCCTAATTTCTTAATATATTATTTTTTGACTTACCAAAACTTAAAATTTCAAAAAAAATGAAACTTTTCGTTGCAAGAAAATCGAGCCCTGAAAAATGACGTCTAAGAATCATCAAAATCATACTCCCAAAAACAAAATAAATGGCTCCTAAGTGCTTAATATGTTGTTTTTTGACTTCCCAAAATTTTAAATTTAAAACAAAAATGAAACTTTTTGGGGCACGAAAATCGAGCCCTGAAATATGACGTCTAAACATCAGCAACATCAGAGTCCCAAAAACAAAACAAATGGCTCCTAATTGCTGAATATATTATTTTTTGACTTACCAAAGCTTAAAATTTCAAAAAAAAAAATGCAAACTTTTCGTTGCCCGAAAATCGAGCCCAGAAAAATGACGTCTAAAAATCAGCAAAATCATACTCCGAAAAACAAAAACAAATGGCTCCTAAGTGCTTAATATATTATTTTTTGACTTCCCAAAACTTTAAATTTAAAAAAAAATGAAACTTTTCGGGGCACGAAAACGAGCCCTGAAAAAAATGACGTCTAAGAATCATCGAAATCGGAATCCCAAAAATAAAACAAATGGCTCCTAATTGATTAATATATTATTTTTTGACTTCGAAAAACTTGAAATTTCAAAAAAAAATGGACACTTTTCTTAGCACGAAAAACGAGCCCTTAAAAATGACGTCTAAAAATCAGAGTCCGAAAAATAAAACAAGTGGCTCCTAAGTGCTTCATATATTATTTTTTGATTTCCCTAAACTTAAAATTTCAAAAAAAATTAAACTTTTTGGGGTACGAAAATCGAGCTATGAAAAAGGACGTCTAAAAATCAGCAAAATCAGAGTCTGAAAAACAAAATAACTGGCTCCTAAGTGAATATTATTTTTAGACATCCTAAAATTAAAAGTCTAAAAAAAATGAAACTTTTTGAGGTACGAAAATCGCGCACTGAAATATGACTTCTAAAAATCAGCGAAATAAGAGTCCGAAAAACAAAACAAATGGCTCCTAATTGCATAATATAGTATTTTTTGACTTACCAAAACTTAAAATTTCAAAAAAAATGAAACTTTTCGTTGCAAGAAAATCGAGCCCTGAAAAATGACGTCTAAGAATCATCAAAATCATACTCCCAAAAACAAAACAAATGGCTCCTAAGTGCTTAATATGTTGTTTTTTGACTTCCCAAAATTTGAAATTTAAAACAAAAATGAAACTTTTTGGGGCACGAAAATCGAGCCCTGAAATATGACTTCTAAACATCAGCAACATCAGAGTCCCAAAAACAAAACAAATGGCTCCTAATTGCTTAATATATTATTTTTTGACTTACCAAAACTTAAAATTTCAAACAAAATGGAAACTTTTCGTTGCCCGAAAATCGAGCCCTGAAAAATGACGTCTAAAAATCAACAAATTCATACTCCGAAAAACAAAACAAATGGCTCCTAAGTGCTTAATATGTTGTTTTTTGACTTCCCAAAACTTGAAATTTAAAAAAAAATGAAACTTTTCGGGGCACGAAAACGAGCCCTGAAAAATGACGTCTAAGAATCATCGAAATCGGAGTCCCAAAAACAAAACAAATGGCTCCTAATTCCTTAATATATTATTTTTTGACTTCGAAAAACTTGAAATTTCAAAAAAAAATGGACACTTTTCTTAGCACGAAAAACGAGCCCTTAAAAATGACGTCTAAAAATCAGAGTCCGAAAAATAAAACAAGTGGCTCCTAAGTGCTTCATATATTATTTTTTGATTTCCCTAAACTTAAAATTTCAAAAAAAATTAAACTTTTTGGGGTACGAAAATCGAGCTATGAAAAAGGACGTCTAAAAATCAGCAAAATCAGTGTACGAAAAACAAAATAACTGGCTCCTAAAATTTAAAATATAAAAAAAATGAAACTTTTTGAGGTGCGAAAATCAAGCACTGAAATATGACTTCTAAAATCAGCAAATCAGAGTCCGAAAAACAAAATAAATGGCACGTAAGTGCTTAATATATTATTTTTTGACTTCCCAAAACTTAAAATTTCAAAAAAAATGAAAACTTTTCGGGGCACGGAAATCGAGCCCTGAAAAATGACGTCTAAGAATCAGCAAAATCAGAGTCTGACAAACAAAATAAGTGGCTCCTAAGTGTTTAATATATTATTTTTTGGCTTCCGAAAACTTAAAATTTCAAAAAAAATTGATCTTTTCGGGGTACGAAAACCGAGCCCTGAAAAATAACGTCTTAAAATCAGCTAAATCAGTGTCCGAAAAACAAAACAAATGCCTCCTAAATGCTTAATATATTATTTTTTGATCTCCCAAAACATAAAATGTCAAAAAAAATGAAACTTTTCGAGGCACAGAAATTCGGCCCTGAAAAATGACGTCTAAAAATCAGAAAAACCAGAATCCGAAAAACAAAACAAATGGTTCCTAAGTGCTTCATATATTATTTTTTGACATCCCAAAACTTAGAATTTCAAGAAAATCGAAACTTTTCGGGGGCACGAAAGTCGAGCCGTGAAAAATAACATCTAAAAATAAACAAAATCTGATTCCGAAAAACAAAACAAAAGTCTCATAAGTGCTTAATATATTATTTATTGACTTCCCAAAACTTAAAATTTCAAAAAAAAAAAAACAAACTTTTCGGGTCACGAAAATCGAGCACCGAAAATGATGTCTAAAAATCAGCTAAATAAGAGTTCGAAAAACAAAACAAATGGCTCCTAAGTGCTTCATATATTATTTTTTGACATCCTAAAACTTGAAATTTTAAAAAACAAATGAAACTTTTCGGGGCACGGAAATCAATCCCTGAAAAATGACATCTAAAAATCAGCAAATCTAAGTCCGAAAAACAAAAAAATTGCTCATAAGTGCTTCATATATTATATTTGGATTTCCCTAAACTTAAAATTTCGAAAAAAATGGAAATTTATGGGGCATGAAAATCGAGCCATGAAAAATGACGTCTAAGAATCAGCAAAATCAGAGTCCGAAAAACAAAATAAATGGCTCCTAAGTGCTAATATATTATTTTTTGATTTCCCAATCTTAAAATTTTAAAAAAATGAAACTTTTCGGGTTACGGAAATCGAGCTTTGAAATATGACGTCTAAGAATAAGCAAAATCAGAATCCAAAAAACATAAGAAATGGCTCCTAAGTGCTTCATATATTATTTTTTGACTTCCCTAAACTTAAAATTTAAAAAAAAATGAAACTTTTCGGGGCACGAAAATCCAGACTTGAAACATGACGCCTAAAAATCAGCAAAATTATAGTCCGAAAAACAAAACAAATGGCTCCTAAGTGCTTCATATATTATTTTTTACTTCCCTAAACTTAAAATTTAAAAGAAAATGAAACTTTTCGGGGGACGAAAATCAAGACCAAAAAATTGACTTCTCCAAATCAGCAAAATCAGAGTTCGAAAAACAAAACAAATGGCTCCTAAGTGCTTCATAGATTATTTTTTGACTTCCATAAACTTAAAATTTCAATTAAATGAAACTTTTCGGGGAACGAAAATCGAGCCCTGAAAAATGACGTCTTAAAATCGGCTAAATCAGAGTCCGAAAAATAAAACAAATGGCACCAAAGTGCTTAGTATATTAATTTTTGACTTCTAAAAACTTAAAATGTCAAAAAAAATGAAACTTTTCGGGGTACGGAAATCGATCCCTGAAAAATAACGTTTAAAAATTAGCAAAATGAGAGTCCGAAAAAAAAAACAAATAGCTCCTAAGTGCTTAATATATTAATTTTTGACTTCCTTAAACTTAAAATTTCAAAAAAATGAAACTTTTCGGGGTAAGGAAATCGATACCTGAAAAATAACGTTTAAAAATCAGCAAAATGAGAGTCCGAAAAAAAAAACAAATAGCTCCTAAGTGCTTAATATATTATTTTTTGACTTCCCTAAATTTAAAATTTCAAAAAAAATGAAACTTTTCAGCGCACGAAAATCGAGCCCTGAAAAATGACGTCTAAGAATCAGCAAAATCAGAGTAAAAAAAACAAAACAAATGGCTCCTAAGTGCTTAATATATTATTTTTTGACTTCCAAAAACTTAAAATTTCAAAAATAAATGGAAACTTTTCGTTGCACAAAAAACGAGCCCGGAAAAATGACGTCTAAAAATCAGCTCCGAAAAACAAAACAAATGGCTCCTAAGTGCTTGATATATTGTTTTTTGACTTCCCAGAACTTAAAATTTGAAAAAAAAAATGAAAATTTTCGGGGCACGAAAGTCGAGCCCTGAAAAATAACGTCTGAAAATCTGCAAAATCAGATTCCGAAAAACAAAACAAATGTCTCCTAAGTGCATAATATATTATTTTTTGACTTCACAAAACTTAGAATTTCAAAAAAAAAAAAAAAATTTCGGGGCACAAGAATCGAGCCCTAAAAATGATGTCTAAATATCAGCTAAATAAGAGTCCGAAAAACAAAACAAATGGCTCCTAAGTGCTTTATATATTATTTTGACTTCCGTAAACTTAAAATTCCAAAAAATTAAACTTTTCGGGGCACTAAGAATCGGCGAAATAAGAGTCCCAAAAACAAAACAAATGGCTCCTAATTGCTTAATATATTATTTTTTGACTTACCAAAACTTGAAATTTAAAAAAAATAATGAAACTTTTTGGGGCACGGAAATCGAACCCTGAAATATGACGTCTAAAAATCAGCAAAATCAGAGTCCCAAAAACAAAACAAATGGCTCCTAATTGCTTAATATATTATTTTTTGACTTACCAAACTTAAAATTTCAAAAAAAATTGAAACATTTCGTTGCACGAAAATCGAGCACGGAAAAATGACGTCTAAAAATCAGCAAAATCATACTCCGAAAAACAAAACAAATGGCTTCTAAGTGCTTAATATGTTGTTTTTTGACTTCCCAAACTTGAAAATTAAAAAAAATGAAATTTTTCGGGGCACGAAAATCGAGCCCTGAAAAATGACATCTAAGAATCAGCGAAATCAGAGTCCCAAAAACAAAACAAATGGCTCCTAATTTCTTAATATATTATTTTTTGACTTACCAAAACTTAAAATTTCAAAAAAAATGAAACTTTTCGTTGCACGAAAATCGAGCCCTGAAAAATGACGTCTAAGAATCATCAAAATCATACTCCCAAAAACAAAACAAATGGCTCCTAAGTGCTTAATATGTTGTTTTTTGACTTCCCAAAATTTGAAATTTAAAACAAAAATGAAACTTTTTGGGGCACGAAAATCGAGCCCTGAAATATGACTTCTAAACATCAGCAACATCAGAGTCCCAAAAACAAAACAAATGGCTCCTAATTGCTTAATATATTATTTTTTGACTTACCAAAACTTAAAATTTCAAACAAAATGGAAACTTTTCGTTGCACGAAAATCGAGCCCTGAAAAATGACGTCTAAAAATCAACAAATTCATACTCCGAAAAACAAAACAAATGGCTCCTAAGTGCTTAATATGTTGTTTTTTGACTTCCCAAAACTTGAAATTTAAAAAAAAATGAAACTTTTCGGGGCACGAAAACGAGCCCTGAAAAATGACGTCTAAGAATCATCGAAATCGGAGTCCCAAAAACAAAACAAATGGCTCCTAATTCCTTAATATATTATTTTTTGACTTACCAAAACTTAAAATTTCAAAAAAAAAAAATGGAAACTTTTCGTTGCCCGAAAATCGAGCCTTGAAAAATGACTTCTAAAAATCAGCAAAATCATACTCCGAAAAACAAAAACAAATGGCTCCTAAGTGCTTAATATATTATTTTTTGACTTCCCAAAACTTGAAATTTTAAAAAAAAATGAAACTTTTCGGGGCACGAAAACTAGCCCTGAAAAATGACGTCTAAGAATCATCGAAATCGGAGTCCCAAAAACAAAACAAATGGCTCCTAATTGCTTAATATATTATTTTTTGACTTCCAAAAACATAAGATTTCAAAAAAAATGGACACTTTTCGTTGCACGAAAAACGAGCCCTGAAAAATGACGTCTAAAAATCAGAGTCAGAAAAACAAAACAAATGGCTCCTAGGTGCTTCATATATTATTTTTTTATTTCCCTAAACTTAAAATTTCAAAAAAAATGAAACTTTTTGGGGTACGAAAATCGAGCAATGAAAAAGGACGTCTAAAAATCAGCAAAATCAGAGTCTGAAAAACAAAATAACTGGCTCCTAAGTGAATATTATTTTTAGACATCCTAAAATTAAAAGTCTAAAAAAAATGAAACTTTTTGAGGTACGAAAATCGCGCACTGAAATATGACTTCTAAAAATCAGCAAATCAGAGTCCGAAAAACAAAACAAATGGCTCCTAATTGCATAATATAGTATTTTTTGACTTAGAAAACTTAAAATTTCAAAAAAAATTGAAACATTTCGTTGCACGAAAATCGAGCACTGAAAAATGAGGTCTAAAAATCAGCAAAATCATACTCCGAAAAACAAAATAAATGGCTTCTAAGTGCTTAATATGTTGTTTTTTGACTTCCCAAACTTGAAATTTAAAAAAAATGAAATTTTCGGGACACGAAAATCGAGCCCTGAAAAATGACATCTAAGAATCAGCGAAATCAGAGTCCCAAAAACAAAACAAATGGCTCCTAATTTCTTAATATATTATTTTTTAACTTATCAAAACTTAAAATGTCAAAAAAAATGAAACTTTTCGGGGTACGGAAATCGATCCATGAAAAATAACGTTTAAAAATAAGCAAAATGAGAGTCCGAAAAAAAAAACAAATAGCTCCTAAGTGCTTAATATATTAATTTTTGACTTCCTTAAACTTAAAATTTTAAAAAAAATGAAACTTTTCGGGGTAAGGAAATCGATACCTGAAAAATTACGTTTAAAAATCAGCAAAATGAGAGTCCGAAAAAAAAAACAAATAGCTCCTAAGTGCTTAATATATTATTTTTTGACTTCCCTAAATTTAAAATTTCAAAAAAAATGAAACTTTTCAGCGCACGAAAATCGAGCCCTGAAAAATGACGTCTAAGAATCAGCAAAATCAGAGTAAAAAAAACAAAACAAATGGCTCCTAAGTGCTTAATATATTATTTTTTGACTTCCAAAAACTTAAAATTTCAAAAAAAAATGGAAACTTTTCGTTGCACAAAAAACGAGCCCTGAAAAATGACGTCTAAAAATCAGCTCCGAAAAACAAAACAAATGGCTCCTAAGTGCTTGATATATTGTTTTTTGACTTCCCAGAACTTAAAATTTGAAAAAAAAAATGAAAATTTTTGGGGCACGAAAGTCGAGCCCTGAAAAATAACGTCTGAAAATCTGCAAAATCAGATTCCGAAAAACAAAACAAATGTCTCCTAAGTGCATAATATATTATTTTTTGACTTCACAAAACTTAGAATTTCAAAAAAAAAAAAAAATTCGGGGCACAAGAATCGAGCCCTAAAAATGATGTCTAAATATCAGCTAAATAAGAGTCCGAAAAATAAAACAAATGGCTCCTAAGTGCTTTATATATTATTTTGACTTCCGTAAACTTAAAATTCCAAAAAATTAAACTTTTCGGGGCACTAAGAATCGGCGAAATCAGAGTCCCAAAAACAAAACAAATGGCTCCTAATTGCTTAATATATTATTTTTTGACTTACCAAAACTTGAAATTTAAAAAAAATAATGAAACTTTTTGGGGCACGGAAATCGAACCCTGAAATATGACGTCTAAAAATCAGCAAAATCAGAGTCCCAAAAACAAAACAAATGGCTCCTAATTGCTTAATATATTAGTTTTTGACTTACCAAACTTAAAATTTCAAAAAAAATTGAAACATTTCGTTGCACGAAAATCAAGCACAGAAAAATGACGTCTAAAAATCAGCAAAATCATACTCCGAAAAACAAAACAAATGGCTTCTAAGTGCTTAATATGTTGTTTTTTGACTTCCCAAACTTGAAAATTAAAAAAAAATGAAATTTTTCGGGGCACGAAAATCGAGCCCTGAAAAATGACATCTAAGAATCAGCGAAATCAGAGTCCCAAAAACAAAACAAATGGCTCCTAATTTCTTAATATATTATTTTTTGACTTACCAAAACTTATAATTTCAAAAAAAATGAAATTTTTCGTTGCACGAAAATCGAGCCCTGAAAAATGACGTCTAAGAATCATCAAAATCATACTCCCAAAAACAAAACAAATGGCTCCTAAGTGCTTAATATGTTGTTTTTTAACTTCCCAAAATTTGAAATTTAAAACAAAAATGAAACTTTTTGGGGCACGAAAATCGAGCCCTGAAATATGACGTCTAAACATCAGCAACATCAGAGTCCCAAAAACAAAACAAATGGCTCCTAATTGCTTAATATATTATTTTTTGACTTACCAAAACTTAAAATTTCAAACAAAATGGAAACTTTTCGTTGCACGAAAATCGAGCCCTGAAAAATGACGTCTAAAAATCAGCAAATTCATACTCCGAAAAACAAAACAAATGGCTCCTAAGTGCTTAATATGTTGTTTTTTGACTTCCCAAAACTTGAAATTTAAAAAAAAATGAAACTTTTCGGGGCACGAAAACGAGCCCTGAAAAATGACGTCTAAGAATCATCGAAATCGGAGTCCCAAAAACAAAACAAATGGCTCCTAATTCCTTAATATATTATTTTTTGACTTACCAAAACTTAAAATTTCAAAAAAAAAAAATGGAAACTTTTCGTTGCCGGAAAATCGAGCCTTGAAAAATGACGTCTAAAAATCAGCAAAATCATACTCCGAAAAACAAAAACAAATGGCTCCTAAGTGCTTAATATATTATTTTTTGACTTCCCAAAACTTGAAATTTAAAAAAAAAAATGAAACTTTTCGGGGCACGAAAACTAGCCCTGAAAAATGACGTCTAAGAATCATCGAAATCGGAGTCCCAAAAACAAAACAAATGGCTCCTAATTGCTTAATATATTATTTTTTGACTTCCAAAAACTTAAAATTTCAAAAAAAATGGACACTTTTCGTTGCACGAAAAACGAGCCCTGAAAAATGACGTCTAAAAATCAGAGTCAGAAAAACAAAACAAATGGCTCCTCGGTGCTTCATATATTATTTTTTGATTTCCCTAAACTTAAAATTTCAAAAAAAATGAAACTTTTTGGGGTACGAAAATCGAGCAATGAAAAAGGACGTCTAAAAATCAGCAAAATCAGAGTCCGAAAAACAAAATAAATGGCTCCTAAGTGAATATTATTTTTAGACATCCTAAAATTAAAAGTCTAAAAAAAATGAAACTTTTTGAGGTACGAAAATCGCGCACTGAAATATGACTTCTAAAAATCAGCAAATCAGAGTCCGAAAAACAAAACAAATGGCTCCTAATTGCATAATAAGTATTTTTTGACTTACAAAACTTAAAATTTCAAAAAAAATTGAAACATTTCGTTGCACGAAAATCGAGCACTGAAAAATGAGGTCTAAAAATCAGCAAAATCATACTCCGAAAAACAAAATAAATGGCTTCTAAGTGCTTAATATGTTGTTTTTTGACTTCCCAAACTTGAAATTTAAAAAAATTGAAACTTTTCGGGACACGAAAATCGAGCCCTGAAAAACGACATCTAAGAATCAGCGAAATCAGAGTCCCAAAAACAAAACAAATGGCTCCTAATTTCTTAATATATTATTTTTTAACTTATCAAAACTTAAAATGTCAAAAAAAATGAAACTTTTCGGGGTACGGAAATCGATCCCTGAAAAATAACGTTTAAAAATCAGCAAAATGAGAGTCCGAAAAAAAAAACAAATTGCTCCTAAGTGCTTAATATATTAATTTTTGACTTCCTTAAACTTAAAATTTTAAAAAAAATGAAACTTTTCGGGGTAAGGAAATCGATACCTGAAAAATAACGTTTAAAAATCAGCAAAATGAGAGTCCGAAAAAAAAAACAAATAGCTCCTAAGTGCTTAATATATTATTTTTTGACTTCCCCAAATTTAAAATTTCAAAAAAAATGAAACTTTTCAGCGCACGAAAATCGAGCCCTGAAAAATGACGTCTAAGAATCAGCAAAATCAGAGTAAAAAAAACAAAACAAATGGCTCCTAAGTGCTTAATATATTATTTTTTGACTTCCAAAAACTTAAAATTTCAAAAAAAAATGGAAACTTTTCGTTGCACAAAAAACGAGCCCTGAAAAATGACGTCTAAAAATCAGCTCCGAAAAACAAAACAAATGGCTCCTAAGTGCTTGATATATTGTTTTTTGACTTCCCAGAACTTAAAATTTGAAAAAAAAAATGAAAATTTTCGGGACACGAAAATCGAGCCCTGAAAAATGACATCTAAGAATCAGCGAAATCAGAGTCCCAAAAACAAAACAAATGGCTCCTAATTTCTTAATATATTATTTTTTAACTTATCAAAACTTAAAATGTCAAAAAAAATGAAACTTTTCGGGGTAAGGAAATCGATACCTGAAAAATAACGTTTAAAAATCAATAAAATGAGAGTCCGTAAAAAAAAACAAATAGCTCCTAAGTGCTTAATATATTATTTTTTGACTTCCCTAAATTTAAAATTTCAAAAAAAATGAAACTTTTCAGCGCACGAAAATCGAGCCCTGAAAAATGACGTCTAAGAATCAGCAAAATCAGAGTAAAAAAAACAAAACAAATGGCTCCTAAGTGCTTAATATATTATTTTTTGACTTCCAAAAACTTAAAATTTCAAAAAAAAATGGAAACTTTTCGTTGCACAAAAAACGAGCCCTGAAAAATGACGTCTAAAAATCAGCTCCGAAAAACAAAACAAATGGCTCCTAAGTGCTTGATATATTGTTTTTTGACTTCCCAGAACTTAAAATTTGAAAAAAAAAATGAAAATTTTCGGGGCACGAAAGTCGAGCCCTGAAAAATAACGTCTGAAAATCTGCAAAATCAGATTCCGAAAAACAAAACAAATGTCTCCTAAGTGCATAATATATTATTTTTTGACATCACAAAACTTAGAATTTAAAAAAAAAAAAAAATTTCGGGGCACAAGAATCGAGCCCTAAAAATGATGTCTAAATATCAGCTAAATAAGAGTCCGAAGAATAAAACAAATGGCTCCTAAGTGCTTTATATATTATTTTGACTTCCGTAAACTTAAAATTCCAAAAAATTAAACTTTTCGGGCCACTAAGAATCGGCGAAATCAGAGTCGCAAAAACAAAACAAATGGCTCCTAATTGCTTAATATATTATTTTTTGACTTACCAAAACTTGAAATTTAAAAAAAATAATGAAACTTTTTGGGGCACGGAAATCGAACCCTGAAATATGACGTCTAAAAATCAGCAAAATCAGAGTCCCAAAAACAAAACAAATGGCTCCTAATTGCTTAATATATTATTTTTTGACTTACCAAACTTAAAATTTCAAAAAAAATTGAAACATTTCGTTGCACGAAAATCGAGAAAAATGACGTCTAAAAATCAGCAAAATCATACTCCAAAAAACAAAACCAATGGCTTCTAAGTGCTTAATATGTTGTTTTTTGACTTCCCAAACTTGAAAATTAAAAAAAAATGAAATTTTTCGGGGCACGAAAATCGAGCCCTGAAAAATGACATCTAAGAATCAGCGAAATCAGAGTCCCAAAAACAAAACAAATGGCTCCTAATTTCTTAATATATTATTTTTTGACTTACCAAAACTTAAAATTTCAAAAAAAATGAAACTTTTCGTTGCAAGAAAATCGAGCCCTGAAAAATGACGTCTAAGAATCATCAAAATCATACTCCCAAAAACAAAACAAATGGCTCCTAAGTGCTTAATATGTTGTTTTTTGACTTCCCAAAATTTTAAATTTAAAACAAAAATGAAACTTTTTGGGGCACGAAAATCGAGCCCTGAAATATGACGTCTAAACATCAGCAACATCAGAGTCCCAAAAACAAAACAAATGGCTCCTAATTGCTTAATATATTATTTTTTGACTTACCAAAACTTAAAATTTCAAACAAAATGGAAACTTTTCGTTGCACGAAAATCGAGCCCTGAAAAATGACGTCTAAAAATCAGCAAAATCATACTCCGAAAAACAAAAACAAATGGCTCCTAAGTGCTTAATATATTATTTTTTGACTTCCCAAAACTTGAAATTTAAAAAAAAATGAAACTTTTCGGGGCACGAAAACTAGCCCTGAAAAATGACGTCTAAGAATCATCGAAATCGGAGTCCCAAAAACAAAACAAATGGCTCCTAATTGCTTAATATATTATTTTTTGACTTCCAAAAACTTAAAATTTCAAAAAAAATGGTCACTTTTCGTTGCACGAAAAACGAGCCCTGAAAAATGACGTCTAAAAATCAGAGTCAGAAAAACAAAACAAATGGCTCCTAGGTGCTTCATATATTATTTTTTGATTTCCCTAAACTTGAAATTTCAAAAAAAATGAAACTTTTTGGGGTACAAAAATCAGCAAAATCAGAGTCCGAAAAACAAAATAACTGGCTCCTAAGTGAATATTATTTTTAGACATCCTAAAATTAAAAGTCTAAAAAAAATGAAACTTTTTGAGGTACGAAAATCGAGCACTGAAATATGACTTCTAAAAATCAGCAAATCAGAGTCCGAAAAACAAAACAAATGGCTCCTAATTGCATAATATAGTATTTTTTGACTTACAAAACTTAAAATTTCAAAAAAAATTGAAACATTTCGTTGCACTAAAATCGAGCACTGAAAAATGAGGTCTAAAAATCAGCAAAATCATACTCCGAAAAACAAAATAAATGGCTTCTAAGTGCTTAATATGTTGTTTTTTGACTTCCCAAACTTGAAATTTAAAAAAAATGAAACTTTTCGGGACACGAAAATCGAGCCCTGAAAAATGACATCTAAGAATCAACGAAATCAGAGTCCCAAAAACAAAACAAATGGCTCCTAATTTCTTAATATATTATTTTTTAACTTATCAAAACTTAAAATTTCAAAAAAAATGGAAACTTTTCGTTGCACGAAAATCGAACCCTTAAAAATAACGTCTAAAAATCAGCAGAATCATACTCCCAAAAACAAAACAAAATGGCTCCTAAGTGCTTAATATGTTGTTTTTTGACTTCCCAAAATTTGAACTTTAAAAAAAAATGAACCTTTTTGGGGCACGGAAATCGAGCCCTGAAATATGACGTCTAAAAATCAGCAAAATCAGAGTCCCAAAAACAAAACAAATGGCTCCTAATTGCTTAATATCTTATTTTTTGACTTACCAAAACTTAAAATTTCAAACAATATGGAAACCTTTCGTTGCACGAAAATCGAGCCTTGAAAAATGACGTCTAAAAATCAGCAAAATCATACTCCGAAAAACAAAAACAAATGGCTCCTAAGTGCTTAATATATTATTTTTTGACTTCCCAAAACTTGAAATTTAAAAAAAAATGAAACTTTTCGGGGCACGAAAACGAGCCCTGAAAAATGACGTCTAAGAATCATCGAAATCGGAGTCCCAAAAACAAAACAAATGGCTCCTAATTGCTTAATATATTATTTTTTGACTTCCAAAAACTTAAAATTTCAAAAAAAATGGACACTTTTCTTAGCACGAAAAACGAGCCCTGAAAAATGACGTCTAAAAATCAGAGTCCGAAAAACAAGACAAATGGCTCCTAAGTGCTTCATATATTATTTTTTGATGTCCCTAAACTTAAAATTTCAAAAAAAATTAAACTTTTTGGGGTACGAAAATCGAGCTATGAAAAAGGACGTCTAAAAATCAGCAAAATCAGAGTACGAAATACAAAATAACTGGCTCCTAAGTGCTTCATATATTATTTTTAGACATCCTAAAATTTAAAATCTAAAAAAAATGAAACTTTTTGAGGTGCGAAAATCAAGCACTGAAATATGACTTCTAAAAATCAGCAAATCAGAGTCCGAAAAACAAAACAAATGGCACATAAGTGCTTAATATATTATTTTTTGACTTCCCAAAACTTAAAATTTCAAAAAAATTGAAACATTTCGTTGCACGAAAATCGAGCACTGAAAAATGAGGTCTAAAAATCAGCAAAATCATACTCCGAAAAACAAAACAAATGGCTTCTAAGTGCTTAATATGTTGTTTTTTGACTTCCCAAACTTGAAATTTAAAAACAATGAAACTTTTCGGGACACGAAAATCGAGCCCTGAAAAATGACATCTAAGAATCAGCGAAATCAGAGTCCCAAAAACAATACAAATGGCTTCTAATTTCTTAATATATTATTTTTTAACTTACCAAAACTTAAAATTTCAAAAAAAATGGAAACTTTTCGTTGCACGAAAATCGAACCCTTAAAAATGACGTCTAAAAATCAGCAAAATCATACTCCCAAAAACAAAACAAATGGCTCCTAAGTGCTTAATATGTTGTTTTTTGACTTCCCAAAATTTGAACTTTAAAAAAAAATGAACCTTTTTGGGGCACGGAAATCGAGCCCTGAAATATGACGTCTAAAAATCAGCAAAATCAGAGTCCCAAAAACAAAACAAATGGCTCCTAATTGCTTAATATATTATTTTTTGACTTACCAAAACTTAAAATTTCAAACAATATGGAAACTTTTCGTTGCACGAAAATCGAGCCCTGAAAAATGACGTCTAAAAATCAGCAAAATCATACTCCGAAAATCAAAACAAATGGCTCCTAAGGGCTTAATATGTTGTTTTTTGACTTCCCAAAACTTGAAATTTAAAAAAAAAATGAAACTTTTCGGGGCACGAAAACGAGCACTGAAAAATGACGTCTAAGAATCATCGAAATCGGGGTCCCAAAAGCAAAACAAATGGCTCCTAATTGCTTAATATATTATTTTTTGACTTACCAAAGCTTAAAATTTCAAAAAAAAAATGGAAACTTTTCGTTGCCCGAAAATCGAGCCCTGAAAAATGACGTCTAAAAATCAGCAAAATCATACTCCGAAAAACAAAAACAAATGGCTCCTAAGTGCTTAATATATTATTTTTTGACTTCCCAAAACTTGAAATTTTAAAAAAAATGAAACTTTTCGGGGCACGAAAACGAGCCCTGAAAAATGACGTCTAAGAATCATCGAAATCGGAGTCCCAAAAACAAAACAAATGGCTCCTAATTGCTTAATATATTATTTTTTGACTTCCAAAAACTTAAAATTTCAAAAAAAATGGACACTTTTCTTAGCACGAAAAACGAGCCCTGAAAAATGACGTCTAAAAATCAGAGTCCGAAAAACAAAACAAATGGCTCCTAAGTGCTTCATATATTATTTTTTGATTTCCCTAAACTTAAAATTTCAAAAAAAAATTAAACTTTTTGGGGTACGAAAATCGAGCTATGAAAAAGGACGTCTAAAAATCAGCAAAATCAGAGTACGAAAAACAAAATAACTGGCTCCTAAGTGCTTCATATATTATTTTTAGACATCCTAAAATTTAAAATCTAAAAAAAATGAAACTTTTTGAGGTACGAAAATCAAGCACTGAAATATGACTTCTAAAAATCAGCAAATCAGAGTCCGAAAAACAAAACAAATGGCACATAAGTGCTGAATATATTATTTTTTGACTTCCCAAAACTTAAAATTTCAAAAAAAATGAAAACTTTTCGGGGCAGGGAAATCGAGCCCTGAAAAATGACGTCTAAGAATCAGCAAAATCAGAGTCTGACAAACAAAATAAGTGGCTACTAAGTGCTTAATATATTATTTTTTGGCTTCCGAAAACTTAAAATTTCAAAAAAAATTGAACTTTTCAGGGTACGAAAATCGAGCCCTGAAAAATAACGTCTTAAAATCAGCTAAATCAGTGTCCGAAAAACAAAACAAATGCCTCCTAAATGCTTAATATATTATTTTTTGATCTCCCAAAACATAAAATGTCAAAAATAATGAAACTTTTCGGGGCACAGAAATTCGGCCCTGAAAAATGACGTCTAAAAATCAGCAAAACCAGAATCCGAAAAACAAAACAAATGGTTCCTAAGTGCTTCATATATTATTTTTTGACATCCCAAAACTTAGAATTTCAAGAAAATCGAAACTTTTCGGGGGCATGAAAGTCGAGCCGTGAAAAATAACATCTAAAAATAAACAAAACCAGATTCCGAAAAACAAAACAAATGTCTCATATGTGCTAAATATATTATTTATTGACTTCCCAAAACTTAAAATTTCAAAAAAAAAAACAAACTTTTCGGGTCACGAAAATCGATCACCGAAAATGATGTCTAAAAATCAGCTAAATAGCAGTTCGAAAAACAAAACAAATGGCTCCTAATTGCTTAATATATTATTTTTTGACTTACCAAAGCTTAAAATTTCAAAAAAAAAAAATGGAAACTTTTCGTTGCCCGATAATCGAGACCTGAAAAATGACGTCTAAAAATCAGCAAAATCATACTCCGAAAAACAAAAACAAATGGCTCCTAAGTGCTTAATATATTATTTTTTGACTTCCCAAAACTTGAAATTTAAAAAGAAATGAAACTTTTCGGGGCACGAAAACGAGCCTTGAAAAATGACGGCTAAGAATCATCGAAATCGGAGTCCCAAAAACAAAACAAATGGCTCCTAATTGCTTAATATATTATTTTTTGACTTCCAAAAACTTAAAATTTCAAAAAAAAATGGACACTTTTCTTAGCACGAAAAACGAGCCCTGAAAAATGACGTCTAAAAATCAGAGTCCGAAAAACAAAACAAATGGCTCCTAAGTGCTTCATATATTATTTTTTGATTTCCCTAAACTTAAAATTTCAAAAAAAATTAAACTTTTTGGGGTACGAAAATCGAGCTATGAAAAAGGACGTCTAAAAATCAGCAAAATCAGAGTACGAAAAACAAAATAACTGGCTCCCAAGTGCTTCATATATTATTTTTAGACATTCTAAAATTTAAAATCTAAAAAAAATGAAACTTTTTGAGGTGCGAAAATCAAGCACTGAAATATGACTTCTAAAAATCAGCAAATCAGAGTCCGAAAAACAAAACAAATGGCACATAAGTGCTTAATATATTATTTTTTGACTTCCCAAAACATAAGATTTCAAAAAAAATGAAAACTTTTCGGGGCACGAAAATCGAGCCCTGAAAAATGAAGTCTAAGAATCAGCAAAATCAGAGTCTGACAAACAAAATAAGTGGCTCCTAAGTGCTTAATATATTATTTTTTGTCTTCCGAAAACTTAAAATTTCAAAAAAAATTGAACTTTTCGGGGTACGAAAATCGAGCCCTGAAAAATAACGTCTTAAAATCAGCTAAATCAGTGTCCGAAAAACAAAACAAATGCCTCCTAAATGCTTAATATATTATTTTTTGATCTCCCAAAACATAAAATGTCAAAAATAATGAAACTTTTCGGGGCACAGAAATTCGGCCCTGAAAAATGACGTCTAAAAATCAGCAAAACCTGAATCCGAAAAACAAAACAAATGGTTCCTAAGTGCTTCATATATTATTTTTTGACATCCCAAAACTTAGAATTTCAAGAAAATCGAAACTTTTCGGGGGCACGAAAGGCGAGCCGTGAAAAATAACATCTAAAAATAAACAAAATCAGATTCCGAAAAACAAAACAAATGTCTCATAAGTGCTTGATATATTATTTATTGACTTCCAAAAACTTAAAATTTCAAAAAAAAAAAACAAACTTTTCGGGTCACGAAAATCGAGCACCGAAAATGATGTCTAAAAATCAGCTAAATAAGAGTCCGAAAAACAAAACAAATGGCTCCTAAGTGCTTCATATATTATTTTTTGACATCCCAAAACTTGAAATTTTAAAAAACAAATGAAACTTTTCGGGGCACGGAAATCGATCCCCGAAAAATGACATCTAAAAATCAGCAAATCTAAGTCCGAAAAACAAAACAAATTGCTCCTAAGTGCTTCATATATTATTTTTGGATTTCCCTAAACTTAAAATTTCGAAAAAAATGAAAATTTTCGGGGCATGAAAATCGAGCCCTGAAAAATGACGTCTAAGAATCAGCAAAATCAGAGTCCGAAAAACAAAATAAATGGCTCCTAAGTGCTAATATATTATTTTTTGATTTCCCAATCTTAAAATTTTAAAAAAATGAAACTTTTCCGGTTACGGAAATCGAGCTTTGAAAAATGACGTCTAAGAATGAGCAAAATCAGAATCCAAAAAACATAAGAAATGGCTCCTAAGTGCTTCATATATTATTTTTTAACTTCCCTAAACTTAATATTTAAAAAAAAATGAAACTTTTCGGGGCACAAAAATCGAGACTTGAAACATGACGTCTAAAAATCAGCAAAATTATAGTCCGAAAAACAAAACAAATGGCTCCTAAGTGCTTCATATATTATTTTTTACTTCCCAAAACTTAAAATTTAAAAGAAAATGAAACTTTTCGGGGCACGAAAATCGAGGCCAAAAAATTGACTTCTACAAATCAGCAAAATCAGAGTTCAAAAAACAAAACAAATGGCTCCTAAGTGCTTCATAGATTATTTTTTGACTTCCATAAACTTAAAATTTCAATTAAATGAAACTTTTTGGGGCACGAAAATCGAGCCCTGAAAAATGACGTCATAAAATCAGCTAAATCAGAGTCCGAAAAATAAAACAAATGGCACCTAAGTGCTTAGTATATTAATTTTTGACTTCTAAAAACTTAAAATGTCAAAAAAAATGAAACTTTTCGGGGTACGAAAATCGATCCCTGAAAAATAACGTTTAAAAATCAGCAAAATGAGAGTCCGAAAAAAAAACAAATAGCTCATAAGTGCTTAATATATTAATTTTTGACTTCCTTAAACTTAAAATTTCAAAAAAAAAAAGAAACTTTTCGGGGTAAGGAAATCGATACCTGAAAAATAACGTTTAAAAATCAGCAAAATGAGAGTCCGAATAAAAAAACAAATAGCTCCTAAGTGCTTAATATATTATTTTTTGACTTCCCTAAATTTCAAATTTCAAAAAAAATGAAACTTTTCAGCGCACGAAAATCGAGCCCTGAAAAATGACGTCTAAGAATCAACAAAATCAGAGTAAAAAAAACAAAACAAATGGCTCCTAAGTGCTTGATATATTATTTTTTGACTTCCAAAAACATAAAATTTCAAAAAAAATGGAAACTTTTCGTTGCACAAAAAACGAGCCCTGAAAAATGACGTCTAAAAATCAGTTCCGAAAAACAAAACAAATAGCTCCTAAGTGCTTGATATATTGTTTTTTGACTTCCCAGAACTTAAAATTTGAAAAAAAAATGAAAATTTTCGGGGCACGAAAGACTAGCCCTGAAAAATAACGTCTGAAAATCTGCAAAATCAGATTCCGAAAAACAAAACAAATGTCTCCTAAGTGCATAATATATTATTTTTTGACTTCACAAAACTTAGAATTTCAAAAAAAAAAAAAATTCGGGGCACGAGAATCGAGCCTTAAAAATGATGTCTAAAAATCAGCTAAATAAGAGTCCGAAAAACAAAACAAATGGCTCCTAAGTGCTTTATATATTATTTTGACTTCCGTAAACTTAAAATTCCAAAAAATTAAACTTTTCGGGGCACTAAGAATCGGCGAAATCAGAGTCCCAAAAACAAAACAAATGGCTCTTAATTGCTTAATATATTATTTTTTGACTTACCAAAACTTGAAATTTAAAAAAAATAATGAAACTTTTTGGGGCACGGAAATCGAACCCTGAAATATGACGTCTAAAAATCAGCAAAATCAGAGTCCCAAAAACAAAACAAATGGCTCCTAATTGCTTAATATATTGTTTTTTGACTTACCAAACTTAAAATTTCAAAAAAAATTGAAACATTTCGTTGCACGAAAATCGAGCACAGAAAAATGACGTCTAAAAATCAGCAAAATCATACTCCGAGAAACAAAACAAATGGCTTCTAAGTGCTTAATATGTTGTTTTTTGACTTCCCAAACTTGGAATTTAAAAAAAAATGAAATTTTTCGGGGCACGAAAATCGAGCCCTGAAAAATGACATCTAAGAATCAGCGAAATCAGAGTCCCAAAAACAAAACAAATGGCTCCTAATTTCTTAATATATTATTTTTTAACTTATCAAAACTTAAAATTTCAAAAAAAATGGAAACTTTTCGTTGCACGAAAATCGAACCCTTAAAAATAACGTCTAAAAATCAGCAGAATCATACTCCCAAAAACAAAACAAAATGGCTCCTAAGTGCTTAATATGTTGTTTTTTGACTTCCCAAAATTTGAACTTTAAAAAAAAATGAACCTTTTTGGGGCACGGAAATCGAGCCCTGAAATATGACGTCTAAAAATCAGCAAAATCAGAGTCCCAAAAACAAAACAAATGGCTCCTAATTGCTTAATATCTTATTTTTTGACTTACCAAAACTTAAAATTTCAAACAATATGGAAACCTTTCGTTGCACGAAAATCGAGCCTTGAAAAATGACGTCTAAAAATCAGCAAAATCATACTCCGAAAAACAAAAACAAATGGCTCCTAAGTGCTTAATATATTATTTTTTGACTTCCCAAAACTTGAAATTTAAAAAAAAATGAAACTTTTCGGGGCACGAAAACGAGCCCTGAAAAATGACGTCTAAGAATCATCGAAATCGGAGTCCCAAAAACAAAACAAATGGCTCCTAATTGCTTAATATATTATTTTTTGACTTCCAAAAACTTAAAATTTCAAAAAAAATGGACACTTTTCTTAGCACGAAAAACGAGCCCTGAAAAATGACGTCTAAAAATCAGAGTCCGAAAAACAAGACAAATGGCTCCTAAGTGCTTCATATATTATTTTTTGATGTCCCTAAACTTAAAATTTCAAAAAAAATTAAACTTTTTGGGGTACGAAAATCGAGCTATGAAAAAGGACGTCTAAAAATCAGCAAAATCAGAGTACGAAATACAAAATAACTGGCTCCTAAGTGCTTCATATATTATTTTTAGACATCCTAAAATTTAAAATCTAAAAAAAATGAAACTTTTTGAGGTGCGAAAATCAAGCACTGAAATATGACTTCTAAAAATCAGCAAATCAGAGTCCGAAAAACAAAACAAATGGCACATAAGTGCTTAATATATTATTTTTTGACTTCCCAAAACTTAAAATTTCAAAAAAATTGAAACATTTCGTTGCACGAAAATCGAGCACTGAAAAATGAGGTCTAAAAATCAGCAAAATCATACTCCGAAAAACAAAACAAATGGCTTCTAAGTGCTTAATATGTTGTTTTTTGACTTCCCAAACTTGAAATTTAAAAACAATGAAACTTTTCGGGACACGAAAATCGAGCCCTGAAAAATGACATCTAAGAATCAGCGAAATCAGAGTCCCAAAAACAATACAAATGGCTTCTAATTTCTTAATATATTATTTTTTAACATACCAAAACTTAAAATTTCAAAAAAAATGGAAACTTTTCGTTGCACGAAAATCGAACCCTTAAAAATGACGTCTAAAAATCAGCAAAATCATACTCCCAAAAACAAAACAAATGGCTCCTAAGTGCTTAATATGTTGTTTTTTGACTTCCCAAAATTTGAACTTTAAAAAAAAATGAACCTTTTTGGGGCACGGAAATCGAGCCCTGAAATATGACGTCTAAAAATCAGCAAAATCAGAGTCCCAAAAACAAAACAAATGGCTCCTAATTGCTTAATATATTATTTTTTGACTTACCAAAACTTAAAATTTCAAACAATATGGAAACTTTTCGTTGCACGAAAATCGAGCCCTGAAAAATGACGTCTAAAAATCAGCAAAATCATACTCCGAAAATCAAAACAAATGGCTCCTAAGGGCTTAATATGTTGTTTTTTGACTTCCCAAAACTTGAAATTTAAAAAAAAAATGAAACTTTTCGGGGCACGAAAACGAGCACTGAAAAATGACGTCTAAGAATCATCGAAATCGGGGTCCCAAAAGCAAAACAAATGGCTCCTAATTGCTTAATATATTATTTTTTGACTTACCAAAGCTTAAAATTTCAAAAAAAAAATGGAAACTTTTCGTTGCCCGAAAATCGAGCCCTGAAAAATGACGTCTAAAAATCAGCAAAATCATACTCCGAAAAACAAAAACAAATGGCTCCTAAGTGCTTAATATATTATTTTTTGACTTCCCAAAACTTGAAATTTTAAAAAAAATGAAACTTTTCGGGGCACGAAAACGAGCCCTGAAAAATGACGTCTAAGAATCATCGAAATCGGAGTCCCAAAAACAAAACAAATGGCTCCTAATTGCTTAATATATTATTTTTTGACTTCCAAAAACTTAAAATTTCAAAAAAAATGGACACTTTTCTTAGCACGAAAAACGAGCCCTGAAAAATGACGTCTAAAAATCAGAGTCCGAAAAACAAAACAAATGGCTCCTAAGTGCTTCATATATTATTTTTTGATTTCCCTAAACTTAAAATTTCAAAAAAAAATTAAACTTTTTGGGGTACGAAAATCGAGCTATGAAAAAGGACGTCTAAAAATCAGCAAAATCAGAGTACGAAAAACAAAATAACTGGCTCCTAAGTGCTTCATATATTATTTTTAGACATCCTAAAATTTAAAATCTAAAAAAAATGAAACTTTTTGAGGTACGAAAATCAAGCACTGAAATATGACTTCTAAAAATCAGCAAATCAGAGTCCGAAAAACAAAACAAATGGCACATAAGTGCTGAATATATTATTTTTTGACTTCCCAAAACTTAAAATTTCAAAAAAAATGAAAACTTTTCGGGGCAGGGAAATCGAGCCCTGAAAAATGACGTCTAAGAATCAGCAAAATCAGAGTCTGACAAACAAAATAAGTGGCTACTAAGTGCTTAATATATTATTTTTTGGCTTCCGAAAACTTAAAATTTCAAAAAAAATTGAACTTTTCAGGGTACGAAAATCGAGCCCTGAAAAATAACGTCTTAAAATCAGCTAAATCAGTGTCCGAAAAACAAAACAAATGCCTCCTAAATGCTTAATATATTATTTTTTGATCTCCCAAAACATAAAATGTCAAAAATAATGAAACTTTTCGGGGCACAGAAATTCGGCCCTGAAAAATGACGTCTAAAAATCAGCAAAACCAGAATCCGAAAAACAAAACAAATGGTTCCTAAGTGCTTCATATATTATTTTTTGACATCCCAAAACTTAGAATTTCAAGAAAATCGAAACTTTTCGGGGGCATGAAAGTCGAGCCGTGAAAAATAACATCTAAAAATAAACAAAACCAGATTCCGAAAAACAAAACAAATGTCTCATATGTGCTAAATATATTATTTATTGACTTCCCAAAACTTAAAATTTCAAAAAAAAAAACAAACTTTTCGGGTCACGAAAATCGATCACCGAAAATGATGTCTAAAAATCAGCTAAATAGCAGTTCGAAAAACAAAACAAATGGCTCCTAATTGCTTAATATATTATTTTTTGACTTACCAAAGCTTAAAATTTCAAAAAAAAAAAATGGAAACTTTTCGTTGCCCGATAATCGAGACCTGAAAAATGACGTCTAAAAATCAGCAAAATCATACTCCGAAAAACAAAAACAAATGGCTCCTAAGTGCTTAATATATTATTTTTTGACTTCCCAAAACTTGAAATTTAAAAAGAAATGAAACTTTTCGGGGCACGAAAACGAGCCTTGAAAAATGACGGCTAAGAATCATCGAAATCGGAGTCCCAAAAACAAAACAAATGGCTCCTAATTGCTTAATATATTATTTTTTGACTTCCAAAAACTTAAAATTTCAAAAAAAAATGGACACTTTTCTTAGCACGAAAAACGAGCCCTGAAAAATGACGTCTAAAAATCAGAGTCCGAAAAACAAAACAAATGGCTCCTAAGTGCTTCATATATTATTTTTTGATTTCCCTAAACTTAAAATTTCAAAAAAAATTAAACTTTTTGGGGTACGAAAATCGAGCTATGAAAAAGGACGTCTAAAAATCAGCAAAATCAGAGTACGAAAAACAAAATAACTGGCTCCCAAGTGCTTCATATATTATTTTTAGACATTCTAAAATTTAAAATCTAAAAAAAATGAAACTTTTTGAGGTGCGAAAATCAAGCACTGAAATATGACTTCTAAAAATCAGCAAATCAGAGTCCGAAAAACAAAACAAATGGCACATAAGTGCTTAATATATTATTTTTTGACTTCCCAAAACATAAGATTTCAAAAAAAATGAAAACTTTTCGGGGCACGAAAATCGAGCCCTGAAAAATGAAGTCTAAGAATCAGCAAAATCAGAGTCTGACAAACAAAATAAGTGGCTCCTAAGTGCTTAATATATTATTTTTTGTCTTCCGAAAACTTAAAATTTCAAAAAAAATTGAACTTTTCGGGGTACGAAAATCGAGCCCTGAAAAATAACGTCTTAAAATCAGCTAAATCAGTGTCCGAAAAACAAAACAAATGCCTCCTAAATGCTTAATATATTATTTTTTGATCTCCCAAAACATAAAATGTCAAAAATAATGAAACTTTTCGGGGCACAGAAATTCGGCCCTGAAAAATGACGTCTAAAAATCAGCAAAACCTGAATCCGAAAAACAAAACAAATGGTTCCTAAGTGCTTCATATATTATTTTTTGACATCCCAAAACTTAGAATTTCAAGAAAATCGAAACTTTTCGGGGGCACGAAAGGCGAGCCGTGAAAAATAACATCTAAAAATAAACAAAATCAGATTCCGAAAAACAAAACAAATGTCTCATAAGTGCTTGATATATTATTTATTGACTTCCAAAAACTTAAAATTTCAAAAAAAAAAAACAAACTTTTCGGGTCACGAAAATCGAGCACCGAAAATGATGTCTAAAAATCAGCTAAATAAGAGTCCGAAAAACAAAACAAATGGCTCCTAAGTGCTTCATATATTATTTTTTGACATCCCAAAACTTGAAATTTTAAAAAACAAATGAAACTTTTCGGGGCACGGAAATCGATCCCCGAAAAATGACATCTAAAAATCAGCAAATCTAAGTCCGAAAAACAAAACAAATTGCTCCTAAGTGCTTCATATATTATTTTTGGATTTCCCTAAACTTAAAATTTCGAAAAAAATGAAAATTTTCGGGGCATGAAAATCGAGCCCTGAAAAATGACGTCTAAGAATCAGCAAAATCAGAGTCCGAAAAACAAAATAAATGGCTCCTAAGTGCTAATATATTATTTTTTGATTTCCCAATCTTAAAATTTTAAAAAAATGAAACTTTTCCGGTTACGGAAATCGAGCTTTGAAAAATGACGTCTAAGAATGAGCAAAATCAGAATCCAAAAAACATAAGAAATGGCTCCTAAGTGCTTCATATATTATTTTTTAACTTCCCTAAACTTAATATTTAAAAAAAAATGAAACTTTTCGGGGCACAAAAATCGAGACTTGAAACATGACGTCTAAAAATCAGCAAAATTATAGTCCGAAAAACAAAACAAATGGCTCCTAAGTGCTTCATATATTATTTTTTACTTCCCAAAACTTAAAATTTAAAAGAAAATGAAACTTTTCGGGGCACGAAAATCGAGGCCAAAAAATTGACTTCTACAAATCAGCAAAATCAGAGTTCAAAAAACAAAACAAATGGCTCCTAAGTGCTTCATAGATTATTTTTTGACTTCCATAAACTTAAAATTTCAATTAAATGAAACTTTTTGGGGCACGAAAATCGAGCCCTGAAAAATGACGTCATAAAATCAGCTAAATCAGAGTCCGAAAAATAAAACAAATGGCACCTAAGTGCTTAGTATATTAATTTTTGACTTCTAAAAACTTAAAATGTCAAAAAAAATGAAACTTTTCGGGGTACGAAAATCGATCCCTGAAAAATAACGTTTAAAAATCAGCAAAATGAGAGTCCGAAAAAAAAACAAATAGCTCATAAGTGCTTAATATATTAATTTTTGACTTCCTTAAACTTAAAATTTCAAAAAAAAAAAGAAACTTTTCGGGGTAAGGAAATCGATACCTGAAAAATAACGTTTAAAAATCAGCAAAATGAGAGTCCGAATAAAAAAACAAATAGCTCCTAAGTGCTTAATATATTATTTTTTGACTTCCCTAAATTTCAAATTTCAAAAAAAATGAAACTTTTCAGCGCACGAAAATCGAGCCCTGAAAAATGACGTCTAAGAATCAACAAAATCAGAGTAAAAAAAACAAAACAAATGGCTCCTAAGTGCTTGATATATTATTTTTTGACTTCCAAAAACATAAAATTTCAAAAAAAATGGAAACTTTTCGTTGCACAAAAAACGAGCCCTGAAAAATGACGTCTAAAAATCAGTTCCGAAAAACAAAACAAATAGCTCCTAAGTGCTTGATATATTGTTTTTTGACTTCCCAGAACTTAAAATTTGAAAAAAAAATGAAAATTTTCGGGGCACGAAAGACTAGCCCTGAAAAATAACGTCTGAAAATCTGCAAAATCAGATTCCGAAAAACAAAACAAATGTCTCCTAAGTGCATAATATATTATTTTTTGACTTCACAAAACTTAGAATTTCAAAAAAAAAAAAAATTCGGGGCACGAGAATCGAGCCTTAAAAATGATGTCTAAAAATCAGCTAAATAAGAGTCCGAAAAACAAAACAAATGGCTCCTAAGTGCTTTATATATTATTTTGACTTCCGTAAACTTAAAATTCCAAAAAATTAAACTTTTCGGGGCACTAAGAATCGGCGAAATCAGAGTCCCAAAAACAAAACAAATGGCTCTTAATTGCTTAATATATTATTTTTTGACTTACCAAAACTTGAAATTTAAAAAAAATAATGAAACTTTTTGGGGCACGGAAATCGAACCCTGAAATATGACGTCTAAAAATCAGCAAAATCAGAGTCCCAAAAACAAAACAAATGGCTCCTAATTGCTTAATATATTGTTTTTTGACTTACCAAACTTAAAATTTCAAAAAAAATTGAAACATTTCGTTGCACGAAAATCGAGCACAGAAAAATGACGTCTAAAAATCAGCAAAATCATACTCCGAGAAACAAAACAAATGGCTTCTAAGTGCTTAATATGTTGTTTTTTGACTTCCCAAACTTGGAATTTAAAAAAAAATGAAATTTTTCGGGGCACGAAAATCGAGCCCTGAAAAATGACATCTAAGAATCAGCGAAATCAGAGTCCCAAAAACAAAACAAATGGCTCCTAATTTCTTAATATATTATTTTTTGACTTACCAAAACTTAAAATTTCAAAAAAAATGAAACTTTTCGTTGCACGAAAATCGAGCCCTGAAAAATGACGTCTAAAAATCATCAAAATCATACTCCCAAAAACAAAACAAATGGCTCCTAAGTGCTTAATATGTTGTTTTTTGACTTCCCAAAATTGAAATTTAAAAAAAAAATGAAACTTTTTGGGGCACGAAAATCGAGCTCTGAAATATGACGTTTAAAAATCAGCAACATCAGAGTCCCAAAAACAAAACAAATGGCTCCTAATTGCTTAATATATTATTTTTTGACTTACCAAAACTTAAAATTTCAAACAAAATGGAAACTTTTCGTTGCACGAAAATCGAGCCCTAAAAATGACGTCTAAAAATCAGCAAAATCATATTCCGAAAAACAAAACAAATGGCTCCTAAGTGCTTAATATGTTGTTTTTTGACTTCCAAAAACTTGAAATTTTAAAAAAAATGAAACTTTTCGGGGCACGAAAACGAGCCCTGAAAAATGACGTCTAAGAATCATCGAAATCGGAGTCCCAAAAACAAAACAAATGGCTCCTAATTATTTAATATATTATTTTTTGACTTACAAAAACTTAAAATTTCAAAAAAAACGGACACTTTTCGTTGCACGAATAACGAGCCCTGAAAAATGACGTCTAAAAATCAGAGTCCGAAAAACAAAACAAATGGCTCCTAAGTGCTTCATATATTATTTTTTGATTTCCCTAAACTTAAAATTTCAAAAAAAATGAAACTTTTTGGGGTACGAAAATCGAGCTATGAAAAAGGACGTCTAAAAATCAGCAAAATCAGAGTCCGAAAAACAAAATAACTGGCTCCTAAGTGAATATTATTTTTAGACATCCTAAAATTAAAAATCTAAAAAAAATGAAACTTTTTGAGGTACGAAAATCGAGCACTGAAATATGAATTCTAAAAATCAGCAAATCAGAATCCCAAAAACAAAACAAATGGCTCCTAATTGAATAATATAGTATTTTTTGACTTACAAAACTTAAAATTTCAAAAAAAATTGAAACATTTCGTTGCACGAAAATCGAGCACTGAAAAATGAGGTCTAAAAATCAGCAAAATCATACTCCGAAAAACAAAACAAATGGCTTCTAATTGCTTAATATGTTGTTTTTTGACTTCCCAAACTTGAAATTTAAAAAAAATGAAATTTTCGGGACACGAAAATCGAGCCCTGAAAAATGACATCTAAGAATCAGCGAAATCAGAGTCCCAAAAACAAAACAAATGGCTCCTAATTTCTTAATATATTATTTTTAAACTTACCAAAACTTAAAATTTCAAAAAAAATGGAAACTTTTCGTTGCACGGAAATCGAACCCTTAAAAATTACGTCTAAAAATCAGCAAAATCATACTCCCAAAAACAAAACAAATGGCTCCTAAGTGCTTAATATGTTGTTTTTTGACTTCCCAAAATTTGAACTTTAAAAAAAAAATAAACCTTTTTGGGGTACGGAAATCGAGCCCTGAAATATGACGTCTAAAAATCAGCAAAATCAGAGTCCCTAAAACAAAACAAATGGCTCCTAATTGCTTAATATATTATTTTTTGACTTACCAAAACTTAAAATTTAAAACAATATGGAAACTTTTCGTTGCACGAAAATCGAGCCCTGAAAAATGACGTCTAAAAATCATCAAAATCATACTCCCAAAAACAAAACAAATGGCTCCTAAGTGCTTAATATGTTGTTTTTGACTTCCCAAAATTTGAAATTTAAAAAAAAAATGAAACTTTTTGGGGCACGAAAATCGAGCCCTGAAATATGACGTCTAAAAATCAGCAACATCAGAGTCCCAAAAACAAAACAAATGGCTCCTAATTGCTTAATATATTATTTTTTGACTTACCAAAACTTAAAATTTCAAACAAAATGGAAACTTTTCGTTGCACGAAAATCGAGCCCTAAAAATGACGTCTAAAAATCAGCAAAATCATATTCCGAAAAACAAAACAAATGGCTCCTAAGTGCTTAATATGTTGTTTTTTGACTTCCAAAAACTTGAAATTTTAAAAAAAATGAAACTTTTCGGGGCACGAAAACGAGCCCTGAAAAATGACGTCTAAGAATCATCGAAATCGGAGTCCCAAAAACAAAACAAATGGCTCCTAATTATTTAATATATTATTTTTTGACTTACAAAAACTTAAAATTTCAAAAAAAACGGACACTTTTCGTTGCACGAATAACGAGCCCTGAAAAATGACGTCTAAAAATCAGAGTCCCAAAAACAAAACAAATGGCTCCTAAGTGCTTCATATATTATTTTTTGATTTCCCTAAACTTAAAATTTCAAAAAAAATGAAACTTTTTGGGGTACGAAAATCGAGCTATGAAAAAGGACGTCTAAAAATCAGCAAAATCAGAGTCCGAAAAACAAAATAACTGGCTCCTAAGTGAATATTATTTTTAGACATCCTAAAATTAAAAATCTAAAAAAAATGAAACTTTTTGAGGTACGAAAATCGAGCACTGAAATATGAATTCTAAAAATCAGCAAATCAGAATCCCAAAAACAAAACAAATGGCTCCTAATTGAATAATATAGTATTTTTTGACTTACAAAACTTAAAATTTCAAAAAAAATTGAAACATTTCGTTGCACGAAAATCGAGCACTGAAAAATGAGGTCTAAAAATCAGCAAAATCATACTCCGAAAAACAAAACAAATGGCTTCTAATTGCTTAATATGTTGTTTTTTGACTTCCCAAACTTGAAATTTAAAAAAAATGAAATTTTCGGGACACGAAAATCGAGCCCTGAAAAATGACATCTAAGAATCAGCGAAATCAGAGTCCCAAAAACAAAACAAATGGCTCCTAATTTCTTAATATATTATTTTTAAACTTACCAAAACTTAAAATTTCAAAAAAAATGGAAACTTTTCGTTGCACGGAAATCGAACCCTTAAAAATTACGTCTAAAAATCAGCAAAATCATACTCCCAAAAACAAAACAAATGGCTCCTAAGTGCTTAATATGTTGTTTTTTGACTTCCCAAAATTTGAACTTTAAAAAAAAAATAAACCTTTTTGGGGTACGGAAATCGAGCCCTGAAATATGACGTCTAAAAATCAGCAAAATCAGAGTCCCTAAAACAAAACAAATGGCTCCTAATTGCTTAATATATTATTTTTTGACTTACCAAAACTTAAAATTTAAAACAATATGGAAACTTTTCGTTGCACGAAAATCGAGCCCTGAAAAATGACGTCTAAAAATCATCAAAATCATACTCCCAAAAACAAAACAAATGGCTCCTAAGTGCTTAATATGTTGTTTTTGACTTCCCAAAATTTGAAATTTAAAAAAAAAATGAAACTTTTTGGGGCACGAAAATCGAGCCCTGAAATATGACGTCTAAAAATCAGCAACATCAGAGTCCCAAAAACAAAACAAATGGCTCCTAATTGCTTAATATATTATTTTTTGACTTACCAAAACTTAAAATTTCAAACAAAATGGAAACTTTTCGTTGCACGAAAATCGAGCCCTAAAAATGACGTCTAAAAATCAGCAAAATCATACTCCGAAATACAAAACAAATGGCTCCTAAGTGCTTAATATGTTGTTTTTTGACTTCCAAAAACTTGAAATTTAAAAAAAAATGAAACTTTTCGGGGCACGAAATCGAGCCCTAAAAATGACGTCTAAGAATCATCGAAATCGGAGTCCCAAAAACAAATCAAATGGCTCCTAATTCCTTAATATATTATTTTTTGACTTACCAAAACTTAAAATTTCAAAAAAAAAAAAAATGGAAACTTTTCGTTGCCCGAAAATCGAGCCTTGAAAAATGACGTCTAAAAATCAGCAAAATCATACTCCGAAAAACAAAAACAAATGGCTCCTAAGTGCTTAATATATTATTTTTTGACTTCCCAAAACTTGAAATTTTTAAAAAAATGAAACTTTTCGGGGTACGAAAACGAGCCCTGAAAAATGACGTCTAAGAATCATCGAAATCGGAGTCCCAAAAACAAAACAAATGGCTCCTAATTATTTAATATATTATTTTTTGACTTACAAAAACTTAAAATTTCAAAAAAAACGGACACTTTTCGTTGCACGAATAACGAGCCCTGAAAAATGACGTCTAAAAATCAGAGTCCGAAAAACAAAACAAATGGCTCCTAAGTGCTTCATATATTATTTTTTGATTTCCCTAAACTTAAAATTTCAAAAAAAATGAAACTTTTTGGGGTACGAAAATCGAGCTATGAAAAAGGACGTCTAAAAATCAACAAAATCAGAGTCCGAAAAACAAAATAACTGGCTCCTAAGTGAATATTATTTTTAGACATCCTAAAATTAAAAATCTAAAAAAAATGAAACTTTTTGAGGTACGAAAATCGAGCACTGAAATATGAATTCTAAAAATCAGCAAATCAGAGTCCCAAAAACAAAACAAATGGCTCCTAATTGCATAATATAGTATTTTTTGACTTACTAAACTTAAAATTTCAAAAAAAATTGAAACATTTCGTTGCACGAAAATCGAGCACTGAAAAATGAGGTCTAAAAATCAGCAAAATCATACTCCGAAAAACAAAACAAATGGCTTCTAAGTGCTTAATATGTTGTTTTTTGACTTCCCAAACTTGAAATTTAAAAAAAATGAAATTTTCGGGACACGAAAATCGAGCCCTGAAAAATGACATCTAAGAATCAGCGAAATCAGAGTCCCAAAAACAAAACAAATGGCTCCTAATTTCTTAATATATTATTTTTAAACTTACCAAAACTTAAAATTTCAAAAAAAATGGAAACTTTTCGTTGCACGAAAATCGAACCCTTAAAAATTACGTCTAAAAATCAGCAAAATCATACTCCCAAAAACAAAACAAATGGCTCCTAAGTGCTTAATATGTTGTTTTTTGACTTCCCAAAATTTGAACTTTAAAAAAAAAATGAACCTTTTTGGGGCACGGAAATCGAGCCCTGAAATATGACGTCTAAAAATCAGCAAAATCAGAGTCCCTAAAACAAAACAAATGGCTCCTAATTGCTTAATATATTTTTTTTGACTTACCAAAACTTAAAATTTCAAACAATATGGAAACTTTTCGTTGCACGAAAATCGAGTCCTGAAAAATGACGTCTAAAAATCAGCAAAATCATACTCCGAAAAACAAAACAAATGGCTCCTAAGTGCTTAATATGTTGTTTTTTGACTTCCGAAAACTTGAAATTTAAAAAAAAATGAAACTTTTCGGGGAACGAAAACGAGCCCTGAAAAATGACGTCTAAGAATCATCGAAATCGGGGTCCCAAAAGCAAAACAAATGGCTCCTAATTGCTTAATATATTATTTTTTGACTTACCAAAGCTTAAAATTTCAAAAAAAAAAATGGAAACTTTTCGTTGCCCGAAAATCGAGCCCTGAAAAATGACGTCTAAAAATCAGCAAAATCATACTCCGAAAAACAAAAACAAATGGCTCCTAAGTGCTTAATATATTATTTTTTGACTTCCCAAAACTTGAAATTTAAAAAAAAAATGAAACTTTTCGGGGCACAAAAATGAGCCCTGAAAAATGACGTCTAAGAATCATCGAAATAGGAGTCCCAAAAACAAAACAAATGGCTGCTAATTGCTTAATATATTATTTTTTGACTTCCAAAAACTTAAAATTTCAAAAAAAATGGACACTTTTCTTAGCACGAAAAACGAGCCCTGAAAAATGACGTCTAAAAATCAGAGTCCGAAAAAAAAAAACAAATGGCTCCTAAGTGCTTCATATATTATTTTTTGATTTCCCTAAACTTAAAATTTCAAAAAAAATTAAACTTTTTGGGGTACGAAAATCGAGCTATGAAAAAGGACGTCTAAAAATCAGCAAAATCAGAGTACGAAAAACAAAATAACTGGCTCCTAAGTGCTTCATATAATATTTTTAGACATCCTAAAATTTAAAATCTAAAAAAAATGAAACTTTTTGAGGTACGAAAATCAAGGACTGAAATATGACTTCTAAAAATCAGCAAATCAGAGTCCGAAAAACAAAACAAATGGCACATAAGTGCTGAATATATTATTTTTTGACTTCCCAAAACTTAAAATTTCAAAAAAAATGAAAACTTTTCGGGGCACGGAAATCGAGCCCTGAAAAATGACGTCTAAGAATCAGCAAAATCAGAGTCTGACAAACAAAATAAGTGGCTCCTAAGTGCTTAATATATTATTTTTTGGCTTCCGAAAACTTAAAATTTCAAAAAAAATTGAACTTTTCGGGGTACGAAAATCGAGCCCTGAAAAATAACGTCTTAAAATCAGCTAAATCAGTGTCCGAAAAACTAAACAAATGCCTCCGAAATGCTTAATATATTATTTTTTGATCTCCCAAAACATAAAATGTCAAAAAAAATGAAACTTTTCGGGGCACAGAAATTCGGCCCTGAAAAATGACGTCTGAAAATCAGCAAAACCAGAATCCGAAAAACAAAACAAGTGGTTCCTAAGTGCTTCATATATTATTTTTTGACGTCCCAAAACTTAGAATTTCAATAAAATCGAAACTTTTCGGGGGCACGAAATTCGAGCCGTCAAAAATAACATCTAAAAATAAACAAAATCAGATTCCGAAAAACAAAACAAATGTCTCATAAGTGCTTAATATATTATTTATTGACTTCCCAAAACTTAAAATTTCAAAAAAAAAAAAACAAACTTTTCGGGTCACGAAAATCGAGCACCGAAAATGATGTCTAAAAATCAGCTAAAAAAGAGTTCGAAAAACAAAACAAATGGCTCCTAAGTGCATCATATATTATTTTTTGACATCCCAAAACTTGAAATTTTAAAAAACAAATGAAACTTTTCGGGGCACGGAAATCGATCCCCGAAAAATGACATCTAAAAATCAGCAAATCTAAGTCCGAAAAACAAAACAAATTGCTCATAAGTGCTTCATATATTATTTTTGGATTTCCCTAAACTTAAAATTTCGAAAAAAATGAAAATTTTCGGGGCATGAAAATCGAGCCCTGAAAAATGACGTTTAAGAATCAGCAAAATCAGAGTCCGAAAAACAAAATAAATGGCTCCTAAGTGCTAATATATTATTTTTTGATTTCCCAATCTTAAAATTTTAAAAAAATGAAACTTTTCGGGTTACGGAAATCGAGCTTTGAAAAATGACGTCTAAGACTCAGCAAAATCAGAATCCAAAAAACAAAAGAAATGGCTCCTAAGTGCTTCATATATTATTTTTTGATTTCCATAAACTTAAAATTTCAATTAAATGAAACTTTTCGGGGCACGAAAATCGAGCCCTGAAAAATGACGTCTTAAAATCAGCTAAATCAGAGTCCGAAAAATAAAGCAAATGGCACCTAAGTGCTTAGTATATTAATTTTTGACTTCTAAAAACTTAAAATGTCAAAAAAAATGAAACTTTTCGGGGTACGGAAATCGATCCCTTAAAATTAACGTTTAAAAATCAGCAAAATGAGAGTCCGAAAAAAAACAAATAGCTCCTAAGTGCTTAATATATTAATTTTTGACTTCCTTAAACTTAAAATTTAAAAAAAAATGAAACTTTTCGGGATAAGGAAATCGATACCTGAAAAATAACGTTTAAAAATCAGCAAAATGAGATTCCGAAAAAAAAAAACAAATAGCTCCTAAGTGCTTAATATATTATTTTTTGACTTATGTAAACTTAAAATTTCAAAAAAAAATGAAACTTTTCTGCGCACGAAAATCGAGCCCTGAAAAATGACGTTTGAGAATCAGCAAAATCAGAGTAAAAAAAACAAAACAAATGGCTCCTAAGTGCTTAATATATTATTTTTTGACTTCCAAAAACTTTAAATTTCAAAAAAAATGGAAACTTTTCGTTGCACAAAAAACGAGCCCTGAAAAATGACGTCTAAAAATCAGCTTCGAAAAACAAAACAAATGGCTCCTAAGTGCTTGATATATTGTTTTTTGACTTCCCAGAATTTAAAATTTGAAAAAAAAATGAAAATTTTCGGGGCACGAAAGTCGAGCCCTGAAAAATAACGTCTGAAAATCTGCAAAATCAGATTCCGAAAAACAAAAAAAATGTCTCCTAAGTGCATAATATATTATTTTTTGACTTCACAAAACTTAGAATTTCAAAAAAAAAAAAAAATTTCGGGGCACGAGAATCGAGCCCTAAAAATGATGTCTAAAAATCAGCTAAATAAGAGTCCGAAAAACAAAACAAATGGCTCCTTAGTGCTTAATATATTATTTTGACTTCCGTAAACTTAAAATTCCAAAAAATTAAACTTTTCGGGACACTAAGAATCGGCGAAATCAGAGTCCCAAAAACAAAACAAATGACTCCTAATTTCTTAATATATTATTTTTTTACTTACCAAAACTTAAAATTTCAAAAAAAATGAAAATTTTAGTTGCACGAAAATCGAGCCCTGAAAAATGACGTCTAAAAATCATCAAAATCATACTCCCAAAAACAAAACAAATGGCTCCTAAGTGCTTAATATGTTGTTTTTTGACTTCCCAAAATTTGAAATTTAAAAAAAAAATGAAACGTTTTGGGGCACGAAAATCGAGCCCTGAAATATGACGTCTAAAAATCAGCAACATCAGAGTCCCAAAAACAAAACAAATGGCTCCTAATTGCTTAATATATTATTTTTTGACTTACCAAAACTTAAAATTTCAAACAAAATGGAAACTTTTCGTTGCACGAAAATCGAGCCCTGAAAAATGACGTCTAAAAATCAGCAAAATCATACTCCGAAAAACAAAACAAATGGCTCCTAAGTGCTTAATATGTTGTTTTTTGACTTCCAAAAACTTGAAATTTAAAAAAAAATTAAACTTTTCGGGGCACGAAAACGAGCCCTGAAAAATGACGTCTAAGAATCATCGAAATCGGAGTCCCAAAATCAAAACAAATGGCTCCTAATTGCTTAATATATTATTTTTTGACTTTCAAAAACTTAAAATTTCAAAAAAAATGGACACTTTTCGTTGCACGAAAAACGAGCCCTGAAAAATGACGTCTAAAAATCAGAGTCCGAAAAACAAAACAAATGGCTCCTAAGTGCTTCATATATTATTTTTTGATTTCCCTAAACTTAAAATTTCAAAAAAAATGGAACTTTTTGGGGTATGAAAATCGAGCTATGAAAAAGGACGTCTAAAAATCAGCAAAATCAGTGTCCGAAAAACAAAATAACTGGCTCCTAAGTGAATATTATTTTTAGACATCCTAAAATTAAAAATCTAAAAAAAATGAAACTTTTTGAGGTACGAAAATCGAGCACTGAAATATGAATTCTAAAAATCAGCAAATCAGAGTCCCAAAAACAAAACAAATGGCTCCTAATTGCTTAATATATTATTTTTTGACTTACCAAAGCTTAAAATTTTAAAAAAAAAATGGAAACTTTTCGTTGCCCGAAAATCGAGCCCTGAAAAATGACGTCTAAAAATCAGCAAAATCATACTCCGAAAAACAAAAACAAATGGCTCCTAAGTGCTTAATATATTATTTTTTGACTTCCCAAAACTTGAAATTTAAAAAAAAAATGAAACTTTTCGGGGCACAAAAATGATCCCTGAAAAATGACGTCTAAGAATCATCGAAATCGGAGTCCCAAAAACAAAACAAATGGCTCCTCATTGCTTAATATATTAATTTTTGAATTCCAAAAACTTTAAATTTCAAAAAAAATGGACACTTTTCTTAGCACGAAAAACGAGCCCTGAAAAATGACGTCTAAAAATCAGAGTCCTAAAAACAAAACAAATGGCTCCTAAGTGCTTCATATATTATTTTTTGATTTCCCTAAACTTAAAATTTCAAAAAAAATTAAACTTTTTGGGGTACGAAAATCGAGCTATGAAAAAGGACGTCTAAAAATCAGCAAAATCAGAGTACGAAAAACAAAATAACTGGCTCCTAAGTGCTTCATATATTATTTTTAGACATCCTAAAATTTAAAATCTAGAAAAAATGAAACTTTTTGAGGTACGAAAATCAAGCACTGAAATATGACTTCTAAAAATCAGCAAATCAGAGTCCGAAAAACAAAACAAATGGCACATAAGTGCTGAATATATTATTTTTTGACTTCCCAAAACTTAAAATTTGAAAAAAAATGAAAACTTTTCGGGGCACGGAAATCGAGCCCTGAAAAATGACGTCTAAGAATCAGAAAAATCAGAGTCTGACAAACAAAATAAGTGGCTCCTAAGTGCTTAATATATTATTTTTTGGCTTCCGAAAACTTAAAATTTCAAAAAAAATTGAACTTTTCGGGGTACGAAAATCGAGCCCTGAAAAATTACGTCTTAAAATAAGTGTTCGAAAAACAAAACAAACGCCTCCTAAATGCTTAATATATTATTTTTTGATCTCCCAAAACATAAAATGTCAAAAAAAATGAAACTTTTCGGGGCACAGAAATTCGGCCCTGAAAAATGACGTCTAAAAACCAGCAAAACCAGAATACGAAAAACAAAACAAATGGTTCCTAAGTGCTTCATATATTATTTTTTAACATCCCAAAACTTTGAATTTCAAGAAAATCGAAACTTTTCGGGGGCACGAAAGTCGAGCCGTGAAAAATAACATCTAAAAATAAACAAAATCAGATTCCGAAAAACAAAACAAATGTCTCATAAGTGCTTAATATATTATTTATTGACTTCCCAAAACTTAAAATTTCAAAAAAAAAAAAAACAAACTTTTCGGGTCACGAAAATCGAGCACCGAAAATGATGTCTAAAAATCAGCTAAATAAGAGTTCGAAAAACAAAACAAATGGCTCCTAAGTGCTTCATATATTATTTTTTGACATCCCAAAACTTGAAATTTTAAAAAACAAATGAAATTTTTCGGGTCACGGAAATCGATCCCCGAAAAATGACATCTAAAAATCAGCAAATCTAAGTCTGAAAAACAAAACAAATTGCTCCTAAGTGCTTCATATATTATTTTTGGATTTCCCTAAACTTAAAATTTCGAAAAAAATGAATATTTTCGGGGCATGAAAATCGAGCCCTGAAAAATGACGTCTAAGAATCAGCAAAATCAGAGTCCGAAAAACAAAATAAATGGCTCCTAAGTGCTAATATATTAATTTTTGATTTCCCAATCTTAAAATTTTAAAAAAATGAAACTTTTCGGGTTACGGAAATCGAGCTTTGAAAAATGACGTCTAAGAATCAGCAAAATCAGAATCCAAAAAACAAAAGAAATGGCTCCTAAGTGCTTCATATATTATTTTTTGACTCCCTAAACTTAAAATTTAAAAAAAAATGAAACTTTTCGGGGCACGAAAATCGAGACTTGAAACATGACGTCTAAAAATCAGCAAAATTATAGTCCGAAAAACAAAACAAATGGCTCCTAAGTGCTTCATATATTATTTTTTACTTCCCAAAATTTAAAATTTAAAAGAAAATCAAACTTTTCGGGGCACGAAAATCGAGACCAAAAAATTGACTTCTACAAATAAGCAAAATCAGAGTTCGAAAAACAAAACAAATGGCTCCTAAGTGCTTCATAGATTATTTTTTGATTTCCATAAACTTAAAATTTCAATTAAATGAAACTTTTCGGGGCACGAAAATCGAGCCCTGAAAAATGACGTCTTAAAATCAGCTAAATCAGAGTCCGAAAAATAAAACAAATGGCACCTAAGTGCTTAGTATATTAATTTTTGACTTCTAAAAACTTAAAATGTCAAAAAAAATGAAACTTTTCGGGGGTACGGAAATCGATCCCTTAAAATTAACGTTTAAAAATCAGCAAAATGAGAGTCCGAAAAAAAAACAAATAGCTCCTAAGTGCTTAATATATTAATTTTTGACTTCCTTAAACTTAGAATTTAAAAAAAAAATGAAACTTTTCGGGGTAAGGAAATCGATACCTGAAAAATAACGTTTAAAAATCAGCAAAATAAGAGTCCGAAAAAAAAAAACAAATAGCTCCTAAGTGCTTAATATATTATTTTTTGACTTATCTAAACTTAAAATTTCAAAAAAAATGAAACTTTTCTGCGCACGAAAATCGAGCCCTGAAAAATGACGTCTAAGAATCAACAAAATTAGAGTAAAAAAAACAAAACAAATGGCTCCTAAGTGCTTAATATATTATTTTTTGACTTCCAAAAACTTTAAATTTCAAAAAAAATGGAAACTTTTCGTTGCACAAAAAACGAGCCCTGAAAAATGACGTCTAAAAATCAGCTTCGAAAAACAAAACAAATGGCTCCTAAGTGCTTGATATATTGTTTTTTGACTTCCCAGAACTTAAAATTTGAAAAAAAAATGAAAATTTTCGGGGCACGAAATTCGAGCCCTGAAAAATAACGTCTGAAAATCTGCAAAATCAGATTCCGAAAAACAAAACAAATGTCTCCTAAGTGCATAATATATTATTTTTTGACTTCGCAAAACTTAGAATTTCAAAAAAAAAAAAAAAAATTCGGGGCTCGAGAATCGAGCTCTAAAAATGATGTCTAAAAATCAGCTAAATAAGAGTCCGAAAAACAAAACAAATGGCTCCTTAGTGCTTTATATATTATTTTGACTTCCGTAAACTTAAAATTCCAAAAAATTAAACTTTTCGGGGCACTAAGAATCGGCGAAATCAGAGTCCCAAAAACAAAACAAATGGCTCTTAATTGCTTAATATATTATTTTTTGACTTACCAAAACTTGAAATTTAAAAAAAATAATGAAACTTTTTGGGGCACGGAAATCGAACCCTGAAATATGACGTCTAAAAATCAGCAAAATCAGAGTCCCAAAAACAAAACAAATGGCTCCGAATTGCTTAATATATTATTTTTTGACTTACCAAACTTAAAATTTCAAAAAAAATTATAACATTTCGTTGCACGAAAATCGAGCACAGAAAAATGACGTCTAAAAATCAGCAAAATCATACTCCGAAAAACAAAACAAATGGCTTCTAAGTGCTTAATATGTTGTTTTTTGACTTCCCAAATTTGAAATTTAAAAAAAAATGAAATTTTTCGGGGCACGAAAATCGAGCCCTGAAAAATGACATCTAAGAATCAGCGAAATCTGAGTCCCAAAAACAAAACAAATGGCTCCTAATTTCTTAATATATTATTTTTTGACTTACCAAAACTTAAAATTTCAAAAAAAAAAAAGGGAAACTTTTCGTTGCCCTAAAATCGAGCCTTGAAAAATGACGTCTAAAAATCAGCAAAATCATACTCCCAAAAACAAAACAAATGGCTCCTAATTGCTTAATATATTATTTTTTGACTTACCAAAACTTGAAATTTAAAAAAAGCAATGAAACTTTTTGGGGCACGGAAATCGAACCCTGAAATATGACGTCTAAAAATCAGCAACATCAGAGTCCCAAAAACAAAACAAATGGCTCCTAATTGCTTAATATATTATTTTTTGACTTACCAAAACTTAAAATTTCAAACAAAATGGAAACTTTTCGTTGCACGAAAATCGAGCCCTGAAAAATGACGTCTAAAAATCAGCAAAATCATACTCCGAAAAACAAAACAAATGGCTCCTAAGTGCTTAATATGTTGTTTTTTGACTTCCAAAAACTTGAAATTTAAAAAAAAATGAAACTTTTCGGGGCACGAAAACGAGCCCTGAAAAATGACGTCTAAGAATCATCGAAATCGGAGTCCCAAAAACAAAACAAATGGCTCCTAATTGCTTAATATATTATTTTTTGACTTCCAAAAACTTAAAATTTCAAAAAAAATGGACACTTTTCGTTGCACGAAAAACGAGCCCTGAAAAATGACGTCTAAAAATCAGAGTCCGAAAAACAAAACAAATGGCTCCTAAGTGCTTCATATATTATTTTTTGATTTCCCTAAACTTAAAATTTCAAAAAAAATGGAACTTTTTGGTGTACGAAAATCGAGCTATGAAAAAGGACGTCTAAAAATCAGCAAAATCAGAGTCCGAAAAACAAAATACCTGGCTCCTAAGTGAATATTATTTTTAGACATCCTAAAATTAAAAATCTAAAAAAAATGAAACTTTTTGAGGTACGAAAATCGAGCACTGAAATATGAAATCTAAAAATCAGCAAATCAGAGTCCCAAAAACAAAACAAATGGCTCCTAATTGCATAATATAGTATTTTTTGACTTACAAAACTTAAAATTTCAAAAAAAATTGAAACATTTCGTTGCACGAAAATCGAGCACTGAAAAATGAGGTCTAAAAATCAGCAAAATCATACTCCGAAAAACAAAACAAATGGCTTCTAAGTGCTTAATATGTTGTTTTTTGACTTCCCAAACTTGAAATTTAAAAAAAATGAAATTTTCGGGACACGAAAATCGAGCCCTGAAAAATGACATCTAAGAATCAGCGAAATCAGAGTCCCAAAAACAAAACAAATGGCTCCTAAGTGCTTAATATGTTGTTTTTTGACTTCCCAAAATTTGAACTTTAAAAATAAATGAACCTTTTTGGGGCACGGAAATCGAGCCCTGAAATATGACGTCTAAAAATCAGCAAAATCACAGTCCCTAAAACTAAACAAATGGCTCCTAATTGCTTAATATATTATTTTTTGACTTACCAAAACTTAAAATTTCAAACAATATGGAAACTTTTCGTTGCACGAAAATCGAGCCCTGAAAAATGACGTCTAAAAATCAGCAAAATCATACTCCGAAAAAAAAAACAAATGGCTCCTAAGTGCTTAATATGTTGTTTTTTGACTTCCCAAAACTTGAAATTTAAAAAAAAAATGAAACTTTTCGGGGAACGAAAACGAGCCCTGAAAAATGACGTCTAAGAATCATCGAAATCGGGGTCCCAAAAGCAAAACAAATGGCTCCTAATTGCTTAATATATTATTTTTTGACTTACCAAAGCTTAAAATTTCAAAAAAAAAATGGAAACTTTTCGTTGCCCGAAAATCGAGCCCCGAAAAATGACGTCTAAAAATCAGCAAAATCATACTCCGAAAAACAAAAACAAATGGCTCCTAAGTGCTTAATATATAATTTTTTGACTTCCCAAAACTTGAAATTTAAAAAAAAAATGAAACTTTTCGGGGCACAAAAATGATCCCTGAAAAATGACGTCTAAGAATCATCGAAATCGGAGTCCCAAAAACAAAACAAATGGCTCCTAATTGCTTAATATATTATTTTTTGACTTCCAAAAACTTAAAATTTCAAAAAGAATGGACACTTTTCTTAGCACGAAAAACGAGCGCTGAAAAATGACGTCTAAAAATCAGAGTCCTAAAAACAAAACAAATGGCTCCTAAGTGCTTCATATATTATTTTTTGATTTCCCTAAACTTAAAATTTCAAAAAAAATTAAACTTTTTGGGGTACGAAAATCGAGCTATGAAAAAGGACGTCTAAAAATCAGCAAAATCAGAGTACGAAAAACAAAATAACTGGCTCCTAAGTGCTTCATATATTATTTTTAGACATCCTAAAATTTAAAATCTAAAAAAAATGAAACTTTTTGAGGTACGAAAATCGCGCACTGAAATATGACTTCTAAAAATCAGCAAATCAGAGTCCGAAAAACAAAACAAATGGCACCTAAGTGCTTAATATATTATTTTTTTGACTTCCCAAAATTTAAAATTTCAAAAAAACGAAAACTTTTCAGGGCAAGGAAATCGAGCCCTGAAAAATGACGTCTAAGAATCAGCAAAATCAGAGTCTGAAAAACAAAATGAGTGGCTCCTAAGTGCTTAATATATTATTTTGTGACTTCCGAAAACTTAAAATTTCAAAAAAAATTGAACTTTCGGGGTACGAAAATCGAGCCCTGAAAAATAACGTCTTAAAATCAACTAAATCAGTGTCCTAAAAACAAAACAAATGCCTCCTAAATGCTTAATATATTATTTTTTGATCTCCCAAATCATAAAATGTCAAAAAAAATGAAACTTTTCGGGGCACAGAAATCCGGCCCTGAAAAATGACGTCTAAAAATCAGCAAAACCAGAATCCGAAAAACAAAACAAATGGTTCCTAAGTGCTTCATATATTATTTTTTGACATCCCAAAACTTAGAATTTCAAGAAATTCGAAACTTTTTGAGGTACGAAAATCAAGCACTGAAATATGACTTCTAAAAATCAGCAAATCAGAGTCCGAAAAACAAAACAAATGGCACATAAGTGTTGAATATATTATTTTCTGACTTCCCAAAACTTAAAATTTCAAAAAAAATGAAAAATTTTCGGGGCACGAAAATCGAGCCCTGAAAAATGACGTCTAAGAATCAGCAAAATCAGAGTCTGACAAACAAAATAAGTGGTTCCTAAGTGCTTAATATATTATTTTTTGGCTTCCGAAAACTTAAAATTTCAAAAAAAATTGAACTTTTCGGGGTACGAAAATCGAGCCCTGAAAAATAACGTCTTAAAATCAGCTAAATCAGTGTCCGAAAAACAAAACAAATGCCTCCTAAATGCTTAATATATTATTTTTTAATCTCCCAAAACATAAAATGTCAAAAAAAATGAAACTTTTCGGGGCACAGAAATTCGGCCCTGAAAAATGACGTCTAAAAATCAGCAAAACCAGAATCCGAAAAACAAAACAAATGGTTCCTAAGTGCTTCATATATTATTTTTTGACATCCCAAAACTTAGAATTTCAAGAAAATCGAAACTTTTCGGAGGCACGAAAGTAGAGCCGTGAAAAATAACATCTAAAAACAAACAAAATCAGATTCCGAAAAACAAAACAAATGTCTCATAAGTGCTTAATATATTATTTATTGACTTCCCAAAACTTAAAATTTCAAAAAAAAAAACAAACTTTTCGGGTCACGAAAATCGAGCACCGAAAATGATGTCTAAAAATCAGCTAAATAAGAGTTCGAAAAACAAAACAAATGGCTCCTAAGTGCTTCATATATTATTTTTTGACATCCCAAAACTTGAAATTTTAAAAAACAAATGAAACTTTTCGGGGCACGGAAATCGATCCCCGAAAAATGACATCTAAAAATCAGCAAATCTAAGTCTGAAAAAAAAAACAAATTGCTCCTAAGTGCTTCATATATTATTTTTGGATTTCCCTAAACTTAAAATTTCGAAAAAAATGAAAATTTTCGGGGCATGAAAATCGAGCCCTGAAAAATGACGTCTAAGAATCAGCAAAATCAGAGTCCGAAAAACAAAATAAATGGCTCCTAAGTGCTAATATATTAATTTTTGATTTCCCAATCTTAAAATTTTAAAAAAATGAAACTTTTCGGGTTACGGAAATCGAGCTTTGAAAAATGACGTCTAAGAATCAGCAAAATCAGAATCCAAAAAACAAAAGAAATGGCTCCTAAGTGCTTCATATATTATTTTTTGACTCCCTAAACTTAGGATTTAAAAAAAAAATGAAACTTTTCGGGGCACGAAAATCGAGACTTGAAACATGACGTCTAAAAATCAGCAAAATTATAGTCCGAAAAACAAAACAAATGGCTCCTAAGTGCTTCATATATTATTTTTTACTTCCCAAAACTTAAAATTTAAAAGAAAATGAAACTTTTCGGTGCACGAAAATCGAGACCAAAAAATTGACTTCTACAAATCAGCAAAATCAGAGTTCGAAAAACAAAACAAATGGCTCCTAAGTGCTTCATAGATTATTTTTTGATTTCCATAAACTTAAAATTTCAATTAAATGAAACTTTTCGGGGCACGAAAATCGAGCCCTGAAAAATGACGTCTTAAAATCAGCTAAATCAGAGTCCGAAAAATAAAACAAATGGCACCTAAGTGCTTAGTATATTAATTTTTGACTTCTAAAAACTTAAAAGGTCAAAAAAAATGAAACTTTTCGGGGTACGGAAATCGATCCCTTAAAAATAACGTTTAAAAATCAACAAAATGAGAGTCCGAAAAAAAAAACAAATAGCTCCTAAGTGCTTAATATATTAATTTTTGACTTCCTTAAACTTAAAATTTCAAAAAAAATGAAACTTTTCGGGGTAAGGAAATCGATACCTGAAAAATAACGTTTAAAAATCAGCAAAATGATAGTACGAAAAAAGAAAACAAATGGCTCCTAAGTGCTTAATATATTATTTTTTGACTTCCAAAAACTTTAAATTACAAAAAAAATGGAAACTTTTCGTTGCACAAAAAGCGAGCCCTGAAAAATGACGTCTAACAATCAGCTTCGAAAAACAAAACAAATGGCTCCTAAGTGCTTGATATATTGTTTTTTGACTTCCCAGAACTTAAAATTTGAAAAAAAAAATGAAAATTTTCGGGGCACGAAAGTCGAGCCCTGAAAAATAACGTCTGAAAATCTGCAAAATCAGATTCCGAAAAACAAAACAAATGTCTCCTAAGTGCATAATATATTATTTTTTGACTTCACAAAACTTAGAATTTCAAAAAAAAAAAAAAAAAATTTCGGGTCACGAGAATCGAGCCCTAAAAATGATGTCTAAAAATAAGCTAAATAAGAGTCCGAAAAACAAAACAAATGGCTCCTAAGTGCTTTATATATTATTTTGACTTTCGCAAACTTAAAATTCCAAAAAATTAAACTTTTCGGGGCACTAAGAATCGGCGAAATCAGAGTCCCAAAAACAAAACAAATGGCTCCTAATTGCTTAATATATTATTTTTTGACTTACCAAAACTTGAAATTTAAAAAAAATAATGAAACTTTTTGGGGCACGGAAATCGAACCCTGAAATATGACGTCTAAAAATCAGCAAAAACAGAGTCCCAAAAACAAAACAAATGGCTCCTAATTGCTTAATATATTATTTTTTGACTTACCAAACTTAAAATTTCAAAAAAAATTATAACATTTCGTTGCACGAAAATCGAGCACAGAAAAATGACGTCTAAAAATCAGCAAAATCATACTCCGAAAAACAAAACAAATGGCTTCTAAGTGCTTAATATGTTGTTTTTTGACTTCCCAAACTTGAAATTTAAAAAAAAATGAAATTTTTCGGGGCACGAAAATCGAGCCCTGAATTATGACATCTAAGAATCAGCGAAATCTGAGTCCCAAAAACAAAACAAATGGCTCCTAATTTCTTAATATATTATTTTTTGACTTACCAAAACTTAAAATTTCAAAAAAAATGAAACTTTTCGTTGCACGAAAATCGAGCCCTGAAAAATGACGTATAAAAATCATCAAAATCATACTCCCAAAAACAAAACAAATGGCTCCTAAGTGCCTAATATGTTGTTTTTTGACTTCCCAAAATTTGAAATTTAAAAAAAAAATGAAACTTTTTGGGGCACGAAAATCGAGCCCTGAAATATGACGTCTAAAAATCAGCAACATCAGTGTCCCAAAAACAAAACAAATGGCTCCTAATTGCTTAATATATTATTTTTTGACTTACCAAAACTTAAAATTTCAAACAAAATGGAAACTTTTCGTTGCACGAAAATCGAGCCCTGAAAAATGACGTCTAAAAATCAGCAAAATCATACTCCGAAAAACAAAACAAATGGCTCCTAAGTGCTTAATATGTTGTTTTTTGACTTCCCAAAACTTGAAATTTAAAAAAAAAATGAAACTTTTCGGGGCACGAAAACGAGCCCTGAAAAATGACGTCTAAGAATCATCGAAATCGGAGTCCCAAAAACAAAACAAATGTCTCCTAATTCCTTAATATATTATTTTTTGACTTCCAAAAACTTAAAATTTCAAAAAAAATGTACACTTTTCGTTGCACGAAAAACGAGCCCTGAAAAATGATATCTAAAAATCAGAGTCAGAAAAACAAAACAAATGGCTCCTAAGTGCTTCATATATTATTTTTTGATTTCCCTAAACTTAAAATTTCAAAAAAAATGAAACTTTTTGGGGTACGAAAATCGAGCTATGAAAAACGACGTCTAAAAATCAGCAAAATCAGAGTCCGAAAAACAAAATAACTGGCTCCTAAGTGAATATTATTTTTAGACATCCTAAAATTTAAAATCTAAAAAAAATGAAACATTTTGAGGTACGAAAATCGAGCACTGAAATATGACTTCTAAAAAACAGCAAATCAGAGTCCGAAAAACAAAACAAGTGGCTCCTAAGTGCTTAATATATTATTTTTTGACTTCCGAAAACTTAAAATTTCAAAAAAAATTGAACTTTTCAGGGCACGGAAATCGAGCCCTGAAAAATAATGTCTTAAAATCAGCAAAATCAGAGTCCGAAAAACAAATAAAATGCCTCCTAAATGCTTAATATATTATTTTTTGATCTCCCAGAACATAAAATGTCAAAAAAAATGAAACTTTTCGGGGCACAGAAATTCGGCCCTGAAAAATGACGCCTAAAAATCAGCAAAACCAGAATCCGAAAAACAAAACAAATGGTTCCTAAGTGCTTCATATATTATTTTTTGACATCCCAAAACTTAGAATTTCAAGAAAATCGAAACTTTTCGGGGGCACGAAAGTCGAGCCGTGAAAAATAACATATAAAAATAAACAAAATCAGATTCCGAAAAACAAAACAAATGTCTCATAAGTGCTTAATATATTATTTATTGACTTCCCAAAACTTAACATTTCAAAAAAAAAAAAACAAACTTTTCGTGTCACGAAAATCGAGCACCGAAAATGATGTCTAAATATCAGCTAAATAAGAGTCCGAAAAACAAAACAAATGGCTCCTAAGTGCTTCATATATTATTCTTTGACATCCCAAAACTGAGAATTTTAAAAAACAAATGAAATTTTTCGGGGCACGAAAATCGATCCCCGAAAAATGACATCTAAAAATAAGCAAATCTAAGTCCGAAAAACAAAACAAATTGCTCCTAAGTGCTTCATATATTATTTTTTGATTTCCCTAAACTTAAAATTTCGAAAAAAATGAAAATTTTCGGGGCATGAAAATCGAGCCCTGAAAAATGACGTCTAAGAATCAGCAAAATCAGAGTCCGAAAAACAAAACAAATGGCTCCTAAGTGCTAATATATTATTTTTTGATTTCCCAATCTTAAAATTTTAAAAAAATGAAACTTTTCGGGTTACGGAAATCGAGCTTTGAAAAATGACGTCTAAGAATCAGCAAAATCAGAATCCAAAAAACAAAAGAAATGGCTCCTAAATGCTTCATATATTTTTTTTTGACATCCCAAAAAAAATGAAACTTTTCGGGGCACGAAAATCGAGACCTGAAAAATGACGTCTAAAAATCAAAAAAATTATAGTTCGAAAAACAAAACAAATGGCTCCTAAGTGCTTCATATATTATTTTTACTTCCCAAAACTTAAAATTTAAAAGAAAATGAAACTTTTCGGGGCACGAAAATCGAGACCAAAAAATTGACTGCTACAAATTAGCAAAATCAGAGTTCGAAAAACAAAACAAATGGCTCCTAAGTGCTTCATAGATTATTTTTTGACTTCCATAAACTTAAAATTTCAATTAAATGAAACTTTTCGGGGCACGAAAATCGAGCCCTGGAAAATGACGTCTTAAAATCAGCTAAATCAGAGTCCGAAAAATAAAACAAATGGCACCTAAGTGCTTAGTATATTAATTTTTGACTTCTAAAAACTTAAAATGTCAAAAAAAATGAAACTTTTCGGGGTACGGAAATCGATCCCTGAAAAATAAAGTTCAAAATTCAGCAAAATGAGAGTCCGAAGAAAAAACAAATAGCTCCTAAGTGCTTAATATATTAATTTTTGACTTCCTTAAAATTAAAATTTAAAAAAAACGAAACTTTTCGGGGTAAGGAAATCGATCCCTGAAAAATAACGTTTAAAAATCAGCAAAATGAGAGTCCGAAAAAAAAAACAAATAGCTCCTAAGTGCTTAATATATTATTTTTTGACTTCCCTAAACTTAAAATTTCAAAAAAAATGAAAGTTTTCGGAGCATGAAAATCGAGCTCTGAAAAATGACGTCTAAGAATCAGCAAAATCAGAGTAAAAAAAACAAAACAAATGGCTCCTAAGTGCTTAATATATTATTTTTTGACTTCAAAAAACTTAAAATTTCAAAAAAAATGGAAACTTTTCGTTGCAAGAAAAACGAGCCCTGAAAAATGACGTCTAAAAATCAGCTCCGAAAAACAAAACAAATGGCTCCTAAGTGCTTGATATATTGTTTTTTGACTTCCCAGAACTTAAAATTTGAAAAAAAAAATGAAAATTTTCGGGGCACGAAAGTCGAGCCCTGAAAAATAACGTCTGAAAATCAGCAAAATCAAATTCCGAAAAACAAAACAAATGTCTCCTAAGTGCATAATATATTATTTTTTGACTTCACAAAACTTAGAATTTCAAAAAAAAAAAAAAAGAAATTTCGGGGCACGAGAATCGAGCCCTAAAAATGATGTCTAAAAATCAGCTAAATAAGAGTCCGAAAAACAAAACAAATGGCTCCTAAGTGCTTTATATATTATTTTGACTTCCGTAAACTTAAAATTCCAAAAAATTAAACTTTTCGGGGCACTAAGAATCGGCGAAATCAGAGTCCCAAAAACAAAACAAATGGCTCTTAATTGCTTAATATATTATTTTTTGACTTACCAAAACTTGAAATTTAAAAAAAATAATGAAACTTTTTGGGGCACGGAAATCGAACCCTGAAATATGACGTCTAAAAATCAGCAAAATCAGAGTCCCAAAAACAAAACAAATGGCTCCTAATTGCTTAATATATTGTTTTTTGACTTACCAAAATTAAAATTTCAAAAAAAATTGAAACATTTCGTTGCACGAAAATCGAGCACAGAAAAATGACGTCTAAAAATCAGCAAAATCATACTCCGAAAAACAAAACAAATGGCTTCTAAGTGCTTAATATGTGGTTTTTTGACTTCCCAAACTTGGAATTTAAAAAAAAATGAAATTTTTCGGGGCACGAAAATCGAGCCCCTAAAAATGACATCTAAGAATCAGCGAAATCAGAGTCCCAAAAACAAAACAAATGGCTCCTAATTTCTTAATATATTATTTTTTGACTTACCAAAACTTAAAATTTCAAAAAAAATGAAACTTTTCGTTGCACGAAAATCGAGCCCTGAAAAATGACGTCTAAAAATCATCAAAATCATACTCCCAAAAACAAAACAAATGGCTCCTAAGTGCTTAATATGTTGTTTTTTGACTTCCCAAAATTTGAAATTTAAAAAAAAAATGAAACTTTTTGGGGCACGAAAATCGAGCTCTGAAATATGACGTTTAAAAATCAGCAACATCAGAGTCCCAAAAACAAAACAAATGGCTCCTAATTGCTTAATATATTATTTTTTGACTTACCAAAACTTAAAATTTCAAACAAAATGGAAACTTTTCGTTGCACGAAAATCGAGCCCTAAAAATGACGTCTAAAAATCAGCAAAATCATACTCCGAAAAACAAAACAACTGGCTCCTAAGTGCTTAATATGTTGTTTTTTGACTTCCAAAAACTTGAAATTTTTAAAAAAATGAAACTTTTCGGGGCACGAAAACGAGCCCTGAAAAATGACGTCTAAGAATCATCGAAATCGGAGTCCCAAAAACAAAACAAATGGCTCCTAATTATTTAATATATTATTTTTTGACTTACAAAAACTTAAAATTTCAAAAAAAACGGACACTTTTCGTTGCACGAATAACGAGCCCTGAAAAATGACGTCTAAAAATCAGAGTCCGAAAAACAAAACAAATGGCTCCTAAGTGCTTCATATATTATTTTTTGATTTCCCTAAACTTAAAATTTCAAAAAAAATGAAACTTTTTGGGGTACGAAAATCGAGCTATGAAAAAGGACGTCTAAAAATCAGCAAAATCAGAGTCCGAAAAACAAAATAACTGGCTCCTAAGTGAATATTATTTTTAGACATCCTAAAATTAAAAATCTAAAAAAAATGAAACTTTTTGAGGTACGAAAATCGAGCACTGAAATATGAATTCTAAAAATCAGCAAATCAGAGTCCCAAAAACAAAACAAATGGCTCCTAATTGAATAATATAGTATTTTTTGACTTACAAAACTTAAAATTTCAAAAAAATTTGAAACATTTCGTTGCACGAAAATCGAGCACTGAAAAATGAGGTCTAAAAATCAGCAAAATCATACTCCGAAAAACAAAACAAATGGCTTCTAATTGCTTGATATGTTGTTTTTTGACTTCCCAAACTTGAAATTTAAAAAAAATGAAATTTTCGGGACACGAAAATCGAGCCCTGAAAAATGACATCTAAGAATCAGCGAAATCAGAGTCCCAAAAACAAAACAAATGGCTCCTAATTTCTTAATATATTATTTTTTGACTTACCAAAACTTAAAATTTCAAAAAAAATGAAACTTTTCGTTGCACCGAAATCGAGCCCTGAAAAATGACGTCTAAAAATCATCAAAATCATACTCCCAAAAGCAAAACAAATGGCTCCTAAGTGCTTAATATGTTGTTTTTTGACTTCCCAAAATTTGAAATTTAAAGAAAAAATGAAACTTTTTGGGGCACGAAAATCGAGCTCTGAAATATGACGTTTAAAAATCTGCAACATCAGAGTCCCAAAAACAAAACAAATGGCTCCTAATTGCTTAATATATTATTTTTTGACTTACCAAAACTTAAAATTTCAAACAAAATGGAAACTTTTCGTTGCACGAAAATCGAGCCCTAAAAATGACGTCTAAAAATCAGCAAAATCATACTCCGAAAAACAAAACAAATGGCTCCTAAGTGCTTAATATGTTGTTTTTTGACTTCCAAAAACTTGAAATTTTTAAAAAAATGAAACTTTTCGGGGCACGAAAACGAGCCCTGAAAAATAAAGTCTAAGAATCATCGAAATCGGAGTCCCAAAAACAAAACAAATGGCTCCTAATTATTTAATATATTATTTTTTGACTTACAAAAACTTAAAATTTCAAAAAAAACGGACACTTTTCGTTGCACGAATAACGAGCCCTGAAAAATGACGTCTAAAAATCAGAGTCCGAAAAACAAAACAAATGGCTCCTAAGTGCTTCATATATTATTTTTTGATTTCCCTAAACTTAAAATTTCAAAAAAAATGAAACTTTTTGGGGTACGAAAATCGAGCTATGAAAAAGGACGTCTAAAAATCAGCAAAATCAGAGTCCGAAAAACAAAATAACTGGCTCCTAAGTGAATATTATTTTTAGACATCCTAAAATTAAAAATCTAAAAAAAATGAAACTTTTTGAGGTACGAAAATCGAGCACTGAAATATGAATTCTAAAAATCAGCAAATCAGAGTCCCAAAAACAAAACAAATGGCTCCTAATTGAATAATATAGTATTTTTTGACTTACAAAACTTAAAATTTCAAAAAAAATTGAAACATTTCGTTGCACGAAAATCGAGCACTGAAAAATGAGGTCTAAAAATCAGCAAAATCATACTCCGAAAAACAAAACAAATGGCTTCTAATTGCTTGATATGTTGTTTTTTGACTTCCCAAACTTGAAATTTAAAAAAAATGAAATTTTCGGGACACGAAAATCGAGCCCTGAAAAATGACATCTAAGAATCAGCGAAATCAGAGTCCCAAAAACAAAACAAATGGCTCCTAATTTCTTAATATATTATTTTTAAACTTACCAAAACTTAAAATTTCAAAAAAAATGGAAACTTTTCGTTGCACGAAAATCGAACCCTTAAAAATTATGTCTAAAAATCAGCAAAATCATACTCCCAAAAACAAAACAAATGGCTCCTAAGTGCTTAATATGTTGTTTTTTGACTTCCCAAAATTTGAACTTTAAAAAAAAAATGAACCTTTTTGGGGCACGAAAATCGAGCCCTGAAATATGACGTCTAAAAATCAGCAAAATCAGAGTCCCTAAAACAAAACAAATGGCTCCTAATTGCTTAATATATTATTTTTTGACTTACCAAAACTTAAAATTTCAAACAATATGGAAACTTTTCGTTGCACGAAAATCGAGCCCTGAAAAATGACGTCTAAAAATCATCAAAATCATACTCCCAAAAACAAAACAAATGGCTCCTAAGTGCTTAATATGTTGTTTTTTGACTTCCCAAAATTTGAAATTTAAAAAAAAAATGAAACTTTTTGGGGCACGAAAATCGAGCCCTGAAATATGACGTCTAAAAATCAGCAACATCAGAGTCCCAAAAACAAAACAAATGGCTCCTAATTGCTTAATATATTATTTTTTGACTTACCAAAACTTAAAATTTCAAACAAAATGGAAACTTTTCGTTGCACGAAAATCGAGCCCTAAAAATGACGTCTAAAAATCAGCAAAATCATACTCCGAAAAACAAAACAAATGGCTCCTAAGTGCTTAATATGTTGTTTTTTGACTTCCAAAAACTTGAAATTTAAAAAAAAACTGAAACTTTTCGGGGCACGAAATCGAGCCCTAAAAATGACGTCTAAGAATCATCGAAATCGGAGTCCCAAAAACAAATCAAATGGCTCCTAATTCCTTAATATATTATTTTTTGACTTACCAAAACTTAAAATTTCAAAAAAAAAAAATGGAAACTTTTCGTTGCCCGAAAATCGAGCCTTGAAAAATGACGTCTAAAAATCAGCAAAATCATACTCCGAAAAACAAAAACAAATGGCTCCTAAGTGCTTAATATATTATTTTTTGACTTCCCAAAACTTGAAATTTTAAAAAAAAATGAAACTTTTCGGGGCACGAAAACGAGCCCTGAAAAATGACGTCTAAGAATCATCGAAATCGGAGTCCCAAAAACAAAACAAATGGCTCCTAATTATTTAATATATTATTTTTTGACTTACAAAAACTTAAAATTTCAAAAAAAATGGACACTTTTCGTTGCACGAATAACGAGCCATGAAAAATGATGTCTAAAAATCAGAGTCCGAAAAACAAAACAAATGGCTCCTAAGTGCTTCATATATTATTTTTTGATTTCCCTAAACTTAAAATTTCAAAAAAAATGAAACTTTTTGGGGTACGAAAATCGAGCTATGAAAAAGGACGTCTAAAAATCAGCAAAATCAGAGTCCGAAAAACAAAATAACTGGCTCCTAAGTGAATATTATTTTTAGACATCCTAAAATTAAAAATCTAAAAAAAATGAAACTTTTTGAGGTACGAAAATCGAGCACTGAAATATGAATTCTAAAAATCAGCAAATCAGAGTCCCAAAAACAAAACAAATGGCTCCTAATTGCATAATATAGTATTTTTTGACTTACAAAACTTAAAATTTCAAAAAAAATTGAAACATTTCGTTGCACGAAAATCGAGCACTGAAAAATGAGGTCTAAAAATCAGCAAAATCATACTCCGAAAAACAAAACAAATGGCTTCTAAGTGCTTAATATGTTGTTTTTTGACTTCCCAAACTTGAAATTTAAAAAAAATGAAATTTTCGGGACACGAAAATCGAGCCCTGAAAAATGACATCTAAGAATCAGCGAAATCAGAGTCCCAAAAACAAAACAAATGGCTCCTAATTTCTTAATATATTATTTTTAAACTTACCAAAACTTAAAATTTCAAAAAAAATGGAAACTTTTCGTTGCACGAAAATCGAACCCTTAAAAATTACGTCTAAAAATCAGCAAAATCATACTCCCAAAAACAAAACAAATGGCTCCTAAGTGCTTAATATGTTGTTTTTTGACTTCCCAAAATTTGAACTTTAAAAAAAAATGAACCTTTTTGGGGCACGGAAATCGAGCCCTGAAATATGACGTCTAAAAATCAGCAAAATCAGAGTCCCTAAAACAAAACAAATGGCTCCTAATTGCTTAATATATTTTTTTTTGATTTACCAAAACTTAAAATTTCAAACAATATGGAAACTTTTCGTTGCACGAAAATCGAGCCCTGAAAAATGACGTCTAAAAATCAGCAAAATCATACTCCGAAAAACAAAACAAATGGCTCCTAAGTGCTTAATATGTTGTTTTTTGACTTCCCAAAACTTGAAATTTAAAAAAAAATGAAACTTTTCGGGGAACGAAAACGAGCCCTGAAAAATGACGTCTAAGAATCATTGAAATCGGGGTCCCAAAAGAAAAACAAATGGCTCCTAATTGCTTAATATATTATTTTTTGACTTACCAAAGCTTAAAATTTCAAAAAAAAAAATGGAAACTTTTCGTTGCCCGAAAATCGAGCCCTGAAAAATGACGTCTAAAAATCAGCAAAATCATACTCCGAAAAACAAAAACAAATGGCTCCTAAGTGCTTAATATATTATTTTTTGACTTCCCAAAACTTGAAATTTAAAAAAAAAATGAAACTTTTCGGTGCACAAAAATGAGCCCTGAAAAATGACGTCTAAGAATCATCAAAATCGGAGTCCCAAAAACAAAACAAATGGCTGCTAATTGCTTAATATATTATTTTTTGACTTCCAAAAACTTAAAATTTCAAAAAAAATGGACACTTTTCTTAGCACGAAAAACGAGCCCTGAAAAATGACGTCTAAAAATCAGAGTCCGAAAAAAAAAACAAATGGCTCCTAAGTGCTTCATATATTATTTTTTGATTTCCCTAAACTTAAAATTTCAAAAAAAATTAAACTTTTTGGGGTACGAAAATCGAGCTATGAAAAAGGACGTCTAAAAATCAGCAAAATCAGAGTACGAAAAACAAAATAACTGGCTCCTAAGTGCTTCATATATTATTTTTAGACATCCTAAAATTTAAAATCTAAAAAAAATGAAACTTTTTGAGGTACGAAAATCAAGCACTGAAATATGACTTCTAAAAATCAGCAAATCAGAGTCCGAAAAACAAAACAAATGGCACATAAGTGCTGAATATATTATTTTTTGACTTCCCAAAACTTAAAATTTCAAAAAAAATGAAAACTTTTCGGGGCACGGAAATCGAGCCCTGAAAAATGACGTCTAAGAATCAGCAAAATCAGAGTCTGACAAACAAAATAAGTGGCTCCTAAGTGCTTAATATATTATTTTTTGGCTTCCGAAAACTTAAAATTTCAAAAAAAATTGAACTTTTCGGGGTACGAAAATCGAGCCCTGAAAAATAACGTCTTAAAATCAGCTAAATCAGTGTCCGAAAAACAAAACAAATGCCTCCGAAATGCTTAATATATTATTTTTTGATCTCCCAAAACATAAAATGTCAAAAAAAATGAAACTTTTCGGGGCACAGAAATTCGGCCCTGAAAAATCACGTCTAAAAATCAGCAAAACCAGAATCCGAAAAACAAAACAAGTGGTTCCTAAGTGCTTCATATATTATTTTTTGACGTCCCAAAACTTAGAATTTCAATAAAATCGAAACTTTTCGGGGGCACGAAATTCGAGCCGTGAAAAATAACATCTAAAAATAAACAAAATCAGATTCCGAAAAACAAAACAAATGTCTCATAAGTGCTTAATATATTATTTATTGACTTCCCAAAACTTAAAATTTCAAAAAAAAAAAACAAACTTTTCGGGTCACGAAAATCGAGCACCGAAAATGATGTTTAAAAATCAGCTAAAAAAGAGTTCGAAAAACAAAACAAATGGCTCCTAAGTGCATCATATATTATTTTTTGACATCCCAAAACTTGAAATTTTAAAAAACAAATGAAACTTTTCGGGGCACGGAAATCGATCCCCGAAAAATGACATCTAAAAATCAGCAAATCTAAGTCCGAAAAACAAAACAAATTGCTCATAAGTGCTTCATATATTATTTTTGGATTTCCCTAAACTTAAAATTTCGAAAAAAATGAAAATTTTCGGGGCATGAAAATCGAGCCCTGAAAAATGACGTTTAAGAATCAGCAAAATCAGAGTCCGAAAAACAAAATAAATGGCTCCTAAGTGCTAATATATTATTTTTTGATTTCCCAATCTTAAAATTTTAAAAAAATGAAACTTTTCGGGTTACGGAAATCGAGCTTTGAAAAATGACGTCTAAGACTCAGCAAAATCAGAATCCAAAAAACAAATGAAATGGCTCCTAAGTGCTTCATATATTATTTTTTGACTCCCTAAACTTAGAATTTAAAAAAAAAATGAAACTTTTCGGGGCACGAAAATCGAGACTTGAAACATGACGTCTAAAAATCAGCAAAATTATAGTCCGAAAAACAAAACAAATGGCTCCTAAGTGCTTCATATATTATTTTTTACTTCCCAAAACTTAAAATTTAAAAGAAAATGAAACTTTTCGGGGCACGAAAATCGAGACCAAAAAATTGACTTCTAAAAATCAGAAAAAATCAGAGTTCGAAAAACAAAACAAATGGCTCCTAAGTGCTTCATAGATTATTTTTTGATTTCCAAAAACTTAAAATTTCAATTAAATGAAACTTTTCAGGGCACGAAAATCGAGCCCTGAAAAATGACGTCTTAAAATCAGCTAAATCAGAGTCCGAAAAATAAAGCAAATGGCACCTAAGTGCTTAGTATATTAATTTTTGACTTCTAAAAACTTTAAATGTCAAAAAAAATGAAACTTTTCGGGGTACGGAATCGATCCCTTAAAATTAACGTTTAAAAATCAGCAAAATGAGAGTCCGAAAAAAAACAAATAGCTCCTAAGTGCTTAATATATTAATTTTTGACTTCCTTAAACTTAAAATTTAAAAAAAAATGAAACTTTTCGCGATAAGGAAATTGATACCTGAAAAATAACGTTTAAAAATCAGCAAAATGAGAGTCCGAAAAAAAAAAACAAATAGCTCCTAAGTGCTTAATATATTATTTTTTGACTTATCTAAACTTAAAATTTCAAAAAAAAATGAAACTTTTCTACGCATCGAGCCCTGAAAAATGACGTCTGAGAATCAGCAAAATCAGAGTAAAAAAAACAAAACAAATGGCTCCTAAGTGCTTAATATATTATTTTTTGACTTCCAAAAACTTTAAATTTCAAAAAAAATGGAAACTTTTCGTTGCACAAAAAACGAGCCCTGAAAAATGACGTCTAAAAATCAGCTTCGAAAAACAAAACAAATGGCTCCTAAGTGCTTTATATATTGTTTTTTGACTTCCCAGAATTTAAAATTTGAAAAAAAAATGAAAATTTTCGGGGCACGAAAGTCGAGCCCTGAAAAATAACGTCTGAAAATCTGCAAAATCAGATTCCGAAAAACAAAACAAATGTCTCCTAAGTGCATAATATATTATTTTTTGACTTCACAAAACTTAGAATTTCAAAAAAAAAAAAAAATTTCGGGGCACGAGAATCGAGCCCTAAAAATGATGTCTAAAAATCAGCTAAATAAGAGTCCGAAAAACAAAACAAATGGCTCCTTAGTGCTTTATATATTATTTTGACTTCCGTAAACTTAAAATTCCAAAAAATTAAACTTTTCGGGGCACTAAGAATCTGCGAAATCAGAGTCCCAAAAACAAAACAAATGGCTCCTAATTTCTTAATATATTATTTTTTTACTTACCAAAACTTAAAATTTCAAAAAAAATGAAACTTTTCGTTGCACGAAAATCGAGCCCTGAAAAATGACGTCTAAAAATCATCAAAATCATACTCCCAAAAACAAAACAAATGGCTCCTAAGTGCTTAATATGTTGTTTTTTGACTTCCCAAAATTTGAAATTTAAAAAAAAAATGAAACGTTTTGGGGCACGAAAATCGAGCCCTGAAATATGACGTCTAAAAATCAGCAACATCAGAGTCCCAAAAACAAAACAAATGGCTCCTAATTGCTTAATATATTATTTTTTGACTTACCAAAACTTAAAATTTCAAACAAAATGGAAACTTTTCGTTGCACGAAAATCGAGCCCTGAAAAATGACGTCTACAAATCAGCAAAATCATACTCCGAAAAACAAAACAAATGGCTCCTAAGTGCTTAATATGTTGTTTTTTGACTTCCAAAAACTTGAAATTTAAAAAAAAATTAAACTTTTCGGGGCACGAAAACGTGCCCTGAAAAATGACGTCTAAGAATCATCGAAATCGGAGTCCCAAAAACAAATCAAATGGCTTCTAATTCCTTAATATATTATTTTTTGACTTACCAAAACTTAAAATTTCAAAAAAAAAAAAGGGAAACTTTTCGTTGCCCTAAAATCGAGCCCTGAAATATGACGTCTAAAAATCAGCAAAATCATACTCCGAAAAACAAAAACAAATGGCTCCTAAGTGCTTAATATATTATTTTTTGACTTCCCAAAACTTGAAATTTAAAAAAAAATGAAACTTTTCGGGGCACGAAAACGAGCCCTGAAAAATGACGTTTAAGAATCATCGAAATCGGAGTCCCAAAAACAAAACAAATGGCTCCTAATTGCTTAATATATTATATTTTGACTTTCAAAAACTTAAAATTTCAAAAAAAATGGACACTTTTCGTTGCACGAAAAACGAGCCCTGAAAAATGACGTCTAAAAATCAGAGTCCGAAAAACAAAACAAATGGCTCCTAAGTGCTTCATATATTATTTTTTGATTTCCCTAAACTTAAAATTTCAAAAAAAATGGAACTTTTTGGGGTATGAAAATCGAGCTATGAAAAAGGACGTCTAAAAATCAGCAAAATCAGAGTCCGAAAAACAAAATAACTGGCTCCTAAGTGAATATTATTTTTAGACATCCTAAAATTAAAAATCTAAAAAAAATGAAACTTTTTGAGGTACGAAAATCGAGCACTGAAATATGAATTCTAAAAATCAGCAAATCAGAGTCCCAAAAACAAAACAAATGGCTCCTAATTGCTTAATATATTATTTTTTGACTTACCAAAGCTTAAAATTTAAAAAAAAAAATGGAAACTTTTCGTTGCCCGAAAATCGAGCCCTGAAAAATGACGTCTAAAAATCAGCAAAATCATACTCCGAAAAACAAAAACAAATGGCTCCTAAGTGCTTAATATATTATTTTTTGACTTCCCAAAACTTGAAATTTAAAAAAAAAATGAAACTTTTCGGGGCACAAAAATGATCCCTGAAAAATGACGTCTAAGAATCATCGAAATCGGAGTCCCAAAAACAAAACAAATGGCTCCTAATTGCTTAATATATTAATTTTTGACTTCCAAAAACTTTAAATTTCAAAAAAAATGGACACTTTTCTTAGCACGAAAAACGAGCCCTGAAAAATGACGTCTAAAAATCAGAGTCCTAAAAACAAAACAAATGGCTCCTAAGTGCTTCATATATTATTTTTTGATTTCCCTAAACTTAAAATTTCAAAAAAAATTAAACTTTTTGGGGTACGAAAATCGAGCTATGAAAAAGGACGTCTAAAAATCAGCAAAATCAGAGTACGAAAAACAAAATAACTGGCTCCTAAGTGCTTCATATATTATTTTTAGACATCCTAAAATTTAAAATCTAGAAAAAATGAAACTTTTTGAGGTACGAAAATCAAGCACTGAAATATGACTTCTAAAAATCAGCAAATCAGAGTCCGAAAAACAAAACAAATGGCACATAAGTGCTGAATATATTATTTTTTGACTTCCCAAAACTTAAGATTTCAAAAAAAATGAAAACTTTTTGGGGCACGGAAATCGAGCCCTGAAAAATGACGTCTAAGAATCAGCAAAATCAGAGTCTGACAAACAAAATAAGTGGCTCCTAAGTGCTTAATATATTATTTTTTGGCTTCCGAAAACTTAAAATTTCAAAAAAAATTGAACTTTTCGGGGTACGAAAATCGAGCCCTGAAAAATTACGTCTTAAAATCAGTGTCCGAAAAACAAAACAAATGCCTCCTAAATGCTTAATATATTATTTTTTGATCTCCCAAAACATAAAATGTCAAAAAAAATGAAACTTTTCGGGGCACATAAATTCGGCCCTGAAAAATGACGTCTAAAAACCAGCAAAACCAGAATCCGAAAAACAAATCAAATGGTTCCTAAGTGCTTCATATATTATTTTTTAACATCCCAAAACTTTGAATTTCAAGAAAATCGAAACTTTTCGGGGGCACGAAAGTCGAGCCGTGAAAAATAACATCTAAAAATAAACAAAATCAGATTCCGAAAAACAAAACAAATGTCTCATAAGTGCTTAATATATTATTTATTGACTTCCCAAAACTTAAAATTTCAAAAAAAAAAAACAAACTTTTCGGGTCACGAAAATCGAGCACCGAAAATGATGTCTAAAAATCAGCTAAATAAGAGTTCGAAAAACAAAACAAATGGCTCCTAAGTGCTTCATATATTATTTTTTGACATCCCAAAACTTGAAATTTTAAAAAACAAATGAAACTTTTCGGGGCACGGAAATCGATCCCCGAAAAATGACATCTAAAAATCAGCAAATCTAAGTCTGAAAAACAAAACAAATTGCTCCTAAGTGCTTCATATATTATTTTTGGATTTCCCTAAACTTAAAATTTCGAAAAAAATGAAAATTTTCGGGGCATAAAAATCGAGCCTTGAAAAATGACGTCTAAGAATCAGCAAAATCAGAGTCCGAAAAACAAAATAAATGGCTCCTAAGTGCTAATATATTAATTTTTGATTTCCCAATCTTAAAATTTTAAAAAAATGAAACTTTTCGGGTTACGGAAATCGAGCTTTGAAAAATGACGTCTAAGAATCAGCAAAATCAGAATCCAAAAAACAAAAGAAATGGCTCCTAAGTGCTTCATATATTATTTTTTGACTCCCTAAACTTAAAATTTAAAAAAAAATGAAACTTTTCGGGGCACGAAAATCGAGACTTGAAACATGACGTCTAAAAATTAGCAAAATTATAGTCCGAAAAACAAAACAAATGGCTCCTAAGTGCTTCATATATTATTTTTTACTTCCCAAAACTTAAAATTTAAAAGAAAATGAAACTTTTCGGGGCACGAAAATCGAGACCAAAAAATTGACTTCTACAAATCAGCAAAATCAGAGTTCGAAAAACAAAACAAATGGCTCCTAAGTGCTTCATAGATTATTTTTTGATTTCCATAAACTTAAAATTTCAATTAAATGAAACTTTTCAGGGCACGAAAATCGAGCCCTGAAAAATGACGTCTTAAAATCAGCTAAATCAGAGTCCGAAAAATAAAACAAATGGCACCTAATTGCTTAGTATATTAATTTTTGACTTCTAAAAACTTAAAATGTCAAAAAAAATGAAACTTTTCGGGGGTACGGAAATCGATCCCTTAAAATTAACGTTTAAAAATCAGCAAAATGAGAGTCCGAAAAAAAAACAAATAGCTCCTAAGTGCTTAATATATTAATTTTTGACTTCCTTAAACTTAAAATTTCAAAAAAAATGAAACTTTTCGGGGTAAGGAAACGATACCTGAAAAATAACGTTTAAAAATCAGCAAAATAAGAGTCCGAAAAAAAAAAACAAATAGCTCCTAAGTGCTTAATATATTATTTTTTGACTTATCTAAACTTAAAATTTCAAAAAAAATGAAACTTTTCTGCGCACGTAAATCGAGCCCTGAAAAATGACGTCTAAGAATCAACAAAATTAGAGTAAAAAAAACAAAACAAATGGCTCCTAAGTGCTTAATATATTATTTTTTGACTTCCAAAAACTTTAAATTTCAAAAAAAATGGAAACTTTTCGTTGCACAAAAAACGAGCCCTGAAAAATGACGTCTAAAAATCAGCTTCGAAAAACAAAACAAATGGCTCCTAAGTGCTTGATATATTGTTTTTTGACTTCCCAGAACTTAAAATTTGAAAAAAAAATGAAAATTTTCGGGGCACGAAAGTCGAGCCCTGAAAAATAACGTCTGAAAATCTGCAAAATCAGATTCCGAAAAACAAAACAAATGTCTCCTAAGTGCATAATATATTATTTTTTGACTTCACAAAACTTAGAATTTCAAAAAAAAAAAAAAAAATTTCGGGGCACGAGAATCGAGCTCTGAAAATGATGTCTAAAAATCAGCTAAATAAGAGTCCGAAAAACAAAACAAATGGCTCCTTAGTGCTTTATATATTATTTTGACTTCCGTAAACTTAAAATTCCAAAAAATTAAACTTTTCGGGGCACTAAGAATCGGCGAAATCAGAGTCCCAAAAACAAAACAAATGGCTCCTAATTGCTTAATATATTATTTTTTGACTTACCAAAACTTGAAATTTAAAAAAAATAATGAAACTTTTTGGGGCACGGAAATCGAACCCTGAAATATGACGTCTAAAAATCAGCAAAATCAGAGTCCCAAAAACAAAACAAATGGCTCCGAATTGCTTAATATATTATTTTTTGACTTACCAAACTTAAAATTTCAAAAAAAATTATAACATTTCGTTGCACGAAAATCGAGCACAGAAAAATGACGTCTAAAAATCAGCAAAATCATACTCCGAAAAACAAAACAAATGGCTTCTAAGTGCTTAATATGTTGTTTTTTGACTTCCCAAACTTGAAATTTAAAAAAAAATGAAATTTTTCGGGGCAGGAAAATCGAGCCCTGAAAAATGACATCTAAGAATCAGCGAAATCTGAGTCCCAAAAACAAAACAAATGGCTCCTAATTTCTTAATATATTATTTTTTGACTTACCAAAACTTAAAATTTCAAAAAAAAAAAAAGGGAAACTTTTCGTTGACCTAAAATCGAGCCTTTAAAAATGACGTCTAAAAATCAGCAAAATCATACTCCCAAAAACAAAACAAATGGCTCCTAATTGCTTAATATATTATTTTTTGACTTACCAAAACTTGAAATTTAAAAAAAATAATGAAACTTTTTGGGGCACGGAAATCGAACCCTGAAATATGACGTCTAAAAATCAGCAACATCAGAGTCCCAAAAACAAAACAAATGGCTCCTAATTGCTTAATATATTATTTTTTGACTTACCAAAACTTAAAATTTCAAACAAAATGGAAACTTTTCGTTGCACGAAAATCGAGCCCTGAAAAATGACGTCTAAAAATCAGCAAAATCATACTCCGAAAAACAAAACAAATGGCTCCTAAGTGCTTAATATGTTGTTTTTTGACTTCCAAAAACTTGAAATTTAAAAAAAAATGAAACTTTTCGGGGCACGAAAACGAGCCCTGAAAAATGACGTCTAAGAATCATCGAAATCGGAGTCCCAAAAACAAAACAAATGGCTCCTAATTGCTTAATATATTATTTTTTGACTTCCAAAAACTTAAAATTTCAAAAAAAATGGACACTTTTCGTTGCACGAAAAACGAGCCCTGAAAAATGACGTCTAAAAATCAGAGTCCGAAAAACAAAACAAATGGCTCCTAAGTGCTTCATATATTATTTTTTGATTTCCCTAAACTTAAAATTTCAAAAAAAATGGAACTTTTTGGTGTACGAAAATCGAGCTATGAAAAAGGACGTCTAAAAATCAGCAAAATCAGAGTCCGAAAAACAAAATACCTGGCTCCTAAGTGAATATTATTTTTAGACATCCTAAAATTAAAAATCTAAAAAAAATGAAACTTTTTGAGGTACGAAAATCGAGCACTGAAATATGAAATCTAAAAATCAGCAAATCAGAGTCCCAAAAACAAAACAAATGGCTCCTAATTGCATAATATAGTATTTTTTGACTTACAAAACTTAAAATTTCAAAAAAAATTGAAACATTTCGTTGCACGAAAATCGAGCACTGAAAAATGAGGTCTAAAAATCAGCAAAATCATACTCCGAAAAACAAAACAAATGGCTTCTAAGTGCTTAATATGTTGTTTTTTGACTTCCCAAACTTGAAATTTAAAAAAAATGAAATTTTCGGGACACGAAAATCGAGCCCTGAAAAATGACATCTAAGAATCAGCGAAATCAGAGTCCCAAAAACAAAACAAATGGCTCCTAATTTCTTAATATATTATTTTTTAACTTACCAAAACTTAAAATTTCAAAAAAAATGGAAACTTTTCGTTGCACGAAAATCGAACCCTTAAAAATGACGTCTAAAAATCAGCAAAATCATACTCCCAAAAACAAAACAAATGGCTCCTAAGTGCTTAATATGTTGTTTTTTGACTTCCCAAAATTTGAACTTTAAAAAAAAATGAACCTTTTTGGGGCACGGAAATCGAGCCCTGAAATATGACGTCTAAAAATCAGCAAAATCACAGTCCCTAAAACAAAACAAATGGCTCCTAATTGCTTAATATATTATTTTTTGACTTACCAAGACTTAAAATTTCAAACAATATGGAAACTTTTCGTTGCACGAAAATCGAGCCCTGATAAATGACGTCTAAAAATCAGCAAAATCATACTCCGAAAAAAAAAACAAATGGCTCCTAAGTGCTTAATATGTTGTTTTTTGACTTCCCAAAACTTGAAATTTAAAAAAAAAATGAAACTTTTCGGGGAACGAAAACGAGCCCTGAAAAATGACGTCTAAGAATCATCGAAATCGGGGTCCCAAAAGCAAAACAAATGGCTCCTAATTGCTTAATATATTATTTTTTGACTTACCAAAGCTTAAAATTTCAAAAAAAAAATGGAAACTTTTCGTTGCCCGAAAATCGAGCCCTGAAAAATGACGTCTAAAAATCAGCAAAATCATACTCCGAAAAACAAAAACAAATGGCTCCTAAGTGCTTAATATATAATTTTTTGACTTCCCAAAACTTGAAATTTAAAAAAAAAATGAAACTTTTCGGGGCACAAAAATGATCCCTGAAAAATGACGTCTAAGAATCATCGAAATCGGAGTCCCAAAAACAAAACAAATGGCTCCTAATTGCTTAATATATTATTTTTTGACTTCCAAAAACTTAAAATTTCAAAAAGAATGGACACTTTTCTTAGCACGAAAAACGAGCCCTGAAAAATGAAGTCTAAAAATCAGAGTCCTAAAAACAAAACAAATGGCTCCTAAGTGCTTCATATATTATTTTTTGATTTCCCTAAACTTAAAATTTCAAAAAAAATTAAACTTTTTGGGGTACGAAAATCGAGCTATGAAAAAGGACGTCTAAAAATCAGCAAAATCAGAGTACGAAAAACAAAATAACTGGCTCCTAAGTGCTTCATATATTATTTTTAGACATCCTAAAATTTAAAATCTAAAAAAAATGAAACTTTTTGAGGTACGAAAATCAAGCACTGAAATATGACTTCTAAAAATCAGCAAATCAGAGTCCGAAAAACAAAACAAATGGCACATAAGTGTTGAATATATTATTTTTTGACTTCCCAAAACTTAAAATTTCAAAAAAAATGAAAACTTTTCGGGGCACGAAAATCGAGCCCTGAAAAATGACGTCTAAGAATCAGCAAAATCAGAGTCTGACAAACAAAATAAGTGGTTCCTAAGTGCTTAATATATTATTTTTTGGCTTCCGAAAACTTAAAATTTCAAAAAAAATTGAACTTTTCGGGGTACGAAAATCGAGCCCTGAAAAATAACGTCTTAAAATCAGCTAAATCAGTGTCCGAAAAACAAAACAAATGCCTCCTAAATGCTTAATATATTATTTTTTGATCTCCCAAAACATAAAATGTCAAAAAAAATGAAACTTTTCGGGGCACATAAATTCGGCCCTGAAAAATGACGTCTAAAAATCAGCAAATCAGAGTCCGAAAAACAAAACAAATGGCACCTAAGTGCTTAATATATTACTTTTTGACTTCCCAAAACTTAAAATTTCAAAAAAAAATGAAAACTTTTCGGGGCACGGAAATCGAGCCCTGAATAATGACGTCTAAGAATCAGCAAAATCAGAGTCTGAAAAACAAAATAAGTGGCTCCTAAGTGCTTAATATATTATTTTTTGACTTCCGAAAACTTAAAATTTCAAAAAAAATTGAACTTTTCAGGATACGAAAATCGAGCCCTGAAAAATAATGTCTTAAAATCAGCTAAATCAGTGTCCGAAAAACAAATAAAATGCCTCCTAAATGCTTAATATATTATATTTTGATCTCCCAGAACATAAAATGTCAAAAAAAATGAAACTTTTCGGGGCACAGAAATCCGGCCCTGAAAAATGACGTCTAAAAATCAGCAAAACCAGAATCCGAAAAACAAAACAAATGGTTCCTAAGTGCTTCATATATTATTTTTTGACATCCCAAAACTTAGAATTTCAAGAAAATCGAAACTTTTCGGGGGCACGAAAGTCGAGCCGTGAAAAATAACATATAAAAATAAACAAAATCAGATTCCGAAAAACAAAACAAATGTCTCATAAGTGCTTAATATATTATTTATTGACTTCCCAAAACTTAACATTTCAAAAAAAAAAAAACAAACTTTTCGTGTCACGAAAATCGAGCACCGAAAATGATGTCTAAATATCAGCTAAATAAGAGTCCGAAAAACAAAACAAATGGCTCCTAAGTGCTTCATATATTATTCTTTGACATCCCAAAACTGAGAATTTTAAAAAACAAATGAAATTTTTCGGGGCACGAAAATCGATCCCCGAAAAATGACATCTAAAAATAAGCAAATCTAAGTCCGAAAAACAAAACAAATTGCTCCTAAGTGCTTCATATATTATTTTTTGATTTCCCTAAACTTAAAATTTAGAAAAAAATGAAAATTTTCGGGGCATGAAAATCGAGCCCTGAAAAATGACGTCTAAGAATCAGCAAAATCAGAGTCCGAAAAACAAAACAAATGGCTCCTAAGTGCTAATATATTATTTTTTGATTTCCCAATCTTAAAATTTTAAAAAAATGAAACTTTTCGGGTTACGGAAATCGAGCTTTGAAAAATGACGTCTAAGAATCAGCAAAATCAGAATCCAAAAAACAAAAGAAATGGCTCCTAAGTGCTTCATATATTTTTTTTTGACATCCCTAAACTTGAAATTTAAAAAAAAAAAATGAAACTTTTCGGGGCACGAAAATCGAGACCTGAAAAATGACGTCTAAAAATCAAAAAAATTATAGTTCGAAAAACAAAACAAATGGCTCCTAAGTGCTTCATATATTATTTTTACTTCCCAAAACTTAAAATTTAAAAGAAAATGAAACTTTTCGGGGCACGAAAATCGAGACCAAAAAATTGACTGCTACAAATTAGCAAAATCAGAGTTCGAAAAACAAAACAAATGGCTCCTAAGTGCTTCATAGATTATTTTTTGACTTCCATAAACTTAAAATTTCAATTAAATGAAACTTTTCGGGGCACGAAAATCGAGCCCTGGAAAATGACGTCTTAAAATCAGCTAAATCAGAGTCCGAAAAATAAAACAAATGGCACCTAAGTGCTTAGTATATTAATTTTTGACTTCTAAAAACTTAAAATGTCAAAAAAAATGAAACTTTTCGGGGTACGGAAATCGATCCCTGAAAAATAAAGTTCAAAATTCAGCAAAATGATAGTCCGAAGAAAAAACAAATAGCTCCTAAGTGCTTAATATATTAATTTTTGACTTCCTTAAAATTAAAATTTAAAAAAAACGAAACTTTTCGGGGTAAGGAAATCGATCCCTGAAAAATAACGTTTAAAAATCAGCAAAATGAGAGTCCGAAAAAAAAAACAAATAGCTCCTAAGTGCTTAATATATTATTTTTTGACTTCCCTAAACTTAAAATTTCAAAAAAAATGAAAGTTTTCGGAGCATGAAAATCGAGCTCTGAAAAATGACGTCTAAGAATCAGCAAAATCAGAGTAAAAAAAACAAAACAAATGGCTCCTAAGTGCTTAATATATTATTTTTTGACTTCAAAAAACTTAAAATTTCAAAAAAAATGGAAACTTTTCGTTGCAAGAAAAACGAGCCCTGAAAAATGACGTCTAAAAATCAGCTCCGAAAAACAAAACAAATGGCTCCTAAGTGCTTGATATATTGTTTTTTGACTTCCCAGACCTTAAAATTTGAAAAAAAAAATGAAAATTTTCGGGGCACGAAAGTCGAGCCCTGAAAAATAACGTCTGAAAATCAGCAAAATCAAATTCCGAAAAACAAAACAAATGTCTCCTAAGTGCATAATATATTATTTTTTGACTTCACAAAACTTAGAATTTCAAAAAAAAAAAAAAAGAAATTTCGGGGCACGAGAATCGAGCCCTAAAAATGATGTCTAAAAATCAGCTAAATAAGAGTCCGAAAAACAAAACAAATGGCTCCTAAGTGCTTTATATATTATTTTGACTTCGGTAAATGTTGGTCCCAAGTGGTCAGATGAGGTCTAGAGGGGGGGGGGGGGGGGGGGGGGGGAGGGGTGTGAATAGACCTCTTTAAAATTTACCTTTTAAAAATTCTCTAACTTTTCTGTCAGCAGACTAAGCTGATCAAGAATTGTAAGCAGACTAAGCTGATCTCGCACAAAGCTTTGAACAGCAGAGTTGACCACTCTTCTGATTTTACTTAGCTGATTTTATCAAAATCAGAGTTTCAAAAATAACTAACTTGCAGCGGATTTATCAAGTGTTTTTCACAAGTAGTTTTCGTTAACTTTGAAATAGTTTTATCCCCAGTTTTTAACAAACTCCTTTAAAAACTTTTTCAACAGTTAACCTTTAAGTGTTTTAAATATGCTGTTTTAAATATGCAGAAATTTATGCAAGTAAAAACACAAAGGATTTTTATAGTGGTTATATGGATATAAATCCTTTAGTCCACTCTTCAAAGTCACTTAGATCTTGGGTTATACTATATCACGCAGATTACAGTATGCACTGCTTACGCCAAACAACAAATGATATGGCCGTAAGTTCACAATAGGAAATCACAAAGAAACTCCTATCCTCTGAAGTAATATCGCTCACAAAGATTGATATCTACTTCTCACAACACAGTCCTAACAAAATCACTCAGATTTTACAAGTATTTTCTGTTTTCTCTCTATTCTGCTTCGTCAACAAATGACTCAGCTGTTGAGTGTTCTGTTCTTGAGTTTGAGACTTAGAAGAATTTCTGCTTCAGATTTTTACTCTCAAAGTGCGTTGTCTCTTGTGTTGTATCTTCTTCCTCAACTCACGAACTGAACTATTTATACTTGAGATTTGAAAATCTGCCCGTTGAGAGATCGACAGGTGTCCAAATCCTCGAGTACTGGTCCTTCTGCAAAAACGGCTACCTGCGACTGAACACTGTACACTCTGCTGTACTTGCTGTCAGTCCGCATTAAATGCACCAAGCTGATACGAGGTTTCTCTTCAATCATTTGTCATAAATGCCCTCCCTCTTCAGCATTTATTACTCCAAGTGCATTTATTACCGTTGCACTAACTTCTGATCCACTTCCACTCTGCTGATCGAAGTCACTCGTCTGATGCGTACTCGGCTGATCCCAAACTTGAACTAATCTGATTTGAGTCGGCTGATAGTCCACCAGTCTGATTCCTTCTTCAGTAACAGATCAGTAGTCTTCTGGACCATATTTGACTAGTCTGAAATACTTCTTCCTTGGTCAAATATCTTCTAAGGTTTGTACTAAGCTTTCACTTAGCTGATGACTTTGGAAATCATCAAAACCTCCCTTCACTTCAAAGTCTTCATCTTCATCCAACAATTTCCCCCTTTTTGATGATGACAAAACCTCAGCTAAGTACCTGTACCTAAACTAAAGTTGAGTCCTCAAAAATTTCTGAGATAGAAATGATGTATTGGAAGCTTGAACTTTTATAGATGATTTTTTAAAAATTACAGTGCAAGTTACAAGCAAATTTAGACTTAAGTGAAAAAATTACAAGTAAAGAAAGCTGGTTACAAATATTTAACAGATGACCTAGTCTAGTAGCTAGTCTAGTCCTCAGTTTCGTCATCTTCTTCTTCATCCTCTTCTTCAACTTCAACTTCATCACTACTGTCTTCATCTTCACCAGATGTGAAAGCATCCGCAAGACCTTTTAATTTTTCTCTTCTTTCATCAGCTTCAAATCTTGCTCTGATGTCTTCAATCCTTTTAACCTTCATGTCTGGATTAAGCTGTTCTTTAGCAGAGTACTTAGAGGCAGCTAACTCCTTGTCAGTTTTAGCTACTTCCTTGGGCTTTACTTTATCATCAGCTTCTTCATCTTCAACTTCTTCTTCAAGTATTATTTTTTGACTTACCAAAACTTAAAATTTCAAACAAAATGGAAACTTTTCGTTGCACGAAAATCGAGCCCTGAAAAATGACGTCTAAAAATCAGCAAAATCATACTCCGAAAAACAAAACAAATGGCTCCTAAGGGCTTAATATGTTGTTTTTTGACTTCCCAAAACTTGAAATTTAAAAAAAAAAGAAACTTTTCCAGGCACGAAAACGAGGCCTGAAAAATGACGTCTAAGAATCATCGAAATCGGAGTCCAAAAAACAAAACAAATGGCTCCTAATTGCTTAATATATTATTTTTTGACTTACCAAAACTTAAAATTTCAAAAAAAAAAATGGAAACTTTTCGTTGCCCCGAAAATCGAGCCCTGAAAAATGACGTCTAAAAATCAGCAAAATCATACTCCGAAAAACAAAACAAATGGCTCCTAAGTGCTTAATATATTACTTTTTGACTTCCCAAAACTTAAAATTTGAAAAAAAAAATGAAACTTTTCGTAGCGTGCAAATCAAGCCCTGAAAAATGAAGTCTAAAAATCAACTAAATCAGAGTCCGGAAATAAAAAAAAAATGGCTCCTACGTGCATCATATATTATTTTTTAACATCCCAAAACATAAAATTTTAAACAAAATGAAACTTTTCTGGGCACGAAAATCGAGCTCTGAAAAATGACGTCTAAAAATCTGCAAAATCAGAGTCCGAAAAACAAAACCAATGGCTCCTAAGTGCTTCATATATTATTTTTTGATTTCCCTAAACTTAAAATTTCAAAAAAAGAAACTTTTCGGGGCATGAAAATCGAGCCCTGAAAAATGACGTCTAAGAATCAGCAAAATCAGAGTCCGAAAAACAAAACAAATGGCTCCTAAGTGCTAATATATTATTTTTTGACATCCCAAAACTTAGAATTTCAAAAAAATTGAAACTTTTCGGGGGCATGAAAGTCGAGCCGTGAAAAATAACATCTAAAAATCAGAAAAATCAGATTCCGAAAAACAAAACAAATGTCTCATAAGTGCTTAATATATTATTTTTTGACTTTCCAAAACTTAAAATTTCAAGAAAAAAAACAAACTTTTCGGGGCAAGAAAATCGAGCCCCGAAAATGATGTCTAAAAATCAGCTACATAAGAGTCCGAAAAACAAAACAAATGGCTCCTAAGTGCTTCATATATTATTTTTTGACATCCCAAAACTTAGAATTTAAAAAAAAATGAAACTTTTCGGGGCACGAAAATCGGGTCCTGAAAAATGACGTCTAAAAATCAGCAAATCAGAGTCCGAAAACAAAACAAATTGCTCCTAAGTGCTTCATATATTATTTTTTGATTTCCCTAAACTTAAAATTTCAAAAAAAATGAAACTTTTCGGGGCATGAAAATCGAGCCCTGAAAAATGACGTCTAAGAATCAGCTAAATCAGAGTTCGAAAAACAAACAAATGGCTCCTAAGTGCTAATATATTATTTTTTGACTTCCCGAATCTTAAAATTTAAAAAAAAAATGAAACTTTTCGGTTTACGGAAATCGAGCTTTGAATAATGACGTCTAAGAATCAGCAAAATCAGAATCCAAAAAACAAAACAAATGGCTCCTAAGTGATTAATATATTACTTTTTGACTGCCCAAAACATAAAATTTAAAAAAAAAATGAAACTTTTCGGTGCACGAAAATCGAGCCCCGAAAAATGAAGTCTAAAAATCAGAAAAATCATGGTCCGAAAAACAAAACAAATGGCTCCTAAGTGCTTAATATGTTGTTTTTTGACTTCCCAAAACTTGAAATTTAAAAAAAAATGAAACTTTTTGGGGCACGAAAATCGAGCCCTGAAATATAACTTAAAATCAGTAAAATCAGAGTTCGAAAAACAAAACAAATGGCTCCTAAGTGCTTCATATGTTATTTTTTGACTTCCCAAAACTTAAAATTTAAAAAAAATTGAAACTTTTCGGGACACGAAAATCGAGACCTGAAAAATGAAGTCTAAAAATCAGCAAAATTATAGTCCAAAAAATAAACAAATGGCTCCTAAGTGCTTCATATATTATTTTTTGACTTCCCAAAACTTAAAATTTCAATTAAATGAAACTTTTCGGGGCGCGAAAATCGAGCCCTGAAAAATGACGTCTTTAAATCAGCTAAATCAGACTCCGAAAAATATAACAAATTGCACCTAAGTGCTTAATATATTAATTTTTGACTTCTAAAAACTTAAAATGTAAAAAAAAAAGAAACTTTTCGGGGTACGAAAATCGATCCCTGAAAATTAAGGTCTAAAAATCAGCAAAATGAGAGTCCGAAAAACAAAACAAATAGCTCCTAAGTGCTTAATGTATTATTTTTTGACTTCCCTAAACTTAAAACTTCAAAAAAAATGAAATTTTTCGGGGCACGAAAATCTAGCCCTGAAAAATGACGTCTAAAAATCAGCAAAATCAGAGTCCGAAAAACTAAACAAATGTCTCATAATTTTCAGTTCAGTATTTTGCTTTTTCAGCACAATCATCTCTTCCTTAAGCTTTGCAAACTCATTAACAACGTTTGTGTTGTTTTTCATCATTTGCTCAAATGAACTAGATAGCTCATTTTCATTTTCAGTGAGAGTTACCTCATTGTTAGAATCCTCTGATTCTTTGGCCATGAGACAGAGCAGTGCGGGTGTCTCTTCTTCAGTTGAGTCATCATCTGATGTCCCCGATTCTGAATTGGACGAGTAGATGGCTGCTATCTTTTCAGCTTCAGCCAACCATACTTTGTTTTTCTGGTGTCTCCTGTCTTTCCTCGCTTTCTTTTCCTCCTCAATATACTATTCAGCTTTAGGATATGGGCAGTCCTTGATGAAATGTCCCAATTTCCTGCAGTTATAGCACATTAGTTTGGATTTAAAATCATCCTTACTATCATGAGAATAAGAGGTATGTTTAGAAGTAGAAGCATTGTTATATTTGTTCTTCATTTTTCTTTTATAGAACTTTTTGAACCCATTTAATAACAAAGCAACATCGCCAGCAGTGTACTCCTTTTTGTTGAGCAGCGTGGTCTCATCAGATGAGTCCACTTCCCTTATCTTCCCGGCTGATCTTCTTGATCTTTCTGCAGCAACCAGGGCAGCAGTGGGGCTAGAAGTTGAGGTCTCTTCTATACCCATTCTTGGCATTTTATACTAATACGCCTTGAGTACAGAAAACAGCTCCGTTAGAGAGATCTTCCCCAGATCCCTTGATTCTTCCATAGCTGTGATCTTCATGTTGAACTTGGGTGGTAGCGCCTTTAAGACTTTAACGATGATCTCTTTATCAGTGAACGTCTTTCCTAATTTTAACACATTTTTCAACACCTTTGTGAACCTTGAATCCATCTGGTCAATGGTTTCTCCAGATTTCATCTTGAAGTTTTCAAACTTCTCTAGGGCTACACTCAGATTGTGTTCTTTGATGGAGTCATTCCCTTCACTCATATCACGGACCTTATCCCACATCTCCTTAGATGTCTTACAGTGTTTGACCTTGTCAAATATGTCGTTGTCTTGGGCTTTGGTCATGATGAAGATTCCAACCTTATCGAGATTTTTCAGTTTGATTTCCTCAACTATCATCTCTTCAGGTTCCTTGTCAACAACTGTATCTTATCCATCAACTTTGACTGTTTTGGTGATTCTTATCGGACCTTGAGTTATGCACCTGTACATATTATCATTATAAGCAGCAAGAAAATTTTTCATACCGCCAATGTGGGGCACATGGCTGATACAATCCATTTTTCAATAAGTTTTTCTTTTAAAAAAGATGCTCTTTTGAAATTTTTTGAAAACCTTTGAAAAACACTCTAGGATCAAGCTCGTTGATCAGGCAAATGATTCAAATGAACCACCTGCTCTGATACCACTTGTTGGTCCCAAGTGGTCAGATAAGGTCTGGGGGGGGGGGGAGGGGTGGGTGAATAGACCTCTAAAAATTTACCTTTAAAAATCTCTAACTTTTTCTGTCAGTAGACTAAGCTGATTAAGAATCGTAAGTAGACTAAGCTGATCTCGCACAAAGCTTTGAACAGCAGAGTTGACCACTCTTCTGATTTTACTTAGCTGATTTTGAGAAAATCAGAGTTTTAAAATAACTTACTTGCAGCGGATTTATCTAGTGTTTTTCACAAGTAGTTTTCTTAACATAGAAAATATTTTATCCCCAGTTTTAGCAAACTCCTTTTAAAATCTTTTCAACAGTTAATCTTTAAGTGTTTAGTATGCTTTTGAAAATTATGCAAGGAAATAATGCAAGTATAAACACACATAATTTTTATAGTGGTTATATGGATAAAAATCCTTTAGTCCACTCTTCCAAGTCATTTAGATATTGGGTTATACTATAATCACACATATTACAATACACTCTGTTTGCGCCAAACAACAAATGAACTGGCCACAAGTTCGTTACTGGAAATCACAAAGAAGTCCTATACTACAAAGCTTTATCACTCACAAAGATGGATAACAGCTTCTCACAACACGTTTCTCACAAAATCACTCAGATTTATATGTATATTCTTTTATCTCTCTTTTCTGCTTTCGTCAACATATGACTAAGTTGTTGAGTGTTCTGTTCTTGAGTTTGAGACTTTGAAGAATTCTGCTTCGAAAATATGCTCTCAGTTGTGTTATCTCCTCTTTTCTAACTCTTGAACTGAACTATTTATACTTGAGATTTGAAAATCTGCCCGTTGAGAGATCGACAGGTGTCCAAATCCTCGAGTACTGGTCCTTGATTCAGAAACGACTACTTGCGACTAAACACTGTACACTCTGCTGTACTTTCTGTCATTTCGCATTGAATGCACCAAGCTGATACGAGGTTGTCTTCAATCATTTGTCATAAATACCCTTCCTCTTCAGCATTTATTACTCCAAGTGCATTTATTACCGTTGCAATAACTTCTGATCACTTCCACTTTGCTGATCGAAAACACTCGGTTGATCCTAAACTGAACTCATCTGATTTGAGTGTGCTGAAAATCCACGACTCTGATTCCATTCTTCAGCAACAGATCAGTAGTCTTCTGGACCATAAGAATTGACCCGTCTGATTTGAATTCTTGGTCAAAAATCTTTTAAGGGATTGACTAAATTTCCATTACTTATCTGGTGATGATGTTTTGGAAATCATCAAAACCTCCCTTCACTTCTAAGTCTTTATCTTCATCCAACACTCTCTCATCCATAAATATTTGGTGGAATCCTTGGAATGCATCCATCATACTAAAAATAACAAACCCAGCAGTTGAGTCAACCAACAAGTCGATCCTAGGAAGGGGATATGGATCTCGAGGACATGACTTGTTGAGGTCTGTTAAGTCATTACACATCCTCCACTTATTGTCCTTCTTATCGCCTTTTGCTACCAGGACCACATTACATAACCATTCTGTAAAATGCACCTCCCTTATTTGTTTAGACTTTAAAAGCCTTTCGAATTCAGCTTTTATTATTTTATCTTTAACAGGGCCGTGATTCCTTTTCTTTTGTCGCACTGGTTTAGCAGCTGGATCGATGTTTAAAGAGTGGGTGATTATCCTTGGATTGATTCCCACTATATCTTCCGCACTCCATGCGAACACATCCGTATTTTTCCTCAAAAAGTTAATCAGCAAGTTCTCCTTGAGTTGTGAGCTCGGTTCCGATCCTAGTGATCTTGCTGGGATCGTTCTCGATCAATTGTATCTCTTTGTATTCAGGGGCTCGTATAGTTAGATCGATCGGCTCTTTTCCCTTTTTATCGATCCTTTCGGTACTGGGGATCATTGATGGATCGATTGATCTTTCCACTGCAGTCCCCACAAATTTTCTTTTTGAAGGTGTTAGTGGTTCGAGGTTTTGTTTTAATGACAATGATGTACTATAACAATCCCAAGCCATGCAATGATCGTTAACGATTTCTCCTATTCCCGATGCAGTAGGGAATTTTATCTTTTGGTGATAGGTCGATACAACTGCTCGGAACAAATTTAGTGCCGGTAGACCTAGAATAGCATTATAGGCGAATGGCTTTTCGACGACTAGGAATTTTACCATTTTCACAACTCGCAAGGAGTTTTTACCAAGTGCCACACTTAGGTTGATTGTCCCTACGGGCACGATTTTCGAGCCACCAAATCCGACTAGGGGAGTGGCTACTCTTTGGAGAGCTAATTTTCCCAAATTCATTTGGTTCAAGACCTCTAAGGCTATTATATTGGCCGAGCTGCCATTATCGATCAAGATCCTTTTTAAAGTGAAGTTTCAGATCTTGAGAGATACTACCATAGGAAAATCAGGGTTATCTTCAGTGGTGTCCCACTTCATGTCTCTTGGGACTTCATTTTCATTAAAGCTGATTATATCTCCATAGGATCTTTTGTTATCTAGCGCCCAAACTTCACTTGGGATTGTTACCCTTTGTTCTATCGACCGAGCGGTTCTCCGTCTCGCATTCCGACTATCTCCTCCAGCTGGACCACCAGCGATCACGTGTATTGTACCATTTACCTGATCGTTATCGATCTCATCCCGACCGGGTGGGTTACCTTCCCCGGTCCTTCTTACTGGACTACGTGTCCTGCGTCTCCCTTGATCCGTTCTTTCCACGTATTCTCTCAGTTTTCCTTACCGTATGAGTTTTTCGATTTCTTGCTTCAAATGATAACAGTCTTCTGTTCTATGGCCACGAGCCCTGTGGTACCTACAATACTGATCGTAGTTTCTGCCTCCAGGTTTGGCCTGTGTAATTCTTTTCGCCGGTGGGATCCATTTATTTCTTTCCAGTATAACCAATATTTCCTCTCTCGAAGTATTTAATCTTGTATATTCCATATAATCGACGCGATTTCTAGTGTTCCGATCTGGAGATCTGGGTCTTGGGTAGACATTAGGTCTTTTCTCAAAGTTACTTCCCTCATAATCCAATCTCTGGAAGACATTGCCCTCCTTAAGGGACGATCATAGTCGGATAATCTCGGGATTGGGGCTTTGTCAGGTTTCTTCGATCCTGAGATAGAATATTTATGCTTGTTCTTGTCTTTGAATGAGTTCATCTCCTCTTGGGTCATGTACTTAGATGCTAGTGTCATTATCTCAGCAAAAGTCCTAGGTTGCTTTCGGCTTAAAGCATTACCAAATTGTCTATTTTTGGTAATGTCGAACAAGATTGATATGATATAATCTATGTTCGGAGAATCGAATTTTAAGAGCTCGACATTGAACCTTGCTAACCATTTCCTTAGGGGTTCTCCATCTTGTTGGGTTATGGTTCCCAAATAACACATCGGGAGTTTTTGTCTCTTCTGGCTTACGAACTGTTGAAAGAGTTTATTGCACAGTTCTCTGAAGCTGAATATGGAGTTTGAAGGTTGTTTTCCGAACCAATCTAATGCCATACCTTCGAAGGTCGTGACCATCAATTTTGCAGTATATTCGGCCAAATGTGCATAAAGGTTCATTATATTGGTGAAACTGAATATGTAATCGTCTGAATAACCTGTTCCATCATATCGGGGAAGTCTTCCTGGCAATTGCTCTGAGGCTTGTGCTTCCCTAATTTCCACACAAAAGGGGGAGCAAGCGGCAATACTATCTTGTATTTCTCTGGATCGAGACCAGGGATGTCTGTTAATAATATTTGTTCTAACCGTTCCTCTACCATCCTCTCAATATCTCTTTCAGAGATCCTTCTCGTAGCTTGATGTCCCCGGATCGGAGGTGTCAAATCATCATCAATTGGGATAATTGTTTTCTCCTTAGATTGGGGTTGCTCAGGGCGAGCATCGGCTCTTGCCTGATCAACTTTTCGACCGTTACGGGGGTTATTCCTGGCAGGCCTTCTAGTGCCTAGGTGCGGAGATATCTGCGATCGCTGATCCTCACCGGGGCTTTTTGCTTGATCGAAAAATTGATCTGCTCCTCCTCGGGGTGTCCTGTCAATATAGGGCCCTCTCTGGGCTGGGATTGTAGTTGTCTGTGGTGATAGAATAGTGTCCGGCAAGCCAACTGTATGGCTATCATTTATTGTAATAAATAAAGGAACTATTCAATTTAGATTAATAAATGCATTTTTTATTATATGGTCAACTTTATCTTATGTAATAATTATCTACGCATAAGGATATAAGTCCTTAGATCACAGGACTATGGGACAACCCGTGGACTGATCTCCAAGGCCGTGATCTAGAACATATTCAAGAGTCGTAGAATCCAATCGAGATGGGACATCGTTGGATTCGGTTAGACTCTCACTAATGTGTATACTTCGATGAACTGGAGGACGCTGGGGTCCACGAGCGTGACTGGGATAGTCGATACACATAAGTGGGTGACTTGCTGGGATGGCAAGTGCACTGAATACCCCAATTAGGAAATAACTCACCATGGAAGCGGTAGTCGCATATCGGAGTTGAAGTTATTCCTATTTACAATAGTATACGAGGAATGATCCCTAAATACTTGAGGTGATAGGGTTTATCTGGTGCGAGAACGTCTATACTTAGATGTGAGTTCCGACCGACTGGAGATTACCAGAAAGTCTCTGTGGATTCACGTTGGGTATAGAGGGACTCATATGCATGTTCATATCATCAACAAAGGATCCATTGACCAGACTTGATAGGTTGGAAAATTCTCCTATGGATTTCTGTGAGAAATTAATTCTGGTAAAATCCTTGGCCAAGGTATCTGACGGCTTTATGAAATTAGCTCATAAAGATTAAGTCAAAGAGAATTATTTCGAGATCAGAATGCATAAAGTCAAAACGAATTAAAAGGGAACAGATGAAAAATCCATGCCCTTAAGTATTGACTGGGAGATCGATCGATGGAGAGATTATAGCGTATATGGAAATTGTAAATGATTAAAATGTTCACTGAATTAATTCACCAGTGATTGGGCTCCATGGGCTTGTGGCCAGACATCGACCGTCGAGTGTGGGAGAATTCCCAAATTGGCAGGGGTGCTAATTTTGGAATGATCAAGTCGACAGAGTGTTCGATTGATTTAGAGTATTTAATACTCGAGTAATTAAAAAAATATTTAATTATAACCCACGGCCAATTATGTGGTGAACCTACGGGGGCATACACAATACACATGAAGCGAAAGCGAGAAAATGGAGAACAACTGAGTCAACTAGATCGATTGGGTCGATTGGGTTGACTAGGTCGACTGGGTCGACCCAATTGGAGCAAAGGAAATCCGATTGGAATTGGATCAAGACTATAAATTAAATTGGAATTTAAATTGTGAGTTAATTAATTAAATTGAATTTAATTAATTATGGGAATATTTAATTGAATAGACTTAAGAGTCTAATTTAATTAAATGAGAAAGAAATAAATTAATTGGGTTATTTAATTGAGAAATTAAATAAAGACCCAATTAATTAAATCAAGTATGGGCCATGAATTAATTAGAAGACTTGGTCTTCCAATTAAAAGGGCCATGACCCATGTAGGATAGTTAGAAGACTTAGGAGTCCTAATCCTAGGAGGATTAGGATTATGAGATTCCTATAAATAGGAGACTTGATGTCATATCTCACATACACAATTCAAGAGCCAAAATACTAAGTCAAGAAAAACTCTCTCCCTCTCTCTCTCACACCAAATAGGCCGAACCTCTTTTGCTCTTGGAAGAGATTTTCGTTTTTCGATTCTTGCTCCATATTGTTCTTTAGTTTTAGATATTAATATATCTTATGTTCTAGCCGATTAGGATATATTAATTTTCGTGATATTGTGGTGTATCAAACCGTAGAGGCGCAACACTTGGGGCGCTACTAGGAGCTTGGGATCGAGCCAGTCGAGGGAGAATCACAACGACTTTTCTGACAGTTTGGATTTGCAAGGAGACAGGTATAATTTAGATCTAATTTATTCCAGTCGTTTTATTATTCATATATATACAACCAGTTTAGTATCCTGGCAAGATTCCGGAAGAGGTCCTAAAAGTTTTAATTTCCGCTGCGTTAAGGGCTGTTTATCTTACCGAATCACAACAGTGGTATCAGAGCCAACTCTTGCTTTGTATATATATGAATTTGCAAATTCTGTGTTTTAAATCATATGTTTGATTTATATGTGGCTAGTTCTTTTACTGTATATGTTTTAGAACGTAGATCTGTTTAACTTGGAGTTAAAAGAAAATTTTGATTCGAAATTTTATCATGTTAATTTTTATTTTTGGATTATGATTTAATTAACTGGATCTGTTTTAATTAAATCAAAAGTAATCAAGAAAACAAAAAAAAAATATTTTTTAGACCCAACCGCGGTGGCACGCGGCAGCGCACAGCGGCTAGGCGGCCACCATGAGCTGCTGCCCGCAGCAGCGTGCCAGCAGCATGCTGGATGAGCGTGCGGCACACGGCAGCAGCCTACGGGCTGTCTGCCGCGTGTTGTCACGTGCAGCCACGCGCTGCCGTGCGCTGCCTACGCGCAACAGCGGCTGCCGTGAACAGTCCACGCGCGACCCTTGTGGCCGCGTGTGGGTTGGCCACGTGGCAGTCCTCGATTGGTCACTTAGTGGCTGAATTTTGGTTGGTCTCTAATTTGCCTATTTTGGAAAGTTTGAAAAATCTTGGAGATTTGTGAGATTAGGAAACTTGGAGTTTTGGATAAGGTAGGAATCTTGGAAGATTTGGGAACTACCTTAGTTATCTAATCTAGTCAAAATATTATTATCTTGAGATTCTTGGAGATTTGGAAAATTGGGAAACTTAGAGTTTTGGACAAGATAGGAATCTTGGAAGATTTGTAACTATCTTAATTAACCAACTTAATCAAGATAAGAATTGTAGATTACTTAGAACTCAAGTAAGAGTTAATTAATCTTAGAGATTAATTGTTAATTCAAAATTAGTTAACTTGGATAATTTTTATGAATTAAAATTAAACGAGCCGATAAATTTACATTTTTGTCCTTATGTGAATTTATGCATGTTCTTGAGTGAATATGTGGATTGATCGATTTCTGCCCGTAAGCCCTATGTAGTTTTTGGTTTATTTTTTATGGGTTGTAATTAAATGGGCCTGATTGGTGCCCCTTGCTTGCGCAATTAAAATGTAATAGAATAGGGCCATTTTAAGTTAGACTTAGTTTAGGCTTGGAGCCGAGAAGACCTCATGAAGACTTGGAGATCCACAGGGAGGCCCATTACCTTGGAGGACATGGAGGCCCAATCAAGGAGGATATTACAAGAAGGCCCATGCATGTATGGGTTTGAAAATTGTAATAGTTAGGACATTTAATTTCCACCCTAGACTGACCAATTGATCCATCACATGGCTCGTGATGGATCGCATATGATGGGCAATCGATCAATCATATCCTGCTAGGTGATGTATGTTTACATATTATTCTTTGATGTATGTCATGCATGCTTAGAATAGATGACGTAAACAAGATAAAGCATAATCTGATGAGACATCGCACAAGAAAACTTGATAAAACCTCCAATTGAACTTTAAAACTCAATTATAATATTAAATCGATTAACGGGCGCATATGAATGGTTTCTATGGTCCGAGCCTATCCAATTACTAGGTCTTAGGCATATTGTACGAATATATCTCGATGTCTCACGAGTCGTGGGTCGAGCTATATGAAGATAATATGTCTATTGCCTCGATGCACAGTTTAGTGCCAAGGGAGGGGATAGCAAGGTTCTAGACACTGTCTCACGAGTCGTGGGGCATCTAGGATTGAACTATTTCTCTCCACGAGTATTGGACATGATTTAACGCTAGTAAATATGGATGTCTCACGAGTCGTGGGTCCATAACAAAAAACGAGGCTAAATGAACTCAAGGGTTAGCTGCGATGGTTAACCGACGACAATGTCGACCACCAAGTGGATCAAATAGTATGGCCAACGAGTCGTGGGTACTAGGAGATTGCATTTGGGCCTTGAGCCCGCTAGGATATTTTATATTCCCGAAACTTATGTGGGGGCATAAGATTTTGATTAAAATAGTGGGAGTAATTTACAAATAAAAACCATGTTTGTAAATTGTGCATTTAAAATTAATCATTCGCGTATTTATTTCTTCTATTGTCTTTTTATAGATATGATGACTAAAGAGCTTAGAGCACTTAGAGATTTGTCCATCTCATCACTTGAACGTAATATTTTAACTGGACCAAATCTGCACTTCTGGTCGCACCACTTGATTGGACTTTTTGATGCTGAAAACATTTCATACGTTTTGTCTATACCTCCACCCGTTGATATTTCACATGATGTTCCCGATGAGCTTCGAAAAAACATCACCAAATGGAAATTGGATGATAGCTTAGCTCGTGATTACATGTTGGAATATATGTCACTTGATCTGCGGTTACAACATGAGCATATGGTATCCGCGAAAGAGATTCTCTCGAATCTCAAATTCCTTTATGGGATTAGAGATGGTCGTCGCAGATTCGCGATAACGAGAGAACTCTTGCAAGCAAGAAAGAGAAGAGAAACTCCTGTCGGAATCCACGTACACAAGATGATTCGACTTCTGTCTGAACTCGATGATATGGGTGTCGTGATGGACAATGATTTTCGTGTGGATATAATCCTAAAATCTCTTCCTAGATCATATGACAGCTTTGTCGCGGACTTGAATCTCCAAAGGCGAGAGATCACTGTGCATGTCCTACGACAAATGCTCGAGGAACATGAAGCTTCTTTTGGAAAGAAAACAGAGGTTAGTGAAAGGACTGGGCGGCGATCAAAGTCGAAGAGCTCCTTACTGCACGAGGTCAAGGGAGAGGATCAAAGTAGAGTTCTTGGAGAACTCGAAAGGTATATTCCTTGTTGAAGTTAATTTATCAATTAACTGTGCATCTTGGGTGTTAGACACTGCTTGTGGTTCTCATCTTTGTAATGATTTACAGGTGATGGGAGCAACAAGGCCACTTAGGCCTGGGGATTGGATCCTACGATTTGGCAATGGAGCTAGAGCTGCTGCCGAGGCCATAGGCGAAGTGGAGTTATATTAAGGTGGTAATAAGTTAGTCCTTAGGAACGTCCTTTATGTACCTGGTTTAGTGAAAAACATTATTTCTATTCCTGTTTTGGATAATGAAGGTTTTAATTTTACTATTAATAAAGGTTCATTTTCATTATTCATGAATGATCATTTGTTTTTCACTGGTACATTGAAAGATGGACTATACACCATAGAACCACCTAAGTTAGTAATGCACGTACAACAAAACAAAAGGAAACAAGATAATGAAATTTCTGCCATATTATGGCACGCTCGAGTTGGACATATATCCAAGTCAAGGATTCAAAAGTTAGCATCATCTGGCGCGCTTGAGATCAAGCACATTGATGAAATGCCAACATGTGAACCATGTCTTAAGGGTAAAATGGCTAAGCTGCCATTTAAAGGAAACCCTGAGCGAACCAAGCAAACATTGGACTTAATACATACTGACGTATGTGGACCACTAAGAAAAAGCGCCTGAGGTGGCTACGACTACTTCATTACCTTCACTGACGACTATAGTCGTTATGGATATGTGTTCTTGCTGAAACAGAAGTCTGAAGCCTTTGAACGATTCAAAGAATTCAAGATGGAAGCAGAGTACATTGCAGCGTGTGAAGCCGCAAAGGAAGGTGTTTGGATGTGTTGGTCCCAAGTGGCCAGATGAGGTCTAGAGGGGGGGGGGGGGGGGGGGTGAATAGACCTCTAAAAGTTTATCTTTTAAAATTCTCTAACTTTTCTGTCAGCAGACTAAGCTGATCAGGAATCGTAAGTTGACTATGCTGATCTCGCACAAAGCTTTAAACATCAGAGTTGAACACTCTTCTGATTTCACTCAACTTATTTTATCAAAATCAGAGTTTTAAAATAACTAACTTGCAGCGGATATTTCTAGTGTTTTTCACAAGTAGTTTTCTTAACTTAGAAAAAGTTTTATCCTCAGTTTTAATAAACTCCTTTTTAAAACTTTTCAACAGTTAACTTTTTGTGTTAAAGTATGCTCTTTGAAATATGCAGAAAATAATGCCAGTATAACACAAAGGATTTTTATAGTGGTTATATGGATAGAAATCCTTTAGTCCACTCTTCCAAGTCACTTAGATCTTGGGTTATACTATAGTCACACAGATTACAGTATACAATGCTTGCGCCAATCAACAAATGAAAAGGCCACAAGTGCGCAATAGGAAATCACAAAGAAACTCCTATTCTCTAAAGTAATATCACTCACTAAGATGAATATCTACTTCTCACAACACCTTTCTCACAAAATCACTCAGATTTGTATGTGTATTTGTTTATCTCTCTTTTCTGCTTCGTCAACAAATGACTCGGCTGATGAGTGTCCTGTTCTTGAATTTGAGACTTAGAAGAATTCTGCTTCGGGTTTTAATCTCAGTTGTGTTGCTTCTTCTTCTTCTTCAACTCATGAACTGAAATATTTATACTTGAGATTTGAAAATCTGCCCGTTGAGAGATCGACAGGTGTTCAAATCCTCGAGTACTGGTCCTTTCTGCAGAAACGGCTACCTGTGACTGAGCACTGTACACTCTGTTGTACCTTCTGTCAGTCCGCATTAAATGCACCAGTCTGATACGAGGTTTCTCTTCAATCATTTGTCATAAATACCCTTCCTCTTCAGCATTTATTTTACTCCAAGTGCATTTATTACCGTTGATCAGACTCCTTGACCCCTTCTTACTCTGTTGATCGAAATTACTCGTCTGATGTATACTCGGCTGATCCCAAACTTGAACTAATCTTATTTGAGTTGGCTGAAAGTCCACCAGTCTGATTCCTTTCTTCAGCAACAGATTAGTAGTCTTTTGGACCATATTTGACTCGTCTGAATTAAATCTTCCTTAGTCAAATATCTTCGAAGGTTTGTACTAAGTTTTCATACTTAGCTGATTCTGATGTTTTGGAAATCATCAAAACCTCCCTTCACTTCATATCTTCCATCTTCATCTTCATCCAACAATTTCCCCCTTTTTGATGATGACAAAACTTCAGCTAAGTACCTGTACCTAAAACTAAAGTTAAGTCCTCAAAAATTTCTGAGATAGAAATAGTTTGTTGGAAACTTGAACTTTTATAGATTATATCAATTGATTACAAGTTACAAGTTTATCAAATGAGGTAGCAGAAAATAGAATATTACAAGTGATTTACAAAAAGATTACAAGAGACCTAGTCTAATATCTTAGTCTAGTCCTTCTTCTCTTCTTGTGTTTCTCCTTCATCTTCACCTTCAAGATCTTCATCTTCTTGATCAGAGCTAGAGAGATCTTTTTCCAGCATCTCAAATTTCTTCTTGAGATCCTCTATTCTCTTATACTTGACGTGTGGATTGAGCTGTTCAGCAGCTGAGTCCTTGGAAGCAGCAATTTCCTTATCAGATTTTACTGGTTCTTTGGGCTCTTTATCAGCATCGTTCTCTGCCTCAGTTACTTCATTATCTGGTCTGCTTGTATGTTCATCAACTTCCTTTTCAGCAGATTCAAGTCTTTCAGTAACCTCAGCTGATAGATTAGCATCAGCACCCTTCTTTGTTGTAGAACCTCCATCTTCCCCCTTTTTGTCATCATCAGCAGGGTCAACAGGTTCTTCAGACAAAACTGGAGTGATGTTAACAGCTTCACATAACAGTCTGATGTTTTTATCCACCGCCAGAAGATGATTTTCTCTCTTCAGTTGCTGCAAGGTGTCGTAGGACTCAATCTTTTGAAGTGTAAGATCCACTTGCTCACTTAGCTGAATCTGGGAGTGCAGAATCAGATCAGCTGAGGTTGTGAATGCTTTCAACATGCTTTCTGTTTTCTCTTCTTGAGCTCCCATTGCTTTTGCAACAACTTCATTTATGTCCCTCCAACCAGCTGTGTTATTCTTGACCCTTGCTCCAAATGTTTCCACATCTAGTCTGATAGTCTGAACTTCGTTCTTAATACTTGCAATTTCTTCCACTATCAGAGGGCTAGGATCAACAGCCTTGGGAACTCTTTCAGCACCAGCAGCAGACAGTAGAGTTGAGGCCATTTCCTCAAATTTCTTCAGCTGTTCTTTGTGTCTGTCTTCCATTTCCTTTATAGAATTTGCAATCAACTGTTGAATGGATTCCAAAATAGGTGGTTGCAAGCTTGCTGAAGTTGATGGAATGACTGTCCTTGCTTGAACAATTTCAGGAGCTTTCTCAGTCTCCTTAGGTTCATCAGTCAGAGTAATCTGCTGTTGGGACAACTGTTCTGATGATAAAGGTAACTTCTGGACCTGTATTGGCTCATCTATTTCTGTAACAACATCAATACCATTAGCAGAGACAACAGATTTATGAGTAAAAATGAAAGCAGGCAAAAATGGTGATGTTGTCTGTTCCGGTAGATCTTCATAAGTTTTGATGGCCGATCCAAAAACAATCTGTTGTAAGCTTGGCAGGGGCGTCATAGAACTGGGATGACCCTTCTGATATCTGGTCTTTTTAGCCCATATTCCCAAAGTTACGGAAATAGCCAGCTTAACTGCTCTGTCATTTAGATCTTCATTCTTTCCAGGATTTTCAGGGACAGAGTCTTGTATTTTCTTGGCTTCAGATTTTGCCAACTTCCTTAGCCGGTAATGAACCATATCCAGGAAGTGATCTGAATCCAGTGCTTGCTTCAAGCATCCAGTTTCCAGCCACTGCAGAACCCATTTTTCTTCTGCAGGAAACTCCTTCCATTGGATTATTTGCTCCTTGGTCTTTGTCAGACGATAGTCTCTCCACCTGTTGTATCTTATCTTTTCAGCAACAAAGAGACTCTGACGAAGCAGTATGTTGTTATACCTTTCAAGCTCTACTTCAAACCTTTTGACACCTCTGGATCATTTTGAACTATCTCCAGAGCATGCTTCAGTTCAGTTCTTTGTTTCTTTTGCAGCTTGGGTCTAGGCATAACTGACTTAGGCCTTTTCTTTTCTCCAATTACAATTCCACCACCGTACCTTGGACCATGAGCATCCTTGGTACTGGCTTCCAAAGCTTGAGCCAAGTCTTGAGCTTCCTTAGTAGCAATCTCAGCTTCAGTCATGTTTTTGGCTTGAGCTGCAAGCTCACTAAGTTTGAGAGCTTTCTGGTACTCCGCTTCCTCTTGCTTCTTCTTAGAGGCAGCAGTTACCTTCCCTTTGCCAGTTCTCTTCCTTCTGGCAGCAGGAGACTCCACTACTTTCAGTGGAACAACATCAATGGGTTTGGGATGAATGAGTGGGACATTCACCTCTGCTGTTGTATTAGTCGACTGTTCACTCTCAGCAGCCTTTTCTACTGCATCCACTGGTCTCTCAGCAGCAGTAGATGTTTCCCTAACTTGTGTAGTTGGATCAACAGTGAAGGTAACTCGTTGTCCACCCAAAGTTAGCTTCTTTCTTGCCTTTGACTTAGGCACTATTCCAGTTGGTTGAGGTTCAGTAGTCCTCTTTCACTACAACAAATGTGGCCTATAATGACCCCAAATAGAGCCTCAATAGCTTGCTATTGTGACCCTTAAGCTATTGTGGCACAAACTGATAGTGCCACATATAAGTGGGTGACAATAGGTCTTGTGACACTCATGCGTCACAATTGATGTCTATTAATACTCTTTTTACTGTCATATTTAGCGTGTATTGCTACACAAGTAAGTGACTTAAAATGTGTTCAGTTATTACATTTTGATACATATTTATGTGCCATAATTGATATATATATATGTATATATAATATTTAATTTTTTTTGTAAATATTTAAATTACATGTTTATATATAGCTTAATTTGCACCTTTCAAAGCTAGACAAAAAACTCAATTTAAAGCTTTCATTATCTAGAAAAATGATACATCATCTAATTAATGTTGCATTTCAACATATATAACACTACATTTCATAATGCAAAATAAACTTTCATTGATTAAATAAACCAACTAAAGTTAGGATGAAAAGCATAAATGTATAAGTTTGCTTTTCAATCAACAAACATTCAAAATGGATATCTCTTCAGTAAAAGTTTAACTAGCTAGACAATTAAAAAAAATTGCTTGATCAACATAAAAACCAACAAGTCCCTGTTATCAAGCAACAAAATATACATCCAAACACTTCACTATGTCTTCTCGCTACACCTACGCAAACAAGTCGAATCGTTCCACCTATTAAAAAGCATATTGCAAAATAACTAATCAAATAACTGATTCTAAGTAAATAATGACATAAAATTTATTTGAGTTGTAAAGAAATTCTTACCAATTGACAAGGCCAAGCAATATTTGATCCATAAGCATCTCCAATGGTTTTCAGATTTGAATGAGGTCTAAGCAACTTTTCTCCAAATTCAATAGCAACTTGAATGTTAACTTCACACCAATTTGATCCTAAGCATTGCTTGCCAATTTCTAAACTTGTGTCTATACCAAAAACATATCCAGTCACCACAATTTTTGAAGCATCAAGCTTTATACTTATTAAAACATCATCTCCAATCTAAATAATGTTATATATTATGGTTATCAAGCAAAAATGAATTTTAAACTATTTCTCAAATGTTCCCAGTAAGCTCAAATGGTTGATATGTATTCTATAACTAGAATCATACCTGCAATGTTTGATCGTTGACATTTGTTGGGGTCCATGATGAGGATGGCTGATTTGAAGTTTGTTGAGTTCCAAGACTTTCATGTGGAGTATTAGGATGGCTAGTTTGCTTCATCCTTGCCATTTTTGCTTTTAACTCCTCAAGTGATTCTTTCATATTTGCCATGCTCTCTTCATACTCAGAAATCCTGCAATAAGTTGGCCTTTGACTAGGTACTTCATCCCAAACATCCTTTTCGGTAACACCAAAACCAAACTGATTTACCCTTCCACCATCTCTTTCTCCGGTCACTTTTCCAAAGATATCATCACGACTATGAGGATCTTTTGAACCTTCTGGAAGTTGATTTTGTAGGTCCTTAATCTTTTCCTATAAGAATGTCAATAACTTCCATTAGTTTTGTCTTACTCGTGCTATATAAATGTATTCAACACCATTTCACAATGATCACTTAAGAAGTACTACATACATCAAAGTAAAACATGCAACATTAACTCTACTTTTCATATTTACTCAACAAAATTTTCCCAATAACATATTATATCCATCATCAACTTCTCCAAGGTAATAGACAACAAAGTAGTTTTTGTATTATTAAACAAAATCAAGGAATTACCAGCGTTTCCTCTATGGCAACACTTGATGGAACTCCATTAGTTGTGTGACAAACCCCAAACATATGTGCTCGTGAAGGGCATTCATTAATTGTATTTGTCTATGCACAAACCAAGTACATAATTACTACACGAATAAAAAATAAAGGCATTTTAGAGTTAAAAGGTACAAAGAAAATACCACTATCACTTCAACATCAGCAAAGCTTCTCTGTCCAGTTGTATGATTTAAAATCTTCTTTTCTCTATTTTCAACATTTATCATATATAAACTATTATTTCTTGGTAAATTCATCCAACTTTTATCCATAGTATATGTTCACTATGCACATAAATGAATAAATATAAGTAATACAAAAAACACAATGATAAATATAAATTATGCATTAATATTGTGGAAATCAAATAATTTAATCATATACAATCAAGTTTACAGTCAGTAATCAAGAGAATAAGAAATTACTATATTAGAGTATCGAATTGTTACCCTGCATTATGAAATGAGATTGTTCAATGATAGATAGGAAGATTCAATTGATCTTTCCTTTCCTTTTGAAATGAATAGAGCCTTAGTATTAATTCAAAGTAAATAAATCAGTATCAAAACAAGGGAACCACAAGACATGATGCTTATTCAGAGAGATATGCGTGGAAGCAGAAAATTATAAACTTGGCATGCTTAAATACCCATCTATATCACAGCTCGTAGAGAAAAAGTTGGATCAAAATTATATTTGGGCCATTTTTGTACTCAAGATCTTATAGTGGAGTTTGGGTATTCTTATTGCTTAATGAATCATATAAACTATATATATAAACAAAGTGTCATAGTAGTGACAACAAGAAGATATTCCTTAAGAAGCTCATGGAAAACTTCAAAATGAATTAACAGAGGAAAAAATTGATCTTACCCGTTTTGACGAGAAATCTCTGAATCGTTGAACCCTAAAAAGAGAAAACAAAACTTTAATACAAACTCTTAAAACAAAATCCAACAAGCTTAATCTATGCCCCCTATACCTAAATGCCTAACCCCCCAAACCCAAACCCAACTCCAATAACCTTCACCTATATTTTCCTAGACACTAAAAAATGGCTTCTACAATTGCTCGATTAATCCTCACACAAGGTTTAATTTCTGCAAATCTTACTACTGTTATCGGGTCTTTTTCTCCATTTTTTCCACGCATTACAAGAAAAAAAGAAAACATAAAACATTTTTGTTGTACCTAGATTTTATCTCACATATCTTTCTTCTATTTCAATTTATGATTAAAACAGTAGGTTACCCATTTCATTTCCCCTTCAATCCCCATGACCCAATTCAACATTCCAACAATAGAAACCAAAGGATATGAATACTAACCTCCAATTTTTATCCCGTGGATGCAACAAGGTAATTTTGTAGATGCAACTCCAAAGTCCAAACTTGGTAAAATGCAAAACAAAGTCATTTGGTTAAATTTTCCATACGTATAAGAAAAAGGAAAGGAAATAAAGAACAAGAGAAAATTATTAAAAATTTTGAAGTGGGAAAAAATTTCAGAAATTAGATGGGTGAGAGTAAAAAAATTCTCTTACCTGGTGAATGGAAGTAGTACGAGTAGAAATGGGGGAGGTGAATTGTTAAAGTGAAGTTTGGGGATAAAATTTTCTCTCTCTTACTTTATCTTTTATTTTACTATTTTTTAGTTTAAAAACAAATGAAAAATGTGGCTGAAATTTGGTCGTAGGCGCCAAAATTTCCCACATTTTTCTCTCTCTTTCATTTTCCCATAGATTTGCCGAAGTTTACCGTATTTTTACTTTTTTTACCACATAAAAATTAATGAACAGTAGCAGTGCCACAATTGCCTTGTGATGACACACTTCTTTAAAAGTGTCACATTTGTTGGGTATCAATAGGTCTTATTTGTTGTAGTGTTTACTGAACTTCTTGTCCTCCTTCCAACCTTCTCCACTTGAACTGGTTCATCAGACTCAGTTCTTTCTGGAGATGCTTCAACAGTCATCTCCTCAATATCTTTAGTCACCTCAGTGACTATCTTATCAGCAACATTAACTTCAGACTCTACTGATCTGGTTTGAACAGCAGGGTCAGCTGTTTGATCAGCAGACTGAGTAGTCTATTTGACTTTCTTTGGCTTCTTGGTAGCAGCCGGCTTCTCTGCCTTTCCCTTCACCTTTCTTTTTGGAGTTGTCACCTCCTTGGCTTCAACTTTAACAGGCTCATACATTTTCATTTCCTTCAGCGCATGAACCGTCTTCCCATTTGCAAATGGACAACGAAGAGTCGCAATCAGATGACTCAACATTATCACATGGCCATTCTTCTTCAATGCCAGAATATAGAAATAATGAATTGCCCAGTTGACCGGCAACCCATAGTAAATGCAAGCCATTGTCTGGTACCTTCTTCTAGGTAGCCCATCCAAAGAGCTAGTAGAACACTCCAAAATTTTCGCAATAATGTCTGTGAACCTCTGAAACTCATCCTTCAATTGAGTCTTCATCAGGGTTCCAGTCATCTCCTCTCCCTCATTCGCACAAACATCCAAAATTCCTCCTCCTTCTCTGAACCCAAAGAGAAAACTTCTCCTCCTTCATTTTTCAACCCGTAAACTTCACTCAGCACAGCAGGAGAGACACATATAGTCTTCTCTTCAACAATAGCCACCATTGTCATCTTGGTTAAATCGTTTTTCCTTGTTTTGTAAAACTCAGCCACTTCGTCAGTAAAAACATAATCTTCGTGAGCTTCCAAAACTTTTACCAGTGTCGCCTCTTTGATTTTAACCATGATTTCCTTCATTAGAGGAGTTCCAGAAGCGTGAAACTTCTCATAGTTCAAGTATCGTCCTTCAGCTCCGGCCATTTTAACGAGTTTGAAGTAGTTTGAGAAGATTTAGAACACTTTAAGACAAAAGGCAGATAAATCAGTAACTTATTTTTCACTTAAGAGAATTTTGGGTGCGTAAGGTTTACCCTTCTGATCAAATCTGGATTTATAGATTATGAATCGCCTAGGTTTCCGTGTTTTACGTGAATGGTTTGATTTAATCTGTCAGTTTCTAATCGTGCGGGCGAGAATTGCGGATTTCAAAAATCATTAATTATGTCAGACAGGCAGGAATTTAAAACGCCACTTGTCTGTTACTTATAAAATCGTGTTTCTGATAAAACGTTTTTAATACAACACTTTAAATATAAGCTGACATAAATAGAAATAGATGAGTAAAATAATACTTACCTGATAGACGACTTGTCTGATACAATATATCACTAGTGAAAGCCAATATCTAGTGATCTTCCTTTGCTGTTTGTCAATCCAGCAAGATAAATAATCTTCAAGTCTTCAAGAATTAAGAACAAATTTTCTGATTAAAACAACTTCAACCAACTGTCATTGAAGATTTCATCTTTAAGACAGGAGTACCGCTAGTCTTACACATTCCCCCTGAATTCAAGAATTCTTCAGTCAACTAGTCTGTTGAGAGTCAGTCTTCTTGAAGTGTAACACTTGTTGATATCAGATTAGTCAGCTGTTGAACCCAGTCTTCTGATAGGTTCCCCCTCAGCTTATGAATCCAATTTTAACAAGCCCAGTTCTACTCTTAGAGTAGAAAATCTTGCATCACTTAATGGTTTGATGAAAATGTCAGCAATCTGATTGTCTGTATGAACATACTCAATCATAACATTTCCTTTTTCAACATGGTCTCTGATGAAATGATGTTTGATCTCAATATGCTTAGTCCTGGAATGACTAGTAGTATTCTGAGTAAGTGAGATTGCACTTGTGTCACAGTAGATAGGGATTCCACTGATCTTGAGATTATAATCTTCTAGTTGATGCTTCAACCAAAGTATATGTGCACAACATGCTCCAGCAGCAATGTATTCAGCTTCAGCAGTAGATATGGATACTGAAGTCTGTTTCTTACTCATCCATGAGATCAGACGACTGCCTATAAATTGACAAGTACCTGTAGTTCTCTTCCTATCAATTTTACAGCCAGCAAGGTCAGAATCTGAATATCCAATAAGTTCAAATCCTGATTCCCTTGGGTACCACAATCCCAATTCTTGTGTGCCTTTTAGATACCTTAGTATCCTTTTAGCAGCTAAGAGATGAGATTCCTTAGGATCTGATTGAAATCTCGCACAAACCCCAACATAATACATAATATCAGGTTTGCTAGCTGTTAAGTATAACAGTGACCCAATTATGCCTCTGTACATGGTGATGTCAACTGATTTGCCACCTTCATCTTTGTCCAGACGAAGTCCAGTAGACATAGGAACACTAACAGGTGAGCTAGTTTCCATACCAAATTTCTTGAACATATCTTTTGTGTACTTTGCTTGGTTAATAAAAAACCATCAGGTAGCTGTTTAACTTGTAGTCCAAGAAAGTAATTTAGTTCTCCCATCATGCTCATTTCAAACTTGTTCTGCATCAGCTTAGAAAACTTCTCACACATCTGTTTGTTAGTTGAACCAAAAATAATATCGTCCACATATATTTGAACTAACAATATATGATTATCCCATTCAATAGTGAACAATGTCTTATCTACTTTACCCTTGCGAAATCCTTTAACTAAAAGAAAATCAGATAAAGTATCATACCATGCTCTTGGAGCCTGTTTCAGTCCATAGAGAGCTTTCTTCAGACGATACACCTTGTCTCCTTGTTGATAAGCTTCAAAACCAGGAGGTTGTTCAACATATACTTCCTCTTGCAATTCTCCATTGAGAAAAGCAGACTTCACATCCATCTGATAGACAGTGAAGTTCTTGTGAGCAGCATAGGCTAGGAATAATCTGATCGCTTCAAGCCTTGCAACTAGTGCGAATGTCTCATCAAAATCAATGCCTTCTTCTTGGCAATAACCTTTGGCAACTAGTCTTGCTTTGTTTCTGGTAACAATACCATCTTCATTCATTTTACTTCTGAATACCCACTTAGTGCCAATTACACTTTGATGAGTAGGTCTTGGAACTAAGTACCAGACTTCATTCCTTTCAAATTGATTCAACTCTTCTTGCATTGCTTCAATCCAGTGAGAATCACTAAGAGCTTCATCAATCAATTTAGGCTCAATTTGTGAAAGAAAACTTACAAACATTGTTTCATTTGCAGTTGACCTTCTAGTTCTCACTCTATCCAAGGGATCACCAATCACTAAGTCAGGTGGGTGATCTCTGAGCCATCTGAGATCAGGTTGCAAATCTGGATGTTGTCCTCTTGATTGATCTTGCAACACTACTGTTGGAGTCTCAGTAGTAGTCTATTGTACATGCTCTGGTCTGTCAGCTGTTTGCAACTCCTCTGTTAGACAATCAGCAGACTGATTTTGAACAGCACTTGAGTTAACAGCTTGGTTTAAATCAGGTAGTATGATGGGAACATATTCTTCCTTTCTTTCCATACTCAATTTCTGAAGGTCAGCAGATATCTCTGGAGTTGCACGTTGATTCTTTTCAGAAGATTGACCTGGTTCATCAAATACTACATGAATAGATTCTTCTACAAGTAAAGTTCTTAGGTTAAACACTCTGTAAGCTTTACTATCAGTAGAGTAACATACAAAAACAGCTTCATCAGCATTTTCTGCAAATGCAGTGAGGTGATTTTTCCCATTATTCAAAACATAACATTTACAACCAAAAATCCTAAGATAATGTAAATTAGGCTTTCTGTTGTTCCATAGCTCATAAGGTGTCTTGTTTTGACTTTTGTTGATCATACATCTGTTCTGTGTATAACATGCTGTATTTGTGGTTTCTGCCCAGAATCTTTGGGGCAGCTTTGCTTCAGCTATCATTGTCCTGGTAGCTTCCTTTAGAGTTCTGTTTCTCCTTTCAGCAACTCCATTTTGTTGAGGGGTTCTGGCAGCCGAGTACTCATGATTGATTCCTCTGGAGTTACAATACTCTTCAACAGTAGAGTTTGTAAATTCAGTCCCTCTATCTGATCTAATCTTCAATATTCTTTGGCTCTTCTCATTCTGGATCAGTTCCATCAGATTAGTAAGATGTTCCTTGGTTTCACTTTTCTTCTTCATGAAAATCACCCAAGTAAATCTTGAAAAATCATCCACAACAGCTAGGCAGTATTTCTTTCCACCATTGCTGATAGGATCAATAGGGCCAAACAAATCCGTATGTAACAGCTCCAAAATTCTGGTTGAAGATTGGTGCTTCTTGCTTTTGAAAGTGGACTTCACTTGTTTACCCTTCTGACATGCGTCACAAAGCTTGTCTTTGTTCATGACTGTCTTTGGAATTCCTTCTACCAGATCATTCTTTATCAATCTGTTTATGGTCTTGAAATTCAAATGATTCATTCTTTTGTGCCACAGCCAACTGATTTCACTTGGTGTAGAAGCCACAAAACAAACATTAGAATTCTTGTCCACATAATTCAAGTCGACTACATAGATATTTCCCTGTCTTCTTCCAGATAAAATGACCTTCTTTGTTCCAACTTGTTCAACATAGCACTTATCTGATGAAAACGTTACAGAAAATCCCTTGTCACAAAATTGACTTATGCTCAGCAGATTGTACTTCATGCCATTAACATAAGAGACGTCAGATATCTCTATGTTTCCTTTGATTAGCTTTCCAACAGCAGCAACCTTGCCTTCTTTGCTGTCTCCAAAAGTAACTCTTGGACCATTAACAGCAACAACATCTGCCAGTTCATGTATGTCTCCACACATGTGCCTTGAACATCCACTGTCCAAGTACCATTTCTTCACTACTTTACTCCTACTCCTAATCCTAACCTACAAAACAAAATAAAAATTGTTTTAGGTACCCTTTATTGAGAGGGTCCTGGTGGATTAGTGTCACCTTTGACAACCCAAGATGTTGAAGTCTTAGGCTTCTTAGGCTTTAGAGTTTTAGCAGGAGCATGAGCAACTTCGTTTTCATCATAATCAGTAGGCATATTATGTTGATAATCATTATGATGAGGATAAGGCTCATAAGCAGGATAAGATGCATGATAAGCAGGGTAAGCATGCATTGGTTGATGAGCAGGATATGCAGCATAATAAGGTGGATAATGAGGTGCATCATAGTAAGGTGAATAAGCAGGTTGCACATAATAAGACTCATTTCCATACCAAGCATTATTGTTATAATTTCTTTGCTTCTTAGGTCTGCTCTTTACTTGCTTTTTAACAGACGACTTAGGCTTACTAGTCTGATTGGTTTTACTCTTATCAGTAGACTTCTTAGGACTATTCTGCTGTTTGGTTTTACCAGTATGTTTTTCATTTTCAGGCTTTTTACCCTTTTTAGCCTTAGGAGGATTCTTCTCCTTTTTCTCAATCTCAAGTGAAGTAGATTTAGCAGTCTGAACATACAAGACAACATTACTGTTATCAGCAGATATAAATTTCTCAGTTCTGTTCAGTTCTAAATTTTCTTTTACTAAGGGTGTACTTTGTTCATTAGATTTGTTTATTGATACAACAGACGACTTAGCAACAGACGACTTATCATGTAAAGATATTATAGCTTCAAGTTCCATGATTTTTCCTTTGTAAACTTCACATTCTGCTTTCAGAGATTCATATTCATGTGAAAGCTTTTTATACTTATCTGAATCTTGTTGTTTTTCAACACTAAGTTTCAGTTTAGCATTTTGCTTTTTCAGCACGATCATCTCGTCCTTAAGCTTTGCAAATTCATTAACAACGTCTGTGTTGTTTTTCATCATTTGCTCAAATGAGCCAAATAGCTCAACTTCATTTTCAGAGAGAGTTACCTCATTGTCAGAATCATCTGATTCTTTGGCCATGAGACAGAGCAGTGCAGGTGTCTCTTCTTCAGCAGAATCATCACTTGACGTCCCTGATTCTGAGTTAGACGAATAGATGGCTGCTATCTTTTCAGCTTCAGCCAACAATACTTTGCTTTTCTGGTGTCTCCTCTCTTTCCTCTGTTTCTTTTCCTCCTCAGTATACTTCTCAGCTTTAGGATATGGGCAGTCCTTGATGAAATGTCCCAATTTCCTGCAATTATAGCACATCATTTTGATTTTATAATCATCCTTACTATCATGAGAAAAAAAGGTAGGTTTAGAAGTAGAAGCATTGTTATATTTGTTCTTCATTTTTCTTTTGTAGAACTTTTTGAACCCGTTTAATAAAGCAACATCGCCAGCAGTGTACTCTTTTTCACTCAGTACTGTGGTCTCATCAGATGAGTCCACTTCTCTTGTCTTTCCGGCTGATCTTCTAGTTCTTTCTGCAGCGACCAGTGCAGCAGTGGGGCCAGAAGTTGAGGTCTCTTCTATTCCCATCCTTGGCATTTTATACTCTTACGCCTTGAGTACAGAAAACAGCTCCGTCAGTGAGATCTTCCCCAGATCCCTTGATACTTCCATCGCTGTGATCTTCATGTTGAACTTGGGTGGCAGCGCCTTTAAAACATTGACGGTGATCTCCTTATCAGAAAACGTCTTTCCCAACTTTAGAACATTGTTCAACACTTTTGTAAACCTTGAATCCATCTGGTCAATGGTTTCTCCAGGTTTCATCTTGAAGTTTTCAAACTTCTCCAGGGCAACACTCAGATTGTGTTCTTTAATGGAGTCATTCCCTTCACTCATGTCACGGACTTTGTCCCACATCTCTTTAGCTGTTTTGCAGTGTTTGACCATGTCAAACCTTTCATTGTCCAGGGCCTTTGTCATGATGAAGATTCCAACTTTGTCAAGATTCTTCAACTTAATTTCATCAGGTGACATCTCTGATCGTTCTTTATAAACGACCGTATCTACGCCATCAATTTTGATTGTCTTGGTAACTCTTATAGGACCTTGTGTTATGCACGTGTACATATTGTCATTATAAGCAGCAAGGAAAATTTCCATGCGTATTTTTCAGTCCTCAAAGCTCATACCGCCTATGTGGGGAACAAGGCTGATACAATCCATTTTTCAAAAAGTTTTTGTTTTTCAAAAAGATGCTCTTTTGAAAACTTTTGAAAACCTTTGAAAAACACTCTAGGATCAAGCTCGTTGATCAGGCAAATGATTCAGATGAACCACCTGCTCCCACTTGTTGGTCCCAAGTGGTCAGATGAGGTCTAGAGGGGGGGGGGGGGGGGGGGGAGGGTGAATAGACCTCTAAAAATTTATCTTTTAAAATTCTCTAACTTTTCTGTCAGCAGACTAAGCTGATCAGGAATCGTAAGTTGACTATGCTGATCTCGCACAAAGCTTTGAACAGCAGAGTTGACCACTCTTCTGATTTCACTCAGCTGATTTTATCAAAATCAGAGTTTTAAAATAACTAACTTGCAGCGGATATTTCTAGTGTTTTTCACAAGTAGTTTTCTTAACTTAGAAAAAGTTTTATCCCCAGTTTTAATAAACTCCTTTTTAAAACTTTTCAACAGTTAACTTTTTGTGTTAAAGTATGCTCTTTGAAATATGCAGAAAATAATGCAAGTATACCACAAAGGATTTTTATAGTGGTTATATGGATATAAATCCTTTAGTCCACTCTTCCAAGTCACTTAGATCTTGGGTTATAGTATAGTCACACAGATTACAGTATATAATGCTTGCGCCAATCAAGAAATGAAACGGCCACAAGTGCGCAATAGGAAATCACAAAGAAACTCCTATTCTCTGAAGTAATATCACTCACTAAGATGGATATCTACTTCTCACAACACCTTTCTCACAAAATCACTCAGATTTGTATGTGTATTTGTTTATCTCTCTTTTCTGCTTCGTCAACAAATGACTCGGGTGATGAATGTTCTGTTCTTGAATTTGAGACTTAGAAGAATTCTGCTTCGGGTTTTAATCTCAGTTGTGTTGCTTCTTCTTCTTCAACTCATGAACTAAACTATTTATACTTGAGATTTGAAAATCTGCCCGTTGAGAGATCGACAGGTGTTCAAATCCTCGAGTACTGGTCCTTTCTGCAGAAACGGCTACCTGCGACTGAGCACTGTACACTCTGTTGTACCTTCTGTCAGTCCGCATTAAATGCACCAGTCTGATACGAGGTTTCTCTTCAATCATTTGTCATAAATACCCTTCCTCTTCAGCATTTATTACTCCAAGTGCATTTTTTACCGTTGATCAGACTCCTTGACCCCTTCTTACTCTGTTGATCGAAATTACTCGTCTGATGTATACTCGGCTGATCCCAAACTTGAACTAATCTTATTTGAGTCGGCTGAAAGTCCACCAGTCTGATTCCTTTCTTCAGCAACAGATCAGTAGTCTTCTGGGCCATATTTGACTCGTCTGAATTAAATCTTCCTTAGTCAAATATCTTCGAAGGTTTGTACTAAGCTTTCATACTTAGCTGATTCTGATGTTTTGGAAATCATCAAAACCTCCCTTCACTTCATATCTTCCATCTTCATCTTCATCCAACAGGATGAAAAACTTCATCCAGGAATTGGATGTGATACCTAGCATTGATGAGCCCATTACTATCTTCTGTGATAGTAATGGAGCAATAGAGCAAGCAAAGGAGCTGAGATCTCATCAGAAATCCAAGCACGTACTCAGACGATACCATTTGATAAGGGATATCATTGGCAGAGGAGACATAAAGATGGAACGTTTCGACTCGGAAGATAATACCGCGGACCCGCTTACGAAGCCACTGCCTCAAAAGGCATACGAGAAACATCTTATAAAGATGGGACTCAAGAACATAGAAAGTTGGCTTTAGGACAAGTGGGAGATTGATAGAATAGTGTCCGGAAAGCCAACTGTATGGCTGTCATTTATTGTAATAAATAAAAGAACTATTCAATTTAGATTAATAAATGCATTTTTTATTATATGGTCAACTTTATCTTATGTAATAATTATCTACGCATAAGGATATAAGTGTTGGTAATGCCCTGGTTGTCAAAACAACGAAACTGCGGAATTTAAAATTTTTCCGAGGCACCCCAGCAGACCCAAGATATATTTTCCACCTTATGTATGAGAAAATGTTGAATCAAACAATCTACAATAGATAAAAGAAGGAGATATGCGATTTTTACCACACCACAGGCAAGGTGGTGGCAACCTCCGGCTTTTTGCTGATTCACAACGAGTGATCCAATTGTCTCACCTCCAGAGTGTATCCACACCAATTGGATTGTAGCAACACCTTCTATTCACAGGCTACGAACTAGAGATAGAAGGCTGTCAATGGAGGAAGAAAGAGATCTAGATTCAGATCTAGATCCAGCTATGGAAGAACAGAGAGAAGGGGGCGGCGCTGTGCAAGGGGGCGGCTAGGGTGTAGGGGCGGCTAGGGTTTAGATTGTGCAAGAGTGAATTCTTCAAGTGTGTGGAAGAGTTGTGAGGAGATATCTATTTATAAGAGAAGAATCCTTCTCTTTGTAGATATCTCTTCAAGATCTTTTCCTTATCTTATAAGGAAACAAGATATACAAATATATCTTCTTGGATCCTCCTTGTCATACAAGAAAACAAACTCTCCCTTCTTATCCTTAGCCAAAATCGCCCCACCCTTATCTTGCAAGACTTCTTCTGGGCTTTTAATTAAAAGGCCCATGTCTTGCAACTTAATTTAATTAACCATTAATTAAATCAGCCCAATTAATCCAATTAATTATTATCTCTCAATTAATTAACACTTTAATTAATATTTAATTAATTAGACCATCTAATTAATTATCCTTCTCATTGAATTAACACTTTGATTCATTTAATTGATTTAACTCCCTTAAATCAAATATTTCCTTTTATGACTGTCACTGTCCAATTGTATTGTGTGTGACCCTCTAGGTTCACCATCAATTGGCAGCAGGCCCACAAACCCTTCGTGATTTAATTTATGAGCTATTAAATGCTCCGATCAATTAAACCCTTTTAATTGACCACTCCAGAATTAATCTCCCTTATTAATTCAGGAGTACCCACACTTCATGGTCGATGTCTAGCCACAAGCCCATGAAGCCCAACTTCAGGTGAATTGATATTTGTGAACCTCACCTCTTATAATTACCATGTACATACGGTCCTTCTATCGACTTAATTTCCCGATTGAGACCTAGGGTGTGTGAATTGATCGGCACCTCTAATTATCTCAATAACTATACTTTCTAATTCGGGATAATAATCCAGTGTGACTGCTAAATTTGGAAACCCCTTTCCAAATCCGTCACCGACCGTGATCAAGGGTTTCTCGGATCTATTATCTAAGAATCGTATAGGAAATTCTCTCGTCCATTACGACGAGTTGGTAGATTCCATCTTGGTACTAACCACTCGCGTAGACAACTATAGGCACCCAACTTAGGCACATTATGGTCAGGCTACGTGACCAGTACCTAAATCTAAGTACATATACCCATGCACCGAATTCGCCCTAGCACCTCAAGTCTAAGGACTAAATCGTACACTATTATAAGTCTTGAGAAACATCCCATCACCGATATGCGTCATGCGCTTCCACAATGGGTTTCTCTGTCGGGTTGTTCGATGCGTTCGATCCCCTATCGAACCACCTACTCATATGCACTGACATCAAATGTCTTGTTCATGAAACTCTACAAATTCACTCCAAGTGAATCATGCATATTCATACAAGTCTTGGCGATTCCTTCGATACCCCGTCTCGTTCGGAATCTATGACTTGGAACGGGTTTTAAGATCACGACCTTAGAGACTGTTTCATGATTGCACTCAATACCGAAGTGAATCGTCCCATAGTCGAATGTGATCTAAGGATTTCATCCAATCGCTTAAATGTATTCGCGAGATGAATTTGGCCATTGTTTATTCTATACAGTTATAAATAAACGTGCGTATTATTCATAAGAATCAAAGATTGTTTATTATAGAATAGACCTAATACAAGCTAAAGAGAATTGGCTTTCTGGGCACTATCCTATCAATCTCCCACTTGCCCTAAAGCTATTCGCAAACATTTCTAAGACCCATCTTTACAAGATGTCCCTCGAACGCTTTTTGCGAAAGTGGCTTCGTTAGTGGGTCAGCTATGTTATCTTCTGAGTTGACACGATCCACGTGTATGTCTCCTCTACCAATGATCTCCCTAACCACGTGGTATTTCCTCATTCCGTGTTTAGATTGGTGGTGTGATCTCGGCTCCTTCGCTTGAGCTATCGCCCCGTTGTTGTCACAGAAGACTACTACAGGCTCTGCAATGCTAGGAACTACATCCAACTCTTGGATGAAGTTTCACATCCAAACACTCTCTTTTGCTGCATCCGATGCTGCAATATATTCTGCTTCAGTGGTTGAGTCGGCAGTGGTGGACTGTTTGGAACTTTTCCAACTCACCGCTGCGCCATTGAGGCGGAATATGTATCCAGAATTGGATTTGTAATCATCCACGTCAGACTGAAAACTTGAATCAGTGAATCCTTCAAGTTTCAATTCTCCACTACCACCGTAGACCAAAAACATATCCTTAGTCCTTCGCAAGTACTTAAGGATTGCTTTAACGGCAGTCCAGTGCTCTTCGCCTGCGCTAATATTCTGATATTGTCCCCGATCAACAGAATATCATCGACGTATAAAACTATGAACTGTACCGAACTCCCACTATTCTTCTTGTACACACAAGGCTCAAGTACGTTTTTGATGAAGCCAAAAGCTTTGACTGTCTCATCAAATCGTATGTTCCAGGTTCGGGATGCCTGTTTGAGGCCATAAATTGACCTTTGAAGTTTGCACACCTTGTGCTCGCTTCCTTTGGACGCAAAGCCTTCAGGCTTTTGCATAAAGATCTCCTTGTCAATGTCTCCATTGAGAAAGGCGGTCTTTACATCCATTTGCCATATTTCATAGTCGTACCACGCGGCTATGGCTAATAGTATCCGAATGGATTTCGACATCGCTACTGGAGAAAAGGTTTCCTCATAGTCTATTCCAGGCCTTTGAGAATAACCTTTCGCCACTAGGCGAGCCTATGGGTTATAACCTCTCCATTCATTCCAAGCTTACGCTTGAAGATCCATTTGCATCCTACAGGGACAATTCCCTCAGGTGGATCGACCAAGGTCCAAACCTTGTTGGAACGCATGGAATCCATTTCGGATTGCATGGCTTCGAGCCACGCACCCGATTCTATGTCAGACATAGCTTCTTCATAAGTCCTTGGATCAGTATCCAACTTATCGTTTTCGTGAATGAAACCAAATCTCTCTGGTTCTTTACGAATTCGATTAGACCTTCGAAGTATAGGTGTACAAGTAGGTTCAGTAAAATCAGGATCAGCTCCTACTGTTTGTGAGGATGGGTCCGATTCTTGGACTTCATCGAGTTCTACGATTGTCCCATTTCTATTGGTGAGGAAGTCATCCTCTAAGAAGTGGGCATTCCTAGACACGAACGTATTACGTTCTTTAGGATCGTAGAACAAGTATCCAATGGATTCCTTTGGATACCCCACAAATTTGCACAAACTAGATCTACTATCCAGTTTATCTCCTTTCTTGTTTTTAACATAGGCGAGAGATCCCCATACTCGTAGATACGAATATACGGGTGCTTTACCATACCATTCTTGATGTGGTGTTGTTGGCACTGACTTTGAATGTACTATGTTCAGTATCTTCGAAACAGTTAATAGGGCTAAGCCCCAAAATGAAAAGGAAAGTTCAGCGAAGTTCATCATGGAACGAACCATGTCCAACAAAGTTCGATTCCTCCTTTCAGACACTCCATTGAGTTGGGGCGTCCTAGGGGGAGTTCGCTGAGCGAGAATCCCATTCTCTTTTAGATAATCGAGGAATTCTTGACTTAAGTATTCTCGATCAGATCGAAGTGCTTTAATACTATGTCCAAGTTGATTCTCTACTTCCATTCGAAACTCCTTGAACTTTTCAAAAGTTTCGGATTTGTACTTCATCAAGTACACATATCCATAACGACTGAAGTCGTCAGTGAATGTGACGAAGTAGGAGTATCCTCCTCTTGCACTGACACTCAGTGGTCCACAAACATCAGTATGGATCAAATCCAATGTTTGTTTGGTTCGCTCAGGATTCCCGGTGAAGGGTGATTTGGTCATTTTTCCTTTGAGACAAGATTCGCAAGTCGGAAGTTCATCTAAGTTCTGTATTTCAAGAGCCTTAGAGGAAACCAACTTTTGGATCCAACTCTTGGAGATATGTCCAAGTCTAGCGTGCCAAAGTTGTGGTGTGTGATTATCGTATTTTCTTTTTCTTGATTGTATGTTCAAAACGTTGGAGTTTGTAGGTTCAAGGGAATATAGACCATCCATCAAAGTATCACTAGCATAGATTAAACCATTTTTAATTATGCTCATAGATCCATTCATAATGGAAAAATTAAAACCATCATTATCTAATAGCGGAATAGAAATAATGTTCTTAATAATTGTTGCTACGTACAAACAGTCTATTAAATGTAAAGTAAAATTCCCTATTACTAACTTCACGTCTCCTATAGCCTCTGCAGCAACTCTTGCTCCGTTTCCAAAACGCAGGATCCTATCCCCGGGCTTAAGTGTTCTTACTGCTCCCATCACCTGCAAATCATTGCAGATATGAGAACCCGCTGCGGTGTCTAACACCCAAGATGCACAGTTAATAGAAATATTAACTTCAACCAAGAAAATACCTTTGGCTACCATTTTCAGGTAGTCTGGGCAGTTCCTTTTCCAGTGCCCTGCTTTCTTGCAGTGGAAGCATTCGTCTTCTGGGTTTTTGCGCTTTTTCTCGACAACATTGGTGACTGCTTTAGAAGAGAACACCTTCTTCTTCTTTTTACCTTTATTGGGCTTTGCAGCCTTCGATTGGTGAGCAATCATCACGTGTTTCTCTTTCTTGAGAGTGGCTTCTGTCGTAACCAACAGTTTGGTCAGTTCGTGAAGAGCAAGGTTTCTGTCTTCCATGTTGAAATTCAACACGAACTGGTCGAACGAGCGAGGCAGAGTATGGAGAAGGAGGTCAGTGCTAAGATCAGCGTGCAATTCCACGTCTAATCGCCCCAGTTTTTCAACCAAGTTGATGAAACGCAGACAGTGATCCTTGACATTGCTTCCCTCAGCCATCTTGAGACTAAAAAACTCCTTAGTGGCTGCGAACCTTTCGGTACGAGACCTTTCTCCAAACATCTGTTGGAGGTGGAGAAGTATATCTCTAGCAAGCGGTATACCAGCATGCTGTTTCTGCAGCTCATTTGACATTGAATCTAACATGAGGCAGCGAACCTGAAGATCATCATCAACCCTTTTAGCATGGGCGGTTCGTTGTTCCTCAGTAGCTCGTGCTGCGGGTGCACGAGGCATAGGCATGTCGAGTACATAGCTTCGACGTTCGGAGTCGAGGACTATCCTCAAGTTTCTCAGCCAGTCGACAAAGTTTGACCCATTTAGTTTATTAGCGTCGAGGATGACAGATAATGGATTTTTAGACATTGTTCAATAAATATCTACAAATGGAAAGAAGACAACGTTTAGCTGACTGATCTATGCCTAATACTTATAATTAACGAATTTTGGTCTTGGTTTCGAAAAAGTTCTCCCACTATTTTGTCGAAACAATCACCCCTTTGATTGCTCGGGAAATCTTATTTCCTACTTGACGTCCCAACAGACATTAATTGCACCCACGACTCGTGGCCATACAATTAACTCTCCAGGTAGGTATACTTTTACCAATTGTGTCACTACACAACCTTCAAGCTATTTTGCCTCGGTTTTCTCACTTATCTAGCACTGCTACATCATAAGTGTTACTAATCGTTAAGTCTATCCCATCAATCATGATGAGCAACAGGCCCGGTCGTGAAATCCCCGTAACTGGTTATCGGTCGATATTCACATCCCGACCAGTCCTCACCCTTGTCTAGTTTAGTTAAAAACAGGAGTCAAGGAATTTTGCTTATTGTCCCTTTCTTCGACTCGGGTGCCAGACTCTGGATCACCTCTGTCAATAAGTAGACAACTCACGCTAGTTCCTATTGATGGAAGGCTTGGATCTTTAAAACTTCATTTTAAGTGTACCCAATTTGACTTAATATTTAATTCGAGAGGGGGTTTTCGGGTTTGAAAGTTCAAAGTAACTCTCCTCGAGATCTCACCGCATAAGTTATGCTTTATCTTTTATTTACGATCTAGATTCTAGCGCGCATCACATACAAGCTAAATAAATAAATCGATAAATAAATTAAAACATACAAGCCTTGCATGCATACTATCACAATATGTTTTCGATCGGGAGCCTCCTATGTGGGCCATCATCGAGCCATGATGTTGGCCCAATTGGTCAATCTAAAGGGTTCTTAACGGACCTAGGCTATTACAAAAATAACCATGCATACATGGCCTTCAACTCTTCTTGGGCTCCCACCTTGCTTGTAACGGGCCTCCATCCTAAACTATTTAAAACAGTAAAGCCCTATCTATTACAAAGGCTCAAAGTGGCCCAAAAACTTAAGGCTCGCAGGCCCAATAAAAACCAAACAATAAATTAAACCAATCACATCTAACCTAGGGGCAAGGCTCGGCACGATCGAAAACCACGTAAACAGTTCACGTAGAGCAAGAAACAAGCAAACAACTTTTTACGTATTTCTTTCTTACTTTTAAAACTCCTTTTAAAAATAACATCCTATGATTCTTACTTTAGTCACTACTAATTATGACAAAATCAATTTTCGGGTAAACAAAACAATTTTTCCACATAAAATCAGATTCGGAGTTTAAACTTTTGAAAATTGCAGTTCGGCCCCTCAACTCACGAAAATTGCACTTTAAACCCCAAAGATTTGAAAATTACAAAACAGCCCCAATTTACAAATCGGCCAGAGGACAGAAAATTAAAATTTGAATCCAGAAATTTTCAGTTTCACAAACAGACCCCTTAACTTTCGGAAATTACAAAACAGTCCTTTAATTTTCGGAAATTGCAAAAATGACCCAAAATTACGAACAAACCAGAATTGCAAAAACAGTCCAGATTTTTCAAATATTTCCAGAAAACAGAAAATAAATTTCCAGCCCTTTATTTCATAAGATCGTGATTTGCATAAAAAGTCCTGAAGTTTCAAAAACTATAAATTTGCCCCAAATCTTAATATGCGATTTTACCCAATCAAAGATCATATCATGACAAGCAAGAATCATCACACAGAACATAACAATCACAAATATCCATATATTTACTTATGTTCAGGCCTTTTCGCATAATATTAATGGAATTGGCTCTGATACCACTGTTGGTAATGCCCCGATTGTCAAAACAACGAAAGTGCGGAATTTAAAATTTTTCCGAGGCACCCCAGCAGACCCAAGATATATTTTCCACCTTATGTATGCGAAAAGGTTGAATCAAACAATCTACAATAGATAAAAGAAAGAGATATGCGATTTTTACCACACCACAGGCAAGGTGGTGGCAACCTCCGGCTTTTTGCTGATTCACAACGAGTGATCCAATTGTCTCACCTCCAGAGTGTATCCACACCAATTGGATTGTAGCAACACCTTCTATTCGCAGGCTACGAACTAGAGATAGAAAGCTGTCCATGGAGGAAGAAAGAGATCTAGATTCAGATCTATATCCAGCTATGGAAGAACAGAGAGAAGGGGGCGGCGCTGTGCAAGGGGGCGGCTAGGGTGTAGGGGCGGCTAGGGTTTAGATTGTGCAAGAGTGAATTCTTCAAGTGTGTGGAAGAGTTGTGAGGAGATATCTATTTATAAGAGAAAAATCCTTCTCTTTGTAGATATCTCTTCAAGATCTTTTCCTTATCTTATAAGGAAACAAGACATACACATATATCTTCTTGGATCCTCCTTGTCATACAAGAAAACAAACTCTCCCTTCTTATCCTTAGCCAAAATCGCCCCACCCTTACCTTGCAAGACTTCTTCTGGGCTTTTTATTAAAAGGCCCATGTCTTGCAACTTAATTTAATTAACCATTAATTAAATCAGCCCAATTAATCCAATTAATTATTATCTCTCAATTAATTAACACTTTAATTAATATTTAATTAATTAGACCATCTAATTAATTATCCTTCTCATTGAATTAACACTTTAATTCATTTAATTGATTTAACTCCCTTAAATCAAATATTTCCTTTTATGACTATCACTGTCCAATTGTATTGTGTGTGACCCTCTAGGTTCACCATCAATTGGCAGCAGGCCCACGAACCCTTCGTGATTTAATTTATGACCAATTAAATGCTCCGATCAATTAAACCCTTTTAATTGACAACTCCAGAATTAATCTCCCTTATTAATTCAGGAGTACCCACACTTCATGGTCGATGTCTAGCCACAAGCCCATGAAGCCCAACTTCAGGTGAATTGATATTTGTGAACCTCACCTCTTATAATTACCATGTACATACGGTCCTTCTATCGACTAAATTTCCCGATTGAGACCTAGGGTGTGTGAATTGATCGGCACCTCTAATTATCTCAATAACTATACTTTCTAATTCGGGATAATAATCCAGTGTGACTGCTAAATTTGGAAACCCCTTCCCAAATCCATCACCGACCGTGATCACGGGTTTCTCGGTTCTATTATCTAAGAATCGTATAGGAAATTCTCTCGTCCATTACGACGAGTCGGTAGATTCCATCTTGGTACTAACCACTCGCGTACACAACTATAGGCACCCAACTTAGGCACATTATGGTCAGGCTACGTGACCAGTACCTAAATCTAAGTACATATACCAATGCACCGAATTTGCCCTAGCATCTCAAGTCTAAGGACTAAATCGTACACTATTATAAGTCTTGAGAAACATCCCATCACCGATATGCGTCATGCGCTTCCACAATGGGTTTCTCTGTGGGTCGTTCGATGCGTTCGATCCCCTATCGAACCACCTACTCATATGCACTGACATCAAATGTCTTGTTCATGAAACTCTACAAATTCACTCCAAGTGAATCATGCATATTCATACAAGTCTTGGCGATTCCTTCGATACCCCATCTCGTTCGGAATCTATGACTTGGAACGGGTTTTAAGATCACGACCTTAGAGACTGTTTCATGATTGCACTCAATACCGAAGTGAATCGTCCCATAGTCGAATGTGATCTAAGGATTTCATCCAATCGCTTAAATGTATTTGCGAGATATGAATTTGGCCATTGTTTATTCTATACAGTTATAAATAAACGTGCGTATTATTCATAAGAATCAAAGATTGTTTATTACAGAATAGACCTAATACAAGCTAAAGAGAATTGGCTTGCTGGGCACTATCCTATCAATAAGTCCTTAGATCACAGGACTATGGGACAACCCGTGGATTGATCTCCAAGGCCGTGATCTAGAACATATTCAAGAGTAGTAGAATCCAATCGAGATGGGACATCGTTGGATTCTGTTAGACTCTCACTAATGTGTATACTCCGATGAACTGGAGGACGCTGGGGTCCACGAGCGTGATTGGGATAGTCGATACACATAAGTGGGTGACTTGCTGGGATGGCAAGTGCACTGAATACCCCAATTAGGAAATAACTCACCATGGAAGCGGTAGTCGGATATCGGAGTTGAAGTTATTTCTATTTACAATAGTATACGAGGAATGATCCCTAAATACTTGAGGTGATAGGGTTTATCTGGTGCGAGAACGTCTATACTTAGATGTGAGTTCCGACCGACTGGAGATTACCAGAAAGTCTCCGTGGATTCACGTTGGGTATAGAGGGACTCGTATGCAGGTTCATATCATCAAGAAAGGATCCATTGACCCGGCTTGATAGGTTGGAAAATTCTCCTATGAATTTCTGTGAAAAATTAATTCTGGTAAAATCCTTGGCCAAGGTATCTGACGGCTTTATGAAAGTAGCTCATAAAGATTAAGTCAAAGAGAATTATTTCGAGATCAGAATGCATAAAGTCAAAACGAATTAAAAGGGAACCGATGAAAAATCCATGCCCTTAAGTATTGACTGGGAGATCGATCGATGGAGAGATTATAGCGTATATGGAAATTGTAAATGATTAAAAGGTTCACTGAATTAATTCACCAGTGATTGGGCGCCATGGGCTTGTGGCCAGACATCGACCGTTGAGTGTGGGAGAATTCCCAAATTGGCAGGGGTACTAATTTTGGAATGATCAAATCGACAGAGTGTTCGATTGATTTAGAGTTTAATACTCGAGTAATTAAATAAATATTTAATTATAACCCACGACCAATTATGTGGTGAACCTACGATGGCATACACAATACACATGAAGAGAAAGCGAGGAAATGGAGAACAACTGAGTCAACTAGATCGACTGGGTCGATTGGGTTGACTGGGTCGACCCAATTGGAGCAAAGGAAATCCGATTGGAATTGGATCAAGACTATAAATTAAATTGGAATTTAATTTGTGAGTTAATTAATTAAATTGGATTTAATTAATTATGGGAATATTTAATTAAATAGACTTAGAGTCTAATTTAATTAAATGAGAAAGAAATAAATTAATTGGGCTATTTAATTGATAAATTAAATAAAGACCCAATTAATTAAATCAAGTATGGGCCATGAATTAACTAAAAGACTTGGTCTTCCAATTAAAAGGGCCATGGCCCATGTAGGAGAGTTAGAAGACTTAGGAGTCCTAATCCTAGGAGGATTAGGATTATGAGATTCCTATAAATAGGAGACTTGATGTCATATCTCACATACAAAATTCAAGAGCCAAAATACTAAGTCAAGAAAAACTCTCTCCCTCTCTCTCTCACACCAAATCGGCCGAACCTCTTTTCCTCTTGGAAGAGATTTTCATTTTTCGATTCTTGCTCCATATTGTTCTTTAGTTTTAGATATTAATTGTTGGATAAAGATGAAGACTTTGAAGTGAAGGGAGGTTTTGATGATTTCCAAAGTCATAAGCTAAGTATGGAAACTTAGTACAAACATTAGAAGATATTTGACCAAGGAAGAATTATTTCAGACTAGTCAAATATGGTCCAGTAGACTACTGATTTGTTGCTGAAGAAAGGAATCAGACTGGTGGACTATCAGCCGAGTCAAATCAGATTAGTCCAAGTTTGGGATCAACCGAGTATACATCAGACGAGTGATTTCGATCAGCAGAGTGAAAGTGGATCAGAAGTTATTGCAACGGTAATAAATGCACTTGGAGTAATAAATGCTGAAGAGGAAGGGTATTTATGACAAATGATTGAAGAGAAACCTCGTATCAGCTTGGTGCATTTAATGCGGACTGACAGAAGGTACATCAGAGTGTACAGTGTTCAGTCGCAGGTAGCCGTTTCTGCAGAAAGGACCAGTACTCGAGGATTTGGACACCTGTCGATCTCTCAACGGGCAGATTTTCAAATCTCAAGTATAAATAGTTCAGTTCGAGAGTTGAAGAAGAATATACAACACATTTGAGGGCAAAAATCTGAAGCTGCATTCTTCTAAGTCTCAAACTCAAGAACAGAACACTCATCAGCCGAGTCATTTGTTGACGAAGCAGAATAGAGACAAAACAGAATATATATATAAATCTGAGTGATTTTGTTAGAATCGTGTTGAGAGAAGCTGTTATCCATCTTTGTGAGTGATAAACCTTTGTAGTATAGGACTTCTTTGTGATTTCCTGTAGAGAACTTGTGGCCAGTTCATTTGTTGTTTGGCGCAAACAGAGTATATTGTAAATTGTGTGTTTATAGTATAACCCAAGATCTAAGTGACTTGGAAGAGTGGACTAAATGATTTCTATCCATATAACCACTATAAAAATCCTTTGTGTTATACTTGCATTATTTTCTACATATTTCAAAGAGCATACTTAAACACAAAAAGTTAACTGTTGAAAAGTTTTAAAAAGGAGTTTATTAAAACTGGGGATAAAACATTTTCTAAGTTAAGAAAACTACTTGTGAAAAACACTAGAAACATCCGCTGCAAGTTAGTTATTTTAAAACTCTGATTTTGATAAAATCAGCTGAGTAAAATCAGAAGAGTGGTCAACTCTGCTGTTGAAAGCTTTGTGCGAGATCAGCATAGTCAACTTACGATTCCTGATCAGCTTAGTCCGCTGCCAGAAAAGTTAGAGAATTTTAAAAGATAAATTTTAAGAGGTCTATTCACCCCCCCCCCCCCCCCCCCCCCTCTAGACCTCATCTGACCACTTGGGACCAACAAGTGGTATCAGAGCAGGTGGTTTATCTGAATCATTTGCCTGATCAACGAGCTTGATCCTAGAGTGTTTTTCAAAGGTTTTCAAAAGTTTTCAAAAGAGCATCTTTTTGAAAAATAAAAACTTTTTGAAAAATGGATTGTATCAGCCTTGTTCCCCACATAGGCGGTATGAGCTTTGAGGACTGGAAGATCCGCATGGAAATTTTCCTTGCTGCTTATAATGACAATATGTACATGTGCATAACACAAGGTCCGATAAGAGTTACCAAGACAATCAAAATTGATGGCATAGATACGGTCGTTGATAAAGAATGATCAGAGATGTCACCTGATGAAATCAAGTTGAAGAATCTCTACAAAGTTGGAATCTTCATCATGACAAAGGCCCTGGACAATGAAAGGTTTGACAAGGTCAAACACTGCAAAACATCTAAGGAGATGTGGGACAAAGTCCGTGACATGAGTGAAGGGAATGACTCAATAAAAGAACATAATCTGAGCATAGCTCTGGAGAAGTTTGAAAACTTCAAGATGAAACCTGGAGAAACCATTGATCAGATGGATTCAAGGTTTACAAAGGTGTTGAACAATGTCCTAAAGTTGGGAAAGACGTTTTCTGATAAGAAGATCACCGTTAAAGTTTTAAAGGCGCTGCCACCCAAGTTCAACATGAAGATCACAGCGATGGAAGAATCAATGGATCTGGGGAAGATCTCACTGACGGAGCTGTTTTCTGTACTCAAGGCGTACGAGTATAAAATGCCAAGGATGGGAATAGAAGAGACCTCAACTTCTAGCCCCACTGCTGCACTGGTCGCTGCAGAAAGAACTAGAAGATCAGCCGGGAAAACTAGAGAAGTGGACTCATCTGATGAGGCCACAATACTGAGTAAAAAGGAGTACACTGCTGGCGATGTTGCTTTGTTATTGAACGGGTTCAAAAAGTTCTACGAAAGAAAAATGAAGAACAAATATAACAATGCTTCTACTTCTAAACCTACCTCTAATTCTCATGATATTAAGGATGATTATAAATCGAAAATGATGTGCTATAATTGCAGGAAATTGGGACATTTCATCAAGTACTGCCCATATCCTAAAGCTGAGAAGTACACTGAGGAGGAAAAGAAACAAAGAAGAGAGAGGAGACACCAGAAAAGCAAAGTGCTGTTGGCTGAAGCTGAAAAGATAGCAGCCATCTATTCGTCTAACTCAGAATCAGGCACGTCAAGTGATGACTCTGCGTTTGAAGAGACACCTGCACTGCTCTGTCTCATGGCCAAAGAATCTGATGATTCTGACAATGAGTTAGTACTCTCTGAAAGTGAACTTGAGCTGTTTAGCTCATTTGAGCAAATGATGAATAACAAAACAGATGTTGTTAAAGAATTTGCTAAACTTAAGGATGAGATGATTCTGCTGAAAAAGCAAAATGCTAAACTGAAACGAAGTGTTGAAAAACCTGACGATTCAACTATGTACAAAAAGCTTTCGCATGAATGTGAATCTCTGAGAGCAGAATGTGAAGTTTACAAGTGACAAATCATGGAACTTGAAGCTATAATATCTTTACATGATAAGTCGTCTGTTGCTAAGTCGTCTGTTGTATCAATAGATAAGAGTACACCCTTAGCAAAAGAAAATTTAGAACTGAACAGAATTGAGAAATTTATATCTGCTGATAACAATAATGTTATCTTGTATGTTTAGACTGCTAAATCTACTTCACTTGAGATTGAGAAAAAGGAGAAGAATCCTCCTAAGGCTAAAAAGGGTAAAAAGCCTGAAAATGAAAAACAGACTGGTAAAACCAAACAGCAGAATAGTCCTAAGAAGTCTGCTGATAAGAGTAAAACCAATCAGACTAGTAAACCTAAGTCGTCTGTTAAAGAGCAAGTAAAGAGCAGACCTAAGAAGCAAAGAAATTATAACAATAATACTTGCTATGGAAATGAGTCTTACTATGTGCAACCTGTTTATTCACCTTATTATGCTGCACCTCATTATCCACCTTATTATGCTGCATATCCTGCTCATCAACCAATATTTGCTTACCCTGCTTATCATGCATCTTATCCTGCTTATGAGCCTTATTCACATCATAATGATTATCAACATAATATGCTTGCTGATTATGATGAAAATGAAGTTGTTCATGCTCCTGCTAAAACTTTGAAGCCTAAGAAGCCTAAGACTTCAACATCTTGGGTTGTCAAAGGTGACACTAATTCAACAGGACCCTCTCAATAAAGAGTACCTAAAACAATTTTTATTTTGTTTTGTAGGTTAGGATTAGGAGTAGGAGTAAAGTAGTGAAGAAATGGTACTTGGACAGTGGATGTTCAAGGCACATGTGTGGAGACATACATGAACTGGCAGATGCTGTTGCTGTGAATGGTCCAAGAGTTACTTTTGGAGACAGCAAAGAAGGCAAGGTTGCTGCTGTTGGAAAGCTAATCAAAGGAAACATAGAGATATCTGACGTCTCTTATGTTAATGGCCTGAAGTACAATATGCTGAGCATAAGTCAATTTTGTTACGAAGGATTTTCTGTAACGTTTTCATCAGATAAGTGCTATGTTGAACAAGTTGGAACAAAGAAGGTTATTTTATCTGGAAGAAGACAGGGAAATATCTATGTAGTCGACTTGAATTCTGTGGACAAGAATTCTAATGTTTGTTTGGTGGCTTCTACACCAAGTGAAATCAGTTGGCTGTGGCACAAAAGAATGAATCATTTGAATTTCAAGACCATAAACAGATTGATAAAGAATGATCTGGAAGAAGGAATTCCAAAGACAGTCATGAGCAAAGACAAGCTTTGTGACGCATGTCAGAAGGGTAAACAAGTGAAGTCCACTTTCAAAAGCAAGAAGCACCAATCTTCAACCAGAATATGGATTTGTTTGGCCCTATTGATCCTATCAGCAATGGTGGAAAGAAATACTGCCTAGCTGTTGTGGATGATTTTTCAAGATTTACTTGGGTGATTTTCATGAAGAAGAAAAGTGAAACCAAGGAACATCTTACTAATCTGATGGAACTGATCCAGAATGAGAAGAGTCAAAGAATATTGAAGATCAGATCAGATAGAGGGACTGAATTTACAAACTCTACTGTTGAAGAGTATTGTAACTCCAGAGAAATCAATCATGAGTACTCTGCTGCCAAAACCCCTCAACAAAATGGAGTTGCTGAAAGGAGAAACAGAACTCTAAAGGAAGCTACCAGGACAATGATAGCTGAAGCAAAACTGCCCCAAAGATTCTGGGCAGAAGCTACAAATACAGCATGTTATACACAGAACAGATGTATGATCAACAAAAGTCAAAACAAGACACCTTATGAGCTATGGAACAACAGAAAGCCTAATTTACATTACCTTAGAATTTTTGGTTGTAAATGTTATGTTTTGAATAATGGGAAAAATCACCTTACTGCATTTGCAGAAAAGGCTGATGAAGCTGTTTTTGTAGGTTACTCTACTGTTAGTAAAGCTTATAGAGTTTTTAACAAAAGAACTTTACTTGTAGAAGAATCTATTCATGTAGTATTTGATGAACCAAGCTAATCTTCTGAAAAGAATCAAAGTGCAAATCCAGAGATATCTGCTGACCTTCAGAAATTGAGTATGGAAAGAAAGGAAGAATATGTTCCCATCATACTACCTGATTTTAACCAAGCTGTTAACTCAAGTGCTGTTCAAAATCAGTCTGCTGATTGTCTAACAGAGGAGTTGCAAACAGCTGACAGACCAGAGCCTGTACAACAGACTACTACTGAGACTCCAACAGTAGTGTTACAAGATCAATCAAGAGGACAACATCCAGATTTGCAACCTGATCTCAAATGGCTAAGAGATCACCCATCTGACTTAGTGATTGGTGATCCTTTGGATAGAGTGAGAACTAGAAGGTCAACTGGAAATGAAACAATGTTTGTAAGTTTTCTTTCACAAATTGAGCCTAAGTTGATTGATGAAGCTCTTAGTGATTCTCACTGGATGAAGTAATGCGAGAAGAGTTGAATCAATTTGAAAGGAATGAAGTCTGGTACTTAGTTCTCAGACCTATTCATCAAAGAGTAATTGGCACTAAGTGGGTATTCAGGAATAAAATGAATGAAGATGGTATTGTTACCAGAAACAAAGCAAGACTAGTTGCCAAAGGTTATTGCCAAGAATAAGGCATTGATTTTGATGAGACATTCTCACCAGTTGCAAAGCTTGAAGCAATCAGATTATTCTTAGCCTATGCTGCTCACATGAACTTCACTGTCTATCAGATGGATGTGAAGTCTGCTTTTCTCAATGGAGAATTGCAAGAGGAAGTTTATGTTGAACAACCTCCTGGTTTTGAAGCTTATCAACAAGGAGACAAAGTTTATCGTCTGAAGAAAGCTCTCTATGGACTGAAACAGGCTCCAAGAGCATGGTATGATACTTTATCTGATTTTCTTTTAGTTAAAGGATTTCGCAAGGGTAAAGTAGATAAGACTTTGTTCACTATTGAATGGGATAATCATATATTGTTTGTACAAATATATGTGGACGATATTATTTTTGGTTCAACTAACAAACAGATGTGTGAGAAGTTCTCCAAGCTGATGCAGAACAAGTTTGAAATGAGCATGATGGGAGAACTAAATTACTTTCTTGGATTACAAGTTAAACAACTACCTGATGGTATTTTTATTAATCAAGTAAAGTACACAAAAGATCTGTTCAAGAAATTTGGTATGGAAACTAGCTCATCTGTTAGTGTTCCTATGTCTACTGGACTTCGTCTGGACAAGGATGAAGGTGGCAAATCAGTTGACATCACCAAGTACAGAGGCATAATTGGGTCACCGTTATACTTAACAGCTAGCAGACCTGATATTATGTAATCTGTTAGGGTTTGTGCGAGATTTCAATCTGATCCTAAGGAATCTCATCTCTTAGCTGCTAAAAGGATATTAAGGTATCTCAAAGGCACACAAGAATTGGGATTGTGGTACCCAAGGGAATCAGGATTTGAACTTATTGGATATTCAGATTCTGACCTTGCTGGCTGCAAAATTGATAGGAAGAGTACTATAGGTACTTGTCAATTTTTAGGCAGTCGTCTGATCTCATGGATGAGTAAGAAACATACTTCAGTATCCATATCTACTGCTGAAGCTGAATACATTGCTGCTGGAGCATGTTGTGCACAAATACTTTGGTTGAAGCATCAACTAGAAGACTATAATCTCAAGATCAGTGGAATCCCTATCTACTGTGACAATACAAGTGCAATCTCACTTACTCAGAATACTACTAGTCATTCCAGGACTAAGCATATTGAGATCAAACATCACTTCATCAGAGACCATGTTGAAAAAGGAAATGTTATTATTGAGTATGTTCATACAGACAATCAGATTGCTGACATTTTCACCAAACCATTAAGTGATGCAAGATTTTATACTCTAAGAGTGGAACTGGGCTTGTTAAAATTGGATTATAAGCTGAGGGGGAACCTATCAGAAGACTGGGTTCAACAGCTAACTAATCTGATATCAACAAGTGTTACAATTCAAGAAGACTGACTCTCAACAGACTAGTTGACGGATGAATTCTTGAATTCAGGGGGAACGTGTAAGACTAGCGGTACTCCTGTTTTAAAGATGAAATCTTCAATGACAGTTAGTTGAAGTTGTTTTAGTCAGAAGATTTGTTCTTAATTCTTGAAGACTTGAAGATTATTTATCTTGCTGGATTGACAAACAGCAAAGGAAGATCACTAGATATTGGCTTTCACTAGTTATATATTGTATCAGACAAGTCTTCTATCAGATAAGTATTATTTTACTCATCTGTTTTTATTTATGTCAGCTTATATTTGAGTGTTGTACTAAAACGTTTTTATCAAAAGCACGCTTTTATAAGTAACAGACAAGTGGCGTTTCAAATTCCCGCCCGTCTGACATAATTAATGTTATTTTGAAATCCGCGTATATCGCTCGCACGATCGGCTTTTCAGTAACTGATCTAACGGTTAACACTAATCACGGAAACCGACAAGAAACCAACATCTATAAATCCAGATCTGATCAGCTTACTAAGCTTTTACGCACCCTCAAAATTTCAAAAGAACACAGAGCAATTATGCACTCATCTACTGCAAAATTTCTCTCCGTTTTTTCCTTAATCTTTTTCAGAATGTCTGCCAAAGAAGCTGCTGCTGAAGGTATGTTCTTGAACTACCTGACGTATCATACGACTGGTACCCCGTTGATGAAGAAAATTTTGGAAAAATTCAAGGCGGCTACATTGGTTAACTTCATGGAGGCGCATGAAGATATGATTTTCAAGGATCAGGTCATGGAGTTTGGCTTCAAAGAAAAATCAAGTGATGTCTGGAGGCATAAAGAAGAATCAGCTGAAGGATGAATTTCAGCGTATGGCAGATTTGGTTGCCAAAGTCCTAGAGAATTGCACATTCTCGTTGGACAGTGTGCCAATGAAGCGATTTCACACCATGATAGCTATTTTCTAAGGTTTGAAGGTGAATTGGGCAAACTTCATCTGGTCCATACTTGCTGATCACAAGGAGCGTGGTCTAACTCTGCACAGGATATTCCTTAGTCATCTGCTGGTGAATTTGGGATGTACAGTGACAAATGGCAAGGACATTCACAAGGCCAATGAGCTAAAGATTTATGACACAATGAAAACTGGAAGGTCTAAAGAGCCTGCTGTTGTGCCAGAAAAGAGGCAACAAAAGAGGAAGGCTGCTGAGCCTAAAGAGCCTGCTGATAAAGGCAAGAAGAGCAAGACAACTGTTCAAACAGCTAAGCCAGCTGTTCAAGCCAGAACAGTCGTGTCTAAGAAAAAGGATGCTGTGGATTCAATTATTGATGAAACAGTCAAAGAGATTCATGAGATGGAAGTTGAAACATCTCTTTGTTGGGTTATTGGTAACGTCGGAACGTTAAAAGCAGCGGAATTTAAAATTTTTTAAATAACCCAAACCAGCAATCTTTATTCATCTAGTTATACGAAAAGGATTTTTACACAAATCAAAACATCCATAGGGTGTTTAGTGATTTTACCTCACCACTGGAACGGTGGTGGTTTTTCTCCGGTCTTCTTTCAGATCTGATGGATTTGGTTCGAGAGAAGCACCCCAAGCGTTGTGCCTCTAGCGGTATCCACACCAACTGGATTGAAGCAACTCCTTTGGATCCACAGGCTCAGAACTAAGATCCAAAGGTTATCAAGCAAGGAACAAAGAAGAGGAAGAAATCGCATAAACCCTGTAGAATTCTGCAGGGTTCGGCCGATCCTCAAGAACAAGAGAGGTGGCGGCGGCTGATTTTCTTGGAGAAGAAGGGGGCACGAAATTTTGTGTCTAGGCTTAGGTTTTTCACTTATGGAAGAGGTATGAAGAGATATATATTCATAAGAGAAGAATCATTCTTTTAATAGATATCTCTTCCATGTATATCAAGATCTTTTTCCCTATCTCATTAGGAAACAAGATATACATGTATATCTCTTAGATTTTCCTTGTCACACAAGAAAACAAACTCTTCCATTATTTATCTTGTAAAAATCGCCCCTTATCTAGTTAGGAAAGTAGAATCCCATTCTATCTCTATTTCCTTAACTAACTAGGTCTCCTTTAATTAATTAAACTCTTTAATTAATTAGACTCTTTAATTAATTAAACTCTTTTAATTAATTCAGCCCATTTAATTAATTAATCCAATTAATTAATTAATTATTCTCCATTAATTAATTAGACTACTTCTAATTAATATTTTTCTCCTTTAAGAATTAACACTTTAATTCTCCAGTTTTGATTTAACTCCTTAAATCAAACTTTCCTTATATGATTTATTGCAGTCCAATTATATTGTGTGTGACCCTCTAGGTTCACCATCAATTGGCCGTGGGCCCACGACTTTTGTGATTTAATTTGCGAGCTTATTAATGGCTCCGATTAATTGAACACCTTCAATTAACCACTCAAGAATTAATCTCCTTATTAATTCATGAGTACCCACACCTCATGGTCGATGTCTAGCCACAAGCCCATGAGGCCCAACTTCAGGTGAATTGATTTCAGTGAACCTCTCCTCTTATAAGTACCATGTACATACGGTCCTTCTATCGACTTAATTTCCCGACCGAGACCTAGGGTGTGTGAATTGATCGGCACCTCTAATTATCTCGATTCTGTACTTTATAATTCTGGATAATAATTCCAGTGTGACTGCTAAATTTGGAAACCCCTTTCCAAATCCGTCACCGACCACGGCCGTGGGTTTCTCGGAATCTATTATCTAAGAACGTACAGGAAATTCTCTCAACATACTACGTTGAGTCGGTAGATCCTATATTGATGCTAACCATTCGCGTACACAACTATATGCACCCAACTTAGGCACATTATGATCAGGCTACGTGACCTGTACCTAAATCTAAGTACATATACCCATGCACCGAATTTGCCCTAGCACCTCAAGTCTAAGGACTAAATCGTACACTATTATAAGTTTGAGAAACATCCCATCGCCGATGTGCGTCATGCGCTTCCACAATGGGTTTCTCTGTTCAGGTCGTTCCATGCGTTCGATCCCCTATCGAACCACCTACTCATATGCACTAGCATCAAATGCCTTGCTCATGAAACGCTACAAATTCACTCCATGTGAATCATGCATATTTATACAAGTCTTTGCGATTCCTTCGATACCCCGTCTCGTTCGGAATCTATGACTTGGAACATTTTTAAGATGACGACCTTAGAGACTGTTTCATGATTGCACTCATACTGAAGTGAATCGTCCCATAGTGTATTGTGATCTAAGGATTTCATCCAATCGCTTAAGTGATTTGTGAGAGATGAAGTTGGCCATTGTTTGATTTACATACTATAAACAAACGAGTGTATTAATTCATTTATACTAGAGAAAGATTACGATAGTCCTAATACAAGCTAAATATATTGGCTTGCAGGGCACTATCCTATCAATCTCCCACTTGCCCTAAAGCCAATCACAAACGCTTCTAAGACCCATCTTCCAAAGATGTTCTTCGAACTCTTTTCGTGACAAAGACTTTACTAATGGATCCGCTAGGTTGTCTTCCGAGTCGACGCATCCATTATGTACGTCTACCCTACCAATGATTTCTCCAATCAAATGGTACCTTTCTCTCATTGTGTTTAGATTTCTGGTGAGATCTCGGGTCCTTTGCTTTAGCAACAGCTCCATTGTTATCACAGAAGATAACCACGAGCTTCGCAATGCTAGGCCCTACATCCAACTATTGGATGAAGTTTTTCATCCAAACACTTTCTTTTGTTGCATCCGATGCTGCGGTATATTATGCTTCAGTTGTTGAGTCGGCAATGGTGTTTTGCTTGGAACATTTCCAATTTACCGCTACCCCATTGAGGCAAAATATGTATCCAAAATTGGATATATATATTCATCCACATCAGACTGGAAATTCGAATCATTAAATCCTTCGAGTTTTAATTCTCCATTACCACCGTAGACCAAGAACAAATCCTTAGTCTTTCTCAAGAGCTTAAGAATATCTTTTACGGTGGTCCAATACTCTTCACTGGAGTTTGACTAGTAACTGCTCGTGACACTTGAGCAGGTTCTACGTCTGGTCTAGTACATATTATAGCATACCACATGCTACCTTTTGTCGAAACATAAGGTATTTGAGACATTCTCCTTTTATCCTCATTTGATGTAGGGCACATCGATTTGGAAAAAGAGATACAGTGTCTCATTGGAAGCAATCCTTTGTTGGATCCTTCCATACTGAATCTTTTCAGTATTGTTTCTATGTACTTAGATTGAGAGAATCCCAACATCTTCTTCGATCTATCTCTATAGATACGTATCCCAATACGCAAGATGTCTCTCCCAAATCTTTCATAGAGAATTGCATGGATAACCACGCTTTCGTCTGTGCTAACATTCCGATATCATCCCAGATAAGCAGAATGTGATCGACATATAAAATATGAGCTCCATATAGCTCCCACTAATCCTCTTGTACACTCAAGGTTCATATTCATTTTTTATGAAGTCAAATGCCTTGACTGTCTCATCAAAACAAATGTGAATCTGAATGGATTCAGACATTGCTACTGGAGAAAAAGTTTCATCAAAGTCTGTTCCAGAACTTTGTGAATAGCCTTTTACCACTAGTCGAGTCTTAGAGGTCAACACATCTCCATTCATTCCTAGCTTGAAGATCCATTCACAACTTACAGGGATAAATCCCTCGGGTGGATCGACCAAGGTCCATACCTTGTTGGAATGTATGGAATCCATTTTGGATTACATGGATCCTGCCATGGATGCACGTCTACATCTAATGTAGCTTCTTCGTATATGGTGAAACCATATCTTTCAAGCTCTTCATGAACTTGATCAGATCTACGAATTATTGGTGTACTAGATGGTTTAGCAGTTTCTGGATTAACTCCCACTGTTTGCGGGGATGGGTCCAAATCTTGGACTTCATCAAGTTCCATGACATTCCCTATTTCCTTTGACGAGGAATTCATCAACTGAGGAACGGGTAGTTAGGAGAACCGATTGTTTCTCATTGTCGGGGAACAGGTATCCAATGGATTTCCTTGGATACCCCACAATTATATACAAATTGGATCTACTAGCCAATTTATTTCCTTTCTAGTTCCCAACTTAGGCAGGAGATCTCCATACTCAATACTAAAAGTGCAGAGGTATTTTGCCATACCTGTCTTGGTAAAGCTTTGTAGGCACGAACTTTGAAGGTACTTTGCTCAGTATCTTCGATGCAGCCAGGAGGACCAACCCTTAAAATGCATAAGGAAGCTTAACAAAACTAAACATGGATTGAACAATGTCTAACAATGTTCGATTCCTTCTCTTAGACACTCCAATAAGTTGGGGCGTCATAGGAGGAGTTTGTTGTATGAGAACCCAATTCTCAGTAAGATAATTGAGGAATTCTTGACTTAAGTATTTGCCATCTCGATTAGATTAAATGGCCGTAATACTATGCCTTTGTTACTTCTCTACTTCGTTTCAAAAATTTCTTTGAACTTTTCAAAGGTTTTTCGGATTTGTATCTCACTAGATACATATATCACTAACAACCAAAGTCATTAGCAAAAAGGTACGAGGTATGAGTAATCTCCTCTTACACTAACCTTTAGTGGTCCACATTCATTCGTATGGATCAAATCCAAAGTTATTTGGTTCGCTTTTGATTCCCTGTGAAGGGAGATCTGGTCATCTTTCCTGTGAGACAGGATTCGCAGGTTGGAAGTTCATCTAAGTTCTATATTTCAAGAGCCTTAGAAGAAACCAACTTTTGAATCCTACTCTTGGAGATATGTCCAAGTCTAGCGTGCCAAAGTTGTGGATTATTATCTTGGTATTAATTGAACTTAGCACATTAATTCAACAGAATTGAGTTAACGATTTAATTCAATTAATTTGCTTCCTTTCAATTAACTCTTTAATTGATTCATCTCCCTTTTTCAATTAACCCTTTAATTGAAACGTTGCTTAATTAATTAGACCTTCTAATCAATTAAACTAATCAGTGCCTTTCTTAGATTCAGTGGGATAATTCGACTTTTAGACTACTTGCGTTCTTTCGACTACCTTTATGGTCGATTTTAGAAGAGAACAACTTCTTCTTCACATTACTCTTCTTTGACTTTGCAGTCCATGAAGTGTGAACGATCATGACAGGTTTATCCTATATGCCTTTTAACAATACTTTGGTTAATTCATGAAATGTGATCAACTAATCAAATAAGAGTATTTCAGGAATCTTTTGAATGAGCGGGAGGAGAATTTAAATGGAGGTCAATGCTAGGATCACTTGCAGGCCTATGTTTAATCGATCCAATTTTCAACCAGATTGATAAAACAAGGACAGTGATCCTTGACATTAGTTCCTTCACTTATTCTCGAGTTTTAAAACAACTCTTTAGTGGTCTCGAATCAAACGATTCGAAACTGCTCCTCAAAACAAGCTTTTGAAGTGGAGGTTTGTTTTAGAAGCTTCAGACATACTCCTATGTCGCTTCTTCAGCTTGTTCAATCTTGATGCTTATATGAGGAAACGATCGTTAAGATTCCCATACCCTATAGGTGATTCGTTCCACTTTTGAGACTCGTCCTTATTTGAGGCAACGATCATTAATATTCCCATACCCTACGGGTGATTCTTTCCTCCTTTTAGACTCATCTCGGAAGTGCATCAGGCATATGCTAGTTATTAAGAACATGATTCCGATTTTCGGAATTGAGGACAATTCTCAAGTTTCTACGCCAGTCGATATTTTGATCCAGTTATTTTATGAGTCGAGGATAAATAGTATAATGGATTATTATAGATATCTCAATATCTATTTTAAAGAGAAGACAAATATACAGAGGACTAGTTAATGAATAATACTTATAATCTACGAAGGTTGGACTTTCTATCGTAAAAGTTCTCCCACTATTTTATCGAAACAATTACCCCTTCAATTGTTCGGGAAATCCTATTTCCTAGTAGGTCTTGACGTCCCAGCGGACATTAATTGCACCCACGACTCGTGGCCATACAACTAATTCCCTAGGTAGGCATACTTATTGCCAATTGTGTCTCTACACAACCCTCAAGCTATTTTGCCTCGATTTTTGCACCCATCTAACACTGCTACATCATGAGTGGTACTACTCGTTAAGTCTAACCCAATCAATCTCGATGAGCAACGGGCCCGGTCATGAAATCCCCGTAACTGGTTATCGGTCGATTATACATGTCCCGACCAGTCCCCACCCTTGTCGAGTTTATTTAATAAACAAGAATCGAGAGATTTCACGTATTGTCCCTTTCTTCGCCTCTGGTGCCAGACTCTGGATCACCTTAATCGATAAGTAGACAACATACGCTAGTCCCTATTGATGGAAGACTTGGATTTATATAAATACTTCATTTTATTTTAACCCAATATGACTTAATATTTAACTCAAGAGGGGTTTTGCTGGTTTGAAGGTTTAAGGCAAACTCTCTCGAGATCTCACCGCTTCGATTATGAATTTTCTTTTTTACGTTCTAATATTCTAGCGCGCATCACCATACAAGCCAAATAATAGAATCAATAAATAAATAAAACATAAATAAATAAACCTAGCATGCATTTCTAACACAATATGTTTTCGATCGGGAGCCACCTATGCTTGGGCCATCATTGAGCCAATAATGTTGGCCCAATTGGTCTATCTAATGGGTTCTTAATGGGCCTAGGCTATTACATTAATAACCAAGCATACTTGGTCTTCATTCTCCATTGGGCTTCCTTCTTGCATGTAATGGACCTCTATCCTAAACTATTTAATGTAAAGCCCTAATCTATTACATTGTCACAAAAATGCCCAAATAAAGGCTCGCAGGCCCAACAAAAATCCAAAGCAAAATAAACCAATCACATCTAAGGTCAAGGCTCGGCTCGATCGAAAACCACGTAAACAATTCACGTTGAGCAAAGAAACAAGCAAACACATTTACTAGTTTCCTATCTTACTTTAATTATTTTAAAAGCCTTTAAAATTTTTCTTTAGATTTTTACTTTAGTCTCTACTAATTATAGGTAATCTATATTCGGATAAACAAAACCATTTTATGCATAAAAATAGAATAAAAATTTTCCACTTTTGAAAATTGCAATTCGGCCCTCCAGCTTTTGGAAATTGCGATTTGACCCCTGAAGTTTTGGAAATTACAATTTAATCCAAAATTTAAAACTGGGCAGAGGACCGAAAATAAAAATTTTATTTCCAGAAAAAATTTCGAATTTGCAATTCAGCCCCTGCAGTTTTCGGTATTTACAAAATAGCCCCAAAACTTTTGGTAATCGCAACACAGCCCCATATTTGAAAATTTCCAGAAAGTTCCATTCTTTCCAGAAAGTACACAGTTCGTAAAATCTCAATTTCAGTCCAGGTTTTCCAAAAATTGCTAATCGCAAAAACAACCCTTTATTTTCAAAAAATACAAAATTGGCCCAAAATGTTTTTACGCAATTTTACCCAAAAATAGATCTACCCATAACAAGTAAGAATCAACAACACGAATATAATATGCAATACAATAAAGCAATCAAATTATATTCAGACCTTTTCGTATGAGAGTAATGAATTAGGCTCTGATACCACTGATGGGTTATTGGTAACGTCAGAACGTTAAAAGCAGCGGAATTTAAAATTTTTTAAATAACCCAAACCAGCAATCTTTATTCATCTAGTCATACGAAAAGGATTTTTACACAAATCAAAACATCCATAGGGTGTTTAGTGATTTTACCTCACCACTGGAACGGTGGTGGTTTTTCTCCGGTCTTCCTTCAGATCTGATGGATTTGGTTCGAGAGAAGCACCCCAAGCGTTGTGCCTCTAGCGGTATCCACACCAACTGGATTGATGCAACTCCTTTGGGTCCACAGACTCAGAACTAAGATCCAAAGGTTATCAAGCAAGGAACAAAGAAGAGGAAGAAATCGCATAAACCCTGTAGAATTCTGCAGGGTTCGGCCGATCCTCAAGAACAAGAGAGGTGGCGGCGGCTGATTTTCTTGGAGAAGAAGGGGGCACGAAATTTTGTGTCTAGGCTTAGGTTTTTCACTTATGGAAGAGGTATGAAGAGATACATATTTATAAGAGAAGAATCCTTCTCTTAATAGATATCTCTTCCATGTATATCAAGACCTTTTTCCTTATCTCATTAGGAAACAAGATATACATGTATATCTCTTAGATTTTCCTTGTCACACAAGAAAACAAACTCTTCCATTATTTATCTTGTAAAAATCGCCCCTTATCTAGTTAGGAAAGTAGAATCCCATTCTATCTTTATTTCCTTAACTAACTAGGTCTCCTTTAATTAATTAAACTCTTTAATTAATTAGACTCTTTAATTAATTAAACTCTTTTAATTAATTCAGCCCATTTAATTAATTAATCCAATTAATTAATTAATTATTCTCCATTAATTAATTAGACTACTTCTAATTAATATTTTTCTCCTTTAAGAATTAACACTTTAATTCTCCAGTTTTGATTTAACTCCTTAAATCAAACTTTCCTTATATGATTTGTTGCAGTCCAATTGTATTGTGTGTAACCCTCTAGGTTCACCATCAATTGGCCGCGGGCCCACGACTTTTGTGATTTAATTTGCGAGCTTATTAATGGCTCCGATTAATTGAACACCTTCAATTAACCACTCAAGAATTAATCTCCTTATTAATTCATGAGTACCCACACCTCATGGTCGATGTCTAGCCACAAGCCCATGAGGCCCAACTTCAGGTGAATTGATTTCAGTGAACCTCACCTCTTATAAGTACCATGTACATACGGTCCTTCTATCGACTTAATTTCCCGACCGAGACCTAGGGTGTGTGAATTGATCGGCACTTCTAATTATCTCGATTATGTACTTTCTAATTCTGGATAATAATTTCAGTGTGACTGCTAAATTTGGAAACCCCTTTCCAAATCCGTCACCGACCACGGCCGTGGGTTTCTCGAAATCTATTATCTAAGAACGTACAGGAAATTCTCTCAACACACTACGTTGAGTCGGTAGATTCCATATTGATGCTAACCATTCGCGTACACAACTATATGCACCCAACTTAGGCACATTATGATCAGGCTACGTGACCTGTACCTAAATCTAAGTACATATACCCATGCACCGAATTTGCCCTAGCACCTCAAGTCTAAGGACTAAATCGTACACTATTATAAGTTTGAGAAACATCCCATCGCCGATGTGCGTCATGCGCTTCCACAATGGGTTTCTCTGTTCGGGTCGTTCGATGCATTCGATCCCCTATCGAACCACCTACTCATATGCAGTAGCATCAAATGCCTTGCTCATGAAACGCTACAAATTCACTCCATGTGAATCATGCATATTTATACAAGTCTTTGCGATTCCTTCGATACCCCGTCTCGTTCGGAATCTATGACTTGGAACATTTTTAAGATCACGACTTTAGAGACTGTTTCATGATTGCACTCATACTGAAGTGAACGTCCCATAGTCTATTGTGATCTAAGGATTTCATCCAATCGCTTAAGTGATTTGCGAGAGATGAAGTTGGCCATTGTTTGATTTACATACTATAAACAAATATTAATTCATTTATACTAGAGAAAGATTACGATAGTCCTAATACAAGCTAAATATATTGGCTTGCAGGGCACTATCCTATCACTCCTGAAAGAACAGTTTTAGCTGAAATACCGGCTGAGAACGTAGCTAAAAGGACAAGGAGCGCCATGAAAGATACTGCTACATCTGCTGCTGCTGTTCCTTATACAAAGAAATCTGCCAGAAAGAAAATGACGTTCATTGAAGAAGATACTGAACTTTCTGAGCTAGTTAGAGAAAGTCCTCAAACAGCTGAGAGGCCTGTTGGATCAGAGAAGGAGTCTGCTGAAGTGAAGTCAGCTGATCAAGTGAAACAGACTTCTACACCAACAGCTGAGGTTGCTCAACCTCAAAAGGATCCTGAAGTGCAGATCCTTGAACCAATTGCTGCTGCACCAGTAGCAATTGCTGCTCCAGAACCAACAGCTGCGGCACCAGTTGTTGAATCCAGAGCTGCCAGGAAGAGAAGGACTGGCAAGGCAAAAGTGTCAGCTTATCGCAAGAAGAAGCGCGAGGAAGCTGAGCAAAGAAAGCGTGATGAAGCTGAGCTTAAAAGAGCTTTGGAAGCAAGCAAAAAGGAAGCTGATGTCAAGAACATGACAGAGGCTGAATTGGCTGCCAAGGAGGAATCTGACCTGGCAAAGGCGTTGGAAGATAGTAAGAAAGATGCCTATGGACCAAGAAGGTCAGATGGCATAGTAATTGGAGGAAAACCCAAGGAAGGACAGTTTGTTCTATCAAGGGCTGAACCAATTAAGAGAAAGAAATTTTGTTGGATGAAGATGAAGATAGAGGGTATGAAGTAAAGGGAGGTTTTGATGATCTCCAAAACATCAGAATCAGCTAAGTATGGAAGCTTAGTACAAATCTTAGAAGATATTTGACCAAGGAATAAGTATTTCAGACTAGTCAAATATGGTTCAGAAGACTACTGATCTGTTGCTGAAGAAAGGAATCAGACTGGTGGACTATCAGCCGACTCAAATAAGATTAGTTCAAGTTTGGGATCAGCCGAGTTTACATCAGACGAGTGATTTCGATAAGCAGAGTGGAAGTGATCAAGGAGTCTGATCAACGGTAATAAATGCACTTGGAGTAATAAATGCCGAAGAGGAAGGGTATTTATGACAAATGATTGAAGAGAAACCTCGTATCAGATTGGTGCATTTAATGCGGACTGACAGAAGGTACAACAGAGTGTACAGTGTTCAGTCGCAGGTAGCCGTTTCTGCAGAAAGGACCAGTACTCGAGGATTTGAACAGCTGTCGATCTCTCAACGGGCAGATTTTCAAATCTCAAGTATAAATAGTTCAGTTCGTGAGTTGAAGAAAATACATAACACATTTTGAGAGCAAAATATCTGAAGCAGAATTCTTCTAAGTCTCAAACTCAAGAACAAAACACTCATCAGCTGAGTCATCTGTTGACAAAGCAGAATAGAGAGAAAAGAACATACATATAAAATCTGAGTGATTTGTTAGAATCGTGTTGTGAGGAGCTGTTATCCATCTTTGTGAGTGATAAAGCTTCGTAGTATAGGACTTCTTTGTGATTTCCTGTAAAGAACTTGTGGCCAGTTCATTTGTTGTTTGGCGCAAGCAGAGTATACTGTAATCTGTGTGACTATAGTATAACCCAAGATCTAAGTGACTTGGAGGAGTGGACTAAATGATTTCTATCCATATAACCACTATAAAAATCCTTTGTGTTTTTACTTGCATAATTTTTTGCATATTTGAAAGAGCATATTTAAAACACGTAAAAGTTAACTGTTGAAAACTTTTAAAAGGAGTTTATAAAAACTGGGATAAAACTATTTCAAAGTTAAGAAAACTACTTGTGAAAAACACTTGATAAATCCGCTGCAAGTTAGTTAATTTTTAAAACTATGATTTTGATAAAATCAGCTAAGTAAAATCAGAAGAGTGGTCAACTCTGCTGTTCAAAGCTTTGTGCGAGATCAGCTTAGTCTACTTACGATTCTTGACCAGCTTAGTCTGCTGACAGAAAAGTTAGAGAATTTTTAAAAGGTAAATTTTTAAAGAGGTCTATTCACCCCCCCCCCCCCCCCCCTCTAGACCTCATCTGACCACTTGGGACCAACAAGTGGTATCAGAGCAGGTGGTTCATCTGAATCATTTGCCTGATCAACGAGCTTGATCCTTAAGTGTTTTTCAAAGGTTTTCAAAAGTTTTCAAAAGAGCATCTTTTTGAAAAATGGAGGCGGTATGAGCTTTGAGGACTGGAAAATACGCATGGAAATTTTCCTTGCTGCTTACAATGATAATATGTACAGGTGCATAACAAAAGGTTCGATAAGAGTCACCAAAACAATCAAGGTTGATGGCAAAGATACGGTCGTTGACAAAGATGAAGACGAGTTGACAGCTGATGAAATCAAGCTGAAAAATCTAGACAAAGTTGGAATCTTCATCATGACTAAAGCCCTGGACAATGAAAGGTTTGACAAGGTCAAACACTGTAAAACATCAAAAGAGATGTGGGATAAAGTCCGTGATATGAGTGAAGGAAATGATGCCATCAAAGAACACAATCTAAGTGTTGCCATGGAGAAGATTGAGAACTTCAAAATGAAACCTGGAGAAACCATTGACCAGATGGATTCAAGGTTTACAAAGGTGTTGAACAACGTACTGAAGTTGGGTAAGACGTTCACTGATAAGGAGATCACTGTCAAAGTATTAAAGGCGCTACCACCAAAGTTCAACATGAAGATCACAGCGATGGAAGAATCAAGGGATCTGGGGAAGATCTCACTGACTGAGCTGTTTTCTGCACTCAAGGCGTACGAGTATAAAATGCCAAGGATGGGAATAGAAGAGACCTCAACTTCTGGCCCCACTGCTGCACTGGTCGCTGCAGAAAGAACAAGAAGATCTGCCGGAAAAATCAAAGAAGAGGACTCATCTGATGAGGCCACAGTACTGAGTAAAAAGGAGTACACTGCTGGCGATGTTGTTTTGTTATTAAACGGGTTCAAAAAGTTCTACAAAAGAAAAATGAAGAACAAATATAACAATGCTTCTACTTCTAAACCTACCTCTAATTCTCATGATATTAAGGATGATTATAAATCCAAAATGATGTGCTATAATTGCAGGAAATTGGGACACTTCATCAAGGACTGTCCATATCCTAAAGCGGAGAAATATACAGAGGAGGAAATTAAACAAAGAAAAGAGAGAAGAGAGAAGAGATACCAAAAGAGCAAAGTGTTGTTGGCTGAAGCTGAAAAGATGGCAGCCATCAACTCATCTAATTCAGAATCAGGCACGTCAAGTGATGACTCTGTTCTTGACCAGACACCTGCACTGCTCTGTCTCATGGCCAAGGAATCTGATGATTCTGACAATGAGGTAAACCTCTCTGAAAGTGAACTTGAGCTATTTAGTTCATTTGAGCAAATGATGAACAATAAAGCCGATGTTGTTAATGAATTTGCTAAGCTTAAGGACGAGATGATTCTGCTGAAAAAGCAAAATGCTAAACTGAAACGCAGTGTTGAAAAACATGAAGAATCAACCATGTATAAAAAGCTTTCGCATGAATGTGAATCTCTGAGAGCTGAATGTGAAGTTTACAAGGGACAAATCAAGGAACTTGAAGCAAGAATATCTTTACATAATAAGTCGTCTGTTCCTAAGTCGTCTGTTGTGTCAATAGATAAATCAACTGAACAGAGTACACCCTTAGTAAAAGAAAGTCTAGAACTGAACAAAGCTGAGAAATTTATATCTGCTGATAACAGTAATGTTATCTTGTATGTTCAGACTGCTAAAACTACTTCACTGGAAATTGAGAAAAAGGAGAAGAGTCCTCCTAAGGCTAAAAAGGGTAAAAAGCCTGAAAATGAAAAACAGACTGGTAAAACCAAACAGCAGAGTAGTCCTAAGAAGTCTGCTGATAAGAGTAAAACCAATCAGACTAGTAAAGTTAAGTCATCTATTAAAGAGCAAGTAAAGAGCAGACCTAAGAAACAAATAAATTATAACAATAATGCTTGGTATGGAAATGAGTCTTACTATGTGCAACCTGCTTATCCACCTTACTATGCTGCATATCCTGCTCATCAACCAATGCATGCTTACCCTGCTTATCATGCATCTTATCCTGCTTATGAGCCTTATCCTCATCATAATGATTATCAACATAATATGCCTGCTGATTATGATGAATTTGAAGCTGCTCATGCTCCTGCTAAAACTCTAAAGCCTAAGAAGCCTAAGACTTCAACATCTTGGGTTGTCAAAGGTGACACTAATCCACCAGGACCCTCTCAATAAAGGGTACCTAAAATAATTTTATTTTGTTTTGTAGGTTAGGATTAGGAGTAGGAGTAAAGGAGTGAAGAAATGGTACTTGGACAGTGGATGTTCAAGGCACATGTGTGGAGACATACATGAACTGGCAGATGCTGTTGCTGTGAATGGTCCAAGAGTTACTTTTGGAGACAGGAAAGAAGGCAAGGTTGTTGCTGTTGGAAAGCTTATCAAAGGAAACATAGAGATATCTGACGTCTCATATCTAAATGGCCTGAAGTACAATCTGCTGAGCATAAGTCAATTTTGTGACAAGGGATTTTCTGTAGTGTTTGATGAGGGGTATTTCGCATACGCCGATCTAGGAAATACCTTCTGCTCGGGGTCACCCTCGATCTCGAACAGAATGGTATTCATCGACCAGAAGAATATGGCTCTCCGATCAAGCCTGACCGATAGCTCTCGATCAAGTACCCCGACCTTCTTCCCGATCTACTCGTCTCCTCGGGATTACTGTGGGGCCGACCTACAGCCTTATACAGCTGGCCGAGAGGTGTTCTCCTACGGATGGTCTAGCTAGCTCATTACTGTTCCTATAAATACGCGGCGCATTTATGACATCAGGGACGGCACAACTTCCAAGATATTCCTTCTGTTCGGACCTACTATTCGGATTAGGAACTAGCTTATATTCTCATTGTATTTAGTCTTTCTAGTAGTACGGCATCCCGTAATGCTCGGGTAGGCCCGCTTTGTAATTTGTATTCGAACACCGATATCAATATACAGTTTTCACACGCTCGATTCATATATTGTTATAGTCCACTTTCCTTATTGAACTCGAACGAAATACAGTATTATCAATTGGCGCCCACCGTGGGGCCTGCTCGGGTGTTAGATCGAAATATGCCTACTACTAGGAGATTTACGTACAATCGTGGCGAGCCTTCACACGCCGTAGGAGCTCAACGTTCTGTAAACAATGAACCAAGTAACCAATCCCGAGCGGCCCGCCAATCTGAGGTGCCACCGCTCGACCCGCCGAATGATATGCCTATTCATACGACAGTAGCAGATTTGCGTTCCATTATCGGAACCATGTGTAAAGAATTCTTGAATACGGAGAGAGCAGATCGTGAAACTCTGCCAGGTCAGCAGCCCCCGGTCGATCAACCTACTGCTCGGGGTCCGATTTCCAACAGGCCAAGGGAAGGAAGTATTCGTCGATCTGCTTTGGGCGAACCATCTGAGGTTCGACCCAACCCACTACAAGCTAGAACCATTGTCCGATCTGGGCAACCTTCTAGGAACATACAAAACTTAGAGGATTCCGTGGTCGGGGAAAGTCAACCCAAAGTTGTGGAGAGGTCTAGAAAGCCAGCCTACAGAAAGGTAACTGAAGCTGACTTGGAAAGGATAGTGCAAGAAAGGGTTGCTAAGGAGTTAGAAAAAGATAAGCTGGTAAAGGAAACCCGACCCATAGGTGTCAGGGCTCGAGGAGTTGAGGCCAAAGAGGATGGGGTCGTGTTCCCTGAAGTGCGAAGTAGGGAATTGAGTACAAATATTATGCGATGCTCGCCTTTCTGTCAAGAAATTAAGGAAGCCCGAGGAACAGAGTCAGTCCCTACAAGATTGCCAAGATATAATGGAACCTCTGACCCCGGGGAGCATATAAACAGTTTCATAAATGTGTTGAATTTATATGGACACTCGGAGGATTTTTGCTGCAAAATCATGGTCACCACATTCGAAGGAATTGCTTTGGATTGGTTCGGAAAACTACCCCCGAACTCGATCTTCTCTTTCGATGAGTTGTGCGATAAATTGAAACATCAGTTTGCTAGCCAAAGGAAACAAAGGTTACCTGCTAATCATTTGGGAACGGTGAAACAAATGGAAGGAGAAACACTGAGGCAGTGGCTGGCAAGATCCAGTATTGAACTTCTGAAAGTTGATACCCCGCAGATTGAATTTCTATCATCGTTGATGTTCGAGCTAACCCGCAATAGCCAGTTCGGGAATGGTCTCTGCCGAAAGCAACCAAAGTCTTTCGAGCGGATTATGGAAATAGCTGAGAAATACATGATCCAGGAGGAAATGAATAAGTTAAAGAACGCACAGAATCCTAGGCCCCCGATCGTGAAGAAACCTGATCGGGCCCCTATCCCTAAACCAAGCGACTACGGAGGGTCAAACGCGCAGCAAAAAGGCTCGGTTTGGCAGAGACTTAAGGTCTATTAACCTCAGGCTCCGACCCACAGATCTAATGTCTACGGTCGACCTGCATCTCCTGATAGGGCTCCGAGGACGGAGCATGAAAAAAGCAACTTTACCAGATTGAATACTTCAAGGGACGAGATTCTAACAGTACTCGAAGAGAGGAATTTGGTCCCTGGAGCTCGGCGTATCACTCAACCTAGACCAGGAACTATGAATCACGATAAATATTGCAGATACCACAGAGCTCGGGGGCATAGCACCGAGGATTGCTTTCAGTTAAAACAAGAGATCGAGAAACTGATTGCTCAGGGAAAGTTGAAGGAATATGTCAGAAAGGAGAACCATAACAGCCGTTATCGATCCAGGAGTCCTAGGAGGACCTCCGAACAACACCGTGAGGATCGACAACAAGCAGAGGACCAGACGAATCGGGTGATAAATATGATATCTGGTGGGCCAGCTGGGGGAGATAGCAGGAATGCGAGGAAAAGGACTGCTAGGTCGATAAAGACCGGTGTCTCGACTAGGAAAGAAGTCATGTCCTTAAGACCAGCGCCCTCGATAAATCAAGTCATTAGTTTTTCCGAGGCTGACAGACCTAGTGATGTGACTTGGGATACAAATGAAGATGACCCCGATTTTTCGATGGTCTTGACCCTGAGAATTGCTAACTTCGAGGTTAGGAGGGTGTTAATCGATAATGGCAGTTCGGCAAACATAATCTCTTCTGAGGCGCTCGACAGAATGAATCTACAACACCCGCGATTGGAACGAGTATCCACCCCGCTCATTGGGTTCGGTGGATCGGAAATTGTTCCTCTCGGAACCATACTCTTGAGTACTACTATGGGCAAGAAACCTAGAGATGTTACGAAGATGGTTAAGTTCCTAGTCGTGAGTACCCCGTTCGCTTATAATGCAATCTTGGGGAGACCGGCTTTAAACATATTCAAAGCGGTCGTGTCAACTTACCACCAGATGGTCAAGTTTCCCACTTTGGCAGGGGTCGGAGAAATGAGAAACGACCAATGCATGGCATGGGAATGTTATAACACATCTTTAAACATGAAGAAGCAGTTCGAACCAGTATTGCCCTCGAAGAGAAAGCTAGAGGAGGAAAAGGTATTCTCAGTATCCGACCTCCCGTTGCCAGATTGTGAAAAGTTGCAGAGTAAAAAAGGAAAAGAGATCGATATGAGCGTACAACCCCCAAATCATAAGCAAGTAACGTTAATCCCTGGCTCTCCCGAGAAGTTCACCAGGATTGGGACCGAGCTAAGTCAAGGGATGGAGACCATGTTGATCGAATTCCTTAGAAACAATGCCGATGTCTTTGCTTGGAGTTCTGATGATATAGTCGGAATCGACCCGAGAGTGATCACTCATTCTCTAAATATCGATCCTAAAGCAAAGCCAGTTAGGCAAAAGAAGAGGAATCACGGCCGAGAAAAAGACAAAATCATCAATGCTGAGGTGGATAGGTTATTGGCCGCGAAACAGATTCGGGAAATAACTTTCACTGAATGGCTTTGCAATGTAGTGTTGGTGTCAAAGGGAGAGAAGGTCGACAACAAATGGAGGATGTGTAATGATTTTACCGACCTGAACAAGTTGTGTCCAAGGGACCCCTATCCTTTACCACGGATCGATATGCTGGTTGACTCGACTGCGGGATTCATTTTCTTTAGTATGATGGATGCTTTCCAAGGGTTTTATCAAATATTTATGAATGAAAGAGATCAGGATAAAACAGCTTTTATTACCGAACGGGGAGTGTACTGCTTCATTGTAATGCCGTTCGGGCTAAGGAATGCAGGAGCAACTTATCAAAGGCTCGTGAATATGATGTTCAAGGATCTTATTGGTGAGATCATGGAAGTTTATGTTGATGATATGCTAGTGAAGAGCATGACCGAGGAAGAACATATAAAGCACCTTGACAGATGTTTCGCAATCCTAAGGAAGTACAGAATGAAATTAAATCCGGCCAAGTGCACTTTCGGGGTAAGGTCGGGAAAGTTCCTCGGTTATCTGGTTCACGAGCGCGGAATCGAGGCGAATCCAGAAAAAATCCGAGCTATAGCTGAGCTACAACCGCCAACAAAATTGTCTGAAGTGCAGAGTCTAATCGGAAAAATAATATCTTTGAATAGGTTTATATCCCGATCTGCAGACAAGAGTTTACCCTTCTTCAAATTGTTGAGGAAATCGAAAGGCTTCGAATGGAATGAGGAATGCAGTAAAGCTTTCGAAGAGCTTAAAAGGTATTTGGTTTCCCCTCCGATGTTGGCAAAACCGGTTGAGGGGGAACCCTTGTATCTGTACATAGCGGTATCAAGTGAGGCAATAAGTTCTGTTTTGGTGAGAATTCAGGATTCCGAGCATAAACCGGTGTACTATCTGAGTAAGTTGCTTCAAGGGGCGGAAAAGAATTACCTGGAGATCGAGAAATTCGCACTGGCTTTAGTTATTGCCGCACGAAGGCTGCGACCTTATTTCCAAACTTACAAAATAATTGTTCTAACTAATCAACCTCTAAGGCAAGTTCTATCAAAACCAGAGACGTCCGGGAGATTGATTAAATGGGCGGTGGAACTGGGTCAGTTCGAGATCGAGTACCAACCTCGAACAGCGATCAAAGCTCAAGTCCTGGCTGATTTCATTGCAGAATCAACAGGATCCAGTTCGGACGACTTGCCAGTTCCCGCAGTAAATCTGGTTGAGGATGTTCAGCACAAAGTTTGGGTGATGCATGTCGACGGGTCGTCGACCAGAGAAGGTGGTGGGGCCGGAATTCACTTTCAGGGTCCCGAGGGGGAGGATCTCAGTTATGCGATCACCCTAGATTTTGTAGTCACGAACAATGAAGCGGAGTACGAGGCTTTGATCGCGGGTTTAGAAATGGCAGTTAAAGCAAACATAAGGTCGTTGACAGTGTTAACCGACTCGGAGCTCGTACATAGACAAGTGAAAGGGGTTTACGAAGCAAAAGAGTTTAATATGGTGAAATATTTGAAAAGGGTAAAAGATCTGGCGACAAAGTTCGAAAGATTTGATATACAAGCTATCCCTCGAGAAGAGAACTGTTGGGCGGATTTGCTTTCGAAGTTTACTGGCTCGGTAGATGGACGGAAGGAAAGAGTGATAACTTGGCTAATGTCCAACTCCCCAGCTATAGACTCCGACCTAACCCCAAACTCGGAGGTAATGGAGATAGATGTTCGAGAATCTTCTTGGATGGAGCCTTTGAAGGCTTATCTAAGAGATGGTACTTTACCGGAAGATACAAATCAAGCTCGAAGAATTAAATATCGAGCTCCTATGTACGTTTTGAACGAAGATAGGCTTTATAAAAGATCAAGCTCAGGAGTTTTGTTGAAGTGCATTCCTGAAAGTCAGTTCGATCTAATTTTAAAGGAGGTTCACGAAGGTGAAGCGGGAAGTCATTGCGGTGCACGAGCCTTAGCCTTGAAGTGCTCGAGGACCGGATATTATTGGCCCACTAAGATCTCAGATTCCATCGACTATGTCAAGAAATGCCATCATTGCCAAATCTATTCAAATCTAATTCATCAGCCCGCCGAGCAGATGCATTCGATTCCGATCTGCTGGCCCTTCGACAAGTGGGGAATTGATATTGTGGGACCTTTCCCAACTGCTAGATCGAGAAAAAACTATGTCCTGGTCGCTGTGGAATACTTCAGCAAGTGGATCGAATGCATTGCTCTAACAAAAATTACTCAATTTCAGGTGATAAATTTTCTCTGGAAGAATATTGTTTGCAGGTTTGGTATACCGAGGATCCTCATCTCCGACAATGGAACTCAGTTCGCGGGAAAACAAATTTTGGAGTGGTGCGAAAGGTTTGGGATCCAGCAGAATTTCACGTCGGTCGGACATCCCCAGGCGAACGGACAAACCGAGGTCACCAACAGGGAAATTGTTCGATCACTTGAAAAACGTTTAGCCGAAGCGAAAGGCCATTGGTTAGACGAGCTTCCAGGAGTAATTTGGGCGAACAGGACTACAGTAAAGTCTGCTACTGGAGAAACTCCTTTCTCGTTGGTTTATGGGTCGGAGGCTGTTATACCGGTGGAGACATTAGTACCTTCACCAAGGGTCGAATCTTATGATCCTGATCATAATCAATTGCTGCGGCAGTTGGATGTCGATCAAGCAGATGGTAAACGCGACCGAGCATGCATAAAGATACAAGCTACCAAGTCCAGCATGGAAAGAGCTTATGATAAAAAAGTCAGGATACGCACATTCAAGGTCGGGGATTTGGTTCTAAAAAAGGTAGAAGTGTCTAAGCACGTCGGAAAGCTTCAGCCAAACTGGGACGGCCCTTATGTCGTGCAGGAGGTCGGAAAAAAGGGATCCTATAAAATTGCCCACCTCAACGGTGAAGCTTTGCCAAGAACTTGGAATGCAGTCAATCTGAGGAAATATTATGGAAGATAGATGTTATCATTTTTAATTTTTCTTGTAATTTACAGTCTTCTCAAACTTTACTTTCCAAAAGTGTAAGGACAATCAATGAAATCCTTGGTTCAAGTTCAAATTGTTTTCCGAGTACCATGACAAAGGAAGTCTAACGTTATCGGCCGGGGGTGAAAGCTGTTGCTATGACCCTCCCTCGATAAAATATGATCGAAAAAAAAAATCGGCCGAGGGTGAAAGCTGTTGCTATGACCCTCCCTCGATAAAATATGATCGAAAAATAAAATCGGCCGAGGGTGAAAGCTGTTGCTATGACCCTCCCTCGATAAAATATGATCGAAAAAGAAAATCGGCCGAGGGTGAAAGCTGTTGCCATGACCCTCCCTCGATAAAATATGATCGAAAAAGAAAATCGGCCGAGGGTGAAAGCTGTTGCTATGACCCTCCCTCGATAAAATATGATCGAAAAAGAAAATCGGCCGAGGGTGAGAGCTGTTGCTATGACCCTCCCTCGATAAAATATGATCAATAAAAAAAAAAAAAAAAAATATAATCGGCCGAGGGTGAAAGCTGTTGCTATGACCCTCCCTCGATAAAATATGATCGAAAAAAAGAAATCGGCCGAGGGAATGAAAATTTTACGTGACTATCTAGTTCACTTAGTAACGGTCGATTAAATTTTGCGTCAATTCCAACTAATGCTCGAAATGTTATGATGACGCAGTTCTGCTCGAAACCCGAACAACTTTCAAAAGTTTCTGATTATCTGGGGGACTATTAAAGTTGGGATCGTTATTTCCTAAGTTCAATTATTCTTCAAGGGAACTTCTCAACTCTCAGATATTATTTATTTGGACGATTATCGGATAATATCCCCGAGGACAGTTTATCGATCAACAAATATTCTCATCATCGAATTGGCTTTTACGAGCAGAAGACTTACAATAAAACGATGGACAGGAAAAGTAAAGTGGCAACTATATGGTTTAAAACAATAGGTTCTCATTATTATTTTCGAGCAAGATACAAAAGATCAATGAAAGGCTAATGTTACAACTTTATTGACATTCATCGAACAGATTACAAAGTTGTTAAGAGTGTACAAATGAAGTCCTACTACAACTACATTACCCTATTCTATGGTCTTTGAGTCTTCGAGCATCCTTCAGTGTTGTCGACCAGGAGTACCGCCGAACATCCGATAATTGCACCACAATCTGGGGCAAAGTGATCGAGCTGTATATGTTTATCGTCTTATGAAATCTGGTTTTGAAATTAGACAATATGGATCGCGAATTATTGTTTCTGATCTCCATACAGCCCCCAGCATTCTCGCTACCAGCCGAGCCCGATCACTTCCCCGAGTTGGCGTACAAGGTTGAAATTCCTCATTTTTAGATCCGAAATTTCAACCTTTGGCAAGTCATCTTTTTATGATCAGGAAGCTTGACCCAAAGTGACCATTCTTCAAGGAAGAAAGGAAGAACTTCGTGAAACAAGATAACCCCAAAGAAAGTACATGAGGTCAAATTCCCTTTTGATTATCTGACCTGCTTTCCGCCCTCAGGTATACCCCTCGAAACCAGCAATGCTAACCCTGCCCAAAATACTCAAGCAAGGGTCAGTCACTTGTTGGTATTTCAAGGGGAGATCCCATTTTCAGGGATCGGAGACCCCCCGATATCCGAGGGTCCCCTTTTTTCCAATTCCACCCATACCAAAAGAAACTGTATTTTTAAGATGAGATCGGAAGTAAGTTCGAAGCCGAATTTCAAAGGCTTGATCAGGAAGAGGAAAAGATCCGAGCTTCGTCCTCGGATAAAACATTTTTGACAGCAAAGGGTAAAGATTTTCAACTGGGTAAATGCCATATTTATACTAAAAGGATGATTTGATCGACGGTCAGTATTCAACGAAACCAACGGCTCAGATTAATTCATTTATCACAGATGACCTTTCCACTTCCCGAGATTGAGGTACTGTTTGGACAGACTTTCTTTGAAACTTAGCTGAAAAAAAGAGGAATACTATGACTTGGTCAAATATGCAGTGCAGAAACTTTCCATCTTTAAATTATGCTCGGAATTCGAGCGATCACTCTTAACTCGAGTATAAATTGTTTTAACTCTGAAAATGCTACTTGATTGCTTACTCTCAACTCGAGTATAAATTGTTTATACAGTAAATCACTTTATCAGAACACGAAACATCATCGATTAGAAGGAAGAAAAAGTTTATTATTCCAACGAAGAAAACAAGTACAAAAGGAAAAATCTAAAAATACAACATTTAATCGAGCAGTCAACAAAAGGAATCTCTAAACACTTTTCTCGAAAAGAAGCTTGCGGACTTCAACGTTGCGGGCCTCATACCCGGCCTCATAACCTTTTTGATAGGCCTCTTTCTCCCGCTGCTCGGTGCTTTTCTTCTCCTGCTCGACGAGCGACTTCAGCCTATCCAACTCCTTGCTCAACTCCTCGTGAACCTGGCTCTCTTTCTCCTTCACAGCTTTCTCCGTCTCGGAGGCCAATTTCAGCTCAATAGCTCTGGCTTCTTCAAGGGACCTTGATAATGCAACCTTCTTTTCCTCCAGCTCGAGGATAACCTTCGCACGCTGTTCGGCTTCTTGTTCGACTTGAAGCCCGAGGGTAAATAACTGTTGTCCGACCTTAAATGGACAAAAAGTTATTTAGTAAAAAAAAAAAAAAAAAAAAAAAAAAAAAAAAAAAAAAAAGAAGGGGAAGAGAGTGAACACAACACTTACTTGAAAAAGCAGATCCGTGCTCGATCGCGCCGTTTCATTCGCATCTTTCCCTGCTGGCTCGGCCATGGCCTTACTTTTCACCTCTTCAAAAAAGGCGCTAAGCGTCCGAGCAACGTTGGGGACAGTGCTTTGGGGCTCTGGATTCCCACCCGACGGAGGGTCATTTATTTTGACCTTCTTTTTGGGAGGCTCAACCACAACATCCTTATTAGCCTCCAAGGCCAGAACACTATCAGCTATTGTCCTTTTTTCCCCCGTCATTTGAATCAAGGCCGAGGTTGGAATCAGATCGTCCACGAGCGGTCTTTTATGAGGAGCAGGCTCAGAGTCACCAGATGTGATTTGCTTATTAGGCCTATCGACCTTCTTCTTGCCCTCGGAACTATTTTTCAACTGAGAGGGGGAGTCCGGAATTGGTATGACCGGCCCTTTCTCGGAGCCAGATATTTGCTTGGCCACAGTTTTGCCAAGGTTACCAATTGATTCAATAACCGCCTTCGAAGGAGAATCGACCTTGTGCTTACCTCGGTCGTTCTTAGAAGTCTTTCCTGCTTCCGAGGAGGACTTAGGTTCTTTGACTTTCGACTTGGAAGGTTTCTCTTTCTTGACTTTAAGCAACAACCTCGGGTCGATCTTGGAGTTCACCAGGCCTTCCATGATCTGTATATTTCTAATAGAGAAGAGAGCTCGATTTACTTATCGACCGAATAGCTCCGACGAAGAGTGAATTATAATTTCAGTGACAAAAATCTTAAACTACCGTCTATTTATAAGAGAAAGGAACGTTGCCTTTTTGGGAGCCCAACAGTCACGAATTTCAAGATTTCCGTGCCCATTTAAGAAGATCGATTGTTTTGATATCGACGTTCTTTCTATGAACCTTATGGCTCACAAAGACTTTTGTCTAGTTGAGCAGTATGATAAATTACTGATGAGAGGACTCGGAAAAACAGAAAAAGCAGATTTTATAGATGATCGAAATAATTACAATGCATGTAATAAAGGGTCCTACAATCTTACAATCTATTACAAGAAATCTAAAGATTTGGCTGCGCCTCTTTGCCCTCACCTTCGGAGTTACCCTCGACATCGACGTCATCATCTCCAGAAGCTTCTCGATCGTCCCCATCGGAACTGTCATCAGAGGTATCCGAACGGTCTGAGCTATCTGAACTCGAGCTTGCGCTGGAGGTATCCAAGTCCATCAAGTCAGGGTTGGGCATTGGAACTCCGAACTCTTCCACAAAGGGAGCGAACTCATGTTCTTCCCAGTTTGCCGAACTCGAGGACGCGGTTCGATAGTCTTCCCCGCTAGAATTTTTCATGATGTCCATGTGCTTAATATACTCCGTCATTTTGTCGGGAATAACCTTTGCTGCGGCCAACTGTTGAACCCCTTTGAAAAAGGTAGTTTGAAGGATTTCGCCGACCCTCCCTCGAGCTATGGCATCCAATGCGGGAGACTCCAAAAATTCTCTTACCTTGTGCTTACCTCGGTCGTTCTTAGAAGTCTTTCCTGCTTCCGAGGAGGACTTAGGTTCTTTGACTTTCGACTTGGAAGGTTTCTCTTTCTTGACTTTAAGCAACAACCTCGGGTCGATCTTGGAGTTCACCAGGCCTTCCATGATCTGTATATTTCTAATAGAGAAGAGAGCTCGATTTACTTATCGACCGAATAGCTCCGACGAAGAGTGAATTATAATTTCAGTGACAAAAATCTTAAACTACCGTCTATTTATAAGAGAAAGGAACGTTGCCTTTTTGGGAGCCCAACAGTCACGAATTTCAAGATTTCCGTGCCCATTTAAGAAGATCGATTGTTTTGATATCGACGTTCTTTCTATGAACCTTATGGCTCACAAAGACTTTTGTCTAGTTGAGCAGTATGATAAATTACTGATGAGAGGACTCGGAAAAACAGAAAAAGCAGATTTTATAGATGATCGAAATAATTACAATGCATGTAATAAAGGGTCCTACAATCTTACAATCTATTACAAGAAATCTAAAGATTTGGCTGCGCCTCTTTGCCCTCACCTTCGGAGTTACCCTCGACATCGACGTCATCATCTCCAGAAGCTTCTCGATCGTCCCCATCGGAACTGTCATCAGAGGTATCCGAACGGTCTGAGCTATCTGAACTCGAGCTTGCGCTGGAGGTATCCAAGTCCATCAAGTCAGGGTTGGGCATTGGAACTCCGAACTCTTCCACAAATGGAGCGAACTCATGTTCTTCCCAGTTGGCCGAACTCGAGGACGCGGTTCGATAGTCTTCCCCGCTAGAATTTTTCATGATGTCCATGTGCTTAATATACTCCGTCATTTTATCGGGAATAACCTTTGCTGCGGCCAACTGTTGAACCCCTTTGAAAAAGGTAGTTTGAAGGATTTCGCCGACCCTCCCTCGAGCTATGGCATCCAATGCGGGAGACTCCAAAAATTCTCTTATCGAGCTTAGGCGAGAATCTTCTTTGCCCCGCTGATAAGATAGCTCGGAATCAGCCTTAGTCTGCGCAAGCTCCTCTTCAAGTTTCCTAACTTTCTCCTCAAGCAAGCTTTTCTCTTCCACGACCTTCACCAAGTTTTCCTCGACGGCAGGGGTATATTTGGATTTCATGGACTCCAATTCTGCTTGGACGGAGGAAAATCGATTACGCAGTTGGGATTCCTCCTTGAGCAAGTCCATATAAGCAATATGGACTCGATCGGACTCCTCTTCTAACATCGACACACGATTCACCTCTGTGAGAAAGCAGTCCCCGATCTGCAAGAACAGGCTGGTTAGTACTTTATTCCAAGACTTAAAACAGTTGCAACAAAAGTAAAGGAATTTACCGTGTGATATGCTTTGGAGAATTGGCCCAGTACGTCGAGATCGGAATGGCCAAGAAGCTCCTCTTGGTCCTCGGCAAATCTCCCCGCCATAAAAATCTTGATCGCCTTGTCATGTTCATTCTCGCCGTTCGGGGTGCGATCGCTTCGAATTGATCCCCTCTCGGGATAACCCGCTGCTCGGGAACCTCTAAGTTGGTCTTCGATGAAATCCACCATGTCAGGCCTACTTCGACCAGGACGGGAAGAAAGGGGCGTTCGGTGTCGACCCCACAGTCCGGTCCTCCTTTTGGCCTCGGGGGGTCCCTCGAGATCCTCCCGAGCTCTCCGATTATAGATCTCTGTCCCTCTAAGCTTCTTCATGGTAAACATGCTGTATCCTAAGCCAGAAGAAGAAGAAGGACCAGCTTGATGAGGAGGTCGTACCATTTGTATCGGCTCAGCATTCTCGAGCTCCACTTCGTTTTCGACCTGGTCAGTTCGGGCCGAGCTTCCCCGGGGAGGGACGGCAGTTCTGGGCTCCGGTCTAGTTTGCCTCCTCGGTTGACCGGGTGTTTTCCTCGAGGTAGATGCTACAGTTTTACCGACTATAGAAGCTCGGTATTGCTCCACCATTGTTCCTGAAGAAATAAAGAGATAAAATGTAAGTAATAAAATCCGCTGAAAAGCTCACTATATAAGTCACTCGGGAAAGACTGTTTTTCCTTACTCAATGTTCGAGGATCATCAGCGACTGCTAGTGGAAAGGTAGCTCGGCTGAGTTCTGCTTTTCGAAGTACGGGTTCCAGAATGAGGAAAGCCGACTGGTACAAATCCGAGCACATCTCTTTGACAACGTTGTCCGGAATGACCTTCTGAAGCCGACCTAATAGTTCCCGTTTTCCGTACACCCAGTCTCGCTCACCTGGCCATCTGTGTGGAACCATCTCCGAGCTTCCCTCAGAAGCTGGTTCTTCAGGACCTTTAATGAAGAAGAACTGTTTCTTCCAGTCAAGAGAATTGCTGGAAGTTATGGTCGATAAGACCGAATGATTCGAACGCTGGGAGAAATACACGAACCCAGCGTTCGAGGCAGAGGAGGTACTGATCTTGAAGAATTGCCAGAAGCGTCGGAAGTTAGCAACTTGATTCTTGGCCTTCATCAAAACGCTGAAAGCTATCAGATACCCGATCGAGTTGGGAAGAATCTGTGCGGGTGCCAGGCTAAATGCATCTAAAACCTGCACGAGTAAGGGAGCAAAAGGAATACGCAACCCATAGTCGAATTGCCGAGCATAGAAAGCTTGACATCCTGCGGGGGGCTTATTCACTCTTTGAGAGGGGGTCGGGATTACTAGCGAGTAACCCTCGGGAAGGAATTTGCCTATCGTAACTTTGAGGTTCGCCTCGTGCTTTTTCGGATCGTACGCACTTGAGATGTCGTCGACCCGTTTCTCGATCTTTTGAACCCGACCTGTGGCTTTGGATTTTTTCGAGACACCGGCTAAGTCGAGGATTCGCACACTGCACCCGCCTCCGATCTCATACCTCATTATCTCATGCTTATCGAACGGTACAGTCAAGCCGTTCTCATTCTCGGAGTCAGTTTTTTCTCCATCTCCACCTTCCTCACTGTTGGCCTTGGCATTTTGTTCCGCATCACCATCATGCTCGGAATCCTGTCGACCTGATGTACCCTCTCCAGCGTTCGACCCCATGGCATGCTCTATTTGATTGACGATTCTATTCGTCTCTTCGGTAGAATTTTCAGTGGTTTTGAAGTCATTGATGAGTTCCCCAGTGGATCCCAGGTCGGAATCTGATCCAGAGGGGATGTTGGTTTGGACGTCGGGATTCTGGGAAGTAGACATGATTAGAAGATATTTATTGGAATGCTCGAAGTAAAGAAGAAATACTGTTTATCGATCTAAAAGCTCCGATAAGCTGTGAATTGTAAAGATGCACTCTTTTTTCTCCAAGTAAACATATATATAAAGGTTAAAAGGGTAAATTGCAAATTCAACCCCGAGTAACCGCGACGGTTAGGCTCCCACTCAGTAAAATTGAAGATTATCTTTTGTTAATAGCATTTATGGTCCTCCAAGCTTCGGAAATGAGTATTTCTCGACTCAACAGGATAAAATATGTACTCTTTTTCCCTTCGCTCGGTTTTTATCCCACTGGGTTTTTCCGAGTAAGGTTTTTAACGAGGCATATCCAACTCAAGACTGTCCGAGGCCTGTTCTCTACTATCTATCTTTCCGAATTTCAATATTGCAGCTCTTGGTAAATCTTCGAGGTGAATCTCTCAGGTCAAAAACCTCACCCTTCTATCTTGGCGGCGATTCGGCATTTCGAGGCTCCTCCAAGGAAGATGTGCACTCTTTTTCCCTAGTTCGGATTTTGTCCCATTGGGTTTTTCCGAACTAGGTTTTTAACGAGGCATGTCCGAAAACATCAAGAGATCAAAGTCTTTCGCCGTGATGCAGTATTTACTTCTCCGAGCTTCAGCTTCACTTACGCTCGAGAAGTGGGGGAGTATTGATGAGGGGTATTTCGCATACGCCGATCTAGGAAATACCTTCTGCTCGGGGTCACCCTCGATCTCGAACAGAATGGTATTCATCGACCAGAAGAATATGGCTCTCCGATCAAGCCTGACCGATAGCTCTCGATCAAGTACCCCGACCTTCTTCCCGATCTACTCGTCTCCTCGGGATTACTGTGGGGCCGACCTACAGCCTTATACAGCTGGCCGAGAGGTGTTCTCCTACGGATGGTCTAGCTAGCTCATTACTGTTCCTATAAATACGCGGCGCATTTATGACATCAGGGACGGCACAACTTCCAAGATATTCCTTCTGTTCGGACCTACTGTTCGGATTAGGAACTAGCTTATATTCTCATTGTATTTAGTCTTTCTAGTAGTACGGCATCCCGTAATGCTCGGGTAGGCCCGCTTTGTAATTTGTATTCGAACACCGATATCAATATACAGTTTTCACACGCTCGATTCATATATTGTTATAGTCCACTTTCCTTATTGAACTCGAACGAAATACAATATTATCAGTGTTTTCATCAGATAAGTGCTATGTTGAACAAGTTGGAACAAAGAAGGTTATTTTATCAGGAAGAAGACAGGGAAATATCTATGTAGTCGACTGGAATTCTGTGGACAAGAATTCTAATGTTTGTTTGGTGGCTTCTACACCAAGTGAAATCAGTTGGCTTTGGCACAAAAGAATGAATCACTTGAATATCAAGACCATAAACAGATTGATAAAGAATGATCTGGTAGAAGGAATTCCAAAAACAGTCATGAGCAAAGACAAGCTTTGTGACGCATGTCAGAAGGGTAAACAAGTGAAGTCCACTTTCAAAAGCAAGAAGCACCATGTTAGAATCGTGTTGTGAGGAGCTGTTATCCATCTTTGTGAGTGATAAAGCTTCGTAGTATATGACTTCTTTGTGATTTCCTGTAAAGAACTTGTGGCCAGTTCATTTGTTGTTTGGCGCAAGCAGAGTATACTGTAATCTGTGTGACTATAGTATAACCCAAGATTTAAGTGACTTGGAAGAATGGACTAAAGGATTTGTATCCATATAACCACTATAAAAATCCTTTGTGTTTTTACTTGCATAATTTTCTGCATATTTGAAAGAGCATATTTAAAACACGTAAAAGTTAACTGTTGAAAAGTTTTAAAAGGAGTTTATAAAAACTGGGGATAAAACTATTTCAAAGTTAAGAAAACTACTTGTGAAAAACACTTGATAAATCCGCTGCAAGTTAGTTAATTTTTAAAACTCTGATTTTGATAAAATCAGCTAAGTAAAATCAGAAGAGTGGTCAACTCTGCTGTTCAAAGCTTTGTGCGAGATCAGCTTAGTCTGCTTACGATTCTTGATCAGCTTAGTCTGCTGACAGAAAAGTTAGAGAATTTTTGAAAGGTAAATTTTTAAAGATGTCTATTCACCCCTCCCCTCTAGACCTCATCTGACCACTTGGGACCAACAAATTTGATGTCAGGAGAGCAATTGAAGTTGTTCAGAGTGACTCTGCTGCTTTCAAGAAATTTGAAGCTGAGCTAGAAAGGTTAAATCAGCTGCTTCAATCAAGAACTACTTTTCTCCCATAAAAGATCAGATACAACCGATGGAGAGAGTACAAATTGAACAAATCTGAGGAAGAGATCCAAGCCTGGAAGGAGTTTGCTGCAGAAGGACGCTGGGTCTTGAATTGGTTGCAAACCACCTCTATTTCAAAGGCGTTGGACTCAGATTTTGTAAGAGACAGACTAAATGACTATGCAAGAGTCATTGTAAGTCAGGAGGCGACTGCTATCAAGGACTCATTACCAAATAAGGTTGGTCCTGCTGATGATCGTACTGATAGAACAGTTAAGATTGCTGTTTATACAACGTTGGAGAAACGGGCTGAGAGATCAAGGTACGAACCAGGAACATCAAGTACAATGCCCACTCTGCCAAGTTTACAACACATTGCTTTTGGCTCAGAGATCAATACTTATCAAGAAAAGCTGAGTATTCAACAGACTACTTCAACCTTCGTGCCAGCTGACTTTATTCTTCAGAAGATTGTTGTGTCTACTGATGGTACTGAGATCATTCACGTTGCTGATGAACTAGCTAGTGAAGAACAAAAGAAAGACCAGCAAGCTGAGGAGATTAATTTGGATACATCAACCAAGCTGCCTGCTGAGGTCAAAGACTTAGTTCCTTTAGCCATTGAGTGGAAGGCTGAAGAAACTTCTGTTCTTCATGAAGCTCCTATTCAACGGAAGAACCTGCTGAAACATCACACCCTGCTCCTACTGCTGACTTGCATTCCTCGCTGATGGAGTCAATGCAGATGCTGATTGAAAATGCTATGAAGGAGATGGAGATGAGGAATCAGCTGATGATAAAGCAAATGCAGGAGGAGACTGCAAAAATGGTGAAAGATGCCATAGAAAACTTCCCTCTACCACCAGACAATTCACTTATGCTAACTCAGAGTATATTGAGCATGAATAGAAACATTGAAGACGTGAAGGCTGATGTGGGTCATCTGCACTCTACTCTTCAAAGGCATGAGTTTGACATTACTGGGATTGCAAGAGTCATGAAGGAGGTTGGTGAAGCAGAGATAGAAAAGAATGTTGCTCTTATGCAAGAGATCACCATTGTCACCAACAGAGCTCAAAATGAAATATCAACACTTCAATTGAATTTTGATTGTTTAAATAACCAGTCTGGTGAAATAAAGACAAATCAACTTCGCATGGAAGCTAATCAACTTCGCATGGAAACTACTCTAAATCATCAGTGTGATCAACAACAAGTTATGGATCAAAACATTAAGAAGCTTTGTGCTGCTGTCAACATAACTCCTGATCAACTCAACCCTGCTGCTGATGACAAAAAGGGGGAAGAGGAATCAGCTAAGAGGACTGTTATTGCTTGATTTAACCGAATTTCGTCTTAGGTTTAATCTCAGTAATTTATCTTTAGAATAGTTTCGTATGTATTAAGGGTTTGGTTAAAGTACTCAGGATGGTGCAATTCAAGAACAAGCGAAATAATACAATGGCGTAAAATAACAATAATATGAACAGCGAACAACTGTAGTATATTTCGTTAGGTAAAATTCTGGATCCCTATACAATGTAAGATTCGCTATTTATAATCTTCCTCCCGTCCTAATTGAACTAGGAGTCCTATATTGCCTAGGAAACCTGCATGGCCTAGGAGTATTGCACGGCCCATTAAGTCCCCTAAAATGGATAGTAGGTCGAACAGAGTAGGTCGATCAGATATGCATTGGGCTGGTCGAGCCGATCCCTTAGCTTTAAATAGGTCGGATCGATCTTGAATCTCCTCGGATATTCCTAGCTGGTTTTATGTGCAAAATAGCCCTCATCAGTACTCCCTCACTTCTTGAGCGTAATCGTAGCTGTAGCTCATAGAAGTAGAAGTAGTTGTTACCTTGATTTTTTCATCGTTTACGAAATATGCCTCGTTAAAAACCTAGTTCGGAAAAACCCTCATCGGGATAAAAACCGAACGAGGAAAAAAGAGTACATATCCGTTTGAACCTTCTACGTACAGACATGTATCTTGGTTAACGTGTGTCAGACAACGGCTGGGTCTTTTCATGATTTTGATTGGCGGGAACATGAAGAGACGCGAAGGGCTGAATCCGTCTTTTCACCGCCCATATATATAATCGAAATTTGCGGGATATTTTACTTTTACCCCAGATATTTAAATCTTCCAGCAGTAAAAGCTTAAGTCGACGATCTTATCATTTTCTTATTTTTCCGAGCCCATTATTTCAAAGACTAATGGCATCGACGTCGCAGAATCTCCCTTCCCCAATTCAGAATGTAGGAGAACAAGCACCACTTAATATTCTTAATCCTGATATTCCTTCTTCTGACAATGAAGTAGCGAACGATTCTCCAGCAGAAGAGGTTAGAGACTATGCCGAAGATGAAGTTGATAGTTTGGTCGTGGAAATTATTTCGGAAGAAGAAATGATGTCGAGGGCATCTAAAAAATCCAAAACAGCCCAACCTCAAATTTCCAATCCTGTGGAACTTTTTCCTTCTCGATTTAAAGAGAAAGATTTACCTTTTCTAAAAAAGGAATATGGTCGTTACTTCCCATCGGAATTTGAGATCATCATCCCTACTTCCGAGGAAAGAGTAAACACTCCACCTGCTAACTGTCGAGCTTTTTATACGTCCCATTTTGATCATGGGCTCCGTTTTCCCTTATCTTCAATTCTTCGTCAGTTTCTGGAGACCTTTATCGTCTCACTGACCCAACTTGTTCCTAACGCCATAGCCTTTATTATGGACTTTTCAGTTTTAATGGTGGCACGAGGTTTTCAACCATCTTTCCGCAATTTCCTTCATTTTTTTCGATTTTCAGTATCGACCTCCTCAAACAGAGGTTATTATTATGTTAGCCAGAGACCGGGGTATGCTGTGCTTGAAAATGCCATTTCCAGCAACAGCATGGAATGGAAGTCAAATTTCTTCTTTGTTAAAGCTCCAACAGTGCGCATTCTTGAGAACGGAGAGACTCAGGAGTTTGCTCATGATTGGGGCTATAATGATTCTTGGGTATATGGTGGTCGAAGAGTAATCGGCGAGATGGCCCCGGACGACCAATTCTCATCCACTATGATCGAGGAGATGAGAATAAATAAGTACCAATCAGCTCACTTGATCGGAGAGATCTTCCTTCGGAAGGCAGGATTGAGTTCCTTGGACTTTCCTATTGCCTCTGATGATCGACTCATATGTAATGTTTTCTGATAATAATAATTTTAACAAAATATATATATGATCTTGCTGCTCATCTACGTTTATTAATTTCATCTACAGCTTCCATGGTCGAGAATTGCCGCTTTTCTGTGGTTGGTAAATCAGTCCTTTCGAACTCAAAAAAGTCTTGGGGTAAATCTCCCATAGAGCAAAAAGAATCCAGAAAAAGAAGAAGAGATCAGTTTATGAGTTTGGAGGATATCGAGGAGGAGTCGTTCGAAAATGCTGATCCTATCCGAGTAGCGCCTCCTTCTTCTGGTCAAACCTCATCGGATATACCGTCTTCAAGCTCTCGCCAAGGCCGCGGTTATCCGCCCAAATTTCTTAGGGATCAACATGGTATTTTAGGCTGCGAATCTTGGTCGGAGCGCAATCCTACTGGCCCCGAAGCTAAAAGGAGAAAACAGTTCTTCGACAAAGGAGGGGAATATTTTACTCATGTCGGAGATATTGGTCACAAAGCTTCCCTGGTAGATATGATCGAGAGTCACCTTCAAGGGAAACGGGCGGCTGGATACCCCGAGAAGGATACATTGGCGTCTGATGATAAGGAGAATGTCGTCGATAAATCCATTCGAATTCTCCTTTCTTCGACCTTCACTCAAGATGTAAATAGAACGATCAAGAAAAAACCTCTCGAACAGCTGGCAAGAGCAGCTCATGCTCATGAAGTGGTGATGTTTTTTAATTTGTCAACCCCTTTAGTAAATGTTCTTTTATTCTATATTATATTGATTTAGATAAATTTTTTCTTCATATAGACTGGAAATGCTTTGGTGTCGGCACTGTATGATATGGCGTTGCATAGGGATCAATGCAGCTTTGTTGAAGAAAGTAACAGGATTTTATCTGCCAGAGTTAAGGAGCTTGAAGATCAACTTGCTCAGGTTGATAATTCTCGAGCTTCTACTGCCACTTCGTCTGATCCTCTTGCTAATCCTAATTTGGAGACCGACAATCCTCACATTATTAGCATGATGACGGATTCTAGTAGGTATCAAGCGCAGGTCGACCAAATGACTCGTGAAATAGAAGAGCAAAGAGTCGCGCATGCCACCCTCGTTAGCAAACTTGAGTCGGATATTGCTGCTCTTCGATCCCAACTCGCGGCTAAGGAAGATGATTCTTCTGACATAGAGAGGGTCATAGATGCGCATCAATCTTTAGACGTCGAGCCCATAGTTCGAGAGTTTCTCAATTCTCCCGTGCATACTGCCATAATTCATCAAAAGATTGGTGGTCTACTCTTGAGCTCGTTTTATAAGGGTGTCGATCAATTAATCGAGTCTGGGCAGATTCCTGATAAGCGGGAAGAATATCGCAAAGTCATGGCCATCGAAAAGGATCGAAGTCTTCAAGACTATCCTCCCGACTGCTTATCCTCTGTAGAGTATAACAATCATCCATTGGCTCACCTTGTCGAGGAATATGGAGCTCCAATTCCCGTGCCAACACCTGATTTGGATTTGATAAAGGATATTATGGAGAATCAGTCAGGCGAAGAGGAAAGTGATGATGCCGAGGAAGATATCGAGGGAGACCGTGTCGACGAAAGGAACAAAGAGGAAAAGGAGGGATCGTCCCCCAAGGAAATCAATTCACCCAGTTAGGATATTTTAATGGTTGTATTTTATTTTGTTGTAAAGCTAGGCCTTTTTAATCTCGTAGATTATGTAAACTCCTTTTTGTGATATATATTATTCTAGATCTGATATACTTTGTCGTTATGCTGATCATAATGCATATTTGATGACTCGTTTTTACCTTAATTTCGAATTTTTACTGTGCGCGCCAAGGTTCAAGGACATAATAGTCATTTCCTTAACTATATATAAAGGTAAATCTTTTGGGGTTTTACCGCGCGTCCCCACTTACTATATAAAATTTTCTTGTCATTGATCGGAGCTCATAGTTCGATAATTCACAAATATTCCTGATTTTTTGATCATGAGTTCCAACCTATTTTCTGGAGCTGCCAAACGATCTCTACGAGGTCTTCCCCGACGAGATACCCCGAAGAAAAGATCCCAAACGGAAAGTTCTCATCAATCATCCTCCCAAGGGGGAGCTTCTTCTCGGGAAACCATTCCTCGACCTGATCCAAAATTATCCTCGTCAAGCGGGAGTTTAAAAGAAACGAAGGATATCCCTTCTAATGCCCCGATCCGCAGTCCGATTGTCGATCCGAAGATGCTGGAGGCCTTCCAGAGTGAAGGTTCTTGCTCTACTTCTCCTCCTTTAGTAGAGCAAACATTTAACGAGGTATCACGAACCGTTTCCCCCCCTCCAGTCGTCCATACGACAAACGAGGAAAGTCAAGCTATTTCTCCTAATCTCGGAGAGCAAACCAATAATGAAGAGTCGCGAACCGTTTCTCCCCCTCCAAGTGTCCATACAACGAACGAGAAAAGTCGAGCTATTTCTCCTGTCCTCGTGGAACAATCAATAAATGAGGAGTCACAAACTGTTCCACTTTTTCTAGATGAACGCTCAGTGGATGATCATTCCCCTTCGGGCAGAGATGTAACAATTCAGTCTATAGGTCGAGATGGTTGTGCTCAGGTCAAGGCTACTGCTCTTCATTCTGAAATTGCCACTCCTGTTTCTGAGATCGATCCCACTCTACAATTAAGGGGGCCTGTGGAAGATATTCCAGAATCTTTCTTTGCCCATCCTGGTTCGCAAGTTGTTTCGACTTCTCAAGACACTCAGGTTGTCTCTCCTGTTCGTATTTCACAAGGAGTGTCGAAAACAGGGTCTGGTCCCAGTCGTTCTGCAATTGAAAAGGTTGCGGACGACCCATTTCTTTTAGACGAGCGTCCATTTAAGGAGCAGGTTGAAGAGATAACTGAGTTCGATATAACCCGATCATGTGGGGTTTCAATTGATGCGAGTATTCCACCAACCCTCGATCCTGATGGGGTTTCTTGGAATCTGGGAATGGGTACTATTTTGCCTAAGGAGCTTGAAAAATTGAAGAACCACTCTTCTCTGCAACTTGTCCAGTCCATCTTCAAACGTTTAGAGATGGTATGCGTATTTTGTTATTTGTTAAAAAGATCTAAGTGTTTTAAGTGTTTTACTTATATTTCTCAATACAGGCTAAGCATGAAGCTCTCCAGCTCGGGATACAAAATGACGAATTCTATTTTGCTCGAGAAGAATCCCTCGATCGGGTAAATATAATTGCCGCTGCTCATCGATTGCTGATGACTGAGGTTGAGCATCTCCGAGCTACCACTGAAAGGCTCACTAGAGAGAATGGAGAACTTGCTCGAGTAAATAGTAGTTTGGAGGCTGAAAAGGAGCAGCTTACTAAGGAGAAAACAGATCTTCTTCAACTGAAAGATCTGGAGTTTGATAGGGGTTTTTCCCTCGGATATGAGCAGCGTGCCCAAGAAATGATGACCTATCTTGGTTATCCGACAATTCCTGCTCATGTTCACGAAACGGTAGACAAAGGTCTTATTTCCGATCACACTCCTGAGCAGTAGACAAGGGTCTTTCTCTTTTTTTTTTTTTTTTTTTTTTTTTTTTTGAAATGTAAATATATATTTTTGCCTGATAAACGGAAGAACCTTTTTGTTCAATTTATGCGCCTCTCCGACCTGTATGTTGATAATTAATTTCATGCAATATTATTGAAAGATGAGAAGTCAACTTGGTAGGTGTGCCATAACTGTAGGAACGATTCGTATGCCTTGTCCGTTGATTGGTTTATTCCCCATAGTATAAATAACTCATTGGAGAAGTAGGAAAAGAAGAGAAAACTGAAATAATATGCCACCTCTGAACAGTTTAACTACGGTGGACTGCGGTGGAGATATCAAACCAGAGAGTTCTTTAGATAGACGAGAGCTGGTTAGTTCATTAAAATGGTGTTGCATCCATGCATGCTTGAAAACTTGCCCCCAAGGCAAGGAGAACGATCCTGTCTCAATTGTATGACATCAAAGTTCTTCCCTTCGTAGTGTGCTTTTAGCTTGATACTGTGATCGACCCTAGATGCAGTATGCCTCATTTGGCTTATTTAGAGGTCGGTAATTCACCTACATCAGCAAATATACGCACTTCTACATGTTCCTCGTTTTCATGCAGCGGTAATAGTCCGAGGAGAAGGTCGATTTGAAGGAGCAGATCATTCCGAGGAGTAGCAAAGTAGGATTAACGTTTGAAATAATTGTAACGATCCTTAAATGTAAATGTAGTTTTTTGTGACGATATTGTTGTGAAATGTAACGACCTTCTCAAAGATCTGAATAAAATCCATTATTCCTTGTATCTTCATTTCAATAATAATGATCGATCATTTGTCCTGATTCTGCGAACCGTTCTTACAACGTTTTTAATCTGGGCCGTTGATAGGACCTCAATTTACACCATTGGATCATTTATCCTCCGCCTATAAATAGATTCACTCCATCCCTCTCCATCTCACAGAAGATGAAGTCCTTCAATATGAATATGCATTGTTATAAGTATTGTCGGCCACCAAATTTGTCGATTTATCTACCGAGGAGGTCATGACTTGGTATGGGAGGAATTGGAAAAATGAGATCTCTAGCTTAAATGGTGAGGGTCGGGCAAACCTCACAACCGGGGATTGGTTGACCATATATAACGTCGTATGATAGAGGTCGATAGTTGAGGAAAGCAGGATTCTATGCTTTATCGAAATCAACTTGTTTCTAAATGGTTGGTGACGTCGAGCATGAGACCCTTCTGATCTCTATTTTAATCGATAAAGAAGAAGCATCAACTTCTTCAAGGTGGTGGCATCATGAAAGCCTGCGGCTTAGGTTGCCCACTGGTACCCACCGATCAGTAAAATAAGCCTGAACATTAATTTCTCGTCACTGTTCTCAAAGTAGGAGAAAAGATGATCGTTCCGAGGAAAGTTTGAAGCGTTCTGAAACCAAATACTTTCTTTTGTTATTTTGTAGGTGTAATTGTTTAGCGTAATTGATCGCTGAATATTGAATATGTAATACTAGCTCTACTGTGATAGTCGTTGTATTGTCTTCATCGATCTAATATAATACCTCTATTTCGACCGAGTTAAAAACGCATTTATTCCCATTCCTTTATTTACGGCTTGTGGTTATGATTTTGTAACGTTATTCCCGATGTGGTGTTATAGCCGTTGATTGGATGCGAGTCTCACCGTAGGATCTCAACTTAACCTGTCTATAAAAGGAATCTTCCTTCCTTTAATTATCATCATAAGTAAAAATCCTTAAATGATGTACTTCTTCTTTGTGCTAAATGGCGGTCGTCCACCTAATTCGAGAGTCAAACAAATCACTCGCCATGTTGACTTGGTATGGGCGGAATCGGAAAATGGAGATTTCTCAAAAACCATGAAATCTCCGACCCCTAATAAGGGGAATGGATTGGAATGCCTACCCTCATCCGACCATCCTATGAAGATGGGTAAAGGTCGGTGTTGTGGGGTTCCGATCTATTAGTTACGCGGTTGGTGGAAAGCCGGTTAGTTCATTAAAACGAGAATGTATGTCCGAGAAATGCTGACTACCATCGACCGTGTAACATTATGATCTCTCAAAGCTCTCTCTGATTCCAAAGCTTTGTGGCTGCGAACTCGACTGGGTTCGATCGGTTCTAGCTGGTGGCAAGAATTCTGAGAGAGATACAGAGATAAACCGAGCTGAAGACCTCTTGTTACCTCCTTACTTTATCGCATAATGGAATTTGTTGTTTTATGTAGCTAGGGTAGTTTATGCATCTTTCCGATGTATATTTCATCAGTGATAATAAAATTATATATATTAATATTAGTTCGTTTATTTGCGTAAATCTGTAGTTATATTTAGGTTTTATACCAACTGTGGTTTTAACTTTTGTAGATCGTTCCTGTAGGAGAGCGATGAGTTTATACCGACCCAATCGGTGTTACTCAAAAATTATTATACTTAGGTTGTTTACCAAATGTGGTTTTAACCTTTGTAGATCGTTCATGTTGGAGATCGATGAGTTTATACCGACCCAATCGGTGTTACTCAGAGATTATTATACTTAGGTTGTTTACCAAATGTGGTTTTAACCTTTGTAGATCGTTCATGTAGGAGATCGATGAGTTTATACCGACCCAATCGGTGTTACTCAAAGATTATTATACTTAGGTTGTTTACCAAATGTGGTTTTAACCTTTGTAGATCGTTCATGTAGGAGATCGATGAGTTTATACCGACCCAATCGGTGTTATTCAAAGATTATTATACTTAGGTTGTTTACCAAATATGGTTTTAACCTTTGTAGATCGTTCATGTAGGAGATCGATGAGTTTATACCGACCCAATCGGTGTTACTCAAAGATTATTATACTTAGGTTGTTTACCAAATATGGTTTTAACCTTTGTAGATCGTTCATGTAGGAGATCGATGAGTTTATACCGACCCAATCGGTGTTACTCAAAGATTATTATACTTAGGTTGTTTACCAAATGTGGTTTTAACCTTTGTAGATCATTCATTTAAAAAATCGTTTTCTGAGCGCGTCCGATGGAGAAGTAAGCAAAAGCTTTTATTATAGTTGAAGACAAATTAATGGTAAAAAGAAAATAACAAAACATACTGAAAAAACTAAAAAGAAAACTAATTTCTTGGAAATCCTGTCAAATTTCTGAATCTTCTTATCTTTGAACTCTATCGACCATAATATCTTCTGAGATTTACAGCATTCCACGTCCGCGGGAGCGGAGTTCCATCCATATGAGCTATCTTGTATGATCCCTTCTTTCCGACCGCAATTACCACATAAGGGCCTTCCCAATTCTGCTGTAATTTTCCCACATGTTTGGATACTTCAACTTTTTTAAGCACCAAATCACCTTCTTTGAATGACCGTATTCTCACCCTTTGATTATAGGCCTTTTCCATGCTAGATTTTGCTGCTTCTAGCCGAAGACTGGCTTTTTCTCTCAAGGTCTCGCTTAGGTCGATGTCGTCCTTTCTGAGTTGATTATTTGTATCTTCATCGTACAACTCAATTCTCGGACTGGGAACAAGTGCTTCGACTGGGATGACCGCTTCCGAACCATATACCAAGCTGAACGGTGTTTCACCAGTAGATGCTTTGACTGTAGTTCTGTTAGCCCAAACGACACCAGGAAGTTCGTCCAACCATTTTCCTTTAGCGTCGTCAAGTCTTTTTTCGAGGGATTTTATAATTTCTCGATTTGCTACCTCAGTCTGCCCGTTTGCTCGAGGATGTCCAACAGATGTAAAGTTTTGTTGTATCCCTAACTTCGAGCACCACTCTTGAACTTGTTTCCCCGCAAATTGGGTTCCATTGTCGGAAATTAAAATCCTCGGAATTCCAAAAAGGACAGACTATATTTTTCCAGAGAAAATTTATTACTTGAAACTGTGTTATCCGAGCTAGGGCAATGCATTCGATCCATTTACTGAAGTATTCGACTGCTACTAAGACATAACACTTTTTTGACCTGGCCGGTGGAAAAGGTCCCACTATATCAATCCCCCATTGGTCAAAAGGCCAGCAGATCGGAATTGAGTGCATTGTTTCAGCAGGTTGATGTATTATATTCGAATGCACTTGGCAATAATGACAATGTTTTACATAATCTTGTGCATCTGCATACATCGTCGGCCAGTAGTATCCAGTTCTTAAGCATTTGAACGCGAGTGCTCGAGCGCCGCTGTGATTCCCAGCTTCTCCTTCATGTATACTTTTAAGGATACTCTCGTACTGGTGCTCAGGAATGCATTTCGGCAAAATTCCAGAGACAGATCGTCGATAGAGTTTTCCTTCCAACATTGCATACCTTGGTGCTCGATATCTTATCCTTCTAGCTTCATTCTTACGGCTATGGAGAGATCCGTCGTTCAAATAAGTGATTAACGGAGTCATCCAACTGTCCGCCGCCAAGTCGATATCCATTACTTCATTAACTGGGACAATATCGAGGTCGATGGAAGGAGTTTTGGAGATTAGCCAGGTAATCACCCTTTTAGATTTACCATCCCTTGTTCCTGTAAACCTGGATAGTTGATCGGCCCAACGATTTTCTTCACGTGGAATATTTTGAATATCAAACTTATCAAATTTCCCAGTCAACTTTTTTACTTTATCCAAGTATTTTATCATATTGAATTCTTTTGCTTCGTACATCCCGCTAATTTGTCTCTGAATTAGCTCGGAATCTGTCAAAACATTCAAAACCTTTATATTGGCTTGTATAGCCATTTCCAAACCCGCAATTAGAGCTTCGTATTCGGCTTCGTTATTGGTTACCACGAAGTCCAAAGTGATGGCATAATTCATGTCCTCGCCGTTCGGTCCTTGGAAATTGATCCCTGCGCCTCCACCTTCTCTGCTTGAAGCACCATCGACGTGCATAAGCCACGGCAGGTCATTGACGATCATAATACTGCTATCGCTTGGCGATGTCACATTGGAGCTTGTCTCCGATAGACCCGGAGTTTCAAGGAGGAAGTCTGCCAGTATCTGAGCCTTGATTGCAGTTCGTGGTCGATATTCGATCTCGTATTGTCCCAATTCTACAGCCCATTTGATCAATCTTCCTGAGGCCTCTGGTTTGGATAACACTTGCCTCAGAGGCTGATTGGTGAGTACGATGATCTTGTATGTTTGAAAGTAAGGCCGCAACCTTCGTGCTGACGTCACCAAAGCCAGAGCAAATTTTTCAATTGTTAGATAATTTTTCTCAGCTCCCTGCAATAACTTACTCAAATAATAGACGGGCTTGTGTTCCGAGCCCTCTATTTTTACCATAACCGAGCTCACGGCCGCCTCGGAAATAGCGATGTATATATATAGAGGTTGTCCTTCCGTAGGTTTGGCGAGCATAGGTGGTGACGTTAGATAGTTTTTTAGTTGTTCGAAAGCATGATCACACTCTTCAGTCCATTCAAAGGTCTTAGCTTTTCGTAAAGTTTGAAAAAATGGTAAACTTTTGTCTGCGGACCTTGATATGAATCTATTGAGAGCAACAATTTTCCCAACTAGACTTTGTACTTGAGTAATATTTCTAGGGGGTTTCATTTCGGTGATTGCCCGTATCTTCTCGGGATTTGCTTCGATGCCTCTCTCATGGACCAGGTATCCTAGGAATTTTCCTGACCTTACCCCAAATGTACATTTTAAGGGGTTGAGTTTCATTCCATACTTCCTTAATATCTTGAAGCAACGATCAAGGTGCCTTATATGATCTTTTTCGCTCATGCTCTTTACTAGCATGTCGTCGACATATACCTCCATTATTTCTCCTATTAGCTCTTTAAACATTAAGTTAACCAATCGTTGATAGGTTGCTCCAGCATTTCTTAATCCGAACGGCATTACTATGAAACAATATACGCCTTGTTCGGTAATGAATGCAGTTTTTTCTTGATCTTTTTCATCCATGAAGATCTGATAGAAGCCTTGGAATGCATCCATCATACTGAAGATTGCAAAACCTGCTGTTGAGTCAACCAATAGGTCGATCCTTGGGAGAGGATAAGGATCTCTTGGACACAGTTTATTCAAGTCCGTAAAATCGTTGCACATCCTCCACTTGTTATCCTTCTTGTCTCCCTTTGAGACAAGTACGACATTACACAACCACTCGGTAAAGTGTATTTCTTTAATTTGTTTAGATAGTAAAAGTCTTTCGACCTCTGCCTTTATTATTTTATCCTTCACTGGGCCATGATTTCTTTTCTTCTGCCGGACCGGTTTTGCGTTCGGATCTATCTTCAAAGAGTGAGTTATGATTCTTGGGTCGATTCCGACTATATCTTCCGAGCTCCAGGCGAAAATATCCACATTTTTTCTTAAGAAGTTGATCAACATGATTTCTCCCTGTGGAGATAATTCAGTTCCGATCCTGGTGATCTTGGTTGGGTCATCTTCGACAAGGTTGACTTCTTTGTGCTCAGGTGCACGCAGAGTCAAATCTATTGGTTCTTTTCCCTTTTTGCTGATCGGATCCGTGCTTGGTAATTCAGGTTCCCGAATTCTTTCCGTCAAAGATCCCACCGTTTTTCTTTTCGACGGGGTTAGAGGATCGACATTTCTCTTTAAGGATAGTGACGTGTTGTAACAATCCCAAGCCATGCAATGGTCGTTAACTATTTCACCAACCCCAGAGATGGTTGGAAATTTGATCTCTGGTGATAGGTCGACACTACTGCTCGAAATTGGTTTAGTGCTGGTCTTCCCAGAATGGCGTTATAAGCGAATGGTGTTTCAACCACTAAAAACTTAATCATCTTGGTCACTCGATGAGGTTTATTTCCAAGAGTTACACTCAAGTTAATGGTTCCAGCTGGAACTATTTCTGACCCTCCAAATCCTACTAGGGGCGTAGCTACTCTTTGTAGGGTCAATTTTCCGAGGTTCATTTGATTGAGCACATCGATGGCTATTATGTTAGCCGAGCTTCCGTTATCGATCAGAATTCTCTTAACATTGAAATCGGATATTTTCAACGAGATCACCATAGGGAAATCGGGGTGGTCTTCGTTGTTGTCCCAATTTAAATTTCTGGGAACTTCGCTCTCGTCGAACTTGATCACTTGCTGGTTAGAGCTCTTACTCTCAAGTGCCCATATTTCTCTGGGAGCTATTATTCCTTTCTCTAGAGATCGTGCGGTTCGTCGCCTCGCATTCCGACTGTCTCCCCCTGCAGGTCCACCAGAGATTACATGTATAGTTCCGTTGATCCGATCGTCATTGCTATCGTTTCGTCGGGGTGGATGGTTAATGGGAGATCTATCACGAGGACTTCTATTTTCCTCTCTCCTTCTAGGACTTCTTGTCCTTTGTCTTCTTCGGTCTGCTCTATCAACAAATTCATTTAATTTGCCTTGTTGAATCAATTTTTCGATTTCTTGTTTCAGATGATAACAATCTTCGGTTCTATGACCGTGAGCACGATGGTACCTACAGTATAAATCGTAGTTCTTTGCCCCAGGTTTAGCTTGTGTGATTCTTTTTGCTGGGGGAATTAGATTATTCCTTTCAAGTATCACCAGGATGTCTTCTCTAGGGGCATTTAGTTTTGTAAACTCCACATAACTAATTCGATCTCTTATATTCCTTTCTGGAGATCGAGGCCTGAGGTAGACATTGGGTCTTTTCTCAAGGTTACTCCCACTGTGTTCTAACCTTTGAAATACGTTTCCTCTTCGGGGAAATCGATCATATTCTGTTACTCTATTCATTGGGGGTTTTTCAGGTTTCCTAGATCCTGAAGTCGATGCTTTATTCTTATTTTTGTCCTTAAAAGAGTTCATCTCTTCTTGTGTCATATATTTGGAGGCCAACGTCATGATTTCAGCAAAGGTTCTAGGTTGCTTTCGACTCAAGGCGTTGCCAAATTGCCTATTCTTAGTCAGATCAAATAGAATTGATATGATGTAATCAATGTTCGGAGAGTCAATCTTCAAAAGTTCCACATTAAACCTTGCTAACCAAGTTCTTAACGACTCCCCTTCTAGCTGGGTTATAGTTCCTAGATAGCTCATGGGGAGTTTTTGTTTTTTCTGGCTGGCAAATTGTTGTTCTAACTTGTTGCACAATTCTCTAAAGCTGAAGATGGAGTTAGGCGGTTGTTTTCCGAACCAATCCAATGCTAACCCCTCAAACGTTGTGATCATCAATTTGGCCGTATATTCTGCTGAATGAGCATACAGGCTCATTATATTAGTGAAACTAAAGATGTAGTCAGTCGGGTCAGTGGTTCCGTCGTATCTGGGGAGCCGGGCGGGCAAAGATCCAGAAGCATGTGCTTCCCTGATTTCTAAACAGAAAGGGGAACACGCAGCTATACTATCCTGTATTTCACGGGAACGAGGCCAAGGTTGCTGCAGAGTCAGAAGCCTCTGCTCGACTCGCTCCTCGACCATCCTTTCTATATCTCTTTCAGAGATTCTCTTGGTCGCTTGTCGATTGATAACTGGGGGTTCGTCCGCATCGTCGATCGGTATAACAGTGCGGTCCTTGGATAAGCGAGGTTCAGATCGAGCATTAGCTCTTGCCTGATTAGTTTTTCGACCAAGGTTTCTTCCTGCTACGTTTGGCAGGGATACTTGAGATCGTTGATCCGCGTCCGGACTTTCAACTTGAGTTGACTGGTGGTCATTATTCTCCCGAGGTTCCCTAGTATTGTTAACCGCTCTAGAAGGACCAACAGCTGCCCTTACCGGCTCCGCAACTGCATGAGTTTGTAGATTTTGAGGAAAAAACGAACTTAAAATTTGAGCGATTTGTAGTATTTTTTCCTGGTCAGCGAAAAGCGGTGCGGCAGGGACGGATTGGACAGGTGGGTTAGGAATCCTACTTGTGGTAGGAGTTTGTCGTGTTCCGTTGTTTTGATTGATGTTTTCGTTTGGTGCAACTTGTTCCTCCAAAGGGTCTAGATTCTGTTGGTTTCTCGGAGGTTGTGTATTGTTAGCGCTGATTCTTTGGGAACCTTCAGGCAAGCTATCCATAGCACGAGAGGGTCGAGAATTCGTGCTTCTTCCCGCGTTACGTGCGCTTCTCCTTGGATTGGCCATATTTCGATCGAGTAATTAACCTTGCCCCACGGTGGGCGCCAACTGATTTAACCGAATTTCGTCTTAGGTTTAATCTCAGTAATTTATCTTTAGAATAGTTTCGTATGTATTAAGGGTTTGGTTAAAGTACTCAGGATGGTGCAATTCAAGAACAAGCGAAATAATACAATGGCGTAAAATAACAATAATATGAACAGCGAACAACTGTAGTATATTTCGTTAGGTAAAATTCTGGATCCCTATTCAATGTAAGATTCGCTATTTATAATCTTCCTCCCGTCCTAATTGAACTAGGAGTCCTATATTGCCTAGGAAACCTGCATGGCCTAGGAGTATTGCACGGCCCATTAAGTCCCCTAAAATGGATAGTAGGTCGAACAAAGTAGGTCGATCACATATGCATTGGGCTGGTCGAGCCGATCCCTTAGCTTTAAATAGGTCGGATCGATCTTGAATCTCCTCGGATATTCCTAGCTGGTTTTATGTGCAAAATAGCCCTCATCATTGCTGCAACTGTTCAAGTACAAGACCAACGTGCTGCTGCTGAAAAGCCAAGTGAAGAAGAAGTACTTGAAGAGGAAGCTGAAGATGAAGCCGATGATAAAGTAGAGCCCAAGGATGTAGCTAAGACTGACAAAGATTTAGCTGCCTCTGAGTACTCTGCTGAAGAACAACTTAATCCATACGTAAAGTATAAGAGGATTGAGGACATCAAAGCAAAGTTCGAAGCTGATGAAAGAAGAAAAAAATTAAAGAACCTTGCTGATGCTTTCTCAAGTGGTGAAGATGAAAGTAGTGATGAAGTTGAAGTTGAAGAAGAGGAAGAAGAAGAAGATGAAGAAGCTGAGGACTAGACTAGGCTTACTAGACTAGGTCATCTGTTGAAAATATGTAATCAACTTTCTTTACCTGTAATTTTTCACTTAAGTTCTTTTTCTTGTAACTTGTACTGTAATTTCAAAATCATATCTATAAAAGTTCAAGCTTCCAACATATAATTTCTATCTCAGAAATTTTTGAGGACTCAACTTTAGTTTTAGGTACATGTACTTAGCTGATGTTTTGTCATCATCAAAAAGGGGGAAATTGTTGGATAAAGATGAAGACTTTGAAGTGAAGAGAGGTTTTGATGATTTCCAAAGTCATTAGCTAAGTATGAAAACTTAGTACAAACCTTAGAAGATATTTAACCAAGGAAGAATTATTTCAGACAAGTCAAATATGGTCCAGAAGACTACTGATATGTTGCTGAAGAAAGGAATCAGACTGGTGGCCTATCAGCCGACTCAAATCAGATTAGTTCAAGTTTGGGATCAGCCGAGTATACATCAGACGAGTGATTTCGATCAGCAGAGTGAAAGTGGATCAGAAGTTATTGCAACGGTAATAAATGCACTTGGAGTAATAAATGCTGAAGAGGAAGGGTATTTATGACAAATGATTGAAGAGAAACCTCGTATCAGCTTGGTGCATTTAATGCGGACTGACAGAAGGTACAACAAAGTGTATATCAGCTTGGTGTTCAGTCGCCGGTAGCCGTTTCTGCAGAAAGGACCAGTACTCGAGGATTTGGACACCTGTCGATCTCTCAACGGGCAGATTTTCAAATCTCAAGTATAAATAGTTCAGTTCGTGAGTTGAAGAAGAATATACAACACATTTGAGAGCAAAAATCTGAAGCTGCATTCTTCTAAGTCTCAAACTCAAGAACAGAACACTCATCAGCCGAGTCATTTGTTGACGAAGCAGAATAGAGAGAAAACATAATACACATATAAATCTGAGTGATTTTGTTAGAATCGTGTTGTGAGAAGCTGTTATCCATCTTTGTGAGTGATAAAGCTTTGTAGTATAGGACTTCTTTGTGATTTCCTGTAGAGAAATTGTGGCCAGTTCATTTATTGTTTGGCGCAAGCAGAGTATATTCTAAACTGTGTGTTTATAGTATAACCCAAGATCTAAGTGACTTGGAAGAGTGGACTAAAGGATTTCTATCCATATAACCACTATAAAAATACTTTGTGTTATACTTGGATTATTTTCTACATATTTCAAAGAGCATACTTTAACACAAAAAGTTAACTGTTGAAAAGTTTTAAAAAGGAGTTTATTAAAACTGGGGATAAAACTTTTCTAAGTTAAGAAAACTACTTGTGAAAAACACTAGAAACATCCGCTGCAAGTTAGTTATTTTAAAACTCTGATTTTGATAAAATCAGCTGATTAAAATCAGAAGAGTGGTCAACTCTGCTGTTCAAAGCTTTGTGCCAGATCAGCATAGTCAACTTACGATTCCTGATCAGCTTAGTCTGCTGACAGAAAAGTTAGAGAATTTTAAAAGATAAATTTTAAGAGGTCTATTCACCCCCCCCCCCCCCCCCCCCCTCTAGACCTCATCTGACCACTTGGGACCAACATTAATATATCTTATGTTCTAGCCGATTAGGATATATTAATTTTCGTGATATTGTGGTGTATCAACCCGTAGAGGCGCAACATGTGAGGCGCTACTAGGAGCTTGGGATCGAGCCAGTCGAGGGAGAATCACAATGCCTTTTCTGACAGTTTGGATTTGCAAGGAGACAGGTATAATTTAGATCTAAATTATTCCAGTCGTTTTTATTATTCATATATATACAACCAGTTTAGTATCCTGGCAAGATTCTGGAAGAGGTCCTAAAAATTTTAATTTCCGCTGCGTTAAGGGCTGTTTATCTTACCGAATCACAACATGTGGGTCAGCAGGTCCCTGGGTCAGCCCTTGTATAATTTGAGCACATAGGGGGCCCATGAGCTGGGCTAGCTGCTTCAGTTTTTCTTGTTCGGCGGAGAGGGGTTGAGGGATGGATCGTGCAGGTAAGTCCGCGGGCATGCTCTGATTAGAGATTTGTTGCCCCTGGGTGTTTCGTTGATCAGCAGGATTTACCGTGGCAGGAGCCTCGATATGATCCGATCCCCAAGTTCTGGTTGGGGGCTGCTAGTTATTGCCGCTGTTTCCATGAAGACCTCCCTGTGAGTCTCCGATCGTTTGTGGAGGTAGAGAAGCTACACTTTTCCCGGCGTTGCGAGGACCTTTCCTTGTATTGGCCATATTCCGTTTGAGCAATTAATATGGCCCCACGGTGGGCGCCAACTGCTTTTACCGAATTTGGACGTACTGTAAAATCAATACGATGTTTCTTTAAACAAATAATTAGGTTTAGGGCCTGATTAATGTGCTCTGGATGACACAATATAAGGCAGAGTAATCAATAGTTAGTAGGGTCGATGTATGGGGTTTTATATAATATAGGAGAAACGACAATAATCTTTATTGATACTGCAGGGAAATTCAGAGTCCCCCTATTACAACGATGGATCCACTATTTATAACTTAATCTTCATCCTAGCCCTGATAGTATTCTAATATGACTAGGAGACATGCATGGCCCGTAAATCCTTCGGAGTCTTCCTCTTTGTCGATAAGATTCATAAAGCAGATCGAAATGACCTAAATCTTCCGAGGAGGCTTGACAGTTAAGGTCGAATTGATCTGGACCAGGTCGATTTGACTTACTCGTGATTAATGTGTAAAATAGCCCCCATCAATTTCCTTCATAGAACTTTCAATCAAGGCCTTCATTGAATCCATGATTGAAGTTTAAGCAATTTCAGCTTGAATGGAAGGTGCAACAGTTAACAACTTTTGAGTAGTTTCAGCGTTTGGATTAGCTACTTTCTTTTCTTCCGTTGATTCTTTATCAGCAGGCTTATCTGTAACATGAACAAAGTCAAAACCGTCAGCAGATTCAACAGTCTTCTGATGTATGAAATCAGTAGGCACGAAGGATGACGTTGTCTGAGGTTGTCTTATCTGTTCTTGATAAGTACTGGTCTCAGAACCAAATGCAATTTGTTGCAGACTTGGAAGATTGGGCAGATCACTGGATGTTCCTTTGATGTAGACCGATCTTTCAACCCATTTCTCCAAGGTGACGTACACTGCAACTTTGACAGCTCTCTCAAACAGGTCATCAGATGGACCAGGTTTGTTTGGCATTGAGTTCTTGAGAGCAGTTGCCTCTTGAGTCACAATGAGTTTGGCATACTCATGCAATATATCATGAAAGAAATCTGTGTCTAAGGCCTGTTGAATGTCATTGGTCTACAACCAATTCATGATCCAACTTTCTTCAGCAGCAGCCTCCTTCCAGGCTCTGAATTCTTCACAAGATTTCTTCAATCTGTAGTTCCTCCATCTATTATATCTGATCTTCTTAGCCAGGAACACAGTTTTGGATTGAAGGAGGGAGTTGTATCTTTCCAATTCAGCCTCAAATCTGGAGAAGGTAGTAGGGCCACTTTTAACAACTTCAAGTGCCCTCTTCACTTCTTTCTTATTTCTTTTAATTGGCTGGGCTCTTGGTAGTAAAAACTTTCCTTCTAGTGATTTGCCAATCACTATGCCACCAGTCCTCCTTGGACCATGGGCATCCTTCTTGCTTTCTTCAAGGGCTTTAGCTAAATCAGCTTCTTCCTTAGCAGCTAGCTCAGCCTCGGTCATGTTTTTGACTTCAGCCTCTACTTTGCTGGCTTCAAGAACTCTCTGAAGTTCAGCTTCATCCCTTTTCTTTTGTTCTGCTTCTTCTCGTTTCTTCTTATGATAAGCAGACATTTTAGCTTTACCAGTTCTCTTCCTTCTGGCAGCTTTGGTTTCAACAACTGGTGCCTCAGCTGTTGGAACAACAGACTGAACTGCTTGAGTAGTTGTCTGATCAGTTTGAGGTGCTGATGCCTCAGCTGTCGACTGATCAGATTCCTTAGTTGAAATAACTGGTCTTTCAGCAGACTGCGTGACTTCTCTAACTGTTTCAGCAATTCTGGCATCTTGATCACTCAGAACCAGTTTCTTTCGAGCAGTTGATTTGGTGAGAACAGTAGCAGATGCAGCACTCCTTGTTCTCTTAGCAACATTTTCAGCTGGCAACTCAGCTGAAAGAGTCCTTTCTGGAGAGATGTCATAAGCCATGCTCTCAATCTCCCTTACAGTCTCATCAATCATCTCAGCAGCAACGTCTACTGATCTGGTTTGAACAGCTGGGTGAGTTGTTTGATCAGCAGGCTTAGCAACTGCAGTTTTACTCTTCTTAACTTTGACTGCAGGTTCCTTAGGCTCTGTGGCCTTTCTCTTTGATTGCCTCTTTTCTGGCGATGCGACAGGCTCCTTAATCTTCACATCCTTAACGGCTTCATAAATTTTCAACTCTTTCGCCTGGTGAATGACTTTGCCGTGAGTCATTCCGCACCCTAAGCTCATCAGCAGATGACTTAGAAAAATCTTATGATTTTTGTGCTCGTGTTCTTTATGATCAGCAAGGATGTAGAACACATATGCAGCCCAGTTTACCTTCAACCCGTAGTAAACTGCTATCATTGAATGAAGTCTCCTCTTTGGAACTCCATCTAGAGAGAAGGTGCAATTTTCCACGACCTTAGCAAATAGGTCAGCCATTCTTTGAAATTCATCCAGCAGCTGAGTCTTCTTCACAGACCTAGTGAGAATTTTACCCTTCTTTGCAGCAATTCTCCAGAAATCATTCTCCTTAGGAGCAGCCAACGCAGCCAAGTCTGTAGACCCTTCGTTGGTCAGTCCATAATTCTCCTTTAGTACGGTAGGAGTGATGCAGACATCTTTTCCTCCAACCCTTGACTTAATCTCCAGTTTTTCTAGACCAACCTTAGCAGAACCATAAAATTCATCCACTTCTGGAGCGAACACCATAGTTTCGTGTGCCTCCATGAAATTTACCAGCGAAGAAGCCTTAAACTTCTCTGAGATTTCTTTCATCAGTGTCGTACCAGTGGCATGATAGGTTTCATAGTTGATGAATCTGATAGGATAGTGCCCTGCAAGCCAATATATTTAGCTTGTATTAGGACTATCGTAATCTTTCTCTAGTATAAATGAATTAATACGCTCGTTTGTTTATAGTATGTAAATCAAACAATGGCCAACTTCATCTCTCACGAATCACTTAAGCGATTGGATGAAACCCTAAGATCACATTCGACTATGGGACGATTCACTTCGGTATTGAGTGCAATCATGAAACAGTCTCTAAGGTCGTGATCTTAAAACACGTTCCAAGTCATAGATTCCGAACGAGACGGGGTATCGAAGGAATCGCAAAGACTTGTATAAATATGCATGATTCACATGGAGTGAATTTGTAGCGTTTCATGAGCAAGGCATTTGATGCTAGTGCATATGAGTAGGTGGTTCGATAGGGGATCGAACGCATCGAACGACCCGAACAGAGAAACCCATTGTGGAAGCGCATGACGCACATCGGCGATGGGATGTTTCTCAAACTTATAATAGTGTACGATTTAGTCCTTAGACTTGAGGTGCTAGGGCGAATTCGGTGCATGGGTATACGTACTTTGATCTAGGTACAGGTCACGTAGCCTGACCATAATGTGCCTAAGTTGGGTGCGTATAGTTGTGTACGCGAGTGGTTAGTACCAATAAGGGATCTACCGACTCAACGTAGTATGTTGAGGGAATTTCCTATACGTTCTTAGATAATAGATTCCGAGAAACCTGTGGCCACAGTTGGTGACGGATTTGGAAAGGGGTTTCCAAATTTAGCAGTCACACTGGAATCATTATCCGGAATTAGAAAGTATAGTTATCGAGATAATTAGAGGTGCCGATCAATTCACACACCCTAGGTCTCGATCGGGAAATTAAGTAGATAGAAGGACCGTATGTACATGGTACTTATAAGAGGTGAGGTTCACTGAGATAAATTCACCTGAAGTTGGGCCTCATGGGCTTGTGGCTAGACATCGACCATGAGGTGTGGGTACTCATGAATTAATAAGGAGATTAATTCTTGAGTGGTTAATTGAAGGGGTTCAATTAATCGGAGCAATTAATAAGCTCATAAATTAAATCACGAAAGTTGTGGGCCCGCGGCCAATTGATGGTGAACCTAGAGGGTCACACACAATACAATTGGACTGCAACAAATCATATAAGGAAAGTTTGATTTAAAGAGTTAAATCAAAACTGGAGAATTAAAGTGTTAATTCTTAAAGAAGAAAAATATTAATTAGAAGTAGTCTAATTAATTAATGGAGAAGAATTAATTAATTAATTAGATTAATTAATTAAATGGGCTGAATTAATTAAAAGAGTTTAATTAATTAAAGAGTCTAATTAATTAAAGAGTTTAATTAATTAAAGGAGACCTAGTTAGTTAAGGAAATAAAGATAGAATGGGATTCTACTTACCTAACAAGATAAGGGGCGATTTTTACTAGGATAAGGATGGGAGAGTTTGTTTTCTTGTATGACAAGGAGGATCTAAGAAGATATATGTGTATATCTTGTTTCCTTATAAGATAAGGAAAAGGTCTTGAAGAGATATCTATTAAGAGAAGGATTCTTCTCTTATAAATAGACAACTCTTCATAACTCTTCAACACAAGTGAAAAACCTAAGCCCAAGACACAAATTTCGTGCCCCCTTCTTCTCCAAGAAAATCAGCCGCCGCCACCTCTCTTGTTCTTGAGGATCGGCCGAACCCTGTAGAATTCTACAGGGTTCATGCGATTTCTTCCTCTTCTTTCTTCCTTGCTTGATAACTTTTGGATCCTAGTTCTGAGCCTGAGGATTCAAGAGAGTTGCTTCAATCCAGTTGGTGTGGATACCGCTAGAGGCACAACGCTTGGGGTGCTTCTCTCGAACCAAATTCATCAGATCTGAAAGAACGGAGAAAAATCACCACCGTTCCCGTGGTAAGGTAAAATCGCTAAACACCCTATGGATGTTTCGATTTATGTAAAAATCCTTTTCGTATGACTAGATGAATAAAGATTGCTGGTTTGGGTTATTTAAAAAATTTTAAATTCCGCTGCTTTTAACGTTCTGACGTTACCAATAACCCAACAGTGGTATCAGAGCCTAATTCATTACTCTAATACGAAAAGGTCTGAATATAATTTGATTGCTTTAATTGTATTGCATGTTATATTCGTGTTATTGATTCTTACTTGTTATGGGTAGATCTGATTTTGGGTAAAATTGCATAAAAACGTTTTGGGCCAATTTTGTATTTTTCGAAAATGAAGGGCTGTTTTTGCGATTAGCGATTTTTTGGAAAACTGGACTGAAATTGAGATTTTATGAACTGCGTGTTTTCTAGACAGAATGCAACTTTCTGGAAATTTTCAAATTTGGGGCTGTTTTGCAATTACCAAAAGTTTTGGGGCTGTTTTGTAAATACCAAAAAAAACTGCAGGGGCTGAATTGCAAATTCGAAATTTTTTCTGGAAATAAAATTTTTACTTTCGGTCCTCTGCCCAGTTTTAAATTTGGGATTAATTTGTAATTTCCAAAACTTCAGGGTTTCAAATCGCAATTTCCAAAAGTTGGAGGGCCTAATTGCAATTTTCAAAAGTTGAAATTTTTTATTCTGTTTTTATGCATAAAATGGTTTTGTTTATCCAAATATAGATTACCTATAATTAGTAGAGACTAAAGTAAGAATCTAGAGAAATATTTTAAAGGCGTTTAAAATAATTAATGTAAGATAGGAAACTAGTAAATGTGTTTGCTTGTTTCTTTGCTCAACGTGAATTGTTTACGTGATTTTCGATCGAGCCGAGCCTTGACCTTAGATGTAATTGGTTTATTTTGCTTTGGATTTTTGCTGGGTGATTATACTGTATTTCGTTCAAGTTCAATAAGGAAAGTGGGGAATAACAATATATGGATCGAGCATGTGAAAACTGTATATTAATATTGGTGTTCGAATATAAATTACAAGGCAGGTCTACCCGAGCATTACGGGATGCCGTACTAACTAGGAAAGTAAATACAAAGAATAAACAACTGGTTCCTAATCCGAACAGTAGGTCCGAGCAGAAGGGATATCTTGGAAGTTGTGCCGTCCCTGATGTCATAAATGCGCCGCGTATTTATAGGAACAGTAATGGGCTAGCTAGACCATCCGTAGGAGAATAGCTCTCGGCCAGCTGTGTAAAGCTGTAGGTCGGTCACACAATAAATCCCGAGGAGACGAGTAGATCGGGAAGAAGGTCGGAGTACTTGATCGAGAGCTATCAGTCAGGCTTGATCGGAGAACCATGTTCTTCTGGTCGGTGAATACCATTCTGATCGAGATCGAGGCTGACCCCGAGCAGAAGGTATTTCCTAGATCGGCGTATGCGAAATACCCCTATTGATTATACTGTATTTCGTTCAAGTTCAATAAGGAAAGTGGGGAATAACAATATATGGATCGAGCATGTGAAAACTGTATATTAATATTGGTGTTCGAATATAAATTACAAGGCAGGTCTACCCGAGCATTACGGGATGCCGTACTAACTAGGAAAGTAAATACAAAGAATAAACAACTGGTTCCTAATCCGAACAGTAGGTCCGAGCAGAAGGGATATCTTGGAAGTTGTGCCGTCCTTGATGTCATAAATGCGCCGCGTATTTATAGGAACAGTAATGGGCTAGCTAGACCATCCGTAGGAGAATAGCTCTCGGCCAGCTGTGTAAAGCTGTAGGTCGGTCCCACAATAAATCCCGAGGAGACGAGTAGATCGGGAAGAAGGTCGGAGTACTTGATCGAGAGCTATCAGTCAGGCTTGATCGGAGAACCATGTTCTTCTGGTCGGTGAATTCCATTCTGATCGAGATAGAGGCTGACCCCGAGCAGAAGGTATTTCCTAGATCGGCGTATGCGAAATACCCCTCATCAATACTCCCCCACTTCTCGAGCGTAAGTGAAGCAGAAGCTCGGAGAAGTAAACACTGCATCACGGCGAAAGACTTTGATCTCTTGATGTTTTCGGACATGCCTCGTTAAAAACCTAGTCCGGAAAAACCCAGTGGGACAAAATCTGAGCTAGGGAAAAAGAGTGCACATCTTCCTTGGAGGAGCCTCGAAATACCGAATCGCCCCCAAGATAGAAGGGTGAGGTTTTTTACCTGAGAGATTCACCTCGATGATTCACCAAGAGCTGCAATATTTGAAATTCGGAGAAAATAAATAATAGAGATCAAGTCTTGAACAATCTTGAGTCGGATATGCCTCGTTAAAAACCTTACTCGGAAAAACCCAGGGGGATAAAAACCGAGCGAAGGGAAAAAGACTGCACATTTTTTAGAGAAGCCTCAGAATGCCGAACTGCTTCAAATAATGAATAGTAATAGTAAAGAATCAATTCCTCCAACTGAGAGTCCATTCCACAGAAGTTTACCCCTCATCAATACTCCCCCACTTCTCGAGCGCAAGTGTAACTGAAGCTCGATGAAGTAAATATTAGACCGGGGTACTGATCGATCTCGAAATCTGGATGCGTCGGGTATACCTCATTAAAAACCTTACTCGGAAAAACCCAGGGGGATAAAAACCGAGCAAGGGAAAAAGAGTATATATCGTTGAGAGACGCTTAATAAAATCTGTTGCTTTCAAACTGGAAAGTCACTTCTTCAAAGCTGAGGGGCCCAATATGCTATTTATCCTTTTATATTAAGCCGTTTTTGAGCAAAGAATTATATCACATATATTACCCTTACTCTTAGATATTTTCGAGCACTGAGTTTATACCAAATAAATGGTTTTACTCAAATTTTCCATTAAGTCTTTTTCGAGCCTAGAGTCATAGCAACAGCTTTCACTCTTGGTCGAGACAATTTTGATTTTACACAAGAGTCATAGCAACAACTTTCACTCTTGATCTTCTACACAAGTCTTTATCGAGGTGAGGGGCATAGCAACAACTTTCACCCTCAGTCGAGACATTTATTTTTGAACAAGTCTTTATCGAGGAAGGGTCATAGCGAGAGCTTGCACCCTCGGTCGATTTTTATTTTTGAACAAGTCTTTATCGAGGAAAGGTCATAGCGAGAGCTTGCACCCTCGGTCGATTTTTATTTTCGAACATATTTTATCGAGGGAGGGTCATAGCAAAAGCTTTCACCCTCGGCCGATTTTGATTTTTGATCATATTTTATCGAGGGAGGGTCATAGCAAAAGTTTTCACCCTCGGCCGATTTTGATTTTCGAACATATTATCGAGGGAAGGTCATAGCAAAAGCTTTCACCCTCGGCCGATTTTGATTTTTTTTTTTTTTTTGATCATGATTTTATCGAGGAAGGGTCATAGCAAGAGCTTGCACCCTCGGTCGAGACATTTTTATCTTTTTTAAAGAGCATCTTGCTCTTTTTTATAGACTTTTTTATAGAGCGTCTTGCTCTTTTTTATAGACTTTTTTATAGAGCGTCTTGCTCTTTTTTATAGACTTTTTTATAGAGCGTCTAGCTCTTTTTTTATAGACTTTTTATAGAGTGTCTTGCTCTTTTCTGAAATAAATCCGATGTTTATATAAATTTCGATCGAGAAATTCCGATCTCAATATTTGATTACAGGGTTTGTCCGAGCAGAACGGAGATAACGCATAGACCGAGCTGCTTAGTCCGAGCTGAAGGATTAGTGCTTCTTGCTCCCATGTTTAGCTGCTTTATACTTTAGCTTTTTGTACTGTTTTAATTTCGAACTGAAAACTCGATTCTCTCGAAAGCTTGATATCGATCTAAAAACAAGATATTGGTCGAACAATAACCAACTCGGAAAAACCACTTCGAGCAATAAGATATTCGTTGAACAATAATTCAACTCGGAAAAACCACCTCGAGCAATATGATTTCCACGAAAACTCCATCTAAAATTAGCATCTTGAAAATATTTAATCAACTCACGTTTCTCGAGCTAAGAGAACTCCACTATAAGCAATCAGCTCAAATTATTGCAATTAAGAAGCAGGCAGATTCGCCGTAATTAATTCGTGAGAACTCCATTATCAACAACCATCTCAAATAAAAGCAACCAAGAAGCAGCCACCTTAAATCTCACAAACAATAGCAAAGAAAAACGTCTTGATTCAAAAGTAACCCAAGCAGATAGCTGAAGCTAATTCTCACTAAGGTATTCAATGGAATGATACAATAGCAAGCAAGCAGCTCAATAATGATTTCACCATTCCAAAGCCAAGCAAGCAGCACTAAGTAATTCTCTATACAACAATCAATGGAGTTAATTGAATTACTTCAAGCTACGAGCAGATCAAATAACAAGCAGCTCAAATAATAAACTGATCTCCACAGCAGCCACCTTAATCTCATCAACCAGGCAGCTCCAATTTGCATTAAACAATCGAAAATTACAACCATATTGAAGCAACCAGCAGAGCATTCATACCAAGCAGCTTAATTCAAGTATATATAACAACTGGAAAATAGTATAATAATCAACCAAGACTAATGTCAATACGTGAAAGAATTCTGTATTTCACAAATACTCCAGGCTTGCAATGTGGGGCTCGATTGCTGGAATCCAACAAATTCCAGATGAAAACAGAAGTTAAGCTTACATACATGAGGTAGCCAATTACGACCAGGGGTACGAAAGAAAACCGAACAAATAATCCAGAAATCACAAAGCCCGAAATTATTCTTCTTGGCCCGAATCACAAAAATGACGAATTGGCAGTAGCAAACTGAAATTAAACTCACCTCTCATCGATTTTAGTTGAAACCGACCAGAAAATCGAGCCCAAACTTGCTGGAATTTTCGGCCCGAGCTTGTTCTTGACGGCCCGAATCAAATACACGATGAACCGGCTGCTAGATTGTGAAATTGGCTTCGTAGATGATGAATAATTGATGCAAGGATCTGAAAACTGAAAGCAATCATCCAAAACAGCCTGAAATTGATGAATCGAAAATTGGGGATCTCTATCCTCCTTCGCACCAATTTTGAATCTTCCAAAATCGAGCTGAGTAATGCGAAATTGGAGTCGTGAACGGTGATTAAACACTACAAGGAGCAGAATAACGAAGCTAATTTGACGCAAAACGCCGTAAATTCGAAGAATCACGAAGAGGCCGAATTTGGTGAACTCTTGCCATCGAACGAAATCAGCTGTAGAATGTAAAATTGAAAGTATAGGAATGATCGTGATGGTGAGGGGAGTAAGCAGCAACAAGAAAATCAGAAATCCATCCACTAATGAGTGAGTTGTGGACGAATTAAGCTTTTAGTTGAGTGACAATTGCAAAAACCCGAAAATCTCACACAGCTAAGGTGTAATCGCTCGGGATTGATTTCTTGGTTCATTGTTTACAGAACGTTGAGCTCCTACGGCGTGTGAAGGCTCGCCACGATTGTACGTAAATCTCCTAGTAGTAGGCATATTTCGATCTAACACCCGAGTAGGCCCCACGGTGGGCGCCAATTGATTATACTGTATTTCGTTCAAGTTCAATAAGGAAAGTGGGGAATAACAATATATGGATCGAGCATGTGAAAACTGTATATTAATATTGGTGTTCGAATATAAATTACAAGGCAGGTCTACCCGAGCATTACGGGATGCCGTACTAACTAGGAAAGTAAATACAAAGAATAAACAACTGGTTCCTAATCCGAACAGTAGGTCCGAGCAGAAGGGATATCTTGGAAGTTGTGCCGTCCCTGATGTCATAAATGCGCCGCGTATGTATAGGAACAGTAATGGGCTAGCTAGACCATCCGTAGGAGAATAGCTCTCGGCCAGCTGTGTAAAGCTGTAGGTCGATCCCACAATAAATCCCGAGGAGACGAGTAGATCGGGAAGAAGGTCGGAGTACTTGATCGAGAGCTATCAGTCAGGCTTGATCGGAGAACCATGTTCTTCTGGTCGGTGAATACCATTCTGATCGAGATCGAGGCTGACCCCGAGCAGAAGGTATTTCCTAGATCGGCGTATGCGAAATACCCCTCATCACTGGGCCTGCGAGCCTTTATTTGGGCCTTTTTGTGCCAATGTAATAGATTAGGGCTTTACATTAAAATAGTTTAAGATGGAGGCCTATTACATGCAAGAAGGAAGCCCAGTGGAGAATGAAGGCCAAGTATGCTTGGTTATTAATGTAATAGCCTAGGCCCATTAAGAACCCATTAGATGGACCAATTGGGCCAACATTATTGGCTCAATGATGGCCCAAGCATAGGTGGCTCCCGATTGAAAACATATTGTGTTAGAAATGCATGCTAGGTTTATTTATTTATGTCTTATCTATTTATTGGTTCTATTATTTGGCTTGTATGGTGATGCGCGCTAGAATATTAGAACGTAAATAAGATAATTCATAATTGAAGCGGTGAGATCTCGAGAGAGTTTGCCTTAAACTTTCAAACCAGCAAATCCCCTCTTGAATTAAATATTAAGTCATATTGGGTTAAAATAAAATGAAGTATTTATATAAATCCAAGCCTTCCATCAATAGGGACTAGCGTATGTTGTCTACTTATCGATTAAGGTGATCCAGAGTCTGGCACCCGAGGCGAAGAAAGGGACAATATGTGAAATCTCTCGATTCTTGTTTATTAAATAAACTTGACAAGGGTGGGGACTGGTCGGGACATGTATAATCGACCGATAACCAGTTACGGGGATTTCATGACCGGGCCCGTTGCTCATCGAGATTGATTGGGTTAGACTTAACGAGTAGTACCACTCATGATGTAGCAGTGCTAGATGGGTGCGAAAATCGAGTCAAAATAGCTTGAAGGTTGTGTAGAGACACAATTGGCAATACGTATGCCTACCTGGGGAATTAGTTGTATGGCCACGAGTCGTGGGTGCAATTAATGTCCGCTGGGACGTCAAGACCTACTAGGAAATAGGATTTCCCGAACAATTGAAGGGGTAATTGTTTCGATAAAATAGTGGGAGAACTTTTACGATAGAAAGTCCAACCTTCTTAGATTACAAGTATTAATCATTAACTAGTCCTCTATATATTTGTCTTCTCTTTAAAATAGATATTAAGATATCTATAATTATCCATTTTTTACTATTTATCCTCGACTTATAAAATAACTGGATCAAAATATCGACTGGCTTAGAAACTTGAGGATTGTCCTCAATTCCGAAAGTCGGAATCATGTTCTTAATAACTAGCCTATGCCTGATGCACTTCCGAGATGAGTCTAAAAGGAGGAACGAATCACCCGTAGGGTATGGGAATATTAACGATCGTTTCCTCATATAAGCATCAAGATTGAACGAGCTAAAGAAGCGACATAGGAGTATGTCTGAAGCTTCTAAAACAAACCTCCACTTCAAAAGCTTGTTTTGAGGAGCAGTTTCGAATCGTTTGATTCGAGACCACTAAGGAGTTGTTTTAAAACTCGAGAATAAATGAAGGAGCTGATGTCAAAGTATCATTGTCCTTGTTTTTATCAATCTAGTTGAAAACTGGATCGATTAAACGTAGGCCTGCAAGTGATCTTAGCATTGACCTCCATTTAAATTCTCCTCCCGCTCATTCAAAATATTCGTGAAATACTCTGATCTTATTTGATAAGTTGATCACATTTCATGAATTAACCAAAGTATTGGTAAAAGGCAAATAGGATAAACCTGTCATGATCGTTTACACTTCATGGACTGCAAAGTCAAAGAAGAGTAATATGAAGAAGAAGTTGTTCTCTTCTAAAGCGACCATAAAGGTAGTCGAAAGAACGCAAGTAGTCTAAAAGTCGAATTATCCCACTGAATCTTAGAAAGGCACTGATTAGTTTAATTGATTAAAAGGTCTAATTAATTAAGCAACGTTTCTATTAAAGGGTTAATTGAAAAAGGAGATGAATCAATTAAAGAGTTAATTGAAAGGAAGCAAATTAATTGAATTAAACCGTTAACTCAATTCTATTAAGTTAATGTGCTTAGTTCAATTAATACCAAGATAATAATCCACAACTTTGGCACGCTAGACTTGGACATATCTCCAAGAGTAGGATTCAAAAATTGGTTTCTTCTAAGGCCCTTGAAGTATAGAACTTAGATGAACTTCCAACCTGCGAATACTGTCTCATAGGAAAGATGACCAAATCTCCCTTCACAGGGAATCAAGAGCGAACCAAATAACTTTGGATTTGATCCATACGATTGAATGTGGACCACTAAAGGTTAGTGTAAGAGGAGATTACTCATACCTCGGTTACCGTGTTATCCGTCAACTGTTAGATCAGTTTCAATCGTGTGCACGTAATTTACGGATTTCAAATTTTATCAATTATGTCAGACTAGGCGGGAAAGCAAAACATCACTAGTCCTTTTTATAAAAGCGTGTTTTCAGATATTACGTTTTTAACACTACACTGTTTATAAATTGACATAAGTAAACAGATGAGTAAAATAATACTTATCTGGCAGATGACTTGTCTGATACAATATATCACTAGTGAAAGCCAATATCTAGTGATCTTCCTTTGCTGTTTGTCAATCCAACAAGATAAATAATCTCCAGGTCTTCAAGAATTAAGAACAAATCTTCTGATTAAAACAACTTCAACTAACTGTCATTGAAGATTTCATCTTTAAAACAGGAGTACCGCTAGTCTTACACGTTCCCCCTGAATTCAAGAATCCATTAGGCAACTAGTCTGTTGTGAGTCAGTCTTCTTGAAGAAAGACATCAGTAAGCTGATGAACTTTAGTCTTCTGATAAGTTCCCCCTCAGCTTATGAATTCAATTTTAACAAGCCTAGTTTCACTCTTAGAGTAGAAAATCTTGCATCACTCAATGGTTTGGTGAAAATGTCAGCGATCTGATTATCTGTATGAACATATTCAATAATAACATTTCCTTTTTCAACATGGTCTCTGATGAAGTGATGTTTGATCTCAATATGCTTAGTCCTGGAATGACTAGTAATGTTCTGAGTAAGTGAGATTGCACTTATATTGTCACAGAAGATGGGTATTCCACCGATCTTGAGATTATAATCTTCTAGTTGATGCTTCAACCAAAGTATTTGTGCACAACATGCTCCAGCAGCAACGTATTCAGCTTCAACAGTAGATATGGATACTGAACAGAGTACATAATGTCTGGTCTGCTAGCTGTTAGATATAACAGTGACCCTATTGTGCCTCTATATTTGGTGATGTCAACTTGATGAGTGATATTTCGTATACACTATTTTAGGAAATACCTCAGCTCGAGATCGACCTCGATCCCGACCAGGAAGGCTATTTTCCGACCTGCAGAACTCAGTTCCCGATCAAGCCAGTTCGACGGCGCAAGGCCCTCTCTCTGATCTACTCCTCTCCTCGAAATCACTGTTGGGCCGACCCATGGGCCTAGACAGCTGGCCGAGACATATTCTTCTGCGGAGGGTCTAACTAGCTCATCATTGTCCTATAAATACCCAGCGCATTTATGATATCAAGCACGGCACGTTTCCCAGGTGCACTCCACCTCGGACGTATAGATCGGATTAGGACTAGCTTGCTCTTTTGTACTTGTCTAACTAGTTGTACGGCATCCTGTAATGCCAGAATAGACCTACTTTGTATATTGTAATTGGATCGGAATATCAATACATACCATTTATACTCTCGAACTTATTATTGTGTATGCTCTACTTTCCTATTTTACTCTAGTACGAAAAAGAGCATAATCAATTGGCGCCCACCGTGGGGTATGTTCGAGTGTTAGATCGAAAAAATGCCTACTACTAGGAGATACACGTACAATCGTGGCGAGCCTTCACATGTCGTTGGAGCTCAACGCTCAGTAAACAATGAACCTAGCAATCAATCCCGAGCGGCCCACCAGTCTGAAGTGTCGCCGGTCGACCCGCCTAATGATTTACCTATACATACGACAGTAGCTGATCTGCGATCTATTATTGGTACTATGTGTAGAGAATTTATGAACATTGAAATAGCAGATCGTGAAACCTTACCTGGCCAACAGCCCCCGGTTGACCAACCCACGGCTCGAGCTCCCGTTTCAAACCAGCAAAGGGAAAGGAGCGTTCGTCGATCTACTATGGGTGCTCCGTCAGATAACCCTTCCCGAGCAGCTCGAGCTAGAACTGTTGTCCGCTCAGGGCAACCATCTAGAACCGTTCGAGATCTAGAGGATTCTGTAGTCGGGGAGAGCCAGCCCGAAGCGATGGACAAGTTAAAAAAGCCGATTTACCGTAAAGTGACCGAGGCCGACTTAGAGAAGATCGTGCAAGAGAGGGTTGTTAAGGAGTTGAAGAAGGAAAAGCTGATTAAGGAAACTCGACAGGCAGATGTAAGGGCTCGGCGAGCTGAAGCTAAGGAGGATGGGGCTGTGATTCTCGAGGATGGTCGAGATAAGGAGTTAACTACGAATATCATGCGATGTTCACCTTTTTGTCAGGAGATTAGAGAGGCTCGAGGTACTGAAACTGTTCCGACAAGGTTACCGAGGTATAATGGAACTACTGATCCGGGAGAGCACATTAATAGGTTCATAAATGTGTTGAATTTGTATGGGCACTCAGAAGACTTCTGTTGCAAAATTATGGTCACAACCTTCGAGGGAATTGCATTGGACTGGTTCGAAAAATTGCCTCTGAATTCTATTTTGTCTTTCGACGAGTTATGCGATAAATTGAAGCACCAATTTGCGAGTCAAAGGAAACAAAGGTTACCAGCCAACCACTTGGGAACGATAAAGCAGTTAGAAGGGAAAACGCTGAGGTAATGGCTGGCTAGATTTAGTATCGAGCTTCGGAAGGTCGATACTCCTCAGATTGAAATTTTATCATCACTGATGTTTGAGCTAACCAGGAATACCAAGTTCGGGAACGCTCTTTGCCGAAAGCAACCAAAATCTTTTGAGCGAATCATGGAAATAGCTGAGAAATACATGATTCAGGAGGAAATGAACAAGTTGAAAAACACTAAGAATCCCAGGCCCCAGGTCGGAAAGAAACCTGACAGAGCCCCTATCCCGAAGCCAAGTGATTACGGAGGGTCAAACGGGTAGCGAAGAGGCTCAGTTTGGCAGAGACTTAACGTCTATAAACCTCAGGCTCCGACCCACAGATCTAATGTCTACGGTCGACCTGCTTCTCCAGAATTGGCTCCAAGGAGAGAGTCTGAAAAGAGTAGTTTCACCAAATTGAATACCTCGAGGGACGAAATACTAACCGTGCTCGAGGAAAGGAACTTGGTACCAGAGGCTCGGCGTATCACTCAGGCCAGGCCGGGGACAATGAATCATGATAAGTACTGCAGGTACCATAGGGCTCGGGGGCACAGCACCGAGGATTGTTTCCAGTTGAAACAGGAAATTGAGAAGTTAATTGCTCAAGGAAAGTTAAAAGAGTATGTGAGAAGGGGCAACCCAACAACCGGTTCAGATCAAGGAGTCCGCGGAAATTTTTTGAGCAACACCGTAACGATCAGCATCAGGTCGAGGAGCAAATTAACGGAGTAATAAACGTGATCGCGGGAGGACCCGCATGAGGGGATAGTAGAAATGCGAGAAAAAGGACAGCGAGGTCGATAAAGACTGGTGTCTCGACCGGAAATGAAATTATGTCCTTAGAGCCAGGCCCATCGATAAGTCAGATCATTAGTTTTACTAAGGCTGATAGGCAGCGCGAGGTAACTTGGGACACCAATGAAGATGACCTTGATTTCTCGATGGTTTTGACCCTAAAAATTGCCAACTTCGAGGTTAAGAGAGTACTGATCGACAATGGCAGCTCGGCAAACATAATCTCCTCTGAAGCCCTGGATCGAATGAATTTGCAACATCCACGTCTGGATCGGGTATCTACTCCGCTTATTGGTTTTGGTGGTTCTGAAATTGTCCCTCTCGGAACCATCCTTTTGAGCACCACCTTTGGGAGAAAGCCAAAGGATGTAACAAAGATGGTTTAAGTTCCTGGTTGTGAGTACTCCGTTTGCCTATAATGCTATTTTGGGAAGACCGGCGCTGAACATCTTCAAGGCGATCGTGTCAACTTACCATCAGAAGGTCAAGTTTCCCACTTTGGCGGGGGTCGGAGAGATGAGAAATGATCAGTGCTTGGCATGGGAGTGTTACAACACTTCCCTAACCATGAAGAAGAAAATCGAGCCTGTGCTACCCGCAAAACGGAAGTTGGTCGATGAAAAGGTATTTTCTGTATCTGATATACCTTTACCAGATTGCGAAAAGTTACAGGGAAAAAAGGGAAAAGAGGTAGATATGAGTATGCAGCCTCCAAATCATAAACAAGTGGCGTTAGTTCCTAGCTCCCTAGAGAAATTTACCAGGATCAGAACCGAGCTGAGTCAGGGAATGGAGACAATGTTGGTCAAATTTTTGAAAAATAATGCCGACGTATTTGCTTGGAGCTCCGACGACATTGTGGGGATTGACCCGCGAGTAATCACTCACTAGCTGAATATCGACCTTAAGGCAAAGCCAGTTAGGCAAAAGAAAAGGAACCATGGTCGGGAAATATATAAGATCATTAACGCCGAAGTGGATAGACTGTTAGCCGCTGGACAAATCAGGCTTTGCAATGTGGTGTTAGTATCTAAAGGAGACAAAGTAGACAACAAGTGGAGAATGTGTAATGATTTTACGGACCTGAACAAGCTGTGTCCGAGAGATCCTTATCCCTTACCACGGATCGATATGCTGGTCGATTCGACCGCTGGGTTCATATTTTTCAGCATGATGGATGCCTTCCAAGGTTTCTATCAAATCTTTATGAATGAAAGGGATCAGGACAAAACCGCCTTCATTACCGAGCGCGGAGTGTATTGTTTCATCGTGATGCATTTTGGGCTGCAAAACGCAGGAACGACGTATCAAAGACTTGTGAACATGATGTTCAAAGATTTAATCGGGGAAATCATGGAAGTATATGTTGATGATATGCTCGTAAAGAGCATGACCAAGGAAGACCAAATTAAGCACCTCGATAGATGTTTCGGGATATTGAGGAAATATGGAATGAAATTGAATCCAGCAAAGTGCACTTTTGGTGTGAGGTCGGGGAAGTTTCTTGGCTACTTGGCCCACGAACGAGGTATCGAGGCGAACTCTGAAGAAATCAGAGCTATTGCAGAGCTCAGACCACCAAGGAAACTTTCCGAGGTGCAGAATTTAGTCGGAAAAATTATATCTCTGAACATATTCATATCCCGTTCTGCGGATAAAAGCTTGCCTTTCTTTAAATTGTTGTGGAAATCTAAAAACTTCGAATGGAATGAGGAGTGTGGCAAAGCTTTTGAGGAGCTTAAGAAATACTTAGTCTCCCCACCAATGCTAGCGAAACCGGTCGAGGGGGAGCCTTTGTATTTGTATATAGCAGTGTCAGAAGAGGCCATAAGTTCAGTTTTGGTCAGAATTGAGAATTTCGACCACAAGCCGGTGTATTACCTAAGCAAGTTACTCCAAGGTGCAGAAAAGAATTATTTGGATATCGAAAAATTCGCATTGGCTCTGGTAATTGCTGCAAGGAAGCTAAGGCCTTACTTTCAGACTTATAAAATTATTGTTTTGACAAACCAGCCTTTAAGGCAGGTATTGTCAAAACCCGAGGCCTCGGGGAGATTGATTAAATGGGCAGTGGAACTAGGGCAGTTCGACATCGAGTACCAACCCCGAACGGCGATCAAGGCACAGGTCCTTGCCAATTTTATTGCAGAATCAACGGGAATGGAATCACTCGAGCAGTCAGTTCCCGAAGTTAACTTGGTGGCAGAAGTTCGAGAAAAAATCTAGTTAATGCACGTCGATGGTTCATCGACTAGAGAAGGTGGAGGGGCCGAAATTCACTTTCAAGGCCCTGAAGGGAAGGACCTTAGTTATGCAATTACTTTGGATTTTGTGGTGACAAACAATGAAGTGGAATATGTGGCTCTGATCGCGGGATTAGAAATTGCAATAAGGGCAAACATTAAATCTCTTACCGTATTGACCGACTCCGAGCTGATACATAGTCAGGTGAAAGGGGTGTATGAAGCGAAAGAGGTCAATATGGTAAAGTACTTAAAAAGGGCAAAAGATCTAGTTTCAAAACTGGATAAATTCGAGATTCAAGCTATCCCTCGAGAGGAAAACTCTTGGGCGGATTTGCTGTCAAAGTTTACAGGTTCGATGGACGGACAAAAAGAGAGGGTAATAACTTGGTTGTTGTCTAATACTCCAGCAATAGACTTGAACGTGTCTCCGAGCTCGGAAATCATGGAGATAGATACTCAAGGGCCTTCATGGATGGAACCTTTAAAAGCTTATCTAAAGGAGGGTGTCTTACCCGAGGAGCCTAACGAGGCTCGGCGAGTAAAGTATCGAGCTCCAATGTGTGTTTTGGTCGAGGACCAGTTGTACAAGAGATCTAGCTCGGGGACTTTGTTGAAATGTGTACCCGAAAGTCAGTATAATTTTATCTTGAAGAAAATTCATGAAGGTGAGGCTGGCAGCCATTGCGGCGCTAGAGCATTAGCCTTAAAGTGTTCCAGGACTGGCTATTATTGGCCTACTTTGATCACGGATTCTATCGACTACGTCAAAAAATGCCACCACTGCCAGATTTATTCAAACTTGATACATCAACCTACAGAACAATTGCACTTGATTCCGATCTACTGGCCATTTGATAAATGGGGAATTGATATCGTTGGGCCTTTCCCAACTGCTAGATCGAGGAAAAACTATGTCTTGGTTGCCGTTGAATACTTTAGCAAGTGGGTAGAATGTATTGCACTAACCAAGATTACTCAGTTTCAGGTTATAAACTTTTTGTGGAAGAATATCGTTTGCAGGTTCGGGATACCGAGGGTATTTATCTCCGACAACGGAACCCAGTTCGCAGGTAAGCAGATTTTGGAGTGGTGTGAAAAATTTGGAATCCAACAAAATTTCACCTCAGTCGGCCATCCCCAAGCAAACGGCCAGACCGAGGTCACCAACAGGGAAATTGTCCGATCACTTGAAAAGAGCTTAACTGAAGCGAAGGGAAAATGGTTAGATGAGCTTCCCGGGGTCATTTGGGCGAATAAAACTTCGATTAAATCGGCTACTGGAGAGACTCCTTTCTCCTTAATTTACGGTTCGGAGGCCGTTATCCCGATCGAAACCTTGGTGCCATCACCAAGAGTTATATCTTATGATCCCGACCTAAATCAATCATTGAGGGAATTGGATATCGATCATGTAGATGGCAAGCGTGACCGAGCAAGTTTGAAAATCCAAGCTGCTAAGTCTAACATGGAGAAAGCTTATGATAAGAAGGTCAGAGTAAGAACTTTTAAAGTGGGGGACTTGGTCCTCAAAAAAGTGGATGTATCAAAACATGTGGGAAAACTTCAACCGAACTGGGATGGCCCTTAGGTCGTGCAGGAGATCGGAAAGAAGGGATCCTATTAAATTGCTCACCTTAACGGTGAAACTTTGCCAATAAGCTGGAATGCAGTTAACCTAAGAAAATACTATGGAAGATAGTTGTAATCATTTTCTATTTTTGTAATTTCTGTTTTTGCAATTCTGTTTATTCCAAGTGTAAGCACAATCAATGAAGTTCCCCTTTTTGTTCCGACCGTGTTTCGAGTACCCTGCTGAAGAGAGAGCAAAATGTCTCGACTGAGGGTGAAAGTTGTTGTTATACCCCTCAGCTCGGAAAAAGGAGTGCTCATAAAAAAAAAGGAAAAAAAAGGAAGAAGAAGGAAGAAAAGAATGCAAATTGTCTCGACTGAGGGTGAAAGCCGTTGCTATGCCCCTCATCTCGGAAAAAGACTTGCATAAAAAAGCAAAATGTCTCGACTGCGGGTGAAAGTTGTTGCTATGCCCCTCAGCTCGGAAAAAGACTTGCATAAAATTCCTTCCCAAGTTAATTGATTATTTTTAAGATCAAGTTCTGCTCGAAGTAAATTTCTCAGACTTAAGTCATTATTTCATGTGAATATCTTACTTGAGTTTTTTCCAAGATGGTTATCGATCGATGATTCTCTTGTTGCAGATTGATTTCAGGTTGGAAGTAAATCCAACATTAGGTTCGGATTTTTGAGATCTTTCCAAAATATGATAATGTTTATCGAGCAAGAAATTACAAGCCGGAACTGTCATAAAATAACTGGACGAGAGATAAATTGCCAATATTTTAAGTAAAACATGAAGAAGTGTTTTATTTATAAATTCCGAACAAGATACAAAAGCTCAACAAGATACAAGGAACTACAATTTTATTGATAATTCTCGAACGGATTACAAAGTTCATGAGTACATTTTCGAATAAAATCCTATTACAACTACTATGCCCTATTCTAAGGTCTTCGAGCATCCTTTAGTGTCATCGACGACAAGCAGAGGCAAGCATCCGATGAGTGCACCACAGTTTGTGTGACAGATCGGTTGCCCGGTAGACTTGTAAAAAGCAATCGAGCTAGCTATGTTTATCGTCTAATGATATCTGGGTTTGAAGTGAGGCAGTATGAATTGCAGAACCACTTTTTCTGCTTATCTTCATACTTTCTCCAGCCTTCTTGCCACCAGCTGAGCCCGATCACTTCCCCGAGGCAGCAGGTAAAGCGAAAATTTCTCATTTTAAGATCCGAAAGCTCAACCTAGAGCTACCACACTTCAAGATCTTAAAGAAGTTGGTGCTCAAGATCGATCTTCCTTTTAATCGACTGTCCAGCTTTCCGCCCTCGGAGAGACCATTCGAAATCCGCAATGCTAACCCTGCCCAAAAAACCCGAGCAAGGGTCGGCCACTTGTCGGTATTTCGAAGGGAGATCCCATTTTCAGGGATCGGAGACCCCACGGTATTTGAGAGGCCATTTTTTTCCGATTCCACCCATACCAAAGAAAGCATTAAAGTGTTTGTAAGCTCGAAAGAAAGTTCGAAGTCGAATTTCGAAGACTTGAACAGAAATAAGGGAGGCCCCGAGCATGGTCCTCGGATAACCCATTCTCATACAGAAAAGTGAAAATTTTTAACTGAGCAAAGTACTCCTTTTATAGTAAATGAATTGGACGATCGACGGTCATTATTCAACGGGATTTAATGGCCCAGATTAAGGCATTTATCACGGGTGACTGTTCCGCTTCCCAAGGCTTAGGTACTGTTTGGTCAGAATGACCTTGTAATTTTGCTGAAAATGGGGGAATACTATGACTCGGTCAGATCTTTGATGCAGGAAGTTTTCCATTTTTTCGTTCAAATCGGAAATTCAATAAAAAGCAACTCGAGCGGAAAAGTTTGGGTTTTCCTATTTTTCACGACGAGATATGTGCGCACGTACAAAAATATCGAACAGCATGGGTTTAAAGAAGTTTTAAGGAAATATAAAATTTCCGAGCAAAACACATCATTATTTAAAGGAAGATAGAATTTATTTGTCCTCAACAAATAACGATACAAAAAGGGAAAGATAAAGTTACAACAATTGAACGAGCAGGAAAAATAAAATTACAACGAAAGCTAAAGTCCCTAGATCAACTTTTTCTCAACTAAAATATTGTGGAGCTCGGCGCTGCAGGCTTCATAACCTTTATTATAGGCCTCTTGCTCCCGCCGCTCGGAATCTTTCTTCTCCTACTCGACGATGGACCTCAGCTTGTCCAACTCCTTGCTCAATTCCTCGTGGACTTGGCTCTCCTTTTGGTTTACAACCTTCTCCTTCTCAGAGGCCAGCTTCTGCTCGATAGCTCTAGCTTCCTCAAGAGACCTCTCCAAGGCGACCTTTTGTTTCTCCAAGTCGAGGACTAAGGCAGCACGCTGCTCGGCCACGAGCTCAACTTGCAGTCCGACCTACGTAAGATTACAGAAGAAAGATTGTGAAAAAAAAAAAAAAAAAAGAAGAGAAGAGAAGAAAATATATATATGACTGTAAGGCTCACTTGAGTAAGTAGGTCGGATCTCGATTGCACAATCTCCCGAGCACTTTTTCCTCTTCGTCGTTCCTACTCGGCTACCTGAATACTACTCAGGGCAATATCCCAACAGTTCGGAGGCGCGCTCCCAACCACGACCTTATTTTTCAGCTCCTCAAAAATCGCAGTCAAGGTGCGAGTGGCATCGAAGATGGAGCTGGAAGCCTCAGGATTCTTACCTGACGAATAAGGGATCTTCCCATCAATGGGAGGGTCATATATTTTGACCTTTTTATGAGGAGGCTCGAGATTGACGTTCTTGGCAGCCTCAGAAGCCAAAATATTTTTACCCAACGACTTCTTCTCCCCGGCCATTTGGATTAAAGTCTGGGTCGGAATCAGATCCTCCGGACGATATCTCCTATTCGAGGCAAGCTCAGAATCACCAGAGTTGACTTGCTCGCCAGGACCTTTACCGGCCTGCATTTTCACTTCGGAGTTGGTTTTCGCTCCAGAAGGGGAGTCCGCTATATGTATAACCGGCTCTTTCTCGACCCGGACAGGTTCGGAGTTCGATGAAGAACCAGCCTTGGTTTTACCACGCTCGGCTTTAGAATCCTTTGGGATCTCCTTCGAGGCCTTGGGATCCTTAGACTTAGATTTAGGAGCCTTGTCTTTTTTGGCCTTATAAAGTTGGGTAGGATCGATTTTGGAACCTATTAAATCTTCCATGGTTGGGTACTTAAAGAAGAAATGGCTCAGATTAAATTATCGACTTGTGAGCTCCGATGTGAGAGATTTGGGATTCAATGATACAATTTGTATTTGTTTTTCGTGTATTTATAAGAAAGAGAAAAGTTGCTTTTGGGGACCCAACAGTCGCGAATTTCAAGTTTTTCCGATCTTTATGCTGAAGATCGATTATTGGTATATTTTATCTACTAAGAAAATTTGAATTCCCCTTCGTTGCGTCCTTTATTATTGATGTTCCTTCCGAGCTGCGTGCAACTTACAAAGATTATTGTCTAAGTTAAGTTATACGGTAGTGCCCGATGTGAATTTAACGACAAAATTTGGCACTTGTCACAGAGAAAAGATGGTTTATAAACAAGCAAAAGGCTTACATTGCTAATAAAAGAAAATCCTATTTCTACCTATTACAAATTTTATCTAAGGGTTTGGATTCTCCTCATCGTCCTCGCCCTCGCCGTCGGAGCTGTTCTCGATATCGACTTTCTCATCTTCAGAACTCTCTTCAGAACTATCTTGATCTTCAGAACTCTCTTGGTCGCCATCTTCTGAACTTGAGCTCGTGCTAGATGCTTCCAGTTCCAACAGGTCGGGATTTGGCATAGGAACCCCGAACTCTTACACCAAAGGAGCGAACTCACGTGTCTCCCAAGCTTTGGAACTCGAGGAGGAAGCTTGATAGTCTTCTCCATCCCTATTCTTCAGAATGTTCATGTGATTCACATACTCAGCCATCTTGTCTGGAATGACCTTTGCAGCGATCAGCTGTTGAACCCCTTTGTAGAAAGTGGTTTGAAGAATCCCACCAACCCTTTTCCGAGCAGTGGCATCTAGTGCGGGAGATTCCAGAAACTCCCTTATCGAGCTCAGGCGTGATTCCTCTTTACCGCGCTGGTAAGACTGCTCAGAATCCGCCTTGGTCTGTGCGAGTTCCTATTCGAGCCTTTTGACCTTATCCTCGAGCAGGCTCTTCTCCTCAACTACTTTCACTAAGCTCTCCTCGACCGAGGGAGTATACTTAGCTTTGGAATCAGCCAATTCTTTCTGAACCGCGTCGAGTTGAGTTCGAAGTCTGGCTTCTTCGAAGAGAGAATTTTGGAAGGCTTTATGAACTCGATCTGACTCATCCTCCAAAAGTGAAGTACGATTTAGTTGAGTAAGGAAGTAATCTCCAGCCTGTAAAGGGATAACAGGAAACAGTGAATATCCTGTATAATAAGACAAAGTTATTGTTCCAGTGAAAAATGTTGTACCGCCTGATGTGCTCGAGCGAACCGGCCTAGAATGTCGAGGTCATCATGAGCCAAAAGCTCTTCCTGGTCCTCGGCAAAGCGTCCCGCCATAAAGACTTTGATCGATTTGTCATAGACATTCTCTCCGTTGGGGCCGTGGTCTCTCAAAATAGATCCTTCCTCGGGATAACCAGCCGCTCTGTGACCCTTGAGCTGGTCCTCGATAAAATCCACCATATCAGGCTTGGATCGACCTTAGCGATGGGAGAGAGTTCTATTGTTTCGACCCCATAGTTCCTTCTTCCTTTTCGCTTCGGGGGCCGCGCTGTAATGATTTTCCCTGGCTCGCCTCAGACGGGTCTCCTTTCCCTTCATTTTCTTCATTGTAAACAAGCTATACCCCTAACCCCGATGACGAGGAAGGGCCTACTCGACCTAAGGGAGGAGCCATTTGTAGCGGCTCGGCATCTTCAGGCTCTTCATCTGTTTCGAATCGAGCAGCTTGAGAAGGGTTGTGCCTGATGGGGTTTAACTTGCCTTCTCGGTCCGGGTCTTCTTCGAGGTAGAAGCAATAATTCTACCGACTATGGAAGCTCGGTAACTCTCTACCATCTCACCTGATGAAAGTAAAAGTGGTGTCAAGGAACTAAGGTTTTAAAATGTTGGGAATGCCCCGGTTGTCAAAACAACGAGAGTGCGGAATTTAAAATTTTTCCGAGGCACCCCAGCACACCCAAGATATATTTTCCACCTTATGTATGCGAAAAGGTTGAATCAAACAATCTACAATAGATAAAAGAAGGAGATATGCGATTTTTACCTCACCACAGGCAAGGTGGTGGCAACCTCCGACTTTTTGCTGATTCACAACGAGTGATCCAATTGTCTCAACTCCAGAGTGTATCCACACCAATTGGATTGTAGCAACACCTTCTATTCACAGACTACGAACTAGAGATAGAAGGCTGTCAATGGAGGAAGAAACATATCTAGATTCAGATCTAGATCCAGCTATGGAAGAACACAGAGAGAGGGGGCGGCGCTGTGCAGGGGCAGCTAGGGTGTAGGGGGCGGCTAGGGTTTTGTCTGCAAGAGTGAATTCTTCAAGTGTGTGGAAGAGTTGTGAGGAGATATCTATTTATAAGAGAAGAATCCTTCTCTTTGTAGATATCTCTTTCAAGATCTTTTCCTTATCTTATAAGGAAACAAGATATACACATATATCTTCTTGATATACACATATATCTTCTTGGATCCTCCTTGTCATACAAGAAAACAAACTCTCCCTTCTTATCCTCAGCCAAAATTGCCCCACCCTTATCTTGCAAGACTTCTTCTGGGCTTTTAATTAAAAGGCCCATGTCTTGCAACTTAATTTAATTAACCATTAATTAAATCAGCCCAATTAATCCAATTAATTATTATCTCTCAATTAATTAACACTTTAATTAATATTTAATTAATTAGACCATCTAATTAATTATCCTTCTCATTGAATTAACACTTTAATTCATTTAATTGATTTAACTCCCTTAAATCAAATATTTCCTTTTATGACTGTCACCGTCCAATTGTATTGTGTGTGACCCTCTAGGTTCACCATCAATTGGCAGCAGGCTCACGAACCCTTCGTGATTTAATTTATGAGCAATTAAATGCTCCGATCAATTAAACCCTTTTAATTGACCACTCCAGAATTAATCTCCCTTATTAATTCAGGAGTACCCACACTTCATGGTCGATGTCTAGCCACAAGCCCATCAAGCCCAACTTCAGGTGAATTGATATTTGTGAACCTCACCTCTTATAATTACCATGTACATACGGTCCTTCTATCGACTTAATTTCCCGATTGAGACCTAGGGTGTGTGAATTGATCGGCACCTCTAATTATCTCAATAACTATACTTTCTAATTCAGGATAATAATCCAGTGTGACTGCTAAATTTGGAAACCCCTTTCCAAATCCGTCACCGACCGTGATCACGGGTTTCTCGGATCTATTATCTAAGAATCGTATAGGAAATTCTCTCGTCCGTTACGACGAGTTGGTAGATTCCATCTTGGTACTAACCACTCGCGTACACAACTATAGGCACCCAACTTAGGCACATTATGGTCAGGCTACGTGACCAGTACCTAAATCTAAGTACATATACCCATGCACCGAATTCGCCCTAGCACCTCAAGTCTAAGGACTAAATCGTACACTATAATAAGTCTTGAGAAACATCCCATCACCGATATGCGTCATGCGCTTCCACAATGGGTTTCTCTGTTCGGGTCGTTCGATGCGTTCGATCCCGTATCGAACCACCTACTCATATGCACTGACATCAAATGTCTTGTTCATGAAACTCTACAAATTCACTCCAAGTGAATCATGCATATTCATACAAGTCTTGGCGATTCCTTCAATACCCCGTCTCGTTCGGAATCTATGACTTGGAACGGGTTTTAAGATCACGACCTTAGAGACTGTTTCATGATTGCACTCAATACCGAAGTGAATCGTCCCATAGTCGAATGTGATCTAAGGATTTCATCCAATCGCTTAAATGTATTCGCGAGAGATGAATTTGACCATTGTTTATTCTATACAGTTATAAATAAACGTGCGTATTATTCATAAAAATCGAAGATTGTTTATTACAGAATAGACCTAATACAAGCTAAAGAGAATTGGCTTGCTGGGCACTATCCTATCATAAAATGAAATGATATGTGTGAAGTCGGGAAATATCTTACTCAAGGATCGGGGATCTGCAGTGACCCCGAGATCGAACGTCACCTTGCTAAGCCCTGCTTTCCTCAGAATTGGCTCCAAGATAAGGAAAGTCGACTGGTAGAGGTCGGAATGCATAGAAGCAACAATATAATCGCGGATACCCCACTTAATCTGGCCCATAATCTCGCGTTTGCCATATACCCAATCACGCTGGCCTTTAACAAAGAAAAATCCTTTCTTCCAGTCCAGGGAGTTGCTAGAAACGATCGTGGATAAAACCGAGTGGTTCAGGCATTGGGAGAAATACACAAACCCCGCGTTAGAAGCTGGGCAGTTGCTGATTTTGAAAAACTGCCAAAAATTTTGGAAATTGGCAGGTTTGTTCTTGGCCTTCATCAGGACACTGAAATTGATCAGGTACCCAATGGAGTTCGGAAGAATCTGGTGCAGGAGCTAGAGAGAATATATCCAAAACGACCTCGAGCAATGGGGTGAAAGGAATCCGCAGCCCATAGGAGAACTGTTTAGTGTAGAAGGCTCATTGACCCGTTGGGAAGAGGCCGGGATAACCAACGAGTAACCTTCTGGGAGAAATTTTCCTATTTCTGCCTCAAGTTCAGCCCTGCTCTCGATTGGATCGTAAGCACAAACAATCTCGTCGACACGTTTCTCGGTTTTTTGAAGTCGCCCCGTGGCGTTCGACTTCTTCGAGATAGCGCCCAGATCGAGGATTCTCATATAGGTGTTATTTCCTATCGAGTATCTCATTATCTCGTGCTCTCCCAGCACTTCGGTCGAAACGTCATCGCTACCAGACTCCACATTTGGTTCCCCCTCTCCCTCGCGCTCGATGTCGGGCTCTGCATTCTGCTCTCCGTCCCCTCCGAGCTCCGCATTTTGTTGTCCAGAAGTTCCCTCGCCCTTATCCGACTCTAAGACCTTTATATCCTGGTCGATAACTCTATTCACTTCGTCCGGGGAATCTCCCGTCGGTTCGTATGTATTTATGAGATGGCTGGTGGATCCTAGATCGGACTCTGATCTCGGAAGAATTATCATCTGGTTCTCTGTGTTTTCGGTGTTAGACATTCTAAAAAGGATTATTGTGCTGGTCGATGAATAAGAAAAGGATCTCTGTGTTTTTATCGATATGAGTACTCCGATCTGCGGTAATCTCTGAAGCAGTACTCGTCTCGTCAGGTCAACGCATATATATAAAGGTTAAAAGGATAAATTGCAAATTAAACCCCGAGTAACCGCGACGGTTAAGCTTCCTCTCAGTAAATTCAAAAATTATCTTTCCAATAATGGCATTTCCGGTCCAAAAGTTTTGGGAATGTGGTTGTTAAGCTTGAATTTTTCAGGATTGATACCATTGTCTTCCGAGGATATGCACTATTTTTCCCTCGCTCGGTTTTTATCCCCCTGAGTTTTTCCGAGTAAGGTTTTTAATGAGGTATATCCGACACAAGACCATCCAAGACCCGATCTGTATTATGTATTACACCGAACTTCAGGTATTGTAGTACCGTGTAAATCACCGAAGTGAAACTCTCAGATCGAGAATGCCGCTTTTCTATTTGAAGAATCTCAGCGTTCCAGGGCTCCTCCAAAGAAGATGTGCACTTTATTTCCCTAGCTCGAATTTTGTCCCACTGGGTTTTTCCGAGTAAGGTTTTTAATGAGGTATATCCAAGTTTTTACTATGATGTTGTGTTTACTTCTCCGAGCTTCAGCACCACTTACGCTCAAGAAGTGGGGGAGTATTGATGAGGGATATTTCGTATACACTATTTTAGGAAATACCTCATGTTGGTCCCAAGTGATCAGATGAGGTCTAGAGGGGGGTGGGGGGTGAATAGACCTCTTAAAATTCTATCTTTAAAAATCTCTAACTTTTTTCTTTCAGCAGACTATGATGATCAAGAATCGTAAATACACTAAGCTGATCTCGCACAATGTTGGTGTTATTTAGAGAAGTTTTGAAGATGACAAAAAGGGTATAATAGTCAAGAAGGCTAAATTGGAAGTCATCAACTAAGAACTAAACATCTTAGTGAAACCTATCTCATGGTCTGGAAGGTAAGTGACTGAATCAGTAAAGTGGAATATCAGATGGACATTATCAGCCGAGTCAAGCTAGATGTGTTCATTCTTGAATCAACCGAGAAGCCATCAGCCGAGTGATCAGTAGAGTGATCATCAGCAGAGTATTTCCACCAGCAGAGTGAAGACGGTCAGGAAGCCCAACGGTAACGTGCTGAAAGCTGAGTGCATTAAATGTGACTGACATAAAGTAGATATCCGTACAACAGAGTGTACAGAGCAACAGTTGCAGGGAGCCGTTCCGTAATTTAAGGACCAGTACCCGAGGACTGTAGATTTCTGCTGCATCCTCAACGGGCAGAAATTCAAATCCGAGGAGTATAAATAGAAGACAAACTGAAGATCGAAAGAGAGACTTGCACAAATCAAGATCACATCCCTAGAACAAGATCCATCAGTTGAGTCGTCTGACATAAGCAAAGTCATCTGTTGACGAAGCTGTTTGTTGAAGAACAAAGATCAAACGTTGTCTGTCTAAGTGACTTTCAACTGAGAAAAGAAAGGAGTGTATATCCATCTGTGTGAAGTGATATAGCTTCCTAGTGTAGGTTTTCTGAGTGATCTCCTATACTGAAAATAGCGTGAGGAGTGTAGATCCGTCTAAGTGAGTGGTCTAGCTTCAGAGAGTAGGATTTCTGTGTGATTTCTTACAGCGCACTTGTGGCTTTTCATTTGTTGAATTGCGCAAGCATTGTATACTGTTAACTTAGTGTTTTCTAGTATAACCCAAGATCTGAGTTGACTAAAGGATTTTTATCCATATAACCACTATAAAAATTCCTTGTGTTTGATTACTTGTTTTATCTTGCATACCTTCATAAGTAAACAAACTACTTTGAAAGAATATTTATAAATTGAGGAATTTATAAAACAGGGGTTAAACTTTGAAAGATAAATTTGTTTGAAAAACATACTTGATAAATCCGCTGCGTACAAGTTTTGAAACTCTGAGTTATCTGAATCAGATTAGTGAAATCAGATGAGTGGTCAACTCTGCTGATAAAGCTTTGTGCGCAATCAGCTTAGTAGTCTTACAATTCAGATCAGATAAGTCTGCTGATAGAAAAGTTAGAGAAAAAGTTTTAAAGTTTAGAGGTCTATTCACCCCCCCCCCCCCCCCCCTGTAGACCTCATTGACCACTTTTGGGACCAACACACAAAGCTTTGAACATCAAAGTTGACCACTCTTCTGATTTTACTTAGCTGATTTTAAGAAAATCAGAGTTTTAAAATAACTAACTTGCAGCGAATTTATCAAGTTGATTAAGCTCTTTTTCGTTGGGATACAAATATAGGAAGTCGAGCCAAACAATAAATAAGTCAAGTAGATGGTGAATGTATATTAATAATCATATCAAACACAGCTTACAAAATAGGTCTATTCGGGCGGTATTGGATGCCGTAAAACTAGCTAGATCAAATACAAAGTTAAGCGAGATAAAGCCTAATCCGAACTCTAGGTCCGAGCTGGAGTGTTTTTTGGAAAACGTGTCCCCCTGATGTCATAAATGCGGTGTTATTTATAGGAACAGTGATGGGCTAGCTAGACCCTCCGTAGGGGAAGATATCTTGGCCAGCTGTCCAGGTCTGTGGTCGGGCTCATGATAAATCCGAGGAGTTTAGTAGATCGGAAAGAGGAATCCCGAGCTATCAGTCTGACTTGGCTGGAGACTTAGTTCTTCTGGTAGCTTGTAATTTTATGCAGGCTCGTTCACGCTTGCCGTCGGCAAGATCGACGTCCATCTCTCGCAATGAATGGTTCTGATCGGGATCATAAGATTCGACCCTTGGTGAAGGTACCAATGTCTCAACCGGTATAACAGCCTCCGACCCGTAAACCAATGAGAAAGGAGTTTCTCCTGTAGCGGATTTTACCGAGGTTCTATTCGCCCAAATGACTCCAGGTAGCTCATCTAGCCATTTTCCCTTTGCCTCGGACAGGCGCTTTTCGAGTGATCTGACAATCTCCCTGTTGATGACCTCGGTCTGTCCATTTGCCTGGGGATGCCCGACCGAGGTGAAATTCTGCTGGATTCCAAACTTTTCGCACCACTCTAATATCTACTTTCCAGCAAACTGCGTTCCGTTGTCGGAGATGAGGATCCTCGGTATCCCGAACCTGCAAACAATATACTTCCAGAGAAAATTTATCACCTGAAACTGAGTAATTTTTGCTAATGCAATGCATTCAATCCATTTACTGAAGTACTCCACAGCAACCAAGACATAATTTTTTCTCGACCTAGCTGTTGGGAAAGGTCCCACGATATCGATACCCCACTTATCGAAGGGCCAGCAGATCAGAATAGAGTGCAACTGCTCGGCGGGTTGATGAATTAAATTAGAATAGATCTGGCATTGATGGCATTTCTTGACATAGTCAATGGAATCCGAAATTAAGGTGGGCCAGTAGTAGCCAGCTCTTGAGCACTGTAAGGCTAATGCTCTTGCTCCGCAATGGCTTCCAGCTTCACCCTCGTGAACTTCCTTTAAGATAAGATCAAACTGACTCTCGGGAATGCATTTCAACAAAACACCCGAGCTGGACCTCTTATAAAGCTGGTCCTCGATCAACAAATACATTGGAGCTCGATATCTAATTCTTCGTGCTTCATTTGCTTCTTCTGGTAAGATACCATCCTTCAGATAAGTTTTCAAAGGCTCGAACCATGTTACCTGCTGAGTATCTATCTCCATGACTTCTGAGTTTGAGGATATGTTCAAATCTATGGCGGGAGTGTTGGACAGTAACCAAGTTATCGTCCTCTCTTTTCGTCCATCCACCGATCCAGTAAATTTGGACAACAAATCTGCCCAGGAATTCTCTTCCCGAGGGATAGCATGGATTTCGAATCTACTGAACTTTGCAACCAAATCTTTTACTTTTCCCAAATATTTGATCATGTTGAATTCTTTCTCTTCATAAACCCCTGTTACCTGCCTATGTATCAGCTCGGAATCAGTTAGCACGGTGAGGGACTTAATGTTTGCTTTTAAAGCCATCTCTAATCCAGCGATCAGAGCTTCGTATTCTGCTTCATTATTTGTTACTGCGAAATCCAAAGTGATCGCATAGTTAAGGTCCTCCCCTTCTGGGCCTTGAAAGTGAATTCCGGCCCCTCCGCCTTCTCTAGTCGATGAACCGTCGACATGCATCACCCAACATTTCTCCTGCACATCTAGCACCAGGTTAACCTCGGTAACAGGTTGTATGCTTGAACTGACACCTGTCGACTCTGCAACGAAATCTGCAAGGACTTGGGCTTTGACTGCTGTTCGAGGATGATACTCGATTTCAAACTGACCGAGCTCTACCACCCACTTGATTAATCTCCCGGACGTCTCTGGTTTTGATAGAACTTGCCTTAGAGGCTGGTTTGTCAAAACAATAATTCTGTAAGTCTGGAAATAAGGCCTCAGTCTTCGTGCGGCAATAACCAGAGTGAGTGCGAACTTCTCGATCTCTAAGTAGTTCTTCTCCGCCCCTTGAAGCAACTTACTTAGGTAATACATAGGCTTGTGCTCGGAATCTTGAATTCTCACTAAAACTGAACTTATTGCCTCGGTCCATACCGCTATGTACAAGTACAAAGGCTCCCCCTCGACCGGTTTTGCCCACATAGGTGGGGAGACCAAGTATTTCTTAAGCTCTTCGAAAGCTTTATCGCATTCCTCATTCCACTCGAAGTTTTTTGATCTCCTCAACAATTTGAAGAACGGCAAACTCTTGTCTGCTGAGCGGGATATAAACCTGTTTAATGATATTATTTTTCCGATCAAACTTTGCACTTCAGAGAGCTTTGTTGGTGGCTTTAGTTCGGCTATAGCTCGGATTTTCTCTGGGTTTGCTTCAATGCCGCGCTCGTGGACCAAATACCCAAGGAATTTTCCCGATCTCACCCCAAAACTGCACTTAGCAGGATTTAGTTTCATCCTATACTTCCTTAAGATTGCGAAACATTTGTCAAGGTGCTTTATATGGTCTTCCTCGGTCATACTCTTCACAAGCATGTCATCGACATAAACTTCCATAATTTCACCAATAAGATCCTTGAACATCATGTTCACGAGCCTCTGATAGGTTGCCCCGGCATTCCTCAGTCCGAAAGGCATTACTATAAAACAGTACACTCCACATTCGGTGATGAAGGCTGTCTTGTCCTGATCTCTTTCATTCATAAATATTTGATAAAACCCTTGGAAAGCATCCATCATACTAAAGAAAATGAACCCAGCGGTCGAGTCGACCAGCATATCGATCCGTGGTAAGGGATAGGGGTCCCTTGGGCACAACTTGTTCAGGTCGGTAAAGTCATTACACATTCTCCATTTGCAAAGCCATTCTGTAAACGTTATTTCCCGAATCTGTTTTGCGGCCAATAATCTATCCACCTCGGCATTGATGATTTTGTCCTTTTCTCGCCCATGATTTCTCTTCTTTTGCCTAACTGGCTTTGCCTTAGGGTCGATATTCAGTGAGTGAGTGATCACTCGAGGGTCGATCCCTACGATGTCGTCGGAGCTCCAAGCAAAGACATCGGCGTTATTTCTCAAAAATTCGATCAACATAGCCTCCATTCCCTGACTGAGCTCGGTCCCGATCCTGGTAAATTTTTCGGGAGATCCAGGGACCAAGTTTACTTTTTTATGGTTTGGAGGTTGCACGCTCATATCGATCTCTTTCCCTTTCTTTCCTTGTAATTTCTCGCAATCTGGCAAAGGAAGGTCGGAAACGGAGAAAACCTTCTCGTCTTCTAATTTCCTCTTAGAGGGCAAAATAGGCTTGAACTGCTTTTTTATGTTTAGGGACGTGTTATAACACTCCCATGCCATACACTGATCGTTTCTCATTTTCCCGACTCCCGCCAACGTGGGAAACTTGACCTTCTGATGATAATTTGACACGACAGCTCTAAAAATGTTTAAAGCCGGTCTTCCCAAAATAGCATTGTAAGCAAAGGGGGTACTTACAACCAAGAATTTTATCATCTTCGTCACATCTGTCGGTTTCTTGCCCATTGTGGTGCTCAGGAGGATGGTTCCTAGAGGGACGATTTCCGATCCACAAAGCCAATAAGCGGAGTAGACACCCGATCCAAGTGTGGGTGTTGCAAATTCATTCGATCGAGGGCTTCAGAGGAGATTATGTTTGCTGAGCTGCCATTGTTGATCAGTACTCTTCTGACTTCGAAATTAGCAATCTTTAAGGTCAAAACCATCGAGAAATCAGGGTCATCCTCATTGGTGTCCCAACTTAGATCACTTGGTCTATCAGCCTCGGTAAAACTAATGACTTGGTTTGTCAATGGTTTTGGTCCTACTGACATAATTTCCTTTCCGGTCGAAACTCCTGTTTTTATCGACCTCGCTGTCCTTTTCCTGGCGTTTTTGCTGTCCCCACCTGCTGGTCCTCCAGCAATCACGTTTATCACTCGGTTCGTTTGCTCCTCGACCTGATGCTGAGCAGTATGATCTTGTTCGGGGTACTTCCGAGGACTTCTGGATCGGAAACGATCATTAGGATTCTTCCTTCTAACGTACTCTTTTAACTTCCCTTGAGCAATCAACTTCTCAATCTCCTGTTTCAACTGAAAACAATCCTCGGTGCTATGCCCCCGAGTCCGATGGTACTTGCAATACTTATCCTGATTCAGCGCCCCGGACCTGGCCTGGGTAATACGCCGAGCCTCAGGGACCATTTTCCTCTCCTCGAGGACGGCTAGAATCTCATCCCTCGAGGTATTCAGCTCCGTAAAACCATTTTTCCCTGGTTCCCTCCTATGTACTACTTCCGGAGAAGCAGGTCGACCGTAAACATTTGATCTGTGGGTTGGAACCTGAGGTTTATAGACGTTAAGTCTTTGCCACACCGAGCCTCTTCGATGCGTGTTCGACCCCCCGTAATCACTTGGTTTAGGGACAGAAGCCCTATCAGGTTTTTTACCGACCGGTGGTCGGGGATTCCGAGCATTTTTTAACTTTTCATTTCCTCCTGAATCATATATTTCTCAGCTATCTCCATGTTTCGCTCGAAAGATTTTGGTTGCTTTCGGCAGAGAGCATTCCCGAATTGGGTATTCCGTGTCAACTCGAACATGAGTGATGACAAGAACTCGATCTGAGGGGTATCTACTTTTAGAAGCTCGATGCTAAACCTTGCCAGCCATTGCCTCAGCATTTCTCCTTCCAGTTGCTTCACCGTTCCCAAATGATTGGCAGGTAATCTTTGTTTCCTCTGACTCACGAACTGATGTTTCAACTTGTCGCATAGCTCATCGAAAGAGAAAATAGAGTTCGGAGGTAATTTTCTGAACCAGTCTAAAGCAATTCCTTCGAACGTGGTTACCATAATTTTGCAACAGAAGTCTTCTGAGTGTCCGTACAAGTTCAACACATTTATGAACGTGTTAATGTGTTCTCCGGGGTCGGTAGTCCCGTTATACCTTGGCAACCTTGTTGGAACTGTTTCAGTGCCTCGAGCCTCTCTGATCTCTTGGCAGAAAGGTGAACATCGCATGATATTCGTACTTAACTCCTTTTCTCTACCATCCTGGAGGACCAATTCCTCATCTTCCTTAGTTTCAGCTCGTCGACCCCTTATACCCGGGGGATGGGTTTCCTTAAACAGCATTTCCTTCTTCAACTCCTTAACGACTCTTTCTTGTACAATTTTTTCTAAATCAGCCTCTGTTACTTTACGATAAACTGGCTTCTTCAAATTGTTCCGATCATTGGGCTGACTCTCCCCTACTACAGAATCTTCTTGGCCTCGGAGGGCCCTAGACGGTTGCCCTGATCGGCCTCCTGGTCTTTCCCGAGCCTCTCTGGGAAGATTCGATGCAGCATCCCGGGCAGATCGGCGAACACTCCCTTCCCCTCGTAAGTTTGAAGCGGGACCCCGGTGCCCCGATCGAACCGCGGGCTGATCGACAGGAATCTGCTGGCCAGGATTCATGAATTCTCTACACATAGTACCGACAATGGAACGCAGATCGGCCATCGTAGTATGTATGGGCAGGTCAGTAGGTGGGTCGAGCGGCGGTGCTTCGGACTGGTGTGCCGCTCGAGACTGGTTACTTGGTTCGCTGTTTACAGAACGTTGAGCTCCTACGGCGTGTGAAGGCTCGCCGCGATTGTACGTGAATCTCCTAGTAGTAGGCATTTTTCGATCTAACACCCGAACAGGCCCCACGGTGGGCGCCAATTGATTAAGCTCTTTTTCGTTGGGATACAAATATAGGAAGTCGAGCCAAACAATAAATAAGTCAAGTAGATGGTGAATGTATATTAATAATCATATCAAACACAGCTTACAAAATAGGTCTATTCGGGCGGTATTGGATGCCGTAAAACTAGCTAGATCAAATACAAAGTTAAGCGAGATAAAGCCTAATCCGAACTCTAGGTCCGAGCTGGAGTGTTTCTTGGAAAACGTGTCCCCCTGATGTCATAAATGCGGTGGTATTTATAGGAACAGTGATGGGCTAGCTAGACCCTCCGCAGGGGAAGATATCTTGGCCAGCTGTCCAGGCCTGTGGTCGGGCTCATGATAAATCCGAGGAGTTTAGTAGATCGGAAAGAGGAATCCCGAGCTATCAGTCTGACTTGGCTGGAGACTTAATTCTTCTGGTCGGAGAATACCTTTCCTGGACGGGATCCAGGTCGATCTCGAGCCGAGGTATTTCCTAAAATGGCGTATACAAAATATCCATCATCACAAGTGTTTTTCACAAGTAGTTTTCTTAACTTAGAAAAGATTTTATCTCCAGTTTTAGCAAACTTCTTTTAAAATCTTTTCAACAGTTAACTTAAGTGTTTAAGATGCTTTTTGAAAATATGCAAGAAAATAATGCAAGTATAAACACACAAAAATTTTATAGTGGTTATATGGATAAAAATCCTTTAGTCCACTCTTCCAAGTCACTTAGATCTTGGGTTATACTATAAACACACAGTTTACATTATACTCTGCTTGCGCCAAACAACAAATGAACTGGCCACAAGTTCGTTATAGGAAATCACAAAGAAGTCCTATACTACAAAGCTTTATCACTCACAAAGATGGATAACAGCTTCTCACAACACGTTTCTCACAAAATCACTCAGATTTATATGTATTCTTTTTATCTCTCTTTTCTGCTTTTGTCAACAGATGACTAGGCAGATGAGTGTTCTGTTCTTGAGCTTGAGACTTTGAGGAATTCTGCTTCGAAAATATGCTCTCAGTTGTGTTGTCTCTACTTCTCTAACTCTTGAACTGAACTATTTATACTTGAGATTTGAAAATATGCCCGTTGAGAGATCGACAGGTGTCCAAATCCTCGAGTACTGGTCCTTGTTTCAGAAACTGCTACCTGCGACTGAACACTGTACACTCTGCTGTACTTTTTGTCAGTTCGCATTTAATGCACCAAGCTGATACGAGGTTTCTCTTCAATCATTTGTCTTTAATACCCTTCCCAGACAACATTTATTACTCCAGGTGCATTTATTACCGTTGTAATAACTTCTGATCACTTCCACTCTGCTGATCGAAATCACTCGTCTGATGAACACTCGACTGATCCCAAACTGAACACATTTGATTTGAGTCTGCTGAAAATCCACCAGTCTGATTCCATTCTTCAGCAACAGATCAATAGTCTTCTGGACCATATATTTGACTCGTCTGAAGTATCTTCTTCCTTGGTCAAATATCTTTAAGGTTTGAACTAAGCTTCCAATACGTAGCTGATGACTTTTGGAAATCATCATAACCTCCCTTCACTTCTAAGTCTTCATCTTCATCCAACACCTCAGCTCGAGATCGACCTCGATCCCGAACAGGAAGGCTATTTTCCGACCTGCAGAACTCAGTTCCCGATCAAGCCAGTTCGACGGGGCAAGGCCCTCTCTCTGATCTACTCCTCTCCTCGGAATCACTGTTGGGCCGACCCATGGGCCTGGACAACTGGCCGAGACATATTCTCCTGCGGAGGGTCTAGCTAGCTCATCACTGTTCCTGTAAATACCTAGCGCATTTATGACATCAAGCACGACACGTTTCCCCAGGTGCACTCCAGCTCGGACGTATAGATCGGATTAGGACTAGCTTGCTCTTTTGTACTTGTCTAACTAGTTGTACGGCATCCTGTAATGCCCGAATAGACCTACTTTGTATATTGTAATTGGATCGGAATATCAATACATACCATTTATACTCTCGAACTTATTATTGTGTCTGCTCTACTTTCCTATATTACTCTAGTACGAAAAATAGCATAATCAAAACTGATTTGTCATCTTCATCTTTATCCAAACGAAGTCCAGTAGACATTGAAATACTAACAGATGAGCTAGTTTCCATACCAAATTTCTTGAACAGATCTTTTGTGTACTTTGCGTGATTAATAAAAATACCATCCGGTAGCTGTTTAACTTGTAATCTAAGAAAGTAATTAAGTTCTCCCATCATGCTCATTTCAAACTTGTTTTGCATCAGCTTAGAGAACTTTTCACACATCTGTTCATTAGTTGAACCAAAAATAATATCGTCCACATATATTTGAACTAACAATATATGATTATCCCATTCAATAGTGAACAAGGTCTTGTCTACTTTAACTTTGCGAAATCCTTTAATTAAAAGAAAATCAGATAAAGTATCATAACATGCTCTTGGAGCTTGTTTCAGTCCATAAAGAGCTTTCTTCAGACGATATACTTTATCTTCCTGTTGATAAGCTTCAAATACAGGAGGTTGTTCAACATAAACTTCTTCTTGCAATTCTCCATTGAGAAAGGCAGAGTTCACATCCATCTGATAGACTGTGAGGTTCTTGTGAGCAGCATAAGCTAAGAATAATCTAATTGCTTCAAGCCTTGCTACTGGTGCATTTGTCTCATTAAAATCAATGCCTTCTTCTTGACAGTAACCCTTGGCAACTAGTCTTGCTTTGTTTCTGGTAACCATACCATCTTCATTCATCTTGTTTCTGAAGACCCACTTAGTGCCAATTACCCTTTGATGAGTAGGTCAATGTACTAGGTACCAAACCTCATTTCTTGCAAATTGATTTAACTCTTCTTGCATTGCTTCAATCCAGTGAGAATCACTAAGAGCTTCTTCAATTTGCTTGGACTCAATCTGTGAGAGAAAACTTACAAACATTGATTCATTTGCAGCAGCTCTTCTAGTCTTCACTCTATCCAGTGGATCACCAATCACTAAGTCAGGTGGGTGATCTCTGACCCATCTGAGATCAGGTTGCAAATCTGGATGATGTCCTCTTGAATGATCTTGCAACACTACTGTTGGAGTCTCGGTAGTAGTATGTTGAACAAAAGTGGTATGTTGAACAGTCTCTGGTCTGTTAGCTGTTTGCAGCTCCTCTGTTAGACAATCAGTAGACTGATTTTGAACAGCACTTGAGTTACCAACTGGGTTGAGATCAGGTAGTATGATGGGAACATATTCTTCTTTTCTTTCCATAGTCAGTTTCTGAAAAACAGCAGATATCTCTGTAGTTGAACTTTTATTCTTTTCAGAAGATTGATTTGGCTCATCAAATACTACATGAATTGACTCTTCTACCAGTAAAGTCCTTTTGTTGAAAATTCTATAGGCTTTACTAACAGTAGAGTAACTTACAAAAACAGCTTCATCAGCCTTTTCTGCAAATGCAGTGAGGTGATTCTTCCCATTATTCAAAACATAACATTTACAACAAAAAAATCCTAAGATAATGTATATTAGGCTTTTTGTTGTTCCAGACTTCTTAAGGTGTCTTGTTTTGACTTTTGTTGATCATACATCTGTTCTGGGTGTAGCAGGCTGTATTTGTAGCTTCTGCCCAAAATCTTTGAGGCAGTTTTGCTTCAGCTATCATAGTCCTTGTAGCTTCTTTTAGAGTTATGTTTCTCCTTTCAGCAACTCCATTTTGTTGAGGTGTTCTGGCAGCAGAGTACTCATGATTGATTCCTCTGGTGTTACAATACTCTTCAACAATAGAGTTTGTAAATTCAGTCCCTCTATCTGATCTGATCTTTAAAATCTTCAAGCTTTTCTCATTCTGGATCAGTTCCATCATATTGGTAAGATGCTCCTTGGTTTCACTTTTCTTTTTCATGAAAATCACCCAAGTGTATCTTGAAAAATCATCCACAACAGCTAGGCAGTACTTCTTTCCACCATTGCTGATTGGATCAATAGGGCCAAACAAATCCATATGAAGTAGCTCCAAGATTCTGATTGAAGATTGGTGCTTCTTGCTTTTGAAAGTGGACTTCACTTGTTTACCCTTCTGACAGGCGTCACATAGCTTATCTTTGCTCATGACTGTCTTTGGAATTCCTTCTACCAAATTGTTCTTTATTAATCTGTTTATGGTCTTGAAATTCAGATGATTCATTCTTTTGTGCCAAAGCCAACTGATTTCACTTGGTGTAGAAACCACCAAACAAACATTAGAATTCTTGTCCACAGAATTCCAGTCGACTACATAGATATTCCCTTGTCTTCTTCCAGATAGTATCACTTTCTTGGTTCCAACTTGCTCTACATAGCACTTATCTGATGAGAAGATAACAGAGAATCCCTTGTCACAAAATTAACTTATGCTCAGCAGATTGTACTTGAGTCCTTCAACATAAGAAACGTCAGATATCTCTATGTTGCCTTTGATTAGCTTTCCACACACCACAATCTTGCCTTCTTTGTTGTCTCCAAATGTAACTTTTGGACCGTCTATGGCAGCAGCATCAGTCAGTTCATGTATGTCTCCACACATGTGCCTTGAACATCCACTGTCCAAGCACCATTTCTTCTCTACTTTACTCCTACTTCTAATCCTAACCTACAAAACAAAATAAAATTGTTTTAGGTACCCTTTATTGAGAGGGTCCTTGCGGCTTATGCTCAGCAGATTGTACTTGAGTCCTTCAACATAAGAAACGTCAGATATCTCTATGTTGCCTTTGATTAGCTTTCCACACACCACAATCTTGCCTTCTTTGTTGTCTCCAAATGTAACTTTTGGACCGTCTATGGCAGCAGCATCAGTCAGTTCATGTATGTCTCCACACATGTGCCTTGAACATCCACTGTCCAAGCACCATTTCTTCTCTACTTTACTCCTAATTCTAATCCTAACCTACAAAACAAAATAAAATTGTTTTAGGTACCCTTTATTGAGAGGGTCCTTGCGGATTAGTATCACCTTTGACAACCCAAGATTTTGAAGTCTTAGGCTTCTTAGGCTTTGGAGTGTTTGCAGGAGCATGAGTTACTCTGGTATCATAATTTTCAGCAGGCATGTTATTGTTATAATCATTATGATGTGAGTATGGCTCATAAGTAGGGTATGGCATGATAAGTAGGGTGCATTGGATGATGAGCAGGGTATGCAGCATAGTAAGATGGAAATTGAGGTGCATGATATAATGGTGGATATGCAGGTTGCACATAATATGATGACTCATTTCCATACCAAGCATTTTCATATTTATAATTCTTATGTTCCTTTGGTTTGCTCTTAGCTTGCTCATTAACAGACGACTTAGATTTACTAGTCTGATTGGTTTTACTTTTATCCGTAGACTTCTTAGGACTACTGTTTATTTTTACCAGTCTGTTTTTCAGTCTTAGGCTCTTTGCCCTTTTTAGCCTTAGGAGTTTTGTTCTCCTTTTTCTCTTTTTCTTGTGAAACAGGTTTAGTAGTCTGAACATACAAGATAACATTACTATTATCAGCAGATATAAACTTTTCAGTTTTGTTCAGTTCTAAACTTTCAGTTACTAAAGGTGTTCTCAGTTCATTAGATGTGTTCATTGATGCAACAGACGACTTATCATGATTAGATATTATCTTCTCTAATTCCATGATTTTCCCTTTGTAAACTTCAAACTCAGCTTTCAGAGATTCATTTTCTTGCTCAAGCTTTTTATACTCAGCTAATTCTTGTGGTTTTTCAACCTGAAGTTTCAGTGAAGTATTTTGCTCTTTTAGCATAGTCATCTCTTCCTTAAGCTTTTCAAAAGCAGTGACAATACTAGAGTTATTTAACATCATTTGCTCAAATGAATTAAATAGCTCATTTTCAGAAGGAGTTACCTCATCATCAGATGATTCTGAATCTTTGGCCATTAGACAAAGTAGTGCAGGTTGCTCATCCTCAGTAGAGTTGTCATCAGACGTCTCTGAATCTGAATAAGACGAGTAGATAGCAGCCATCTTTTTAGCTTCTGCCATCAGCACTTTACTTTTGTTGTGTCTCTTCTCCTTTCTGATTTTCTTTTCCTCCTCAGTATACTTCTCAGCTTTAGGATATGGGCAGTCCTTAATGAAATGTCCCAATTTCCTGCAGTTGTGGCACATTAGTTTGGATTTATAGCTATCCTTACTATCATGAGAATGTGAGGTAGGGTTAGAACTTCATTTTTCTCTTGTAGAACTTCTTGAATCCATTCAACAACAGTGCAACGTCACCAACAGTGTACCCCTTTTTATTGAGCAGCATGGTCTCATCAGATGAGTCCATTTCTTTACTTTTGTTTGCTGATCTTCTTGAATTTTCAGCAGCAACCAGGGCAACTGTGGCACTAGAAGTTGAGGTCTCTTCTATACCCATTCTTGACAGTTAATACTCATACGCCTTGAGCACAGAAAGCAGCTCGGTGAGAGAGATCTTCCCCAGATCCCTTGATTCTTCCATGGCTGTTATCTTCATGTTGAATTTGGGAGATAGCGCCTTCAAAACTTTGACAGTGATCTCTTTATCCGAGAAGGTCTTTCCCAGCTTCAATACTTCATTTAAAGTCCTTGTAAACCTTGTATCCATCTGAGCAATGGTTTCTCCATACTTCATCTTGATGTTTTCCAACTTTTCAAGAGCTATGCTCAAGTTGTGCTCTTTGATGACATCATTTCCTTCGCTCATATCATGAACTTCATCCCACATTTCTTTTGCAGTTTTGCAATGCTTGACCTTATCAAATCGGTCACTGTCTAGGGCTCTGGTCATAATGAAACGGCCAACTTTATCTAGATTGAACAGCTTGACTTCCTCAACTGTCATCTCATCAAGCTCTTTATTCACCACCATTTCTTCGTCATTTACTTTGATGGTCTTGGTGATTTTGAAAGGACCTTTGGTTATGCACGTGTACATATTATCATTGTAAGCAGCAAGGAAGATTTCCATGCGGATCTTACAGTCCTCAAAGCTCATACCGCCGATGTGGGGAACATGGCTGATACAATCCATTTTTCAAAAAGTTTTTATTTTTCAAAATAAGCTCTTTTGAAAAGTTTTTCAAACCTTTGAAAAACACACTAGGATCAAGCTCGTTGATCAGGCATATGATTCAAATAAATAGACCTCTTAAAATTTTAACTTAAAATTTTTTAACTTTTTTTGTGAGCAGACTAAGCTGATTAAGATTCGTAAGTAGACTAAGCTGATCGCGCACAAAGATTTGAACAGCAGAGTTGACCACTCTTCTGATTTTACTTAGCTGATTTTGAGAAAATCAGAGTTTTAAATAACTTACTTGGCAGCGGATTTATCAGGTGTTTTTCACAAGTAGTTTTCTTTAACTTAAAATATTTTATCCCCAGTTTTTGCAAACTCCTTTTTTTTTTTAAATCTTTAACAGTTTACTTAAGTGTTTGAAAGCTTTTGAAAATTATGCAAGTAAAAATGCAAACTCAAACACAAGCAATTTTTATAGTGGTTATATGGATGTAAATCCTTTAGTCCACTCTTCCAAGTCACTTAGATCTTGGGTTATACTATAAACACACAGTTTACAATATACAATGCTTGCGCCAAAAAACAAATGAAATGGCCACAAGTGCGCAATAGAAAATCACAAAGAAAACCTATCCTCTGAAGTAATATCACTCACTAAGATGGATATCTACTTCTCACAACACTTCTCTTACAAAATCACTCAGATTTATGTGTATATCTTTTATCTTCAACTTCTGCTTTCGTCAACAGATGACTAGGCTGATGAGTGTTTTGTTCTTGAGTTTTGAGACTTAGATAAATTTTGCTTTGAAATTTCTCTCAAGTGTGTTGCTTCGGATTATCTCTAACTCTTGAACCTTGAACTATTTATACTTGAGATTTGAATTCTATCCATTGAAGAAAGACATAATTCTGAATTCTCGAGTACTGGTCCCCCAATTTCAGGAACGGCTACCTGCAACTGTGCAATGTACACTCTGTTGTACTTTCTGTCAGTCGCATTAAATGCACTCTGCTGATCTGAGGTTTATCTTCAATCATTTGTCTTTAATACCCTTCCCTTACAGGATTTATAACTTCAGGTGCACTTATTACCAGTAATAACTTCTGATCACTTCCACTCTGCTGATCGAATCCACTCGTCTGATGAACACTCTGCTGATCCAAATCGAACTCATCTGATTTGAGTCTGCTGAAAATCCACCAGTCTGATTTCGAATGCAGCAACAGATCAGTAGTCTTCTGGACCATATATTTGACCCTTCTGATTTGTCTTCATCCTTGGTCAAATAATTATAGAGGTTTGAACTAAGCTTCAAATACTTAGCTGATGACTTTTGGAAATCATCAAAACCTCCCTTCACTTCTAAGTCTTCATCTTCATCCAACATTCTCTATTTCTGGTGAAGTAGATTTAGCAGTCTGAACATACAAGATAACATTACTATTATCAGCAGATATAAATTTTTTAGTTCGGTTAAGTTCTAAATTTTCTTTTACTAAAGGTGTTCTCTGTTCAATAGATGTGTTTACTGATGCAACAGACGACTTACACGAGTAGATACGATCTTTTCTAGTTCCATGATTTTTCCTTTGGAAACTTCACATTCTGCTTTCAGAGATTCATACTCATGCTCAAGCTTTTTATACTCTGATTCTTGTGGTTTTTCACCATTAAGTTTCAGTAGAGAATTTTGCTTTTCCAGCACAGTCATCTCTTCCTTAAGCTTTGTAAATTTATTAACAACGTTTGTGTTGTTTTTCATCATTTGCTCGAATGAACTAAATAGCTCATTTTCATTTTCAGTGAGAGTTACCTCATTGTCAGAATCCTCTGATTCTTTGGCCATGAGACAGAGCAGAGCAGGTGTCTCTTCTTCAGCAGAGTCATCTTCTGATGTCCCCGATTCTGAATTGATGGCTGCTATCTTTTCAGCTTCGGCCAACAATACTTTGCTCTTCTGATGCCTCCTCTTTTTTCTAGCTTTCTTTTCCTCCTCAGTATACTTCTCAGCTTTAGGATATGGGCAGTCCTTATTGAAGTGTCCCAATTTCCTGCAATTGTAGCACATTAGTTTGGATTTAAAATCATCCTTACTATTATATGAAGTAGAGGTAGGGTTAGAAGTAGAAGCATTGTTATATTTGTTCTTCATTTTTCTTTTGTAGAACTTTTTGAACCCATTTAACAACAACGCAACATCGCAGCAGTGTACTCCTTTTTATTGAGCAGCATGGTCTCATCAGATGAGTCCATTTCTCTTGTTTTTCCGGCTGATCTCCTTGGTCTTTCTGCAGCAACTAGGGCAGCAGTGCGGTTTAAAGTTGAGGTCTCTTCTATTCCCATTCTTGGCAGTTTATACTCGTACGCCTTGAGTACTGAAAACAGCTCTGTAAGAGAGATCTTCCTCAAATCCCTTGATTCTTCCATTGCTGTGATCTTCATGTTGAACTTGGGAGGTAGCGCCTTTAACACTTTGATAGTGATCTCTTTATCAGAGAGGTCTTTCCCAACTTTAACACGTCTTTCAACGTCCTTGTAAACCTTGTATCCATTTGGTCAATGGTTTCTCCGGATTTCATCTTGAAGTTTTCCAACTTCTCAAGGGCTATGCTCAGATTGTTTTCTTTGATGGCATCGTTCTCTTCACTCATATCACAAACCTTATCCCACATTTCTTTTGTTGTTTTACAGTGTTTGACTTTGTCAAATCTGTCATTATCCAGGGTTTTAGTCATGATGAAACTTCCGACTTTGTCAAGATTATTCAACTTTATTTCTTCGGTTGTCATCTCTTCAATGTCTTTCTCAACAACCACATCTTGGTCATTAACTTTGATTGTCTTGGTGATTTTGATTGGACCTTTTGTTATGCACCTATACATGTTATCATTATAAGCAGCAAGGAAAATTTCCATACGAATTTTCCAGTCGTCCAAACTCATTCAGCCAATGTGGGGTACATGGCTGATACAATTCCTTTTTCAAAAAGTTTTGCTTTTCAAAAAGATGCTCTTTTGAAAACTTTTGAAAACCTTTGAAAAACACACTAGGATCAATCTCGTTGATCAGGCAAATGGTTCAAATGAACTACCTGCTCTGATACCACTTGTTGGTCCCAGGTGGTCAGGTGAGGTCTAGAGGGAGGGGGGGGGGGTGAATAGACCTCTGAAAACTTTCAAAAATTTCTCTAGCTTTTTTTATCAGCAGAGTAAGCTGATCAAGAACTCATAAGACTACTTCACTGATTGCGCACTTAGCTTGATTATACCGTATTTCGTTCGAGTTCAATAAGGAAAGTAGAATATAACAATATATGAATCGAGCATGTGGAAACTATATATTAATATTAGTGTTCGAATATAAATTACAAAGCAGGTCTACCCGAGCATTACGGGATGCCGCACTACTAAAAAGACCAATACAAAGAGAATACAAGCTAGCTCCTAGTTCGAACAGTAGGTCCGAGCAGAAGGAATATCTTGGAAGTTGTGTCGTGCCTGATGTCATAAATGCGCCGCGTATTTATAGGAACAGTAATGAGCTAGGTGGACCATCCGTAGGAGAACACCTCTCGCCAGCTGTATAAAGCTGTAGGTCGGCCCCACAGTAATCCCGAGGAGGCGGGTAGATCGGGAAGAAGGTCGGGGTACTTGATCGAGAGCCATCAGTCTGGCTTGACCGGAAAACCATGTTCTTCTGGTCGGAGAATACCATTCTGGTCGGGATCGAGGTCGACCTCGAGCAGAAAGTATTTCCTAAAGTGGCGTATGCGAAATACCCCTCATCAATACTCCCCCACTTCTCGAGCGTAAGTGAAGCAGAAGCTCGGAGAAGTAAACATTGCATTACGGCGAAAGACTTTGATCTCTTGATGTTTTCGGACATGCCTCATTAAAAACCTAGTCCGGAAAAACCCTGTGGGAAAAATCTGAGCTAGGGAAAAAGAGTGCACATCATCCTTGGGAGAGCCTCGAAAAACCGAATCGCTCCAAAGATAGAAGGGTGAGATTTTGACCTGAGAGATTCACCTCGATGATTCACCAAGAGCTGCAATACTTGAAGTTCGGAAAAATAGATAGTAGAGAACAGGCCTCGGACAGTCTTGAGTTGGATATGCCTCGTTAAAAACCTTACTCGGAAAAACCCAGTGGGATAAAAACCGAGCGAAGGGAAAAAGAGTACATATTTTATCCTGTTGAGTCGAGAAATACTCATTTCCGAAGCTTGGAGGACCATAAATGCTATTAGCAAAAGATAATCTTCAAATTTACTGAGTGGGAGCCTAACCGTCGCGGTTACTCGGGGTTGAATTTGCAATTTACCCTTTTAACCTTTATATATATGTTTACTTGGAGAATGAAAAGTGCATCTTTACAATTCGCAACTGATCGGAGCCTTTTGATCGATAAACAGTATTTTCTTTAATTCGAGCATTCAAATAAATATCTTCTGATCATGTCTACTTCCCAGAATCCCGACGTTCAAACCCAGATCCCCTCTGGATCAGATTCCGACCTGGGATCCACTGGGGAACTCATCAATGATTTCAAAACCACTGAAAACTCTTCCGAAGAGACGAATAGAATCGTCAATCAAATAGAGCATGCCATAGAGTCAAATGCTGGAGAGGGTACATCAGGTCGACAAGATTCCGAGCACGATGGTGATGCGGAACAAAATGCCAAGGCCAACAGTGGGGAAGGTGGAGATGGAGAAAAAACTGACTCCGAGAATGAGGGCGGCAACGGCTTGGCTGTACCGTTCGATAAGCATGAGATAATGAGGTATGAGATCGGAGGCGGGTGTAGTGTGCGAATCCTCGACTTGGCCGGTGTCTCGAAAAAATCCAAAGCCACAGGTCGGGCTCAAAAGACCGAGAAACGGGTTGACGAGATCTCAAGTTCGTACGATCCGAAAGAGCACGAAGCGAACCTCAAAGCTACAATAGGCAAATTCCTTCCCGAGGGTTACTCGCTAATAATCCCGACCCCTTCTCAAAGAGTGAATAAGCCCCCCGCAGGATGTCAAGCTTTCTATGCTCGGCAGTTCGACTATGGGTTGCGTATTCCTTTTGCTCCCTTACTCGTGCAGGTTTTAGACGCATTTAGCCTGGCACCCGCACAAATTCTTCCCAACTCGATCGGGTATCTGATAGCCTTCAGCGTTTTGATGAAGGCCAAGAATCAAGTTGCTAACTTCCGACGCTTCTGGCAATTCTTCAAGATCAGTACCTCCTCCGCCTCGAACGTTGGGTTCGTGTATTTCTCCCAACGTTCGAATCATTCGGTCTTATCGACCATCACTTCCAGCAACTCTCTTGACTGGAAGAAACAGTTCTTCTTTATTAGAGGTCCTGAAGAACCAGCTTCTGAAGGAAGCTCGGAGATGGTCCCACACAGATGGCCAGGTGAGCGAGAATGGGTGTTCGGAAAACGGGAACTATTAGGTCAGCTTCAGAAGGTCATTCCGGACGCCGTTGTCAAAGACATGTGTTCGGATTTGTACCAGTCGGCTTTCCTCATTCTGGAACCCGTACTTCGAAAAGCAGAACTCAGCCGAGCCACCTTTCCACTATCAGACGCTGATGATCCTCGAACATTGAGTAAGGAAAAATAGTTCTTCCCGAGTGACTTATAATAGTGAATTTTTTCAGCTGATTTCATTACTTACAATTCATCTTTTATTTCTTCAGGAACAATGGTGGAGCAATACCGAGCTTCTATAGTCGGTAAAACTGTAGCATCTACCTCGAGGAAGACACCCGGTCAACCTAGGAGGCAAACTAGACCGGAGCCCAGAACTGCCGTCGCTCCTCGGGGAAGCTCGGCCCAAACTGACCAGGTCAGAATCGAAGAGGAGCCCGAGAATGCTGAGCCGATACGAATGGTGCGACCTCCTCATCAAGCTGGTCCTTCTTCTTCTTCTGGTTTAGGATATAGCATGTTTACCATGAAGAAGCTTAGAGGGACAGAGATCTATAATCGGAGAGCTCGGGAAGATCTCGAGGGAGCCCCCGAGGCCAAAAGGAGAACCGGACTGTGGGGTCGACACCGAACGCCCCTTACTTCCCGTCCTGGTCGAAGTAGGCCTGACATGGTAGATTTTATTGAGGATCAACTTAGAGGTTCCCGAGCAGCGGGTTATCCCGAGAGGGGATCAATTCGAAGCGATCGCACCCCGAACGGCGAGAATGAACATGACAAGGCAATCAAGATTTTCATGGCGGGGAGATTTGCTGAAGACCAAGAGGAGCTTCTTGGCCATTCCGATCTCGACGTACTGGGCCAATTCTCTAAAGCATATCACACGGTAAATTTCTTTACATTCGTTGCAACTGTTTTAAGTCTTGGAATAAAGTACTAACCACCCTGCTCTTGCAGATCGGGGACTGCTTTCTCTCAGAGGTGAATCGTGTGTCGATGTTGGAAGAGGAGTCCGATCGAGTCCATATTGCTTACATGGACTTGCTCAAGGAGGAATCCCAACTGCGTAATCAATTTTCCTCTGTCCAAGCAGAATTGGAGTCCATGAAAGCCAAGTATACCCCTGCCGTCGAGGAAAACTTGGTTAAGGTCGTGGAAGAGAAAAGCTTGCTCGAGGAGAAAGTTAGGAAACTTGAAGAGGAGCTTGCGCAGACTAAGGCTGATTCCGAGCTGTCTTATCAGCGGGGCAAAGAAGATTCTCGCCTAAGCTCGATAAGAGAATTTTTGGAGTCTCCTGCATTGGATGCCATAGCTCGAGGGAGGGTCGGCGAAATCCTTCAAACTACCTTTTTCAAAGGTGTTCAACAATTGGCCGCAGCAAAGGTTATTCCCGACAATATGACGGAGTATATAAAGCATATGGACATCATGAAAAACTCTAGCGGGGAAGACTATCGAACCGCTTCCTCGAGCTCGGCCAACTGGGAAGAACATGAGTTCGCTCCCTTTGTGGAAGAATTTGGAGTTCCAATGCCCAACCCTGACTTGATGGACTTGGATACCTCCAGCTCAAGCTCGAGTTCAGGTAGCTCGGACCGTTCGGATACCTCTGATGACGATTCCGATGGGGACGATCAAGAAGCTTCTGGAGATGATGACGTCGATGTCGAGGGTAACTCCGAAGGTGAGGGCAAAGAGGCGCAGCCAGACCTTTAAATTTCTTGTAATAGATTGTAAGATTGTAGGATCGTTTATTATATGCCCTGTAATTGTTTCGATCATCTATAGAATATGCTTTATTTGTTTTTCCGAGTGCTCTCACCATTAATTTATCGTACTGCTCAGCTAGACAAAAGTCTTTGTAAGCCATAAGGTTCATAGAAAGAACGTCGATATCAAAACAATCGATCTTCTTAAATGAGCGCGAAAATCTTGAAATTCGCGACTGTTGGTCTCCCAAAAAGGCAACGTTCCTTTTTCTTATAAATAGACGGTAGTTTAAGATTTTAGTCACTGAAATTATAATTCACTCTTCGTCGGAGCTATTCGGTCGATAAGTAAATCGAGCTCTCTTCTGCATTAGAAACATATAGATCATGGAAGGCCTGGTGAACTCCAAGATCGACCCGAGGTTGTTGCTTAAAGTCAAGAAGGAAAAACCTTCCAAGTCGAAAGTCAAAGAACCTAAGTCCTCCTCGGAAGCAGGAAAGACTTCTAAGAACGACCGAGGCAAACATAAGGTCGATTCTCCTTCGAAGGCGGTCATCGAATCAACCGGTGACCTTGGCAAAACTGTGGCCAAGAAATTATCTGGCTTCGAGAAAGGGCCGGTCATACCAATTCCGGACTCCCCTTCTCAGTCGAAAATTAGCTCCGAGGGTAACAAGAAGGTCGATAGGCCTAATAAGCAGATCACCTCTGATGACTCTGAGTCTGCTCCAAATAAAAGATCGTTCGTGGGCGATCTGATTCCAACCTCAGCCTTGATTCAAATGACTGGGGAGAAGAGGACAATAACTGGTAGTGTTCTGACCTCGGAGGCTAATAAGGATGTGGTTGAGCCTTCCAAAAAGAAGGTCAAAATAAATGACCCTCCCGTCGATCAGAAGAAGACTCCCTCGTCGGGTGAGAATCCCGAGCCCCAAAACACTGTCCCTTAGGTTGCTCGGACGCTCAGCGCCTTTTTTGAAGAGGTGAAAAGTAAGGCCATGGCCGAGCCAGACGGGAAAAACGCGAATGAAACGGCGCGATCGAGCACGGATCTGCTTTTTCAAGTAAGTGTTGTCCTATCTCTTCCCCCTCCCCCTTTTTTTTTATTACATAACTTTTTTGTCCCTTTAAGGTCGGACAACAGCTATTCACCCTCGGGCTGCAAGTCGAGCAAGAAATCGAACAGCGTGCAAAGGTTGTCCTCGAGCTGGAGGAAAAAAGTGTTGCACTAACGAGGTCTCTTGAAGAAGCCAGGGCCATCGAGCAGAAATTGGCCTCCGAGACGGAGAAAGCCGTGAAGGAGAAGGAGAGCCAGGTTCACGAGGAGTTGAGCAAGGAGTTGGACAGGCTGAAGTCACTCGTCGAGCAGGAGAAGAAAAGCAACGAGCAGCGGGAGAAAGAGTCCTATCAAAAAGGTTACGAGGCCGGGTATGAGGCCCGCAACGTCGAAGTCCGCAAGCTTCTCTTCGAGAAAAGCGTTTAGATATTTCTTCTGTTAACTGCTCGATTAAATGTTGTACTTTTAGTTTTTTTCCTTTTGTACTTGTTCTCCTCGTTGGAATAATAAACTTTTTCTTCCTTCTAATCGATTATGTTTTGTGTTCTGACAAAGTGATTTACTGTATAAACAATTTATACTCGAGTTAAGAGTAGGCAATCAAGTAGCATTTTCGGTGTTAAAACAATTTATACTCGAGTTAAGAGTGATCGCTCGAATTCCGAGCATAATTTAAAGATGGAAAGTTCCTGCACTGCATATTTGACCAAGTCATAGTATTCCTCTTTTTTCAGCTAAGTTTCAAAGAAAGTCTGTCCAAACAGTACCTCTATCTCGGGAAGTGGAAAGGTCACCTGTGATAAATGAATTAATCTGAGCCGTTGGTTTGATTGAATAGTGACCGTCGATCAAATCATCCTTGTAGTATAAATATGGCATTCACCCAGTTGAAAATCTTTACCCTTTACTGTCAAAAATGTTTTATCCGAGGACGAAGCTCGGATCTTTTCCTCTTCCCGATCAAGTCTTTGAAATTCGGCTTCGAACCTACTTCCGATCTCCTCTTAAAAATACAGTTTCTTTTGGTATGGGTGGAATTGGAAAAAAGGGGACCCTCGGATATCGGGGGGTCTCCGATCCCTGAAAATGGGATCTCCCCTTGAAATACCAACAAGTGACTGACCCTTGCTTGAGTATTTTGGGCAGGGTTAGCATTGCTGGTTTCGAGGGGTATACCTGAGGGCGGAAAGCAGGTCAGAAAATTAAAAGGGAGTTTGACCTCAAGTACTTTCTTTGGGGTTATCTTGTTTCACGAATTTCTTCCTTTCTTCCTCGAAGAATGGTTACTTCGGGTCAAGCTTCCCGATCATAAAAAGATGACCTGCCAAAGGTTGAAATTTCGGATCTAAAAATGAGGAATTTCAACCTTGTATGCCAACTCGGGGAAGTGATCGGGCTCGGCTGGTAGTGAGAACGCTGGGAGAAGTATGGAGATCAGAAACAATAATCTGCAATCCATATTGTCTAATTTCAAACCCAGATATCATAAGACGATAAACATATACAGCTCGATCACTTTGACACAAATTGTGGTGCAATCATCGGATGCTCGGCGATATTCCTGGTCGACAATACTGAAAGATGCTCGAAAGACTCAAAGACCGTAGAATAGGGTAAAGTAGTTGTAGTAGGACTTCATTTGTACACTCAACAACTTTGTAATTTGTTCGATGAATGTCAATAAAGCTGTAACATTTGCCTTTCATTGATCTTTGTATCTTGCTCGAAAATATTAATGAGAACTCATTGTTTCAAACCATTTTTTTTTTTTTTACCGTCTTATTGCAAGTCTTCTGCTCGTAAAAGCCAATTTGATGATGAATTAATGAGAATATTTATCGATCGATAAACTGTCCTCGGAAATATTATCCGATAATCGTCCAAATAAATAATATCTGAAAGTTGATAAGTTCCCTTGAAGAATAAATGAACTTAGGAAATAATGATCCCAACTTTAGTGGTCCCCAGATAATCAGAAACTTTTGAAAGTTGTTCGGGTTTCGAGCGGAACCGCGTCATCATGACACTTCGTGCATTAGTTGGAATTGACGCAAAAAAATTTTTTAATCACATTTTATCGAGGGAGGGTCATAGCAACAGCTTTCACCCTCGGCCGATTTTGATTTTTTGAACATCTTTTTATCGAGGGAGGGTCATAGCAACAGCTTTCACCCTCGGCCGATTTTCTTTTTCGATCATACTTTATCGAGGGAGGGTCATAGCAACGGCTTTCACCCTCGGCCGATTATTCTTTTTTTCGATCATACTTTATCGAGGGAGGGTCATAGCAACGGCTTTCACCCTCGGCCGATTATTTTTTTTTTTTTCGATCATATTTTATCGAGGGAGGGTCATAGCAACGGCTTTCACCCTCGGCCGATTATTTTTATTTGATCATATTTTATCGAGGGAGGGTCATAGCAACGGCTTTCACCCTCGGCCGATTATTCTTTTTTTCGATCATACTTTATCGAGGGAGGGTCATAGCAACGGCTTTCACCCTCGGCCGATTTTGATTTTTCGAACATCTTTTTATCGAGGGAGGGTCATAGCAACGGCTTTCACCCTCGGCCGATAATATTAGCCTCTCTCCGTGATGGTACCTGGAAAACAATTAGAACTCGAACCAAAGATTTCATTGATTGTTCTTACACCTTTGAGGAAAGTTAAAGTTTGAGAAAACTGTAAATTACAATAAAGATTAGAAATGATAACATCTATCTTCCATAATATTTCCTCAGATTGACTGCGTTCCAAGTTCTTGGCAAAACATCACCGTTGAGGTGAGCAATTTTATAGGACCCCTTATTTCCGACCTCCTGCACGACATAAGGGCCATCCCAGTTTGGCTGAAGTTTTCCGACATGCTTAGATACTTCCACCTTTTTGAGGACTAGATCCCCGACTTTGAATGTTCTTATCCTGACTTTCTTGTCATAAGCTTTTTCCATGCTAGACTTGGTGGCTTGAATTCTTATGCGTGCTCGGTCGCGTTTCCCATCTGCGTGATCGACATCCATCTCTCGCAACGATTGATTCTGATCGGGGTCATAAGATTCTATCCTCGGAGAAGGAACTAATGATTCGACTGGTATAACAGCCTCCGACCCATAAACCAATGAGAAAGGAGTCTCTCCAGTAGCAGACTTTACTGTAGTCCTGTTCGCCCAAATTACTCCTGGAAGCTCGTCTAACCAATTGCCTTTCGCTTCGGCTAAACGTTTTTCCAGTGATCGAACAATTTCCCTGTTGGTGACCTCGGTTTGTCCGTTCGCCTGGGGATGTCCGACCGACGTGAAATTCTGCTGGATCCCAAACCTTTCGCACCACTCCAAAATTCGTTTTCCCGCGAACTGAGTTCCATTGTCGGAAGTAAGGATCCTCGGTATACCAAACCTGCAAACAATATTCTTCCAGAGAAAATTTATCACCTGAAATTGAGTAATTTTTGTTAGCGCAATGCATTCAATCCATTTACTGAAGTATTCCACGGCGACCAGGACATAGTTTTTTCTCGATCTAGCAGTTGGGAAAGGTCCCACAATATCGATTCCCCATTTGTCGAAGGGCCAGCAGATCAGAATCGAATGCATCTGCTCGGCGGGCTGATGAATTAGATTTGAATAGATTTGGCAATGATGGCATTTCTTGACATAATCGATGGAATCCGAGATCATAGTGGGCCAATAATATCCAGTCCTCGAGCACTTCAAGGCTAAAGCGCGTGCACCACAATGACTTCCCGCTTCACCTTCGTGAACCTCCTTTAAAATTAGATCGAACTGACTCTCAGGAATGCACTTCAACAAAACTCCTGAGCTTGATCTTTTATAAAGCCTACCTTCGTTCAAAACGTACATTGGGGCTCGATATTTAATTCTTCGAGCTTGATTGGTGTCTTCCGGCAAGGTACCATCTCTTAGATAAGTTTTCAAAGGCTCCATCCAAGAAGATTCTCGAACATCTATCTCCATTACCTCCGAGTTTAGGGCTAGGTCGGAGTCTATAGCTGGGGAGTTGGACATTAGCCAAGTTATCACTCTTTCCTTCCGTCCATCTATCGAACCAGTAAACTTCGAAAGCAAATCCGCCCAACAGTTCTCTTCTCGAGGTATAGCTTGTATATCAAATATCTCGAACTTTGTCACCAGATCCTTCACTCTTTTCAAATACTTCACCATGTTAAACTCTTTTGCTTCATAAACCCCTTTTACTTGTCTATGTACGAGCTCCGAGTCAGTTAACACTGTCAACGACCTTATGTTCGCTTTAACTGCCATTTCTAAACCCGCGATCAGAGCCTCGTATTCTGCTTCATTGTTCGTGACTACAAAATCTAGAGTGATCGCATAACTGAGATCCTCCCCCTCGGGACCCTGAAAGTGAATTCCGGCCCCACCACCTTCTCTGGTCGACGACCCGTCGACATGCATCACCCAAACTTTGTGCTGAACATCCTCGACCAGATTTACCACAGGAATGGACAAGTCGCCCGAACTGGACCCTGTTGATTCTGCAATGAAATCAGCTAAGACTTGAGCCTTGATTGTAGTTCGAGGTTGGTACTCGATCTCGAACTGACCCAGCTCCACCGCCCATTTAATCAATCTCCCGGACGTCTCTGGCTTTGATAGAACTTGCCGTAGAGGTTGATTAGTCAGAACAATAATTTTGTAAGTTTGGAAATAAGGTCGCAGCCTTCGTGCGGCAATAACTAAAGCTAGCGCGAATTTCTCGATCTCCAGGTAATTCTTTTCTGCCCCTTGAAGCAACTTACTCAGATAGTATACAGGTTTATGCTCGAAATCCTGAATTCTCACCAAAACAGAACTTATCGCCTCACTTGATACCGCTATGTACAGATACAAAGGTTCCCCCTCGACCGGTTTTGCCAACATCGGAGGGGAAACTAAATACCTTTTAAGTTCTTCGAAAGCTTTACTGCATTCCTCACTCCATTCAAAGCCTTTCGATTTTCTCAACAACTTGAAGAAAGGCAAACTCTTGTCTGCTGATCGGGATATAAACCTATTCAAAGATATTATTTTTCCGATTAGACTCTGCACTTCAGACAATTTAGTCGGCGGTCGTAGTTCAGCTATAGCTCGAATTTTTTCTGGATTCGCCTCGATTCCGCGCTCGTGAACCAGATAGCCGAGGAACTTTCCCGACCTTACCCCGAAGGTGCACTTGGCCGGGTTTAATTTCATTCTGTACTTCCTTAGGATTGCGAAACATCTGTCCAGGTGCTTTATATGTTCCTCCTCGGTCATGCTCTTCACTAGCATATCATCAACATAAACTTCCATGATCTCACCAATGAGATCCTTGAACATCATATTCACGAGCCTTTGATAAGTTGCTCCCGCGTTCCTTAGCCCGAACGGCATTACAATGAAGCAGTATACTCCCCGTTCGGTAATAAAAGCTGTTTTATCCTGATCTCTTTTATTCATAAATATTTGATAAAATCCTTGGAAAGCATCCATCATACTAAAGAATATGAATCCTGCAGTCGAGTCAACTAGCATATCGATCCGTGGTAAAGGATAGGGGTCCCTTGGACACAACTTGTTCAGGTCGGTAAAATCATTACACATCCTCCACTTGTTGTCGACCTTCTCTCCCTTCGATACCAACACTACATTGCAAAGCCATTCAGTGAAAGTTATTTCCCGAATCTGTTTCGCAGCCAATAACCTATCCACCTCAGCATTGATGATTTTGTCTTTTTCTCGACCGTGATTCCTCTTCTTTTGCCTAACTGGCTTTGCTTTAGGATCGATATTTAAAGAATGAGTGATCACTCTCGGGTCGATTCCGACTATATCATCAGAACTCCAAGCAAAGACATCGGCGTTGTTTCTAAGGAATTCGATCAGCATGGTCTCCATCCCTTGGCTTAGCTCGGTCCCAATCCTGGTGAACTTCTCGGGAGAGCCAGGGATTAACGTTACTTGTTTATGATTTGGGGGTTGTACGCTCATATCGATCTCTTTTCCTTTTTTACTCTGCAACCTTTCACAATCTGGCAACGGGAGGTCGGAAACAGAGAATACCTTTTCCTCTTCTAACTTTCTCTTCAAGGGCAATAATGGCTCGAACTGCTTCTTCATGTTTAGGGACGTGCTGTAACATTCCCAAGCCATGCATTGATCGTTTCTCATTTCTCCGACCCCCACCAAAGTGGGAAACTTTACCATCTGGTGGTAAGTCGACACGACCGCTTTGAATACGTTTAAAGCCGGTCTTCCCAATATTGCATTATAAGCGAACGGGGTACTCACGACTAGGAATTTTACCATCTTCGTAACATCTCTAGGTTTCTTGCCCATAGTAGTACTCAAGAGTATGGTTCCTAGAGGAACAATTTCCGATCCACCGAACCCAATGAGCGGGGTGGATACTCGTTCCAATCGCGGATGTTGTAGATTCATTCTGTCGAGCGCCTCAGAAGAGATTATGTTTGCCGAACTGCCATTATCGATTAACACCCTCCTAACCTCGAAGTTAGCAATTCTCAGGGTCAAGACCATCGAAAAATCAGGGTCATCTTCATTAGTATCCCAAGTCACATCACTAGGTCTATCAGCTTCAGAAAAACTAATGATTTGATTTATCGAGGGCGCTGGTCTTAAGGACATGACCTCTTTCTTAGTCGAGACACCAGTCTTTATCGACCTTGCAGTCCTTTTCCTCGCATTCCTGCTATCTCCCCCAGCTGGTCCACCAGATATCATATTTATCACCCGATTCGTCTGCTCCTCCGGTTGTTGTTGATCCTCACGGTGTTGTTCGGAAGGCCTCCTTGGACTCCTGGATCGATAACGGCTGTTATGGTTCTCCTTTCTGACATATTCCTTCAATTTTCCCTGAGCAATCAGTTTCTCGATTTCTTGTTTTAACTGAAAACAATCCTCGGTGCTATGCCCTCGAGCTCTGTGGTATCTGCAATACTTATCGTGATTCATAGTCCCTGGTCTAGGTTGAGTGATACGCCGAGCTCCAGGGACCAAATTCCTCTCTTCGAGTACCGTTAGAATCTCGTCCCTCGAAGTATTCAATCTGGTAAAGTTGCTTTTTTCATGCTCCGTCCTCGGAGCCCTATCAGGAGATGCAGGTCGACCGTAGACATTAGATCTGTGGGTCGGAGCCTGAGGTTTATAGACCTTAAGTCTTTGCCAAACCGAGCCTTTTTGCTGCGCGTTTGATCCCCCGTAGTCGCTTGGTTTAGGGATAGGGGCCCGATCAGGTTTCTTCGCGATCGGGGGCCTAGGATTATGTGCGTTCTTTAACTTATTCATTTCCTCCTGGATCATGTATTTCTCGGCTATTTCCATAATCCGCTCGAAAGACTTTGGCTGCTTACGGCAGAGAGCATTCCCGAACTGGCTGTTGCGAGTTAGCTCGAACATCAACGATGATAGGAATTCGATCTGCGGGGTATCAACTTTCAGAAGTTCAATACTGAATCTTGCCAGCCACTGCCTCAGCGTTTCTCCTTCCATTTGTTTCACCGTTCCCAAATGATTAGCAGGTAACCTCTGTTTCCTCTGGCTAGCAAACTGATGTTTCAATTTATCGCATAACTCATCGAAAGAGAAGATCGAGTTCGGGGGTAGTTTTCCGAACCAATCCAAAGCAATCCCTTCGAATGTGGTGACCATGATTTTGCAGCAAAAGTCCTCCGAGTGTCCATACAAATTCAACACATTTATGAAACTGTTTATATGCTCCCCGGGGTCAGAGGTTCCATTATATCTTGGCAATCTTGTAGGGACTGACTCTGTTCCTCGGGCTTCCTTAATTTCTTGACAGAAAGGCGAGCATCGCATAATATTCGTACTCAATTCCCTACTTCGCACTTCTGGGAACACGACCCCATCCTCTTTGGCCTCAACTCCTCGAGCCCTGACACCTGTGGGTCGGGTTTCCTTTACTAGCTTCTCTTTTTCTAACTCCTTAGCAACCCTTTCTTGCACCATCCTTTCCAAGTCAGCCTCAGTTACCTTTCTATAAGCTGCCTTTCTAGACCTCTCCACAACTTTGGGTTGACTTTCTCCGACCACGGAGTCCTCTAAATTTTGTATGTTCCTAGAAGGTTGCCCCGATCGAACAACGGTTCTAACTTGTGGTGGATTGGGCCGAACATCAGATGGTTCGCCCAGAGCAGATCGACGAATACTTCCTTCCCTTGGTCTGTTGGAAATCGGACCCCGAGCAGTAGGTTGATCGACCGGGGGTTGCTGACCCGGCAGAGTTTCACGATCTGCTCTCTCCGTATTCAAGAATTCTCTACACATGGTTCCGATAATAGAACGCAAATCTGCTACTGTCGTATGAATAGGCATATCATTCGGCGGGTCGAGCGGCGGCACCTCAGATTGGTGGGCCGCTCGGGATTGGTTACTTGGTTCATTGTTTACAGAACGTTGAGCTCCTACGGCGTGTGAAGGCTCGCCACGATTGTACGTAAATCTTCTAGTAGTAGGCATATTTCGATCTAACACCCGAGCAGTCCCCACGGTGGGCGCCAATTGATTATACCGTATTTCGTTCGAGTTCAATAAGGAAAGTAGAATATAACAATATATGAATCGAGCATGTGGAAACTATATATTAATATTAGTGTTCGAATATAAATTACAAAGCAGGTCTACCCGAGCATTACGGGATGCCGCACTACTAAAAAGACCAATACAAAGAGAATACAAGCTAGCTCCTAGTTCGAACAGTAGGTCCGAGCAGAAGGAATATCTTGGAAGTTGTGCCGTGCCTGATGTCATAAATGCGCCGCGTATTTATAGGAACAGTAATGAGCTAGGTGGACCATCCGTAGGAGAACACCTCTCGCCAGCTGTATAAAGCTGTAGGTCGGCCCCACAGTAATCCCGAGGAGGCGGGTAGATCGGGAAGAAGGTCGGGGTACTTGATCGAGAGCCATCAGTCTGGCTTGACCGGAAAACCATGTTCTTCTGGTCGGAGAATACCATTCTGGTCGGGATCGAGGTCGACCTCGAGCAGAAAGTATTTCCTAAAGTGGCGTATGCGAAATACCCCTCATCATAGCTTAATCAATAGAGTTGACCACTCGTCTGATTTAACTTATCTGCTTCAAATATAATCAGAGTTTGAAATATTTGTTTGCAACGGATTTATCAATTGTTTTTCAACAAGTTATTTTCTTCCTTAAAAGATTTTAACCCCAGATTTTAAACTCCTTTTTAAAATCTTTTGTTAAGTTCGTATGTTTGAAGTTCTTTGAAAACATGCAAGTAAAATGCAGTAAACAAACACAAAGAATTTTTATAGTGGTTATATAGACAAGAATGTCTTTTAGTCCACTCTTCCAAGTCACTTAGATCTTGGGTTATACTATAATCACTAAGTTTACAGTATACTCTGCTTGCGCAATTCAACAAATGAAAAGCCACAAGTTCGTAGTAAGAAATTACAAAGAAGTCCTACTCTCTGAAGCTAGATCACTCACTTAGATGGATCTATACTCCTCACAATTTTCTCTATTACAGAAATCACACAGATTTATATGTTTTCTTTGTTTCCTCAACTCGGCTTTTGTCAACAGATGACTCAGCTGATGGTGATCTGTATTTGAGCTTTGAGACTTAGAAGATTTTGCTTGCTTCGATTTTCACTCAGTTGTGTCTTCTTGTCTAACTCTTGAATTCAGATCTATTTATACTTGAGGATTTTGAATTCTGCTCATTCAGAAATCGACAGACCTTCAAATCTTCCTCGAGTACTGGTCCCTATTTCAGAACGGCTTCTGCAACTGTTCACTGTACAATTCTGCTGTACTTTCTGTCATGTCGCATTAAATGCACCTTGCTGATCCGAGGTTTCTCTTCAATCATTTGTCTTTAATACCCTTCTCTTGCAGCAATTATTACACCGAGTGCATTTATTACCGTTGGAATGACTTTCTAATCTCTTCAACTCTGATGATCGAATCTACTCTTCTGATGAACACTCTGCTGATTCAAACCGAACTCATCTGATTTGACTCTGCTGAAATCCACCAGTCTGAAATCAACATCAGATCAGTAGTCTTCTGGACCAAAATTCAACCCTTCTGATTTTACTTGTCCTCTCAGATTAAATTTCCTAGAGGTTGTTAAGCTTCCATTTGTTGGTCCCAAGTGGTCAGATGAGGTCTAGAGGGGGGGGGGGGGGGGGGGGGTGAATAGACCTCTTAAAATTTATCTTTTAAAATTCTCTAACTTTTCTGTCAACAGACTAAGCTGATCAGTAATCGTAAGTTGACTATGCTGATCTCGCACAAAGCTTTGAACAGCAGAGTTGACCACTCTTCTGATTTCACTCAGCTGATTTTATCAAAATCAGAGTTTAAAAATAGCTAACTTGCAGCGGATATTTCTAGTGTTTTTTACAAGTAGTTTTCTTAACTTAGAAAAAGTTTTATCCCCAGTTTTATAAACTCCTTTTAAAAACCTTTTCAACAGTTAACTTTTGTGTTAAAGTATGCTCTTTAAAATATGCAGAAAATAATGCAAGTATAACACAAAGGAATTTTTATAGTGGTTATATGGATAGAAATCCTTTAGTCCACTCTTCCAAGTCACTTAGATCTTGGGTTATACTATAGTCACACAGATTACAGTATACTCTGCTTGCGCCAAACAACAAATGAACTGGCCACAAGTTCTTTACAGGAAATCACAAAGAAGTCCTATACTACAAAGCTTTATCACTCACAAAGATGGATAACAGCTTCTCACAACACGATTCTAACAAAATCACTCAGATTTATATGTATATTTTGTTTTCTCTTTTCTGCTTCGTCAACAAATGACTCGGCTGATGAGTGTTATGTTCTTGAGTTTGAGACTTAGAAGAATTCTGCTTCAGATTTTTGCTCTGAACTGTGTTGTATATCTTCTTCAACTCACGAACTGAACTATTTATACTTGAGATTTGAAAATCTGCCCGTTGAGAGATCGACAGGTGTCCAAATCCTCGAGTACTGGTCCTTTTTGCAGAAACGGCTACCTGCGACTGAACACTGTACACTCTGATGTACCTTCTGTCAGTCCGCATTAAAGGCACCAAGCTGATACTAGGTTTCTCTTCAATCATTTGTCATAAATACCCTTCCTCTTCAGTATTTATTACTCCAAGTGCATTTATTACCGTTGCAATAACTTCTGATCCACTTCCACTCTGCTGATCGAAATCACTCGTCTGATGTATACTCGGTTGATCCCAAACTTGAACTAATCTTATTTGAGTCTGCTGATAGTCCACCAGTCTGATTCCTTCTTCAGGAACAGATCAGTAGTCTTCTGGACCATATTTGACTAGTCTGAAATACTTCTGCTTTGGTCAAATATCTTCTAAGGTTTGTATTAAGTTTCCATACTTAGCTGATGAATTTTGGAAATCATCAAAACCTCCCTTCACTTCAAAGTCTTCATCTTCATCCAACAATTTCCCCCTTTTTGATGATGACAAAACTTCAGCTAAGTACCTGTACCTAAAACTAAAGTTGAGTCCTCAAAAATTTCTGAGATAGAAATTATATATTGGAAGCTTGAACTTTTATAAATATGATTTTGAAATTACAGTACAAGTTACAAGCAAAATAGACTTAAGTGAAAAAATTACAAATGAAGTAAGCTGATTACATAATTTCAACAGATGACCTAGTCTAGTAATCCTAGTCTAGTCCTCAGCTTCTTCATCTTCTTCTTCTTCCTCTTCTTCAACTTCAACTTCATCACTACTTCCATCTTCACCACTTGAGAATGCATCAGCAAGGTTCTTTAATTTCTTCCATCTTCAGCAGAGTACTTAGAGGCAGCTAACTCTTTGTCAGTCTTAGCTACATCCTTGGGCTCTACTTTATCATCAGCTCCATCTTCAGCTTCCTCTTCCAGTACTTCTTCTTCACTTGGCTTTTCAGCAGCAGCACGTTGGTCTTGTACTTGAACAGTTGCAGCAACAACAGTCCTCTTAGCTGATTCCTCCTCCCCCTTTTTGTCATCAGCAGCAGGGTTGAGTTGATCAGGAGTTATGTTGACAGCAGCACAAAGCTTCTTGATGTTTTGATCCATAACTTGTTGTTGAGCACAGTGATGATTCAGAGTAGCTTCCATGCGAAGTTGATTAGCTTCCATGCGAAGTTGATTTGACTTTAATTCACCGTACTGGTCATTTAAACAATCAACATTCAGTTGAAGTGTTGATATTTCACTTTGAGCTTTATTAGTGACAGCAATGAACTCTTGCATTAAGGCAACATTCTTCTCAATCTCTGCTTCACCAACTTGTTTCATGACCCTTGCAATTCCAGCAATGTTAGACTCATGCCTTTGAAGAGCAGAGTGCAGATGACCCACATCAGCCTTCACGTCTTCTATGTTTCTATTCAAGCTCAGGATACTTTGAGTCAGCATAAGGGAATTGTCTGGTGGCAGAGGAAAGTCTTCTATGGCATCTTTCACCATTTTTGCAGTTTCCTCCTGCTTTTGCTTAATCATCAGCTGATTCCTCATCTCCATCTCCTTCATAGCATTCTCAATCAGCATCTGCATTGACTCCATCAGCGAAGAATCCAAGTCAGCAGTAGGAGTAGGGTGTGATGATTCAGCAGGTTCTTCCTGTTGAACAGGTGCTTCATGAAGAACAGGACTCTCTTCAGCTTTCCATTCTAAAGCTAAAGGAACTAAGTCCTTGACCTCAGCAGGCAGCTTTGTTGATGCATCCAAGTTAATCTCTTCAGCTTGCTGGTCTTTCTTTTGTTCTTCACTAGCTGGCTCATCAGCAACGTGAATAATCTCAGTACCATCAGTAGACACAACAGTCTTCTGACGAATCAAGTCAGCTGGCACGAAAGGTGAAGTAGTCTGTTGAATACTCAGCTTTTCTTGATAAGTACTGATCTCTGAGCCAAATGCAATATGTTGTAAACTTGGCAGACTGGGCATTTTACTTGATGTTCTTGGTTCGTACCTTGATCTCTCATCCCATTTCTCCAACGTTGTGTAAACAGCAATCTTGACTGCTCTATCAATGCGGTCATCAGCAGGACCAAGCTTATTTGGCCATGAATCCTTGATAGCAGTCGCCTCCTGACTTACAATGACTCTTGCAAAGTCATGTAGTCTGTCTCTTACAAAATCTGAGTCCAATGCCTTTGCAACAGAGGTGGTTTGCAACCAATTCAAGACCCAGCGTCCTTCTGATGCAAACTCCTTCCAGGCTTGGATCTCTTCCTCAGATTTGTTCAATCTGTACTCTCTCCATCTGTTATATCTGATATTTTCAAGGAGAAAAGTAGTCCTTGATTGAAGCAGCTGGTTTAGCCTTTCTAGCTCAGCTTCAAATTTCTTGAAAGCAGCAGAGTCACCTTGAACTATTTCAATGGCTCTCCTGACTTCAAATTTTTTTCTCTTAATTGGCTCAGCCCTTGGTAGAACGAATTGTCCTTCCTTGGGTTTTCCTCCAATCACTATGCCTTCTGACCTCCTTGGTCCATAGGTATCTTTCTTACTATCTTCCAAAGCTTTAGCCAAGTTTGCTTCCTCCTTGGCAGCTAATTCAGCTTCTGTCATATTCTTGACATCAGCTTCCTTCTTGCTAGCTTCTAAAGCTCTCTTAAGCTCAGCTTCATCACGCTTCCTTTGCTCAGCTTCTTCGCGCTTTTTCTTGTGATAAGCCGACACTTTTGTCTTGCCAGTTCTTCTCTTCCTGGCAACTCTGGATTCAACAACTGGTGCTGCAGCTGTTGGTTCTGGAGCAGCAATTGCTACTGGTGCAGCAGCAATCGGTTCAAGGATCTGCACTTCAGGATCCTTTTGAGGTTGAGCAACCTCAGCTGTTGGTGCAGAAGTCTGTTTCACTTGATCAGCTGACTTCACTTCAGCAGACTCCTTTTCTGATCCAACAGGCCTCTCAGCTGTTTGAGAGCTTTCTCTAACTAGCTCAGAAAGTCCAGTGTCTTCTTCAATGGATGTCATCTTCTTTCTGGCAGTTTTCTTTGTAAAAGGAACAGCAGCAGCAGATGTAGCAGTGTCCTTAATGGAGCTTCTTGTCCTTTTAGCTACATTTTCAGCTGGTATTTCAGCTGAAACCGTCCTTTCAGGAGAAGATTCAACTTCCATCTCATGAATCTCCTTGACTGTTTCATCAATGATTGAATCCACAGCATCCTTTTTCTTTGACACGACTGTTCTGGCTTGAACAGCAGGCTCAGCTGTTTGAACAGTTGTCTTGCTTTTCTTGCCTTTATCAGCAGGCTCTTTAGGCTCAGTAGCCTTCCTCTTTTGTTGCCTCTTTTCTGGCACAACAGCAGGCTCTTTAGATCTTCCAGTTTTCACTGGGTCATAAATATTTAACTCATTTTCCTTGTGAATTTCTTTTCCATTAGTCACTGTGCATCCCAAATTCACCAGCAGGTGACTAAGGAATATCCTGTGCAGTGTTAGACCATGCGCCTTGTGATCAGCAAGTATGTACCAGATGAGATTTTCCCAATTCACCTTCAAGCCATAGAAAATAGCTATCATAGTGTGAAACCTCTTCATAGGCACACTGTCCAACGAGAATGTGCAATTCTCTAGGACTTTGGCAACCAAATCTGCCATCCGCTGAAATTCATCCTTCAGCTGATTCTTCTTTATTCCTCCAGACATCACTTGATTTTTCTTTGAAGCCAAATTCCAGAAATATGCTTCAAGATGTTCAGCAAGGGTTGCAATTTCAGTCGAGCCTTCTTGAGATAGTCCATATCTCTCACTTAGCTGTTTGGGGGTTATACAAATAACTTTATCCCCAACTTTGGCAACAATTTCCAACTTTTGAAAATCAGGCTTCTCTTTAGATCCGTAGAACTCCATCACCTGATCCTTGAAAATCATATCTTCATGGGCCTCCATGAAGCTAACCAATGTGGCCGCCTTGAATTTTTCCAAAATTTCCTTCATTAACGGGGTGCCAGTCGTATGGTAGGTCAGGTAGTTCAAAAATATATCTTCAGCAGCAGCTTCTTTGGCAGACATTCTGAAAAAGATTAAGGAAAACGGAGAGAAATTTTGCAGTAGATGCAGAATTGCTCTGTGTTCTTTTGAAATTTTTAGGGTGCGTAAAAGCTTAGTAAGCTGATCAGATCTGGATTTATAGATGTTGGTTTCTTGTCGGTTTCCGTGATTAGTGTAAACCGTTAGATCAGTTACTGAAAAGCAGATCGTGCGAGCGATATACGCGGATTTCAAAATAACATTAATTATGTCAGACATGCGGGAATTTGAAACGCCACTTGTCTGTTACTTATAAAAGCGTGCTTTTGATAAAACGGTTTTAGTACAACACTTAAATATAAGCTGACATAAATAAAACAGATGAGTAAAATACTTATCAGATAGACGACTTGTCTGATACAATATATCACTAGTGAAAAGCCAATATCTAGTGATCTTCCTTTGCTGTTTGTCAATCCAACAAGATAAATAATCTTCAAGTCTTCAAGAATTAAGAACAAATCTTCTGATTAAAACAACTTCAACTAACTGTCATTGAAGATTTCATCTTTAAAACAGGAGTACCGTTAGTCTTACACGTTCCCCCTGAATTCAAGAATTCATCAGTCAACTAGTCTGTTGAGAGTCAGTCTTCTTGAAGTGTAACACTTGTTGATATCAGATTAGTCAGCTGTTGAACCCAGTCTTCTGATAGGTTCCCCCTCAGCTTATGAATCCAATTTTAACAAGCCCAGTTCCACTCTTAGAGTAGAAAATCTTGTATCACTCAATGGTTTGGTGAAAATGTCAGCAATCTGGTTGTCTGTATGAACATACTCAATTATAACATTTCCTTTTTCAACATGGTCTCTGATGAAGTGATGTTTGATCTCAATATGCTTAGTCCTGGAATGACTAGTAGTATTCTGAGTAAGTGAGATTGCACTTGTATTGTCACAGTAGATAGGGATTCCACTGATCTTGAGATTATAGTCTTCTAGTTGATGCTTCAACCAAAGTATTTTTGCACAACACGCTCCAACAGCAATGTATTCAGCTTCAGCAGTGGATATGGATATTGAAGTCTGTTTCTTACTCATCCATGAGATCAGACGACTGCCTAAAAATTGACAAGTACATGTAGTACTCTTCCTATCAATTTTAAAGCCAGCAAGGTCAGAGTCTGAATATCCAATCAGTTCAAATCCTGATTCCCTTGGGTACCACAATCCCAATTCTTGTGTGCCTTTGAGATACCTTAATATCCTTATAGCAGCTAAGAGATGAGATTCCTTAGGATCTGATTGAAATCTCGCACAAACCCCAACATAATACATAATATCAGGTCTGCTAGCTGTTAAGTATAACAGTGACCCAATTATGCCTCTGTATATGGTAATGTCAACCGATTTGCCACCTTCATCCTTGTCCAGACGAAGACCAGTAGACATAGGAACACTAACAGATGAGCTAGTTTCCATACCAAATTTCTTGAACAGATCTTTTGTGTACTTTGCTTGATTAATGAAAATACCATCTGGTAGCTGTTTAACTTGTAATCCAAGAAAGTAATTTAGTTCTCCCATCATGCTCATTTCAAACTTGTTATGCATCAACTTAGAGAACTTCTCACACATCTGTTTGTTAGTTGAACCAAAAATAATATCGTCCACATATTTTTGTACCAACAATATATGATTATCCCATTCAATAGTGAACAAAGTCTTATCTACTTTACCCTTGCGAAATTCTTTGACTAAAAGAAAATTAGATAAAGTATCATACCATGCTCTTGGAGCCTGTTTCAGTCCATAGAGAGCCTTCTTCAGACGATACACTTTGTCTCCTTGTTGATAAGCTTCAAAACCAGGAGGTTGTTCAACATAAACTTGCTCTTGCAATTCTCCATTGAGAAAAGCAGACTTCACATCCATCTGATAGACAGTGAAGTTCTTGTGAGCAGCATAGGCTAAGAATAATCTGATTGCTTCAAGCCTTGCAACTGGTGCGAATGTCTCATCAAAATCAATGCCTTCTTCTTGGAAATAACCTTTGGCAACTAGTCTTGCTTTGTTTCTGGTAACAATACCATGTTCATTCATTTTATTCTTGAATACCCACTTAGTGCCAATTACCCTTTGATGAGTAGGTCTGGGAACTAAGTACCAGATTTCATTCCTTTCAAACTGATTCAACTCTTCTTGCATTGCTTCAATCCAGTGAGAATCACTAAGAGCTTCATCGATCAACTTAGGATCAATTTGTGAAAGAAAACTTACAAACATTGTTTCATTTGCAGTTGACCTTCTAGTTCTCACTCTATCCAAAGGATCACCAATCACTAAGTCAGGTGGGTGATCTCTGAGCCATCTGAGATCAGGTTGCAAATCAGCAGACTGATTTTGAACAGCACTTGAGTTAACAGCTTGAGTTGAATCAGGTAGTATGATGGGTACATATTCTTCCTTTCTTTCCATACTCAATTTCTGAAGGTCAGCAGATATCTCTGGATTTGCACTTTGATTCTTTTCAGAAGATTGGCTTGGTTCATCAAATACTACAAGAATAGATTCTTCTACAAGTAAAGTTCTTTTGTTAAAAACTCTATAAGCTTTACTAACAGTAGAGTAACCTACAAAAACAGCTTCATCAGCCTTTTCTGCAAATGCAGTAAGGTGATTTTTCCCATTATTTAAAACATAACATTTACAACCAAAAATCCTAAGATAGTGTAAATTAAGCTTTATGTTGTTCCATAGCTCATAAGGTGTCTTGTTTTGACTTTTGTTGATCACACATCTGTTCTGTGTATAACATGCTGTATTTGTTTCTTCTGCCCATAATCTTTGTGGCTTCAGCTATCATTGTCCTGGTTGCTTCCTTTAGAGTTCTGTTTCTCCTTTCAGCAACTCCATTTTGTTGAGGGGTTCTGGCAGCAGAGTACTCATGATTGATTCCTCTGGAGTTACAATACTCTTCAACAGTAGAGTTTGTAAATTCAGTCCCTCTATCTGATCTGATCTTCAATATTCTTTGACTCTTCTCATTCTGGATCAGTTCCATCAAACCTTTCATTGTCCAGGGCCTTTGTCAGGATGAAGATTCCAACTTTGTCAAGATTCTTCAACTTGATTTCATCAGGTGACATCTCTGATCGGTCTTTATCAACGACCGTATCTACGCCATCAATTTTGATTGTCTTGGTAACTCTTATAGGACCTTGTGTTATGCACGTGTACATATTGTCATTATAAGCAGCAAGGAAAATTTCCATGCGTATTTTCCAGTCCTCAAAGTTCATACCGCCTATGTGGGGAACAAGGCTGATACACTCCATTTTTCAAAAAGTTTTTATTTTTCAAAAAGATGCTCTTTTGAAAACTTTTGAAAACCTTTGAAAAACACTCTAGGATCAAGCTCGTTGATCAGGCAAATGATTCAGATGAACCACCTGCTCTGATACCACTTGTTGGTCCCAAGTGGTCAGATGAGGTCTAGAGGGGGGGGGGGGGGGGGGGGGGAATAGACCTCTTAAAATTTATCTTTTAAAATTCTCTAACTTTTCTGTCAGCAGACTAAGCTGATCAGTAATCGTAAGTTGACTATGCTGATCTCGCACAAAGCTTTGAACAACAGAGTTGACCACTCTTCTGATTTCACTCAGCTGATTTTATCAAAATCAGAGTTTAAAAATAACAAACTTGCAGCGGATATTTCTAGTGTTTTTCACAAGTAGTTTTCTTAACTTAGAAAAAGTTTTATCCCCAGTTTTATAAACTCCTTTTAAAAACCTTTTCAACAGTTAACTTTTTGTGTTAAAGTATGCTCTTTAAAATATGCAGAAAATAATGCAAGTATAACACAAAGGAATTTTTATAGTGGTTATATGGATAGAAATCCTTTAGTCCACTCTTCCAAGTCACTTAGATCTTGGGTTATACTATAGTCACACATATTATAGTATACTCTGCTTGCGTCAAACAACAAATGAACTGGCCACAAGTTCTTTACAGGAAATCACAAAGAAGTCCTATACTACAAAGCTTTATCACTCACAAATATGGATAACAGCTTCTCACAACACGATTCTAACAAAATCACTCGGATTTATATGTATATTTTGTTTTCTCTATTTTCTGCTTCGTCAACAAATGACTCGACTGATGAGTGTTATGTTCTTGAGTTTCAGACTTAGAAGAATTCTGCTTCAGATTTTTGCTCTCAAACGTGTTGTATATCTTCTTCAACTCACGAACTGAACTATTTATACTTGAGATTTGAAAATCTGCCCGTTGAGAGATCGACAGGTGTCAAAATCCTCGAGTACTGGTCCTTTCTGCAGAAACGGCTACCTGCGACTGAACACTGTACACTCTGTTGTACCTTCTGTCAGTCTGCATTAAATGCACCAAGCTGATACGAGGTTTCTCTTCAATCATTTGTCATAAATACCCTTCCTCTTCAGCATTTATTACTCCAATTGCATTTATTACCGTTGCAATAACTTCTGATCCACTTCCACTCTGCTGATCGAAATCACTCGTCTGATGTATACTCGGCTGATCCCAAACTTGAACTAATCTGATTTGAGTCTGCTGATAGTCCACCAGTCTGATTCCTTCTTCAGCAACAGATCAGTAGTCTTCTGGACCATATTTGACTAGTCTGAAATACTTCTGCCTTGGTCAAATATCTTCTAAGGTTTGTATTAAGTTTCCATACTTAGCTGATGACTTTTGGAAATCATCAAAACCTCCCTTCACTTCAAAGTCTTCATCTTCATCCAACACCATTACTTAGCTGATCACTTTTGGAAATCATCACAACCTCCCTTCACGTCTTCATCTTCATCCAACAACTGAAAAGCTTAGTGAAACATATCTCACGGTCTGGAAGCTATGTGACCGAATCAGCTAAGAGGGATATCAGATCAGTGAAGATCAGATTGGTTATCATAAGCCGAGTTAAAATAGATGTGTTCATTCTTGAATCAACAGAGTAGCCATCAGCAGAGTGATCATTCAGAAGAGTGATCATCAGCAGGGTATCCCATCGGCGAAGTGAAGTCGGTCAGTAAGCTCATCAACGGTGACAAGCTGAGTGCATTAAATGCAACTTGACATAAAGTATATATCCGTACAGCAGAGTGTACAGCGACAAGTCTGCAAAAGCTGTTGTAAGAAAGAAGACCGTTGCTCAGGATTAAAATGTAATTTCGCCTATCTTTAACCGACAAAATTTCAAATCCTAGAGTATAAATAGAACAGAGACTGAAGATTGAAGAGAGACTTGCACAATTCAAGATCACATCTATAGAGCAAGATCGATCAGTTGAGTCGTCTGATCATAAGCGAAGTCATCTGTTGATGAAGCTTTTTGTTTGTCTAAGTGACTTTCAACTGAGAATAGGAGTGTATATCCATCTTTGTGGAGTGATATAACTTCTTAGTGTAGGTGACTTCCTATACTGAAAAGAGCGAGGTTATTCTGTGTGATTTTCCGAGAGTGAACAGAGAGTTCTTACTTATAGCTTATCATTTGTTGTAAAGCATAAGTGTTCTAGTTGTTGAGTGCTTTAGAATAGGTTTGTCTAAGTGATCTACCTGAGATCTGAGTGTTCTACTTGAGGCTTGTCATTTGTTGTAAAAGCTCAAGTACTAGTTACTTTGTGTTTTTAGTGAAACCTAAATCTTGGTGATTTAGAAGAGTGGACAAAAAATACTTTGTGTTTGATTACTTGTTTTTAACTTGCATATTTTCATAAGTAAACAAATGGTTTTAAAAGAACAATCTTTTAAAATTGTGGAATTTACAAACTGGGGTAAAACTTTTGAAAGTTTAACTTGTTTGAAAAATACACTTGAATAAATCCGCTGCATACAAGTTTTGAAACTTTGATTTCATTTGAAACAGACAAGTTAAATCAGACTAGTGGTCGACCCTGCTGAATCAACCGAGTGCAAAATCGGCATAGCTGTCTCACGAAGTAATAAGATAAGTTAGAGAAATTTTAAAAGGTACTGAGGTCTGTTCAACCCCCCCCCCCCCCCATCTAGACCTCATCTGACCACTTTGGGACCAATAAGTGGTATCAGAGCAGATTTGTTCACCTGATCCTCTGCCTGATCAAACGAACTTGATCCTTGGTGTGTTTTTCAAATTTTTCAAAAAGAGCATATTTAGAAAAATCAAAACTTTTTAAAAAATGGAGTGCATAAGCCATGTTCCTCACATTGGCCATATGGACTCTGAAAATTAGAAAATCAGAATGAAAATCCTTCTTGTTGCTTATAATGACAACATGTTTACATGTATTACAAAATGACCATTCAGATTTAAGAAAACTGTGAAGGTTGCTGACCAGCCTGATCAGATTGTTGACAAACAGCTGGATGAGCTGACATCCGAAGAAATCAAGTTAGTAAATTTTGATAAAAAAAGCTAAGTACATCATGTTCAAAGTTCTAGACGAAGACAGATTCCAGATGATCAAACATTTCCAAACAGCTAAAGAGATATGGGATAAAGTCTGTGAGCTAAGCGAAGGAAACGACGCTATCAAAGAACATAAGCTCAGTGTGGCTCTTGAGGAGTTTGAAAATTTCAATATGAAGTCTGGTGAAATGATTGATCAAATGGATACCAGATTTACCAAAACTCTGAACGAAGTTCTAATACTTGGTAAAGAATTTTCAAACAAGGAGATCACCATGAAGGAGCGTAAGCTTAGTAAGAGCAAAACAAAGTTAACTGATGCAACAAAGCTAATAAACTCCTACACATCTTATTCAGACCGACAGTCGTCTGATAAAGAGTTTGAAGAAGTATTTAATACTCTATGCTTAACTGCCATAGAATCTGATGATTCTGAAACTGAGGTAACTTCTACTGATTAATGAAATGCACTATTTGAATCGCTTAAATAAATGCTAAATTATAAATTCAAATATTATTGGTTCATCTACCAATCTTAAGGAAGAGATGACTCTAATGAAAGAGCAAATCAGATCACTGAAACTTTAGGTTGAAAAATCTGAAAAATCAGCTGAATACAAAAAGCTTGAGCATGAGAATGAAACTCTAAAAGCTGAGTATGCAATTCGTATAGAAAATATAAATAAACTTCAAAGAAGTAATTGCATCATTCTCTAAAAAGAAATCGGAGGCTTAAAAGAAGAAGTATAATGATGCTCAAAAGGTTAGAAAACCTAGTAAGCTACCTAAGACTAACCAGACTAGTAAAACCCATCAGTCGAGTAAGCTGAAATAGGTTGCTGATAGGAGTAAAATTAAAAATGTTAAGTCTTGCTAAATCTATAGGAGAGTTATTAAATAACTCAGGTAAGAAATTGAGGCAAAAATGAAATAATTGGCAAGAATTTGAATCACGTTATGATAGTTGTTATTAAGACATGCACTATGCTTATTCATATTATCATGCTGATCATGTTCACTGTGCTAATTGCCATCCTCATTATACAATGCATGCTTATCACTTCTTCATGCATCTTACCTTGCTTATGAGCACTGTTTTAATCATGAGCACTATTTTCATGATGAAACAAAAGTCACTAGATCATCACATGTTATACTAACCCTGTTGGACCCAACAAAATAAGGGGTACCAAAAACAGCCATATGTTTTGTAGGTGAAGTACATGTGAGATGACAAAGATGAGTTGACTGTCCTTGCAAATTTGAACAAGTTCAATAAGTGATCTTACCAACAAGTGTGTACCAACAAATGGTATCAACAAGCTGCTTATATCAAATTGCTACAAACCATCAAGTGATATCAGACAAGTGAGTGGTATCAGACAAGTGGTGTCATACAATTGATATAAATCAACAAGTGGTAGACGCTACATTTGGAGATTTCAAGGAAGACAAAATTGTTGGAAAGATGAAACTTATCAAAGGATAACAATTGGAAATTGAGACCATCAGAAACCAACAAGTGGTATTAGTCAACCATGTGACATTAGTCTTTCAGCTCTCAAGAGTTGAAATTGAGTTTGTTGATTTTGGATTCATAAGTTGAAGGGGAACATATCAGAAGACTACCTCAAAACAGCTTACTGGAATTCAACGGCTGAGTGTTTTTCAAGATTGACTCTCATCAGACTACTTGACTACAGACTCTTGAACTCAAGGGGAACGTGTACGACTAGCGGTACTCCTAAATAAAGATGAAGTTTTCAATAAGTCAAAATGAAGCTATCAGAAGACTGCTTCTCATCAACAGACTAGAACTCAACAGCCAATTGGTATTCAAGAATGTACTACACCAAGTGGTATCAGCAAGTGGTATCACCTCAACAAGTGGTATCAGCTGACTAATCTGATATAAACAAGTGGTATCAATTCTTGAAGACAGGGGGAAAAGTTATTCTAGCTAGAGTGATAAACAGCAAAGAAGACTAATGTATGTTGGCTCATTAACAGCTAACTAACCCGAACAGCTAAGTCCTCACCTACTTGTATTCAGCAAATTAAGTTTGCAATTATATAAAACAAAAAAGGGGAAGATAGAGATGCAATTAAGAACCCTTTAAACGAAAGAAAATCAGAAAGGGAAAATAACCAACAATTGGTTTTTGAAAGTTGTATCAGATCAAATAGTTTCCATCTTAGAGTATGAAGATTAAATCTAAAGACTTAGAAGACGTTCTTAGTTGAAGGTTTTGTCATCATCAAAAAGGGGGAAATTGTTGGTTGGTATTGGAGAAGGTTTTGAAGATGACAAAAAGGCCAGAATGATGTTGAAGATTAAAAAGGTCAAAAGAGTAGTCATCAACTAAGAACTGAAAAGCTTAGTGAAACCTATCTCACAGTCTGGAAGCTATGTGACCGAATCAACAAAGTGGGATATCAGATCAGTGAAGATCAGATTGGTTATCATCAGCCGAGTCAAGATAGATGTGTTCATTCTTGAATCAGCAGAGTAGCCATCAGCAGAGCGATCATTCAGCAGAGTGATCATCAACAGAGTAATCCCATCAACGAAGTGAAGTCGGTCAGTAAGCTCATCAACGGTAACAAGCTGAGTGCATTAAATGCGACTTGACATAAAGTAGATATCCGTACAGCGGAGTGTAAAGTAGAAAGTCTGCAAAAGCTGCCGTAAGAAAGAAGACCGTTGCTCAGGATTAAAATGTAATTTCGCCTATCTTCAATGGGCATAATTTCAAATCCGAGAGTATAAATAGAACAGAGACTGAAGATTGAAGAGAGACTTGGACAATTCAAGATCACATCTATAGAGCAAGATCCATCAGTTGAGTCGTCTGATCATAAGCGAAGTCATCTGTTGACGAAGCTTTTTGTTGAAGAACAAAGATAAAACGTTGTCTTTCTAAGTGACTTTCAACTGAGAATAGAAGGAGTGTATATCCATCTTTGTGAAGTGATATAACTTCTTAGTGTAGGTTTTCTGAGTGACTTCCTATACTGAAAAGAGCGAGGTTAATCTGTTTGATTTTTCGAGAATGAATAGAGAGTTCTTACTTATGGCTTATCATTTGTTTTAAAGCATAAGTTTTCTAGTTGGTGAGTGCTTTAGAATAGGTTTTTCTAAGTGATCTACCTGAGAAGTGAGTGTTCTACTTGAGAGTTGAGTGTTCTACTTGAGGCTTATCATTTGTTGTAAATGCACTAGTTACTTTGTGTTTCTAGGGAAACCTAAATCTTCGTGATTTAGAAGAGTGGACTAAAAGACTTTATGATTGATTACTTGTTTTTAACTTGCATATTTTCATAAGTAAGCAAACGGTTTTAAAGAATAATCTTTTAAAATTGTGGAATTTACAAACTGGGGTAAAACCTTTGAAAGATAAACTTGTTTGAAAAATACACTTGTACAAATCCGCTGCATACAAGTTTTGAAACACTGATTTCATTTGAACAGACAAGTTAAATCAGACTAATGGTCGACCCTGCTGAATCAGCTGAGTGCAAAATTAGCATAGTTGTCTCACGAAGTAAGATCAGCTTAGTCTGCTAATAAGAAAACTTAGAGAAATTTTAAAAGGTACTGAGGTCTATTCACCACCCCCTCCCCCCTCTAGACCTCATCTGACCACTTTGGGACCAACAAAAATATAATTACCTAAGTCTTAGAACTTCATTCAGAGTTTTGGTAAATCTGGTATCCATTTGATCAATCGTTTCACCAGACTTAATCTTGAAGTTTTCCAACTTCTTCAAAGACACACTAAGCTGATGTTCCTTGATGGCTTCATTTCCTTCACTCGCCTCACAGACTTTATTTCACATCTCCTTAGTTGTTTTGAGATGTTTTATATTTTGGAATCTTGCTTTATCTAGAGCTTTAACCATTATAAATCTAGCCACCTTGTCATGGTTTACCAACTTGACTTCTCCAGGAGTTAGCTCACTCAAATCGTTTTCGACTATTTGATTCGGCTGGTCAACAACCTTCACAATCTTCGTAAATCTTAACGGTCCTCGAGTAATACATGTAAACATGTTATTATTATATGCAGCAAGAAGGATTTCAATTATGATTTTCCAATCTTCAAAATCCATACCGCCAATGTGAGGAACATGGCTGATACAGTCCATTTTCAATACTTGAGAATTTTAAAAAATATGCTAGTTTTGAAAAAGTTTGAAAAACACACCTAGGATCAAGTTCGTTTGATCAAGTAGAAGATCCAGATGAATCAATTTTCTCTGATACCACTGGTTGCTCCCAAGTGGTCTAATGAGGTCTAGAGGGGGGGATGAATAGACATATGTATCTTTAAAAAAAAATTCTTTTTTGTTTCTCTATAAGTAGAATTTGTTCATCAGCAAGATAAGATGACTAAGCTGATTTTGCACTAAGCTTATCAGCATATTAGACTACTTAGTTGATTCTGCTCATCAAGCTTATATAATTAGAGATTCAAACAATGATGCAGCTGATAATGTATATTTGTTTTTTAAACAATGTTTTCAACTCAATTAAACTTTTAAAGCAAAAGAAAAGTTTTACCCCAAGTTATAAATTCCTCAATTCAAAAGACTCTTTTTTTAAAGTATTTACTTAGCTTATGAAATATACAATGCAAGAAAAGTAAAGTAAATAACACAAGGAATTTTATTGTGGTTCAACAGTAACAAATCCTCTTAATCCACTCTTCTAAATCACGAAGATTTAGGTTCCACTAGAACACAAAGTAACTAGTACAAACACTTGTGCTTTTACAACAAATGATTAAACAACAAGCTCACAATAGGAGATCACTCAGAAAACCTATTCTACGAAATAGTATCACTAAAAAAGATAGATATGTACTTCTCACAACACTCAGTTGAATATCACTCAGATATGCAAGAGTCTAATCTTTTTCTTCATGTGGATGTTTCTAACTCTTGAATGTAGAACTATTTATACTCCCTTATATACTTCACATTCTGCTTTCAGAGACTCATTGTCATGCTCAAGTTTTTTGTATTCAACTGATTCTTGTGGTTTTTCAACCTTAAGTTTCAGTGATGCATTTTGCTCTTTCAACGTAGTCATCTCTTCCTTATAGCGCATTTGTTATTCATCATTTGTTCGAATGAACTAAATAGCGCATTTTCTTTTTCAGAAAGAGCTACCTCATTGTCAGAATCATTTGATTCTTTGGCCATGAGACAAAGCAGTGTAGGTGTCTCTTCTTCAGCAGAGTCATCTTCAGATGTCTCCGAGTCTGAGACAGACGAGTAGATGGCTGCTATCTTTTCAGCTTCAACCAACAGTACCTTACTCTTCTTGTGTCTCCTCTCTTTCCTTATTTTCTTTTCCTCTCCTGTATATTTCTCGACTTTAGGATATGGCAGTCCTTGATGAAGTGTCCCAAGTTTCTTTAATTATAGCACATTAGTTTGGATTTATAATTATCCTTACCATCATGAGAATTAGGGTTAGAAGTAGAAGCATTGTTATATTTGTTCTTCATTTTTCTCTTGTAGAACTTCTTAAACCCGTTTAACAGTAGAGCAACATCACTAGCAGTGTACTACTTTTTGGTGAGTAGCATGGTCTCATCAGATGAGTCCATTTCCTTCGATCTTCCTGCTGATTTCTTTGGTTTTTCTGCAGCGACTACGGCAGCAGTGGGATTAGAACTTGATGACTCGTATATTCCTATTCTTGGCAATTTATACTCATACGCTTTGAGTACTGAGAACAGCTCTGTCAGAGAGATCTTTCTCAAATCTCTTGATTCTTCCATTGTTGTTATCTTCATGTTGAACTTGGGAGACAGCGCTTTGAGAACTTTTACAGTGATCTCTTTGTTCGTGAAGGTCTTTCCCAATTTTAACACTTCGTTCAACGTCCTTGTAAACCTTGTATCCATCTGATAAATGGTTTCTCTAGACTTCATTTTGAAGGTTTTCAACTTCTCAAGAGCTATGCTTAAATTATGCTCTTTAATTGTATCATTTCCTTCGCTCATATCACGAACCTTGTCATTATCAAGGGCTCTGGTCACGATGAATCTACCAATTTTATCAAGATTATTCAGCTTGATTTCTTCAGCTGTCAACTCTTCAAGCTCTTTGTCAACTGTTATTTATTGATCGCTGACTTTGATGGTTTTTGTGATTTTGATAGGACCTCTGGTTATGCCTGTGTACATATTGTCATTATAAGCAGCAAGGAAATTTTCCATGCGTATTTTTCAGTCCTCAAAACTCAAACCGCCAATGTGAGGAACATGGATGATACAATCCATTTTCAAAAATTTTTGATTTTTCAAAGTATGCCCTTTTTGAAAACTTTCGAAAAACACACCTTGGATCAAGCTCGTTGATCAGGTAAATGATTTAAATGAACCACCTGCTCTGATACCACTTGTTGGTCTCAAGTGGTCAGAATGAGGTCTAGAGGGGGGGGGGGGGGGGGGGGATGAATAGACCTATGTACCTTTTAAAATTTTTCTCTAACTTTTTTTTCTACAGAGTAAATCTTACTCGTGAGACTACTATGCTGATTTAGCACTTAGCTTATTCAGCGAAAGTTCACCACTAGTCTGATTCACTTATCTATTTAGATAAACTCAAAGTTTCAAACTTTTATGCAGTGGATTTGTCTAAGTATGTTGTTCTAACAAATTTATATTCTAAAAGGTTTATCCCAGTTTTATAAATTCCTCTTTTTAAAAGCTTTATCTTTTAAAACTATTTGTTTACTTATGAAAATATGCAAGATAAAAAGCAAGTAATCGAAGACATGAATTTTTATAGTGGTTATATAGACAAGAAGTCTTTTAGTCCACTCTTCTAAATCACGGAGATTTAGGTTCTACTATAAACACTAAGTATCCAGTATATTACTTGTGCTTTTAAAACAAATGATAAAGCCACAAGCTCACAATAGGAGATCACAAAGAAAACCCATCATCTGAAGTAATATCACTCACTAAGATGGATATCTATTTCTCACAACACTCAACGTTTACAGAAATTACTAGGATTTATAAGTACGATCTTTTTCCTCAACTTGCTTCATCAACATATGACTCCACTGATAGTGTTCTGTTCTTGAGTTTTTGAGACTCAGAAAAATTTGATCGTAGAAAGCTCTAAGTTGTAGTGGATGTCTCAAACTCTTGAATGTAGAACTATTTATACTCGCGGTTTGAATTCTGCCCGTTGAAGTGAGACATATTTCAGATTTACCTCGAGTTTTGGTCCTTGTCTCTGAACGGCTCTTTGAAACTGTTCATTGTACAGTACTGCTGTACGGATCTGTCAGTCGCATTAAATGCACCATGCTGATACGAGGTTATTTGAAATAACTCCTTCAATCATTTGTCATTAATACCCTTCTCGGACAACACCAGTGCATTTATTGCCGTTGGAATGACTTCTGATCCCTTTCCACTGTGCTGATCGAATCCACTCTGCTGATGAACACTCTAGTGATTCAAATCGAACTCGTCTGATTTAACTCTGCTGAAGTCCACAAGTATGATTCCGTACTCAGCATTAGATCAGTAGTCTTCTGGATCGAAATTCAATCTTCTGATTTTACTGTCTTCTCGATTGAACTTTTTCAGGGGTTTGCGTAGCTTCCATTAATTAGCTGATGACTTTTGGAAATCATCAAAACCTCCTTTTACTTCTTCATCTTCATCCGACAATTTCCCCCTTTTTGATGATAACAAAACTTCAGCTAAGTACCCAACATAAACTTCAGTTAAGTCTTCACACATTGGATAAACCTGTAATCTTTTATTAATACGAGATATTACATTTTACATCAGATTACAAGGAATGAAAAAGTTACAAAGAATTGAAAATTACAAAAGAGTGCAAAAAGAAAAGTAGAGGGTTCTTCAATCTTCAGTTTTTTTGTCTTCATCTACTTCTTCTTCTTCATCCTCTTCTTCATCTTCTCACGTGGATGCGATTTTTAACGGGAAACCCACTAAGGCGTTAGTAGACACTGGTTCCACGCACAACATTGTTTCCACAAAGGAGGCTAAGCGGTTTGGATTCCGAACCGACAAAGTCGAATGATGGATCAAGACAGCTATTGGGGCTACAAAAAATAGATCAACGCACAGCTCACTGGGAAGCTTATGCATAGGAGACTGGAAGGGTCAAGTCGATTTCCAAGTGGCACCGCTGGATGACCACAAGATGGTGTTGGGACTAGATTTCTTTTGGAAGGTAAACGGCTTTGTGATACCTCATATCAATGCTTTATTCATTATGGACAGGGATGAGGCAGTTATGGTTCTGTGTGCCCGAGCACCAGACAGGGATGGGCCAACAAGGGTGTTGGAAGAATTCATTAACTCAAGAACATCTAGGTGATCTTATCAGTTGAAGATGACAAAAAGGATAAAAAGGAAGTCATCAACTAAGAAATGAAAAGCTTAGTAAACCCCTCTCACGGTTCGAAGCCAAGTGACCAGAATCAGCTTAGTGGGAATATCATATCAGTGAAGATCAGATTGGTTACTATCAGCACAGTAAAGATGGATGTGTCCAGTCTTGAGTCAGGAGAGTAATCATCAGCAGATTGATCCCATCAGCTAAGTGAAGTTGGTCAGTAAGCTCTCCAACGGTAACAAGCTTAGTGCATTAAATGCGACTGACACCGTGATCAGATCTATACAACTGAGTGTACAGTGAAAAGTCTGCAAAAGTTGTCGTCGAGAAGAAGATTTTTATGATAACAAAAAGGTGTCATAAACTAAGTAATGGAAACTTAGTAAACCTTTGAAGATCGGATACTTGGTTTAAAGAAGATTATTCAAGAACAGAAGTATTCAAGAGATGAAGATACAATCTTATGAGAAAAGTGAAAATCAGATTAGTGAAGATTGAATTATGGTCTGTAAGATAAGTGGCCAGAATCAGCTCAGTGGGAATAAGTTGAGTGATCATGAGCAGAGTGATCATAAGCAGAGTGAAGTCAGTCAATAAGCTCTCCAACGGTAACAAACTTAGTGCATTTAATGCGACTGACATAAGGGATATAGCTAATCCCTTTGATGATCCTTCCTTGTTGGATGATCGTTCACTCCGCACCCAGATCGAGGAGATAAGGGACTTTAGCATTGAACGATCTGGAGGAGTATCACTCGATGCAACCATTCTCAAGTCCAATGAGCCCGATAGGGTATCCTGGAATTTAGGGATGGGTTCGATCCTTCCTGGAGAACTTGATAAACTAATGGATCGTTCTCCCTTGCATCTTGTTCAATTCAGCTTCAAGTTTCTGGAACTGGTAAACTTCATGTCTTTAATTTAGTCTTATATAATCTTCTTTATATTCTAACTCCCTTATATTTGTTCTAGCATCAAATACCTCAACTCGAGATTCAAAAATAACGATGCCTATTTTGCCCGATTTGCTAGAGATTCCAAATTGGATAATATTGTTGCTGCTCATCGAGCGGTAATGATCGAGGTAGACCGTCTTCGAGAGGATAATGAGAGGCTCTCGAAGTTGAATGCAGAGTTGATTTTCAAGAAGGAGAACATCCTTAAGGAGAAGGAGGACCTGATACAGTTGAAAAAGGAGGTCACTCAAGCTCATATCGAGAAGGGGAAGAAAAAGGAGTTTAAGGCGGGTTTTTCCTATGGATATAAACAACGCACTAATGAATTAATCATTTTTCTTGAGCACCGTACCAACCCGATCATATTCTTGAGCAGTAGTAGATTTGTACTTTATTTTTCTTGTAAGATCTTTAAAATGGACATAATGAAGGCTTCAAGCTAAACTTGTAAATTTTCTGATTTTTGTTATGCATGAATGTTGCAAGTGCTCGATCCAAATTTTCTTTTGCGCACTATACGTTGCTTTGTTGTTAATTTTGCAAAGCTGGTTGTATTCCACGACCTATGCACCCACCCTTTTTTTTAGTAGTCATGCTCGATCAACCATCACTGATTTCTCCGATTGCCCTTGCGTTTATTTTTTGACTATTTCCTAAAAGGGAAAGTTTTTTACCCGCATTTATTTCGGTAGTTGAAATGTTCAGCGCGTTTCTGATAGGTAATCTCCACCGTTGATTGACTGTTCTGGCAATCGTTAGATCTTTACTACTTTATCTATAAAAGGCTTTTACCTCCTTCCATTTTTACACCCAGTAAAAACTTCTTTTGATTGAGAATTTTTGCTTTCATAATGGTGGCCGGCCACCCAACTCAAAAGTTTTTAGAATTCATCAAATTTTCGACTTGGTATGGGTGGAATTGGAAATATGGGACTTCTTAAATATAATGAAGTCTCCTATCCCAGAAAAATGAGATCTAAATGGAAAACCAACGAGTGATCGACCATCACTTGCAATTTGATAAAGGTCGGCACCATGGAATTCCGAACAACTAGTTCCGAGGTCGGTGGAAAGTTGGTCAGTTCATTAAAAGAATGAATCGACCTTGGAAATGCTGATCACCATCGATTCAGGAAGAATTTCGATCTCATGAAGCTCTGGTGAGGTATGAGCATCAGCTTCTTCAAGAGAGGTCGAAATTTTGAAACATAAATGGTGGTTGTCCTCGTCGTCGAGCTTGCCTAAAGCCTCGAAAATTACTCCTGGTTTAGCTCGAACAATGCTCAAAATTCTCGAAAATTAGACGATAAACATAGACAACCTTCCTCAGACATTGATAAACCTGAACTGATCAACAAATTGTGGATGAAATAGCAGAAGAATTAATAAACAATCTTCTCCTGACAGAGCCCGCGAGCTAGATTGCTTTCTACAAGTCCATTGGATGGTCGAGCGTCATAGTATAAGATCTTTACACATGTAATAGGACTTTTACGATCAAAAGAAGTAATCGAATCTCTATACTCAATATTTTGTTCGATAATAATGAATTTCTACTTTTGTAATTTCTCGAATTTTATGAATAAATTGGAATCCTTGTAATCATTTTGTCTCGAACTTTGTCAATAAAATTCAAGGTCGAATTTCTGATGTACTTAATTCTTCAACTTTTCCAATTCCTTGCCTCAATTGATGAAGCTAATAATTTTCACGTCGGGAGTTCTCGTTGAATAGACAATTTCGAATAAATAATTTTACTCCGACTTTATTCGAAGACTTAGATTTTTTGCCTAGTTCTCGGTGGGCACCAACTAATTTTACCGGATTTCGTATATAAGGGTAATATCAATAAAATAACTGGTAAATCAATAATATTTATAAAACAGAGTAATAATAAATATTATCGATCAATGACAAGGGCTTGGTCAAAGTGCTCTGGATGGTGCAACTTAAAGAACATGCAACTAGATCAAGTAAACTACCAAACAATTGAAAGTAAAAATCGTGTATGTATTATTAGTAGTGTAATCAAGATTCCAACCCCTTATTACAATGGTAAATCTTATATTTATAGCCTAACATCTCTAGTCCTAAAGGAATCCTAGGACATGTCGGAGACATCGCGCGGCCCATGAGGTGTCCAGAGGCTTCGTCAGATCTGAATGATCACCTAGATCTGAATGATCACCTAGATCCTCATCATCCTCATCATTTATTAGTTCTTCTGCTATTTCATCCACAATTTGTTGATCAGTGAAAATGGGCTCAGCTTGATCAACAATATCTTCTCCTTCTCTGTTCAAGTCAGCTAACTCCTCAACTTGAACGAATGACCCATCAAAATAATCTAACTCCATTAGAGCGTCATGTCACGAGAATCTAATAGACGATTTTGACAATATCGATGAAATTAGAATAGCATCCTTGGAACGAATTGAATCTTCCCAATGGCCATTTCAAGACGAGCTTTGGCAGTCAACAACTCAGCATGCTTTTCTTTGATCCGGCCATTTTCTGGTAAAGACGGAAACAAGGGACAATACCACCTATGGGGAAGGAATGATTCGAAGGAC